>CM067332.1:42780000-45180000 GCA_034376525.1 Nicotiana benthamiana | reverse complement strand
TCTCGAAGGAGAAATCAACTTCCCAGGGCTTCAAAACCATTGGCTTATTCCTGTAGGAGTAAGGCCCAAAATACATGACTAAATCCCTATCCTATATACTATTGAATCGAAAAATACAATAGCCTTCAGAATGAATCAGGACCTGGGGTTTAGACACGAAATTCCACACATGCATCACGAAACTATCCATAGTTTTCTCATTCGGAATTATATAGCCAACTAAAGAATTATTCCTGTAATCCACTTGAGATTTCAAATCTTCCTCACTAATTTTAACAACCTTCTTGCCATCTCTGTCAGTAGGGGGAACGAACGAGAGTGGCTTACCCCTTTGAGCATGGCGGTTACCTCTCACAATCTCAGCTGCTATCAGAATTGATTTTTCCAACCCACTAGCATTAGAGAACTGTAATCGTCTTGCAGCGAGGTTAGTAGGTGCTTCATTCATCGGAGGTGCCAATTCATTCATATCACCCTCTGCATGCAGCACCTCTGTCGATTAATTTCTGGGGCAGAAAATTGCCAAACGTTAATGGTTCGAGCTCCTTTTTAATGCCATGAGCAGGAGTAACTATTTGCGCAGTAACGAGTGGTGCATTTCGCCGGCGACAAGCCATTGTTCCGGCCACAATGGCGATCCTGCTATTGTGCGCTTTGGCATTCTTTAAGCCTCCGTGCCACGTTAGAGAGATTTCATACCTGGGTTTCAATGGTCGGAGATGTAGCTTGAGATTTTGCAATTCTAAAGAAGATGGTGTAATCTTTTTCAAGAATATCATGGAGATTTTTCTCTACTCCGACATTTCCATCTCGTGCTTTGTCTGAATTGACGTATATTAGAGGAATTTTCACGATAATCAACTCAGGTATGTTAAGGCTTTTTTTGTATGACCAAATTATACGAAGGAAACGAGCAAACACACAATTTTCATAAACGACTTAATTCATAGAAATAGTAGGGGTCTCTATGTTCTTGATTCCATATGTGACATATTATTCTATCATCTATTCATGAGTATCAAAAATATGTAAGTTGGTAAAGTTGATTTCATGATCCTAATCAGAGGCATAATGATCTCATGAAGCACCAAGAGATTTTATTAATGTATTTCATATGAATTTCATTCATTTATATGCACATTGATCCATGACAAGATGGTATTATATATATGTATATATATGTATATATATACGTGATATGAGAAAGGTTATGGCGTTATATACACACCACCACCTGATCCGCTGGTATACGTTGATAATTTTGCCCACATTAACTGAGATAATTTGATGTGATGCCCTCAGAGTCTCGATGATGTTATGAAACATGTACATATGCACGACATGACATTCATATGTATATGCATGACATTAGAATTATTTGATGATTTGCAGAGTTATCCAGACTTACAGGTTGAGTCATTTATTCTATATTTCTTCCATCTCTGTTATGTACTTATTTATATGTCTTACATACTCGATACATTATTTGTATTGACGTCCTTTTTTCCTGGGGATGATGTATTCTATGCCCGTAAGGTCCCGATAGACAGGTTGAGAGCCCTTTAAGTAAGCTATCAGCTAGCAGAAGATGTTGGTGCGCTCCATTTGCTTCGAAGTTGCTTGTGGGGTTAGTATAATTTAGACGTGTATTGTTTGGTATGGCGGGACTCTGTCCTAACATTTATGAAAATTATGTAGTCTTAGAGGCTTGTAGATAAATGTCATGTACATAAAAGATTACATAGACTTATTGGCGTATGTTTAGTATACGAGTGATTATTTTAATCTTATAGGCCTATATGTCTTATGTATAGGTTGGTATCACATGTTATATTCTGCTTATCCCACGACAACCTTCCACCTTAATTATCTCTGAATGTATGACATGAAAATGTACATTATGATGGTACTCGATTGAGTAAGATACTTTTTAGCCATCGCGGCCCATCGGTTTTGGGTCGTGACGAAAGTTGTAACAGAGCAGTTCTGTCATAGGGAATCTACAAGCCGTTTCTAGTAGAGTCTTGTTTATAATTTTGTCGTGCACCACACTTATATATAGGAGGCTATAAGGAATTTATGACTATCACTCTTTTTTCTTACTCTAGATCATGTGGTAGAGCTTACTTGTAAAAACTCAAATTCTTAAACTTTATCTTATTCGTAATACAATGATGCATACATCCAGAAAGACGATTGGTAAGGGATATAGTCGTGGAAGAGTTGAGTGAGAGGAACTTAATTTTTTCATCATGCTTATGATGAATAAATATGAGGTATTCAACAGATTATGTGTACACTAAGACGTGTAAGCCTCTTTATAAGGAACCTTAAGGCAAGGATATCTATCCACCCCTATGGTGAAAGGCAATGAGAGATTAAGAAAATAGATACAAGTTTCAACAAGTAAAAGAAACAAGATGAAGAAGGGTACGAGGCACCCAGTTAATGAAGAATTATCAATATTTACAATTCGTGCAGATGAATATAAGCCTTTTGAATTACCTTCAACAATAACAAAGTTATGTACAATTGGTTACATCAATCAAATTTACGCCATATGGGGTTAACAGAAGTAGTATAAGAAAAGGATGGATATTAGGCTACGGGTGGGTTTAGAGTAACCCAGAATATTGGATGGATTGTTAGTGATTAAAGGAAATTTTCGAAGGACGTTACAAACGATTTAATAATTCTCCTTGTGAGGCACTCGGATGGTGCACTCTAAAATAGTACATCTGAATATGAGTACTACAAAAATAATCACTAGAAGCCTAGAATGGATGGTTCCCGTCCTTAGTAGGGAGAGAATGTTAGGCAATCCATATAGCCCGTGGATGGAGAAATGGGAGCTAAAATGCGAAAGAATGTCTTGTCAAACTTTTGGGAATGAAGTGACAGCCAGAAATGTTAGCAAGAAATAAAAAGACAATTAATGGAGCATTATGAGTAAGACATCATACATGGACGACAACGGTAGATTAAAAAAATGATAGTATTGCAGAGTCTATAGTCAAGTGAAGGGAAATACACGAGGTGACAAGCTATGAGAGAAAAAAAGTATAGGCCATGAAGTCATATCCTTATTTCAAAAAAATAAGTTCGTGATTCCAATATAAATACTAGAAGGAAAAGTTAGACCCTAGTGTAGTAGAACCATAATGGATTGGTAAACAAGATAAACTAAACATGAATTAGGGATTGAGGGATTGACACTTCCCTATAATAGAATGAACAACAGAGGAATATTCATCAGAAATTCAAAGAATGGTCATTCAAGAAGACACTTCCCTGAAGTAAGTGATGCAAGCAAAGTTAAGCTTCAGGGATGTATGTGCCAATTATACTAAGTGTCAGCCTCGCAAGTAAGGAATTTTGTTATCCTTGGTACAGAAGGATTACCGCAAGGCGAGTAAGAGTCATCGATGATGTTAAAGGATACCAAAGATGAAAAGGTAAAATATCTATAGGTAGATATTAGTAGCTCAAAATCTTAGCACTCCCCTAAATGGGAAATATGGAGCAATGTGACAAAAGTAGTATAAGTTGTTCAGTAACTATGGAATGGTTAAGGAAGAATGCAATAAAAATAAGAAAGGAACAAGATTGCACTTACTCAAATCCCACTGATATGCTACAATTACGGAACAGTATGCAAACACGACATCAAGGAAAAGAAGCAAGGTTTCCTGCATGAGATGTTATTAATAGATAAGGAGCTAGTGCGAGACATAAGATAAGACGAAGGAAATAACCCAAGAAAAATCTCGTGGGATATGTATATGAGAAGGGCCAGCGAATACTAGGTAGTTGATTCAGGAAGAGCCTAGTTATGGCTAAACAAGGGGATATAGACAAATCAACCAATTATGCAAGATAAACATAGTATCCAATATAATGAATTTAGCCTCACAATTATGACAATACTCGAAGATATATTCAGATAGGAGTTGGGATAGTGAGAGGTATAATATGAGTATTATGGAAATAAAAAAGAGTCCCACCGGGAAGATAACCAAAACTTCAGTTTCTGAAGCAACTGTACGAGGACATGAGTGTGGATAAGTAACTAATGACAATTATAGGTGAGTACGAACATCAAATATTCTATTGGGAATACGATGTAATAAGCTCGCAGCTTTACAAGAGTTAGAGGGTCTTCATTAAGTACAACAATAGAAGATTAGCTGAGAAAATACGGAAAAAGGCTTCAACCTAAACATGGTAACTCGAAGGAGGAAAAAAATGTCATGTAGCAACAGTCTTACAACAACAATGTATGCACCTCATAAGAAAGTAGCACCTATCATGGCCAATATGTGGGGGCACTAAGATAAAACAAGTATACATGGAAGAACGACTAGGAAAATTACTTGCATTTAAAGAAATTTGAGAGGAATTATTCGATCAATGATGTAGAGATAATTACATTATGAATGCACCTAAGATATTGGGGTATTATGCAACAGATATGATTGACAATCAAACAGCTGTAGAAGACTTTGATATAAGTTAAAAGAAATAATAGAGTCCAGATTATAGATAAAGGATTTAATTATTAGATGATGGTATCATGGATATTCGATAGCTTTCATGAAAGGCTAAAGTAATAACTAATGCCATGAGCCGCAGATCAGAAGATAGCTTAAGCCTACATAAAGGTTGATCGGAGGGAGGAGGAAACTATACAGTTACACAAACTAAGTAAATCAGGAGTTTGATTATTGTACCCAGAAAATTATAGATCTCATGATTGAGAACATTACAGGATCACTCTTAAATATCAAAGGTACAAGACATATAGTACAATAGCCATATTCTATAAGAGAATCAGAAGTATACCACCATCATAAGAAGTCAGTTTGAATCTCTCACTAAATTATGTATACATAAGATGTGCAAGTATGATAAGGCTTAAAGTTATGGACGTGAATTACACCTAAGTGGAATAGTGGTCATGAAAGAAGCAGAAGATACGATGAGAAATAGCGAGTAAGAAGGTAGCAAATATAGGTAAGTCCTCACGAATAAGCCCATGAAAATAAGAGATCTGATTGTTTCTCTAAGTTGTAAGAAAGCTCAGTATAGTTGAATGAACTAAAATGAGTCTTAGACTAGGGGTGTGCATTCGATTTATCGATTCGATTTTGACTCTTATTGATAATTACTTATTCATTATCGATTTGTACATATGCTTAATTTTATCGTTTCAATAAGATTTCAATTTTTTCGATTTCGATTTATCAATTATGGGGGCTTATCGACTCGATTATCGATTACACCAATAAAAAAAATTTACGTGATTCCAAGAAAAGTATATCGCTATAAACACGGCTAACTAATATGGATAAAAAGAAGCTAAAATAAGACGAACACCATTTATAATATAAAAATTATGTCAACAAGCACATGCAATAAAAGTAACGTAAGGGATCAAATGTATGCCACCAACACTCCAATGGTATAAAACAAAACAAAACAAATCATCATGGCTAATTCCGTTTTCCATTAATTTGAACTTCATTCCCTTTGATCTTTAGATATGATCATTCCTTAAATGTGGCAAAGGAAATAATAGGTTAAGGGACTTAGGGTAAAAGAAAGGGTATAGATTAGGAAAAATAATATTGTATAGCCGCATTCAAAATAGTAGCGGAATATACATACATTCTGTATGTTATATTAATCTACACAAATAGGTAATTATTCATTTAACAAGTGTATACAAATTAGGGGTGTTCATTCAATTTATCGATTAGATTTTGGCCCTTATCGATAATTACTTATCGATTATCGATTTGTCCATATGTTTATTGTTATCGTTTTAATAAGATTTCGATTTTTTCGATTTCGATAATAAATAATCGATTCGATTTATCGATAAATCGATTCGAATGCACACCCTAATCTTAGACTAGTAGCATTTAGAAGAGATGGACTGCTACCCTAGTAGTACAATGAGGGTGTAATTGTGGTAACTACAAGATGACATTAGGGCCTTCGATTGAGTAATGGTCTGATGAAGAAAAGTAAGGGATCTCATGAATTAGACCGGATAAAACTACCCACGGCAGCCTTCCAGCTCAGTTATCTATGAAAATATGACATGAATATACGTTATGATGGTACTCAGTTGAGTAAGGTACCGGGTGCCCATCGAGGCCCATCGGTTTGGGCTGTGAAAAAAGTGGTAACTTCACTAATAGCTAAAAAAATTTAAGGAAAAAGGAAAGAAGAGACGCATAAGCGCACTTACAAGTTCAAAGTCGTACAGGTTGCATGATAAAAGGTAGCAACATTCACGAGACTGAGAAGATTCCGACTATAAGTCGTAGTGTGAGAAAGAGGCCTAAAGTGGGGATGCCCTAGCCTTTGTATTAATTCACAATACAGTTACCTAGATGGCAAGGAGATTAATAAAGTATTCAAAAGACATAGGCTATAAAAATGATAAGTGCACCAGTCAATGTTCGAGGACGAATGTTGCAAAGGTGGGAATGATGCTTCACCCATTTTTTCGTAGAAGTATGCCAGAAATAAATTGATGAAAGACTTGAAATGAGATGTTACATCCTGCATTTTTGAACATTAATGTTTTGTCGTTAGTTTATCGACGCAAGCTCGAGAATGATATTATTTTGAGGTTTCAAATTAAAAATGAGTAATGAGTAAATTTTTTAAGGTGAGAGAGTAAACAAATCGAAGAAATGAATTTCAGTGAAGTTTGTCATTTTGGGATAAAAATACAGTCTGAGCTATAATACCGGGTATTTATGGACTACTGCCATGCAAGGTACCACATGATCACGATAATAAGGTGTATAAGATATGTTAACAGTGAGTTATATTTTAAGTAATTTAAGATAATTATTACTTATGTGAGTAATTAGGTTAATTATTGAATAGTGGGAGATTATCAGGTTAATCATGAGATTAGTGCTTAATTAAGGCTGATTGTGGATAAGTCTTGAAACACAAAATGTGGCAGACCATAAACTGATAATAGAAGACACTATATGACTCATAAAAGAGATGGAAAGTGTCACCCCATTAGAACATTTAACAAGATTCTTATCTTAAGCCGTTTGAACTTAAATCATGCAATTATAGGCACTTCGGCATTCTTCAAGCCTTCTTTAACATGATTTTCACAAATAATGTTGTGAAGATACTATATCACAATTCAGAGAGATTTCAGATGTGATTTTCAATGGTGGGAGATGTAAACTGAGATTTTACGATTCTAAGGAAGTATAATGCAATCTTTCTGAAGAATATCATATAGATCTTTCCCTATCTGACCTTTCCATCACGTGCTTTGTCATAATTGACGGATATTAGAGGGATTGTCAAGAGAATCGTCTAAGGATATCCCTTCTTTCTATTTGGCATCATCCAAATTATACGGAAGAAACAAGCATACACACAATTTTCATAAACGACTCTATTCATAAAAATACTAGGGTTCTCTATGTTCTTTATTCCCACTGTGACATATTATTCTATCATTTATTCATGGGTCTCAAAAATACATAAGTTGGTAATGTTTATTTGATGATACTAACTAGAGGCATAACGGTCTTATGACGTACCAAGAGATTCTATTAATGTATTTCATATGCATTTCATGCATTTATACATGCATATTGACCCATAATCTGATGAAATTATATACACGTATATATATGTACACGTATATATATATATATATATATATATATATATATATATATATATATATATATATGTATATATATATATATATATATATATATATATGTATGTATATATATATATATATGTATGTATATATATATATATATATATATATATATATATATATATATATATGCGGGATATGGGCTATGGGAATGGTTATGGTATTATATACGTACCACCACCTGATCAACTGGTATATGTCGATGATTTTGCTCATAGTGGCTGCGATCATATAATGGGATGGCCTCAGGGGCATGATGATGTTATGAAACATGTACATATGCACGACATGACATTCATAAGCATATGCATGAAACTATAATTATTTCATAATTTATAGAGTTATCCAGACTTACAAGTTGAGTCATCTATTCTCTATTTCTTCCATGATTGCTATGTACTTATTTATGTTCCTTACGTACTTGGTACATTATTCGCATTGACGTCCATTTTTCCTAGAGACAGTGCATTTTATGCCCGCAGGTCCCGATAGACAGGTCGAGAGCCCTCTAAGTAAGCTATCAGCTCAATAGATGATGTTGGTGCTCTCCATTTTCTTCGTAGTTTCTTGTAGGGTTAGTATTATTTAGACGTGTATTGTTTGGTATGGGGGGACTCTCTCCTGACCTTTTTGAAAAATATGTATTCTTAGAGGCTTGTAGACAAATGTCATGTAAAAAAAAAGATGGTATAGCCTTATCGGCTTATGTTTAGTATATGAGTGGTTATTTTGATCTTATTGGCCCGTATGTCTTATGTATATATTGGTATCACATGTTATATTTTGCTTATCCCACAACAGCCTTCCAACTCAATTATATATGAAAGTATGACATGAAAAGATACGTTACGATGGTACTTAGTTGAGTATGGTACCAGGTGCCTGTCGCAGCCCATCTGTTTGGGTCGTGATAGTATTCTCTTGGTACTATTAATGTATGACCCAGTTAAAATTTCTACTAAAGACCCGTATCTCTTAGTGCCAAATTAGGATAATGTATTAGAAATTCATAAAATTCATGCTTCAGTTCTTTTGGATGGTTCCGTGCATTAAAAGGTTAAAGAGTTATATTTTCTAGAAAGGTGCATTTTTGCGGTCCATTATGTGGTCGTTTAATAGATATACAGACCATATAGTGGCTGTAGAGTCAGATAGTATGATGGTTAATCTGAGGTCAACTATGCGACCAATTGAGTGATACATAATCAATATGTGGGCCGCATAGTCATTGCATAATCCCCTTGGATTTTTGTGAGAAGCAGTTTTGCGGTGTATCATGCGATCACAGAACAGGTATGCGGACTGCATTTCTGTCGCACACCCAGATAGTTTGTCCCAATTTTGGGACCATTCTTGTTGTCCATTGTGCGGGCCGCATGTCTATTATGCGATCACATATGCGATTGTAGGTTGTATCGGGTCTCCTATTTTCTAACTTTTAAAACCCGACCCCATCCCATTAAAAACACCCATCACACCTCTTTTATGTTATTTTTCACTGCAAATAGAGTGAGTGAGGAAGCTCTAGAGAGAGAGGGCTACTCACTGAATCTATGCCTAAGCCCTTGAAGATTATCAAGTATAACTGCTAGATCTTCACCTCAAGAGGTAAGAACTTGAGCCCTACCCTTTTGACTGAAAATTCACACTAGAATGAGATATTAGCTTGGTGGTTCATGGGTATAAAAATGGAGTTTCTTGCATGCATAAAAGATAATAGGGTATTGAGAGATTGTGAACTACAAAGGACAGCAATTGGGGTGTAAAATGACAGAAATCTCTCACAAAAGGGTCCTAAATTCATAGTGCACACTTTCGGTTTAATAATTTATTTAAATGAGCTAGAATATTAATCATGTCTCTAATTTTTTGACTACTCGACCGATCTTCTCAGGAATTAATGCCCCGATCCCCTATTAATTATTTCCCCCAAGTTTATTTCTGCTAATATGGTTTACCGAGATGTTCGGTTTTGAGTTTCAGAGAGTTTTGGGACACATAGTCCCTAAATGAGTGCTTAAGGGTTGGAAAGTTGACCATAGTCAGAATAATGTGAAGACGACCTCGGAATGGTAATTTGATGGTTCAGTTATCTTTGCTAGGTGATTTCGAGGCTGGGAGCGTGTTCGAATTGTTTTTGGAGGTCCGTAGCTAATTTAGGCTTTAAATGCCGAAGTTTGAATTTTTGGAAGTTACCAGTCCGATAGAGAGATTTTGATCCGAGGGTTGGAATGGAGTTCTGGAAGTTTCAGTAGTTCCGTCATGTCATTTGGGATGTGTGTGCAAAATTTTAGGCAATTTGGACGTAGTTTGGTTAGGGTTTTGATCAAAAGCGTGTTTCGGAAGTTTTTAGAAAACTTAGGCTTGAATTCAATGTGAAATGGTAGATTTGATTATGTTTGAGGTGATTTGATGATTGGAAAAAGTTTGAATGAGGTCCCGGGGGCTTCGAATGAGTTTCGGGTGGTCAATCAGACCATTTTAAAGTTTGAAGAGTTGCAGAAAATCAATTCAGCTGTTTCAGAGATTTTGGCTTTCGCGATCGTGTAGTTTTTGTCACGATCGCGTAGAAGAAATTTAGAAGGCTAGGATTTTGATCTTCACGTTCGTATAGGTTGCCTTGCATTCGCGTACGACTAGGAGCTTGTGCTTCGTGTTCGCATGAGGCTGTCCACGTCTACGTATAAGGATTTGGGGGCACGTGGAATTTTTTCATCACGTTCGTATTCGGGGTCTCATGTTCGCATAGTGTGGAAAGTTGAAGCACTGCGTTCGCAATGTATGTATCGCGTTTGCATAAAGTAGTTTTGAGGGCTTGGAATTTTGCTCAGAACTGGGAAAAAAATATATAACTTATTTCCTCCGCGATTTTGAGTCGTGTATCCTTCATAGATAAGCATTTTGAGATCTTTTTTAAGTGGGTTGAAGAAGGAATCAAAGGGAATCACTTGGTTGTAACATTTTTGATTTTACAACTCGTTTTATGTGATTAAATACCTAATTAATGGTGAGCAATTTGGGAAAAAGGGGTAATTAGGGATTTAGTTTAGGAGGCCTTTAAATAAGGATTGAGGGGTATGTTTGGACTCTGATTTTTGTGTTCTTGTTATGTATACACTCGTGAGAGTACGCGGTTTCAAAAAATATAAATTTCAACCGATTCTGAGGGGTGTTTTGTTCATTTCACATAATTTTGAGTATTAGCTTAGAATTTAATTATGAAATCAGTTACATGAGGTGTTATTTACGATATGTAATTGAATTGAATAGATTTGGGCCATTTGGAGTCGGATACTCATGGCAAAAGCGTGATTTCTAGTTGATTTTTAGCCGGTTCGAGGTAAGTGTCTTGTCTAACCTTGTGTGGGGAGCTTTTCCCCTTAGGATATGATATTTGGTGATTGATAGAGACATTGATTTTGGCATTTATTTGTTGTCGGGCACTCAGCCTATTTCTATTCCTCCATATCGTATGACTCCTCTTGAGTTGAAGGAGTTGAAGGACCAGTTACAAGAATTGCTTGATAAGGGTTTTATTAGGCTCAATGTATCACCTTTGGGTGCTCCTGTCTTGTTTGTGAATAAAAGGGATAGTTTTATGCGTATGTGTATTGATTACCGCCAGTTGAACAAGGTTACAGTGAAGAACCGTTACCCCTTGCCTCGTATTGATGATCTGTTTGACCAGCTTCAGGGCACATGCGTGTTTTCTAAGATTGATTTGCACTAAGGTTACCATTAGTTGAAAATTTGGGAGCCAGATATCCCAAAGACTACTTTCACGACTAGGTATGGTTATTTCAAGTTTCTTGTTATGTCATTTTGGCTGACCAATGACCCAACAGCCTTCGTGCATTTGATGCAAAATATCTTTCGACCATATATCGACTCTTTTGTCATTTCCTTTATTGATGACATTCTGGTGTATTCCTAGAGTCGAGAAGAACATGAGCAACATCTAAGGACAGTGCTTTAGATTCTGAGAGAGAAGAAGTTATATGAAAGTTCTCAAAATGTGAGTTTTGGTTGGATTCAGTTGCATTCTTAGGCCACGTGGTATCGAGCGATGGAATATGGGTGGATCCAAAGAAGGTATAGGCTATGCAAAGTTATCTCAGGCCGTCCTCAGCTACAGAGATTCGTAGTTTTCTTGGCTTGGTGGGCTAGTACCGCCCTTTTGTGGAAGGATTTTCATCAATTGCAGCCCCTATGACTAGATTGACCAAAAAGGGTACTCCATTTCAGTGGACAAAGGAGTGTGAAGCGAGCTTTCAGAAGCTCAAGAAAGCTTTGACTACAACCCCAGTATTGGTATTGCCTACAGGTTCAGGGTCTTATACCGTTTATTCTCAAGGGTTGGCCTCAGAGAAGTATTGATGCATGACGGTAGGGTGATTGCCTATTCATCCAGACAGTTGAAGATACATGAGAAGAATTATCCTATTCATGATCTTAAGTTTGCTGCCACTGTTCACGCCTTAAAGATTTAGCTCCATTAGTTATATCGGGTTCCCTATGAGATTTATACTAATCATCGGAGATTGCAGCATCTGTTCAAGAAAAAGGATCCAAATTTGCGCCCGACGAGGTGGTTAGAGTTGCTGAAGGATTATGACATCACTATTTATACCATCCGGGCAAGGCCAATGTAGTGGCATATGCCTTGAGTCGCTGAGCGGAGAGTTTGGGGAGTTTGGCATATTTACCGGCATCGAAGAGGACTACGGTGAAGGATATTCAGGCCTTAGCCAGCCAGTTTGTGAGATTTGATCTTTCGGAGCCCACCAGGGTTCTAGCTTGCGTGGTTTCTCAGTATTCATTATTTAATCGTATCAGGGAACGACAATATGATGACCCTCATTTGCTTGTACTTAGGGACGGGGTTCAGCATGGTGATGCCAGAGATGTGACCATTGGTAAGGATGGAGTATTGAGGATGTAGGGTCGAGTTTGTGTACCCAATATCAATGGGCTAGGGGAGCTGATTCTAGAGAAGGTCCACAGTTCGCGGTATTCCATTTATTTGGGTGCCGTGAAGATGTATCACGACTTGAGACAACACTATTGCTTGAGGTGGATGAAGAAAGATATAGATGAGTATGTAGCTGGATGCCTCAACTATCAGCATATGAAGTATGAGCACCAGAGACCAGGTGGATTGCTTCAACAGATAGAGATTCCAGAGTGGAAGTGGGAGCGAATCACCATGGATTTTGTAGTTGGACTCAAATGGGATTTGAAGAAGTTTGATACTATCTAGGTGACCGTGGATCAGCTGATCTTGTTTGCTCATTTCATTTCTATGTGTACTACTTATTCTTCGAAGCGATTGGCAGAGATTTATCTCTAGGAGATCATCTGTCTGCATGGTATTCTGGTTTCTATTATTTTAGAAAGAGGTACTCAATTCACATCACGGTTCTAGAGGGATGTTCAGCAGGAGTTGGGTACTGGGGTGGAGTTGAGCAACATTTCACCCCCAGATGGACGGCCAGTCCTAGCGCACTATTCATATTCTTAACGATATGCTCCGTGCATGTGTGATTGATTTTGGAGGGTTTTGGTATTAGTTCTTTCCATTGACGGAGTTTTCTTACAATAACAAATATTAGTCTAGCATTCAGATGGCACCATAGGAGGCTTTATATGGTAGGCGGTGTAGATCTCTGGTTGGTTGGTTTGAGCTGGGTGAGGCCAGGCTCTTAGCACATACTTGGTTCAGGATGCTTTGGAGAAGGTTAAGGTAATTCAGGATAGACTCCGTAAATCCTAGTCCAGACATGATGTTTCCTTTATGGTTTGGGAGCGGATTTCACTTCGAATCTTGCCTATGAAAGGCGTTATGAGATTTGGAAAGAAAGGAAAGTTGAGTCACAGGTTCAGTGGCCCTTTTGAGATATTCACGCTTGTTGGGAGGTTTCTTATGAGCTTGCCTTACCTCCCAGCCTGGCAGGGGTTCATCCGATATTTCATGTTTCGATGCTCCGGATATATCACGGTGATCCATTGCACGTGTTGGATTTCAGTTCAGTTCAGCTGGACAAGGATCTATCTTATGTTGAGGAGCCAGTTGTTATATTGGACATGCAGGAAAAGAAGTTAAGGTCAAAGAACATTGCTTCAGGAAAGGTTTAGTGGCGGGGTCAGTCAGCCGAGGAGGTGACCTAGGAGACCGAGCAGGATATGCACAGCTGTTACACTAATCTCTATGCTCGTTCGAGGATGAACGAATGTTTAAGTGTAGGAGGATGTGATGACCTGGATGATCGTCATAAGAATTAACACCCCGATCCCTTGTTAACTTCTTCCCCCAAGTTTATTTCTACTAATATGGTTTGCCGGGATGTTCGTTTTGAGTTTTGGAGAGTTTTGGGACACATAGTCCCTAAATGAGTGCCTAAGTGTTTGAAAGTTGGCCACATTTGGAACAGTATGAAGACGGCCTCGAAATAGAAATCCGATGGTTCCTTTAGCTTCCTTAGGTGATTTCGAGGTTGGGGTCATGTTCGGATTGTGTTTTGGAGATCCGTAGCTAATTTAGGCTTGAAATGCCGAAGTTTGAATTTTTTGAAGTTTATGGTTCGATAGTGAGATTTTGATCCAAGGAAGGGAATGGAATTCAAAAAGTTTCAGTACTTTTTTCATGTCATTTGGGATGTGTGTGAAAAATTTCAGATCATCCGGACGTGGTTTGGTTAGGTTTTTTATCAAAGCGTGTTTTGGAAGTTTTTAGAAACTTTAGGCTTGAATTCGATGCGAAATGGTAGATTTGGTGTTGTTTGAGGTATTTTAATGATTGGAACAAGTTTGAATGAGGTTTTAGGATGTGTTGGTTCATTTGGTTGAGGTCCTGGGGGCCTCGGGTGAGTTTCAGGTGGTCAACTGGACCATTTTAGACTTTGAAGAGTTGCAAAAAATCAACTCAGCTGTTGCAGAGATTTTGTCCTGTAGAAGAAATTTGGAAGGCCAGGATTTAGACCTTCACATTCACATAGGTTGCCTCGTGTTCGCGTAAAGCTGGGAGCTTGTGCTTCGCGTTCACATGAGGATGTCCGCGTATATGGATTTGGGGTCCAGTGGAATTTGTTCTTTGCCTTCGCATTCCGGGGCTCACATTCGCATAGTGTGGGAAGTTGAAGCATCGCATTCGCAATGTATGTATCGCATTTCGCATAGAGTAATTTTGAGGCCTTGGAATTTTGCTCTACACGATCGAGAGGCTTGGGCCGTGATCGCGATGAAGAGATATCAGAATTCGACAGAAAGTTTATAAGTTATTTAATCCACGTTTTTGAGTCATTTTTCCTCCATAACTGAGCATTTTGAGAGCTTTTTGAAGTGGGTTGAAGAAGGACTCAAGGGGAATCACTTGGATGAAACATTTTTGACTCCACAACTCATTTTTATATTATTAAATACCTAATTAATGGTGAGAAATTTGGGAAAAAGGTTAATTTGGCTTGAGTTTTAGAGGTATTTAAATGAGGATTTGAGGGGTCATTTGGAATCCGATTTTTGTGTTCTTATTATGTATACACTCGTGAGAGTATGCGGTTTCTGAAAATAAAGATTTCACTCGATTCCGTGATGTTGGCCTGAGGGATATTTTAGTTATTTCACATAATTTTGTGTATTAGCTTAGTATTTAATTATGAAATCAGTTACTTGAGGTGTTATTTACGATATATATATATATATATATATATATATATATATATATATATATATATATATATATATATATATATATATATGAATTGAATAGATTTGGGCTATTTGGAGTCTGATACATCGTGGAAAAGGCGTGATTTCTAGTTGATTTTGAGCCGGTTCGAGGTAAGTGGCTTGTCTAACCTTGTGCGGGGGACTTTTCCCCTTAGGATATGATATTTGGTGATTGAATTGCCTTGTGCCCGAGGTGATGAACACTTACTTGTTAAAATGGTTGGAAAGCTGTTTTCCATAATGTACTTATTAACATGTCTCCCTTCCCGCTTTATTACACTTTTAAATTTAGCATGCTACTAGTTAGAAGGGAATGTTTAGTTGACATAAATTGCCTACTTGCTTAAATTTCCTTATTTGCATTACGTGAAGCATGTTAGGCTAGGACTACTTTTTGCCTTGCTCTACAATTTCATGTTAGAAAATAGGCTTAACTCTTGGGGGGGGGGGGTGAAAAGCGCTATAATAAAAATAGCGTAAACTTGCGGAATTTAAAAATTGCAGGAATGAAATAAGTGCGATAAGTAAATAATAAAGAATGAACACACCGATGTATCCTGGTTCACCACAACCCGTGGCTAGTCCAGTCCCCGAGAGACTCTCTCGAGATTTCCACTATCTTCGTCAAGCTTACTGGTGCTTAACAAACCATTACAGTTGCTCAAGGATACCACACGTTAAGACTTCACTTGCTTGAGGATACCTCACCCCAAGACTTCAACCACTAGGACTTTGGGTACTTAGCAAACCCGACAAATGAGAAGATATGTTCTTCTCAAACAACTCTCTTTTACAACAAATACTCTCTCAATAGAGTGGATAAAGAGATACACAATAAGCTCTATGAACAACACAAAGTTGTCTATCAAATGGCTCAACAAAAGCTCTAAAATGATGCTTGAAAATGATCAATATGTATATCAATGTATGGAGGAGTTGCGTATTTAAAATCAGCTCAAAAGACCTCTTTTTATAGGTGAAAAAGTGGTGCTGACCGTTGCTTAATTGACAAATAAAATCCCTGAATTTTTGCTCATACAATCGATTGTCTGACCTACACAATCGATTGTTTGAGGACCGTTCAAAAAACAGACTCCTGATTTTAAGGGAAACAATCGATTGTAAAACCTGTATAATCGATTGTTCTTCAACGTTCAAAAATCAATTTAAGATTCTGTGGGAACGGTCTGAATATAATCGATTGTATAAAAATCATAATCGATTTTTCTGATTATAATCGATTGTTAAAAACATATAGTTGATTATTTAGCTGATCGAAAAATTCAGTTTAAGTACTGTCTCAATACAATCGATTGTTAGAAGTATATAATCGATTGTTTGCTATTTTGAAAAACTTCAGATCACACTGTCTTAATACAATCGATTGTTAAAACTGTATAATCGATTGTTTGCTATTTTGAAGAACACAATCGATTGTAAGGAGCATATAATCGATTGTTTAGGCCCAGATTTAAAAGACATGTTTAAAACCTTCAACATCATTTTGTTTTAACACAAAGATGCATGTTTATGATAAATATGATTTAATAAAATATTTTATGCATGTTTATGATGACCTAATATTGAGCCAAAGGATAAGATAACTTAAACGTTGTCTTTACATTGGTTCTACCAAACGACCTACGTCTTGGGTCTTCGGTCTTGAACTCTTAGGCTCGTTCATGCAATTCCGTCATCAGTATGCTTCTCGCCATTTGATTGATTGTCATATTATATCGTTGTTTGACACTTGACTTCATTGTTTGTCAATCATCAAAACCTATACCTGTAAATCATGCTCATACAACCAAAGTGCACATATCATAGATATACATGATTTCCAACAATTTCCCCCTTTTGATAATAACAAACAACGGAAGATATGCATATTGAATTCCCCCTAAATAGATGCTATGTCTCAACATACAATTTATGCAACCAATTCAATTCAATATAATTCCCCCTTAATTGAATATTCCCCCTCAATTAAAGCATGCATATCACCCATATTCTTCCCCCTTTTGGCATTAGCAAAAAGAGTATACCAAAAGTTATTTAAACCATTGACGATACCAATCGTTACAGAAAAGGTCATATAAAAAGTTAGTAAATGGCATACTAATAATAACGATTATTTTTCTCAACTATGCCAGTTGTTATTTAAACTAAAAATATACATCAAAACATGAATCAATCATTTATTATAAAACCAATTGATACTAATTGTTATTCAAAAATAAAACTTGTTAAAGCATGTATCAACCAAAACTGATATAGATTATTTGCACATATCAACTTATTGCGTTTTTATTCAAAATACGATAACTAACCGACGTTCCCCCTTAATGCATTAAGGTTTCGTGCTTGGTGCATCCACTACAATATTGTAGTCTTCAAGCACACCTGCAAAACGAACTTAAAAATAGGTTTTTGGTACCCAACTTCTTTTGGGTCCTTGGGGGTTAGGATAACAATAGTCATAATCAACACATAAATCTCTATGTTTAGCAAAACAAACGGGTACAATGTGTCCTACCCGATTACAATAGTGACATATAATATTAGGATTGTGCATATGTCTAGGTTGAGCCAAATGCGTTCTAGGTGATCTAAAGTTGTTCCCCCTAGAAGCGTTGAATTTCCTAGAGTCATGTCTAGGTGGTCTAAAATTATTCATTCTAGACTCATTTATAAAATTCCTAGAATTGTGTCTAGGTGGTCTAAAATTATTCATTCTAGACTCATTAACAAAATTCCTAGAGTTGTTTCTAGGTGGTCTAAAATAATTAATCTTAGACTCATTAGTGAGGTTCCTAGAATTCTTTCTAGATGGTCCGACCTCATTACTTTCATCCTTTTTAATATCTTCAATTTTAGGACTATCAACACTACGTGTTTCTAGTGCTTTCCTAAGTTCTGTGTTCTCTAGTATTAAAGAATTACAAGAAGAACAATTGGAACATTTATCAATAGAAGAGGCTTCATTCAATTCCTTGATTTTATTTTTAAAATCAACAATGTCATTTTTCAAAAATTTATTTTCTTTTTCTAAAACTTCAATTTTATTTTAAGAACATCATTTTCATTAGTCAATTTTTCAAAATCTATTTCTTTCAAAGAAGAGGATTTTTCAAACTCTTTTTCTTGTAAAGAAAGTGTTTTCTGAAAATCTGTTTCTTGCAAAGAAAGTGTTTTCTGCAAAGAAAGTGTTTTCTTCAATTCTATGATAGTTTTGGAAGCATTAACAAATTCACCATACAATTCATCATAGGCATTTTGTAATTCTTCAAACGAGTGAGAGTTAGATGTACTTACCTCTTCTCCTTCGTTAGCCATGAGACACAATGCGGCGGTTTCATCGCCTGAGCTGTCCGAATCCCGTGATACGCGCCTATGGTGTTTCTTCTTTTTCTTGTCCTTCTTCATAGACTTACAAGACTTTTCCATTATATCATTTGAAATATTATCATCATCCCTTTTCGAATCACTTACCTCTTCTCGTTTAGAGGATGAGGTTTTGAAGGCAAAATTTGAATTGCTTCTAAGATAAGGATTAAGAATTGTGCTATCATAAGTTTCGAGGTTACCTCTTAGTCCATCAATTATGATATCCGTGAATTCCATCGACTCTTGGATGCCATTGGCTTTGGAGCGCCATTCGGGAGTGAGACTCCGTAGGACTTTTCGAACAAGATCTTTGTTCGTGTAAACTTTCCCGAGAGCATGGAGATCGTTGACGATTCTTAAAAATCGTTCAAACATAACACCAATGGGTTCCTTCTCCATTTTAAAGATTTCATATTTATGTGTTAGAAAATCAATTTTAGCTTCTCAGACTTGAGGCATACCTTCATAAATGATCTCGAGCTTATCCCACATCTCCTTGGCGGTTGTGCAGCAAGAGATTTTTCGATAATCATCTGGATTCACCACACAATATAGTACATGGATGGCCCTTGCATTATTTTCAACTTTCTTGATATCCTCGACATCATATTCATCTTCCTTCTTTGGAACCGTGGTCTCTCCAACTTTCTTTGTTGGCATTGGTTCACCGTTTTTGATGATTTGCCACAAACGAAAACTGTTTGCTTTGAGGAAGATGCTCATCCGCTCTTTCCAATATGTATAGTTTGTTCCGTCAAATAGTGGAGGGCAAGTGGTGGACTGTCCTTCATCCATCGTTCCTGCGTTCAATATTCTCAACAGAAAAAAAATATATTTCTCTCAACCGGCTAAGGCTTTCAGAGAGTTAGGCTCTGATACCAATTGTTAGAAAATATGCTTAACGCTAGAGGGGGGGGGGGTGAATAGCGTTATAATAAAAATAGCGTAAACTTGCGAAATTTAAAAATTGCAGGAATGAAATAAGTGCGATAAGTAAATAATAAAGAACGAACGCACCGATGTATCCTGGTTCACCACAACCCGTGGCTAGTCCAGTCCCCTAGAGACTCTCTCGAGATTTCCACTATCTTCGTCAAGCTTACGGGTGCTTAACAAACCGTTACAGTTGCTCAATGATACCACACCTTAAGACTTCACTTGCTTGAGGATACCTCACCCCAAGACTTCAACCACTAGGACTTTGGGTACTTAGCAAACCCGACAAATGAGAAGATACGTTCTTCTCAAACAACTCTCTTTTACAACAAATACTCTCTCAATAGAGTGGATAAAGAGATACACAATAAGCTCTATGAACAACACAAAGTTGTCTATCAAATGGCTCAACAAAAGCTCTAAAATGATGCTTGAAAATGATCAATATGTATATCAATGTATGGAGGAGTTGTGTATTTAAAATCAGCTCAAAAGACCTCTTTTTATAGGTGAAAAAGTGGTGCTGATCGTTGCTTAATTGACAAATAAAATCCCTGAATTTTTGCTCATACAATCGATTGTCTGACCTACACAATCGATTGTTTGAGGACCGTTCAAAAAACAGACTCCTGATTTTAAGGGAAACAATCGATTGTAAAACCTGTATAATCGATTGTTCTTCGACGTTCAAAAATCAATTTAAGATTCTGTGAGAACGGTCTGAATATAATCGATTGTATAAAAACCATAATCAATTATTCTGATTATAATCGATTGTTAAAAACATATAGTCGATTATTTAGCTGATTGAAAAATTCAGTTTAAGTACTGTCTCAATACAATCGATTGTTAGAAGTATATAATCGATTGTTTGCTATTTTGAAAAACTTCAGATCACACTGTTTTAATACAATCGATTGTTCAAACTGTATAATCGATTGTTTGCTATTTTGAAGAACACAATCGATTGTAAGGAGCATATAATCGATTGTTTAGGCCCAGATTTAAAAGACATGTTTAAAACCTTCAACATCATTTTGTTTTAACACAAAGATGCATGTTTATGATAAATATGAATAAAATATTTTATGCATGTTTATGATTACCTAATGTTGAGCCAAAGGATAAGATAACATAAACGTTGTCCTTACATTGGTTCTACCAAACGACCTACGTCTTGGGTCTTCGGTCTTGAACTCTTTGGCTCGTTCATGCAATTCCGTCATCAGTATGCTTCTCGCCATTTGATTGATTGTCATATTATATCGTTGTTTGACACTTGACTTTATTGTTTGTCATTCATCAAAACATATACCTGAAAATCATGCTCATACAACCAAAGTGCACATATCATAGATATACATGATTTCCAACATTTCATTCGTTGAATATCTTCTTCTTGTTGTTGCGTATTTACATTGAGACTAGGATGTAGGATTCCGGTAGCTACTTTTGTCTATTTACTTTGGGACTACATGTTCGATTCCCGGTAGATCCCCCTGCACATTTACTTTGGGACATCGTGTTAGATTCCGATGAATCCTCCTGCACAGTTATACTGCACCCAGTAGATTCCCCGAGTACTGGGTGTTTACATTTGGGACTACGAACTGGGTTCCGGTAGTTCCCCGCGATTGATAGTTGGGCTACGGGACGGTATCCCGAGAGATCCTTTGGATATATATACAAATGATGAAAGGGACTACAGGACGGTATCATGGGAGATCCTTGTGCTACTATTGGTATTGAGCTATTGTGATTTCTGGGTTTACTCTGTTAATTGTATAATTATTGTTGCCTGGTATAACTGGTCTTATTTCTTTTTCGTTCTCATTTACATTGTTTATTTCATACTTTTGAAATTTATTATTATATTTTACCTCAGTAAGGACCTAAACCTCTTCGTCACTACCCGACCGAGGTTAGGCTTGGTACTTACGAAGTACTGTTGTGGTGTACTCATGCGGCAGAGAGATCTAGTACCTCTACCCAAGCATATCACCCTTCAGGCGGAGAGATCTAGCAGGGACTTCGAGGTATATCTGCCACGTCCGCAGACCAAGGAGTCTCTATCTTATTATGTCTTTTGTTTTAGACATTCTGGAGTTAGAGCGTTGTACTATATTTCCTTCAGCTTGTAATCCCGTGAGTTTTTGGGTTTTATGATAGTATTGTAGAAGTTTGAGATATTGTGTTGTATGTGCCAAGTGGCATTTTACATTTTGTTAAATCTTGGTTTTAAGTTATAATTTCCGCAAGGTTTCAATTGTTTTTCCGCACTTTTTAGGCTTACCTAGTCATAGTGACTAAGTGCCCTCACGACAGTTCACGGAGGGCGAAGTAGGGTCGTGAAAAATTCTTGATGCGATTTTAAGTTTCATAAAATAAATTGAAGTTGGTAAGAGTCATGGAGTTTTGTAAGATATTAAGGAATGCTTTATTGAGGTATGTATGGCTAAAACCCCCTTTTATTGGAAATCAAGCTTCGTTGGCATTTATGCAAATGTGGTAAGACTAGAATTGGTTGATGCATTGATGTTTATTTAGCATAAATTGGTTTGCAATCATATATACATAGGCAAATATGATAAGACTATAATTGCTTTTGTATGTGCCTATAGTCACAAATTGCAAGGTTGACATTGAAAGTTGAAATGATGTGATAATTATGCCCCTAAGTGCCAATGAATTGATATGATGTATGTGAAAAAATATTCATATGAGATGATTAATGAGAAATGAACAACACCTAGGTAAGGCGGCCTAGACGATCGGGCCATGATCGTACACCATGGCCAACACATGGTGGTAATGTGCTGATATTGAATTCCAGAAAAAAGGAAAGGATATAGTGATTGAGGTATATGTCTTAACTGAGGCAACCTAGACGATCGAGTCATGATCTGACTCTGCTTAATATGGTTGTGGTATTGAGAATAATGATGAACATATGAAAGAAATGCCTCGAACTAAATTTATGGAAATTATGTGAAAGATTATATGATTCTTTTATTGATGATATGGTGTCCGGTTAAAACCTTTGGTTGTCTCTTGTGATTTCCTTTTCTTGTGTGATAGTTCTTTCTAATAAAATAGTGTTTAGTTATACATACTAGTACTATTCCATGGTACTAACGTCCCTTTTTTCTGGGGGCGCTACATTTGTTTTGAATGAATGTAGGTGGTTTCATAGAATATAGTGCTGATCGCGCATAGCGGAGTATCCTCTTCTCAAAGTCTTGGTGAGCCCCTTTCTCCTTCAACGGGTTATGTTGAACATCTTTTTCTTTATAGATATCCACTTTTGAGGTATAGTCGGGACCTTGTTGCCGGCGTTGTCACACTTGTCTTATATATCCTTATAGGCTCCGTAGAAGTTTTGTAGGTTATGTACGGGGTTGGATGGGTCTATGAGCTATGTTGTAATTCTATCTCTGGCTTCTCTAAAAATGTGATTGTATGAAATTTTGGAACTTAACAACGGTTTAAAGTTGTGATACATAATGAACTAACAATGTTGAATGTACGATATTTTTGTCTAAATAAACAAAATCATGGTTTCCTTGATCATATTGAGTTGGGGTAGAAAGTGTTTGTCACGATTGAGCGCTGGCTGCACCTCCCGAGATTTGGGCTTGACAATTGAATTAGAATTCAAGGACGAGACTCGAACTTTCAAAGTAAATGTCCAAAGGGTCAAGCATTACCTCGGAACCATTGGAGAATGGCAACTGGATAAACAATTCACACTCAAGGGTGGTCTTGTACAAATCCACACCACCGATTAGCCAGAATAAGGAAAACATCGTCGTGCCGAAACATTAAATCAAGGACTTCTTGGGATGCAACCCATGAGTTAGTAACATTTTTTATTAGTATTTTTATTTTTGTAGGTTTACTTGTTTGTGTTGAACAGTTTGACATGTGTTAGAATGTAAGTTGCCCAGAATACAAAGAAATAAGATGCAATTGCAGAGGGAAAATGAAGCAAAGCAACCTGAGCTTTAGGTGTTATTCTACAGCAACATATGCGGCCGCATAAGGGTATGCGGACCATATAATGGTTGTAGACACAAGCAGAACACCTTTCAAATTCGGCCTTAAAAATATGGAGACAATTCACCTTCTGCGGCCTGCATAATCGTTTTGCGACCGCAAAATGGATCCCACACCTGTTTCACATTCCACGGGTAACTATCCTTTGCAAAACATATATGCAGCCACATAATGTGGCTTGCTATGGTAAATCCAATAAAGAATGGCCACATATAAAATTCTAACCACCTTCTCTATCATCTCTTTCTATCATTTCTCAACAACATAAGCAACAGATAACAAAGAAAAAAAGATTTGTTTTAAAGAAAGAAGAGAAAAAAGAACAAGAACAGCTCACTATGCTCACATGAATCGAATCCACGTCATTTTCTCAAATTTTCCAACAATCTGGTAAGTGATTTTCCGACCCTACTCTTGCTCATTTGATTTGAAAATTGCCATATTATTTGCCTCATTCTCCTACCTAATCTATGATACACTTTTCTCTCTACTTTGATTTTTGTCTCTTGTAGTGGGAACCCATTTTGGGAAGAAATATTTGTTGTGGGTTGATTAAAATTTATGGGATAGGGTTAAGGTCACTAATTTGAGTGTAGGTGTAGTGAATGTTGGCAATATATAGTGGGCATTGATGGATGGGGTGTATAATTGAACGAATATTGTTTGAGGTAGTTACTTTGTCAAATTGTGCATTAGCTATGTAGAATAACATGAGTTGTCCTGTAGTGGCAATGAATTTTGCAGACCGCATAACTGTTTTGCAGTCCGCAGAATCATTCTTTGTTTAGGTGTTGTCGAAATAACTGTGATGTTAAGTTTCTAGCTGCAGAATTGGTTTGTGGACCGCATTATGGTTGCAGACAAAAGCAGAGTCAAGATAAGTTCATAGCTCAAAATGCGAGAAATCTGCGGTCGCACACCTGTTTGGTGACCACTTCTGCGGCCCGAATAATTATTTTTATGGCTTCTGATGGTTATGTTTTATGTTGTAGTTTGTGGTCCATAGAGTTGTTTTGAGATTGCATAAATTCTTGAAGAACACTTTGTGTCTGTCATTTATGATCCATATGTTGCACACAAATTCCCTACCGCATACTCACCTCTTGTTAGTTGGCAGGAACGAGACCAAATAAATCCCTTGCATCGCGAACACCCACCACTCGAGTAAAGAGACGGGCTTCATCTATATGCGTAAAATCATAGCAATCCCAATGCAAACGTCCTGGCACGTCCAGAAATTCACCTGAGCCTACGCCCAGTCTAAAGAGTAAGAGGCACAACTTGACCTTATGCCACCACTTGACCTGCCGAAGCACACATGAAGAGTGGTGAGGATATAAGAGTTGGGATTACCGGCTCTTTGAATAGTTACAAAGACGGCATGGAAAAAAGAAAAATCCCTGAAGAAAGGCAGCTGAGTACGAACGGTCTTAGAGAACACTGCCTCCCATGTTCTAGAAAATAGCCAAAAGAGGTAATGTGAGTGCTTTACTAAGGTCCCGGGGGAATACAACGAGACACTTGTTTGAGAGTTTTATGCTGCATATGCCATATCTAGGGCTTAAGAACAAAAGAGACACCATACTTACTTGATCTATGTCGCAATCTGCAGAGTTGCAATATCTTGTCATCCCTAGTCAATCAATGACGCTTATTTGAATCTTGGTAACTAGGCATGGCTGAATATGACACAAAAATCACAAATAAGGAATCTGAGCTTGCTTGGGTAGCCTTAGTTAAAGCCAACGGAATTCCACCCCAGATTGTACCAGGCCACAAGATTCACAAGAGGGATTTCACCCAGGAAAGCTAGTATTGGCTATGTTTTGTCTATTCTCGTATACTGCCAACGAGAAATGAGACTGACATCACTATAGAGAAGGTGAACCTCATTGATTCCATCATGTCGGGTATCAAGATTGATGTGGGAGAGCTCATATTCTATGAGATTGCGGTTCAGACAAATCAGATAGAAAGTTCACTCCTTTTCTTGTGCTTAATCCATGCTTTGTGTGTAGATGTAGAGGTTCCTTAATTCCCCAAACATGACTGCATAATAAAAGCTTTTCAATACAATGACATCACTCGGCACAATGATGCTTCGGTGAATGTGGTCAAAGATATACCAGAACAATCACTCCCTATCCCTATGCATCTTCCACTCCACCAACTTCTGCTACCTAATCAGTGCCAGACACTTTCTCAGCACTAGTTACCTCCACATCTAATCCCAGACCGGCCACTGCAAAACCGACTGTCTCACTGCTTGCACTCTCTATGCTTGGTCTACTGGCACAATATACAATTTCCATAATAGATAAACTTATAAAAGAACTTCCATTGCTCATCCAGCAAGTATTATCCCCGCTCCAAACCTTAGTAAATGATCTTCAAAGGTAACAAATATCATATGTGGATCGGCTTAAGCACTTTGAAGCCCGCCTTGAAAAGGTAGAGCGAGATAGAGTTGGAAAAATGCCCCAACTCAAAAAGGATGTAGCTAAAATCAAGTTGGAGCTACATAGGATACAGATACTGGAGTTTGACTTGACTAGCCTTTTTCTAGTGGAGGGAGAGCATGTCACTGGGAACTCCCATGTTCTAGGTCTTGATTTGGATATCACAAACCTCATATCAGCTGATGAAGCACATGAAACTAACGTCTCACCTGCTCTGGTTTCCATTACACACGTCGATGATATTTTATACGAAGAATTTGTAGAGTCTCTTGAGGAGGTAGATGAGGAGAAACTACTTAAGGAGGGTGGTGTTCAAAGGAAAAGCTGAGACAAACAAGTTTCCGTGTCTACAGAGGAAGTTGGTGAGGAGGAAGAAGATTTGTAGAATGTGTGGAGTCTTGTGAAAATTAGAGAGATACTTTGAGGTGGTTCTATGTTGGTAACGAGGTGAATAAGGGCTTAAACAGAAGCAAAGTGCAAAAAGAAAAAATGTGTGTAATCATACATTTGGCATACAAGTTCCTGTAACTTGTGTGTTCTGTAATCAGAATGTTGAAGTGTTTAATAATCTATTCTTTGAGTGCTCAATCACTAGAAGACTGTGGTCCAGGCTCTGTTGTTGGCTGGGGCACCATAGAACTGTAGGCAATTGGGAAACAGAGCTGCAACGGATTTGCAGCAAAGCAAGAAGCAGAATGTGGCACAATGCTATAATAGCCTCTGTTTTTGTCAATACTATTGCTCTTATCTAGAGGTAGAGGAATAACATACGATTTGATGGGAAAGTATATGTGGAAGAGCAGATATGCAAAGAAGTTGCTCTACTTATTCATATTCGTGGAAGGAACCGTAGATGATGGCAAAATGGCTTGCGACAACTTAATTGTTTTCCTTAGTTATAGTCTAATAGATATCCCTATACTAAGTTGGCATTTGTGCTTTTGGTAGTTGTCTTAGTATAGATGGTTGTCTGTTAATGAGTAGCAGCTAGTCCAAGCTACTACTATAGAACTTTACATTGTACATTCCTTTGATATTAATGAAATATAACAGTTATACTCAAAAAAAAAAATGTGTGTAGCATTCAAGGATAGTATAGTCACTATATTCCCAGATATTCATCCAACGCGTCTCAAAGCCTACACTACAACCCTCAAAAATTCCTATTTGATCTATAATCAATTTTTTCTTAAATAGCAATGGGTTAAAATAAGGGCAAGCATATGGATTGATACTTGTAGCACTTAGCCTTCTTTTTGAGTGCAAGAGTGTTTAATTGTATCACCTATACATTTGTGTTGAGTTGGGGATTTTCTTTAATGTGAGCATGCATGAATTGCAAGATTTAGCAGAAGTTAGGCTTCTTAAAGTAGGATACAAGTGCATATCTAGCTATGGGTATCAATCTGTCATTGCTCCTGAGGCTCAAACCTCACAAACGGATTATTCGAATGCTTAAATGATCCTTTTCTTCAAAGAAGGGTGACTAAAAGAACTTACATGTTTGTTAGCTAATAGTCAGCACCATCCATAGTCACTGCTACTTTATGATCAGTCAGAAGTAGATCAGTATTTGGTCGATTGACTTTTTAGTTGCTTGAGGGCAAGCAAGAGTGTAAGTTGGGGGTGTTGATGTGTCGTTAAAATGCAGCACTTTTGATACTAATTACATCAACTTTAGCTCATCCTTCAAAGCATTATAAGTTATTTCTTATGTAGTATTTGTGTTTTGCAGGAAACCAGACTTGAAGAGCCAAGAACATGAAAAATATAAAAACCATGGAAAGACAGAAATACGACAGGTATGCAACCACAAAAGTGATGTGCAGCCTATAGACCCATCGCAAAGTGAAGCAGACCATCCTAGTTTTTGAGAGTCAAGTCTGCGAGCCAGAGTGCGGTTGCATAACTCTTGTGCGGACCGCATAGAGATAACACAAATTCAAAAGGAGTTCCAGTGAAGATGACTTTGCGATACATTATGCGGTCACGAAACTAATATGTAAACCACATAACCAAATTGCGATGTAAAACTGGAAAAATTTGCGATAAATTTTGAGGTGAAAAATGAAGATGTGCGGACTGCGGAAACATTATGCTACCCATTTCACGATTTCAGAATTGATCTACAGGGTTATTTTTGTCACTTTTCTACACACCTATTCCCTATAAAATTCGACTCCAACATAGTGGCCAATTATATTTGACATCGACCGCCTTACACCATTTATTTATTTATGTGTAATTTGAGTGTATTAGAATAGCACTTACTACTACTTTTGAAACCGCTAGATAAATTGACAACTGTTCACCTTCCATCGATTTTGATAAAAGTAAAGGACTAGACAAGTAACTTTTTATGTATTCAAATGCTGGTTCATATTCCGGAGTCCATAGAAAGTAATTCTTCTTTTTCAAGAGTGAAATGAAATCATGACATTTCTCCCAGGATATTGATATAAACATGCTTAGGGCCGCCAACCTTTCGGTCAAACTTTTTACTTCCTTTACACTTTTTAATTGATCAAGGATATCCTTGAATGCTTTTATATTATCGGGGTTTATTTCAATAAGAGACAAAAAACCCTTAAACTTTCCAGAACCAACTTCGAACGTGCATTTTTTGGGATTGAGCTTCATGTTGTATTTTCTCAGAATATCAAATATCTCTTGTAGATAAGCCAAATTATCTTCTGCATTAAGAGACTAAACCAAAATATCAACAATATAAACCTCGATTGTTTTACGAATTTTCAATTAAAATATTTTATTAACGAGACTCTGGTAGTGGCTATGCCATTCTTAAGCCAAAAGGCATCGCATTATAGTAATATGATCAAAAAATTGTGATAAACATGATTTTCTCTTGATCATCCGGGTGCATCCTTATATCCGGAATACACATCAAGAAAACTCTTTAATTTATGCCCAATCGTAGCATTGATCATTTGACCAATGTTTGACAATGAGAGAGTCCTTAGGGCATTCCTTGCTCAAATCTTTCTAATCAACAAAGATTATCAACTTATTCGTTATAGGTACAACCAGTACATTTGCTAACCATTCGAGATAATTTACCTATTGAATTGAACTATATTTGGTAACCAGGTTACCTTTTCTTTGACAAACCTACTTCTAACCTCTGCAATCAGTGGTTTTTCTGCCTTACAGGAGGGAAGGTAAGATCCAAACTTAGTTTTTGGACAACCACTTCCAATGGAATACCTATCACATCTATAGGAGACCATGCAAAACAATCGATGTTAGCTTTAAAAAAATCATTAATTTTAGGTTTATTTTTGGGGCTTAATCCTGTTCCCAAGTGAAACTTTCTTTCTAAGAGCTCCCTGAATAAGGCAACTTGTTCAAATACGGTTGATTTGGTTGCATTTGTCTCTTCCGATACCTAAAAAGACCTCGGTGCTTGATAGAAATCCCATGACTCCTTCTCCATTATCTTCCAATCAGGATAGAAGAGTGATGTGCCGTAGAAATCTGACACTTTTGATACTAATTACATCGAGTTTAGCTTATATTTTAAAGCATTATAATACATTTCATATGTAGTTTTGGTGTTTTGTAGGAAACAAGACTTGAAGAACCAAGAACATGAAAATATGACAAAAACCCATGGAAAGACAGAAATGTTGGTGCAAAATTAATGTGCGGAGCACTGACCCATCACAGAGTAAAACAGACTATCCCAGTTTCTGAAAGTGAAGTCTGTGAGCCATTGTGCAGTTGCATAACTCTTGCGCAGACCGCATAGTGATTGCACAAATGAAAAATGAGTTCCATTTAAGATGAATTTATAGTACATTATGCGTTCGCGAAACAATTATGCGGACCACATAACTAAAATGCGATGGAAAATTGGAAAACTTGGTGATCAATTTGGTGGTGAAAAATGAAGATGTGTGGACCACGAAAGCGTTAGGATACCCATTCTGCGGTCGCAGACTTGATCTGTAGGGTTATTTTTTCCTCTTATTGACCACGACTTTTACACCGTTATAAATAGAATGATTATAGGTTTTCTGGACCAACTTCTCCTAAAAAGTGGCTACACTTAGAACATTGAACACACCTATCCCTTGTGGGTTTCGACCCAAACCTTGTTGGGTTATCGACTGCCTTACACCATTTATTTAGGTTGAATTTGAGCGTATCAACTAGGGGAACGACTCCTATAGTAACTATTTTCTTGTTTCTTTTGTGTTGCTACTGGACAAGGTAACTGCATTCATTTCTCTTGCAGTGGGTTGATCTACTTTAATCTGTTTAACCCCTTCCGGTGTGGAAACTTTAATAGTTGCTAATAAGTCTCCTGCACAAACTTCATATCATGAATCCATGGCCTTCTAAGGATCACATTGCATCCCATGTAAAGATCTACCACTTTGAATATGCGTGGGTAGTAAAATATCTTCCCAGGTCGTTACACTTGTTAGATTGAAGCCGACCAAAAGCTTTGTTGTTGGAACTATGTTTCTGATTAACATTGCTTGTTCCAAAACTCTCAATTGAATGATATTGACTGAACAACCTCAATCAACTAACACATGTTTAATTTTACAATCTAAGAAATTAAGCAATATTACTAGAGCATCATTGTGTGGTAGAAGAAGTCCATCAACATCCTCTTATATGAAAGAGATTTCATCATCTTCTGAAGTTTCTCGGTTCCTCTTGCCATGAGTTACCATATCTTTGTCCTCTTTTCTATTGAAAATGTCAACCTATTTACTTCGTCACCTCTAAAGATCATGTTTATCTTCAAACTAGGTGACATTATAGCCGGTTTGGCTATCTCCACAGTGTCTCAATTTTCCCATAATTACTTTTTTCCCGATCACTTGGAAATTCTCCAAGGTGACAATTTTTCAGTAATGCTACAATTTCTTCATGAAGGTTCCATCAGCCCCCAGTCATGTGACCAAGCGTTCGATGGAACTCACACCATAGATTAGGATCCCATTGACCAGGATCTGATCGATATGGTTTCGGGAATCTAGCCTCCATAATGGTTCTCATAGCCGACACTAACTCTGCTAAGCTGATGTTAAAGTTGTAGTCAGATAACGAAGGGTATGCTGAATCACTAGCCCCCGATGATTCTTTCTCCTATAAATCCCTACTAATCTGACCACGATCTATCCTTCTATCGGAGGCAAACCTATTTGAATAATTGGAATCCTTTATTTCCATGCCCATTAACCCCATAAAGCAACTTATTGAAAGACTTCGATCTGCATTGAATTCAACTTTGAAATTCTCTTGATTCTGATCATGATTATGTCCTTTAGAAGACATATATGAGCCAAGTTGATCATCTTCAATTCTGATATTTAATTTATAAAGATTATGGGCATCTACCCTTGTAGTTGCCTAAAATTCCAATATGCTTTCCTTTAACTTTTTGGAGGCATCAGAGCTTAGTGGATTTAGACCTTTGGTGAATGCTTCAACTTCCCACTCATCTGGTTCCGCGAGCATCATCATTCTCTATTTCTGGAATCAGATCACGAATTCTTGCGATAGTTCAGATTCTCCTTGAGAAAGTTTGAATATCTCTGCCTTTCTAGCTTGGACTTTTCTTGCCACAATATGGGCTTTAATGCAAGAATCAGATGTGTAACATTTTGTGGAAGACATAACTTTAGAAGTTAACTAGATTAGTCAGGTGAGAAGAGGAAAACTTCATCGTCCTAAAGAGCAATGGGTTATGTCCTTCGTTAGGAGTCTGCATCAACAGGAGCTATAACTTCTGGAAATGTATGGATTTTCACAGGTAAAATGTGAGATTTTAGTGGAATTTTAGAAGGACCAATTAACTTCTTCTCATTAGGAATGATCCCACAATTCAAAGAACTTCTCCCTCTCCATTAGCCTGCGCAATAATGTAATCATTTCATGGCCAATATCATATAAAACCTTCTCTATTTTGAATATATACTCTCTATTATTTCCACATGGTCAAGAGGTAATTTTAATATTTCTTTCCATGTCTTCAATTAGAGCAGGACCAAGATACTTTTTATTATTTACTTGTCAAGAGTATATTTAAACACTACCACTCTCGTTAAAGCTGGGAGTAAGGAGTTTTCTTCAATGAAGAATTCCACCAAAGTCAGCCATTGGCATTGTCATTTGCGGATCCATTACCTACACCACCTGCCTCATTTTTATTAAAATCCCTTGAAGTGATATTACCAGTCCTTTGAACTATTTGACTTGGAGGCGCACTGGGAGGAATTCGAACTCCTTTATTAGAGTTACTGAAAGCAACTAAAAGCGCCTGCTTCAGTTCCGTCATCACCCAGTATTTTCTATCTGAAGATTTTGATTGTTTCAATAACTTGTTCATCATCTGCATCATCAAGAGTTGGGCATCTAACTTGACGAGGATTATTTTCTTTGTGAAATGGAGTTTTTTCATCTGCTTCAGTGCGAGTTCAACTAGTTGAATTATCACAATGGAACACATCCTCATGCTCATTGTTTGATCCAACATTGTAAGAATTGTTACAACCGTTAGCTTCCATATCTAATTTTTCTTTTACTAAAGAAAAAAAATCAAATAGCATTAGTAACAGATGAATGAATCAAAGAAATGACACAATTATTTATTCCCTAGGGGGCGCCAAACTGTATACCCACAAAATGATACTATTTAATATGTAACGTGATTTATACATATGCGAATTAATTTGGTCCAAGAATCTAAAAATAATAAGAATAAAAATAAGATTATTAAAATAACTTGAAGAAAATGCAAGCCTCACTATGGGCTTAGATTTTTCGAAAGCAGTAATAAGATCACCATTAAGGACAAAAAGAAATAGAGAATTTATAGCTCTATTCAGGGAAATAATATCCCCAAATCAAGCTCTTCTTCGATGAGAATAAAACTCTGATGGTTGCATAACAATTGACCATTAATACAGAGATTTTTTGAAATAGTTGCTCATTGATTGCTATCTTTTCCAACCGATATCTTCCTTTTCAAATCTTCATTCTCGGTTCCCATGTCTTTAGAATTTATTCAGCACCGATCGTATGTTTGTGTACAATGTCAACTATTTTTTGACTCATATCTTACCTGCCTCCAGCTCTATGTCATCTCATTATTCATCCACCTGTCACTAATCAATTAACTCCATGCATTCGGTATTTTAAATTGACTGACCGAAATAATTGAGAAACTTTAGTCGCTTTTTGGATATTAATTTTAGTTTATTTTAAACGACAAATCGATTGAAGTTGGTTGGCTTCTTGAAAATAAATTTCATGGAAATAAAATAAATTCCCCCGTCTTGGCATAACAAAGACCTAATTCGTTTAGTTTCATCAAATAATTTAGAAAATAAAATTATTTTGTACATTTGACCAATTTCGGTAAATGTTTTGGATGAGTTTTTGGCCATCTGCAGTTGGTCGGTCGGTCGTTGCCGATTTCAGACGAATTTCTAATAATAATGCTCTATGGAACATGGTTTTTTGATACATCCCTCTATGATCACATAATTATCTATGCTACATTTGGATGTTTGTATGTAGTTTTTGAATACCGGTTGATGAGTTTTGTAAGGCCCCGTAAAAATTTCTGGTCAAAACCAATGTCATAGTGCCTAGTTAGGGTCAGTTGTTAGAAACTCATAAATTACCTTCAAGCTTGCCGCGGTTCGGACCCTTAGAGCTGATATGTGCATTTAAAAATCAAAGAATCAAGTTTTCCAGAAAAATACAAAAATGTGGTCTAGAATGCGGTCGTATATTAGGAATGCGGACCACTTTCGTACTGCAGAGTGAGTCAGAGTGTTAGCTAATTTAAGGTTAAAAATATGGTCCATCATGCGATCGCATAATCGATATGCGGAGTGCTTATCGTCGCATAACCCATTTTGGATTTTGTGAAATGCATTATGCGACCGTAGAACGGGTATGCAGACCGCATTTCCATCCCATACCTGGCAGAAGGTCGAGATTTTTGGATCCTTTCTTCGGTCCAATCTACAGCCCACATATCCGCTCTGTGATCATCGAATGCGATTGCAGATCCGACTCCGAGCTCCAATTTTCTAATTTTTAACCCGACCCTCCTACGAATATATTCGACATTATAATTCAATTTGAGCACCTTCTAAGCATTTTAGAGTGAGGGAGAGGGGATATTAGAGAGAGAAAGTTCTCCCTATCAAATTACTCCAAAGAATCTTGTTGAATACTTGAAGATAATCAAGTGAAGGCATCTAATCTTCATCCCAAAAGGTAGGGTTTCATCATCTCAGTTCTTAGTTCTACACTTAGCTATAAAGAGGTCACTAGTGGGGGAACTCATGGGTATAAGAGTTAATTTCTTTGTGTGCATACCAAAACCTAGGGCAATGGGAAATAGTAAACTAAAAAGGAAACAATTAGGTAAAAATGATAGAAATCTCTTTCAAAAAGGGGGCCTAAGATCATAATGCACCTCTAGTGTTCGATATCATACTTGAACCAAGCTAGAATCTCAACGGTTTAATTTGTGATTCATGCATCAGAGATCAAAGTGATAAGAAATCCAGAAATTTGTATGAGTAAGGAAAGCTATATTGAGGTATGTTTTGGCTAAAATTCCATTTTTATTGGAAACTGAGCTCCGCTGGCATTATAATAGTGTGGTAAGATTTACATTGGTTAACGTATTAGTTATTGTTGTGCGTTACAGTTATACACACATATACATGAAGAATGTGCCTCAATTTGAGTAATGTACCATTCATGATAATTAAGGATGTGTGGAAGAGTACAATTGTGTGTGGAAATGTTATCCATGCTAGCTACATGCTCACTTGCCTGTGATTTCAAGTTGAATTGTTTTTGTTTATGGCTATGATCATAACTTGCAAGATAAATATTGAAAATGGAAAATGATGTGATAATGGTGGCCCTTAGTGCCAAGGAATTGATATATTATATGTGAAATAAAGATTCAGATGTGGTGACTAATGAGAAAGGAACAACGCATAGGTAAGGCGGCCTAGCCGATCGGGCCGTGATCGGACACCAAACCACACACATGGTAGTGATGTGCTGATACTGGATCCCGGATAAGGGAAATGAAGTAGTGATTGAGATAAATGCCTCCAATGAGGCGACCTAGTCAGTTGGGTCGGGATTGGACTCCACTCAATGTAGTGGTGGTATTGAGAACTGTGATGAGCGAACAAAAGAGAAGCCCAAAACTGAGTATGGAAATTATGAGAAAAATAATAAGATTTGTATATTTTATTTACTAATGAAACTTGCTTGGTAGTTCTTTCTAATAAAATGATGTTTAGTTATACATACTAGAACTATTCCATGGTACTAACGCCCATTTTACCGAGGGCGCTACATTTTTAAATGAATGTAGGTGGCTCCATAGAGGATAGTGCCGATCGTGGGTAGCAGAGAATTCTCTTTCACAAAGTCTTGGTGAGCCCCTTTCTCTTCCAAGGGATTATATCGTGTACCCTTTTGTTATTGTGTACATCCACTTTTGAGGTATAGACGAGGCCTTGTTGCCGGTGAAGTTGTACTTATCTTTCGTATTGTATCTCTAGAGGCTCCATAGACATGTATGAGGGTTATGTACGTGCATTTGGGGAGTCTAGCAGCGATATTGTAATTCCGCACTCGGACTATTTGTAAGTTGTAACATTATTAAAATCTTTAAAGCTAACCTATCTACGGTTAAATGTGAAGATGTGAAATGAACTAAAGATGTTGATTATACTATCTTTCCTTGTCTAAACAAATGAAAGCTTGGGGTTCCTCATTCATATTATGATCGGGTGGGAAGAGTTGATAAGGCTTGCTCAGTTGGGTTCACTAGATTGAGCGTTGGTCGCACCTCTCAAGGTTGGGGCGTGACAAGGTTGAGCATAAAGGTGGACACTTTATTTTTTTAAGTGAATCCTCTATGCCTATTCATACACTTTTGCATGATATATTGGTGCATATCATTTACATATGCTATTTATGTAATTATCCCAAATATGGGACTTGTTATCATGTTTATTAGATACTTAGAGAGTGTTGGATTTATGTTAAGTTTGAATCTTTATCATGCATAGTCATTCTAGACTCATGTAAAAGCATTCAAATAAATGTTGCTTGATGTGTATCTTTTTTTTATGACGATCCGATAAGTTGTTTTGACCGCTAGCTTTAATTTTAGTGTTCTGAAACCTCTCATAGATTCATTTGATGTTCTTGATTTAGTTCGCGGTGTTCGTGCCGTTTTCCAAAAATGTAAAATTTAGAAGAAAATTGTATTTTTTTTTGCCCAAAATGAAACGTGAGTTGGCCACGATCAATGTTTTTTTCGACAAATGACATTGGATCGGTGCCGTGACGATACTTGAAGATTCTAATAATATTTTTTGATTGTACGCATGTTTTGTTGGGGCTTAGGGTGATCCGAGTGCATATCGGTGTTTTATGTGAATAATTGTTAAAATGAGTTTTCAAGTTAAAATCTTGTGTTTTGACAATTGATTCTTGCTATTTATATTAGTTTGATGATTGGAGGTAGCGAGAAAGTCTATAAAATATTATTTCACTTGTGTGCATTTTCGGTTTGGAGCCTGAGGGACTCATATGAGTTTTGGATGTGTTTCAGAAGAGTTTGGAATTGCTGATGCAAGACCTGTTTCTAGTGTAGTATGGAGATCTCATATTTGTGATATTTGACTCGCATTTGCAAGATCCTTTTATAGTCAAAAGATTGACTTTGCGATAGTGGATAGGGCAGAGAAATCTTCGCATTTGCAAAGAAACATTCGCAGTTTTCTACATACAATGATCGCTTTTCCGTTGGTTTGGTCGCTTTTGTGACCGGACATTAGTATTAGGTAGGTTCACATATGTGAACCTTTGATTGCATTTGAGGTGGAATGGGGTTTTGCAAATGCGATATTTTTGTTGCTTATGTAGGTTGGAGGCATTGCTCACCTTTGCAGCTAATATTTTGCATTTGCGATGGGCGTAATTACGAACATAAGTTTGCAATTGTGATATGTGCAACTAGGTAAAAGGGGAAAATCGCGTCTTTTTTTACATCATTTCTCAATCCTAAGAACTATAGAGGCTATTCTTTTTTGAAAGCTTTTCTTCCCAAAATCATGAAAAGCACCTTTAACTAGTTTTTAATTGATTTCTATTACTTTTCATTAATTTTTTATATAAAATCATGGAATTTCATAGTGTAAATTAGAGGTTTTGGGTAGAATTTAGAAATTTCATAAAATTAAGATTTCAACCTCAAATTAAGGTGGGATTTCAAAACAAATCATATAACCGAGCTCGAGGGTAAATGGGTAATCGGGTTTTGGTACAGATTTTGGATTTTGACCAAGCGCGCCCGGTGTAGACTTTTGTATACTTTTCAATATCATAAAAACCTTTTTCACTTGTGGGTAGTTGTGAAAGCTTATTTCGAATTGTTTGAACGATATTTGGCATGATATTGTCGGTTTGGAGGCTTGATCAAAAGGAAAGTCCTGATTGATTGTATATTTGGTTGCAATAAGAGGTAAATGTCGCGTCTAACTTTAACTAGAGGGAATTAGGACTTGGTTGTTTATTTTTTATGTGAATTATGTATAGGAACGATGTATATACGAAGTGATAAGTATATATTCGCTTTCATGGGTTAAAGCATGCATGTTGGGCTATTCACCTTTATGTAGGTATTTATTCCATGTTATATTTCGTTACATCCTTTGATTGCTACTTGACCTTACTTGTTGTACATGCCATTCATGTTATCTGTTATTCAATTGCAATTTGTTTCATTTTTTTCATTCTTCACTCAATACCCTCTTACATTCTATAATTTATCTCTATTGTCTCATATTTTAGTTTTTTTTATTGTCTTTGCATTATTTGATGCACTTTATTATATTATTCTGATTATAAGAGTCACTTAGCTATTCTCAAAAAGATGATTTGTCGAGGTTTATGAATATGAGGTATTGATAATTCTCTGTTTGTACCGGTAGTTCCTTAATTTACTGTACGATTTATTTCCCTTTGAGTTGAGATTATGTTATTAGTAGTGTTGAGTTGTTTATGTTTATGAGTTAATATTGGTATGGGTTGCATGTCGCAATAGTGTTGAAATTAAATGATATTGGGAACGGGTTGTACGCCATAACCGATATTAATATGATATTAGGATTGGGTTGCACGTTGCAATAAATATTTTGAAATGATATTGCGATCTGGTTGCACACCGCATTAGATATTTTGCTAAATGTTGGGATCTGGTTGCGCACCACAATAAAATATGATGTGTTGTAGTTGTCTGTAGCTGTAGAGTTTTATCTCAGTAGTGTGATATAAGTCTCTGAGATTGTGATTTTTTGGGGCCCTCTATTAGTTGACCTTTGGGTCCTTTCTTATGAGCTTACTAGCTTTTCTTTATATTTCTGCTATCTTTTACTATTATTCGTATATGTTTATGTTGGCTCAAGTTCAGTTGAAGTTTTGAAGAATGACAAATGAACTCAATAATGAACTAGGTCCATTTTATGAGACATAGTGGTTATCAACCTATGCATATGGGATGCACGTGAAGAAGATAAGTCTTAGGTATCAAGCAACAATATCTTCTGAATATTTTCTGAACTGATTGAAAAGATTGCATATGGGATAAGGAGAAGAAGTCTCCTTATGAGAACAGAACATAATCCGGATCAAGGATAAGGGTTGGAGTTTGTATTGGTCTAGGACTCAAATTTGATGGAGGATCAGCAATTGAGTCTCAATCAAACTCTGATTACTAACTTAATAAATTGCTAAGTTTGTTCTCTTTTACAAGTATGCACATTTCCTGTAAAAGGAACTCAGGATAAACCAGGTCCATCACTCAGGTGCACAAAAACGAGCAGATTCAAGCATGTGGGTTGCACGTGAAGGAGATAAAGTTAACTTGGTGTATTTAATATCTCCTGATCGAAAAGGTTGCATAATTGATAAGGAGGAGTCCTTAATCAAAGAGAACACTATCCAAGATAGGGAAGGAATTAAAAGTTGAAATCAACTAGAACTCTTCTACCAAGGAAGAGTTGTATCAGAACTCTAGTTATTTCTTCATATACTGACTCTATAAGTTGCAGGGTGTTTTCACAATAAAGGGTTGCACAAAAACGCAGAAGTTAAACGTGAAAAAATTAGCAAGGCTTTTTGCAAGCAGTTCGTGTGTGATTCAAGTGTGCAAACCCCAAGCTACATGTACCAGATTGAAGAACCAGCTCCATAAAGAGTTTTACGTGTCTTTCTTTATTTCTAGTTCAATTTTAGTAGGTGTTTTTATTTGTACCTTTAAGCTTTCACAGAAGCAATTGTAATAGGTACTTTAAGTATTTAAGTTAGAGTTAACTTGAAGTTGTCGCAATAGTTAGAGGCTGGTTGCTACAATGGGATTAGAGTTAATCATTAGGTTTACAAACAGTTTTTACAAATGTTGTTTTGGCTCAGTGATTTTAGTGGAAGTTTTGGGAAAATCCTACTGTGTAGTAGGGCGTGGTTTTTTTACCTTTTGAGCTGGGTGTTTTCCACGTAAAATCTTTGTATTCTTTATTTTCTGTATTTATTATTTTGCAACAATAGTAGTTGGAACACATAGAAGAATCAGGTCCTTCATAAGTAGTTTAAGAAAAAAATTGGGTACCAAACAAATCATCCCCCCTTTTGTGTGGTATTGGCGTATAAAATATCAATTGGTATCAGAGAAGGTTATCCTTTAAGAGGCTAACACCTTAGGAGAAGAACAACAATAAGCACACCACCAGGAAACTGGGAAGGGCAATCCACTGATAGGCCTCCACTCTTTAATGCCCACTACTACTCTTGGTGGAAAAATAGAAAGAAAGATGACATCATCGGAGAAGACCATGAGCTATGGGATATTGTCACTGATGGTCCCCTAGATACCATGAAGAAGAATGCTGAAGGAGTAGATGCGCCAAAAACAAGATCTGACTGTAATGCCGAGGACTTGAGAAAATGGGAAAAGAATGCTAAGGCCAAAAAATGGCTTGTGTGTGGACTTGGTCCAGACGAGTATAGTAGAATTCAAAGATGTACCACTACCAAGGAAATATATAATACTTTACAAGTGGCACATGAAGGAACTCCTCAAGTAAAGAGATGAGAGTAACATTGCTATATTCTCAATATGAAAATTTCACCATGGACGAAGGGGAAACCATCTAGGAGATATATACAAGGTTCACCACATTGACAAATGAACTTGAGTCTCTTGGAAGGGTTATTCTTGAAGAGGACAAAGTTATGAAAATTTTGACAAGGGTTCTGTTAGTCACTTGGGAAAGCAAAATCACTGCCATTCAGGAATCAAAGAACATTGCCACTCTTAAGTTGGACGAGCTAATTGGAAATCTCACAACCTATGAACTTAGAAGGCAAACCATGAAGATGGATGCGCCCAAGAAGGAAAAGAGCATGGCACTCAGAATCACTGAAGGTACTGATCTAAAGGAGGATGAAATGACCATTATCACAAAGGAATTCAAGAAGTGCTTAATGAGAGGAAATGGTCCTTCAAGAAGTTGAAGCTGCAACAAACAAGGGTTATTGAAAAACAAACCAATGAGGGGGTTAAAAGTATGGGAAGACTGATCACCACATTAAGAACTGCCCTCAATGGAAAATTGAATGGAAGAAGGAAATAGTTGAACGAAGGAACAATAAGAAGGAATAGGTTCAACTCAATAAGAACAAAGGATCAACAAAGTCTATGGTTTTTTCCTAGGGAGAAAGCTCAGATGACGACTAAGAGGGTAAAGATGGAGATGAAGAAGCACTTATGGCAATTGGAGAATTCGATGAGGAATCCCAAGTAAGTATAAATCATCTCAAAAACAAGATTCAATTTTTGTCTAAAGAAAGGCTATCTGAGTTACTCATGGATTTCATTGATGAATATGAGGATCTAAACAATGAAAAGGAACAACTGTCTAAGGAGTATGTGATTTTGAAAGCTAAGTGCGAAAATCTGGAACTTAGGGCTAGTGAAAGAGATAGTAAAAATGCTGAGTTAATGAACCAGGTTCATGAACTTGACACCACTGTCCTAGAGCTTATATCTGTAAATTTTAAATTGAAATTATGAACTTGTAAAAAGAAAGTTGATCACACACAACTCACTTTAGAAGAAAATGCAGGAAAAATTAAAGATGAGTTGTACAAAAAATGATGAGTAGATAAGAGTCCTTAAGGAGGATCTAAGCAAGGTTATGCACGAGCTAGACGGATCCTGGAAATGGAATAGGTCCTCTGATGCACTTTCATGGCTACATGAACACGTAGTAGCAATAAGAGAGGACTTCACTACGGGACCACTGCACCTAAATGGGATCCAAAAAATAAGTACCTCACACTTCCTGGGAACATAATTTGCACACATTGTGGTATAAATGTTCTCTATAAATCTGAATATATTGCAAAAGAAAAAGCTAGTCAAAAGAATAAAGAATTTGTTCAAGGGAAAAATAGTCTGCTAGTATAGGCTAAAAAGAATCTGATTCACCCTTTTGCATATAGAAAGGGACCCAAATTAGTTTGGGTTCCTAAGACTAACCCCTAATTTCCTTTTGTGGGCCCAAGTGAAGGGGAGCAGCTAAGTATGATACAAGGATAGTGGCTGCTCAAAGCATATGACAGGAAGTAAGAACCAGTTCCTTTTACTTGAGGACCTCAAAGGAGGAGATATCTCCTTTGGAAATGGGAAGAAATGTGAGATCATTGGGGTTTGAAAGGTAGGTAAGGCTGATTCTCACTCTATTGAGAATGTCTACCTGATAGATGGCCTAAAATACTGCCTAATAAGACAATCAAAATGGTGTGATAGAGGTAACTTGGTAGCATTCACCTCTGCAAAATGTTTTGTAATTAATCTTACCACTAACAAGATTGTTTTGCAGGGAAAAAGAGTAAACAATATATATATTGTAGATGTGTCCACACTTCCAAAAAATATACTCACTTGCTTAAGTGTGTTGGACAATGATCCCCTCCTTTGGCACAAGTGACTTGGACATGCCAGTCTAAGTCAACTCAACAAACTAGTCTCGAAGGATTTGGTGATAGGACTGCCTAACATTAAGTTCAAGGAAGATAAAATTTGTGAGGCTGGTGCAAGGGGGAAACAGGTAAGATCCTCAGTCAAAAGCAAGAAAATGGTAAGCACCACCAGAATGGTGGAACTGGTTTATGTGGATCTCTGTGGTCCAATTAAAACATTAAGCATAGGTGGTAAAAGATATGTGATGATGCTTGTTGATGATTACTCTTGGATTACTTGGACATTATTTTTAACATCTAACGTTGAAGCATCTTACATGTTTGCTTCTTGTGCTAAAAAAATTATAAATAAAATCCGAAACAACTAGGTAATCAAGTTGCATCAATTAGGTCTGATCATGGAACTAAATTTAAAAATTTCAATTTGCTGAATTCTTGCATGCTACATCATATTTGCATGACTAGACCTCTTGTTAAGAAGATTCCCTATCAGTCACTTAAAGGGAGAAACTAAATATATACCATCTTAGGGCATTTATATGCAAGTACTTTGTGCACGATAATGGCAAAGACTCCCCATGTAAAGTTTGATTTCAGAAGTAATGAGGGAGTATTCTTAGGATATTCTTCATATAGAAATGCATATGAAGTATACAACAAAAGAACTATGTGTAGAAGAAAGTATACATGTAGTTTTGATGAAACTAACATTCTTTATGAGAGACGGGAACATGAAGATGAAGCTATTGGGCAGGTAAAAGGTTTAAATGAAGTCACAGCCCAAGATAAAGCTGCACCAGAAGAAGGAACAGGTGATGGAACAGGTTCTTCCACCCAAGGCAACATGACAGGGGAAACTGCTGTAGAATAACTGATTCTGAAACCTTGAGGGAACCTACCCATAAACCTATTCCTCAGTAATAAAACCAGGAAGGAACATCCAAAGAAATTGACACTCCTATTGGAACATCCACAAAATTGGATATAGATGAACCTGGTTCATCTGTTGATCGGAAGTTGTATATGGGAATGATTGGTTCTATTTTATATCTTACTACTAGCAGACCTGACATTGTATGTGTAGGTCTTTGTGCTCAGTTTCAGGAAAATTTAAAGGAGTCCCACTTGACTACTGTAGAGAGAATATTGAGATACTTGAAAGGAACCATTGACCTTTACCTTTGGTATCCAAAAGTTAGTAACTTTAACATAATGGGTTATGCTGAAGCTAATTATGCAGGTTTCCTGGTGGATAGGAAGAGCACCTCAGGTATGGAACACTTCTTTGTTTCATGTGTTGTGTCATGGGATATTAAAAGGAAAAATTCAGTGGCCTTATCTACTGCTGAAGCTGAGTATGTTCTTGCTGATTCATGATTGTGCTCAATTGTTGTGGATCAAGCAATAATTGATGGATTTTGGTATTAAAGTCGGCTGCATCCCATTTTTGTGACAAAACTAGTGCTATTAGTATGACTAAGAATCCGGTTCATCATAAGAGAACTAAGCACATAGATGTTAAACACCCTTTTTGAGGGACAACTAGGAGAAATGCTTGATCACTATGGAGTCTTCTACTACTGACAAGCAAATTGTTGACATCTTCATAAAAGGCTTAAGTAGAGATTACTTTGAGAGGAACATGTTGGAATTAGGGATGATTAAGATCACCTAAAAGGACCAGTTCAAGGTTAAACGAGAAAAAATGAAAACAATGAAAAAAAATATATTTGGTTAGAAAGTCTGTAAATTGTGTATAGGTAGATTAAATCTTGCTCAGTCTCATACTTTCAATAGTATACTCTTGTGCCATGTGTTAAAATGACTCATTAATATCTAATGATATTTTATCTATTTTGGCAAATTTAGACTTACACAAGAGAATTATCAATGAAGAACCTAGTTCATCAAGATAACACGGTATGTTTTCTTCACTCTGCATAATTTGAAATAATTGTATTTGGATCATGAGCAGAGTCCTACCAAATACCAAACTCTTTTTGGACTTATCTGTAACAAGTGAACCAGTCACATTCAAAAGAGTCCCAATCGAATGGAAGTACTTTGATTCTAGGGATACACTCCAACACTGAATTTCAGTTTGATTAAAATTCTAAGTGTTTGAAAAGCTATAGTTATCTCATCAAGTATTCGCTTGTATATTGGTCAGCTTTAGTGTATTCCTTACCTAATCTCTCTCGAGTCGTCAAAAACTCTCATTCTTCTTTCATCTTCCAAACACAATCCAATTTTCTTCTCTTGCATACCCTAGCTAAGATATTTCACACACTTTTTGAAATCCTTCATAACCACCACAGGAAATCACTTACACGCCTTCTACAACACCAATCTCTAAGAAACGTAGAGTAAATATGATGGCTCGTAAGATTGTCACTGAAGGAGAGCAGACCAAGAAAATAGACAAGCAATTGAAAGCAAGTAGGGAAGAAAAATTCTAGAAATCTGAGGATTCATGTATGTCTGCTACTAAGGGGAAAGAAAGTAGGTATTCCGAAACAAAACACTTATCTTCTGATTTTAAAGTTACTCTTGAGACAATTTCTGAAGTTGCTGCAAATTTTGAGAATGGATTTGTACTGGTAGGATATATAAAAGTGTTGAGACTAGATAATCTGGAGAAGTTGGTGGTAAAAATAAAAAGGAAAAGAAAAAGAGAGCAAGGGTCCTAGGAGTACTGTGAGGGAAAAGGGTACAGGAGCGGCTGATTTTTCACCCAGTCATGTTTGTCTAACAAAAGAAACTGAGGCAATGGTTGTTTGGCGAGAGGAATTTAGTGAAATAGAACAGAGTGTGAGTAAAATAGGGGGAAGTGGGTCTGGCTCAACTTGAAAAATATAGATGAACCCGTTCCATCTGAACTAGAAACCCTCACGGATTTACTGATAGGGTTATCAATAACACCAAAACTCATGCCATTCCATATGGTTTCATTCTCATAAATGTGCTTGTAAATTTCAAGGTACCTATGACGAAGTGGGAGGTTAGTACAAGAAAAGATCATTTTGGGGTTAATACTCTACTTGCTTGCGATTATGAAGTCAATGTCATGCTTAATGAACCTGGTTCATCTAAGAAGACACCTATCAATAGAAAAGTTAATGTCTTGGTACAGGAGAGTAAGGCAAAGGATATTGATATACCAAGGCTGAAGACACGGTTGGTTGAGGTAGAATCTAAGAGAGATGTCCTCAGAATTGAACTTGCAAGGGAAAATGAGAAGAATGATGGAATTATTCAAGACATGTTGAACCTTCTACTAGCAAATAACTCAACCCTACCTCTTCCATGCCTTAAGACTCTTTACCTGGTGTAGATGAACCAGTGACCTAATTTAGGACGTTTTGTTTCTTTTGCTCATGATTAATCCATGATTGCATTTGAAGTAGCCCCAATGTCCATGAGTAATTATTAAAATTTGGTTAGCTCACATTTTTTTTTACAACTTTCCGATGATGCCAAAAGGGGAAAAAAGGTTGTGCTTTAAACAAGTGATGATTACACTTTGAACAGTGATGTTTATAACCTAATGTACCTGGTCCTTGATGATAAGTGAAAAAAGGGAAAATGTTTCTAACAATGTGTTGATGTTAAGTTGAGTTGAAACAGGTTCTCTGATCAGTAAAAGCACAAAATTTGTCATCATCAAAAGGGGGAATTTGTTGGCCCAAATTCGGTTGAAGTTTTGAAGAATGACAAATAAACCCAATGATGAACTGGTCCATCTTATGAGACACAGTCGTTATCAACCTATGCATATGAGATGCACATGAAGAAGATAAGTCTTAGGGATCAAGCAACAATATCTTCTGAATATTTTCTTAACTGATCGAAAAGATTGCATATGAGATAAGGAGAAGAAGTCTCCTTATGTGAAGAAAACACAATCCGGATCAAGCGTAAGGGTTGGAGTTTGTATTGGTCTAGTACTCCAATTCGATGGAGGATCATCAATTGAGTCTCAATCAAACTCTGATTACTAACTTGATAGCAAAGTTTGTTCTCTATCACAGGTATGCACATTTCCTGTAAAAGGAAATCGGGATGAACCAGGTCCATCGCTCAGGTGCACAAAAACGGGCAAATTTAGGCATGTGGGTTGCACGTAAATGAGATAAGGTTAACTTGGTGTATTTAATATCTCCTGGTCAAAAAGGTTGCATAATTGATAAGTAGAAGGAGTCCTTAATCAAGGAGAACGCTATCCAAGATAGGGAAGGAGTTAGAAGTTGAAATCAACTAGAAATCTTCCACCAAGGAAGAGTTACTTAAGAACTCTAGTTATTTCTTCATCTACTAACTCTATAACTACAGGATGTTTTCACATTAAAGGGTTGCACAAAAACGCAAAAGTTAAATGTGAATTGAGAGCAAAATAGCAAGGCATTTTGCAAGCATTTCATGTGTGATTCAAGTGTGAACACCTGAAGATACATGAACTAGATAGACGAACCATCTCCATAAAGAGTTTTATATGTCTTTCTTTATTTCTAGTTCAATTGTAGTAGGTGATTTTATTTGTACCTTTCAGCTTTCATAGAAGCAATTGTAATAGGTACTTTGAATATTCAAGTTAGAGTTAACTTGAAGATGTCGCAACAGTTGGAGGCTGGTTGCTACAACGGGATTAGAGTTAATCCTTAGGTTTGCAAAGAGTTTTTGTAAAGAAATCGACACTCCTATTGGAACATCCATAAAATTGGATATAGATGAACCTGGTGCATGTGTTGATCGGAAGTTATATATGGGAATGATTGGTTCTATTTTATATCTTACTACTAGCAGACCTGACATTGTGTGTAGTGTAGGTCTTTGTGCTCGATTTCAGGAAAATTTAAAGGAGTCCCACTTGATTACTGTAGAGAGAATATTGAGATACTTGAAAGGCACCATTGACCTTTACCTTTGGTATCCAAAAGATAGTAACTTTAACATAATGGGTTATGCTGAAGCAATGCATGTTTCCTGGTTGATAGTAAGAGCACCTCAAGTATGGAACACTTCTTTGGTTCATGTGTTGTGTCATGGGATATTAAAAGGCAAAATTCAGTGGCCTTACTGCTGAAGCTGAGTATGTTCTTGGTGATTCATGATTGTGCTCAATTGTTTTGGATCAAGCAATAATTGATGGATTTTGGTATTAAAGTCGGCTGCATCCCATTTTTGTGAAAAAACTAGTGCTATTAGTATGACTAAGAATCCGGTTCATCATAAGAGAACTAAGCACATAGATGTTAAACACCCTTTTTGAGGGACAACTATGAGAAATGCTTGATCACTGTGGAGTCTTCTACTACTGACAAGCAAATTGTTGACATCTTCATAAAAGGCTTAAGTAGAGATTACTTTGAGAGGAACATGTTGGAATTAGGGATGATTAAGATCACCTAAAAGGACCAGTTCAAGGTTAAACGAGAAAAAATGAAAACAATGAAAAAAAATATATTTGGTTAGGAAGTCTGCAAATTGTGTATAGTTAGATTAAATATTGCTCAGTCTCATACTTTCAATAGTATACTCCAGTGCCATGTGTTAAAATGACTCATTAATATCTAATGATATTTTATCTATTTTGGCAAATTTAGACTTACACAAGAGAATTATCAATGAAGAACCTAGTTCATCAAGATAACACGGTATGTTTTCTTCACTCTGCATAATTTGAAATAATTGTATTTGGATCATGAGCAGAGTCCTACCAAATACCAAACTCTTTTTGGACTTATCTGTAACAAGTGAACCACTCACATTCGAAAGAGTCCCAATAGAATGGAAGTACTTCAATTCTAGGGATACACTCCAACACTGAATTTCAGTTTGATTAAACTTCTAAGTGTTTGAAAAGCTATAGTTATGTCATCAAGTATTCCCTTGTATATTTGTCAGCTTTAGTGTATTCCTTACCTAATCTCTCTCGAGTCGTTAAAAACTCTCATTCTTCTTTCATCTTCCAAACACAATCCAATTTTCTTCTCTTGCATACCCTAGCTAAGATATTTGACACACTTTTTGAAATCCTTCATAACCACCACAGGAAATCACTTACACACCTTCTACAACACCAATCTCTAAGAAACGTAGAGTAAATATGATGGCTCGTAAGATTGTCGCTGAAGGAGAGCAGACCAAGAAAATAAACAAGCAATTGAAAGCAAGTAGGGAAGAAAAATTCTAGAAATCTGAGGATTCATGTATGTCTGCTACTAAGGGGGAAGAAAGTAGGTATTCCGAAACAAAACACTTATCTTCTGATTTTAAAGTTACTCTTGAGACAATTTCTGAAGTTGCTGCAAATTTTGAGAATGGATTTGTACTGGTAGGATATATAAAATTGTTGAGACTAGATAATCTGGAGAAGTTGGTGGTAAAAATAAAAAGGAAAAGAAAAAGAGAGCAAGGGTCCTAGGAGTACTGTGAGGGAAAAGGGTACAAGAGCGGCTGATTTTTCACCCAGTCATGTTTGTCTAACAAAAGAAACTGAGCCAATGGTTGTTTGGCGAGAGAAATTTAGTGAAATAGAATAGAGTGAGAGTAAAATAGGGGGAAGTGGGTCTGGCTCAACTTTAAAAATATAGATGAACCTGTTCCATATGAACTGGAAACCCTCACGGATTTACTGATAGGGTTATCAATAGCACCAAAACTCATGTCATTCCACATGGTTTCATTCTCATAAATGTGCTTATACATTTCAAGGTACCTATGACGAAGTGGGAGGCTAGTACAAGAAAAGATCATTTTGGGGTTAACATTCTACTTGCTTGCGATTATGAAGTCAATGTCATGCTTAATGAACCTGGTTCATCTAAGAAGACACCTATCAATAGAAAATTCAGTGTCTTGGTGCAGGAGAGTAAGGCAAAGGATATTGATATACCAAGGCTGAAGACACGGTTGGTTGAGGTAGAATCTAAGAGAGATGTCCTCAGAATTGAACTTGCAAGGGAAAATGAGAAGAATGATGGAATTATTCAAGACATGTTGAACCTTCTACAAGCAAATAACTCAACCATACCTCTTCCATGCCTTTAGACTCCTTACCTGGTGTAGATGAACCAGTGACCTAATTCAGGACGTTTTGTTTCTTTTGCTCATGATTAATCCATGATTGCATTTGAAGTAGCCCCAATGTCCATGAGTAAATTTTAAAATTTGGTTAGCTCACATTTTTTTGCAACTTTTCGATGATGCCAAAAGGGGAAAAAAGGTTGTGCTTTAAACAAGTGATGTTTACACTTTGAACAGTGATGTTTATAACCTAATATACCTGGTCCTTGATGATAAGTGAAAAAAGGGAAAATGTTTCTAACAATGTGTTGATGTTAACCTGAGTTGAAACAGGTTCTCTGATCAGTAAATGCACAAAATTTGTCATCATCAAAAGGGGGAATTTGTTGGCCCAAATTCAGTTGAAGTTTTGAAGAATGACAAATAAACCCAATGATGAACTAGGTCCATCTTATGAGACACAGTCGTTATCAACCTATGCATATGAGATGCACGTGAAGAAGATAAGTCTTAGGGATCAAGCAACAATATCTTCTGAATATTTTCTTAACTGATCGAAAAGATTGCATATGAGATAAGGAGAAGAAGTCTCCTTATGTGAAGAAAACACAATCCGAATCAAGCGTAAGGGTTGGAGTTTGTATTAGTCTAGTACTCCAATTCGATGGAGGATCATCAGTTGAGTCTCAATCAAACTCTGATTACAAACTTGATGGCAAAGTTTGTTCTCTTTTACAGGTATGCACAATTCCTGTAAAAGGAAATCGGGATGAACCGGGTCCATCACTCAGGTGCACAAAACGGGCAGATTTAGGCATGTGGGTTGCACGTAAATGAGATAAGGTTAACATGGTGTATTTAATATCTCCTGATAAAAAAGGTTGCATAATTGATAAGTAGAAGGAGTCCTTAATCAAGGAGAACACTATCCAAGATAGGGAAGGAGTTAGAAGTTGAAATCAACTAGAACTCTTCCACCAAGGAAGAGTTACTTAAGAACTCTAGTTATTTCTTCATCTACTAACTCTATAAACTGCAGGATGTTTTCACATTAAAGGGTTGCACAAAAATGCAAAAGTTAAATGTGAATTGAGAGCAAAATAGCAAGGCATTTTGCAAGCATTTCATGCGTGATTCAAGTGTGAACACCTGAAGATACATGAACTAGATAGAAGAACCATCTCCATAACGAGTTTTATATGTCTTTCTTTATTTCTAGTTCAAGTATAGTAGGTGTTTTTATTTGTACCTTTCAGCTTTCTTAGAAGCAATTGTAATAGGTACTTTGAATATTCTAGTTAGAGTTAACTTGAAGATGTCGCAACAGTTGGAGGCTGGTTGCTATTTAATCCTTAGGTTTGCAAAGAGTTTTTGTAAATGTTGTTTTGGCTCAGTGATTTTAGTGGAAGTTTGGGAAAATCCTACTGAGTAGTAGGTCGTGATTTTTTCACCTTTTGAGCTGGGTGTTTTCCACGTAAAATTCTTGTGTTCTTTATTTGCTGTATTTATTATTTTGCAACAACAGTAGTTGGAACACATTGAAGAACCAGGTCTTTCATAAGCACTTTAAGCGAAAAATTGGGTACCAAAAAAATCACCCCCCTCTTGTGTGGTATTGACGTATAAACCATTAGTATATTGTGAGTTTCTTGTCATAGCTTCGTCACTACTTCATGAAGGTTAGACTCGGCATTTATTGAGTACATGGGGTCGGTTGTACTCGGTAACACTTCTACTATTCCTTCGCATACCCCGATATATGTTCCAATGATGCGTACAGGGGTTCACTCGGATTAGTTTGCCAGTAGAGTTGAGGTATATCTGCTTGGGTTTTGCAGTCCCTGAAGTCCCCTTCTACCTTATTATTACTGTTTATTTTGTTTAGATGTATTCATTTAGGCCATATTTGTAGTATTCTAGTAGCTCATGTGTTGATACCCAAATTTTTCCATGTATTTTTATAGGAAAAATACCTTTCCAAAAAGCATGTATATGCATATATAAGTATATACCAAGGTCACTTTATTTTTCCTTAATTTTTCAAAGTTTTTTAAATCAATTTACTACCCTATTTTATAATAAAAAACCCAATAATTATCCCCAATTATCATTTTTGGTGATTCACTTATTGTTCATTCTAAAATATAGCTAAGATATTTTTCACACTATTTTACAAAATTATTTGGTATTTTTTAGGATAAAATGGCATAATTGCAACATTAACCATTTATAGGTTTTTATCCGTCTCATATTTATAAAATGGAATTTTTATATTAAAGTGTTAATTATATATTATAAGTCATTTTAGTGATTTAAATTTATTTTAAGAAATTTATTAATTGCTTTTTATAAATTAAATGGAAAAAAGGGCTATTGAACTTATAACCACATTTGGCCTTTAAATTTGTCCTAATTAAACTCAATCCCCAAACCAAATTAAACCAATCTAATATCTAGCCCGATCAGATTAACTGAACCAGGCCCCAATAACCCCTACCCGACCCAAACCACATTAAATCCTTGTCGTTGATCTAAAAGATCAACGGCCCTCATCTATTCTTACAATTTTAATTCCAAAAGACCCCCAATACTCCCCTCCCTCATTTCATCACTCGTCTCTATCTCTATGTCTCTGGTTCTCTCTAGAACCTCTCCCCTTCCCTCCTCTCTGATGAGTTTCCTTCATCTTCTCCAGCCACCTCTTGGCCTGAATCCATTGTGGTTTCACCACCCACTAGCCTCCTATAGCTCCTCACGTTTGGTAACTAAAGTTTCATGACTTGACCATGAAGAGTTGGGTCGAGACCTCTATTGATTCAAGCTTTACTGCCATCTCTAGCCCTGCTCCGGCAAGCCATGTCTATTTAGAGACTAGCCTCGACCCATCCTGCTTAAATCCAAGCCTTTCTCATCGTTTGGGTTCCTCTAGAAACCGCAGCTTTTGAGATCTTTCTGGTCTCTTTAGATATGTTCTAGATCTATGCTTTGCCTAAACTTTTAAACGATTTTCTTGATTTTTTTTTATAAACTCTACTTTCAAAACCCTTTCATTTTCGACCTAACTTTTTCTGAGGTATTTAGATGTTTATCTGATTTTCTGTCTCATTTGTGTGTTTCTTCTACTATATTTTCCTCTATTGTGTTCTTGTGTGTTTCTTCCACTGGATTTTACTCTACTATATTTTTATGTGTTTCTTCTATTATATTTACCTCTACTGTGTTATTGTGTGTTGCTTATTAAGTTTCCCCTAATGTGTCCTAGTTACATTTCTTCTAATATGCTTCGTAATATGTTTCTCCTACTGTTCTCACTAATTTTTTTATTATGTTTCTTATCAGTTCTTCTACTATGTCCTTTCAGTTCCTCTATTGTGTTTCACATGTTATTCTTTTACTATGTTGTTCATGAGTTTCTCCAACTAAACGGCATGTTAAGTGTCTCTATTCCTTTCTGAGACGTATGAACCTGTTTCAAGTAGTATCTTTTACCCTAATCACTTGCACGTTCGTCTATACACTCAGTTAATGGAAAAAACCCTAAATTTGGGGGTTCATCCGAGTTTTGAGACCCTTGGTTATGTGATTTGCAGGCTCTTCATCTCCGAACTTGCCTGATTTCAAAAACCCTAATTTTGGACCTATTTGAATTCCTAGAATTGTTTCATCTAGTGCTTCATCAAGTTTCAAAATCATTGTTTCAATTTTGTTTTTTAATATGATTTTGACTTTTGCCAAACTCTATAAGACCTTTCACTTGATCCCCTATCGCATGCCTCATTCTTATGTACTCTTTATATGTGGCGGACTTCCCCGTCTAAAATGGCTTTCAATTCTTGATTAGTTTCAAACTTCCTTATGTATAGGTTTGATTGATTTCTTTCCTTATGAATCGATTCATGTTACTTGACTTTTCATAACTTTTCTGACTTGTTTCATTCATGGACCAGTGTTTAGAAAATCTATGACCCTTGATTTATTGGCTACAAATTGATTTCTCTTATCTTATTTATGCCACCATGTATTTCAAAGCTCTACCCCTAAAATAAAATTTTATGTATTTACCCCTAATTTCCTACTTTGCACAAAATGCTTGTTTGGATTATGTCCTTAAATAACTTTTACCGTTTGAATTTGAATTCCTTAGTTAAAGGAAGTTTTGTGTTGATTGATTTTTAATTGATATTCAGTTCCTTCACTATTTTCTTACCTTGTTTCTGTCTGTTCTTCACACTATAAATACCTTCTCCTAATTGACACACGAACAATCCCTCACTCATAGTCTTTCTGAACTTACTCTTATACGCAATTGTATTCTCTCTTCTTGTCTGCACTGTGGCCTGTTAACAAGACCTACTGCTTTTCTTATTTATTTCTTTGAACTGGTATGTCCTGATTTAAGCTTTAGCACCACAACAATGTGTATTTATTACTTTTGTATCTATGTCTACTTACTATTTATGTATAGTTCAACATTTAAATTCGCATGCTGATTTCTTTCTTCATGTTCTACTATGAATTCCAAAACCCCTGCCCTCTATGTGTTAGAGCTATCGTTTAAGGCATGGTAATATGCAAATTATTGTCCATGAATTAAACATGATCCCTTAGGATCCCAGCCTCTAATAGCATGTTCTAACAGGCTTATGGGTGTACTAGCAGTCTCCATTGCTAGGTATGCCCACAGTCTGCCTTGCCTCTTTCAACTTCCCTATTCTCCTTGAACCCCATTTTCTGTATGTATCTGTAGCTATTTCCCTCTCCTCTCCCCCTTTTAGAATTATGTTTATGCACTTGTACATTCTCTTAGTCTTTAAGTTCAGTCCCCCTCTTGTGAGCCCTGCTTTGGGACCCTTTGAGCTCCCTTTGAATTTGGACACTTGAGGGTTGGCCCTACCACACTGCACTTGTCCAAATCTAATAATGTATTTGGGTGTGAGCATTACCCGGAGTCCCCTTTAAGGCTCTTAGGTAACTTAGACACATCCAAATGGGATAAAGGATTTGGATCATGATCTCGTGGAGTTGGTTTACCTAATATTTGAGACATGAAGTCTGAATCAGGTTCTTCTTAGTTATACTTTATTTTTTTTGATGTATTTTACTTTATTCTGGGTTGTAATAATTTTTAATAAATTCTTGGGTATGGATAGTGAAAATGGCATGTAACTATGCATGCAAATGGTAGATATCATACCTATAGGTATTTCAAAATTCTTCATTTCTCACATAGCTACCATGTCTATATGTATTTCTGAATTCTGCATTCTCACTTGTAAATCATGTCTATAGGTATTCTGAATTCTGCATTCTCATATAGAAATCATGTCTGTAGGTACCCGAAAATTTGAATTCTGCATATGCATATAGAAAATATGCTTATAGGTCCTTTAGAATCTTGTATATCCATATTTTAATCATGTTCATGGGTCTTAAAAATCAACTGCAATTAGATATCATATTCATAGGTCTTAAATGTAATTCAGCATCTAGATATTATGTCTCTAAGTCTTCTACATTTTTTCCATATCTATAAAAGGTTTAAAATCAACAACGCATAGAAAGCATGTCTATAAGAACTAGTAATCTAATCTGAATCACTTCATCTAGGCATAACGATAAAACTAGTAATAACAATGTGTCATCATTTGCAGAACTTATGCATATGGGATCCTTTTCCAACACTTATGCAAGCCTTAGGATAAAAGTTATGAACTAAATCTTTTCTATTAACTACAACTGGCAGGAAGGACTGATTGGGTCTTCTTATCTGAATTATGTAATAAATCAGTCTACGTCGATCTTTAAGTTCTTTCACATTCAGTATTTAATCATACCCTAAACAGTATGTGCGAGACATGCTAAATTATGTGTTTTTAAAGGAGGTATATCTGAGCCTTTTTACTTGTTATGTGCTTTTCCCCCAACTTGCCATACATGTCTTTTTTTATGTCACCTTAGAATATTGCCTTTGAAACTACAAATAAGCCAAATATCCCTCCCCTGTATTAATAGTCCTAAATGTCTCTGGGACTGATATGATTGGGATGGGAAATAGCATGCAATAACTAAACAAGACCATTCCGCGCTTTAATACCTTAACGGGGTGGGAAAGGTAGATATGTATATGAATGACCACACGATAACATCTCGTGTAGCCCAACACTGAGGGGGTGATTACCGGATATTGTGTGGGGTGATCCATATTATTTATAAACCTAGGATTCCCTTTCCTTTGTTTCTTCTCAAATTTAAAACTAGTTCTTTTGGAAAAATCACCTTTCTTTTAGTTCTTTTCAACTTTGTTAATTTGTAACCATTATGTGAAAATTCCCTCTTATTTGAACTTTTATTTGCCTACATGTTGTTTGCGATTAAATTCACAACAATATTCTAGCTGGGAACCCCACTACTGGATCTTAAGGGGTGCCTAACACATTTTCCTTGAGATAATTTCAAGCCCTTACCCTATCTGTGGTTACTCAAATCAAACCCTTCTTAGTGTTCCAATGCACGTAAATCATTAGGTGGCGACTCTTAAATTTAAACCCAAATTCCCAAAAGGGAATGAGTTGTCCTCCAAATGTCGTAAACCTGATTTCGCAAGAAAATGAGGGCCCGACAGCATGACGACTCTGCTGGGGAAATTTTTTAGGCTTTTATCATTTTAGGCTATTATTGTGACTTTATGCTTCTTTATTTGCTTAATGCCTTTAAGATTTTAATTCCCTCTTCTACTACAAAACTGTCTTGTCTTTTTGTTTCTTTCCCTTATTTCTTTTACTGCTTTCCTTTATTGCTTTCCTTATTACTATTATATATTATGAAGAGTTGTGGTAATTATTACTTTTATAATGTGCAAATACGTGACAACTTGTTTTAGTTATTGCATAAGCCTGTTTTCAACATCATATTCCACTCGTGCCAAATAAAATATCATAGCAATCCATATAATTAGTGGTTGTGCTCTTCCGATATTATCACACCCTAAATCCGAAAAAGGCATATTTACGGTAAAACTAGTCGATCAATAGTGCAGTGGACGGTTCGACGCCTTTGCCTTTTGAGTTTTCTGCCGAAGGGTACCAATCTAAGACCCTATAGAAAGATTACTCTATTTAATTTGGCATGCATCATGGTCAAACTTAGCCGAGTCAGTTATGTTGTCCGCATAATGACTCTTTAAGATAGCGTTGTCCTAAGTGCATTGGGTTTCCCTAAAACCCAAACGGACACTACCATGTTTTATGCATTTATTTCATGAACTAAGTGCCTTTATGATAATTATTGATATTTAGTAGTTGATTCTGATGGGGGTAAGAACCTAACCCTTTTGTCTTGCAAAAATATGGGGCACAAAATTCCCAAATTCGGCATGGTCACCAACATCCACCCAAAATTGCTAAGCTGGTGGGAGGATCTTCATTCCATGGATCAGACTCTTGTCCAGAAATGCATCGGAAATCTACCTTCTCTCCTGGAAATCCAACCCAACAACAAGATCAGAAAAAGCTGCTACTTTGTTCAGGGATGGTGATAGGTCTATGTTCCGCCTTGGGGACATCAAAATGACGCCCCTACTAGAGGAAATAGGAGGATTGGTTGGTATACCATGGGAAACTCCGAGTTTGTTAATGCTGAAAAATCGCAATGGTAGAAGTTTCCTCAAAATGATAGGTTTAAAGAAGAATCCAGACTTGACATGCTTGGAAGAGTCGTATATTCCCTTTGATTAGTTGTATGAGAGGTACGATCATCATAACTCCTACCATACAAATCCTGATGAGTTCGCCCTTATATCATTGGGGCATATTCACCAAAGGGTCTTTTTCTTCATGTTCTGCTTCTTTGGGATGATAGTGTTTCCAATGAAGAAAGCAAGGATCCACACCATGCTAGCTATGGTCACCAAAACTTTAATGGAGGGAATTGGTGGTCAATCGTTCAGCATAGTGCCTATGATCATAGTAGAGATATAAAGAGCCTTGGAAAAGTGTCAGCAAGGAGCCAAATACTTCAAGGGCTACATTTTACTACTCCAGCTCTAGTTCGTGGAGCATCTCCAAAAGGGTGAATATTGGCAAGAGATTTAGCATAGAGACTGGGACGATCATATAGCGTTCCATCAACCAAGATGAACTATATGCCTAACATGTTTGCCCAACCGGAAGACGCCAAGGGGTGGCTAAAGGTGTTTGAAAATCTAAGTGAGGGATCAAATACGATGGATATTCGAGTGGTTCCCTACCAAGAGTTTCATTATCTGATCCAGAGAAGAACCATTTTTGATTCTGATCGGTTTTAGAGGAACCTACCCTTATCTCCCTCTTCGAGTTATTAGACAAGCTGGTAGGAAGCAGGTTATACCAAGGGTTGACAAGATGAGTCACTTCCAGGCCGACTTCCAGGATGATGATAGCCCTCATAAGTGACAAGCTCACCATATGTGGCACTGCATGATCATCGTGGAAAGGGATACCATCGAGCTAGATAGATACTATACCGGTTGTACTCCATACTATTAAGGCTGGCTGGAGGATAATCGTAACGGCTTAGGTCAGCTCGGGTTCGTTTGAGGTCACAAGATCAAAGATAAAAGTGTCAAGGTACACGTCAAATAAAATCAACTGCACAATAGGATTCAGAAATGTGAAAGCAAGCACCGTGAGATACAAGAAGCCAACCGAAAGCTGATTAAAGAGTGGAAAGACATGGCTGTCAGTGCGAACAAGCGACTGGGATACTTGGAGTGTGGTTTAGTAGAGCTAGAAAGGAAATTTTCAAAAGAATTAAGGATTACAAGAATGCTGAAGAAAACCTGGGCTCCTTCTAGGACCAAATAGATAAGAGTTTTCTTTTATTTTCTTTAACAAATGTAATAATTCAAAATGGCTACTAGTGATATTTTATTTCCTGTTATTTAGAGTCGTTTTCGGACTCGTCCACTTTTTTTCAATAAAAGGATGCATTTAGCAATCTAAGTTCTCCAAATCTATTTGTCACTAGGCTTACCTTGGGCACAAAAAGGTCACCCAAATTGGGACACTATTTATAGTCTTGCACTATGTGTTTAAATATCACAACATTTTCTTATAATTCTCACTGACTTGTTACCTTTTGTTTTTTATTTTTGTTTTATTCCCCTCTCCGAAGGTTAGTTCCTGCACTCTGGCATCATCATCTTATCTCACGAGATCTAGGGGCCCTCCACCGACTCCTCCTCTTAGTCCAGTTAGAAACAATAATAAGGGGAAGATGGAAGATATGAACAATGCCAGAAAGGAGAATTCATCTGAGTAGGTAGAGGGAACTCACACCTACGGTACTCAGGTTTCAAAGAAAAGGCATCCCAGTTGGAACAATATCTACTAAAATTCCAAGAGGAACTTGACCCGGTTTGGAATCTGGCGAATCTGTCAGTTTCCTCACCACTCCAGACGTCAATTTCCTAAGTGCTCAGAACCCCGCACCTCCACAAAACATCCCAAAACCACAAAACCATACTACTCTTCACCACCAGTACTTTCCACACTTCCGACAATACTCCACTACTCATCCTAGAAGATTTGAACTCCATGAATGATCATTTCCACACTCATCATAACACCCCTATATATATGGAGACCATGCTACACCCCACCCAACCCATCTCAAGCACACCCGATTCTAATAATAGAGACTCATTCATTAGGAACCTGGCTGAAGAGCTTCAGAAATTGTCTAGCCAAATGCAGGGCGTCCAAGGAAGAAAGGGGATTGAAGGACTGAACTAAAAAGATCTTTGCATACAACGGAATGTCGAACTGCCCGAGGGGTAAAAACCTCCAATGTTCGAGCTGTTTGATAGTACAGAGGGCCCGAGAATTCATTTGATAACATATTGCGAGAAGCTAGTCAGAGTAGGGAAAGGCAAAAAGATCCGCATGAAACTTTTCATGAGGAATCTAAAAAGAGATGTTTTGTCTTGGTACATTAGCCAAGACGTGAAGAAATTGTCAAATTGGGTGAGTATGGCGTCCGACTTTATGGATAACTTTAGGTTCAACACATAAAATGCAACAAATGCATTCTACATTCAGAATCTAAAGAAGAAGCCCACGGAAACATTCCTTTAGTATGCTACTCGCTAGAGATCAGAAGCTGGTAAAGTCAGAACTGACATAGAGGAAGAACAAATGAACAAATTTTTTGTCTGAGCTCAGGAACTACAATATTGTGAAAGGCTAATGCTGATTGAAAGCCATAAATTCTCCGACATCGTCAAGTTGGGTTAATGGATCGAAGAAGGCATAAAAAGTCGTATGGTTACAAACTTTGAAGTGAGTCAAGTTACAAATAAGGCCTTCCAATCGTGTGGTACGTCCAAGAAAAGAGACGTTGGTGCCGTAATGGTTGCACAGAGAAAAAAATCTCATATCAAATATCAAACCTATCCAATGCCTCCACTCATATATCGGCCTACTCCGAACTACCGAGCACCCTTACCCTCCTACCAAACTTCACTACCCACTTATAAATCGCCTCCTCCTCCCACATATCAACCTAATTCACCAATATATTCTCAACCTGCACATGTCTACCAAGCCTACAATGCTCAACCATCAAACAATCAATCACCTCCCACATGCCAAAACGTTCCTAGACCTCAACCGAAGTTTGATCGCAAACCTCCCAAACAGTATACAACCATTGCTGAACCTATTGACCAGCTGTACGAGAGACTCAAAGATGCTGGTTATGTCAAACATATCCCTGATGTAACCCTTGAAAACCATTTTTAATGGATCAATCCAAATAAATCATGTGCATATCATTCCGAAATCAAGGGGCACACCACTGATGAATGTCCCTCTCTAAAAGATAAGATTCAGACTTTGATTGATAACAAGATTATTGTTGTAAAGGAGCTTGCTCCTAATGTCTGCAATAACCCTCCACCATACCACAAGGGTAGAGTGTAGAGGCATTCACATGATTGAAATAGACGATGATTGGGACCCCAAGGGATCGATAAATTTGATCACAGAAGGTAACGATCCAAAGAAGACAATAGTCACCCTTAATCAAATTGTAGTCCAGATTCAGCCCTCCGAGGACGCCAAGGTATACATGTCCATGCCACTTGAGTTTGAAGCATCATCCGCTGCAAAGATGCCGGCGCCAATTGAGGTTGAATTTATACCACTAACAAATTTACCTATACCTTTCGAAGTTGCAGTTTTACTGCCTAAGGTGCATACTCCGTTCAGAGTAAAGATAGCCATGCCAATTCTAGTGGAAATGTCGGCCACCACACCATTCCATACAGATACCATACCTCTAGATTACACAGTTGAGGCAAGAATGAAAGGGAAGGTCAAGTTCAGGAAAGCCATTGTGGCACAGGGTATGACAAGAACTGGTAGGGTTTATACCCTGAAAATTTGGTGGAGTCAAGCATGCAGATCTCTAGTTAGCCAACCATCACTGAAATCGAACCCGATGATCTCTGGAGAAATATACAAGACGGAATATTCAGTCACTGATCGTCTGAATAAAATACCGACACCGATTTCTATCCTAGCTTTGCTACAAAGTTTTGATGCACACAAGAATGCCTTATTGAATGTGTTGAGTGAGGCATATATACCGAGCAACATTGGAGGAGAGACGAAAAAAATGGTAGGACAGGTATTGTAAAGTCACAAGATCACTTTTCATGAATATGAGCTGCCACTAGATGGGTTGAGTCACAATAAGGCATTGCATATCATCGTGCAATATGAAGATTATTTTATCTTCAGAATCCTGATTGATGGAGGGTCGAGCCTCAATATTTGTCCGTTGGTAACACTCAAAATATTGGGAAAGGGATGCATAAGATTAAGGATGGGACCATCAACGTGGAGGCTTTCGATGGTTACCAAAGGTCCACCATTGGGGAAATTAGCATGTCTTTGCAAATGGGCCCTACTTGGTTTGATGTTGATTTTCAAGTAATAGACGTGCAAGCATCTTACAATTTGTTGTTAGGATCATCGTGGATTCATGCTGCTAGGATCGTAACGTCAATTCTACATTAGGGAGGGATGTTTTAGTGGAACCACCAAGATGTGATCATTCACGGCGACGGTAGCAATCCCATATACACTCACCAGACCATCCCAGCAATAGGAGGCAGAAGAAGGATAGACGTGGAAACTTATCACCACATTGAGTGGGTCAACACCATTTACAAAGACAAATATGGGACAACAAAATTGAAAGCATACTGAGCTCCAAGGAATCACTAAGCCCATCAAGCTCAATAAATAGGGCACTACCTTCGGATTGGGGTATGAGTATACCTGGGAGGAATTCAACCATTGGTCGCAACCATGGCATGGTATTTAGTATCCATTGAAGCAACAAATACCACACTTGGGCCAGGCTTTCCAATCGGCCGAAGTTATCTATGGGTCAAAAGAAGAGGAAGCACTAGCAGCAATGAGGAATTTTCTCCTAGGAGACAATGATATAGATTGTTGTGTCATTCTCAAGGAGGAGGGGGAGGAAGGCCCTTCCATATAGGTAGTAAACAGAGGAACATGCCTTAATAACTGGACCATCAAAACCGCCAAAGCCCGACTAGCCTCGGGGTAGCAAGGCTGAACAAGCATCATGCACTATCTTTATTTTTACTAGTTGGATTTACTTTCGCATTTTCAGTTTCGAATAAGATCTTCAATTTTCAAAATAGTTGTAGAATTTATCAAAGCATTTTGGTTTCCCTTATAAATCTTACTCTCATTACTCTATTCATACATCATTACTATTATTCTTCTTTATAACCAATGACATTGATATGCAATGAGTAAACACAACAAACAGACATAGACTCAGAGGAAGATGATATACCAGAAGATATTGTTGAAGAGGTTGATAATTTTGAGAACAGACCTAAGTCCAACCTAAAAGAGACTGAGATTGTTAACTTGGGAGATGCAGAAAATGTCAAAGAAACACGAATCAACGTCCATTTGTCACCGTCAAAAAAGAAAGAGTACACAGAATTTCTAAGAGAATATGAGGATCCATGATTAGCCAACTTACTGTGGTCATGTTGAAGAAAAATAAGGCGGAAAGCCCTTGTTTCATGATATCAAGGAATACTTTGCAAAGGGAGAATACCTAGAACTCGAAAATCCTACTTAGAAATGCACCTTTCGGAGGTTATCCAACAATTTCTTTCACAGCGGGGGAATCCTGTATAGGTGGACTCTTGATTTAAAATTGCTAAGGTGTGTTGACGGAAAAAAAACATCACAGCTATTAGAGGAGATTCACACTGGGACCTATGGTTAACATATGAATGGTTATCTCTTAGCAAAGAAGATACTCTGGGCTCGTTACTTTTTGATGACTATGGAGACGGACTGCATGTACGGAAGTGCCATAGCTGCAAGATACATGCATGCATGATAAAGGTACCTCCGAATTAGCTTCATGGAACAAGCTCGTCGTGATCGTTCTCTACCTGGGGAACCAAGAAAATACTGAAAGACTTTGTCTGCGACCGGTTTGTTTGTCGATTCAGGATCCCAGAGTCGATCATTACTGATAATGGCTACAACCTCAACACTAACCTGATGAAAGCCATGTGTGAAATCTTCAAGATCAAGCACAAGAATTCTACAGCCTATAGACCTTATTTGAACGGAGTCATAGGAGCCGCTAATAAGAATATCAAGAAAATATTAAGGAAGATGATAGAGAAGCACAAGCAGTGGCACGAGAAGCTATCATTTGCTTTGTTAGGATATCGTACCACAGTCTGCATATCCACCGGGGCAACTCTCTATATGCTAGTTTATTGTACAGAAGCAGTCATTCCCACTAGGTAGAAACTCCCTTCCTAAGGATCATATAGGAAGCCATGCTCAACGATGCAGAATGGGCATAGAGTTGCTACGAACAACTAGCTCTTATAGACAGAAAAAGAACGAACGTAATTTGCCATGGTCAACTTTATCATAACAGAATATCCAAAGCTTCCAACAAAAGAGTCAAGCTGAGATAGTTCACACTGAGGCAGCTAGTGTTAAAGAAAATATTCTCACATCAAGATAAAGCCAATGGGAAATTCTCTCCCAACTAGCATGGTCTGTACATGGTTCACCGGGTTCTAACAAGAGGAGCCCTCATACTTTTAGAAATGAACGGAGAGGTTTGGCCAAAGCCGATCACTTCAGACGCAATCAAGCGATACTATTTGTAAGCTTATGCTTTCCTATACGTAATTTGAACTATGCCTAACCTGATTCCCATTTAAGAGGGGATATATAGGCAGCCCAATGGGTTAGTCACAATTCAATAAAAATTTCATTTCCCCTCGTAAGTGGAAACTGAGGCAGAATTTTGATGAGAAGCCTCAAAATTCCAAAGTGATTTTGGTCAATCATCACAAGAAGCCATCACAAGCATCAATCTAGTTAACTGGTGTAGAATTTTGAGAAGGACCCTCAAAATTCCGTAGCAAGAAAAGTTGCAATGTTTTGAACCACGTCCCAATCATCGGTTCATCTAAAGAAAACTATTCTCGATTAGGTATTTATGTTTTACAAAATAATGCATGTTTAGAATATCTTTGTTCAGAAACTCTACCCCAATGATACACACAATATCACCAAAACAGAGTCGAGCATGTCAAGCAAAGCCAGTGGAGATACGAACCAAACTTTCCCATTTTACAAAACTCATAATGTTTCTTTGGATGCCGACACCTAAGTTGCAAAATCATCGAATATATTATACATTCATACTGTTTAGGTATACAACTCTCAGAACTGTCTCACCTATTCACAATTTCTATCTGCACATAATATCCCCCAGCATTCACAATATCCCCAGCCGCCACAATATCACAATCATCTATCAGCTACAAAAACTCTATTACTATTCTTTTACCTCTTGCATAAGGCTACTATTCGGCCTTCCGAGACAAGCACTGTTTCCATCATTGCATAAGGCTACCATTCTGCCTTCGAGACTAAGCACTATCTCTATCTACATTTTTTTCATTGCATAAGGCTACCATTCTACCTTCTCAAACTAAGCACTGTCTCCATCTGCATATTCTTTTTGCATAAGGCTACCATTCTGCCTTACGAGACTAAATGTTGTCTCCATCTATATTTTTGCATTGCATAAGGCTACCATTTTGTCTTTCAAGACTAAATAGTGTCTCGATCTGCATATTATACATTATATAAGGCTATCATTCTGCCTTATAAACCTAAACACTATATTCATCTGCATATTCTGCATTGCATAAGGCTACCATGCTACCTTCCGAGACTAAGCACTATCTCCATCTTAATATTCTGCATTGCATAAGGCTACCATTCTGCCTTCCGAGACTAAACACAATGCACATTTCATGGCTGAAAGATTGCAACTTTATTTACACTTTCATCACTTGAAATATAGCCACTTTATCTATGATTGTATGGCTAAAAAATCGCCATCTCATTTGCATTCTGCATGGCTGAAAGATCGCCACCTACTTCATCTTATAGGCTAAAAGATCGCCACTTTAGTTTTACACTTGCACGGCTAAACGATCTCCATTTTATTTATGCTTGCATGGCTGAAAGATTGCAACTTTATTTACGCTTTCATGGACTTAAATATCGCCACTTTATTTACGCTTACATGGCTGAAAGATTGCCACCTCATTTACATTTTGCATGGCTGAACGATCACCACCTACTTCATGTCATTGGGTGAAAGATCGCCACTTCATTTACACTTGCATAGCTGAAAGATCACCACTTGATTATTACACTAGCATGGCTGAAAGATCACCCCTTTTATTTACGCTTGCATGTCTGAAAGATCGCCACTTTATTTATACTTGCATGGTTGAAAGATCGCCACCTATTGCATTTTATGGGCTGAAATATCGCCACCTATTGTATTTCATAGGCTGAAAGATCGCCAAATTGTCCGAGGGAATCATTGTTCGAAGGCACTATTGTCAAAACCCGACAATATCATATCATTGCCTGAGGACCCCTTTTAATCTTTTTCATATCCTTATTTAATGGCATCATGGTTCGGGGGCATCATTCTCATAGCTCGAGAGCTTCATTTTATAGCCTACAAATCCTATATTATACACTTCATGGCCCAGGATGTCATGGTCTGAGGACATCATCCTAACTGTCCAAAGACAACATCAAGGTCGGACAGGAACTTGCATCATGTTTAAATTTTCGCACAATATACACTTGTATTTCTTGTTTGCAGATATACCGGTGAGCAACGACCATCCTGGCAGGAGCAATACTTCTCCAATTCCCGCATCCATATTAGACATTAACGACTCATCCCAGCCTGAATATTGCGCGCGTTTTTGAAAAGTCTACATCGGCATACTCCGCCGACATATCCTAAACTGCATATGGCCTAATTCATGTAAATTAGGGATATGTAGGTAGTCAAAAACCAAAATACGGCCGAAAATCTTCAAACCATCTCGTTCGGTCACTATTGGCCATCATATCTTTATCCGACAAATCTTTATACTTCCTGGGTAAAGAGGGGCAGCTGTTGATACCCAACTTTTTTTTTTGTATTTTTATATGAAAAATACCTTTCAGCATAGCATGTATATGCATATATAAGTATATCCCAATGTCACATTATTTTTCTTAATTTTTCAAAGTTTAGTAAAATCAATTTACTACCCTTTTTTATTAAGGAAAACCCAATAATTATCCCCAAATTGTCATTTTTGGTTATTCACTTATTGGATTCTCGTGTTTATACTAAAACATAGTTAAGATATTTTTAACACATTTTTAAAAATTTATTTGGTATTTTTAAGGATAAAACGGCATAATTGCAACATTAGCCATTTTTAGGTTTAAATATGTTTCATATTTATAAAATTAGATTTTTATATTTTAAAGTGATAATTATATATTATAAGTCATTTTAGTACTTTTAATTTGTTTTTAGAAATTTGTTTATTATTTTTTATAAATTAAATTAAAAGGGGGATATTTAACTTATAGCCACATCTGTCCTTTTAATTTGGCCTAATAAACCCAATCCCCAACTCAAATTAAACCAATACGATACCCAGCACAATAAGATTACCTGACTTAGGACTCAATTACCCCTACCCGGCCCAAACAAAATCAAAACATGGTCGTTGATCTAAAAGAGAAACGACCCTCATTCGTTCTTACCATATTAATTCAAAACGACCCCCAATACCCCCTTCATTTCCTCACTCGTATCTATCTCTCTATCTCTAGTTCTCCATAGAACTTTCCCCCTCCCCTCCTCTCCAATGAGTTCCCTTTATATTCTCCGGCCATCTATTATCCTTAGTCCATGGTGGTTTCACCACCCACTAGCCTCTTACGACTCCACACGTTTGGTTACAGAAGTTTCATGACTTAACCATGTAGATTTGGGTCCAGACCTCTGTTTATTCAAGCTTTATGGCCATCTCCTGCCCTGCTCCGGCAAGCCATGTTTGTTTCGAGCCTAGCCTTGACCCCTCCTTCTTAAATCCATGCCTTTCTTATCGTTTGGGTTCCTTTGAAAACCCTAACTTTGAGTTTTATCTAATATCTTTAGATCTGTTCCAGATCTATGCTTTCCCTAAGCTTTTAAATGATTTTCTTAATTTTTTTTTCAAAAAAAAACTATACTTTCAAAACCCTTTCTTTTCTTGTCTAGGTATTTGATGAGATATTTAGATGTTTCTTTGATTCTCTCTCTCTCTTTGTTGTTCTTCGACTGTATTTTCCACTACTATTTCTTGTGTGTTTCTATTACTGTATTTTACTCTACTGTGTTTTTGTGTGTTTTTTCTACTGTATTTTCCTCTATTGTGTTCTTGTGTGTTTCTTATTAAGTTTCCTCTACTGTGCGCTTGTTATGTTTCTTCTAATATGCTTCTGAATATGTTTCTCTTACTGTTCTTATTAATTTTTTATTATGTTTCTTATCAGTTCTTTTACTATGTTCCTTTGAGTTCCTCTACTGTGTTTCACATGTTGTTCTTTTACTATGTTGTTCATGAGTTTTTGCTACTAAAAGGCATGCTAAGGTTCTCGGTTTCTTTCTAAGGCCTCTGAACCTGTTTCAAGTATTATCTTTTACCCTAAGCACTTGCACTTTCGTCTCTGCACTCGGTTAATGGAAAGAACCTTAAATTTGGGGGTTTGTCCAAGTTTTGAGACCCCTGGCAGTGTGATTTTCTAGCTCTTTATCTTTGAACTTGCCTGATTTCAAAAACCCTAATTTTTGGACCTATTTGAGTTCCTTGAATTGTTTCATCTACTACTTCATTAAGTTTCAAAATCATTGTTTCAATTTTGTTTCTTCATATGATTCTAACTTTTGCCAAACTCTATAAGAACTTTCACTTGATCCCTTATCGCATTCCTGATTCTTGCGTACTCTTTATATGTGTTGGACTTCCCCCTATAAAATGAATTTCCGTAACTTTTCTGACTTGGTTCATTCAGGGACCAGTGATTACAAAATCTATGACCCTTGATTTACTGGCTACTAATTGATATCTCTTACCTTATTTATTCCATAGTGTACTTCAAAGCTCTGCCCCTAAAATAAAATTCTATGTATTTACCCCTAATTGCCTACTTTGCACAAAATGCTTGTTTGATTTATTTCCTCTAATAACTTTTACCGTTTGAATCTGAGTTCCTTAATTAAATGAAGTCTTGTGTTGATTGATTCATAATTGGTATTCAGTTCCTTAACTTGTTTCTGGCTGTTCTTCACACTATAAATACATGCACCTCATTGACACACGAAACGGCCCTCACTCATAGTCTTTCTGAACTTACACTTATACGCAATAGTATTCTCTCTTCTTATCTGTACTGTGGCATGTTTATATGACCTACTGCTTTTCTCTATTTGTTTCTTTGAACTAGTTGTCCTGATTTAAGCTTTAGCACCACAATAATGTTCTTATTTACTGCTTTTGTATCTATGTATACTTACTATTTATGAATAGTTCAACATTTAAATTAGCATGCTGATTTCTTTCTGCATGTTCTAATATGAATTCCAAAACCCTTGCCCCATATATGTTTGAGCTATGATTTAAGGCATGGCATTATGCAAATTATAGTACATGAATTAAACTTGATCTCTTGGGATCCTAACCTCTAATAGCATTTTATAGCAGGCTTATGGGTGTACTAGCACTCTCCATTACTGGGTATGCCCACTGCCTGCCTTGCCTCTTTCGATTTCCCTATTCTCCCTGAACCCCTTTATGTGTACTTACCTGTAGCTATTTCCCACTCCTCTCCCCCTTTTAGACTTCTGTTTCTGCACTTCACACTCTGTTAGTGTTTAAGTTCTACCCTCCTCTTGTGAGCATTTAGTTGGGACCCTTTCAGCTCCCTCTGAACTTGGACACTTAAGGACTGGCCCTTCCACACTTTTGAAAATGTATTTGGGTGTGAGCATTTCCCGGAGTCCTCTTTGAGGTCTTAGGGAATTTGGACACATCCAAATGGGAGAATGGCTTTGGATCATGATCTCATGGAGTTAGTTTACCTCATATTTCAGATATGAAGTCTGAATCAGGCTCTCCTTGGTTGTACTTTCATTTTTTTGACGTATTTTACTTTATTCTGGGCTGTAATAATTTGTAATAAACTCTTAGGAATGACTAGTTAAAAGGGCGAGTAACCATGTATGCAAAGGGCAAATATCATGCCTATAGGTATTTTTGAATTCTGCATTTCTCACATAGATACCATGTCTATATGTATTTCTGAATTCTGCATTCTCGCATATAAATCATGTCTATGGGTATTTCAGAATTATGCATTCTCATATAGAAATCATGCCTATAGATACCTTGAAATCTGAATTCTGCATATGGATATAGAAAATATGTTTATAGGTCCTTCTGAATCGTGTAGATTAATTTATTAATCATGTTCATGGGTCTTAAATATTCAACTACAACTAGATATCACGTTCATAGCTCTTAAATGAAATTCAACAGCTATATATCATGTCTATAAGGCTTCTGCATTTTTACCATGTTTATTAAAGGTTTAAAATAAACAATGCATGGAATGCATGTTTATAGGAACTATTAATCGAGTCTAAATCGCTTTATCCTTGTAAGTAATAACCAATAATAACGATGTGTCTTTATTTAGAACTTATAACCCCCGTAAAAACTAGTCTTTATTTAATAATCTAGCAACTTTTCTTAACCAGTATGTATTCAGTTTATTTCATTGCTTTCTGAATTCAGTAGATACAATGCCTATAGGATCCTTATCCAACACTTAGGAAATCCTTAAGATAAAAGTTATAAACTGAATCTGTTCTATTAACTACAACATGCATGCATACATGATTGGGGCTTCTTATCTGGATTATGTTATAAATCTGTGTGCCTCAACCTTTAAATTCTTTTACGTTTAGTATTTAATCAGACCCTAAATAACATGTGCAAGACATGCTAAATTATGTGCTTCTTTCATTAAAGGAGGTATATCTGAGCCTTTTTACTAGTTATGTGCTTTTCCCCCAACTTGCTATACATGTTGTTTTTGTATGTTGCCTTAGAATTTTTCCTTTGAAACGACAAATGAGCCTAATATCCCTCCCCCTTAGGATTAATAGTCCTAAATGCCTTCGGGACTGATAGGATTGGGACGATTAATATCATGCAACAAGTAAACAAGATAATTCCGCGCTTTAATACCTTAACGCGGTGGGAAAGGGTAGACATGGATATGATGACCATGCAATAACATCTCGTGTAGCCCCTCACTGAGGAGTAATTACTAGATGTTGTGTGGGTGATCAATATTGTTTATAAACCTAGGACCCCCTTTCCTTTGTTTGTTTATTTCTTTGTTTCTTCTCAAGTTTCAAACTATTTCTTTAGGAAAATCCAACTTTCTTTTAGTTCTTTCCAACTTTGTATATTTGTAACCATTATGTGAAAATCCCCTCTTATTTGAAGTTATATTTTCCTACGTGTTGTTTGCACTTAAATTCACAACAATAGTCTTGCCGGGAACCAAACTAGTGGATCCTGAGGGGTGCCTAATACCTTCCCTTAGGGGTAATTTCAAACCCTTACCCTATTTATGGTTACTCAAATCAAAACCTTCTTAGTGTCCTAATGCTCTTAAATCATTAAGTGGAGACTTTTCAATTCAAACAAAAATTCCAAAAAGTGAATGGGTTGTCCTCCCAAATGTCATAAACCCTATTTCACGAGAAAAATAGGGGCGACAGCGTGTACTTGTGTCTTTGAATTTTTGGGATTAGTATAGACTGCAATACTTTTAGTATTTATCTCATTTATTTTAGCGTTTATTGGTCATTAATCATTACCGTTCGACTTTTAAAATTTTAAAATTTATTAATTCTATGTTTGATGTCGTATTGCACGAGGCCGGGTCCTGAAAATTTTGTATTAAAGCACTAGCTTGCTTAGGTCTTATCAGTCACGAGCAAGCTTAGAAGAGTCCGGATGATCGGTAAAGATACGTTTGTACTTATCTTCTAGAGAATATAAGGCGTTAGTAAATGTCACTTCTTTTTTCAATGTCGTGTGACTTTATTCTAACACTAAAGTTTGAATCATTCTTCTCTTGTTCTTTCACAGATAATGAGGAAACACACAACATCCAAAACCGAGCAGAAGCTAGAGCCTCATGTTGCAGCCACTACAAGTGGTGGAGCCCGAGGTAGAGACAAAGCTAATTTTGGAGCCCATACCACTAAACCAATTGTAGAGCCTCAGATCAAGCAAGTGGAGAAGATACCTACTCCATCCATTCTTGTTGGACCAGCTCAGATCCTAGAGGGGTTTTGTTGCCACCCCTGTACTTCAATATGACCTGCTCTGCCTAATGGGACATATAGAGAGTGTGGCCGAGGCTGGTGCATTTCCTGTAGCACCAGTCATGTCTCAGGATGCGGAAGGATCCCAGAATCCTTCAACTCACACACTAGAGCAGATGGCTCAAGGATACCAGACACCAACGGTTCTATCAATTATAGCAGTTCAACCTATCATTGCTACATAACCCATAGAGTGAACAACTATGTCATATGATGGGCTGAAGAGGTTGGATAAGTTCAACAAGGTATTTCCTATTCATTTTGGTGGTACACCTTCTAAGGACCCACAGGATTTATTAGACAATTTCCATGATCTATTATGCACCATTGGTATTGTGGAGTCTAATGGAGTCTACCTTGTAATGTTTTAGATGCATGGTTCTTCCAATAGATGGTGGAATGAGTATGTTGAGGGTAGACCAACGAGTTCACCTCCACTTACTTGGGATCATCTCTCATAGCTATTCTTAGAGAAGTTCATCCTTTTTACACTGAGAGACGACTAACATGGGTAGTTTGAGTACCTCCAACAGTGTAGTATGACAGTTACCCAGTACAAGACCATATTTGTGGATCTATTGCGCCATGTAGTTGTCTTAGTCCGTACGAAAAGGGAGAGGGTTAGGGGATTTATAGATGGACATACTTATGGTATCATGTGGCAGATGGCCAGAGAGACAAAAGATGATATTTCTTTAACTCAGGTTGTAGAGATTACTTGACGGATCAAAAGGATTTATGGTCAGGACAGAGAGGCGACATCATAGAGAAGGCCTCCTCATTTCAGCAGTTTCTATGGTGCCTCATTTTGAGGTAGGGGTTCATTTGGTAGGGGCCATCATCCCATGCTGATTCATCTAACGTGTTTGGTATCACATGGTGGATCGGGCAGTCGTGGTTCTTTTGAGACTCATACTGAGCAGCCAAATTAAGCTAACCTTCACGTACTATTAGTGCACTACCACTACAGAGTTACCATGGTGGTCATTCAAGTCATCAATGATCATCTCAGACTCAACATTTGCGCCAGCCGAGGGGTTGTTTTGTATGAAACGACATAGGTTACATAAGGAGGTACTATCCTAAAATGAGGAGCAAGAGACAAAAGCATGGTACTCATGTTATGATTCAATCACTGTTAGCTCCACCACCTGCTTAGCTAGCTAGAGGTAGGGGGTCAAATACCTCGAGGTTGTGATCAGGCTGTCAGAGGTGGAGGTTCGCTAGTTAATGGCCATCCAAGAGGTGGAGGTTATATTGAGGGGACTCAGCCCCATTGCTACGCATTCCTAGCTAGACCCGAGGCGGAGTCATCAGATGTGGTCATCACAGGTATTATTTCAGTTAGCCTAAGATGCATCAATTTTAGTTTTTTTGGGTTCCACTAGTTCATATATTTCATTTTATTTTGCTTCTTATCAGGATATGTCTCGTGATTCATTGACTTCTCATATTTACGTATCTATGCTTGTTTTGTATTCTTTTGTGGTAGACTGAGTTTATCGTGCTTGTTTTGTTACTATCAGGAGCTATGAGATTATGTCTAACCTTCTATTACTTGATATGGTAGATTTTGATGTGATTTTGGGCATGGATTGGTTGTCACCCTATCATTCTCATATGGAATATCACTCCAACACTGACACTAGCTGTCACGATACAATTCCTATTATAGGCCATGATGGTACCCAACATCGCTGTTAGGCAAGCCAAACGTGAACTATCATTTTAGCTATTCTTTTATTATTTTTGAAGTCATGAATTTTATTTAGAAATGAAATCAAGAATAAGTAGTCACAGCGGTGTAAGGCATAAAATATAGATATGAGTGATATAGAAATATTTAATAGTAAAACAAAACCCATAAATATCTACTAGTAATTCCTAAAACCAAGTGTCACGAGTACATGAGAAATTTAGTAGAATATACAAAACCCCGTACAACTACTGTTTGAAGCAAAGTAGACCGCAATAATAAATACAATAAGGGGAGGTTCCAAGTGCTGCTGAATGGAGCATGGGAAACAAATCATTACTAGGCTTCCGAGTAACTGGGATGCTCACCGGACTGGCTACAAGATGTACGTGCCTTTGATCCTGCACGATTGTTGCAGATGTATAACATGAGTAAGTAACTAATGTGTGACCATTAAGTATCTCGTCTAACATCAAAGAAGTAGTAATGAGGGTTGACACCGACACTTACTAAAGGTCAATAAATAAAGTGCAGGAATTATAAATAGGCATGATATGGAACAATAATAAGGGAATAAGAAACACTAACTAATAATACTTTAATAAAACATCAATTTAAAACCTCCAACTACCACAGGCCAATTTTTATCACATAAGAGCCACAGAGAAATTATGAAGTCCCAGGTCAAGAAAGAAATATCAAGTATAATCAGACTTCTAGCAATATCAGGCATGATTTATGCTGAAGTCGTACGGTTAGATCCACAATAGTGTGTACACTGCCGATGGTCGACCAACACTAACTTTAGGTGCATCTAATTATAACGGTGAGGCATTTATCTCGATTCATAGGAATAGAAAAACTCTATAAACTATGGTCCATATCTAAAACACAAGAATAATATTCAAAGAAGGCATAATTTCCACTAACAATCAAGTATTTTGCAAAAACTCAAGACATTGAAGCTCGGTCTGAATCAGTATCGCATGATAAGAAAAAGAAAGATGGGAAGTTCATCCAAATTTCCCTGTAGCCTCTTGAAGATAGGTATGAACGTCATTATATCGATCCGCAAGACTCTACTAGACACTTGCTCATGAATTGTAGAAGCTATGAACAGAGGGCTCTTATACCAACTTGTCACAACCTAAAATATAACTAGTCATGATGGCACTTGACCCAACTCGCTAGGTAATCCAATTCAAAACTAACGAATTTCAATGAAATTAATTAGACAATTAACATAACAGAATATATCTAAAACTAATACACTTCCCAAAGACTGGTACTACAAATCATGAGCTTCTAAGATTAGAATATATAAAGCTATTATGAAATAAATACATCTGTTCGTAATGTACATAAAAAGATTTCTATAAATCTAAGGCTACCATGAATAAGAGGCAGCTAAAACCCGAACGCATGTACATCTCCAAATCCATCTCCCGTCGAACACAAAAACGTCAACATCCAAATACAAGGTGCATAAGATTAGTATGAATACAATCGACCCCATATACTCAATAAGTAACAAACCTAAACTTAGGTAAAATGTAGTGACGAAGTATAGTGTGAGTACAACCGACCTCTTGTACTCAATAAGTAACAAAACTAACCTTACTTTGAAAGTAGTGATGAGCTGGAGCAAAAGTCATATCTAACACCAATAACCAACAATAGTCCATAACAACATAAAGCAAGAAATAAAAGAAGTAACTTGAAAATAAAATGCTCGGCTTAATCATGGTTTCTAAAAATAGTCATGCCTTTCAAGTATATCAGTGAAAAACTAAGTCATTTTCCAAAGTTTCCAGAAATAGGAGTAAGTTTGAGAACTGGAATTTTCCAAAAAATCCTTTCAACATTGAATAAGATGCTTCATTTTTGTATACGGCTAAAATCGAAGAGTCTGATTTTATGATTATTGTGTCATTCCATAGCTCGTCTTGAAAAGGCCAGAGGCACAGCTCGAGGTTTTACCCCAAGGGTTCCCTATGCTCAACCTCAGGGCAGTATATATCATCATCTATCATGGATAAGTGGGGGATCCCCAAGGCACATGATTAACATTGACTAGGTCTACAAGAAATGGTACATATCCATACCGTGACTTTAAGTAGCTATACCATCTCAAAATCTTTGTAATAAATGCATATGTACCATATTGGGATTCCACTTCCTATATAAAGGCAACCCTTGTCATTTTTTAAGGGAGATGATATTTAATGCAAGAAGAAGAACATTCTCTCCTCTCTAACATAAACATATTCTCCCTTTGGTATTATTTCTTACATTTATTACTTTTCTTAGATTTATTGATTTTATTGATAGTTCTTCATTTATTACTCATCATTAATCATAAAGATCAATCATCAGACCTTTTAGAACTGTTAGTCCTTCATCGGCAAGCTCTAGTTGAGCTCAATGTCTTAACCTCAAGGCCAAGCATAGGATAGCTCAAGACCCCGGTTTGGATAGCATTCTATCTCCAGGCCTTTATCTTATTTTCTGGTGTGACACTTAGCATCTATTGCTAACAACTAGTATAACAATAAATCACATATTTTTAGAACTACATAATCAAATCTAATTATAATGACCATTTTCAAGGTAAACAGTTTGGCGCCCACCGTAAGGGTAAAAATAATAATGATTGTTTTCGTGCTGGTTTACTAGATAATGCAAGTTATCTTTCACACTTCTTCTTGTCCAAGAATCTTTGATTTAAGGTCAAAATGTCTAAACCAGTGAAGGCACATGAAAACACCGGTCATGAGGACCATATGAGAGAATAGTGTAGTTGTTCCAGGTATTAGCGTACCACCATCAAACCCTGAGCATGCACGAGAAACAATTCCTGTGGATGTGGTCTCACGCAATTCCCAACGCGTCGATATAAGCTCTCATACAAATAGGTGTATATGCCAATAAAACTAACAAGAAGCTCAAAAAACCCCAGCTTAGGAGGAAGAAGAGGTTAGCCTTCACGTACCGAAAATGGCTCCTCGAGCCGAACATGTAGCAAAAAGATCAATCAACAAAGGGTCAACAACAAACCCTGATATCATTAAGATGCTAGAGGACCTCAAAAAGAGGATTGAATTAGGCAAAAAGAAGATAGAGGTCAATGACTAAAAGGTGGAGGCCTACAATTCAAGGGTCGATCAAATTTCGGGCGCACCATCGATCCTGAAGGGTGTAGATTCAAAAAAATTAATAAAAACACCGTTCCCATAAGATGCTACTCCAAACCCCATCCTAAAGAAATTCAGAATGCTTGATCTTCTGAAGTACAATGCAACCTCGGACGCAAACGAGCACGTCATTGGTGAAGGGCAATGACCTTAAGGCGACGAGATTGAATTTGTCCTGCTAAAAAGGTTCGGAGAAACACTTGCAAAAGGGGCCATGATTTTCTATCACAACCTAGACCCGAATTCGATAGACTCGTTTCCCATGTTGGCATATTCTTGTATAAAGGCACATGCCGGTGCCATCAAGGTTTCTACAGGAAAATCTAACGTCTTCAAAATCAAACACGAAGAAACTGAGATGTTACGAGAGTTAGTATCTCGCTTCATATGGAGAGAATGGAGTTACCACCAGTGTTTGATGACTAGGAAGTTTGCAAGCCTTCACTCAAGGTTTGAAAGAGGGAAGCTCGATATCTTTGAAGTGGATAAAGCAGAACTTTATTGGATATCCCGCAGTGACTTTGGCGGATATCCACAACAAAAATTAGTCAAAGATTAGGGTCGAGGACGACTAACTAGGAGGCCTCTCGGGCTTAGCATATCATACTAGGCTCCTGGCAAAGTAGCTAATGCCAAACAAGGAAAGGCACCAACTATACATCGAAGATCGAAGAAACACCCAAAGATTTAACATACCCGTAAAATACCGAAGGATAGATTCAGGTCATAATCCTTGGGGACTCTTGAGCAGGACCAGATTCGACTGATACACAGGGCCGACGAAGGCATCCCAATTATCTGTGTAAACCTTCAATGTCAATGTTTTAGACATCATATCAGCCATAGGTAAAAATAGAGACACTATGTGGAAAAAACCTGTACTATCAGATCCATCCTAAAGGAACCCTAACCTGATGTGTGAATTTCACGGCACATATGATCATAGGGCAGAAGATTGCAGACATCGCCAAGAAGAAGTAGCCCGACTACTTAACAAAGGGCACCGCCGAGCGTTCCTCAGCGACCGAGCCAAAAATAAATTTTTGGAGAGAAACGTGAATAGGAAAAATGAAATAGAAGACCATAACATGTCATCCACATAATTTTTAGAGGAGTCGACATCCCATAAGAGCCTATTGTCAAACGAAAAAAAATATACATCACTAGGGAAAAGAGTTTGGATCATATCAGCTCCAAACAATAGGCTTCAAAACAATTCAGCCATCGAGCGAAACCTCCCGAGGTGGTCATTTATCGATGCATAATGGCGCACAATCGAGGTCTTTATCGAATTTCGAAGAGTCGGGCGAACACAAAAACTTCAAAAAGTCTTTAACGGGATAAAAACAAATCCTATATTAGAGGTCGTACCGACCCAACACATAAGAGCCTAGGTGCCAGCCTATATTAGAGGTCGCACTGACCTAACATGTAAGAGCCTAAACTCTAGGTCATATTGGTGGTTGTATCGATCCAACGTGTAAGAGGCTAATTGCCAGCCTATATTAGAGGTCATACCGACACTACATGTAAGAGCCTAAGCATCGGCCTATATTGGAGGTCATACTGACCCAACGTGTAAGAGCCAGCGGGCCAGCCCAACAACCCTTAGCGCTAATTTCTAAACCTAAGAATTTTTTCTGTAAGTCTAGTTCAGCTGTCTAATCATCGACAAACATCTAAATGCAAAACAAAGAAATACATACACAAGCAAAGGGAAATACATGAAAGATGAAACTGAAAGGCTTCCTTTTATAAGTATATGTGAGATAATATGAGGATTTATTCACAAAGTCCTCTAAAAACACTATACAAAGAATAAAAAAGAAAAAACCTAGTCTACTTTACCCTCGTGGACTGCGGATCCATCGGCCTCTTCCTTATTATATTCGACATCAGATACGAGGAACTTGGTAACATATTCATCCGCCTTTACTTGCACTATCTCTTTTGATATCGAATCCCTTTGCATGGATTTCCTCGAGAGTTTCCCTGTAGGATCTGCACCGGGTATATTCATTACTTCTACTATCTCGATCGCAAGCCCCTGTCGACTCAACCCGAGCGTCAGTAGAATCTTCTAAACAGGCGACCACTTTCTTTTAAACCTTGTCTAGAATCTCTTCAGCTTCAGCCTTGGCATTTATGACCTAGGTCTTCATCTCAAAAAGGTCACACTCGAGCCTTGAAATACTGATCGTCCGGACCAAGCAGTTTTCACAAGGATTCTGGAGTTGTACCTCGAGCATAGAAGCCTTCGCTAAAGCATTCTTTTGGGCTGCAACTTGGTCATCTATCTGAGCCCTTAGCTCATAACACTCATACTTAGCCTGGACAACTTCACCCCAAAGGCGTTCCAGGTCCTCCATCTTTCTCTGCAACTATAATATCAAAATATTATCTCCGAAGGTGGAAGAAGAAACATGCATCCCCTCAAAACAAAGATTATATGTCTTTTGAGGTAGCTTTCGTAGTTCTTGTTTTGATTTGCCTCATACAACAAGTATATCAACTCCTTGAGCTTGTCAAAGGCCTGTGAAAAAGAAGCTCAATAAGAAAATAAAAGTGTAAAACATAAAAACCAATACATTTGACCAAAAATCACCAGAGAATAGAGCCGCTGAGCCTCTTCAAAAGTTGAGCGCACATCTACTAGCCTGGTCTCATTGGCCCCGGTAGGACCACTCTCGATGGGGATATGGTCGTTCGATACCCCGCTTGATTTAGGTGGCCCCTTGCCTCGAATTTCGCTCGAAGTACATTTGGCAGGACAAAAAGAAGGCGGCAGAAAATCTTTGTCCCTCGAAGTCCTTCGACGGTAAAAGAAGATGACGACAAAGGAGGAACCATTTTTCTAAGGCTGGAATCCTAGAGTGCTATAGGCTCAGCTGATACATATTCTTTGAACCTCCAGGCAGGACTTGCCTTGCTATGAGCACCTTCATCCTTGAAGGATTCATTTGTTTGTTATTATTCCTCAGCCCTGAAGCCTACGTTCCTTCTTCTTCTCCAACTGGGCATGGTCTCTTCTCAAGAAATTCTCCAAAATATGTGGTGACAGAGTAAATGCCCGTAAAAGAAAGTACTTTTCAAAGAATAAACCACACAACCAGCTTCCAAGTCCAATCCGTCGGGTTCGGGGACCTCGTATGGCATCCAGATAATTGCTATAATACTGAAAATGAAAACATCTTTATAGAGTCCTTCTATACCATGAACAAAAATAATAAAAATACAAGTGTACCACTTATGTGTGGCACTCCATTTCTCAAGAAATGGCAAGAACTCCAAGGGGATAATATCGAAAGTTTGTACTCAAAAATATGACCCATCCATCCTTGGTCCCCATCTTCTTGATCGTCGGCAACAAAGGGCCTGGTGGATCGTCATTGTAAAGTTATCAGGCCTTGGTAATGAAAGGGCCGGCTGGAGGTTCTTTGCGGAGGAAGCCGGGCTTGATACAATCCACAAAGAAACTTATCGTCAATACTATCCTCCAGAACAAAGGGTGAACATGTGCCGGGCTAGTCTGCTGTCTTTCACAGAAGTCTAGCATGGCTCAATTGAGAGAGACCAACGTAAAAGGGTACGTGTATATATTCAAAAAACCCTATGCATGAGCTATGATGTTCTCTTCTAGGGAAGGTACCTGTAGTACAATCTTTTCTCCCTATTTGCAGTCTCTCCTCAATAAATCGAGGTGTTCCTCTCCTATTGAGGGAAGATGCATGCTCCCAATGGACCTGAATATTGGGAGGTCTCTCTAACAAAAAGTACCTCCTCGAAACGAAACATCTCAAGGTTGGCTCACTGGATGTCGGCAGTGTACCATCGACCAAGCGAGAAGCAGAGGCATAATTCTTCTCTTTTTGTAATAGACTTAGGTATAGCAACCATAAGTATGGTGAAACAATAAGAGGGAAATGAGAACATAGATGAAATCTTCGAGTTAAAATGGTGAAAGAGCTAAGGCAAGGAAGGAGAGCTCTATGAAAAGGATAATTGCTAAAAGAATCCTCAAAAAAAAAGGAAAGCAAACTCATAGATAGAGCAAGCGGCGACTGTCCGCCGGGGTGAAAGGCCAACTAATTTTTTCAAGGACATTACCAGTTTCGGAGAAGTGTACCAGCGGGACTACCACTGTCAGTTCATGGCCATATCATACGAACCATGCCGCCGTACAATGTTTGAAGGATGAGAGATTCCCATATCAACCTAGCCTCGAGATGGTGCTCGATCACAAGGATTTCTATTGCTATGACGATGGGCTCTAAGGATCTATCCACATAAACCTATCCTCGAGATAGTGCCCGACCTTGAGGATCTCTGTTATTACAAGTGCAAGCCATTCACCCAATTATTTGGCCCTCGAGCTACCTAAGTCAGTGTCAATTCTTGTCCAAGGATTATTAACAGAACCTTAAGGCTATCTTTATTTCGAGTTCTAATGCTCGCTTGATTACTAAGCCCAGGCGCCACCCAAGTTCAAGTGTATCGTTGCTCAAGCACTTTTTCCAAAAGCCTAAGGACTATCTTTATTTTCGGAATATTAAGTGAACTTCGCTCGGGGACTATCAACGTTGCCTAAAAGGGCTAATCTTTTTTTAGAAGAAATTCATGGTACTGCTTTATTCAATTCAAACTTGAAAGTTCTGATGGCCTAAGTTTGTATCAGATCAATCCAGACTCAGTCCGAGGAATGACAAAGTGTTTCAGGGAATATTATATTAATCAATCGAGAACCAAACGAATTCCTATGTCTGAGTCTAGAGTTCAGACTGATTGTATTTTTGAGAAACACAATCAAAAAGGAACTCGGCAAAAGACAAAAGAAAATTGAAGAAACTGTTATATTTATAAGCGACGATTATAAAAGCCCACAGAGGGTCCTTATACAGAAACAAAGAAGCAAGAAATAACAGATAAATAGCCTAAATTACTTTTGAGGGTACATCCTCAGATGCGAGATCTGCGAAAACTGTTCCGTCGAGGACCGCATTTTGATCTTAAGAGAAATATCTTCGAGAGACTCCTCTGAGATGGTTATAGCCTATCAAAGAGCAAAAGCTTTTAACAAGCAAGGAAAAGTGTTGCTCGGTGAAAAATTTGGTGAGTACGAGTCTTGTAATCACTACTATTGTGAAGCCACTTCTTGAGACATTGCATCGGTGTAGGATGGAAAAGTTAGTAGATAATCCCACCTCACTCTATAGAAAGCAAAAGGAATGAGGTACCACACCATGTAGAAGTTAGGAGAGATGAGCAACGACTCAGGGTCCACATATCCTTTGAGACGGGAATAATTTGAAGCCTATCTCTCATTATTTCGGGCCAACAACAACATCAACAACAAACCTGTGTGATCCGACTAGGTTAGGAAAAGCTCTGAAAAAGGAGCCATGGAATAATTGGCAAATTGTTGCGATGTGACCTTACTTGAACCATGGAAATAAGAGTTTGGATGAGATGACAAGAAGAAAAAGGGTTAAAGACTGTTGAAGAATGATTGGGTGGAATTTTTGTTCAAGAAACCATCCATTTATAGAAAGATAGTAATGTAACCGACAGAGCAATCAATGCCTTCCGGAAACGTATCAACAGGCGCAATCAATGCTTTTTGGAAAACAAATCGGCGGTGATATCACCTTTTTGGTAAAATAAACTGACAGTGTGTTGAATGCTTTTGGGAAGATGAATTGATGGGATATTTTAGTCATCACGAAAGCTTACGTCATAAGCATGGTGTCATTATGAGAGTCTTGAGGAAGGAAATGTAAAAGTCATTTCATATCATTAAATTCTAAGAAACGCGGGGACTATCTATATATGACTAAAATCGGAGAGTCTAATTTTATAATTATTGTGGCATTCCATAGCCCGTCTTCAGAAGGCCCGAGGCACAGCTCGAGGTTCCACCCTGTGGGTTCCCTATGCTCAACCTTGGGGCAGTGCAGATCGGCAACTATCTTAGATAAGAGGGGGATCCCCAAAACGCATGATAATGCTTGACCAGGTCTACAAGAAATAGTACAAGTCCGTACCGTGATATTAAATAGATGTACCAGCTGCAAATCTTTTTAATAAATACATATGTACCATATTAGGATTCCCCCTCGTATATAAATGGGACACTTGTCATTTTGTAAGGAAGATGATATCAATACAAGAAGAAGAATTTCCTTCTCTCTAATTTAAACGTATTCTCCCTTGATTTTATTGCTTACATTTATTATATTGACTTACATTTATTGCTTTAATTTATTTTTTTTCATTTATTATTCATTATTGATCATAAATAGACATCATCAAAGCTCTAGAACTGCTAGTCCTTCACGACCAACTCTAGTTGAGATCATTAGCTTAACCTCGAGGCTCAGCATAGGATAGCTCAAGAACTCAATTCTCGGCTACTCGGTTCTCATAGCTTTCTATCTGCAAGCCCTTATCTCATTGTCTAGTATTACACTTTGCATATATTGCCTAACAACTAGCATAAAAATAAATCATGTATTTTTAGAACCACAAAATTAAACCCAATTGTAATTACTATTTTCAAGGTAAATAATTTTCTTTCCAGCTAGAAATATAAAATACATCACTATGCTCATATGCCAATATGTGTGAGAAGTCATGAATGACATGATACCATACAATATAAGGAAAATACAACTCTATCCTTTTTATTGTGTGCATGTCAATGCAATGTATCTCAATGTTGAACTCATGTGCCTAGACTCTTAGAGTAATCAATCTCACTAGCTCACACTTTCCACTAATCATGCTGAATCATACAGTACAATATATAGGCAATCAGGCCTAGGGAAGATCCATCCCGAAATATATACATCAACTTACCATCAGTCACTCAGTACTAACTAGAGTCGATCCAGCCTGTAAGTAAGATCCATCCCCAGGTATATAAATGTTTCGGAAAAGATCCATATCCAGGGAAGATCCATCCATCAATATAATCAACTGCGCTCACTAGGGGTTTGTGCAGACTCTGGAGGGGATGCTTCAGCCCAAGCACTATCATAAATCAGTATAACCGCTGCAGCGTGTAGATTGATCCGACAAATATCATCATAATCAGGCCCTTGAACTCACTCAGTTATCAATCTCTCAAGTCTCTCTCTCACAGGCTCACAATGTCATGAAACTAGCCCGAAAACGATGATACGATGTATCAATAACTAAAATCGGAGATTGAGATATGATATGCATATTAATAATAATGATTGAGTATGTAATACAATGAATGTAGTTAACTCAATAGTAGAAATGACCTCAGTGGATCCCAATAGGATAAGCACGTAGCCTAGACATGGTTTCTAACATGGATCACAACTCGATAGCTCAAGAACGCAGAAAATTCATGGTTACAGGTAAGATCAGGTAACTACACAATACCACAAAATAATGGAGTCACAATTCATACGGTGCACACTCACACACCTGTCACCTAGCATGTACATCATCTAATAACGACCACATAACACGTAAATTTTGGATTTCATACCCTCAACACTAAGTTTAGAAGAGTTACTTACCTCGAACAAGCCAATTGTAATACCGAGCAAGCGAAGCGATGCTCTAAAAATTCAATCTTGTGCGTTCTGACCTTTGAACGGCTCGAAACTAACAAAAAATAACTGAAATACATCAAACAATGCTAAAGGAACCAACCCCAATCGAAAAGGTGTAATCTTGAATCAAAAGTACAAAATCGGCCAATAAGTCCAACCCGAGCCCATGCCTCCGAACCCAAAAACACTCACAAAATCCAACAACCCACTCGATTACGAGTCCAACCATATTAGTTTCACTTAAATTCGACTCTAAATCGGTGTTACAAACTCAAGTTCGATTCACAAAGTTTTAGACAATCCCCCCCCCCCCCCCCCCCCACAATTTCCTCTTTAAATATATCAACTAATTGCTAAAATACGAATGTAGATTTATGAAATAAGATCAAAACCAAGGGTAAAATACTTACCCCAATCTTTGAGATGAAATTTGATTCCAAATCACCTCATCCGAGTTCCACATTTAAAAATACGAACAAAATGGCCAAACCCTCCATAATATAGTTTATGCCCTATGATTCCACATTTGCGACCTTATCTTTCGCAGGAAAAGGTTCATATTTTCAAGACAATCCATTTCTGCGATGGACATAGTCACATCTGCGATTGCATTTCTGTGCCTGAAGTATTGCTTCATCAAAGATTCCCCAGCTCTAGCTGCGGTCACGCAAGAACCAGCAGCTCCTCAACAATGAAAACACGACGAAAACTATCCAAGATCAATATGAAAGATGAACGAGCTCCTTGATACCCTGTACGAGTATACCAACAAGTCCATAACATAATAGGAACATACTCGCAGCCTCAAACACAAAAAAACATTGAAACAACGAATTGTAGCGAAATTTCAAAGTTGATGAATTATGAATTTTTCAACTTCCATAACTCGTGCAGAAACATATCCAATCAACCTAGAATGAATCCAATTTCTTCACACAAGTATCAAATGAAAAAATGAAGATATTCCTATTCCTGTAACAAAAATCCGAATATGATATAAAAAGGCCTACTGACGGTTAAACTTTTCAAAAATCCAGCTTTTGCCATTTCATGTCAAATTCAACTACGGACCTCCAAATAATAATCCAAATGCGCTCCTAAGCCTAGAATCACCCAAAGGATCTTATGGAACAATTAAAACCCCAATTCGAGGTCAAATAATAAAAACTCAAACTTGGTCAACTCTTCCAATTCAAAAATTCATAATTGAGAATCCATCTTCCAAATTAATTCTGAATAACCTGCAAACTAAAAATGACAATTCACACAAGTCATAATACATCATACAAAGCTACTAATGCCAATGACCTACCGAGCAAAGTTCAAATGCTCAATATGACTGATCAAGTCGTTACACTTTGTGTTCTAGTCTATATGGAGTTCATTCGATTTTGCACATATATATGCTCCAGATATATCATGGTGGCCGGTCACATGTGTTAGACTATAACACAGTTCATATGACAGCTTAGGTTATGAGGAGGATCCAGTTGCCATTGTTGACATGCAAGTTCTCCAGTTAAGGTCAAGGAATATTTATGTCGTAAAGGTATAGTGGAGGGGCTAACTAGTCGAGGAGGCGACTTGGGAGACTGAGGAGGAAATGCGGAGCAGATACCCACACCTATTTAGCACTTCAGGTATGATTATAGACCTATTCTAAGATGAACATTTGTCTAAGAGATGGAAAATATAATGACCCGATCGATCATTTTGATTTCTAGATCCCCCTTCCCCATAATTAGCTTTGGAAAGGTTCAGGTTCAAATTAGAACACTTAGTTCCTTAATAGTGTCTTAAAATAGTTAAGTTTGACTTGAGCTAACAATTTGAGTAAATTACCTCAGAATCAGTATTGGACGGTCAACATAGGTTCGCATGATGATTTTTGACTAGGGAGTGTGTTTGGATTGGGTTTCGGCTGACATAGGAGCGTTTTGGTAGTTAATGTTGAAAGTTGGCGCATTGAAGGTTTTTAAGTTCTTAAGTTTGGTTTGGAGTAGGCTTTGGTGTTATCGAGGTCCGTTTGAGATTTTGAGCCTAGGAATTGTTTTCTGTGGTTATTTAAGACTTGCACACAAAATTTGGTATCATTTTGGGTAGTCTAAGTATGATTCGGCGCATTCGAAGTAAGTTGAAAAGCTTGTAATTCATAACTTGATTCAATTTGGTTTTAGGGTGAGTGTCTTAGTTTTGATGTTGTTTTACGTATTACGATAGTTTGAGCAAGTCCGTATAACAATTATAGCCTTTTTGATGCATTTGGATTGGTCCTAGAGGGCTCGGGTGCATTTTAACCGCTCAGATCTAAATAACAATCTACGTGTGTTGTTAAGTTTCCTTCTTCACGAACGTTAAGGATCCCATGCGATTGTGAAGAAAGAATTAGGGAGTTGGTCGTTTTGTGTTGCGTGTTTACGAAGTCTTGGCTGCATTCGCGAAGGCTTGGGGCCAGTGGCCTCCGCCTTCACGGGAGTCCTTTTGTGTTTGCATAGAGTCGAAGTCCTGGGCCTGGGCAACCAGTTGCCTTACACGTTCGCGAGTGACGAAACACGTTCGAGATGGGGAGGCAGCTTAGTGCATCACATTCACAAGCTCCCTCTTGCGATCAATAAGAGGAATATTCTTGGGTTAATCAGTTTTGCTTCACGATCGCAAGGGCTTGTACACGATCGCGATGAAGGCGCAAACCTGGGCAGAATGTTTTAAAAGTGAGAACTTAGGATTTTTGGTCCATTCTCTTACTTGTTGGTAAATTTTTGAGCTTTTTGAGGAGGAATTTTCATCTACCACTTTTAGATAAGTAATTTCTACACAATATGAGTTTAATAAATGTATTTTGGCTAGATTTCTTAACATATGAATTGTAGAAATTATGGGTTTAGTTGAAAACCTAGATTTTGATAAAAAGGAAATTAAGCCATGAAAATGATTATGGAATTAAGTAGAATTATATATTTGAGTTTGTGAGTTTATGGGTAACATCTATCTTCAAATATTTCCAAAAGATGGGCACGTGGGTTTGAGGGTAAATTTTAGGAATTTTCAATTTGGGTTGGGTAATTACTCTAATAGCTAAATTATAAACTTGTGAGTGTATATTGATTAATTTATACAATATTTGGCTAGCTTCATATTTTTCAGCACCAAGTTGAGGTTTTAGAGTGAATTTGCAGGCTGAAAAGTGAGCTTTGGGATGAGATATGTCTCTTGTCGAACCTAGTAAGGGTTAATTTACCCTATAGATATTTTATATTACTATTTTGTGTTTATTATGCGTTCTATGTACGCACGAAGTGATGACAGAATATGTGTAGCTACAAATTATGCTTATGCCTAGGTAGTTTTAGGACTCTATCATGAAATTACTTGTATTATTTGCACTCTACTTGATAAATTAAGTGCTTAAATATATTGAGACTTGAAAAATGATAAGTAATGACCGAACTTCACTTACTTTAAGTTATATTGAGTTACTTGACTGTTGATAGAAATTGTCCCTCTTTTCTGTATTAGTCTTCTGATAATCGCTAATCTGAATGTTCGTAGTGTATTCTCTATTCTTGTGGATCGGGTCAAACGCCTTGGAAGGATAATAGATGCATCTATGATTCGTGTGGGTCGATCATCGGCAGAGTGCATATTATTCTAGATCAGGTCGTACGACCTCAACCTAAACCGGGCATGATAATGATCGGAGTCCGATTACATTAGATATTACTTATATGACTTGAGAAATAATAATTTACTTGATGGCCCAAAATTGTTAAAGTTAGTATGTACCAGTGGAGTTTTTAAATAGATTTTTATTTAAAAAATTACTTATTTACTATTGGTTATTTCATGCCTATTTAGATTTCCGTAGTTTATTTATTGGCCCATAGTAAGTGTTTACAACGACCCCTTGTTACTACTTCTTCGAGTTTAGACTGGATACTTACTAGGTACATATTATTTATGTACTCATGCTACACTTCTGCAATAATCGTTCAGGATATGAGACAGGCGCATCTGACAGTCATTCGGGTGCGCACCCTCGTTACCCCAATGCCTAGTGGTGAGCTTCTTTCTAAGACTGATCTGCAGCACCTGCAGTCTCTTTTTTTTATATTTACCTTCTGTCTATAGTATTCCAGACAGTAACATAGATGTCTTGTATATTCTACTCATTGCACACCGGGCTTTTGGAACATGCTAGTAGATTCTTTATGGTTTTGAATATTTATTTCACTGTATTTACTCTCTCGTTAACTTTTGCTTTACCTTACTATAATTTCTCACTATTCGTTTGCTTAATAAATAAAAATCAACTACTTTTAAATTATGAAAAATGAACAAGTACATGACTAGTTCACTATTGGCTTGCCTAGCAGCGACATTGGGTGTTATCATAGCCTATAAGGGCAATTGAGTCGTGACAAATACACCTCATCCACTTCAGGCAATGGTGTAGACCCAGTGGGTCGATTATCGTGATTTCTCATGAGTAAGTAATTATTTTGTCCAACCACAAGGAGAAGAAAAATCAGCTCAGTGTACTTTTTGAAACCTTTCTCTCGGTACTGTTATTGTAGGACCATATTGGAGGCATGAAACATTATAAATGTTTTTTAAAACATAGCACTGTCAGTGATACTATCTGACAAAGTTCCATTTAGAGATAATTCTGACATAGCAAAATTGTATTCAGAAATAGACTTAAAGGTCTGGAGCCTCAGATGTGTCCAACCATATCGTGCATGTGAAAATGTAACCAACTTTAAGTTATCATATATTTCCTTTAAGACATTCCACAAAAGAAGTGGATCTTTGACTGTGAGATATTCTATTTTCAATCCTTTATCAAGGTGATGACGCAAGAAAATCAAGGCCTTAGCACAATCTTGGGTAGATGCTTTATTTTATCTTTAGTGGCGTCTCCAAGACCCATTGCATCTAAATAGTTTTCAGCGTCAAACACCCATGACATATAGTTCTTGCCCGAAAATTCAAGGGCAACAAACTTTCTTTTCGTAATATAAGTCATAATTAAAAAAGAAGAAATTTTATTCCTTGGTCTTCTCAAAGAGTTTCTTGAGATGGTAGAGTCTCGTACTGATAACGTGTTATGAAACAACAATAAAAGAAGAAGAAGCGTATTGTAGAGAAAAGTAGAGAGAGAGAGAGAGAGAATTCATAATTTTTTGGGTTGAATTACAATAAAATAAGACCCCTCTATTTCTAGAATAAAAGTAGCTTAGCCACCAAGTAACAACCCTAAATCTCTCTAAAATAGACATTCATCATAAATTAGACACTACATTATAACCCAAAAAAACACTACATAAAATCTATGTTGTATTAAGTGGGGATGGTTTTTGAAAAGGACTATTCAGTATCGAGAAAGAACGGTTTTTTTTCCAAGGAGTCATATAGTTTCGATAGTATAATATAGTACAATACAATGCACCTCAACTCCTTCCCTTAGCACTTCTCAACCATTTAACCAGCGAAAGGAAAAACAACCCTACTAACATATACAGAAACGTGCATAAAGATATTAAAGTACATATGTACCAATGCAATGTTGTTTTCTTATTTATTGACTAGTAACTACAAGCTAGCTGCAGAAACTGCAATCTAGTCAAGGTTTAAAAATTGAGAGACAAGTGGGGGTCAGGTTTTTATTTGTCATATGTTCCAATGTTTGAGGTAGAAGGACCACATATGAAAATAAAAGGCAAACATATAAATTTTATGTGCTTCTTGCTAGGAACTGAATGGAGACACGTTTGAAGACCTATTCGCTTACTAGTCTGATTTGGTGCTCCTTCTCTTTCAATTATGTAAAGTACCTTGAGTTGGCACAGAACATAAAGAAAGAAAAAAGAACCTTCAGATTCATGTAATATTAAATATGCCATGAAATTTCTGTAACTAAAAAAATATATTACTAAAGGTTAAATAAAAAGTTTAAAATTAAATTATTTTTAAATATTAAAAAATATCATTAATTTGAGATGAACTAATAAGAATTAGTGTCACCGGCCACTTTGTACGAAAATGATGGCCAAGATTCTGCGACTATCAAATTACAAGAATATGAAGTGGATATAGTGAAATCCAACAAAATCATTTGTGAATGGTCTGAGGGGATCAAACTTTAACGGGATCGAGCCACTACAGTTTGTACATTAATGAGTATACATATAATCTGATTTTCCATTGTATGATGTATATTTCGTACTCTGAACATTTGCCTTATATTTAGTTGGCGTGAAAAAGAAATGAACATAAGAAAGTAAATCTGCCTTGTTCTTAGCTTGATCGACAAATAAATATCTTTTTAATACGTACGACTTTAGTTTGGTAGTAGCTCTTGTTGTTGATTAAAGTTGGTATAGAACCATTAATTCAAACGCCTTCGTAGTTTGATAACATTAGCAGACTATCTAAAAGAGAATGGGTAATATATTATTTAGGAAGTTAATGAGTTATTCTATTTATTATTTTTAACATATTGTTTACTACAAAATATAACTATATTAATAGTACTTTTTATGTTTTTTGATGTTTGGCAAAAAATTTCATGTTTTTGCATATAATTTGTCTTGCATTATGCCTCAATCTTATTAACCTTAATGTGAATATGGATAAATTGAGTTTAATTATGATGTTTAGATATGTAGGAGTTAATCAGAAGTGATTTGAAAAGAATGTGAAATATTTGAAGCCAAAACAGAAGAATTTTGTTGGATTACAAATTTAGCATCTAGAAAGGCGCAAGGCACCATCTAAAACGCCAAAAGGCAGCTTAGTCTAAAAGTGCAGAAATTTGAGTGTCCAGGTTGGTGCTTGGTGTCCCTCAAAGTTCTTCACCGTCCATTTTGGCACCCCATGGCAGCTTTGGTGCCCAACCACGAAAAGTCTCCTATTTCAACTTGGAGAGGGTTATTTCGGGTCTCGTTCCTAACAAGTATAAAAGCATTCCTAAACTTAATTTGAAGTATTGGACATTATTTGGAGTCAAGATCAATGTGTGGAACAACTTTGGAGGCGAAAAATATCAAGTTCTTCATTCAATCATTTTTTTTATAATTTATTCATGCAAAATACTTAGTTAATTGTTACAACGATTATGAGTGGCTAAGCACGGTATTTTATAGGGTTGTGGTTGTTATGAATATAAATGTTTATTGCTTACACCTTCGTTAACACGAATTATCATATTTGGTAGTTTCTTTAATTTTAGTTTCAACTTGTGAATTGAGTGGCCGCCAATTTAACCATACTATATTTGATGTGCTTTGAAAAGTCATGTTTAGATTAGAGTGGAATTAAAGGAAACTTGTTTTTGGAACCGTGGCTCGGAAAAAGATTTCACGATTACGGTAGGAATATACCTAACATTTTTTCTTAGTTGAATGTCGTAATGTAATCGTTTATGACTAATTCAGTACCATAGAAATACATGATTGATATATTGTAGATAGATATATAGTATTGTGGGAATATGCTATTTATATAAATAATCCATTCAACTAGCAACCACAAATAATTTGAATTGAATGTGTAACTATGATAAACCGACCACAATCCTGGAATCTTTCATATTATCTGATTGAAATCCAACCACAATCTCTTCCTCCGTGTTAAATTAGTTGATTACTTATTTTGCTACAACCCATATTCACATATGTTAGCTAATGCCATAAGGTAGTCGACGTAAATTAATGAACAGATTATCTTTAAGATGATATGAAGTTAATCCTATTGGTCTTCAATGATACAAAGGTGTATAAGGGTGGTTGACAAGTATTAGAAGTTAAACAAATAAAAGATGTTGCTAGCCATATTTTCGGGTAAACCTAGAGGTGCTTAATAAATTCAAGAGGTAGTTATTTAAGGTATTTGAATCATATAATATCCTTGTCATAAGTCTTAAACGAGTTATGAGACAAAAATCGACAAAAGTTGTCACAACATTGGTTTATAATTTTACTTAAATATTAGGCCAAATGTTACTAATCTTTTCTCCAAATTTACTTAAAATTATGGGGTGACCTACCTACTATATTGAAGATCTATGAGTCTAGTTTCCAATGTATTAAATCATTCATTGATACAATCTCGGAGTAGACAGATATTCGCATTTTTGCGAGACTGCGCCAAACACCTCTCTATGGGCCCCACTTAGGCGGTTTAAGACATTTGGATATATATATATATATATATATATATATATATATATATATATATATATATATATATATATATATATATATATATATATATATATATATATATATATATATATATATATATATATATATATATATATAATGCCTCCAACCCAGTTTAAGTCATTTTTTCACTATATTCAGACCTTAGAATCATAGGAATATCCTCCAAAGTCTCTCAAGATTCAAGATCCAAACAAAGGGCAAACAACTCAAATAAAGTATCGTATCGGGAATCCCGTGGCTCTAGTAAGTTTCTTGTTCTTCTAGTTATTGCTCATTTTGTATTGTTTCAAATCATGTTGGGAGGTTATTTTAAGGGGTTTGTGTTCTATTAATATTCCCTCAAGTTCTTAATATTAACCCTAGGTGATTTCAGTCCTTCTAAAGTGATTATAGTATCCAAATACCCTATTTGATTGCTAGTTTCGCTTCCTTGTTGTTGTGGCAGCACTGGAGGGATATTTCATGGACAATTAAGGTCAAATTGGAATTTTTATTTCTATAAAAAGTTAAGGAACCTATTACTCTACATGTATTTAAGATTATGCATGCTTTAGCTATGTCATTGAAGCTAAAACTTGTGAAATATATATTGAAAAGCTTGGTAATAATGTTATCAGTTGGTGGACTGTTTCGGGAGGTTCAATATGATTCACATTGATGTTGTTTGGGATGTTTAGTGATTATTTTTACTTGTGGGAATTCATATAAATAGGGGAGGTGCTGTCCGTTTCATCGTAAAATAGGTTGTGGTCGGTACATAATAGGTACGACCCTTAAACGTTAACGATAGTATCATTTCATCTATTGTAGACTAAGGAGTCGTGACGTTTGCATAGCTTGGGGTTAGGCAGTATATACAAGGTACGCGAGGCTATCCTTTTCCTTCTTTTCCATGACTCCAATTGTACATAATGTAATGAACGAGCTTCTAATGATACTCTACTCTTAGAAGCTAGCAGTACTTACATTGTTTCCCCTCTTATGGAACGATTGATGTTAATGCTGCTTCTCTTATTATTATGTTATCAATGTTGTTGGTACTTCCTTATTATTATAAGGTTCATATTGAAGAGTTAGTCCTAAAGATGTGTACAAAGAATACCGACCTTACGTCACTCCGAAAGGTTTAGAACGTGATTCCATGACTCGAGCTTGCATTATATATATGTATCTATTATGCACTACTGAGCCGCGCTATAGTCCGCCGAGTACGGTACCTATTCTGCAACCACTGATCATTTGGGCTTTACCGAGCTTAAAGTCTCCGGGTACGATTCTACCGAGCCTTATGATGGTTGGAAACATTTTTACCGAGCCTATTACGGTAGGGTATGATATGATGATAATGATGCCTGTTGCGCCCCCTTTTTCTCTCAAAATAAGGTTTATGACATTTGGAAGGACAAATCGTTCCTTTTGGGAATTGGGTTTGATTTTAAGAGTCGCCACCTAACGATTAAGGTGCATTATGACACCAAGAGAGTTTTGATTTGAGTAACCAAAGATAGGGTAAGGACTGGAAATTACTCTGAGGGGAAGGTGTTAACCACCCCTCAAAATCCACTAGTGTGGTTCTCATCCAAACTATTATTATGAATTTAGATAAAAATAAAACATAGACAAATATAACTCCAAATTAAAGAGGGTTTTAACATAAGGCTTTACGAATAAACAAAGTTGGAAAGAACTAAAGGAAAGCTAAAAGAAAGAGTTTGAAATTCTTTTAAAAGAGAAAAAAATAAGGGAAAGGGGATCCTAGGTGTATTAACAATATGGATCACCCATACAATGCCCGGTAATCACTCCACAATGAGGGGCTACGCATGGCGTTATTGCATGGTCATCATATCCATATCTACCCTTCCCACCCCGTTAAGGTATTAAAGCGAGAAATGGTCTCGTTTACTTATTGCATGCTATTACCCATCCCAATCTTATCAGTCTAGCGGGAGTTTAGGAGTACTAATCCTGGGGGGGGGGGGGATGTTAGGCTTATTTGTGGTTTTAAAGAAAAAAATTCTAAGTCCATACACAAAACATGCATAGCAAGTTGGGAGGAGGGGGAACATATAATAAGCAAAGGGTCAGCTATACCCCCTTTAAACAAAGAAAAACATAATTAACATGACATATATATACTAGTTAGGTCTGATTAAGTACTAAACATGCATGATCTTAAAGTTTGAGACAAACTGATTTATTACATAATTCAGATAAGAAGCCCAAATCAGGTCTACCCGCTAGTTTTAGTCATTAAGGTAACTGATTTAATTTATAACTTTACCCTAAGGCTTGCCTAAGTGTTGGACAAGGATCCTATATGCATGATATCTATTAAATTCAGAATGCAACAAAATAACAAGGTTTAAAGTAAACTGGCCACGTACTTGTTAAAGGGTAGTCATATTGTAAAAAGAAATGCCAGTTTTAACCAAAGATTATAAGTTCCACAGGTAACAGTACCTGTTGTTACTGATTTTAGTCCCATATGTGAATGAAACGGCTATGATTTTATTAGGTGTTCCTGTAGGCATGCTTTCTATGCTAGTTTATTTTGAAACATGGTATAAAATGTAGAAGACTCATTTTAAACTTATGAACATGATATCTAAGTGCATAAATTGTGAACATGATATCTAAGTGCATTTCATGATTTAAGACCTATGATCATGATATCGAAGTGCAGTTGACTGTTTAAGACCTAGGAACATGATATCTAAATGCAGTTGATTGTTTAAGACCTATGAACGTGACTTCTAAGTGCAGAAATTGTTTAAAGCATATGAAAATGATATCTAAATCAAAATGGATATACATGATTCAAAAGGACCTATAGGCATATTTTCTATATGCATATGCAGAATTCGGACTTCTAGATAAAATGGATATACAAGATTCAGAAGGACCTATAGGTATGATTTCTATATGCATGCAGATTTAAAATACCTATAGGCATGGTATATACCCTTTTTGCATACATAGTTACCTACCACTTTTTACTTACTTCCTTAAGAGTTTATTACAAGTTATTATAGCCCAGAATAAAGCAAAAAATACATCAAAAAATATAAGTAAACGTACAACCAAGGAGAGCCTTATTCCGACTTTATGTCTGACATATAAGGTAAACCAACTCCATGAGATCATGATCCAAAACCTTTCTCCCATTTGAGTTTGTCAAATTTCCCTAAGAGTCTCAAAGGAACTCCGAGCAATGCTCGCTCCCAAATGTATTATCCGATTGGGGCAAGTACAGTGTAGAAAGGCCAGCCCCCAAGTTTCAAGTTTAGAGGGAACTCCAAGGGTCCCAACGCATGGCTCACAAGAAGGGGGGAAGAACTTAAAGGCTAAGAAAGTGTGCAAGTGCAGATCAAAATGCTAAAGAGGAAAAGGAGAGGGAAACGACTACAAATAAGTACACATAAGGTTTTTAGGGAAATAGGGAGATCATAAAGAGCCTATTGCTTACTCAAGGGAAGAATCTAGGTATGCCCAGTAATGGAGAGTGCTAGCATACCAATAAGCCTGCTGGAGCACATGTTATTAGAGGCTAGGATACCAGGGGATCAAATTTGATTCATGGAAAATAACTGGCAGTATTTCCATGGCTCAAACCATAGCATAAATACATAGGGGGTAGGGGTTTTGATTCATAGTAGAACAGGCTGAAAGTTATCAGTATGCTAGAATGAGTGTTGACCAATATATAAAAAGTAAATAAACACATTGTGTGGTGCTAAAACTTAAATCAGGAAATACCAGTTTCAAGAAAATAAATAGCGAGAAAGAAAGCAACATGTGTTGTAACAGGCCACAGTATAAGCGAACAAGAAGTTTTGACTACCAGTGTTGAATGTTTGTTAATGAAAGAGTCATGCATTTATAGTGTAAAATATATGCATTCATAAGGTAAGAAAATAATTAAGGATCTGGGTATCAATTAAAATTAATGAGTACAAGGCCTCCTTTAATTATAGAATTTAAATGGCAATGAGTAAGGAAATTATTTAAGGAAAGAGATGAAACAAGCGGTTTGTGCAAAGTATGCAATTAGGGGTAAATACATAGAAGTTGTATTAGGAGAAGAGTTTTTGAAATACACGGTCAAAATAAAATAAGGTAAGAATCAATTAGTACACAGTAAATCAAGGATCATAGATTTTTTTAATCACTGGTCCAGAATGAGCCAAGTCAGAAAAGCTAAGGAAAGCTTTTGAATTAAATCGAGTCACGTAAAAATCAGCAAACAAGGAAAGAAATCAATCAAACCTATACAAAGAAAGTCTGAAATTAATCAAAATTGAAAGCCATTTTACAGAGACGTTCAGCACATTTAAAGAGCACACAAACATGCTAAGCTGAATTTAGGGCAAAGAAAACTGTCATGCCATTGCAAAATCAGTAGGTAATAGACTATAGGATCATGATAGTCACATAGGTCATCAATGTACAAGAGAGATAGTATCAAATAGCATAAAAAGGTCTAGTGTAAAGACCTTAGAAGAGTTTAGTGGAGATTCAGAATTGCTTAATGAAATAGAGGTTGAAACAAAGATTCCAAGACTCAGTTGAGCAACAAATGAAATAAATTCAGAAACTCAAAATAGTTGGGGTTTCTTAAATCAGACAATTTCAAAGACGAAGAACATGCATATCGCATAGATAATATTTTAAAACTCGGATAAACCCCCAAATTCTAGGGTTTTACAATCAATCGAGTGCAGAGATGAGAGGAGAAGTAATCAAGAAAAAGTATACCAATTGAAATTGGTTCAGAGGTCTCAGAAAAGAACTAGGACCTCCAACACGCGTTTTTAGTAGTAGGAATTTGTGATAAGCATAATAAAAGAACGACGTGTGAAACACAGTAGAGGAACTCAAAGAAACATAATACACAAACTAATAAGAATCTTAATGGAAGAAACTAATAAGAACAGTAAGAAAAGCATATTAGAAGAAACTTAACAAGAACATAGTAGGAGTAACATATAAAGAACACAGTAGAGAAACATATAAAACAAATAGAGGAATCTGATAAGAACATGGTAGGAGAAACTTAACAAGAAACATAGTAGAAGAAACACATAAAGAACACAAGAAATATAGTAGGAGAAAAACACAAAGAATACAGTAAAAGAAACATCTAAATAACACAAAAAGAAAGCCGTAGATCGGAAAAAAATAAAGGTATTGAAAGCATAAATTTTGAAAGAAATATCAAGAAATTTTTTAAAAATTAGGGAAAACATGAATCTAGAACATATCTAAAGAAAATAGAAGAACCTCTAAAGCTAGATTTTTAGAGGAATCCAAACGGTGAAAAAGGCTTGGATAGATATATGTAGGATGAGTCGAAGGCAGGCTCGAAGCCGACATGGCTTGTAGGAGCAAGGCCGGAGATGGACATAAAACTTGAATCAAACAAGGTCTGGATAAATCTTATTTATGGTCAGAGCATATGAAACTTCAGCAGCCAAGCTTGTATGACTCATGGAAGGCTGATAGCACTACAAGAAATTATGTAATTTGCAAAAACGTTGTAGTAACAATTAAATATTGTTGTCTAAAATGGATAAATGACAACAACTCGATAAAATTGCTGATATATCATAGATTTTTTGGCAACAAAATTTTCTTGTTGCCAAATATATTAATTTTGTTGTCATATTCTATGGTTTAGATAATAAACTTTAAATTTTTAAAAATGACAACAACGTTCTAGCTGTTATGAAATAGAAGATTCTTACACTTCTATTTAAGGTGAATGTCTTTAATGTATTTAATTAGAGAGATTTTAGAGTCCTATTATTGGTAGCAAGATCTTCCTCCTCCCCTATAAATAGAGGTGCCCCCTACCATTGTAAATCATCCCTTGAGACCCCTCTCAACTCAATAAGAAGAACTCTCTCAACTCTTCTCTCTATTGCTATTGTTCTTGTTCTATTGTTCTTGTCTTTTGCTTTAGTTTATAACACGTTATCAGCACGAGTCTCTAACCAATTGAAATTTTCGATTGTCTTGAAACAAAGGTCTGGAATTTTTCAAAAATCACCCACAATCGATTGTCTACATCTAACAATCGATTGTCGTTAGGCAGTGTAATCTGGAATTTTTCAAAAATCATCCACAATCGATTGTCTATGTATAACAATCGATTGTCTATGTTCCAACAATCGATTGTGTGGGTTCAATAATCGATATGAAAAACGCTGAAATTTTCAAACTGCAAAGTAATTGATTATGGACAACATATCTGATTTTGTTTGTCAATTGTTAGTAGCAGATTTTGAAAATATTATGTGACACAAAAGGAATTGAACTTGCTTATTCTTATGTTCCTGTATTTCTTTTGTATGTCATACCATGGAAAGTAAATTGATCGAAGGCTCCGGAAGAGCCAATGTAACTCTGCCCAAGGGCACGACGTTAATCATAGAGAATGCTATGTTCTCCTCCAAGTCTATGAGAAACTTGTTGAGTTTTAAAGATGTACGCCGGAATGGCTACAATATTGAGACAATGGATGAAGATAATCTCGAATATCTCGTCCTCACTTCAAAGAATGTCTCCGGCCAAAAAGAGGGTTATTGAGAAATTCCCGTCTTTATCTTGTGGCCTGTATTGGACAAGAATTAGTGCAATTGAGGCACATTCAACAGTAAATCTAAAGAATACTGAGTCCAATACATTTGTACTTTGGCATGATCGACTGGGTCACCCAGGATCAACCATGATGAGACGGATTATAGAAAGCTCATATGGGCATCCGTTAAAGAATTTCAAAATTCTTTCAAGTAATGAATATCCTTGCACTTCGTGTTATCAAGGCAAGCTGATTATCAGACCATCCCCAACAAAGGTTGGGACTGAGTCACCCCAGTTTCTGGAACGTATACAAGGGGACATTTGTGGACCTATTCACCCACCTAATGGGTAGTTTAGGTATTTCATGGTCTTGATAGACGCATCCTGTAGATGGTCTAATGTGTGCTTGTTGCTATCACGCAACCTTGCGTTTGCAAAGTTAATGGATAATAGATGAGAATAATCTTGAATTCTTCATGAAAACGAGGCTGCCCATTTCGGTTTGGGTTCACGCCATTTTGCATGCAGCAATGCTACTTTGTCGGCTGCCCGCCTCGGCTTAGGGTCACGCCATTTTGCTTGCAGCAATGCTAGTTCGTCTCTGACTGACGAATTATCACAAATATTCCCTATTGCAATTGGTTTTGGGTCATGAACCCAATATATCCCATTTAAGAAGCTTTGGATGCGCAGTATATGTGCCTGTAGCACCGCCATCCCGCACCAAAATGGGTTTGCAAAGGAGGTTAGGAATATATGTTGAGTTTGACGCGTCCTCCATTATTCGCTACCTCGAAACATTGACAGGAGATTTGTTCACTGCACTATTTGCAGACTGTCAATTGGATGAGACACTTTTCCCAAAATTAGGGGGAGAAGTTGGTGAAACCAAACGGGAAATTTTGTGGAAAAATGCATCATTATCTCATCTTGATCCACATACCTCTATTTGAAAGAAAGAGGTACAAAAGATTATCCATTTGCAAAGAATAGCAAATCAAATGCCTGACGCATTTACGGACTTGAAGAGGATAACGAAATCACACATTCACGCGGGAAAATGTTCCGATCCGTATTGAAGTCCCTATTGGACAAATATCTAGTGTCATATCCAATGAGTCAAATGCACGCCAGAAGCGTGGCAGACCATTAGGTTCCAAAAATCGAAATCCTAGAAAGAGGAAAAAGAACGATCTAAATGACACTATGAAAGAATCACATGAGGACGCTCATGATTTGATTAATTCGAGATTCACGAAGAATCTATTGAGCCTGAGAATCTTGAAAATACGGAATGCAAGAATGTGAGGATCTTGAACCTCAGTCTGTGGTAGTACAAAATTAATTGAGAGCTCTCGAAGAGCCAATTATTACTATGTTGGAGAAACACAATTGAGTATTGTGCTGTAGTAAGTCTCAAAGAAACTTATTCAGTTTCCAAAAGTACACGCGAAGGCGATTGATGATATTGAGACTATAAATAAAGTAAGGCTTTGATTCTCCTATTACTACAACTTGTAGCGGGGTAATTTGTATATGAAAAGCTACCCGCTTTGTTCTCCAGTTTGTACTACACAAACGAAAGAATGCCACAATAAAGTGGATATCTATTGGTATAAAACACATGTCATAATAAACCCGAAGTTTATTGATAAGTGCACATGTCATGGTGTAAATTTGAAGTTTACCAATATTGATAATTTATTCAGTTGACATTCGTGTTAGCCATCTCATTTGAAGTATGATGTGCAAATTCACATAGGTGAATATCAAAGAACTAGAAGTTCTTGTTCTCAGTAATGAACTGACCAACTAAAGAGTTCGGGTTGAAGCCCCTTGATTCTGGAAATATCAAAGGTGAATATGGGCCCATTCACCTGCCATGTATACCACATATGATGCATCTATGATATGGTTACATGCGCCATTGTTATTAACCCGCAGCCTGGCGGTGCTTGCGAGGTAAATCGCTCAGTAATCTAACTTCGAGCATAGTTTCCATATTCTCTACTCAAGACAGTTCATCTTGATAAGTTGGTTTATATCAAAGTTGGTTTAGCAAGATAATTATTGAGTGCTTCCACTTAATAGCTAAACTGTTCCTTATGAGAACGAAGTTATATCAGTTTGATATAAGTTGTATACGAGAGTATATTCTCCCCTCACAAGTGGTTCAAGGTCAGGAACCAAATAATTTCATCTTATTACTAAGGTGCTGTGTATATTGACATAATGCACAAAGATGATTTCCCAAAGTTGAGGAAACATGTTAGCTTTACTAACATGAGGGGGAGACATGATAAACATTTGAGAAAGTGTTACATGGGATGAATTTTCATTTGTATATGTATATCCCCGAATATCATGATATGAACCTGTAGTTCATAAAAAGGAAATGCAATTGCAACATATTGCAAAGCATGCTATACGCATTTGCTGACTCAAAGAAAGCAACTAAATGGAAGAGATACAATTCAAGAAGAATTGATTCCATATGAAAGACATGTAGTTTTGAACCTATAGTTCAAATGCTTGAAAGATAAAAGTCAAAGGTATGTATAGTCAGTTTTCGATATCTTATTTGTTTAGTATCACTAATGAAAGCTTGATATGCAGCTAAAGTTTATTATGTGACTTACATGACTTAACTTGAAAGATTTAAGTTGCTTGAAGCATATGCAATTCTTGGTCCTGAAGTACCGCATCCTAAGTGCAATTTGTGTACATATGTATCTTGCTATAGCTATAAGCATGATGGCATTAAGAATGCATCTATGGAGATATTGAAGAGCTATTCCACGACATTATATGAAGATGTTCATATCTATCAAGAGTGATGATTTCAAGGTGCGGAATATTTATTCAAGTCAATATGGTTGATTTATTTATCAAACGTCTACCAAAGATCGTTTTGAAGATGATGCACAAGATTGGAATGCAAATGCTCAAGGATATAAATCGATGTACTCATTAGGGGGAGTCAATGCGCGTTGCACTCTTTTTCCCTTTCAAGGTTTTGTCCCACTGGGTTTTCCTTGCAAGGTTTTTAACGAGGCAACCAATAGGCGCATATTCAAACATGTGTACTCTTTCCTTACTTTAATTTTTCCCATTGGGTTTTGGTTTTAAGGTTTTATGAGGCACATCATTGAATAGACATTCAAGGGGGAGTGTTATGAAATAGAAGATTCTTACACTTCTATTTAAGGTGAATGTCTTTAATGTATTTAATTAGAGAGATTTTAGAGTCCTATTATTGGTAGCAAAATCTTCCTCCTCCCCTATAAATAGATGTGCCCCCTACCATTGTAAATCATCCTTTGAGACCCCTCTCAACTCAATAAGAAGAACTCTCTCTACTCTTCTCTCTATTGCTATTGTTCTTGTTCTATTGTTCTTGTCTTTTGCTTTAGTTTATAACACTAGCAACAACTATTGTATTGTTGTGAAATTTTAATAAATGGCAACAACCAATTTTTGTTGTTGTAAAAAATAAATCATTTAACGTAATAAAGTAAAATAATAAACAAGTGCTTTCTGTTTTCAACGAATTTAGGAGAAAACAAAAATCATTAAGAACTTGATACCAACGAAGAGAAATTACAAACAAAATTGGCAACAATAAAGAATTTTTGTTGGCAATAAAATTATTTTCAATACGCTGGTTTAAAACTTTGATTTTCCGCCAAAATCTAGCGTCAAACCTTTTCCCTTTTAATTACCTTTCCAATCCCTAATAACCATTCTGGCTAGGTTTTTTGTTATCAATTCGACTTGAAGGAGCTCCTCCCCTGCTATTGCATCCTCTTCCTTGCCGTTGCGCCCTCTTTGTTGCTTCGTTTTGCGGTTGACCGAAGAAGAACAGGTAAGAATTCAATCTTTAATTGCTATACCCGATTGCTTAACCACATTATGGAAATATCAATGTTTGTGATTGTCTTTTTCATTGAAGTACTTAATAGGTATATGTATCTTAAAATTTTCTATGCTAGAGAAGAATTTGCAATGTTTTCTCCTCTAATTACTAATGCTACAAAAATAAACTTTGCATAGGTTTTTCTTTTATTATTGTCTAGTTTGTTGTTCCTTTTTTTCAATTCATCTTTTGCTATCATACCAATGTTTGTGATTGTCTTTTTTGTTATGCATCTTCTGTATCGTAGAAGTTACTTTTATCATATTCATGCAAATCAAATACTTCTTTATCATATACTTTGTGACGAATCTAATTTATTAAATTCATCTAAGTCAATAGCACACAGACATAGGCTTGTGGAATATGAGCAGACATAGTTTCATGATAAAGAATTAGAAACAGAATATGGAAAAATCTATGGTTAAAGCTGATGGAGAAATTTACCCATGCCCTATTTTCTTTAGAAAAACCTTTACCAGGAATATAGAGATATGATTTTTACGAAAGTATGTAATTACAATCCATTCTACTGGTTGGCAAAGTAAAGCTGTTGTAAAAGGGCTTATTTCAGAATTATCAACGGCGCGCTTAAGCCTTGAAGCGAGGCTCAAAACATATTGAGTGTTTCGCCCTCGCTTAGTGAGCGCTTCAGTATTGTTAGCAAGGCTTTAAGGCATAATGTTCCTCGCCAATGGATGCAATCCTAAAGAATCGACACTAAACAACTAATATTTCACTTTATCGTAAATTTTTTTTCAGTTTCTTTGTCCATATATTTTTCAATCATGCTTGTAGATATTAGTCTTGAGCAACACATACATGTTTGTAGCTTTTCTCCGTTTGTGCCTTTTTTCATTAAAAGCCCGCTTTATTTATAATTTGCACTTAAAGCTCCAACAGACCTTAGAGCTTTTTGCCTAATATTGTCCAATAATATCTAATTTTTCTCTATTGATTAAGCTTTCCAATTCAACTTAAAGGCATATGTTTCTAAGCCTTTCTCTATTCTAGTTTTTCCGGACATAATAGATAATAAGAAGTAGAGAAAAAGATAAACATATAATTTGACATTTATATTTTATTATAGGTACGTACATGATGGATAAGAGTTGGATACTCAATAAGAATATGACGTTACCTCAATACTTAAAGGTGTGGAACAGTTCTTGGACTTTGCATTTTCCAATCCTAATGTTTGTGTAAGAATACAATGTCTGTGTTTTAAGTGTAACAATGTTCTTTCGAAAACACAAGAAGAAGTAAAGACAAATTTACTTACGCGAGGAATAGATTTGACATATAATAGGTGGACTTATCATGGTGAGTCAGATTCATCTTCAGATAATGGAAAAAATGTTAGTACAGATTTAAATATAGGGAATGATGATGCTTTACTTTTGAAATGTTGCATGACTTATATCATGGTGTTTCCACTAACATTCATGAGTTTTATGAGAATAGTGAGTCTTGCGAAGAGCCTTATACAGGAGCTAAAATTTTCTATAAATTATTAAAAGATACAGAGCAAAAGCGATATCCTGATTGTGAAAAGTTCTCCAAACTCTCTTTTGTAATGCGTCTTTTTCAAATGAAATGTTTGCATGGATGGAGTAGTACCTCATTTGAATCTTTATTGAAATTACAGAGTGATGTTTTACCAAAAGAAAATGTTCTCCCAAATTCTATCTATGAAGTTCAAAAAATAATTAAAGGCTTGGGTTTAGATTGTGTGAAGATAGATGCATGTATTAATAATTACTTTTTATCTAGAAAGGAATGTATTGATCTTGATAAATGTCCTAAATTTGGTGAGAAAAGACGTATTGTGAGAAAAGAAGAAAATACTGATGAAGAGGTTCCTTCAAGGAATTCGAATAAGAGAAACAAAGGAATTTCTAGAAAGATTCTTAGCTCCTTTCCTATAATACCAAGATTACAACAATTGTTTATGAATAAATGTATCGCTGAAGATATAAGGTAGAATAAAAATAAGTGTGTCGATGATGGAGTTTTACGACATCCAGCTGACTCATTGGCATGGAAAAATTTTGACGAAAAACATTAGAGTTATACTTTAGTTCCATGTAATATAAGGCTCGGGCTTGCTTCAGATTGATTTAATCCTTTTGGTTCAATGAGTAATGCCTATAGCATGTGGCAAGTAGTCTTGATCCCATATAATCTCCCCCCATGGCTATGCATGAAACAATCAAATCTTTTGTTGTCCTTACTTATTCCTGTAAAAAAAAGGCCCTGGTATGGATATTGATGTGTATCTCCAACACTTGGTAGATGACTTGAAAAACTTATGGGAGACTGGAATTGAGACGTATGATGCTTTTACAAAACAAAACTTTTGCTTGCATGCTTCTTTGTTGTGGACAATTAATAATTTTTCAGCTCATGGTATTTTATTCGGCTGGAACTCTAAAGATAAATTAGCTTGTCCAGTTTGCCAAATACAAACTTGTTCCATTTACTTCAAACATGGTCAAAAGCAATGCTATATGGGCCATCGTAGGTTCTTGGAAATAAATCATCCCTATCATTGGAATAAAAGTTCTTTTGATAACACAAAGGAAGAAAGACTTGCACCACAAGCTTTGAGTGGAGATGATGTGCTTGCACAACTTAATACATATTCACAAGGGTTAGGGAATGGAAACAAAAGAAAAATAAACTGAGATACCATAAGATATGACAATTGAAAGAAGAAAAGTATATTCTTTGAACTCCCATATTGGAGTACTTTTTTGTTGAGACATAATTTGGATGTGATGCATATAGAGAAAACAGCAGTGAAAGTGTGGTAGGAACGTTATTAGATATTGAAGAAAAAACAAAAGATAAATTAAAATCTCGATTAGACTTATAAGACATGAGAATAAAAATTCCCTCTATCCAATAAAAAATTGGAATAAGTACATACTTCCTCCAGCAAGCTATACGATGTTTAAAACGAAGAAGATTCAATTTTGTCAGCTCATCATAGAAGTCAAGTTTCCTGACGCTTATGTTTCTAACATTAGTTGTTATGTCAATGTTAAGGAAGCATGGATTTTTGGACTTAAAAGTCATGATCACCATGTTCTTTGCCAACGTATTTTTTTACTAACCACCAAAGGGATTTTACCAAAGGATGAATACGATCCATTTATTAAATTGTTATTATTCTTTAGTGATTTGTGCTTAAGAGTTGCTTGTGAAGAAGTTAGATAAACTAGATAAAAGTATACGAGTGACAATTTGAAAATTAGAGCGTGTATTTTTGCTAACGTTCTTTGCTGTTATGGTTCATTTAGCCATTTATTTGGCAATGGAGGCAAAGTTGGGTGGCCCCGTTCAATTTCAACGGATGTATTGCATCAAAAGGTTAGATTCTTACTGTGCTGAACTATTCTTTTAGTTAAAATGTGTTGCAAAACTGATATATTTTTACGTCATAGATTTTTTCACACCTTAAAAGGTTATGTACGAAATAAATCTCGCCCAGAAGGATCAATTGCTGAGGGCTATCTTGCAGAAGAGTGTATGGCATTTTGTTCCAGATATTTCACTGATATGGAGACAAAGAAAAATCGTCCGGATAGAAATTATTATTCTTCTAATATAGATCCCAATGGCTTATCTATATTTAAGTGTCGTGGTTAGCCATTAGTAAGGGGTACTTGGATAAACATAAATACTCATGAAATTAACCAAGCTCATTTTTACATCCTCCAAAATTGTGAGGAAGTCAGACCTTGGATTGAGTAAGATATGTTTCACTTAGTTTACATTCTTTTATTCTTGTGAAACTCTCTACAACTATATTTTAATGTTATTTATTTTAATTTTTATTAAATGCTCACAAACCATAGGCAACACTTAGAAATATTAAGGAAGGAGAATAATAAAAATATTTTCTAGGGGCACCCGGAGGAATTCCCTTTGTGGTTTGAGAAAAATGTAAATTGTATCATTTGATGCTAATTTATTTTTATTTAGGATAATTTTCAAATTATAATTTTTTAAGTAGTATTAATGTTAATGAGTTTGTAATTGAAATATTATAGGTCGTACAGTTAAAAGCAAATGGTGATGATAGAACTACCGATGGATTACTAGTTTTGGCAAGACGTCCAGATCCTCGTGCTTATTGCCATAATGGATATATCATGAATGGGTTTAGGTTTCGAACAACAAAATCTGAGCAAGGTTTGAAAACTCAAAATAGTGGTGTTGTTGTGAAGAGTGATGAACATACAAAAAATATTGATTATTATGGAAAGATAAGAAAGATTTTAGAGATCCAATATTTGGATAATAATTCAGTCATATTATTCCAATGTGACTGGTTTGAAGTTCCTCCTCAAGGTCGTAGTCAAAGTAGAGGTTATAAATGGGATGAATATGGATTTATATGCGTAGATGTAACACAACTTCATTACACAAGTGATGCATTCATTTTAGGTTCACAAGCTCAATCTGTCTATTATGTTAAACATGATCAAAATGAGGCAGTGGTTAGAGTAAGACCACGAAACTTGTATGACCAACCCGAAAAAGAAGATGAAATAGCGCCGTATCGACTGATTGACTTTATTGAAAGAGGAGAAACAGATCTTCAAGTAGAGTTGGACAATGATTTTATTAGCAAACAAAGAGAAGACATTGATTGAGTGAGTGTTGATGCACATTCTCTGAATATCGAGGAAGAAGTAGACTTGGGATCTTTTGATGAATCTGATCATGAAAATGGAGATGACTTTAGTACAGATGAAGAATATTTTTCTAATGAGAATGATGAAATTGAGGATGATGATTGGTTGTGATTTCCAGCTAGTCTTCAAGATATTTTCGCTTATTTCAACGCTTTCTTCATAGAAGTTCACCTTGCCGAAATGTAATATTGAAAGGGTTTTGTATTTTCAGGAAATATGCACCAGATGCTGATAGTTTGTGTGCATCAACAGTCACTGTGATTACAATAATGCTACAATATGATCTACATGTATGTACATATGAAAATAATAAGTTTGGATGTGCTCTATACACTAGATCAACACCCAAGTTTTACTGGTATTGGAGTATAATCATGGATGCATGTTAATTGCTATGTATGTTGTGTCCATTGCATTGCTTTAATGAAATAGTGAAGGCTTTGATATATTGTATGTAGCTTTAACCATACAACATTGCCAAAAATTTGTTGATTTTAGTTCATATATCATACTATTGCTAGCATCTGGTGGTATCTAGAGAACATGTTCGTAACCAATTAGCGTCATTATCTGCCCCTTTGTGATTGCGACCATACTTGTCCATGTATTTGTGATACACGCTCCAAAACCAAAAGTATCTAGCTGTTGCAGGAACATTCTGTACACTCGTACCCAAAATGCATGAAATCTGACAAGTAGTAGCTCAACAGATAATTCAAGTGCCATGGATCCTCAAATCAGAAGAATAAGACATTTGTCTCTTTCTTAGCATTTTGCTTCTGTCACTTGCACGTTCGATTAGCTAGTCTCCAATAATATAATTCACTGCAATGTTGGTGCTGTTGTTTTGAACTTGTGCTTCTTTTTATTTATTTTTGGTTGTTACCCTACTTGGTTCGTTGTTGGCTCAATCTCTGTATCCCTTCTATAGGCGAAAACTGTGATGCAATATTGAATGGTTGCTGTATGAAGTAAAAAGAAGGCCGAGTGATGAATTCTTTGATTGTTAAAAGCTAGCTTAAGTCTTTCTTGTGTTGTTTAGATCACCTTTCTTCAAATGAGATACATGTTGGTGAAACTCTTATTTTGGTGCTAGAGCTATATATGAAGTAGTATAGCACTTATTCTATTTATTTTTATGCATATCCTTTTTCATGGGTTTCTATTTTCAACATTTGTTTCTGAGCTAAGGGTCTATCAGAAACAACCGCTCTGTCCTATGGGGACATGAATAAGGTTTGTGTACACATTACCCTTCCCAGACCCCACTTGCTAGGATTTTATTGGATAGTTGTTATTATTGTTGTTGTTGTTGGATGTTGTAGCGTAGCATGATGACATATGTGGAAGTTTCTAATAATGCTGGAACTGCTGATGTAATCTCAAACCCACTGCCAGGTAAGTTCATTCATTTGTTAAAATCCACCCTTATAAAATCTTTAGCCTGAATGTATTGTGTTTACTATGCACCTACATATTTTAATATATAGCTGAAGGTCAAAAGATAAAGGCAAGGGGGAAGACAACAGATCTTTCAATTCAAAAGAAACGCAAAGATAGTGACAATGGTAAGTTAAAAATTATCATTCCGCCAGATCGAACTGCAGTAGTAGGTCCTGGAGCTAATGATCTTGTTACCGAGTTTATAGTCAAAGTTATGCATAATGCTAGGCATGATGTTAAGAATTGGAAGGAAGTGTCTTATGTAGCAAAAGATAGGATTGTTGGTCATATACTGGTAATTCACTCTATTCCCTCAGAATTTTCTTGTTGGTCCAGTACACATATGCAAACTTTCAATTCTAGATTATTTTGGAATAAAATAATACGCAAGAACAATGATGTAAAGTATACTGATAAACAAATTTTTGAGCGGTTGACTCAGAAACATCCCTTTGTTCATTGTAAGACAATCGAAATTCTATTAGTAAGTTCACTTAAGTTTGTTCTGAATTAAGGACACCTTCAAACTTCTACACACACAACACAATCGAGACACTATCCTTAAAACAACTAATACTTTGTATAGATATCATCGTAGTAGGCTCCATGATAATTTCAAGAAATATGCTACCAAGGAGGAACGCTTGCAGAACATGCCAACCGATATTAGTGAAGCTAAATGGAAGTTCTTGGTTTAATATTTTCATTCTGATACTTTTACGGTAACTAGTATTGAGGTGTAGTTATTTTTGTACTAATTGGAAAATATTATGTGGTTATGTTCTCTCTCTTTGGAGCGCACAACTATTTATTGTCACGACCCAATTCGCGCTCCGTGAACATGTCATGATGGCACCCAGTTCCTATAACTTGGTAAGCCTAACAACGCGGAAAAAAACATATTTGCAGAATGATTAATTAAAAACTCAACAACTAAAAGAAACTCTATATAAAGGCCACTTGGCATTCACAACTCAAATTGCGGAAGTCTACAATATCAACCCAAAACTTGGAAACTCACAGGAACACAAGCTAGAAGAAGTACTATAAAACGCTATAATCTCCAGAAATGTGTACAACAAGAGTACGATAAAAGGCTAAATATTATAGATAGAGTAAGGAAGGAGACTCTTTAGTCTGCGGACGCGGCAGATGTACTTCAAGTCTCCGTATCTCTCCCCACCTCAAGGATAGTGCGCCTGAGTGGAGGTACATGGATCTGCACATGTAAAATATGCGTAGGAGGGGCATGAGTCCACCATAATGGTACTCAGTAAGTGCCAAGCCTAACCTCGATCGGGTAGTGACGAGGAAGGTTAGGGACCTACTGAGGTTAAACAATATAATAAGAATGTACAATATGAAATAAGATGGAAATAACGTGAAGCAACAATGAAACAAGATAGAATTTACGAGGGAACAACAAATAAGCGATGATGCCTTGGCCCACCATCTTCTTTTCAATCCACGAGCTGCATGATAAGAAAGCTCTCGATCTAGACTAGCTTGAACAGAGTAAACACATAAATGTATAGCTCAATACAAAAATACCAAATGAGGTTTCTCCCAGGATACCGTCCTTTAGTCCATTCCATTAACTTTCCGAGGAGCTCCTGGGATACCGTCCCATAGTCCATCATATGAGTATAATCGAAGAATCTCCCGGGATACCGTCTCGTAGTCCAACTATCAATGTGCAGGGGGGATCTATCAGGAATCTAACTCGTAGTCCCAAAGTAAAGTGCAGGGGGATCTACTGGGAATCTAACCCATAGTTCCAAAGTAATCAAATGGGGGGGGGGGGGGGGGGAGCTACCGGAATCCCACATCCGAAGTCCCAATGTAAATGCGCAACCACAGCCAGAAGATATTCAGAAAGGAAGTACAAAAAGACAAGCAACAGGTAGTACTAGCCTAACATGCTTCATGTAATACAGTCAAGGCAACATAAGCAAGTAGGCAAGTTAAATCAACTAAATATGTTTTTCTAATCTTACATAGGTTAAAATTTCAAGTAAAATAAAGCAAATACGAAAGAAACTCAATCTCAATATCTTAAGTAAAAATCGAATTTTTAACGATTAGCTCGAGTATGTGCTCGTCACCTCACGTACGAGGTACTCAATTACCAAATAACATATCCTAAGGGTAAAGGTCCCCACAAATAGACAAGCCACTTACCTCAAGCTGGCTCCAAATGCAACTTGAAACCACACTTTTGCCATGAGTATCCGACTCCTAATGTCCCAAATCTATTCAATTCCATTACATATCGTAAAAAACATCTCAAGCGATTGATTTTACTATTTAATTCAAAGATAAAACGCAATATTAGGTAAAATGACAAAAATTCCCCCAGGCCAATGTCTCGGAATCGGATAAAATTTACGATTCTAGAACCCCCGTACTCTCATGAGTCTAACCATATAAAATCTCCTAAATCGAATACCAAAAACTTGCTCAAAACTAAGAATTTCGGCCTAAGAAGTTTCTTCCAATTTCCCCCAATTTAGGTCCTCAAATTCGAATTTAAAAGATAGATTTAACTACATATTGATGTAGTATAACTACAAAGGATTAAGAGAATGTTACTCAATGATCTTCTCTTCAAAACCTACTCATAATCGCCCTCTCCCGAGGTACAAATTGATTATTCCAATTTTTTAAACTAATTCTCGAATTTGATATTTCACTTCAGTGATTTCCGCTTCTGCGGTCAAGGGACCGCTCCTGCGGTCCCCCTTTTGCGGACAATGTGTCGCTTCTGCAGCTCCCAATAAAGAACCAAAATTCCACTTCTGCAGCTCTGCCCTCGTAGATGCAGATCCGCTTCTGCAGAATACCCACTATATCTGTTGTAGCTGGTCAGCCAGCCTCACCTCGCTTCTCCGATGCAAAGACCATTTCGGCGGTACCCAAGCCGCATAAGTGCAAATACCAGAAGCAGCAAAACTGGTATCTCCCAACTTCCAAACTTCTTCTGTCGACCAAATGCACCAATATCACCTAATACCGTATCCAAACTTGTACCACTCCTTAATACACCATACACAACACTGAATACCCGAATTAATCAATGATCCAAGCCTAAGAACTTCACATTTCATCAAAACATGCTTTCAATAAAAAATCTAACCAAAACACGTCAGAATGACCAGAAATTTTGCACACACATCCCAAATGACATGATGAAGCTATTGCAACTTCCGGAATTCCATTCCAACCCTCGAATACACTATTGGACCGGAAGCTTTAAAAATTCAATCTTCGGCATTTCAAGCCTAAATGAGCTACGGACTTCCAGAATAAATTCTGAACACTCTCCTAAACCCGAAATTACCTAAGGTGCTAATGGAACCATCGGATTTCCATTCCGAGGTCGTCTTCTGAATGTTCCGACTACGGACCTCTTTCCAACAAATAAACTCTGATTTAAGGACTAAGTGTGCGAAAACTCTCTGAAACCCAACATCGAACGTCCCAACAAACCAAAATAGTAGAAATAAACTTAGGAAAAGCAGTTAATGGAAGATCAGGCATAAATTCCAAAAATGATCGGCCGGGTCGTCACATCCTCCTACACTTAAACATTCCTTCATCCACAAAAGAGCATAGAGAGCATACCTGAAGTAGTGAAAATATGAGGGTATCGGTTGCGCCTATCCCACTTGGTCTCACAAGTCGCCTCATCGGCTGGCTGACCTCGCCACTGAACCTTTACTGAAGCAATATTCTTTGACCTCAACTTTCTGACCTGCATGTCCAATATAGCCACTAACTCCTCAATATAAGATAGATCATTGTCCAAGTGGACTGAGCTGAATTCCAACACGTCCGGCGTGACACCGTGATATGTCTGAAGCATCGAAACATGAAATACCAGATGAACCCCGGCCAAATTGAGAGGTAAGGCAAGCTCATAAGCGACATCCCCAACTCGCTTCAAAATCTCAAAAGGGCCAATAAACCTCGGACTCAACTTCCTTTCTTTCCAAACCAGATGACGCCCTTCATAGGTAAAACCCGAAGCAAAACCCACTCTCTGACCATATATGATACATCACGAGCCTTCCTGTCCGCGTAACTCTTCTGTCTAGCTGGGCTGTACGGAGTCTATCTTGAACCACCTTAACTTCTCCAATGTATCTTGAACAAACTCTGCACCCAATAGTCGGGCCTCACCCGACTCAAACCAACCCACCGGAGACCTGCACCTCCTACCATATAAAGCCTCATACGGCGCCATCTGAATGTTGGACTGATAATTGTTGTTGTAGGCAAACTCCTCTAATGGAAAGAATTGATTCTATCACGCTCCATACTTAGTCACACACACACACACACGGAGCATATCCTCAAGAATTTGAATAGTGAGCTCGGACTGTACGTTCGTATTGGGGTAAAAAGCTATGGTCAACTCCACTCGAGTACCTAACTCTTGCTGCACGCCTCTCCAGAATCGCGATGTAAACTGAATACCTCTGTCCGAGATAATCGAAACTGGAATACCATGCAGACGAACAATCTCTCGAACATAAATAACCGCCAACCGCTCCAATGAATAAGTAGTACACACAGGGATAAAATGAGTGGACTTGGTTAGCTGATACACAATCACCCAAATAGCATCGAAGTTCTTCACAGTCCGAGAGAGACCAGCTACAAAATCCATGGTGATCCTCTCCCACTTCCACTTCGGATTCTCTATCTAGTGAATCAACCCACATGGTCTTTGGTGCTCATACTTCACCTGTTGACAGTTGAGGCATACAGCTACATATACACCTATATCCTTCTTCATCCGCCTCCACCTGTAGTGCTGCCTCAAATCCTGATACATCTTCGCGACACCTGGATGGATGGAATACCGGAGCTATGGGCCTCGATAAAATCAACTCCCAAAGCCCATCAACATTAGGCACATAAATCCGGCCCTACAACCTCAATACCCTGTCATCTCTAATGGTCACACTCCTGCACTACCGTGCCCTTGAGGACAATTAAATGAGGGTCATCATACTGCCGCTCCCTAATGCGATCGAATAAGGAAGACCGAGAAACCACACATGCTAGGACCCGACTGGGCTCCGAAAAATCTAATCTCATAAACTGAATGGCTAAGGCATGAACATCTATCGCCATAGGACTCTTTGAAGCTGGTAAATATGCCAAAATTCTAAAACTTTCTACCCGAAACACAAGGCATCTGCTACCACATTGGCCTTGCCCAGGTGATACAGAGTAGTAATATCATAATCCTTTAGCAACTCTAACCTCCTACTCTGGTGCAAATATAGATCTTTTTACTTCAACAAATGATGCAAATCCTATGATCATTATAAATCTCACAAGGCACACCGTACAAAAATAATGACAGCAGATCTTCAAGGCATGAACAATAGCAGCTAACTCAAGGTCTTGGACAGGGTAGTTCTTCTCATGTATCTTCAACTGCTTGGGATGCCTAGGCAATCACTCTACCGTCCTGCATCAACACCGCTCTGAGGCCAACTCTCGAGGCGTCATAGTAGATAGTAGAAGACCTTGAACTTGTAGGCAATATCAATATTGGGGTTGTAGTCAAAGCTGTCTTGAGCTTCTGAAAGCTCGCCTCACACTCCTCTGTCAACTGAAACGTGGAACCCTTCTGGGTCAATCTACTCATAAGGGCCGCAATAGATGAAAACCCCTCCACAAAAGGATGGTAGTAGCCCGCCAAACCAAGGAAACTGCGAATCTCTATAGCTGGACGGCCTGGGATAACTCTGCAAGGCCTCTATCTTCCTCGGTCTACCCAAATTCCCTCGCTCGAAATCACATGGCCTATAAATGCCACTGAATCCTACCAAAACTCACATTTTGAGAACTTTGCATATAACTTCTTCTGTCTAAGGATCTGAAGCACGGTCCTCAGGTAATGCTCATGGTCTTCCTGACTCCGAGAATACACCAGAATATCATAAATAAAAACAATAATGAAAGAGTCGAGATATGGCCTGGACATATTGTGCATCAAATCCATAAAAGTTGTTGGGGCATTCGTCAGCCCAAAGGACAAAACAAGGAACTCGTAATGACCATACCGAGTCATGAAGGTAGTCTTCGAGATGTCTGGCTCCCTAATCTTCAATTGATGGTAACTTGAGCGTAAGTCAATCTTAGAAACCAAATGTGCAACCTGAAGCTGGTCAAACATATCATTAATATGAGGCAAAGGATAACGATTGTTCACTGTAACCTTGTTCAACTAGTGATAATCAATATACATACGCATAGAACCATTCTACTTCTTCACAAACAAAATAAGAGCACCCCACGGTGAAACACTGGGTCGAATAAAACCCTTCTCAAGCAATTCCTGCAACTGATCCTTCAATTGGTTCAACTTAGGAGCAGCCACACAACATGGAGGGATGGAAATGAGCTGAGTGCTCGGCAACATGTCAATGCCAAAATCAATGTCTCTATCGGACAGCATGCCTAGAATATCATCTAAAAACACATCGAGATAATCCCGTACTTCTGGAACTTAATAAACATAAGGGGTATCAGCACTAACATCTCACATAAGCTAAATACGCGGGAACACCCCTTGTCAATAATAAGCTGAGCTTTTAAAAAAGAGACAACTCTACTTGGAGTGTGATCTAAAGTACCACTCCAATCAATACGCAGAATACCTGGCATAGCCAGCGTCAAGGTCTTGGCATGACAATCAAGAATAGCAAACTAAGGTGACAACTAGTCCATGCCCATAAATAATGTAAAAAAAAACCATACTGAGTAAAAATAAATTTGCTATGATCTCAAAACCACGAACAGTAACTAAACATGACCGATAAATACGGTCCACAACAAGAGAATCCCCCACAGGACTAGAAACATAAACAGGGGCACTCAAAGAATCCCGAGGCACACCAAAATGTGGAGCAAAGTAAGAAGACACATAAGAATAAGTAGAGCCTGGATCGAATAGAATCGATTTCTCTCTATGACAAACCAGTAATACTTGTGATAACAGAGTTGGAGGCAGAAACCTCGACACGAGCGGGAAGGCCATAATATCTTTCCTAGCATCCCCTTCGAGGGCGACCTCTACCTCCACAGCCTCCACCTCTAGCTGGCTGAGAGGGTGGGGTGGAAACTACAGCTGTAACCATAGCCTTGGAATTCTGCGGGGCATGTTGTGGCTAAGCAGTCTGTAAAGATGTGCCCCTACCAAGTCTGGGGCAGTCCCTAACCATATGGCATGTATCACCACACTCGAAAAAAGCTTTTGAAGGGCACGGTGGCTGTGACTGACTAGGGGTAGATCTACAGGACTGACCTCAAGAAATACCCCACGTAGGAGGCATGCTTGAAACTAGAGATTCATAGTAAGTCTACTAAGGTATAGGCGGAGATGGAGCACTACTGGCTACTGGAAGAGCTGAATGAACGGGGTGACCCACAAAACCCCTACCATGTCAGCCTGATGGTGGGTTGTAGGCACCAGAGTAGTGGCCTGACTCTCGAGACCTCTTGGCCTCTCTCTCTCCACTCGCTCCCTGGCGAGCATACTCTCCATCCTCCTAGTAATGCTCACTACCTACTGATAAGGAATGTCCATCTTAATCTATCGAGCCATACTAGATCTGATGGGTGGGATAAGACCCTATGAACCTGCAAACTCTCTCGGGGACTGTAGCAACCAAGGCCGATGCGTGCTTGGCCAATCTTGTATAAAAGATAGTATACCTCGAAACGGTCATAACACCCTGGTGCAAATGCTCAAACATTGTGCACTATGCGTCCTTGAGACTTCTTTGGACAAACTCTCTCATAAAAATATGCGAGAACTAGATCCAAGTCAGTGAAGTAGCCTCAACTGGACTGTCTATCTCATAAGTGCACCACCAATCATAGGTGGCTCCCCGAATCTGAAAAGCAGTAAAGGAAACCCCGCTGGACTCTACTATGCCTATAGTGGGAAGAATACAGTGACACTCCTCTAGAAATCCCAAGGCATCATTTGATGCTAATCCACTGAACACTGGGGGATTATACTTCTTGAACCTGTCAAGTCTTCGCTGTTCGTCCTCTAAAGCAGCTGACGTATCCTCGAGCTGAACTGGCGCTGCAGGTGGCGCCAGAATAATCTCGAGAGCCTGCTCAATCTTCACTCGCTACTCAAGAGTGTAGACGGTGAGAGTGGGTGCTACTCCCCCGGCCTGGATATGGCTGCAGCAAGGGGAAGCAACCTTGCCTGAGCCAAGGTGGTGTACATACTCATGAACTGAGCCAAAGTCAACTGGAGAGCTAGAGTATTAGTGGTAGTAGTAGGAGTGCCAGGTGCCTGGGATCCGCCTGGATCTGTTGGTGGTGCCTAGGAAGCAGCTTGCACAGGGGTTGTCGCTGCACCATGTGCGTGCCCTAGACCTCTCCCCTGGCCCCGGCCTCTGACGGCTGCAGAGAGGGCGCGAGTACTTGATCATCCCGAGTAGCACGTGTCCTCACCATGTGTGAGAGAATAGAAGACAGGAGTTTAGAATTTTGTAATTTCAAAATATCGCACGACAAGGAAATCAAATGAGTTGGAAATTTTCCTAATAGTTACATAGCCTCTTGTAGCACAAATGTGTCCGTACCGATCAACAAGACTCTAATAAACCAGCCTATGTCCCGTGACTCCTGTGAACCTAGAGCACTGATACCAACTTGTCACGACCCTAGTTCACCCTCCGTGAACATGTTGTGATGGTACCTACTTCCTATAACTAGGTAAGCCTTACAACGCGGAAAACAACATAGCTTGCAAAATGATTAATTAAAAACTGAACAACTAAAAAAACTGTATATAAAGGTCGTTCGGCATATACAACTCAAATTGCGGAGGTCTACGATATCATCCCAAAACCCAGAAACTCACGGGAAAACAAGCTAGAAGAAGTACTGTAAAATGCTCTAATCTCCAGAAATGTCTACAACAAGAGTACGATAGAAGGCTAAATACTACATATAGAGTAAGGAAGGAGACTCTTCGATATGCGGATTTGGCAGATGTACCTCAAGTCTCTGTAGCTCTCCCCGCCTCAAGGATAGTGTGCTTGAGTGGAGGTACCTGGATTTTTACATGAAAAACATGCGCAGGAGGGGCATGAGTACACCACAACGGTACTTAGTAAGTGCCAAACCTAACCTCGATTGGGTAATGACGAGGAAGGTCAGGGCCCTACTAAGGTTAAACAATATAATAAGAATGTACAATATGAAATAAGATGGAAATAATGTGATAAGGAATATCCATCTATAACTCTCTAGCCATACAAGATCTGATGGGTGGGATAAGACCCTAGATGAACCTGCGAACTCTCTCGCGGACTCTAGCAACCATGGCCGGTGCATGCCTGATTAGTCTTGTATAAAGGATAGCATACTCCAAAATGGTCATAGAACCCTGGCGTAAATGCTTAAACTCTGTGCACTATCCCTGAGACTCTGGGGGACAAACTCTCTCATAAACATATCTGAGAACTGGGTCCAAGTCAGTGAAGTAGCCTCAACTGGACTGTCTATCTCATAAGTGCGCCACCAATAATAGGTGGCTCCCCGAAGCTAAAAGCCAGTAAATGAAACCCCACTGGACTGTACTATGCCTATAGTGCGAAGAATACAGTGACACTCCTATAGAAATCCCAAGTCATCGTCTGATGCCAATCCACTGAACACTGGGGGATCATACTTCTTGAACCTCTCAAGTCTCGTCTACTCGTCCTCTGAAGTAGCTGACCCATCCTCGGGTTGAACTGGCACTGCAGGCGGTGCTATAATAATATCGGGAGCCTGCTCAACCTGCATTCACTACTCAAGAGGTTGGATAGCGGGAGTCTGTGCTCCTCCCACCACCTGGGGTGTGGCTGCAGCAAGGGGAAGCAACCTTGCCTAAGCCAAGGTGGTGTACATACTTTTAAACTGAGCCAAAGTCTCATGGAGAGTTGGAGTAGTGGTGGCAGAAGTAGTCGTGCCAGGTGCTTGGGCTCCGACTGGATCTGCTGGTGGTGCCTCGGCGGCAGCTTGCGCGGGTGCTCTGCCTGCACCACATGCGCGTCCTCGACCTCTCCCCTGGCCCTGGCCACTAATGGCTGCAATAGGGGGCGCGAGTACCTGATCATCACGAGTAGCGCGTTTCCTCACCATCTGTGATAGAATAGAAAACCAAAGTTTAGAATTTTGTGATGTCAAATTATCGCACGACAAGGAAATCAAATGAGGTGGAAATTTTCCTAACAGTTACATAGCTTCTCGTAGATAAGTATAGACGTATCCGTACTGATCAGCAAGACTCCAATAAACGGCTTGTGTCCCGTGACTCCTATGAACCTAAAGCTCTGATACTTACTTTTCACGACCGAGTTCTCCCTCAGTGATCATGTCGTGATGGCACCTAGTTCCTATAACTAGGTAATCCTAACAATGTAGAAAACAACATAGGTTGCATAATGATTAATTAAAAACTAAACAACTAAAAGAAACTGTATATAATAGCGGCTCGGCATTTACAACTCATATTGTGGAAGTCTACAATATCATCCCAAAACTCGGAAACTCACAGGAAAACAAGCTAGAAGAAGTACTGTAAAACGCTCTATTCTCCAGAAATATCTACAACAAGAGTACGATAGAAGGCTAAATACTACAGATAGAGTAAGGAAGGAGACTCTTCGGTCTGTGGACGCTGCAGATGTACCTCAATTCTCGGTCCCCGCCTCAAAGATAGTGCGCCTGAGTGGAGGTACCTGGATCATTACATGAAAAATATGCGCAGGAGGGGCATGAGTACACCACAGCGGTACTCAGTAAGTGCCAAGCCTAACCTTGGTCGGGTAGTGACGAGGAATGTCAGGGCCCTACTAAGGTTAAACAATATAATAAGAATGTACAGTATGAAATAAGATGGAAATAATGTGAACCAAAAGTGAAATAAGATAGAATATACGAGGCAACAACAAATAAGCGGTGAACAGAGTAAACACAGAGTAGTATAGCTTAATACCGAAATACCAAATGAGGATTCTCCCAGGATACCGTCCTGTACTCCATTCCATAATATTTCCGAGGAGATCCTGGGATACCGTCCCGTAGTACATCATATGAGTATAACCGAAGTATTTTCCAGGATACCATCCCGTAATCCAACTATCAATGTACATGGGGGATCTACCAGGAATCTAACCCGTAGTCCCAAGTAAAATGCAGGGGATCTACCGAGAATCTAACCCGTAGTCCCAAAGTAAACAAACAAGGGGGATGGGGGGCTACTGGGATCCCATATCTGTAGTTCCAATGTAAATGCACAATCACATCCCACCGCATCTGTGGTAATTGGTGAGCCAGTCCCACCTCGCTTCTGTGAGGCCAAGACCGCTTCTACGGCTCCGTTTCTGCGGTTCCCAAGCCGCAGAAGAAAAAATACCAGAAGTAGAAAAACTGGTATCTCCCAACATCCGAACTTCTTCCGTCGGCTATCTGAAATCATCTCGAGGCCCCCCAAGACCTCCAACAAAGGCGCCGATATCACCTAATACCCTATCCAAACTTGTACCAATCCTTAATACACCTTACACAACACCGAAAACCCAAATTAATCAATGATCTAAGCCTACGAACTTCAAATTTCATCAAAACACACTTTCAATAAAAAAGTTAACGAAACCATTTCCGGATGACCTGAAATTTTGAACATACATTCCAAATGACATGACGAAGCTACTGCAACTTCAGAATTTTCATTTCGACCCTCGAATCAAATCTCACTACCAGACCAGAAACTTTAAAAATTCAAAGTTCGGCATTTCAAGCCTAAATGAACTACGGACTTCCAAAATAGATTCCGAATATGCTCTTAACCCTGGAATCACTTAACGGAGCTAACAGAATAATCAAATTTCCATTCCGAGGTCATCTTCACACTCTTCCAACTACGGACCACTTTCCAACACTTAAGCTTTCATTTAGGAACTAAGTGTCCCAAAACTCTCAGAAACCCAACACCGAACGTCTCGGCAAATCAAAATATCATAAATAAATATAGGGAAAGCAGTTAATGAGGGACTGGGACGTAAATTCTAAAAACGACCGGCCGGATCGTCACATTTATAGTTTACACATTTGTATGGTTGTTCTCTCTAATTCTCCTGCATAGAACCAAGACTACTACTGTTAATGTTGTATTATATCAACTTAGGATATTAATCCCAACTCTCCTATCAAAACAAGTGCATTTTAGTACAATCATTTTGCAGAATGAACATGGCATGAATTAAGAAATTAATTTATGATAAGTTATCATTCTATCTGACAGTGAGTGCCTTTGCAGCTCATCTGTCTACTAAATATTTTCAGCATTTTTGGCAAATTTGAACATTTTTTCTCTGTGCATGTTTATGACCAAGTCATGTTATAGTAGAGGAAACTTTTGGTACTTTACCCGACTATTGACCATTGTAGCATAAAGGTCCACCAAATCCTAAAAGTTGGGTGGGTATACTATCTCCTCCCTCTCTGCTTTATGTTACTTGCAGGAACACATTAATATCAAAATACAATGCTATGCTCGTCTTAAATTGATCTTCATACATAAGATGAGCCATTACCAAGTATACCCTAAGGTCCAGTTGTTAGGGATATAGTAGATATGCCCTAGATCTAATATTATATTTGATAACTTGAACATATTTTTGTGAATGTCATTTGATATAAAATTTATGGCATTTGATATTCTTTTATCATCATTATTAATTGTTTGATTAATATGATAAGGTCCTTGATTAAATTTTGAGATTTGTCATCGTGATAGAGATCATGATAATAAGAGCAAAGTCTTTTAATTAAATCTAAATTTGTTCTTGATTGTAGGATTATTAATTTGGACAATAGTAATCCGGTTAGATCAATATTTATGTGATTGTCTTTTTCAGATAAAGATTAGTTGATCTCATTAACTGAATCACATAGATAGATGATGCATGTAGAGATATAATCATTTAACTGACTCATTGGATAATTCCTAATGGTTAGAATTACCATAACTGTCAATAGGATATTTTCTTGAAGAATGTGATGTAACCGTTTCCTTTGACTTGAGATTGTCATAGTAATTGACAAGTTATTTATTGTGTTTTGATACTAGACACTTATGGCCCTAGGGCGATAGTTGAAAGGATATTGGGTACGATTGAATACTTGTAGAATTAGTGATTGATCAAGACGGAATCTGTCGACTCTTGGTAATGAGTTTAAGCTCCATGATGTCATGAATTAAAAACGACCAAACTAAGATCTTGGCCAGGGGAATTGAATGAAAGAAGAAATGAGTTTCTTAGGTCATTCAATGGTCGATTATATTTGACGTGAACACATAGTTGATCGCCTAGATTTGACATTTGAACCATATCCTAGGGTGATCCAGAGCTATAAAGGCAGAAGGAATTATTATATTATTCTTCTACGGGTTCTTGAGAGTAAATTGTATACTTCATGCTATCTGGTCGTTAAGGAGCGTTGCTAGATTCCATCCTTGAATAGTATATTAATGTGATTGATTTATACCGGTTTAGTATTGAACATATGGGGTCGCACACTAACGAGTGTTCTGATCTTTGCTAAACGATTAATTATTTTATTATTTGATAATTTAATTAAAGAATTTAGTCAGTCGAATAAATCTAATTATTAGTCCAGATGAAATGATATTATATTCTTTGCTAGCACAGAGGATATAATTAATATTCTGAACAAATTGAAGTTTTCTATTTGGAATAGAAAAGTAAAATATATCTCTTTGGTAGAAATATATATATGATATATTCATAATTATTATTTACTTACATAATGTACATAAATAGTAATAGTCTTATTATGTAAATCCAATTTGGTATTGGATTTAAAAGAGACGTCGGCAATGTGAATAATTCGCTGTGGAATTTGAATTCTTTTAATGGAAAAGTATTCAGTAATACTTGAAAAGTCCAATTAGGAATTGGACTTATGGAAAGTCCATAAAGATCGAATGGTCACGCTAACTATTAATAGGAATCTAGAATTTTCGTATAAGTTTATTTCGGAATAAATTTTTACCCTAAAAAAATTATTACCTCAACTAAATAGGAAAAAGGGTTTATAGGTGATGCTATATATAAAGGGTGATGGAGAAAATTTGCGAGGGTTTTAGTTTTTAATTTTTCTTGAGAAGAAAACCTACTTTGTGAAAGTGAGAGTGCAATACAAAGCCAAGAGAGAAAAAGATACAATTACAAGAAAAGTGTTTCTTGTTCTACTAATTTGAGTTGAGATTTTTGAGAAAAATTTCAACACAATATTCTTCGTTCAATTTGTTCGCGGGTTTCATCAATCAAAGAGTTGATAGCAAGGACCGGCCTCGGTGTGGATAGGCATAGAGTCTTCGAACTATCGAAGAAATTCTGAAAAAGAAACTCTCTTCACCAGGTATGTCTTAGACCCGATCTTTGACACGTTAATAAATTTTAAAACATGAAAAATCTACCTAGAATTGTTATTGTCTTCCGCTGCGTGTTACGAACACCTGTACGCAATCCTTCAGTGGTATCGAAGCCGTGGTTTATTGTGTCTAAAAATTATTTACAAAATATTTTAATATTGTTGTGAAGAGTTCAAACCATAATAAATGTGCCTTGTGCAATAGTCAAATCGTTTGAATGATTGATATTACTTTATTGTGGATAAAATATGCATTCATATAACTATTGAGATAGTTCATAACTTGAATTTAAAATTTTGTATTAGATACAATGGGAATCTATAATAGGTTACACGATTCTATTGTTAATTTAAGTGTTATTAGTTCATGAGATGTTAATTAATAATAATATTCTAGCATGAATTCTTTTTATGTGATATATAAGATAAATATGTTAGAGGATGTTGAATTTTTTTTTATGCCATGTGCTTGTTCATTACATAATTTTGAATTATTTACTACATGTGATGTAAATTAATTCAGGGCTAAGCATGTAGACAACTTGAACTAAATTCACATGCTATAAAATATTCGATCTTCGTGTTATTAAAAATTGTTTTTATAACAATTCCCTCTTACTAAAATTTGAGTTTTTAAATAATAAAATATAAGATATTTTATTATAGAGCTATCCATCAAGGTAATTAATTTTACTTATTTCTTGTTTATAAGAAGCGGCCTAACTACCAGGAGACTTATTGTTCGAGAATATGTTAAAATTATTTATTGCATTAGATATATGGATTGAAAGAATTATTCAATTCAACACTAGACGCCTGGACTACCCGGGAGAGTATAAAATTTAATAAGTTCTTTGCTATCATGATGGTTGAACTCAATTATGCCAATAGAATCGACCTGACTACCAGGGGACTATTTGACATAGAGCTATTTAAGGAAATTGTATGGGGATACAATTGATAAGAGTACCTACCTTTAAAATACATGTGAGAAACGACTTGATTTCCAAGGGGCTCATACATATTATTAAAGGATTTCGTTTCTTCACTAAAAGAAATAATGATTTCGTAAACTATAATGAGGGTAAATAGTTTAAGATCATTAGTGGAAATATCATTTAAATAAAAGTCCATGTCTTTATGATATATGCAAATATGTTCTTATATTACTGCTTTTTTTTCAATATTTTAGATTTCTCAATATGTCTGCTATATCACTGCGAGGAATACTTGAGACCAACAAGTTGGTAGGTCCAAACTTTGATGATTGGTACAGAAATTTGAGAATTGTTCTCACGCATGAAAAGCTTATTGATGTGATCGATAAGCCCGCCAAGGAAGTCCCAGATGAAAATGATGATGATGCTACCAAGATTTATCAGAAATACTTGGAAGAATGTCTTACTACCAAATGCATCATTCTCGCTTCTATGAATTCTGAACTGCAGAGGAAACATCAGGATATGGATCCAACTGCAATTATTGAACATCTTAAGAAGATGTTTGGTACACAAAGCAGGACAGCTAGATACCAACTATCTAAGGCTTTATTTGGATCCAAATTGACTGGAAACTCACCAGTTGGACCCTATGTCAATCATATGATTGATCTTATTGAAGAACTTGAGAAGTTGGGGTGCAAACTGGATAAAGAGCTTTCTCAAGATTTGATCTTGCAGTCACTATCATAATCCTTTTCACAATTTGTTATTAATTTTAATATGAATAAAATGGATTGTGATCTTCATGAGATGCTTAACATGTTGATTGATTATGAGAATCAACTTGCATCTGAGAAGAAGAAAGGAGCTATCATGTTGGTTGGAAACTCTTCTAAGAAGAAGGGTAAGGGTAAAAGTAAACCTAAGAAAAAGTCTACTGCGGCCATGGGTGGTGTGACCAAACCCAAAGGCAAAGAAGGCAAAGCTGGCCAATCTGATGCTGTATTTTTCCATTGTAAGAAAATAGGATATTGGAAGAGAAATTGCAAAGAGTATCTTGCAACTTTAAAGGACAAGAAACAAGGTAAGACTTTAATGAAAAATGTTTTCAAGGTTTCTTTAACTACTACTAATTCTTCATTGTGGGTATTAGATACTGGCAGTTGTTATAACATCTTCAATATGTTGCAGGGGTTCCAGATAAGTAGAAAGTTGAAGAACGGAGAAATTAATCTACAAGTTGGAAATGGTGCAAAAGTTGCGGTCGTAGCTGTAGGATCAATTTCTTTATTAATGCCTACAGGCAAAATACTTATGTTGGATGATTGTTATTACGTTCCTAAATTTGTTTCGAACATAATTTCAGCTTCTATGTTAGAAAAACGTGGTTTTCGCATTAATATAGGCAATGGTATATGCTTTATTTATTATAGTTATAATTTATATGTGAATGGATATCTCCAACACGATGTTTATGTCTTACCTAGTGTGAATGCTAATTCGATTATGCATGTTTCAAGTCTTAAGAGGAAATGAGATGATCATGTAAATCAAACATACCTTTGGCATTGTAGGCTTGGTCATATTGGAGAGGAAAGAATTAACAAGTTGTACAAGGAAGGGTACCTTGACAAGTATGATTTTGAATCATATCCAACTTGTGAATCTTGTCTTAAAGGAAAAATGACAAAATCTCCATTTACTGGAAGTAGAGAAAGAGCTTCTGAATTATTGGGACTAATTCATACAGTTGTTTGTGGGCCCATGAAAATTCAAGCTAGAGGTGGATATTCTTACTTCATCACCTTCACTGATGATATGTCAAGATATGGATTTGTATATCTTATGAAACACAAGTCTGAATCCTTTGAAATGTTCAAAAGATTCCGTAATGAAGTTGAGAAGCAGACTGGTAAAAGTATTAAAGTACTAAGATCTAATAGAGGTGGAGAATATCTTAGTGAAGATTTTACCAGATATCTCAAAGAGAATGGGATTCTCTCATAGTGGACACCTCCAGGAACACCACAACACAATGGTGTGTATGAAAGGAGAAATAGAACCTTATTAGATATGGTGAGATCTATGATGGGGTTCACTGATCTTCCAATAAATTTATGGGGATATTCTTTGGAAGCAGCAACATACTTACTTAATAAAGTTCCCACTAAGTCAGTCTCTACAACACCATATGAAATATGGAAAGGATGTAAGTCTAACCTTAAACATATTAAGATTTGGCCTTGACCAGCTTATGTTAAGAGACTACAGTCTGATAAACTTGACTCAGGATCTGATAAGTGTAGGTTCATTGGGTATCCCAAGAAAACAAGGGGATATTATTTCTATCACCCTTCTGACCATAAAGTGTTTGTGGCTAGAGGAGCAACCGTTTTGGAAAGGGAATTTCTTTTGGAAGGAAATTATAATGGAGAAATAGAACTTGATAAAGATCAAGAAACTAATGAATCAACACAATATAAAGATCATGAGACCAAAGTTGAAGAACCTTTATTAGATGTTTTGAGGTTGCCAAGGAAATTGCCATCTTCAACGGTTGAAGTTCAAGAACTAAATGAAGTTCAAGAACAGGTTAATGAACCAGTTCCAAACCAAGTTGAGCAACAACGAAATCCAACACAAGGTGAACATGTTGTACAAGTACCTCTTCGAAGGTCTACACCAGAACGTCATGTACCAACTAGATTAAATTTATTGGTACAAGATGATTCATCAAATGAGGTTGATCATAATGATGATGACCCTAAGACCTATGAAGAGGCTATACAAAGTTCTGATTATGAGAAGTGGCAAAAGGCCATGGAATCTGAAATGGAATCCATGAAGGAAAATAAAGTATGGACTTTAGTTGAACCTTCATAGGATATAAAACCTATAGGTTGACGGAAAGGTGGAGACCTACAAAGCACGTCTTGTTGCCAAGGGATATCTTCAGAAAGAAGGAGTCGAATATGACGAGACTTTCTCTCCCGTGGTACTGCTCAAATCTATTCGGTTTGCTTGCTATAGCAGCATACTATGATTATGAAATATGGCAAATGGATGTGAAAACGGCTTTCCTTAATGGTGAGCTAGAAGAGGATGTGTACATGACACAACCTGAAGGTTTCACATCTTCGTCTGATCATAATAAATTTGTAAGCTACAAAGATCTATATATGGATTAAAGCAAGCTTCTCGAAGTTGAATATTCGATTTAACAGAACAATTGAAAAGTTCAATTTTGTTAGATGCGAAGAAGAACCTTGTGTGTACAAAAAGGTTAGTGGGAGCACAATTATATTTTTAGTGTTGTATGTTGATGATATATTGCTCATAGGGAATGACGTACCGGCATTGCAAAATACCAAGATTTGGCTATCTGAACAGTTTTCCATGAAAGACTTGGGAGAAGTAGCTTATATATTAGGAATAAAGATCTATAGAGATAGATCTAGAAAGCTACTTGGACTTTCCCAGTCTTTGTACATTGATACTATCTTAAAGAGGTATAACATGGATAATTCTAAAATACGCTATCTACCGATAGGCACTGGAATTTCTCTCAGTAGGGAGGATTGTCCTAAAACACCTGAAGAGAGAGAACACATGAGTAGGATCCCATACGCTAGTGCAGTGGGAGCTATCATGTATACCATGAAATGTACACGTCCTGATGTGGCTTATGCACTTGGAGTGGCTAGTCGATATCAGGCAAATCCTGGTGAGGAGCATTGGAAGGTGGTGAAGACCATTCTTAAGTACTTAAGAAGGACTAAAGACCAATTCCTCATCTATGGGGTTCTGAGTTGAAATTTGAAGGTTATATTGATGCAAGTTTCTCTTCAGATAGGGATGATAGCAAATCTATTTCTGGTTATGTATTCACCTTAAATGGTGGTTCAGTGAGTTGCAGAAGTTCCAAACAAGCTACAGTAGCTGATTCAGTGACTGAAGCAGAATATATAGCAGCTAGTGAAGCTGCTAAGGAAGCTGTATGGATGAAAAAGTTCTTAATTGAACTTGGTGTAGTTCCTTCAATAGAAGGTGCGGTTCCATTGTTGTGTGACAATACTGGAGCCAATGCTCAAGCAAAAGAACCAAGATCACACCAAAAGTCCAAACACGTTCTGCGAAGGTATCTCTTGATAAGAGAGATCATTGAACGTGGAGACGTCGAGATTCTAAAGGTTGATGGAAAGAAAAATGTTGCAGACCCATTCACTAAAGCTCTTGGCGCAAAGGAGTTTGACAAGCACAAGTGGAAATTGGGGATGAAGTACAAGAGAGATTGGCTCTAGTGCAAGTGGGAGATTGTTAGGGATATAGTAGATATGCCCTAGATCCAAATCATATTTGATAACTTGAACATAATTTTGTGAATGTCATTTAATATAAAATTTATGGCATTTGATATTCTTTTATCATTATTATTAATTGTTTGATTAATATGATAAGGTCCTTGATTAAAGTTTGAGATTCGTCATCGTGATAGAGATCAAGATAATGAGAGCAAAGGCTTTTACAATTTAATCTAAATTTGTTCTTGATTGTAGAATTATTAATTTGGACATTAGTAATCCGGTTAGATCAATATTTATGTGATTGTCTTTATCGGATAAAGATTAGTTGATCTCATTAACTGAATCACATAGATAGATGATGCATATAGAGATATGATCATTGAACCGACTCAATGGATAATTCCTAATGGTTAGGTTACAATAACTGTCAATAGGATATTTTTTTTAAGAATGTGATGTAACCGTTTCCTTTGACTTGAGATCGTCATAGTAATTGACAAGTTATTTATTGTGTTTTGATACTAGACACTTATGGCCCTAGGGCGATAGTTGAAAGGATATTGGGTACGATTGAATACTTGTAGGATTAGTGATTGATCAAGACGGAATCTGTCGACTCTTGGTAATGAGTTTAAGCTCCATGATGTCATAATTAAAAAACACCAAACTAAGACCTTGGTCAGGGCAATTGAATGAAAGAAGAAATGAGTTTCTTAGGTCATTCAATGGTCGATTATATTTGACGTGAACACATAGTTGATCGCCTATTAGGATTTGACATTTGAACCATATCCTAGGGTGATCCAGAGCTATAAAGGCAAAAGGAATTATTATATTATTCTTCTACGGGTTCTTGAGAGTAAATTGTATACTTTATGTTATCTGGTCGTTAAGGAGTGTTGCAAGATGCCATCCTTGATTTGTATATTAATGTGATTGATTTACTATCGGTTTAGTATTGAACATATGGGGTCGCAAACTAATGAGTGTTCTGATCTTTGCTAAACGATTAATTATTTTATTATTTGATAATTAAATTAAAGAATTTAATCAGTCGAATAAATCTAATTATTAGTCCAGATGAAATATTATTATATTTCTTGCTAGCATAGAGGATATAATTAATATTGTGAACAAATTGAAGTTTTCTATTTGGAATAGAAAAGTAAAATATATCTCTTGGTAGAAATATATATATGATATATTCATAATTATTATTTACTTACATAATGTACATAAATAGTAATAGTCTTATTATGTAAATCCAATTTGGTATTGGTTTTGAAAGAGACGTCGGCAATGTGAATAATTCACTGTGGAATTTGAATTCTTTTAATGGAAAAGTATTCAGTAATACTTGAAAAGTCCAATTAGGAATTGGACTTATGGAAAGTCCATAAAGATCCAATGGTCACGCTAACTATTGATCGGAATCTCGAATTTTCGTATAAGTTTATTTTGGAATAAACTTTTACCCTAAGAAAATTATTACCTCAACCAAATTGAAAAAAGAGTTTATAGGTGATGCTATATATAAAGGGTGATGCAGAAAATTTGCAAGGGTTTTAGTTTTTAATTTTTCTTGAGAAAAAAACCTACTTTGTGAAAGTGAGAGTGCAATACAAAGTGAGAGTGCAATACAAAGCCAAGAGAGAAAAATACAATTTACAAGAAAAGTGTTTCTTGTTCTACTAATTTGAGTTGAGATTTTTGAGAAAAATTTCAACACAATTTTCTTCGTTCAATTTGTTCGCGGGTTTCATCGATCAAAGAGTTGATAGCAAGGATCGATCTCGGTGTGGATACTCATAGAGTCTTTTCACTGAAGAAATTCTGAAAAAGAAACTCTCTTCACCAGGTACGTCTTAGACCCGATCTTTGACAATAAATTTTAAAACATGACAAATCTGCCTAGGATTATTATTGTCTTCCGGTGCGTGTTACGAACACCTATACGCAATCCTTCACCACTAATAGGCTAGACGTTGCAGGTATCATACAACTCTAAGATAAAATCATGTCAAAGATCTAGCAATGAATTTAACTTGATAATATTTGCTACAATTCAGTGAAACCTTCTCATGTATTAAAGGAGGAGATTCAAATCGAGGTACCAGTTCTCACCTTGTCATAAATAGTCCAGTTTTATCTCATATGAGAACAACTCGTCTTTGGTCTTTGGAATCATGTCAACTAATTGTTTTGCATCTAAAAGCTTCTGACTATTAGGCGTCTTAACCTTATCAGGCCTGGGTTCCCGAATTCTGTAATGATCAAGGTTTAACTGCATTGTAGTAGCTAGTGTCATAGCTGCACCTGCCTCAGCTCCACCTACAGTTGTTTCTACTGCTCCAGCAGCTGCACCAGCCACTGCTCCTGCTACCCTAGTTGTTACTGCACGAGTATCAGCACCACCAGCGAAAACACCAGCTAGTTCTCCACCAGCTGCAGCTAAAACCCAATTCCTAGAAGGTTAATTCGTTACCCTTAGATGTTTGAGGTCAACACCATGTTCTTGATCTCTTCTCCATCTTTCTCCAACTGCTTTCAGAAAGCAAACAATTAAAGATTGTAGATTTTATCCAAATATAAGAAAGACTATATAAGAATTTGAACACTTAAAAGGGGGAAAAGACTAAATGTTTAGCATACCTTTTTCATGATGATGTTCTTTTTAGATGTAAAGCTTCCATATGATGAAGAATCTATTTTAGAATGATCCATAACAGATGCTTTCGTGTTGTTGTTCTCTTCTGCTTCAATTATACTATTTTTCCTAACACAACTTCTAAGGGAGCCGATGCTGACTGCTTCAATTACCATTTCTCCTAGCAGTTCAGCATTTGGAGCACTGATTTAACTAATCTCTTTTGATGCTTCTCCCTTTGGACCAAACAAAGATGAAGCTGCTGTAATGGACCCAATTAGTACTGCTGTAATTCTTTATTTGCTATAATTTCACCAGCAGCTTTTGACATGATTTTCTCATCTTGATTGGATTCCTTCTCAAGAACTTGATCCTTATGCAGCTGCTCATGAAAATATTCAGCTTCTTCCTCATCTGCATCATTGGAACTAGTAACTTCACCAGTAGCTTTTGAAATGGTTTCTTCTTCATCACCATGTACCTTTTGATCAGAAACATTGACTTTTGGGGCTTCTTATTTTTTGACTCTATTAAGTAATTAAACATACATTAGTTTGTTTGTCTTAGTTGGATGGTTAAGTAATTACTTGATTAATGTAGATAGAAGTCTCGTTGCGCTATCCAGGTAAATAATATTGTTCAGTAATAGTACTTTTGGGGTTGAGTTAGGCGCAAGTATCTCACTTTTCAATCTAGAACACTTACTGTACTTGCCATTTTAATTTGCTCAAGTTGTGTTGACTCCCCAGACCCCACCTGGTGGGAATATACTGGGTAGTTGTTGTTGTTGTTGTGTTGATATTATTCAAAGCAACCAGTTATCAAACTCAATGCATTGAATAAGTGAGCTAAATAAAACCAATAAGGCAAATCAAGAAATGAATCATATTTACGGCAGAAAATTATTCCAGGCAATATCTTTTGAACAGGTAACATGTGTCTTTATTTTTACGAGTTTTGGTTATTCTTGATTTAATAACATAATTTGATTTGTTTTGGTAGAAAAATAAAAATACTGGAAAAGAACCAAACTTACAGAAACTTTGGGAATGACTCACATGAAAGACGGGCATTCGTTAATGATGCCTCCGTTGAATTAAATGTACATTTGACACTTTTATCTTTATTCCTATAATATGAGTTTTTAGAAATAAATATTTAAAATAAAAGACTGTATAAAAATTTTTGTAGCACAAGGTGAACAAATATATCGCTAAACAAATCAAAGAAATTGAAGAGGACACTGATTTGGACCCGATTATTAATGCTGTATTTGTGAAAGTTGTTGGAGAAACGTCAATTTATTGCCGGGGCCAAGGATCGGGAGTTAAGTCAACAAGCAGGAGATCCATGAATGGAGTTCAAGAGAAACTGCAAGCACAATAAAAAGAGGCAGAAGAAGAACGTCGTAAACGAGAGAGTGTAGAATGCCAGCTAAAAGAAGTACAAAAACAACTTGATGATTAGCGAAAAATCGAGAAGCCTTGGTGGTTGACCAAAAATTGTTAAAAGAGAGCATGATGGCGATAGCATCCAATATACTACTAAGTTAAGGCTGTAAAGTGGCCCGGTTCTGGGTCTATTTGTGCCTGACGGGCCAGGTCTCACGGTCCCTGTTCTGGCGTGCCGGGTCTGGCAGTTCTGGCAGTTCCGGGTCTGGCGGTTCTCCAGGTTGGGACCGGCCCGTGACGGGTCTAAGCACCATGCGGTCCCGGTTCTGGTGGGCCGGTTCTGGCGGGTCTGACGGGTTTTTTTTTTTAAGTCAATGTCTTGTATAGTAGTCATTAGTATAGTGTAGAATATATTTTATATGGTGTACTAAGTTATTAGTATAGTATATATTGTTTTGTAGTAATTAGTATATATTGTATATTATGTATATATTGTGTTGTAGTAATTAGCATATATTGTATGTTATGTATATATGGATATATGTTATGCATATAATATGTTGTAGTAAATTAGTAATTAGTATATATTGTATGTTATGTATAATATTGTATTGTAGTAATTAGTATATATTGTATATTATGTATATAGTGTGTTGTAGTAAGTAGTATATATTGTATATAATGTATGTAAAAGAATGTTGAAATTAGTATATTGTGTTGTATGTTATATATTGTATGTTATATAAATATTCAAGGATTGATATCGAAGTAAAGACAATATTGAGAAAAAAGATATTCAAGGATATGATAAAGAGCATATTTATTGACCAAAATGGCATATCTTTCTTAGTCTTCCTTCCCCCAATGGAATGAACACAGCAAGGTACTAATACCACCATTAAAAGGAAAAAAAACTAAAAGAAGACGTGCAAATGTACAAGTTACATCATAATTTATGTTGTATTTCTAACAAATCTCATAAATCCGGTCAAGGTTGGGAGGAGGTTGTGTTGACGGTGGTGGAAATGAAGCTTGTTCATCACCAGTTCCGGGTGAAGCCGCTTCCTCAGCAAGTTCTGCTAGCATTTCTTCATATGCCTCATCTATTGCCGGTTGTGATTCTGCTATGCTAAAGTTCCGTCTTTTGCGCGGATCCAATCTCTAAAAAGCACTGATTTTTCCAAGCACTCCCGCATCGACGCTCTGTGATCACCGATTTGTAGTCTTGCTTGACTGAAAGCGCTCTCCGATGCAACAGCTGACGCTTGAATTGATAGAACATCCCGAGACATCCTTGCAAGAACGGAAAAATACTATTCCCTTGACTTCCACCATTCCAAAAGGTCGAAAGAGCCGTCTGGATTCTCCTTTTCTAGTCCCTGTGACAAGTAAACTTGAAGCTCATTTAGATGAGAAATTTCATCAAAATTATCACCTTGAGAACCCCTGAACTCCGTCCACGATTTAAGAGTTGTTAAGCCAGCAGCTCTTTTAGACGATTGTGATGTAGACGAAGTAGGGGTTAGAATATTTGGCCTAGCATGCTCTAACGCCTGTTTATAAGCATTATAAAGAGTTTGAGCATTAATTTTAATTGATGCTTTCGCATCAGCTAGTGTAGCAATTTCGTCTTCTGAAAGATCTAAAGCTCTATAAATATTAGAATACCAAAAGTGAGGACCTCCTAATTTCATTGTTGGATTTAACATAGTAGCTACACCAAAAATAGGAGGGATTGGAAAAAAATATTTTTTAAACTTTTGTTTCATTTCATTTATTGCAAGTTCATAAATATCCCCACCCTCGCTAAAATCAACAAACAAATCAACTAATGCGGCAATATAAACTAAACAGTTAGAAATAGTCGGATAATATTGTCCAGAAAAAGCATTTGTAGCCACTTGAAAATGTTCTAAAAAATATAAAAGAATTTTAACATTAGTCCAATCTTGGGTAGTTAGCATTTCATCGTCATCCTCACCACCTACCCGAGAATTAAACGTAGCATTAATTGGGCTTCTATATTCATACGCTACTACTAAGCTTTCGTACATGTAATTCCACCTAGTCGAGCAAGGTTTAGGAACCTTTCTTTCTCTAAGGCCATATTCGTCACATTTTATAAAATATTCTCTAAGTCTAGTTCTACGGTTTGAATAAAATAGCCAATTAAGAGCCATTCTCACCTTTTCAATTTCTATGTTTAGTATTCGCATACCATCACCAATAATTAAATGATAAATATGACAAATACATCTAACATGGAAAATATTACTAAATGCAGGATTAAAGTTTGTGTTAGCATGCCTATTGCACTAGTGTTGCTAGAAGCATTATCCATAGAAATTGCCATTATTTTATCACTAAAGCAAAAATATCTACATATATCTGAAACAGTGTTAGCTATAAACCTACCCGTTAATTATTCTATATGCAATTATGCGTTTTTGCATTGTCCAGTCTTCATCTATCCAATGACTTGTTACAGTTAGATAATCACAGTCATTTCCACTTCTACCAATATCAGTTGTAATAGAAATACGATTAGGAATATGAGTAAACAAATAGCGCAAATATTATTCATATTCATGCTTGAATTTATAAATATCGGCATTAACTGTTGCGCGAGTCCAACCTTTATAAGTAGGATTAAAGACTCTTCTAATATAATGAATCCAATTAGTATTAGAAGCAAAAGTATAAGGCAAGCACATAACAGTAATCATTTTCGGTAATTCTTCACGATCCTTATTTGGATCGTAATATAAAATACCTCCGGTGACAGTGTTTATTCCTGGTTGAACTAGATTTGAACCAGTACTTGGATTAACTTGAGAATCTACACTTGTCCCCCCCTCTTGTTGCGCTTTCATTTGCAAAAATATAGCCTTATCTCTAGGGTGTAATTTTATATGCTTAGTCAAACTAACCGTACCGCTACGATCTCCAGTAAACCTATGAACAAGTAATTTCCCACAAGTTTTACACTTAGCCTTATTTTGTTCTCTTACTTGAGTAAAAAAATGCCAAACTAATGATGTTTCTGTACGTTTAGGAGGTTGTCTACTAAAAGTAGGAGTTTGTACAGGTGGGTGTGCCGGTTCATTACCTAAGTTATGAGCAGGACTAGTAGGTGTATCATCTAAATGTGGTGCTTGGGTTTCATTATCATCATCATCATCATCATTTTCCTCTAAGATAGGTTCATTAGGATAAAGAGCATTCATAATATCATCATCTAATCTATCACCTACTGCAACATCATGTAGAAATTCACTATCAGTAAATTAAAAACAAGGGTGATCACTATCAAGGATTACGGGAGGCGGATTAGGACGTCTAGGTTGGCTACTACTATCAACTTGCTTAGGTCGGGGAGCCGGGGGAAGGGTAGTATTATGGCCACTACTTTTACCGTTTTTACCTTTTCCTTTACCGAACATTTTTTTCAAAGAAAATGTCATACTAATTAGAATTATGCAAACTAAAAACACAAAAATATACTATTAGTACGTAAGAGTTGAAACGAGTTTACCGGATTGCCGAACAACTTCTTGAAAATTGAAAATCGTTGAACTTGAACACTTGGAAACTTCAATTCAACAACTTCACAATTTTTCACGAATTTTCAACAATAAATTAAGCAGTTGTACTAGAAAGATTGAAAGAGAGCTTGAGAGAGATTGAGAGATATTGATGAATTGGTGAATAAAAATGAAAGAATGAGGGGGTATTTATAGTTGAGAAATGGGAAAAAGTTAATTATATAAAGTTTAGGGTTAAATTAAAGTTTGGGAGCCAAAATGGCTATTTTTAAAACTTCCAAACGGCTACTTTTTGGAAAGAGCCGTTACTGAAATTTTTTTTAAAAAAAAAAATTTTAAAAATAGTCGTTAGACCCGCCAGAACCGGACTGGAACCGCCAGAACCGCCAGCCGGTCCCGGATCTGGCGGTTCCGGGTCTGGCGGTTCCGGAGAAGGAATTAGCCCGTCACGGGTCTTTAGAACCGGTAGAACCGGAATCGCCGGAACCGGCCCATCAGAACCGGTAGAACCGGCAGGGACACGGTCCCGGTCCCGTTCCGGTTCGGAACCGGGACACAATACAGGGCTATACTAAGTAGTGAGGTATTTCATTACTTACTTTTGATCCTAAGAATATTTTTGTATCAATAAAAGTGGTAGCATGTTAGCATTGCTCTAAACACAAAAAAACATATAAGATCTAATTGAAGCATAACTCTAGAATTGATTGCAAATAAATATCCATACATACTTGTAAAAGTAAAAATCACTCATGTACTAAACTACAAAATGATACCTTATTACTTATATATGATCCACAAAATAACACCACGCGGCATGCCTGTATTGATTAATTACTTTTGTCGCTCGCACTATTTGTGTTTCTGACTCGTTCCCATATCAATCCTTTCCACTGATTTGTATGACAAATTAATTAATGTAATTTTATTATATTTAACAGAATGGAGTTTCTATAATATTTTCATAAAATTGTGTGTATACAATAGACCAACATCACTAAATTTGGACGATATATCGTGGGGACACAGCCTCGTAAGCGACAGTATTAAAGCATGCACCAACTGAAGATAAGTTGATATTTCGTGCCAACTTTGGTCGAAAGGGGGATGGAGGAGACGGAACTTTTTCCAGTAGATGTAAACTTGGTGGACAATTCAAGGAGATTCCAGCCTGTAGATTTCCTTTTAACATCTTATGTGGGGGACCTTTTAAATGTATTTGCTGAATCTATTCTGTCTTCACCAAAATATACAGAGGAGTTCCACATGGAGATTCTGACAACTGTTTGAATTGCATATTTTTCAGAGAAATTAGTGGGTGAAAGTAGTAATTGTGCTGACAACGTTGTACATATAGTCTGTTGTTTAGTTAATTACTGCATTCATATGCATCTCTGTTGTGTTTGAATGAAGCAAAGCCTACGTCTTTAATTTGCCTCCTAATAAGGGTGCTAATTAAAAGCATTTACCTACCCTTTTACATTTCTTCTTAAATATAGGATTCTCCCACAAGACGGGGCAATTATTTTTGTTGCTCCAAAGGTAAGTTCAATGATATAATTGTTTGTGTCCAACTCTTTTACCTTGATTCTTTCACAGACTTTTATCAATCATTTTTGTATCCTTTTAGTTGTTACTGCTGTTAACATTCGTTGGCCGTTTTCCATGTTTACTTGACAACTTTTTTGTACTTTAGTAGAAATGTCAAAGCACATCCTTTTACTAATGTTAATTCTGGTCTTGCAGAAAGAGCTTTGGGACAGTTATATTTTGGAAATTGCCATTTTCAGTCTATTTTTATTCTTTTTGGTTCAGATTTGTCATCATGGACTGGAACTTGAAGAGCCACCAATTGGAATGGGGCTGGAATAATAATATAAGCATGTGCAGTTGCTCAGGATTGGAGTTTTGTAGGCATGCAGAAACTTTCATCAATGAAAAGGAAGTAAATAAAGCTGAAAATATCAAAAATATATATTCTCTTGATGGTTTCTCTAGCTATAGTTTGGGCCATGGCTCTTCTGTCAAATCTTCAGCTGAAGAAAGTAATAATGGGGTAGTTGGTTCTGTGCCAGGTTTTGTAAGCATGGAGAGAAAAGAGAAATATTCTACTTCTGGAACTTGTACAAGACCTGGTGAATCGTCAATTGGCTTAAATCTGTACCCTGCTAACAATGAGGCTGTTACTACTAATTATCCCATATTTCCTTTGTCATCTACGACAGCAAAGCGATGTAGGGGTTCTTATCAACTAATGCGTAATCCCTACTGCCAAGTTGAAGGATGTAATCTTGACCTTACATCAGCTAAAGAGTACCATCGACGTCATAGAATTTGTGAACCCCATTCTAAAAGCCCAATGGTCGTTGTGGCTGGGATGGAGCGTCGTTTTTGCCAACAGTGTAGCAGGCAAGTTAACTTCTATCTACTGTTTATTGTCAGTTTTAGCACTTCTATCTTAACACGTAACTGTTTATTTATAAAATCAGTTTTGTGTTCTCCATGATCATCAGCTATTCTAAATCATTTAAACTAAACGGGCTCTAAGTTTATTCTGCTGTATATCATCTCCTCACTTCTTATTACTCCCAAGCACATTGTGCTAAGAGATTAATCTAAGAAACAGCTTTTTGGTTGATTTTGAAGGTTCCATGAATTGTCCGAGTTTGATGATAACAAACGAAGCTGTCGAAGGAAGCTCTCTGATCACAATGCTAGGCGTCGTCGGTCACAACCAGAGGCAAATCACTTTAGTTCAACAGGACGACCTTCTTCGTTTCATGGTGCCTTTCAACTGTTCTCTGTTGTCACTTTGTCTAGGATGTTTGCATATATACGCATGTTCCTCGTGTAAAAAGAAAGCAATATAGTGCAGTAAACTTCGGCAATATGTGTGGGTCTGAGAAGGGTCAAGCCATACTGAATCTATTAGACGAAGTCTTACCTACTTGCATTTCTAAAAGAGACAGATTCCATGGCTTCAACCTGACTGATCACACAATAGAACTCTTCCTGTTGTATCAAGGCTCCCCTTCTGCACGTTGTTGGTGTGCTAATTAAATTGTTCTCCGTCATACAAATTAAAAATGCCAATTTATACCTATCTTTTAAAAAGTAGTTTTCTGTGTCCCTAAAAGTACATTTTTGATTAATCTTTACTTTGGCAGGGCAATTCTTGCTTGCCGCTACTCTTTCCTTTGTCCTTAAGATATGACAGATTTGCTGTTCGATAACTTGTGTTATATCTAAATTCATACATAGTAATAAGTGTGTGGCTCAATCTGAACAGACAGGCAATCACGTACAAGTGGTTCTTTATGTGGATCACCTTCGTCCACTTCAAATTCAATGGGGAAAAGCTCTTTCCGCCCTAAGAATATACGAGGTATTGATTCTCCAATTCTTGAAATACATATATGAACATAAAGAACTGTCTATGAGGCATAAGTCATAGGATATTTGGACCAAGAGTTGTTTCAAATTCGCCAGAGAAATAATTGGTTAATTCCCAAAAGTATGAACATAAAATGTGAACATTCCATTTTTCTGTGACATTTCAAACACTATAAGATCACTTCTAATAAGGCTATTTGCTCCCAACTTTCATGTTAATCATTTCAGGTTTAAATACATCTACAAGTGATTATAAGTTGGATGTTGCATCCAATCTTCCACGACGTGCTCATTCTCTTCTGTCAAGAAACTCTTTGGGTTTGTATGATCCTACACATACTTCCATGGAGCAGCTTATAATGCCTGCAAGTGTCGGTGAATCACAGCCGTTTGAGCACTCTGTAACACCAAACTGGCAACAAGTTTCATCAGAACATTTTCAGGCAGATCATCAAGTGCCTTTCTACTCCCCACGTTGCTTCAATGGATCTGCCTGATATGACATATATGCAGCAGCTCTTCCAAGAGTTTTTAACAGTTTGGCATATTCTTTTTCATGCCAAATAACTCATACCAACAATGCCATCTATTTCTGGTGGACCATAGATGTGGTAACCGTCTCTTTGTGGTCAAATAGTAAGGCAAACAACGCAAAGCATGAGATGTAATATTTCAACCGCATGAGGTCTCTTTGCCACTTAAAATAAGTAGTTTCATGACCAATTGTTTCGTACGTTTTCTAGGATCAGATATTGGCACAATCACAAGTCATTGTTGTCTTCCAATTGGCTGAGAGTTGGCATTAGCGGGCCAAACTTATTGTAGATGTTGTCTTTTTTATTTGAAGTTTGTAGAACAAGGATGGGTACCTGAGGCACAAGCGACAGTTCTCCTGCTATCTAAAATCTTCTAAACTACTACTATGAGTAAGTGCAGTAGTGTATTTTTTGTACCAAGTACCGTTACTTGAGGGTTTCAGATGATGCACAATCCTCTTATCCTCAGATGGAAAGCAGTCTAATGATCAGTATCTCTTTAAATATTGAACAACAGCATTTGACACGAATTTTGACTGATTGAATCTTGATCTGGTGTTTTCAAAAAACCTCGATCTAGTACTAGTATTATATTCCATGTTTCCATACGTAAATGTACATCATAAGTTAATTGATATAAGCTGGAAAATAAGTTTATCTTTGAAAGTATATAAAGTAAGTTAATCATATTACCTAGAAGGTTACAAATATTTAAGATCATGAACTGCAAGTATCAAGAGGGTTGAAAGGCTTAGAAGCTGAACAAATCGAACAAAATAAGTTATGTCGAAAGTCGGTAAGTTAGGAATGTTATAACCCATACTTTAGGGTGAGACTATGGTGCTTAATATGATAATAAGGTAATGTTATGAGGTATTTTATTCGTATGATAGTCATGTATCAAGTTTTGAAGTCAAGCGAGTTGTGAAACTAAAGTCGTCACAAGTTACATTCACAAATTGTACTGGAATTTTGGTATGCCACTAAGATTTTCTCTCAATGTACTTAGAATCAAATTGCAAATATATGAATCTAATTTTTAACGCACTAAACCATTCATTGATATTACATTGGAGAAGAGAGATATTCGCATTTTTGCTAGACTGCACAAGTAAGGGACCCATAAGGTCGATTCAAGATTATCTTGTTGTATAAAGTTGTGTCCTTCATCTTCAAGCCTCCTTATTTTCGACCCAACACAGACATAGAGCTCTCTCTACACCTCCTAAACACATTCTTAGGGTTAGGAAGCCAAATCAAATTTGGGGAAGGTGCAACAATTGGAGTCAAGCCTTAAGAACTCGAACTAGTCAACGATTTGCCTCGTTCTCTCTTCGTGGTTGTTTGACGAAGACATAGAAACGGATTAAGCTCTGCAAATTGGGGATGTGTGTGCTAGAAGGTATGTTCTTCACCCCTTTACTTGGGTTGAGTCATTCTTAGGCCATAGCAAGCCTAGATGTTGAAGGAAAAATTTGTTAAACTTGAAATTGGAAGTAAGTTTGAGGTGTTATGCGTATGGGACTGTTTCAGAAGGTTTTAAAGCTACGTTCGGATGTTTCTTTACGTAGTAGCTTGGATGTTTTGTTGTTGATATTGTTCTTTTGGTTTTTGGTATTGGTTTGAATTGGAAGGAAGTAATATATATGTTGCCCAATATTCTGAAAACCGTAGATGTGTTATTGTTTATTGCTGGACTGTTTTGGAAGGCTTGATAACTAGGGATTCTAGTTCATTTTATACTCGTTTTTACTTGAGTTTTGATTAAAAATGTATATAAAATAGTCCCAAAGGCTTGCATGTTGTACTTGTTTGCAGGGTTTGGTAAAAAAGGTGATAATTAGTCAAAACCAGCTCAAAAAGGAATGAAAAATGTACAAGTACCAAGAACAAGTTAAAGCACAGCTGCAACAGGTCCACCGCGACCGCAAGCCGTTTAGTGCAGTTCACAGTGAGGAGATTCAGAGAGGTGCACTTTTGGAGCCTAATGCAATGCGGACCGCGGAGGATTTTGTGAAGTCGCAATGGCCTCTTTGCGGCCACAACCCATTTTGTGTGGTACGCGAAGATGGGAGTTCAGAGAGTTGAGAAATTGGAGATAAAGGTCAATGCGGTCCACGATCCTTTTTGTGCAGACCGCAGTTGAAGCCATCGTGAACGCTGTGCAATTTATGCGGCCCACGTCGGCTAGATTCAAAGAATGCATTAGCAAGCTAAAAAGCCTCATAGCAGTCCATGGTGTATTTTGTGTGGACCACAGTACCTCGTCAGGGGTATTTTTATCCAAAAAAATGGCCTAATATAAATACTTTCTTTTCACATTTTTAGGGGTTGTTCATGACCAGAGCACGTGAACGGCTGTATTAGAATATTTTGAGTAATTTGTAAGTTGATTAACACTGAATCCTCTTTATTTTTGTCATACCTCCTTTTTACAACCCTCGGAAAGGGGTATAATAAGGGGTTTTTTTCCAACTTGAAATAACAATACAAACGAAATTATTTATTTACTAAAATTTCGGAGCCGCCACTTAAGATAATTTATGGTATCCCAAGTCACCGATTTTAAATCTCGAGTCGAGGAAAGATAGACTCTATTTTACAGTCCATGAACACAGAAATCTGAGTAAAGAATTATGTTAACCCGGAAGAAGGTGTTAGGCATTCCCGGGTTCCGTGGTTGTACAACGGTCGCTCAACTGTTATTATTGGTCTAATTATCTTATTTTAAAACACTTTTAAACCTATGTGCATTTTAATTTTAAACCGCTTTTAATTATTTTAAAGATGATTTCAACATCATCTAAAATAAGTCTTTGGACCGCGCCACATGAAATGCACCCGCAGTACGAGACACATTTTATTTAATGTTATTAAGATTTGGATATAGGTCACATGAAATCCACACTTGAGTTTAGGAAGGTAAATTATTAAAACAATGCGCCTAAAGCAAGTATGCATTTTTTACTTTGTGAGGGCCATAGAAATTTCGCTAAATGGAACCCCTCGAATTCCAAGGATTAAAAATATTAATTAAATAAGGGCCATGCATTTTGATATTTTCTTTGGCATGGCACACATTAATTCCAATTTTTAAAGGGATCCTACTAAACTTTGGAGGGCCAAAAGCTATTTGTTTTCTGATATGGATTACATACACTGACTAACGAGGCTAATTAATTAAAAGACTAAAAGGAATCTCGAATTTATCTAAAAGCTAATGCCTCAATTCGATTATAAATCAGCTAATTACAATTGTAGAACTACCCAAATGCTTCCAACAAAACTCGAGCCAACAACAAATTTCGATGGAGATAACCACATTTAAAAGAAAAGGGTCATATATGATCAACACAGCAAATGGTCCAATCCTCAAAAGCCTCGAGACTTGGGCTCAAATGAGCCCAAATTGATGGAACAACCAGTGTCTCATAAGGGATATAATGGACTTCGATTATTACTCAGCATAGGCAAACGTTTGGCCTAGCTCTTGTGATCCAAAATGGTTCACACCCAATCTCGATAATGCAAATAGAACGGACGTTAACACAGAAGCATGAAAACCAATTAACAAGTTTAAACTATGATTAAAACATTTGACACAAATTAACTAATTTCAATTAAAAAAATCTGATCTTTTGATGCAATCTTTTGAATGTCCATTCATACAAACAACCAATTTCAATCTTATCTAGAATAATTGGCTAAGGCCTTTATTAAACATCAAGACAAACCAAAACTGAAGCACAAAGATTGCAAATATAGTAAGCAAAAGCTAAACTAATTAGAGTATAATGACTTTCAACGATCTAATAGGCAAGGCTTTAGTAAACATAAATTGCAGCTCAATACAAGTAGCTTGCACTATTCCATTTCTCATAACTAAGGGGTGAGTAATACTTCGTAACAACAGTAAAATCAATGAGAAAATAAGACAGAAGGGATCAGAAGCAGCAGCAGTAGCAATCTCAAACAAGGAAGAAACGATAGTAGAAACCACTTAAAAATCAACTAGTAGAATAAGGATGAAACCCATCAATGAAACAATGGAAACCACAACAAATCTAAAATCTAATTTCAAACCAAAAAATGATGTGCAGCAGCCCAAAAGGCCAGTTTCAATCGAACAGTAACCCAGCAAACTTTAAATCGAACTTTTAAAAACCCAAATTCAATCCATTTCAACCCCAGATAAATCACAAAATTATTTCGGAAATTGAAAACCTCAAGAATCACCAAAGAAATTCAATCGAACAGTAAATTTATGGATTTTCTAGTATGTTTTTTTTATTTTTTCGGATCTCATCCCCCTTAAGAATTTCAGCAAATGTGGCTTTTATAGAGGGGAATTAGGGTAGCAATAAAGATTTCTTGCTCTTTGCACCTTTTAATATTTTTTTATTTTAGCTTAGAAAACCTTAGTCAATTTTTATTTTTGCTCAAATACCCTTAGTTCAAATATCAGATTGTCATATAAGTCCTAAGGTCAGCTTCTAACAAGCTTCCCATTTCAGTTGCAGAAAGATTCCCTACTTGCATTCCCCAATTTACCCCTTAGGGTCCTGTTATTATCCTTTAATTGTTAACTTGGGTTAAGTTAAACCAAAGTCCAAATAAACCAGCATTTTAACTAGATCAGTGGTGATCATGGTTACTATAAAAGACTTGAATACTCAGAAATGTTCAACGAAACCAAAGAAAAAGAACAAATCCAAAAATGAAGGTCAAACTCAAACACGTCTGATTTTAGGCATGAATTAACTTTAAATGATCAAACTCAGAATTGCACTTGACTATTATGGATCAACAATCAATCAAAGAAAACGAAGCAAATAAGACAGAACAAATATAAATAGAAAATACTACATTGTATAAGATTAGTGAGAGAAATGAGGCGGAAAATTAGAATTTTAAAATCTAAAACATAAACAAAAATAGGAAAACAGACTCAGGGCACAAATACTAGCAATTGCAAGGAAAAACTAAAAATGAAGGGAAACAAATACGAACAAACATATTAGCATAAAGGGAAGATGTTGGGTTCAAACAAATTCCAGTTAGAAGACTCAAATACACGAAGATGAAGAAGAACAAGAGATGAAACAACAAGAATGAACAAAAGGCTAAGAGAAACTCGCTGATTCAGGCTCAACCTTGAGTTACCCTCTAATTTAAATCCCCAAATAAAGTCAATCGCTTGTTCTTTGTCAAGAATAAGCTAACAACATTATTTTGAGACAAAACCGACCCTAAAGCACATGAGAAACTGGACATTAACCTAGCATGTACAGGTTTGGATTTAGCTTCCAGGACTCGAACTTCATATTCAACATTCGATGAGTCCCAAACAGATTCGAGGGAAACCCGCTACATATTGGGAAAGAGGGGACCACAAGAGCTTTATGGTGTTAGTTTGGGGCTATTTTGCAATGGCGTCGCCACCGAAGGGGAGGGAATTTTAGTACGCCGCAATCTAGGGTTATAGGATTCTCTGAGGGTGAGAGACAGGAATGGAGGGGGTGGAATGTGGGTGGCGGATCAGGCGTTTGAACATATAACCCAGTTCTCGTCCGTTGGATTAGAAGAGATCAACGGCTCAGATCAAATGCCATTAAAACGACGTCGTTTGGCTCGTAAGGTGCAGAACGGGCTTTGGGATAATTTAGGCCGGTTTAGTTGGCGAATTTTATTGAACATGCTTGGGCCTGGGGAAGATTTAATTAGTTTGGCCAAGATTCTATTTCTTAATTCCCTTTTGAAAATTTTCTTTTTATTCCTTTTTTCTTCTTGCAAAATTAAAAATAAAATCCTAAATTAAATCATAAAACCAAATTAGCCTATCAAATTAATTCTAAAATTAATTATCACAAATAATTAAAAATCAAATTGAAGGGAAAACAACCAAAATTCAAAAATTAAAATTAAAAAGCAAAAAAAAAACTATTTTTGTGATTTTTCCATTTCTTTAAATAACTAATATGCTAATCAATCTAAAAATATATAATTAAATCATAAATGCAAATGTAACATATTGTTTGTATTTTTCATTAATTAGACAAATTAACATGTGCAGATAAATGCAAATAATTAACGAAAAATACTACAAAAATCTACGAAATTGCAAAGAATGAGAAAATTTATTTTGTTTGAATTTTTTGGAATAATTCATATAAGGACAAAATCACATGCTCACAACTGCCCCTTTTTGCTCGGAAACATGAAGAGGTTTCGTGAAAAGATAAAGTGAGCGGATACGAGCGATTTTTTCCCCTTTGAATACTCCGTTGGAAGCATTTTTAAAACATTTGACCGCACATCTCTTCTGAGGTTGCCTATATTTCCTTGGTTATAACGGAATCAGATCAGTGTAGTTCAGAATGTTTCGGTAGCTGGGACTACCATGAAATTATGATTTCACTGTTGTTGTTGCTACTTACTGAACTCCTTATTACTCCATGTCAAAATAAAATGAAGCTAGACTAAACTATGATCTATGCATTACAAAAGTCCTATCTACATTCTCATACTTGATCTTGCGATTCATCTTGACTTGCTTACTTGTAGTTTCCAAGTGAAGTTCCTTTGTTACCCACTTGGATTGTAATCCGAGATGCTTTCCCTTTTCTTCAGGTGCATGCCTGATTGCTGAAATTGAATTGTCTTCTCTTGCTTTCCAGGTGGGCGCCTGACTACCAAAACTTGAACTGTATTCTCTTGTTTTCCAGGTGGGCGCCTAATTGCCAAAACTTGACTGTATTCCCTTGTTCTCCAGGTGGGTGCCTGGTTGCCAAAAACTTGAACTGTATTCCTTTATTCTCCAGGTGGGTGCATGATTTCCAAAAAATTAAACTGTATCCCATGTTCTACAGGTTGCGCCCGATTTCCAAGACTTGAACTGTATTCCTTGTTCTCCAAGTGGGTGCCTGATTGCAAAAACTTGAACTGTATTCCCTTTTTCTCCAGGTGCGCACCTGATTTCCAAAAACTTGAACGGTATTCCCTTGTTCTCAAGATAGGCGCCTGATTGCCAAAAACTTGAACTGTATTCCCTTGTTCTCCAGATGGGCGTCTGATCCAAAACTTTAAGTGTATTCCCTTGTTCTACAAGTAGATGTCTGATTGCCAAAACTTGAATTGTATTCCCTTGTTTTCCAGGTGGGTGCCTGATTGCCAAAAACTTGAACTATATTCCCTTATCTCCAGGTGGGTGCCTAATTTCAAAAACTTAAACTGTATTCTCTTGTTCTCTAGGTGGGCTCCTGACTGTCAAAAACATGAACTGTATTCCATTGTTCTCTAGACTGGTGCTAGATTTCCAAAAACTTGAACTTTGATCCCTTGTTATCCAAGTGGGTGCCTGATTGCCAAAAACTTGAACTATATTCCCTTGTTCTCCAGGTGGGTGCCTGATTGCCAAAAAACTTGAATTATATTCCCTTATTCTCCAAGTGGGCGCCTGATTGTCAAATACTTGAGCTATATTCCCTTGTTTTCCAGGTGGGCGCCTGATTGCCTAAGACTTAAACTTTATTCCCTTGTCCTATAGGTGGGTGCGTGAATTCCAAAAATATGAACTGTATTCCCTTGTTATCCAAGTGGGGTGCCTCATTGCCAAAAACGTGAACTGTATTGCCTTGTTCTCCAAGTGGGCGCCTGATTTCCAACTCGAATTTTCCTCTTCTTGAAACTGCTTTTCTTTGAACTGAATTCCCTTGTTCCTCCAAGTGGGTGTCTGATTTCTTGGGTCTGAACTTCTTTCCTTTCTTGAAACTCGTGTTATCTTGCCTTGTTCTCCAGGTGGGTGCCTGATTTCAACTAAACGGACAAAACAAATGAAATTTTCCTGCCTCAGTTTGGTAGCTGAGCACATCGGTGCGTGTTAATTGAATCATGTTACTAGGAGATCTCAAAGAATTTAAAAGCTAGGTTCCATTCTCCAAGAGGGTCCTGAAAAACTCCTAGTTAAAAGACAGTTTTGAAGATAAATTATCTTTTCTAAAGGTGTGCCTTTCGCTAAATCTTGTTATCCAAGAGGGTCTTAAAACTTCACCTTATTATCTAGGAGGGTACTGAAAATCAAAGTCTGGTCTTATCTTAAAAGTGACCACTTTAAGGCTAAATTATTCTTGCATACAGCAGAACTTGCGCAAAATCATGTTATCTAATGAAATTTTAAAGCTAGGTCTCATTATTCATGAGGGTCCTGAAAACTCCTAATTAAATCATGCAGACTTTGAAACCAACTTATATCCCTTTGGGTACACATATGCAAGATCTTGCTACTCATAATTATTTTGAATTTTAAAAGTAGGTCACATTTTCCAGAAGGGTCCTGAGAAATTCATGGTCAAACCTGTCTGGTGCTTGATTTTCCTTACGGAGGTTTTCTCCGAAATGAACAAAATATTCTACCCCGATTTCAACCAAAGAAAACATCTTATCAGTTTAAAGTGAGGTGGTTAGCTTGTGGCATTCTTGCTGAAGGTGGCCTCTCTGCAGTCGTGGTTTGCTGTGACTAGCTTCCTCGAACCGGCTGAGAACCGCTTGACTTTCTGACCTACTTTACCCACATGAACTTGGATGACCCGAGTGTTATATACCCAAACTATTGTATGACATCTCTGACCTTTCTACTTGAACCTTTTGTATTTCCCACAAGATTACTAAACCCTTTGACAAATGGAACTTTCTATGACACCTTATTTCCTCCTTTACATCATGCTATCTTTAGTATGCTCTGGCAACACTGTGCTTTCGTGCAATTTTGGAAGTTGGTATAGATCGTTGAAATCCTTTCTTATTTGCTTAAACAAATGACATTGGAAACATCTTAGAGAAATAAACGCAAAATAAATGAAATGAAATGAAATGACCTTGAGAGTTGGGGAGAAGAAAAATCCAAAATTGGAAGACTTTCTAAAAGGGAAAAAGAAAAGAGACTTATCTGAGTGGAGCAGTTGGTACCAATGATCATTATATACATTTTGGTCTAATAGGCCTAGTTTGTCCAATCAATTAACTTTTAGTTGTCGTACTTTGCACCCCGAGATCTTCAAAATCCAATTTCTTCACCGAAACCTTTACCTTTTTTGGTCTGCGGTGCTCCGAAGGGTTTTCTACAACAAACCTCTCTAATTTATTCATCTCTCAACTCATTGTCTATCATTTTAGATTTCTCTCAACTATTGTCGCGTTATGGTGCCCCTGAGGGTTTTCACTGATAAGACTCTCTAATTTTTTTCTTTTTACTTGTTTGTATCGGAGTGTTGCCCCTGATATGAATCTCTTCTACTTGTTCTCCTTGGCATATCTCGAAGATTGATCGAAAGGTCTTTCTTTGGACCGTAATATGGGATTTTGGATGGGGTTAGAAAGAAAGGGTATCAAAAGGCTCAAAACATCTCAACGAGGTTCAAAATTACAACTTTTGGAATCAAATTTCTTAAAACAATCGCAGTTTCTGCCCCAGTTTGTTTGCTTGGGGAGTTTTGAAATTTTATTTTTATGGGACAAGCCGTGAGGCTGCCTACGTATCCTTAAAAGGAATCAAGTCGAACGTAGTTCATGTGGTAGAAATTTCTATGTTTTTGTGATTTTCTCTTTTCTCTTTCTTTTCTTTCTCTTTTTTTTCTTGCCTTCTCTTTTTGTTGTTTTTGTTGTTATCGTTTTTCTTCTTTTCTTTTTTTTTTCTTTCTCTCTTTCCAGTTTCTCTTTTTTTTCCTTTTCTCTTATTTTTTTTTTGCTTTACTTATCTTTCACGCTCATAATTCAAAACTTTGCTACCGATTCCAAAATAGGGGTATGAAAAAAAATAGATAAGGCTCAAAGGGGTAACGAAGGATAAAGTGTTTAGATAGCAGAACAAAACGCCTTCGTCATTCCAATCTTCAAAACATGCTGAGTACAAACAAATACAATTTGACCAAAGAAATCATACAAAATTTCTTTTGACTGCATCAGAGTTGATAGCCATTTCTACACATTTTCCCTCTATATCTGTTAAATACAAAGCACCATTAGACAACACTCTCTTTATGATGAACGACCCCTGCTAATGTGGGACGAACCTGCCTTTTGATTCAACCTGATGTGGAGGGATACATTTCATTTCTTGTTGACCCAGTTCAAATTTACGTGGACGCACCTTCTTGTTATATGCTCTTGTCATTCTATGCTGATACAACTGACCATGATATACTGCCAGTTTTTTCTCATCAATCAAACTCTATTGCTCCAGGTGGGTTTTGAAACATTCATCATCATCAATTTCGGCTTCCACGACAATCCGAAGGGATGAGATTTCAACTTCCGTGAGTATCACTGCCTCTGTGCCATATCCCAACAAATAAGGAGTTGTCCCTACTGATGTACGAGTGCGATAACCTAACAATGAAAAGGGCAGCTTTTTATGCCATTGCCTCGAACCTTCCACCATTTTCCAAAGTATCTTCTTTATGTTCTTAATTGCTGCCTCGTCTGCTCCATTCGCCTTGGGGCAGTATGAGGTGGAATTGCAATGCGTAATCTTAAACTGTTGACATACCTCTTTCATCGGATGGTTGTTGAGATTAGCACCATTATTTGTAATGATCACCTTTGGGATCCCGAACCGACAGATGATATTTGAGTGCACAAAATTGACCACTGCTTTCTTGGTCAGATACTTGAAAGTTTTAGCCTCAACACATTTGGTGAAATAATCGATGGCCACTAAAATGAACATGTGCCCATTCGATGCTGCTGGGTCAAATGGCCCAATGACATCCATGACCCAAGCAACGAAGGGCCAAGGTTCGGACCTTGGATGTAATTCAGATGTGGAGAATAATCAAATCTCTGTGTACTTGGCACTGATGACATTTGCGCACAAAGCTAATACAACCTAGTTCCATGGTGAGCCAATAATAAACTGCTCAGAGAATCTTCTTTGCCAGAACATACACACTTATATGCGGCCCACAGACTCTAGAATGTACTTCGGTCATGATAGCTTCGGCCTGTCTAGAATTTATGCATCTTAACAATCCAAGATATGGAGTTCTTTTGTACAAAACTCCTTCATTGAAGAAAATCCACTTGCCAAACAATGAGTTTTTCTCTTTTGATCATCAGTGGCTTGTATTGGGTACACTCCCATTCTGATATACTTCTTGATATCGTGGAACCCAGGCTCACCATCAAGTTCTTATTTCACCATGTTACAGTAAGTGTGTTGATCAAGGACTTAAATATGCAAAGGGTTAATGTAAGCCTTATCTGGATGATGTAACATTAATGCCAATGCAGCCAAAGCATCGGCAACCTCATTATGGATCTTTCAGATATGCCTGAACTCAACTGACCGAAACCGTTGGCAAAGATCATGCAAGCACTATCAGTAGGGTATGAGTTTTAGATCCCGTGTTTCCCATTCTCCTTGAATCCGGTGCACCAAAAAGTCTGAATCTCCCAAGACCAAGACTTCCTAGACACCTATGTCTGCAGCTAACCTCAAACCCAAAATGCATGCCTCATACTCAGCCATATTGTTAGTAAAGTAGAAACGAAGCCGAGACGCTACGGGGTAGTGATGCCCTATTTTGGAAATAAGTACAACTTCTGTCCCAACGCCCTTCATGTTAGCAGCTCCATCAAAGAAAATTTTGCAACCTGGCTCTTCAACTTGTTCCAACTCATCAATGTGCATTACCTCTTTATCAGGGATGTACGTCTTCAAAGGTTCATACTCTTCATCTACTGGATTCTTGGCCAAATGGTTGGCCAATGCTTGAGCTTTCATCGCGGTCTCGGTCACACAGAAGATATCAAATTCTGTGAGCAAGATCTACCATTTTGTGAGCCTCCCTGTTGGCATAGGCTTCTGGAAGATATACTTTAACGATCCAAACGAGAAATGAGGTAAGTAGTGTAAGATGACAAATAGATCTTCAACTTTTGTGCTACCCAAGGTTAATGCGCAACATGTCCTTTCAAGGTGAGTGTACTTAGCCTCATAAGATGTGAACTTCCTGCTGAGATAATAGATGGCATGCTCCTTCCTGTTGGTGATGTCAAGGACCCAATACATAGCCAAATAAATTGTCCAAGATCTTCAAATAAAGAATCAAAGGTATCCCCAATTTTGGCGAGACCAACACAGGTGGGTTTGACAAGTATCCCTTTATATTATTGAATATTTCTTGGCACTCATCTATCCATTTGACTGCAACGTCCTTCTTTAACAGTTTGAAAATAGGCTCGCAAGTTGTCGTAAGTTGAGAAATAAACCTGTTGATATAGTTCAACCTCCCTAATAGACTCATCACCTCAGTCTTGTTCCTTGGGGGTGACAATTCTTAGATAGCTTTTATCTTTGTCGGGTCCAATTCAATACCTCGACGGTTGACTATGAATCTCAACAGTCTTCCAGATGGCACACCGAATGCACATTTGCAGGATTGAGCTTGAGATTGTACCTGCAAAGCCTTTGGAAGAACTTTCTCAAATCTCTACATGATCAGAATACTTTCTAGACTTTATGATCACATCATCCACATAAACCTTGATCTCATTGTGTATTATGTCGTAGAATATGGTCGTCATGCCCTCATATAAGTTGCCCTCGCATTTTTCAAATAGAAAGGCATGACCTGATAGCACTATGTTCCTCGTGGTGTGATGAATGCTATCTTCTCCATATCTTCCTCGTTCATTAATATCTGATGATAGCCCACATAGCAATCAACAAAAGATCCAATCTCATGCTTGGCATAATTATCAACCAAAATGTGGACATTTGGCAATGGGAAGTTGTCCTTTGGACTTGCCTTGTTGAGATCACAATAATCAACACACACTCTTGTCTTACCATCCTTCTTTGGCACAGGCACAACATTGGCTAACCAAGTGGGGTAACGCGTGACTCGAATGACCTTTGCATCAAACTACTTTGTGACCTCTTCTTTTATCTTCACACTTATGTGAGTTTTGAACATTCTCAACTTCTGCTTGACAAGAGGAAATACCGAGTCAGTGGGCAATTTGTGAACAACCAAGTCAATGCTTAGATCCAGCATGTCGTCATATGACCATGCAAAAAATCTTTGTATTCAAACATCATTTTAATTATCTCTTCCCTGATTTGCTTCTGTATCACTCAGGTTAGGCTTGGTTTTTTCTTCAAAATGGCTTAATTCTTTACTAATCTTTTCAAAGGCCTCATTTTCGTCATATTCTGATTCATCATCACACTCTATTACTTGAATTATTATTTCAGAATTAGATTGGCTTTTAAGACTGGGCCAAAGATTCCTCATGCATGTCATGTTATTGAAACCATCATAAAAAGAATTGTACAAAAAATAAAATCAAATCAAAAATAAAACTATCATGAATGATGGAAAAGGGAAATTGCATTTCATTAAAATCAAAAGATAACAAGGTTTATACATCTAAACAGACCAAAAATTGAATCTGAATTACAACCCTAGAATAACTCAAATAAACTGAAAAAAATCAAAGCAGACTACCAAAACACCTTCCGGGAGGGGGGGATAGGCTTTGGAAGGACCCACACCTTTTGTTTCAACTTTACAGCTCTTTTCACGTTTGCGGTTATGGGCTTGAACCCCAGACCAAAGGTAACCAAATTTTTAGGGAGAGATATCGGTTGTACAATACATTGCAGAGATGCACCCAAACCCTTGCTAGGTACAAAACCATTTTTTAGCATTTCAACCGCTACCATGACTTATGGGCGGTTACCTTCGTAATTGGAACACGTTTCCTTTCTTGAATTTTCTTGACTGACACTGTGTCAAAAACTTGTTAGACCCAAAGCCCCTTATCGTTTTCAACCTCAATGAACGAAGAAATGGAATTTTTGGGAGCACACAGATTATCCTCGATGTGCACAGCGATTTCCTGTATATCCCATTCAAACATGACCATTTGGTGCAGATTAGATAGGACTGCCTTGGCAGTATGAATACAGGTTCAACCCAACAGCAGATTGTAGGAAACAACTATATCCAGCACCTAGAACTCCATGGTAAATTCAACTAGTCCTATTGTCAGCTCAAACACTATATTAACCGACTAAATGTTTCCCTCCACATCAAATCCCTGAAACACTGATATTGTTCTTGTGAATTCTTTCATCATCCACTTTCAACTTGTTTAAAGTGGAGAGTGGGAAAATTTTTGCACTGGAACCATTACCAACCAACGCCTGAGTAACCACGGAATCTTCGTATTTCACCGTAAGATAGATAGCTCTATTGTGCTCAACTCCCTCCACGAGCAACTCATCATAAAATAAAGTGAATTTGTTTACCTCAAATATCTTGTTGGCTATCTTCTCCAACTGGTTTACTGAGATTTTTTCGGGAACGTAAGCCTCATTCAAGATTTTCATCAAGGCCTGACGGCATTCATCTGAATGGAATAACAATGACAATAGTGAAATATTAGTAGGCGTCCTCCTCAAAATCTCCACAATGGAATAGTCTTGCATTTTCATCTTTCTCAAAAACTCTCTACCGTCTTCTTCAATCACAGCTTTCTTCACCGACACTAGGTTATATTTGGAGGTTTTAGCTTTTCCTAACTCCTCGTGGGAAAAGCATCTCCCTGACTGGTTCAATCCATGGGTCTTACAGACTTTTTCTTTTAACTTATTTTCCTTTGTATGTCACTGTCACCCGCTAAAAGTCCAAGGGATAGCCTTACTGTTAACTATCGGTAACTGGGTTACATGATCCATAATTATGAAAGGCTTGTTCGCCACTCCTGCCATAACCACTTTTGCCCTTTCTTGTTTTGCTACATCATCACTTGAGGACTCTTTCTTGACTACCGCAGATGGTTCACCGTTCGTCCCACTCAACTTGATCACGGATACCTCACTTGTTGACTTTTCCACTGGCCTAGCTTCACAAGACCAAATCATCATGACTATATGTGAAGGCTTCTTAGTTTCCCCTCCCTTATGCACTATCTCGATCATATTTTACTCTAGATGGGTCGAAAACGGATTCTGATTGATCTTGAGTGCCTACGGATCTTAGACATCAATCCGATTTGTATCACTAAGCTCTTACATAGCACTCTTCAAATGCCAGCATTTCTCTGTGTCATATACTGGAGCACCAGAACAAAATTCACAGCTTCCATAATAATCGAGATTTTTTAGGGAAGGATTTGGCAATTTTGACTTGATCAGTCTCAGCATATCCAATTGTCTCAGCCAATGGAACAAACTAGTATAGGACTCTCCTAATGGAGAGAAGGTTTTCTTCTTTTGCAACCTCTCATTCTTAAATGCTTGATTAGACAAGAAATCTGGTCTAGAAGGGTTTTGGTAGGCTCATGGAGGTGGGTAGGCATTTTGTGGAGCTAGGTAGGTATTCTATGGGGCTGGCACACGCCATTGTGTGTGGCCAAGAGGTTGATGTATGTTTGGGCATGGTGGACAGAATAATAGGGGTCTGGTGGTGGGTAGTGATGTTAGGATGGATTATACGAGGTGTGTGGATAGGCTTGGTGATGGGGTCAAGGATGATTATAGTGGTGATTTGAGCCCCTATGTCCGAATCAAGCTCCCGAATCAATCGCTACCACATCCTCTTTCTTCTTCTTTCCAATTACTCCCCCAGTTCCGCTTTTAGTGGCCTAGCTAGTTGCCTTAATAGCCGAATAGATCATGATTTTGATTTACTTAAGTCCTTCTTCTGCCATACCGCCCATCTTCACCGCGTCATTGAAAGACTTGCCTATATCTTATACTAGATGACCATAATAAGTAGGTTCCAAGGCCTGCAGAAAATAGTCTACTACTTTGCATTCTTTCATTGGAGGGTCAGCTCTTGCTGCCTGTTCTCTCCACCGAAAATCATACTCCCAGAAGATTTCATTATGCTTTTTCTCAATCTTCATCAGAGACAGACGATTCGGAATAATCTCGAGATTGTACAGGAAGTGACAAGCGAATGCTTGGTCTAGGTCCTACCTAGTGTACCACTCCAATGCCAAACCACTCAGACTATGATTGAAATACGCCATTATTAACTTGTCTTTCTAGCCAGCTCCCCTCATCTTGCTATAAAAACCTCTCAAATGTTCCACCGCGTCTCCGTGCCTATCATACAAATCAAACTTGGGAATTTTGAACCCCGCCAGCAACTGAACATCTGGAAACAAACATAGATCCTTGTAAGCCATGCTGCCTGACCTCCCAACTCTTGCATAATACTGAATGACTACTCCATGCTTTTGATCTTTCAGAACATCTCTTCCTGTTCGGGATTCTTAGATGGTTTCTCAGTTTTTACAGGGCGATCGAAGTGAGGATTATAGGAGTAAGGTTCCGGAGCCTTGAAAATAGGCTCCAGGAGTTAATATTGGCCATCGTGGACATGGAATAAAGGCTTGCTGTAAGAGCGGTGGAGTGTAGCGGGTGGGGTGCCACGATAATAAGAGTGATTCGTGGAGGAGGGAATGGAACTGGTTTGGGCGGTGGAGCTTGTAGTGTTTGGGAAGTGGTGTCGTGGTAGTGGTGATGAATGGGAAAGCTCGGAGATGAATTAGTGGTGGGAGGCTCCTGGGACTGAGCCAATGGCAGGATGAAAGTGGGGTTGGCGGGGTAAGGTAGTGGTTGATGCTCTTTTACCCATGCTTGATACATCTCGGATATCTGTTGTTCAGCTTATACATATCTTCTTTCAAATTAACATACGACTCTTCCCCCTCTCTCGATGGATCGATCACACTCGCATCAAGTTATTGGTTAGCCATGATCGACTTATTTTTGGATCAGGTGTTGTATGGATGAGTTGCCAGAATGCCACACTCACTAATCACCTGCCTGTTACTTGATGAAAATGACAAACTTGTCAGCGATTAGGGTTTAATAGATAGGCAGCTGCACATTTGGATTATGTATTGCATCTAAGCAGTTAACCATTTCTATTGAGCATTTGACCGGTTGCTTGCTTCATCCTGGCCTCTCTTATTTCCATTTGCAACTTCTCTTTTTCTCTCTCTTTTTTTTCTTCTTAGTTTTTCTCTATTTTTTTCTATCTTGCATTTCTTTGCTTGATTTCTAGTTGTTCTTTATTCCCTCATTTTTCTCTCTTGTTTTTCCGTTGCTTCCTTTTTCACAATTTCTTGTTTTTCCTCTCCCTTTTGTTTCTTTTTATCTCATGTTTCTCCCTCTTTAATTCTTTTTCTCATTTTCTTTCTTTTGGTTGTGATTAAATCCTATGAAGATTATCTACGTATCATAACCCTGCATGATTCAGACCATGCGTAGTTTTGGGGGATAAATGCAAAAATAAATTATTACACATTTTGGGATTTTCTAACTTTTCATAAAACAAATATGTTTTGATCACAACGACTCATCCTATCAAATTTAATTGTAAAAACTAACAGACTCGAAAAAAGGGAAATTAACAGACTCCGAGAGAAAGATGAAAACATAGACTAGAAAACAAACTAACTGACTTGAACAGAAAGATTAAAATACAGATTCGAAAATATACTAAAAGACTCCAAAAGAAATCATGAATACATCAATGCCTCAACTATTCTTCGGGCCCCTGGGACATCATTCGATCTCGCTACGGGCCTACGTGCGAGATCCCCTTGAAGCCGCTCTAAATCACTCATTATCTGGTGGACTAATATCATCACTACAGGGAAGAAAGTGGTTCGAGTCATGTCCTCACATGCTTGCACTCTCGATGATGTGGTCGGCAACAGCCCTAACCCTCTCTCAAACAATACACTTTTCCTGAAGCAAGCGTCCGATATGCTAATGGCATCTAGCACCTGAGTGTCATGCTGAATTTGATTGCACGACTATTGCATGTCTTCTTCCATCTGGGCCATCAAAACATAACAATGTTCGCTATCGGTTTTGATGTTCCTAGCTTGTCTGTCTGCCTCATTTTCAAAGGTAGTTATCTTTCTCCTCAGATTGATGCTTGTCCCCTCATATTTGCTTTTCATTTATTGCACAAATTGTGCCTGCCCTTCTATATTCTTTGCCAACTGGGCCCAGACTTTTGCTAGACTAGTCTCAGATCTTTCTAGGTCATCTTGACACTCGAGTAACTTCTTTCTCAGGACACTTAGAAGCCGTTCATCCATAGGGATCCTTTCCGGGTTTATAGATGCTATTCTTATTTTCCGAATTCTAGCTTTTAGGGCTTCATTTTCCTAAGTTATCTTTTTCTTTTTCCCTTCATCTGCGGAAGCATGGATACTTTTGCCAAAATTGATTTCCTGAATCTGTCCTTCCAATTTACTTATTTTGGCTATGTAGCTTTCTTCCTTCGCCAACCAGTCCCACTGCTCATGCGAGTCATTAGTGAATTGTTGAACATGAACTATCTTGTCTGGTCTCTTATGAACCTGAAACCTTTTACCAAACGAAATACTATACATGGGGTCTACCTCTCCTCTAGCCAGATGTCACACCATAGTTTTTGGTTTGAGAAATCTACATTCATTCCACAGCTAGCGAACTCTTCCTTCCGGAAATGTAGCCTTCGGGGCCAATTCTATGACATGTCTACACATATCCTCGCCATGGGGAATGGTTTGAAATCTGCACAATTGGCGCAAAATCCAGTGAGGAGCATATGGTTGGATGCTCCGGATGCCCATAAGGAGAAGATAACACACTTCAGCTGACATGTATACTTCTTCAGTGATGGGATGCCATCCGAATTCCCACTCAATTTTATTGGCAATCAAAGAGATCAAGAGTGCAAACCAAGCCTCACTACCTTTGGGAAATGTGATACCCACCACTCAGCTTAATATATTTCAAATCGGTCATACCGTGGTATATAAACCCGACACGGTGGCGGGGATGTTCCTGTATCCATAATTATAGTAGTAAGTTGCAGCCTTGGAAGAAACTTCCCCCTTCTAGAAAAATGGTGAGAGCCCGGTAAATCTTAGATAAAATTAGGGCAACCAATGCGCCGTTAGCTCTTTTGATTGCAACATCAACCATTCCTACGAGGCCCAATTCTATGTTACCGTCTTCCCGCGGACAAATTACAGTACCCAGGAAGGCTATTAGAGAAACCAAACCTTGCCTTTGCCTCCCACTTATCTTTATTTCCGGCATGAGTCAAACTGGTGTTCGGTACTTCATAACCTTAGGGGTTTCCATAGCGTTGACACGAGAACTGGAAAGTGAAATGCCCTTTGGATAAACTCCTATCCTGAATGTCCCGGCTAATACTCAACATGTCGAGAAATTTGTGTAGAGATACCGGTCTTGGTGAAATAGGCCAAAGACTTCTAAGGTTTCTACTGAGGCCAGCGTAACTCGCAATTTCTTCTAGAGTGGGTGTGAGATCGAAGTCAAAAAAGCGGAACATATTGTGAGTCGGATTCCAAAAAGGTATCAAGGCTTCAATCACATCCAATCTTGGCTTGATATTCAAAAGTCCAGTAAGACCACAAAAAACCTTTACCACAATTTCTCTACTGCCCTTTCCTAAATCATTCTACCATATGTGAAGCTATAAGGGGATCTATTTAAAAGCAGAGAAGGGTTCATTTTCGTCTGTGCTCATCCTACATATTTATTAGGGTGATTTTAATTAAGATAAAAACTATGACTCATTTTTACTTCAAAAAACGTTATCACTGTTTTTTCGAAATTTTCACAAAATATCCGGCTTTTCCAATATGGCCTTTTAGCACTTAGAGGAAGAAAATTTTAAGATTGTGTTCAATAATCGGCCAAACCCTTGAAAAATGACCAGAGGCGGCTGTAATTGCAAAAACAGCCTTTCTGTGCTCTTTTGGGATGCTCGGCTATTTCTGACAAGAATGGCACCACCTTACATATAAAAATAAAATTGTTTTTCTTTTTGGGATATTTTTTCAAAAAGAGAAGTTGAACCCGATGGGGGTTGTCTACGTATCCCACATCCGGTGAGAATCAAACTGGTATTGTTTGGGACAGATTTGACGAAAATAAAAACCAACTATTATTTTTTTAAAATAGAAAATTTTTGTGAGAATTTTGGCAGAGTTTCAGTATATTTTTGCCATCGGGTTTTACAAAACATGCAATTACCTCTCTTAGCCCTCACATTGACTTTATTATTCCAACTCTCCTCTAATTATTCATAAGCCGGTCAACATGCAAATCTGAAGCAAATAAATGCACAAGTAGGAAATAGGATGCATCAAGATGGTCTTTTCTTTTCGGGTACATCTGTCCTAGACAGACCCAACCCCTATGTTGAGCATCTAAAGTCAAATGCACATGATGCAAACAAATGTTCCTACTAGGGATCCGGCATGAGCCTTTGTTATACTAGGTTTAAAATCTAGGTTTATTGTTCTAGACCTAGCTTACCCGAGCGGACAACTTGAGCCAAGTGGGGCAGCTTACCGGGAATACAGAAGCTTCACCGACTTTGTAACTTGTATGAACCTTGTTCTAAACTTGGATAGACTCTAGACAGAAGAGAAGTCACACAAAGTGCATCCTTCTCACATGATTTAGAAGCCTTAGAGAGAAGAAGGGTTTTCTAGCAATTTATATACAGTTCACAGAATATCAAAGCGATAAAAGCAACATTTAGCACTTTAGGCCCAAACATCTAATAAAATTATATAATAAATAAAGTCAACTATAACAATACATCTAAGCTCGAATTCTTAAACCCTGAACCAAAGATTCTTGGTTCGGTCTCCAGCAGAGTCGCCAGAGCTGTCACACCTCCTTTTTTTACCACCCCCGGAAAGGGTAGATAAGGGAGTTTTTTCCCAACTTAAAGTGACAATCAAAACGGGATTTATTTATTTAAAGATTCAGAGTTGCCACTTGGGATAGTTTATTGGTGTCCCAAGTCACCGGTTTTAAATCCCGAATCGAGGAAAGATAGACTCTGTTTTAAAGTCCGCGTTCACAGAAATCCGGATAAGAAATTCTGTTAACTTGGGAGAAGGTTTTAGGCATTCCCTAGTTCTGTGATTCTAGCACGGTCACTCAACTGTTATTATTGGCCTGTTTATCTGATTTTAAAATACGTTTAAACCTATGTGCATTTTAACTTTAAAAACACTTTTAATTATTTTAAGGAAGATTTCAACATCATCTAAAATACGTCTTTGTACCGCACCACATGAAATGCACCCGCAGTCCGAGACACATTATATTTAACATCATTAAGATTTGGATATGGGTCACATGAAATGCACATCCGAGTTTAGAAGGTAATTTTAAATTACGCGCCTAAATCAACTACGCATTTTCAACTTTGCAAGACCCATGGAAAATCCGCAAATGGCGTACCTCGATTTCTAAGAATTAAAGCATTAATTAAGTGAGAGCCATGCATTTTGAGATTTCATTTTGAACAGCACACCTCGATTCCAATTTTTAAATAAAACTCAAACTGAACTTCAAGAGCCATTAACTATATTTTATTTGACGTGGCACGCCTCAAGTCTACTCAACTAAATGAATTAAGGATATTCATATCTAAAGCAGTACTTTTTACTCTCAGCACCTCTCAAGAAATATAACATATTGCAGAACTTTTGTCTAGGGATTGACTGCAGAAGTGATTTATTAGACCAAAGAATCCTCCTTATACGTGTATGTATACAGTACTAGTTATAGCATGAAATAGATAAGGTAACAGATAACAATTACAACAAGATAGAAAAAAAACAATTTGTAAACTTGCCTTATGAGAGGCATATTCAAACTTTCAAAATGAACCAACTACACTACTGAAATCGACTCCATTTGAGTAACAAATTCTTCCATTTAGAAATAAAGAGAATGCAAATTGTACCATTTTAACAATTTAATTAGAATATTCAAATTTTCAAAAATACAAACTCATTCAAACCGTATACACTAATGTATAGTCAATTTTTTAGTTCAACAATTAATTCATTTCAATCATCACTTAAGTGAACGGTAGTGAAAAAACAGGGTCAACACTTAAATTAACAGTAATGAATGCAAAAAATTGAATTTAAGAAATTAAACTTAACAGGGACAAACTATTTCATTTCAATCAAAGCAAGCAAACAATAGTGACCAGACATTCACTTCTTCGAAACTCACTAAAAAAACAAGCAATATCCGATAGAGATGGATCTTTATTGATGAATTCAAACTACAACTCAGAAAACCAAACAGAAAATGACTAACCAAAACAATAAATAGGGGGTCGACGACCTCAACGGAATCAACACAAATCGAACGGGAATCATGTATTAGAAAATAATTGTGTGTATCTTTTTATTATTGGTAGAATATTCTCTCATTATTGTGCAGTCCTATAGTTGGTAGGATTTGATTTCCTTCATTATTGTACAGTTCTGTAGTTGGTAGGATTTGATACCCATGTACTCTATATATACTTTTGTAAGCAATACGAGAAAATTAATTCTCCCAAAACTCTCTACATGGTATCATACGCCAGTGGCTAATCGCCAAAGAAACCCTAAAACTACCCTACCCGCGCCGCCGCCGCCGCCGCTGCTCTTATCGGCAGCCCGTCGCCGCCGCCGCCAACGCTGCACTAATCGGCAGCCCTCTCTCTCTCGACGTCGATCAGCGCCTCCTCTCCTTTGTCTAGCGCTTCACGGCCGCTACAACGTCAAACGAGCTTCTCCAGCCGATTGCCATCAATGCATCGCTCAGATCCCACTCAAATTGGATTCCACTAATTACCTGGCGTGGAAATTCCAATTTCGAACCTTCTTACGGGTTACAACCTCCTCGGCTTCTTGGACGGATCGAAGCCATGCCCACCAGCCACTATCGTCGACAAGGAGGTGACTTCCCCCAATCCAGCATATCCCTACTGGATTCGCCAGGACAATCTTATTCTCAGTGCCATCATCTCGTCGATCACACCGAGGATCATATCCTTTATTGCCGCTGCGGGAACCTCTAAAGATGCCTGGGACATCCTTGAGTGCACATACGGCACTGCTTCTCGAGGTCGTATCATGGCTCTCAAACAGCAGCTCCATAATCCGGTAAAAGGTTTTAAATCTGTTACTGATTTTATGCACTGTATTCGCGTGATTGTGAATGAATTATCTCTCCTGGGTGTTACTATTGATTCTGAGGATCTTGTCATTAAGGTTCTAAATGGTCTTGATGATCCGTATATGGAACTCTCTCATTCCATCCAAGCCCGCGAATCTCTCATCTCTTTTGTTGAATTACATGACAAGCTGTTAAGCATGGAGGCTCAGATTGCTGCTCGTGTGGCGGCCACCTCCGCCGCATCTGATTTGGCTCCGTCGGCTGCCTTCGTCGCCGGACAGCAGTTAGGCCCTAACCGCTTCGGTAGCTGCGGGCGCGGCCGTAGCAGCCGTGGTTCAGTCTCCGGTCGCGGTGGTTACTCCAGCAATGGCCAATCTCGCGGGTACAATGGGAAGTGCCAGCTCTGCAGTGAATTTGGCCACTCCACGCGCTGCTGTCCGTCCTATCCCATCTCCGGCGCCAATCAGCCCCCTTACGGTGGACCACTACTGCGGCCAGCTTATGCTTCGCTGCCTTATCCGGCTGCTCACACAGCCCATCACTCTCCGACGATTCCCCATACATCCGATTGGATCCTGGACTCTGGTGCCTCCCATCACATAACCTCTGATCTTGCCAACATGTCTCTTCATAGTCCTTACACTGGTTTCGACAATGTGGTTATTGGTAACGGTGAAGGTTTGACAGTTACACATACTGGACAACTTAACAGTTATTCCTCTCTTTTATTACCTGGGGCTCTCTGTGTTCCACATATGCATAAAAATTTGATCTCTGTTGCCCAATTATGTCGTCACAATAATGTTAATGTTGTTCTTTCTGATACTGATTTTCAGGTGAAGGATCGTCGCACGTGGGCAACACTCATTCGCGGCCCACTTAGCGGCAACACCTACTACTGGCCGGCAGCTTCCAGTCCCCCGTCCGCCCTCACGGCTCAAAATCTCTCTGCGTCATTGTGGCATCCTCGGTTTGGTCAACCGTCATCTAAAATCCTGCATCATTTAGTGTCTTCTAGCAGTATAGCGTCCAGTAATGTGATTGATCTTGCTTGTGTCTCTTGCAAACTTCATAAGTGTCATAAGTTACCTTTTTCTGAGTCAAGTTTATCTTCTACTGCTCCGCTGGAGCTTATTTTCTTCGATGTATGGACCTCTCCAATTATTTCTAATGAAGGATTTAAATATTATGTCATCTTTGCTGATCATTTTTCTAAGTATGTTTGGTTTTTTCCTTTACGTCGTAAATCTGATGTCTTACAAACCTTCCCTATCTTTAAATCCATTGTTGAAAAATATTTCTCTGCTAAAATCATTACTCTGTATACTGACAATGGGAGAGAATTCCTCGCTTTACGCTCTTTTCTTGCCTCCAATGGCATCTCACAGCTCACTTCACCTCCTCATACACCTCAGCACAATGGCTAAGTTGAACGCCGTCACCATCATATTGTCGATATTGGTCTCACTCTCCTTCATCATGCCTCTGTACCTCTCATTTACTGGCCTTATGCCTTTGCTACAGCAGTCTATCTCATTAATCGTCTTCCCAAGACAAATCTCTCGATGCTCTCCTCCTTTGAGTCTCTCTTCCATAAGCGCCCCAACCTTGCCAAACTACGTGTCTTCGGTTGTCAATGCTTCCCTTGGCTTCGGCCCTACACCTCACACAAGATGGAACCCAGATCTCGTGCCTGTGTCCTCTTCGGCTACTCTACTACTCAAAGCGCCTATCTATGCGTTGATCCCCCAACGTCTAAAATCTTCATCTCGCGTCATGTCACCTTCCATGAAGACATCTTCCCATTCTACAAACTGTCTAACCTCGCGTCTCCTCCTGTAACCACCGTTCTCCCTAGAAGTCCTTCCGCTGCCACCACCAGTACCTGCCGCCGCTCCCACTAGCGATCCTTCACCGGACGCACTTCCGGCTCCACTGCCAGTGCCACCAGTGCCCCTTCCGACACCGCCAGCGGCCCCTGCCACTGCTACACCCATTATGCCGCCACCTACATCCTCTCAGGGTGGTCATCATATGCAAACTCGCAGCAAAAATAACATCTTTACGCCCAACAAGAAGTTTGCTATGTCTTCTGTCACTTCTCCAGCTGTTACTGAACCTCAGAATTTGTCTAGTGCTATGTCTGATGAGCGCTGGCGCGCTGCTATGTCATTGGAGTTTGATGCTCTGCTACGGAATGGAACCTGGGATCTTGTTCCACCTAATTCTTCACAGAATGTTGTGGGCTGTAAGTGGGTTTATCGTATCAAACGAAAGCCTGACGGTACTATGGATAAGTTTAAAGCTTGACTTGTTGCGAAAGGCTTTCAACAGCGACCAGGTGTCGACTTCCAGGAGACTTTTAGTCCGGTTATTAAGAGGGCAAATGTGCGTTTGGTTCTCAGTTAGCTGTATCCAAGGGCTGGCCACTTCGTCAAATGGATGTGAACAATGCCTTTCTTCACGGGAGGCTTACAGAGGATGTCTAAACTGCACAACCACCGGGTTTTGTTGACAAAGCCTATCCATCTTATGTCTGTAAGTTACAAAAAGCTATTTATGGTCTCAAACAGGCACCCCGGGCATGGTATAGTGCGCTCCGCCAATGCCTTTTGGCCATGGGTTTCGTCAACACTACCTCTGACACTTCGCTCTTCGTCTATCAGCATTCTGGTATTACAGTCTATTTTTTGGTATATGTTGATGATCTCATATTTACTGGTAATGACTATGCCTTCTTAAACCGTATGATTGACTCTTTTGGGACTAAATTTTCTCTTAAAGACATGGGTGATCTAAGCTACTTTCTTGGTGTTGAGGTTCTGCGCAGCTCCAAGGGGTGTTTTCTTTCTCAGCGTAAGTATGTTGTTGATCTTTTGACTCATCATAATATGCTGGAATCCAATCCTGTTCAGACGCCAACAGCGGCATCCACCCGCCTCCATCTGGCCGACGGCTCGGCTCCTGTCGATGCATCCACCTATCGACAGGCTCTTGGGGGCCTCCAGTATCTCTCCTTCCCTCGTCCTGATTTCTCCTTTGATGTGAATAAACTCTCACAGTTCATGCACGCTCCTACTGTCACTCATTGGGGTGCAGTTAAGCGCCTCTTCTGGTATCCGAATGGGACGCGTGACTTCGGAGTCTGGCTGCGTCCTTCATCTGCTATACCTTTGCAGTGTTTCTCTGATGCTGATTGGGGTGGAAACTATGATGACCGCTCCTCAACCGGTGCCTATGTTGTCTTTCTGGGGCCTAATCCTATTTCTTGGAGCTCGAAATAGCAGCGTTCCGTTGCACGGTCTTCTACTGAGGCTGAATATCGTGCCATTGCTTCTGTTGCCGCCGAAGTTCATTGGCTTCATTCCCTGCTGCGCGAGCTTCATGTCCCTCTTCCCGCTGCTACTGTCATTTACAGCGACAACATTGGCGCCACTTACCTTTGTGCCAACCATGTGTTTCATTCGCGCATGAACACATCTCCATTGATTATCACTTTGTTCGTCAATTGGTTCAGAATGGGTCTTTTCGTGTTGCTCACGTATCCTCTGCTGATCAGCTTGCTGATGCTCTCACAAAGCACTTATCACGTCCTCGGCTTCTTCTGCTGATGTCCAAGATTGGCATGTCCTTCAGCCCTCCATCCTGAGGGGCGTATTAGAATATAATTGTGTGTATCTTTTTATTATTGGTAAAATATTCTCTCATTATTGTACAGTCCTATTGTTGGTAGGATTTAATTTCCTTCATTATTGTACAGTTCTATTGTTGGTAGGATTTGATACCCCTGTACTATATATATATACTTTTGTGAGCAATACGAAAAAATTAATTCTCCCAAAACTCTCTACATCATGGACTTAAACCTTCAAAGGCACCCTCCACGCGACTTGAACTCAAAAACGGCTCCACGCATCAAATAAGCTCCATGTCATAGAAAACTAAGAACTAAATCGTGGAGAAGACGAAGTATTGTTTTTTTTTTGGTACTGTTTTCGATTTTCTCTATTCGTGTACCTCTGGTCCTCCCTACTGCTCGTACGTATGTGTATTTTGTTTGTGATGGTGGAGGAACTCGTTGGCTGGAGGGTGGTTATGGAGAAAGTGTTACTGGCATTGAAGAAAAGGGTGGAGGACGGCTATTTTTCACGCTAGTATTAATGTGGGTTCGAAGAAGAAGAAACTTCAGGGAGGGTCGTTTGGAGAATGCGAAGTCAGGGGGTGGGTTTTTTTGTGAAAAGCTACGCTGATTCCTTTTTCCCCGAGTGTATTCTTTTAGCTTCATAGGGTCATATAGATCTAGAGTCTAGGTTTGCATTTTATGTGTTTTACCAATTAGTCCCTGTGAGCACGTGATTTTTGTCATATATGAATTACTCCCATAAATTCAAAATAAATAAATTTCCTTTCTTTAGTTGCAATTTCTTGCGAATATTTGTGGCATTTTTTTGTTTTTATTTACATATTATCTGTGCAAGTTAATCTTGTTTAATTAACAAAAAATACAAAATCATGCATTTGCATTCAAGATTTATTTTTATATTTTTGGGATTAATTAGTAAATTAGTTGTTTTATAAAAATGGAAAAATCACAAAAATAGTGTAATTTGCACTTAAAATTTTATTTGGAATTGTTGGTAATTTTCTTTAATTTGGATTTTCATTAGTTGTGATAATTATTAGTTAAAAAACACAACAGGGCTGGGTAATTCGATGTAGGAATTAGTTAAGATTTTTATTTCTATTTTTTTCTTTAAATTGAAAAGACAAACAAAAAAGAAAAAGAATTAAATGAAGCCTTTAATAAAATGACCAAGCTGGGCTGGCCCAAACCCACCCTAACCCACCCTAAACCGCCAAACCCGCCCCAAATTAGCCCAAACTCGTTCCCCTACCCGGTCCGACCCCCCAGTTTAACCAAAAAACGTCGTATTTAGTAGGATCAATCCCAGCCGTCGAGGTTTGATGATCGGACGACTGGGAAGCTTAGATCATTTAGTATATTAATGTCAAATAGGACCTCACCCCTCAGAACCCCCTACTCTCTCCGTCTCTCACCTATTCATCAGAGAACCCCAAACCCCGTCGTCCTCCGCCATGAATCGCCGGCCGAAAAAAACGCCTCCGCCGACGGTGATCACCCAATCTTCGTGAAATTTACACCACCTGACCTTATTCCCCTCCTCTTTCCAAATCCATATCTTGTTTCCCTTAAATTCCACCCAAACTATTTGAATAATTGAAACCCAAGCAGCTACCTCCATCGTGCACGGCGGCGCTGCCATCCAACCCACCCCAAATTAACGCCAAATGACCCCTGCCTCTCCATCATCTCAAATATGCACTTAACATTCCTCAAACACTCTTGAATTTTCTCAAATACAGATTCGAAAGAGGTTGTCGACTTAACCAACACCAAATCGACCCAAAATCTTACCCATACCACGGTGCATGTAGAGAAATTAAGCTAAGTTTTCTTTTCTGAATTTCCTCTTCCTCGTCTCTTTTGCTAATTTGGTTCAAGATTAGGCATAGGTCACAGAATTCAAATTAGGTTGGTTTAAATTTCATTCCTTAGTTTAACATTAGTTGTGTTAAGATTTAATGTTCAGTCTTGTCTAGTTTTCATATCTTCTTGTAATTCGAATTAAATTTCAGTAGGATTAAAATTAGCGATGTTAGTCAGTGTTTCTCATTATGTGTGTCGATTGTTATTTCAATGGTTTTCTGAGATTATGTCTGTGTGAAATGATCAGTTCTTCTAGCATTTTAAAATCCTTTTTAGGGTTCTTGGTGGTTCAATATTGGTCATTTAGGATTGTTTTAATTTGGGGTTTGTTATAAAAAGATAATTTTAGCATTGAAATCACATTTTTGATTCGTTTGTGATAATATGCTTGTTTGGTCACAATTGCTCATAGTAAGGATTGATAGGGACATTTGAGCAAATAAAAACTTAAAGAGGGGTTTAAGGATCAGGTAGAAGTGGTAATAAGTAATTTTTTAAGGGTCAATTTAGAGAAGAGATTCAATTCTATTAGATGGAACTTCTAGTGGGGGATTTCCTGTTAAGATTGCTAATAAAACTTGGTTAACAAGTTAAAAAATGAGGGACTCAAATGCAATTTTTAAAACCTAAAGGCTGCCCTAATGCTTGCCTATAAAGGCATCTCTTCTTGCCATAGAAAAGAGAGGATTTTGGGTAGTAAAATTCTGAAAAGAGACTCTAAGAGAAACTAAAAATATTAGAAAAAGAATAGAAAAAATACAAAAAAAGTTAGACGGCTGAAAATACAAAGAAAACAAATCACTGTTCAGTTGGAAAATCCTTGGAAATTTCTGTGATATTGGTTCTGAGATAATTTCTAAGCAATTGAAGGTTAAAATAAGCTGAATCAGTTAGGGTTCAAGAGTTTTTGGTTCATTTCTTGTTTGATTTTGAGTGCTGGGCTTTGTGAAACACTGTTTGAGAGTCTTGTTGGTTTACATTTCTTTGAAATCAATTTTCCTTGGTCATTTCTCAGGGTGATTTTGTTGGCGTGGCTAAACTTGCAGCTGAACCATTCACTATTGCTTTTGTGTTGTAATCCAAGTACACCGCTCTTAAACTGCACACAATGTAAGGCAAATTTGAAGCATAAAATGGACAAACTTGAAATGATCTTATTTGTCATTTGTTCATGTAGCTAATTATTTTAGTAGTCTGATTCGTCATGTAGTCTTAGTCTATTTCTATGATTGAACAACTGAAATCTCTGAATGGTGCTTAATTTTGGATTTTTGAGATGTCACAAATGTGTTTAACTTTTGGTTCGAATCATTAGTTGTGCTTAATAATACTTGCATGTTTAATTGTTGTTAAAAAGGTTCAAAAGGTGTGATGATTAGTGTTTGTTTATGATTTTTAACAATTTCTATAACGTACAGACATTCAGTGATTTTGCTGGCTTGGAAATAAAAAATTGGCCTATTGGCATAGCACTAAGGAAATTGAGATTTAGTTTATAGCCATATCATGTACCTTATATATCAATTTGTGGCCGGTTGTGAGGTATTTGGGCTTCGTAGGAGCTATGGTTGATTTTTGAGATTCGATAGTTAATTGTTTGGTGTATTATGAATACCAAAAGTGTCACGACCCAAACTGGATGGCCATGACTAGCAACAGGCCATACTTGTCGTGCACCTACATACATTTCACCTAACCTTCTTTATTATCTGCTAGGGCCAACGAGATCAATATAAATGATATCCATGGATCACAGATAACCAACGATAAAAGATGATGGCATAAACATACATAACATGGGGTGGCCAGACAATCAAGAAACTATATACAAGGTACGAGCTACCCCAATACCATGAAAGACTATACAACAAAAACCAGCTGACAAGGCATACCAAACTATACATGAGTCGACACATGTCTATGAGCCTCTAAAGGAACATAAGTTCTGCAACATAGCCGAAACAGGGCCCCGACATACCAATAATGTTTATAACAAAAAAGCATACCAAGACCACGGCAAGTCCGGAGAAGGTATCTCGCCAATCACTGCTGAACTAGACAGCCTACTGTGGTAGGGGAGCTGCACCTGCCTATTTATCAAGACCTGCAGCACGACATGTAGCATCCACAAACAAAAGGACGTTAGTACGAATAAAGTACTATGTAACCCAGGGAACCATAAATACGAACAGTAATATAAGCAGGGATAGAGAATATACAGCCTGTAACATCTAAGTACCTCTGAGGGCTACTGACATGAAATGCTTGATACATATATATAAATACATAAACTGTTAAAACATACGCCTCTGCGGGAATCATCATCATGATATCGTACCCAGCCGTAATAGGCTCGGTAAAAGAACGTACCCGACCATCATAAGGCTCGGTAGAATCGTACCCGGTCACGTGGAGTTCGGTAAAATCCAAGTGATCAGTGGTTACACAATAGGTGTCGTACCCGGCCGACTATAGTGCGGCTCGGTAGTGTAATATAGATACATATATATAATGCATGATCAACTCATGGAAACGTGTTCTAGACCTTTTGGAGTGATGTAAGATCGGTATACTCTGTACACGTTATTCGGACTAACTCTTCACTATGAACCTTATAAGAATCAGGAAGTACCAACAACATTGATAACATAAGAATAAGAGAAGCAACATCACATCAATCGTTCCATAAGAGGGGAAACAATGTAAGTACTGCTAGCTTCTAAGGGTAGAATATCTTGGAAGCTCGATCATTACAATATGTACGACCGGAGTCGTGCAAAAGAAGGAAAGGGATAGCCTCACATTCCTTGTATATACTTCCCCAATCTCAAGCTATGAAATTGTCACAACTTCTTAGTCTACAATAAGAGAGACGATACTATCATTATCATTTAAGCGTCATAACTATTATATACCGACCACAAACCTATCTTGTGATAAAATGGGCAGCACCTCCCCTATTTATATGACTTGCCAAAAGTGAAAACAATCACCAAACAGTCCATAGGAAGATAGCAAACATTTATTAAGAATTAGGAAGACCTTATGGTGCAACTCTCTTAGGGATTTCATCGAACACCTAACATATGAAATAGACTTCAAGGTCTTATACTTAAAACACCTTCTTTCCTCTACTAATTTTAACAAGAAACTACCCAAGAATAGTTAAAAATTCCACACACTATAACCTAGTCCCACATGCATGGCCTATTTCTAACCCTCACAAACTATTTTAACACTTCACTTGTGGTATGAAAATTTTAGAAGTAGAACTTACCCCGATGGAAGACAATCTATTGTTATCTTCCTTGATTCTTGAAGACTTGAGCAAGATCTAGATGACTATGAAGTTAAGCCCTTCTTTCTCTCACTATATGATATCACCTCTCTATAAAAATTAGTAGAAATTGACCCCAAATGAAGCCCGTAACCCTATTTATGAAAATAGGGTCGGGTTATAAAAGTAGGAAAAATAATCCTCTGTAACAGGGTCTGTGATTGCAGAATGGATCGCAGAACCAACATGCAAGCAGCAGTGTGAATCGCAAAATCACTGCCCAAAATTGGGTTACACTGGCCTAGTCTGCCAGTAGATTTTCGATCGCAGATCAAAATGCGGACCACATTGTGATTCTGCGATGGCAGATTCGACACAGGATCGCATTTTTTCAACCTTTGGTAATTTGAGCATAACTTTTTGTAGGAATATCCAAATGATGAATGGTTTGAAGTTTTAGAAACTAGACTCAAAGAACTTTCATTTGATTGGATATTCATCATATAAAACCTTATACATATATAGATATTCTCGTTCAAAGTGAGGACTTGTGCAAACTCATTATGAATCTTAGCCTTTATGAAATTTTCCCATTGACTTAGGATTAGGCCTTTCCTTGGGCCCCAAATCACTTACCATATGACTCGTACGCTTATTTACCAAATCCAATTGATTCCCACCATTTTAACGGTACACAAAACATTGTAATTAGCCTTCGTGACATCACAAAATCCTAAATTACTTAGCAAAATTTTCTGGGGCCCTACAACTTGGCTTGAAGAATAAAAATGGGGAGGTTTTTCAGAGTTAATGGGCGTAGAGTCTAGAACAACCTCGCCAAAATTGATGACAACCACGTGGTGGCACTTCTCCATCTAAAGTGATTTTATGGTAACTTGCATTATGTCGCGACGTTAAATCAGGCGCTTCTTGGGAGGCAACACATATGTCTTTCTTTTTACACAAATGTCTTTCTTTTTGTTTTTCTTTGATTTTATTTTTAGTGTATGATTTGGCTTTGGACTAACGGGTTGTGAAATGTATGCAGGATTGTTTGAAGAGTGCATGACCAAGTTGGGAAAAATATACACTCTCTGAAGTTTACACTCCGACCGATTGTATTTCTTGCGACCGCAAAGGCCTTAGTGCGCGGGCAACATTTCAATGCAGTCTGCTGAGTTAATTAGTCAATAATGGGATTCTCTAAAGTTTGCCACCGCAGCCGCAATGCATTTTTTGTAGTCCGCGATTGACCACTATGGCCGCATTGCATTTCTTGCAGTCCCCAGTGGATGTCTCCCTAGTGATTCATACTTGTGAGTACCGCGGACTGTGGTGCCATGTTGTGCGGTCCACGGCGGGTAAGTGAAGTGGGCCCCGGGTCCTTTTTCTATAAATACTTGAGGCCTTCATTTAGAACTTTTCACTCTTTTGCACACTGAATAGAAAAAACGTTGTTCATCTGATCCCTAACTGCATGAATTCAATCATTCACTTTCATTCATATTTGTTGCATCCTGTTACTTGTAATTTTACTCTTTCCTTAGTCTTTAGTTGTGTTTATTTTCTTTAAACTGATGAGTTATATGTCTTTTTCTTCCCTTTTTCTTTAAATTTGTAGCTTAGGATTGCATAATGTGTTTAGATTAGAATAATTAGTTAAATATGATGATTAACTACCTAGTGGGTTCATAATGTGTGAATTTAGGCTTAAATTAGAAAAATTTAAAACCTTAGGTTGGTGTTGCTCAAAAGAGGTTCACCGTAGTCCGCAATAGATTTTTTGCGGTCCCTGGTGACTCTCTGCAGTCAGCGATCACATTTTATATGGAATGTGATGGTACAACTTTAGAGAACGAAAGTTTGAGGATCATAGCTGCGGTGGATTTTGTGTGGTCATTGGTCTCTTACCGCGACTGCACTACAATTCTAGCAGTCTGGATTCCTAGAATCAAAGAGTGGGTAGTTTGACCCCTACCTCAATGCGTACCTCAGTGCCATTTTTTGCGGTCCACATTGGTCTCTTTGCTACCAAATTTCATTTTGTGTGGTCTGCAGTCTGCAGCTCTGCTTTACATTGGCTTTTTGCAATCATAATTTCACTATTTCATGTGATACTGTGGTACTAACAATATTTGAATGAATGTTCCTTTCAGGTAATAGTGAAATTATGAGGCGAGGGTGATAAATAGAAAGGTAAAAGACCGAGGCATGATTAGATTACCCCGCAAGTTGGGCCAGTTTTTTATTTCAAATGCGCAACCCAAGCAAAACACCCCTTTTTACCCGTCCCAAACCGCCCCATACCAGCCCAAACCTGTTTCAATACCTAGTCCGATTCCCTTTACCACTAAAACGACACCATTTTGTGGGCATTAGATCAGGACCGTCGAGCTTTCTTGATAGGACGGTCCTGAAGCTGGGGTCACTAAATATATATGTGTCCTAAGAGACCCCCCCCCCCCTCCCCTCCAGTCTCCTCTCACACTCCATTCAACCCTCAAAGACCAACCCTAACTCCGGCTTCCACCGCCGCCTGCCGCTGGTTGGAAATCGTATACGGGGGCGGCGAGTCCCTAAACCACCCCAAACATACACCACAGCTTCTCCGTCTTCTCCTCTTTTCAAATCCACGCCCCTTTTCCCTCAAATCGAACCCCTATTGTTCGAATTTCAAATATAAAAATATCAAACCTTAGCCGCCACCATGATTCTCCACTGCCCTCAGGTGGCGGCACCATCTCAAACGCCTCTCAACTTTTAACCAGACAATCACCACACCTCTGTTTCCCTATATCCCTTATCAATTACTCAAAAACCTGCATAAATGTGTCAAATCTCGGATCTAAGTTTTGGAAGAAAAGACCAAGTCTTAAATCATCCTCTTCGTTTGATTTCTTGTAAGTTTCAGGCTCGATTTGAGTGAAAGGTCACGATAATCGATTGTTCTTGACAAAAAATCAATTAGCATTAGTTTTGTCTTAGCTCGAGATCACCGAATTCCGACCAAGTCATGCACTGACCGGCCAACTTTGTTTAACTCCATCGCCTTTTGATCCGCTACGATTGATCAAGTTTTTCTGGCCCAAAATCAGGTCGTCTCTACTTCTCCATTACTTTCTTTAGTTTATTATTTGGATATCATTCTTTTTATTTTGTTTGAATCAGTTTACTTAGTTAATCATTTTAATTAAAAGTAGTAGCTCAATGATTAAGTTGGTTTATTTGAGACTGAGTTCTGTTTCTTCAACCTAGGGTTGCCTGTTTAATCTTTTTTTCTTTTGTCTTTACTTGTCATTTTCAGAATTAGAAATAGGTTTAATAATTTTCCCTTTTTAAATTCTTGATAATGTTAGTTTTAAGGCTTTCATTCTAGTTTATTTTGTGTTCTGTTTTGAATTAGGTCTAGTTAATTTCTCTTGAATTTTGTTTCAGGTTATTTGCTCAGATGGCCCTTTCTTTTATCTTTTTTTTGGGGGGCCTGGATCGGAATTTGGGTCTAGGATCAGCCTCGGGCTCTTTGAGTCATTTGTGACCCAATTCAAAGAGGCTCAGTTGCTTTTGAGCCCAAGTTTGTTTGGTAGTTTAGGTAATTTTCAGGGTCATAAAGGGTAGTTTGGGAAATAGGACATAAGAAATCTTTGGTAACAGTTTTCAGAAATTTCTAGTAGGGGTCTGCTAGTAAATTTCATATATAACTTGGAAAATAAGTCCTAAATTCATGGGCCTAAGGGGTAAAAAATAAAACCTTAATGTTGCCCTACTTTCTTGCCTATAAAGGCATTCTTTCCTTGCTATTGAAGTGAGATCTGAAAAGCAAAAAAGTAGAGAAATATAGGCAGCTGAAAGACTTCAAAATTCACTATTCTATTAAGTAAAATCTTTAAAATTCCTAAGATATTCATTCAGAAATAATTTATGAGCAACTGAAGGTTTTTTTAAAAAAAATGATGAGTTGAATCTAGTATTGAATTCAGTTTTGAGGTCAAGTCCACTGCTGTTTTTTGACTTGGTCTGATATTTGGGCTTAAACATCATCTTCCTGGTTTTTAAAACCAATTGCTGCTCTGTTTTCTTGCTGATGGTTCCTGTTGCTACTGATGATTTCTTGTTCCTTAATTCTCTTCATTCCCAGCTACATTCGTAGTTTATACTTGAGGATTGATTTCTGAACATGTAAAGGATTTGAAGCTCTTGTTAAATGAAGATGTTATTGGAAGCTAAATTTATTTTCTTTTTGTTGCTGTGCTCTTAGTAGATCTAAAGCAATAAATGATGATTAGGGCCTTTCATATTGAATTTGGGGTGTGTAAAACGAACTAAGTGTAGTATTTTGGATCTGTACTTAAGCAAACAATGGACTCCAATTATTGAATTTCATGCTTAATGTTGTTTTTTATTGTTATTTGGACTTGAGTGTGTTTAAGTTCAGCAATATAGGTTGTTTGGACTGTTCAATGTTTTGTTTAAATTCATAATCATGTTTAAGTTTAATCGTGCTAAGTTGCTATATCTTTGAAGTTTTTCTTGGTTTTTGGCTACACCTAGTGATACTTTCGCATAATCTAGGATTTAGTGGGTTAAAAAGGGGAAGGGTTATTTGGTTGTTTGAATAAATTTCTGTTTATACGAGTTCAGTGAAGCCTGCCTACTGATAAGCACAAAATGAACCTCTAAAATCATAATGTCATGAGGTCCTCAAGAAGTAAATCTGCAATTGCTCTACTTTCTAAAGTTATGGCATGGTTTGTATATAGTATCCTTGGAATTAGCCATTTAAATTTAAGATGACAATTTTGTGTTTAATTCAGTAATATTGTTGGGTTCAAAGTTGCTTGGATGTTTGCTATATGTTAAACGTGTGGCAAGGCTCAGTACTGGATTTTTTTACCATATCCTTTGTTGAATATTGTTGGTCGAGGGCTTTAGAGACTCAATATTGAGTCCTTGCACCCAGACACGTTAAGGAGTTGAATTTGGACTCCTCATTGGGCCCAAAATTGGACAGCCTTTTTACGAATGAGACCCAAAATATTTCTTTGCTTCGAACTGGCCTCACGTTAATTTCCTATGGTCCAGTTCGTACGTTGGAATGCAATCGACATTATCAGATCTGAATTTAGCACATTGGGCCTCTCTTTCAAGCCCAACTGCTAGGAGTAATTTCACATGGGGCTGATTTACTATAGACTTTAATGTTTGGAATAGTCACATTTCTAATAGCCTTTAAATAATTCATCTTTTATGTAAGCGGAGGTGAGCCATACTAGATAACAAAATAGTCTATGTCCCTCCGGGCCTTAGCTTGAATGCCTTTAAAAATGGAATTGAGGCGCGCCGCACCAAATAAAATTACAAATTGTGTGGCCCTCTTTGATTATTTCCTTTAAATATTCAGATCTCGGGATGTGCCATTTAACGAATTTCCATGGACTCTTGTAAAGTTAACAACGCATTAGTTACTTTAGGCGCGTCTTTTAATAATATTACCTACTTAAACTCGGGTGTGTATTTCATATGACCAAAATCCAAATCCCAAAATGTTGAATAAGATATGTTCTTGATTGCGGGTGTATTTTATGTGGCGCGATCCAAAGACATATTTTAGACGATGTTGAATCTCCTTAAAATAATTAAAGCGGTTTAATAAGTTAAAATGCACAAAGGCTAAAACATGTATTAAAATCAGATATAGGTCAATTATGATAGTTTAAGCAACCGTGCTAGAACCACAGAATTCGGGGGTGCATAGCACCTTCCCTCGGGTTAACAGATATTCTTATTCAGAACGCAGACTTCAAAAGAAAAGTCGAAATGTTCCTCGATTTGGGATTTTAAAATAAATCGGTGACTTGGAACACCAGAAAACAAACCATCCTAAGTGTCAACTCTGAATAAAATTGAATAAATGATCGTATTTCGAATAATGTCACTTAAATGGAAAAACTCCCCTATATACTCTTTGAGTGTGAAAAAAGGAGGTGTGACAGCTCTGGAGACTCTGATGGGGACCAGACCTAGAACTCTGGTTCAAGATTCAAGAATTCGAGTTTAAAAAAGTTGTTATGTTTGTCTTTATCTAATTTTCCTACATGTTTCATGCTAAATGCTTTACCGCTTTGATATTTGGTGAATTGTATATATAAACTGCTATGAAACCCTTCCTCTCTCTGAGTCTTCTACATCATGGAGAAGGGTGCACTTCGTGTGACTTCTCTTCTATTTAGAGTCTTATCCCATTGAGAACAAGTTTCGGACAAGTTGCTAATCCGGCGAAGCTTCTGTATTCCTGGTCCACTACCCCTCTCGGCTTGAGTTGTCCGCTTGGGTAAGCCAGGGCTAGAACAATAAACCCAAGTTTTAACCTAGTATAAAAAAGCCTCACGCCGGATCCCTAGTAGGAACGTTTGTTTGTATCACGTGCATTTGACTTAGGAGACTCAACACAAGGGTTGGGTCTGTCTAGGACAGGTGTCCCTGAAATGAAAAGACCATCCTGATGTATCTTACTTGCTCATTGTGCATTTATTTGCTTCGGATTTGCATGTTGGCTGGCTTATGAATAATGGGAGAGAAGATAATAATAATTTTGGGGTTAAGTAAGTTATCACCCGTTTTTGAAAAACCAATACCAAATAGTACTGAAACGCTGCCGAATTTTCGAGAAGATAAAAGAAAAAGAAAATTTTTGTATTCAAAATATTTTGTTTTGTCAAATCTGTCTGAACTATGCCAGTTTGATTCTCACCGGATGTGGGACATGTAGGCAACGCCCCTCAAGTCCAACTTCCTTTTTGCAAAATAGCCAAAAACAACAAAATTTTAATTTTAGTCACAAATAAGTTTGGTGATGCCATTCTTGTTTAAAATAAGCCAAAAGGGCGCCGGAAGGCTGTTTAGCAAAGAACAGCCACGTTGCATTATTTTTCAACGGGTAGCAGGCACAACCTTAAAATCTTCTTCCCCGAAGTGCTAAAAGGCTGTATCTGCAAAGCTAAGGTTTTGTTTTTTTTTAATGAAAATTTTGGAAAAATATTGTTATTTCTCCTTTTTAGGACAAAATGAGTTATTGAATCACCTTAATAAATGTGCAGGATGAGCACGAATGAAATTGAGCCCTTCACAGTCTTTAATGAGGTCCCCTTGTAGCTCCATATGTGGTGGAATGATCTAGGAAACAGCAGTAGAGAAACGGTGGTAAAAGTTCTGGGAGGGTTCGTCGGACTATTAAACATCAAGCCAATAATGGACATAATTGAAGCTTTAATACCTTTTTGGGACCCGACTCGCAATGTGTTCCATTTCTTTGACTTTGAGCTCACACCTACATTGGAGGAAGTTGCGGGTTATGTGGGCCTCAATGGAAACCTTAGAAGCCGATATCCATTGTCACCAAGATTGGTATCCCTCCACAGGTCTCTGGATTTGCTAAGTATTAGTCGGGATGTTCAAGACAAAAATTTATCTGAAGGGTATTACACACTCCAGTTTTGGTATCATCAATATGGTAACCCCCGAGGTTTTGAAGAGCCGAACACTAGTCTATCCCATGCCGGAAATAAAGACAAATGGGAGGCAAGGCGGGGTTTAGCTTTTATGAAAGCTTTCTTGGGTGTTGTGGTCTGTCCCCGGAAAGATGGGAATATAGAGATAGGTCTTGTAGGAATGATCGTTGTTGCAATCAAGAAAGCTAACAGCATTGTGGTTCCTCTGATCGTGTATGAAATCTACCGAGCCTTGACTATCTAATAGGAAGGGGGAAAGATTTTAGGGTTGCAATTTGTACTTCAATTATGGATGCAAGAACACCTCTGTCAAGTATATGAATTATGGCTTGACCGATTTAAGCTTTATTAAAGAATTTGAAAGTCGGGTAGCAGGTATTTAATTCCCTACGAGTACTGAAGCTTGGATTGTACATTTGAGATCCTTAACTGTCGATAAAATTAAGTGCATTTGGATGGCTTCCCGTTATCAAAGCAGTGTACATATCAGCTGAAGTGTCTTATATCCTCTTCATGGGCATTCCGAGCATCCAAACTTATTCTCCCTATAGAGTGTTATGCCAATTAGAAAGATTTCAAACCGTCCACAATGATGAAGGTTTGAGTAAACATGCCATTGAATTGGGCCTAAAAGCTGCACTTCCAGAAGGGAAAATTCGCCAAGTGTGGAAGGAGTGTAGCTTTTTTGAACCCAAGACCATAGTACGAGACCGCGCTAGAAGTGATGTGGACCCTAAGTACATTGACTGGTTCGGCAAGAAATTCCAAATTCCTGAAAAGCATGCAAAGAGACCACATGTCCAACAATTCATGATTAAGGCATAAGCGCAATGGGACTGGTTGGCCAAAGAAAATGAATACAAGACCAGGATAAGCAAATTGGAAAGGCAAGTCATGGAGCTTCAATTTGAAAATGGTGTTCAAGCCGCCGTAGACGGGGGAGAAATGAAGAAACTTATACAGGAAAATGAGGCCCTTAAAGCTTAGAGCATGAAGATGAAAATAGCTGCCAATAACCCGGAAAGAAGTCGTGCTGATGAGAGACTTATAAGTGGTCTAAAAAAGAAAGTCCTCAAACGTCAAGAAGACCAGGAAAAGTCTGAAGATAGTCTAGTAAAAATCCGGGCATAATGGACAAATAAAGCATAAGAATGGGCACGATTTGTGCAGCAAATGATTAGGGACTACAAGGGAACCATTAGTATCCTAAGAAGAAAGGTAACTACTCTTGAGGATGAGGCAACCAAACGAGCTAAAGATTTCAAAGCCGATAGGGAGCACTGTTATAATCTAATGACTAAAATGGAGGAAGAAATACAACAATTGCAAAGTTAACACTTTCATGACTCTCAAGTGTTAGAAGCTCGGAACCAGCAGATAGGGCAATTGCTTCCAGAAAAAGGCAGAATTAGAGAAAGGATCAGAACCATCGTTGACTACATTACCATGAAGTGCCAAGCGTACGGGACATGACTCGTACCACCGTCTTTGCCGCAGTGATGACTTTTGTCCGTCAAGTTATGAGTGATTTGGAGCGACTACAAGGGGATCTCCCATATAGGCCCGCGACGAGGCCGAATAATGCCCCGCGGGCTCCAATAGTTGAAGCTTTAATGTATTCCTGATTTTTTAATCATTGAGTCTATATTTTTGCTTTATGTTGAGTCGACAGTTTTTATTTCCAAGAAAACGAGTAGTTAACATCTTTTGTAATAGAAATTTTATTAACGAAAATTGAAAATTCCCAAAAATTATTTTCTTTACTTTTCGTATTTATTTTTCTTGAACTACATAATGATCTGAATCACGCGGCATCGTGATACGTAGGTAATCCTCACATAATATTGTAAATAACTCTAATAACAAAAGAAAATGAGAAAAGTATATAATGAGAAAAGGTTAGAGGAAAAGAAAAGCAAGAAGAAAGAGAGAGTGAAATCAAAAGGAGAGAAAATGGGAAAGAATAAGAAAAAGCATGCAACCGTTGTAAAACATATAGAAACCCATTTAGCTACATAGGTGTTTACCTATCTGTTATTTGTCACAAACTAACTGTTTGCTACTGTCCTACCCAGTCCATGTTTTTTAATAGAATGGTGGTTGGTTTTCGTGGTGACCTGGCCTCGCATCCATACTTCACTAGATCAAAAGGGAGCATTGGAATGTCTTCAGAAATGACTCTGCCAACGGTTCCCATTGCAGATGATGGCCGCATCAAGATTGGCGAAATGGTTGAAAACGGTTTGAAAAGGGGTCAAATTCTAAGCCAATCCGCCAAAAAAACTACCTCCAAAGCCATTCAAGGAGGATCGAGAGGAATAGCGAGGGGCAAGAAAAAGGAAGAAACATCCATGGTAGTGTCGGGTGCAAGAAAACACCGTACTCCCAAATCCCTTTCCCAGAAAGAACCCCTCAGCACTATTACCCTCACCAGGACACAACCTATGCTCCTCAAGCATACGCAATTATGAACGCTCAACCTTATGTCCGACCTCAGCAAGAAGCCAACCGGAACCAAGCTTCATTTACTAGAAACCAACCTCCTTACCAAAACTACCACAACCCCAGTCCTCCACAAAATAACTTCTGTCTTCGTGAACCACCCAAGAGGCCAAATTTTACACCAATTGGGGAATACTCCAGTCTGTTTCCAAAACTTGTCCAAATGGGTTTGTTGCAACCCGTACCCCCAAATAGGCAAAATCCAGAATCACTCTCTTACCAACGGGGCGCCCGATGCGCTTATCACTTAGGAGTTGAGGGGCATAAAACAGAAAACTGTTGGACTTTAAAAAGAGCCATGGAAGATTTGATAGAACAAAGGAAGATAGTGCTAAAGTACGAAGATATCTCCAATATGACCAACAACATACTGCTAGCCCACAACAACGGGCCAATAATCGGAATGATTTGTGAGGATAAGGAATTTGATCCGGCATTGAAAGCCATCATCACCATTGCTGTTATACAAAAGAAACCAAAGGTTGTCTTGGAGGAAGACAAAGGGGAGGAAAAGAACAAAACCACCCACCCAAAATCAAAGGGGGAAATTGAAAGAGGAACCAGGACCACGCCTGCTAAAGATGTTGTTCTCGATGTTCCTCGGGGCCGCAAGAAAAAGTAGATGACTTTGAGTTCTCCCATGAGGTTTGAACTGAACAAGGAAACCCAGATGTATGTGCCCAAAGGAGCTTATATGATGCGGAGGCCAATTAATCCACCAAGGCTGAGTGAGCTCATGGTTATTGTCCGCGCACCACAGAATCCAATGACAGATCCTATCGCAGTTCCTTGGAACTACAACAAATCAATGGTAACTTATAAGGGAAAAGAAATCTCAGGAGAAGAAAATTACCCTGTCGAAGAGTACTCAAATTTGGAAGAGGTGAACAACACAACTAGGAAATGTTTCCCATCAAAAAAATCCCATGAGTACTGAAGAAGCGGAGGCGTTCTTTAAAAAATGAAAATGGTAGATTATGAAGTGATTGACCAGCTTCGAAAATTTCCTGAACAAGTCTCCTTGCTATCTTTGTTGATGAAATCCCATGAACACCAGAGGGTATTAATAAAGACCCTAAATGAAGCCCATGTGCATGTTGAGACTTTTGTGGAGCAATTAGAAAGAATGGAGAAAAGATTTTTCGCAATCAACCATATCTCCTTCAATAAAAATGACTTGCCCCCAGAAGGGCCCGCACATAACAAAGCCTTGCACTTAACAGTCAAATGTGAAGGGTACTATGTGAAAAGGGTTATGGTAGACGGAGGCTCTGGAGTGGACATCTGCCCACTATCAACACTACAGAGCATGGAGATTGGGACTGAAAGAATTCAACCCAACAATGTCTGCATACGGGCTTTTGACAGTATAAAAAGGGACACAATTGGAGAGATCGACCTGATCCTAACCATCGGCCTAGTGGAATTTGAAGTGACCTCCCAAGTGCTAGATATGGACACCTCCTACAATTTTCTTTTGGAGAGGCCATGGATCCATGCAGCAAGAGTTGTACCCTACACTATTCATCAAATAGTAAAGTTCGAGCATGAGGATCAAGAAATTGTGGTTCATGAAGAAGATGAGCAATCAATTTATCAGGACCTATCAGTCCCATTTCTAGAAGCGTGGAATGGGAGTGAGCACATAGTTTATCAAGCCTTTGAAATTGTGGTCGCAGACCAGTAGGAGGAAGGAAGCCCATGCCCCTAAACCTTCCTTTCTAATGTATCAATCATGGTGGCCAAAGAAATGATCCGACATGGATTTAATCTTGGGAAAGGACTTGGGAAATCATTGCAATGAATATCCGAACCAATCACCCTTCCGGTTAGTGAAAAGTTCTTTGGGGTTGGTTTCATACCCACACCAGCTGATATAAAATGGGCGGATAGTAGGAAGATTGATGGATGGATCCTACCACAGCCAGTGCCGCACCTTTACAAAACATTTGTCAAGCCCAAATACAGTGAAGAAGAAAAGGATAAGGCTTTAGTGCTAATGAGATTGAAGAGATTTATGGGGCAATGGGGAAGATATTCTATGAAACTCACATAGTTCAGCCAGGAGAAGGCTCAAGCACTGCTAAGGTGCTGTATATTGGACCAAATGCCAAGCTGCAGAATTGGAAGGCTACGCCATTTCCACTCAGGTGGGAGTCACGGTAGACCTGTCCTGCCACCTTTTCTGCATCGCTAGTTATTCCAGGTTGTAACTCGGATGTTTTCTTTAGTTTCTTATCTTTTTATTTCCAAAATGTAAACCATGTTATCTTCAAATTCCAAGAAATTAAATATTTTCTTTCTTTATGCTTTTTGATTTTGCTATTTTTCTCTTTTACTTCTTCTTTCAGTTTTAATAATGCAACTTTAAATAACATGACATGCTTGCGGACTTCAGGCCCAGATCCACGCTCTGTCTAGTTGTGAAATAATGATTCAAGAACTAAAATATGACAAAGAAGAGGCTATTAGAGAAATAAATCGATAACTGGAAAATTTCAAAAATAAAGCCAAACCTAAATGACACTGAGCCGGTTACTTGGGTAATTCCGAAGAAATCAGGGAAACCAAAATAAGCATTTATGCAAATGAGAAAATTCGGGACGCATTAATCCAACTCCTGTTTGAGTTCAAAGATGTGTTTGCTTGGTCATATAATGACATGCCGGGACTGAGTGTTGATTTGGTGGTGCATAAGTTGCCGACTTATCCTGATTGCCCCCCAATCCAGCAAAAGCAGAGGAAATTTAAAAATTATTTTAGTGATAAAATCAAAGACGAGATCACAAAACAGTTAGAAGCAGTGGTGATCTGAGTGGTTCGGTACACCACATAGCTAGCTAATGTAATTCCAGTGCCGAAGAAAGATGGGAAAACCCGAGTGTGTATGGATTATAGAGATCTGAACAAGGCAAGTCCGAAAAATAACTTCCCCTTGCCAAACATCCACATCCTTGTTAATAACTGCGCCAAACATGAGATACAGTCCTTCATGGACTGTTACGTAGGATATCACGAGGTGTTGATGGATGAAGAAGATGCAGAGAAGACAACTTTTACCACACCTTAGAGAACCTATTGTTACAAGATCATGCCTTTTGGTCTAAAGAATGTCGGGGCAACCTACATGAGATCCATGACCACCATCTTCCATAATATGATGCATCAATAGATAGAGGTGTATATGGACGTCGTGATCATCAAATCCAAAACTCAGGATGACCATGTGCGGGATCTGAGAAAGTTCTTTAAACATTTGCACATATATGATTTGAAACTAAACCCAGCCAAATGTGCGTTTGGGGTCCCCTTGGGTAAAATTTTGGGATTCATAGTCAGCCGGAGAGGTATTTTCTTAGATTCGACTAAGACAAAATCTATTCGGGAATTACCTCCTCCAAAAACCAAGAAAGATGTGATGAGATTGTTGGGAAGATTGAACTATATCAGCCGGTTCATTGCTCAGCTGACCTCCATGTGTGAACCCATATTCAAATTACTAAATAAAGATGCAACAGTCAAATGGACGGATGAATGTCAGGAGGCTTTCGATAAGATCAAAGAGTATCTATCCAAACCACTAGTCTTGGTCCCACCTGAACCAAGGAGGCCTCTGTTCTTGTGCCTGACAGTCTTGGAAAATTCCTTTGGTTGTGTACTCGGGCAACATGATGTTACCGGAAAGAAGAGCGGACAATATACTACCTGAGTAACAAGCTTACCAGCTATAAAGCCAAGTATACTTTACTGGAAAGATTCTGTTGTACTTTAACTTGGGTCACTCGGAAGTTGAGACATTATCTGCAAGCCTACACCACTTACCTCATAACCAGGTTGGATCCATTGAAATATATATTCCAGGAACCGATACCCACGGGAAGATTAGGAAAATGGCAGATTCTGCTCACCGAATTTGATATAGTCTATGCCACTCGCACATCGATGAAGGCCTAGGTATTATCAGATCATTTAGCTGAGAACCCAATTGATGATGAATACCAACCTCTGAACACTTACTTCCCAGATGAATAGATAAACTCGATTGAGGCAGTATCCGAGGGTACGAATGCTTGGAAAATGTTCTTTGATGGAGCAATAAACGCAAGAGGTGTGGGAGTTAGGGAAGTCCTGATCTCACCTACTGGTCAGCATTACCCGGCCACAGCCCAACTTTGATTTTTCTGCACAAAAAACACAGCCGAGTATGAAGCCTGCATCATGGGTATGAACATGGCAATCGACCAAGATGTCGAAGAGTCGTTGATCATGGGAGACTCAGATTTGGTTATACGGCAAACCCAAGGAGAATGGGAAACCCGAGATGTTAAACTTATTTCTTATCAGCAACACGTGGAAGACCTTAGCAAGCAGTTCAAATCAATAGAGTTCAGGTACATCCCTCGTTGTCACAATGAACTAGCTGATGCACTCGCCACTCTAGCCTCTATATTGCCCTACCCAAGCAATGCCTACATTGATCCTTTGGAAATCCAAATCAGGGAAAGGCATGGTTACTGTAAACAATTGAGGTAGAACCAAGTATTCAACCGCGGTACCATGACATCAAAAGATTTTTGAAAACATAAGAATACCCCGAACAAGCTAGTGGAGATCAAAAGAGAACCATTAGACGACATGCAAGTGGTTTCTTCTTGAGTGATGATTCTTGTACAAAAGGACTCTGAATCTCAATGTGCTAAGACGTGTTGACACCGAAGAGGACGAAAGGATCATGCACAAGGTACACGAAGGAGTGTGCGGACCCTATATGAATGGGTATATTCTGGCAAAGAAAATCCTTCAAGCGGGCTATTACTGGATAACCATGGAAAAGGATTGTTTCAGCTTTGTCTGAAAATGCCATCAGTGTCAGGTGCATGGTGATTTGATTCATGAACTGCCCACAGAACTGCATCCCATGTTATCACCCTGGTCATTTGTCGCTTGGGGCATGGACGTAATCGGGCCAATTGAGCCAAAAGCTTCAAATGGGCACAGGTTCATACTAGTTGCCATTGATTACTTCACGAAGTGGGTTGAAGCCATCACTCTCAAATCTGTCACCAAAAAGTTGCAATGGAATTCGTGCACTCCAATATTATCTGTCGATTTGGTATTCATGCAACCATCATCACAGATAATGCAACAAACTTGAATAGTCGTTTGATGGAGGAGATATGCGAACAATTCAAAATAATGCATAGGAACTCTACTCCTTATCGACCCAAGGCTAATGGTGTTGTCGAAGCAGCAAATAAAAACATCAAGAAGATTTTGAGAAAGATGATTCAGAGCTACAGGCAATGACATGAAAAGTTTCCTTTTCGCATTACTGGGATATCGCACCACGGTGTACATGTCAGTATGAGCAATCCCATACCTCTTAGTCTATGGAACTGAGGCTATGACCCGCAGAGGTGGAAATCCATTCTCTCCAGATCATCATTGAAGCCGGGATTGATGACACTGAATGGGTCAAGACCTGTTTGGAGCAGCTAAACTTAATTGATGAAAAATGAATGCCTACGGTTTGCCACGGGCAGTTGTACTAGCGAAGAATGGCCTGAGCTTATAACAAGAAAGTATGGCCCAGGAGTTTTGAAGTGGGACAACTTGAGTTAAGGCGCATTCTTCCTTATCACCAGAAAGCAAAAGAAAACTTTGCTCCTAATTGGAAAGGCCCGTACATCATCAGAAAGATATTGCCGAGAGGAACATTGTTTATGGTCGGTATTGAAGGAGATGATCCCGAAGAAACTGTGAATGCGGACGCATTAAAAAGGTACTATGTCTAGGCTTTCTGCAGCAATGACTGTGTTCCAATTGGGATGACGAAGGCTTTCATTCTTTCTATCCAAACACTTAACCCTTTTACAAACCCATCTGAGCTTGTTACTCTTCTTTGGTTACCCTCTTTGAAACCTGAAAGTGTTATTGAAAAATGAAATGAAAAAAAGAGAAAGAAATTGAAATGAAAAGAAAATAGAAAAACAAAAGAAAAAACAAAACAACAAAAAATAAAACCAAAAACAAAACTTTATGAACTATGTTTGACTTGATTCCGAAAGGATACGTAGGAAGCCTCTCTATATGGGGTTCAGTCAAACCAAAAAAAAACCCAATTCCCCCAAAAAGTGAAACTGGGGCAGATCATATAATGGCTCCGCAATGAGCCCCCCAGAATGGTTCTAAAGTTTCCATCGAGATTCTTTTTACTCAAACCTTGTCCAAGTCCTTCTGATCAATTGGAAAAGGCATCGGAATCGGATAACACCATTGATGGAATCTGATTCAGTCAAACTGAGAGAAATAAAATGAGAGAGTCTTATCGGTGAAAACCTATAAGGCGACGGTGAGCATAGAAATTAAAAACGAGAGAGTATGTTTAGTCAAAACTCATAAAAATCACTATTGGGCGACTGTGAGAAGAGAAATGAGAGAGGTCGGTTGGCGAAAACCCACAAAAGGTGCCGTTGATCGAAAAGAAAGCATTTCCCACCGCTGATAGAGTCCCGGCTAGATTCCCTGGTTTTGAAACACCGGTCAATGAGTTTATGAGAAGTTGGAAAAGTTCGTACGGGTCGGGCACCCAGTCTAAGAAGCATGTCATATTTATTTGAAGCCTTCATGCACCCCAGATAAGTACTTCCCTTCTCCTCGAAAGGGACGCTTCCTTTCGAATTTGTTTTTCTGCCTTTTGCTTACTTTTCCCTTGAATCTCTTTCGATCAATCCATGTTACCGAAACTATTACAAAGAAAAGGTGGTATGACTGTCTTTATAGGGCTCTACCTAACAAAAGCTAAAGAAAGGTATCCACCATCACATGTGCATCAAGCCGATCTCAACTGGCCATGGCGGCTGATGTTTTGAAATTGAAAAACTCCTAAAAAAGGGAAATCAAAGTCAAATGCCCACACAGGCAAAATGAAGTAAAAAGGTTGAGTCCCACGTGGCTAACCATCTCGTCAAAGATTTGAAAATCCAAGGGATCCAGATGCTCTAAAATCAATGTTATTGAAAATGAAAAGAAATCCAAAGTCAAAGGCAGAATAAAGTGAAAGGGTCGAAGCCCAACACGGGCGAGTCGACATGAAAATCTTAAAAGTTGAGCCCTTTTGTTTGAAAGAGACTTTAATCTTCAAAACCAGCAAGCAGCAGGGGTTCTCAACACAAGCTGGGCTGAGATCAAGCGATTGAGACAATCAAGGCCACAAAACCAACCATCGTTTCGAACTAATAAATTGTTTTTGTGTTTGAAAATTTAAAACACAATTCAAGTAATCATGTAAGAAGCAGATGCAACCAAAAGGGAAGTCTCTCTTAAAACCCTTTCCCGCATTTTTACTCATTTATGATAAAGAATGATCGCAGTAATGTAGGGTCCCATCCGCTAGTCACCACCAGTATAACCTGGTAGTCTTTTCCATTGTAGCGTTCCACTCCCTATTTGATCCCCGGCATAAACCATGGATCTTCCTAGCATAACCCAGAACCTTTTTATTTTATCCCGGCATAACCCGTGGATCTCCTTGGCATAACCCAGGACCTTTTTTCTTTTATCCCGACATAACCCGTGGACCTCCCTGACATAACCTAAGAAGCTTTTTTCTTTTAATCCCGGCATAACCCCGTGGATCTCCCTGGCATAACCTAAGACCTTTTTCTTTTATCCAACATAACCCGTGGATCTCCCTGGCATAACCCAGGACCTTTTTTCTTATCCCGGCATAACCCGTGGATCTCCCTAGCATAACCCAAGGAGCCTTTTTCTTTTAATCATGGCATAACCCATGGGCATCCCTAGCATAACCCTGGATCTTTTTCTTTTATCCCGGTATAACCCGTGGATCTCCTTGGCATAACGCAAGGACCTTTTTCTTTTGTCCCAGCATAACCCGTGGACCTCCCTCGCATAACCCAAGGAGCATTTTTCTGTCATCCCAGCATAACCTGTGGACCTTCCCTGGCATAACCAAAGGACCTTCTTCTTTTATCACGGCATAACCCAAGGCCTTTTTCTTTTATCCCGGCATAACCCGTGGATCTCCCCAGCATAACTTAAGGACCTTTTTTCTTTTATCACGGCATAACCCGTGGATCTCCCTAGCATAACCCAAGGACCTTTTTCTTTTATCCCATCATAACCCGTGGATCTCCCTGACATAACCCAAGGACCTTTTTCTTTTATCTCGGCATAACCCGTGGACCCCCCGGCATAACCCAGGGACCTTTTTTTTCTTTTCTTCCGGCATAATCCGATGGCTTCCCCGGCATAACCCGAGGACTCTTTTTCTTTTCCGGCATAACCCGGTCAGCTTTCCAGCATAACGTGGCAATGCTCCCAATTTAGGGCTTTACTCCCTATTCCCAAGGGCACACAATCCTTATTTTATCGCTTTCAAAAAAAAATATTAGATCTTAGTTACAAATAACTCACGAAATTTCCTTAGTGAAAACTGGGGCAGAAAAATTTTGTTTCGTTTGTTTGTTTTGGTGTATGAGCAGGTTTGACCTCGGGATACAGGATTCGAGATGACCAAGAAATGAGTCTCAATCTAAAATAAAGAAAAGAAGAAAAGGAACAAAAAGAAGTGAACTCAAAGTGTTTGAAATGGAGAAGGACGCGGACTGCTCAAAATTTGATTGAGGTCACGAGCTTCACATGTCCCGTTTTGATCCAATGCTGAAGAAAGAACCAGCACCTACAGCTTGCGAACAGTAAGATTCAAATCGGGGTCCACAGCAAAATCAGCTAAGACCCAAGATCAAGCTTCAAGAGATTCATAGATAGGAATCTTGTAACTCGCAGTTGATAGGCATAGCTAGCTTAGCTTTGATTTTCCTTTTGGTGTAATAAGGGGGTCCGCAAGCAGTAGCAGCAGCATCAGCAGTGAAATCACAGCTCTCGCTAATCCTAGCTACCAAAACTTCCAGAACTACACTGACCTTATTCCTTTATAGCCAAGGATATGTAGCCAACCTCATAAGCAAGGTTCGGTCGGACAATTTTCAAAAAAATACTTATTATGGAGTGCCAAGCGGGCAAAAATCCCTTATAGTTAATCATTTATCTTTGCCTAAAAACCCTTTGTGTCTCCGAGCAAAGACGGGCAGCTGTGAGCACGTTGCCTCGTATGATTTACTCCTACAGGATTCTTAAAATTAGGATTTTTCCTTTAATTATTTAATTTTTAGGATTTAATTGCATAATTTTCATGTTTATTTGCATTTTTTGTGTGCATTGTTTAATTTAGATAATTCGAACAAAATATTTCTTCTGTATTTAGAAATTAATTAAACATATTTTATGATTAATTAGTAATTAGGGTTTTACAAAAATAAAAAATCACAAAAAATAATTTATTTTGCGTTGTTTAATTCTTAGCTTTGAATTTTGTTAGTGGTATTTTAATTTGTTTTAATTAATTATATTAATCATTTTTAGGTTTAATTTTAGTTTTTGTTTTAATTTTTGAAAAGGGAAAAGAAATTAAAAAAATTTGAACCTTTAAATAGAATGCTCAACAATTGGGCCAGTTTTTTATTTCAATTGCCCAGCCCAAGCAAAAAACCCTTTTTTACCCGTCCCAAACCGCCCTATACCAGCCCAAACCTGTTTCAATACCCAGCTCGGTCCCCCTTACCACTAAAACGACACCGTTTCATGGGCATTAGATCAGGACCGTCGAGGTTTCTTGATCGGACAGTCTTGAAGCTCGGGTCATATATATATATATATATATATATATATATATATATATATATATATATATATATATATATATATATATATATATATATATATATATATATATATATATATATATATATATGTCCTAAACGACCTCCCCCCTCCATTCAGTCTCCTCCACACCTTGTTCAACCCTCAGAGACCAACATTAACTCCGCCTTCCACCGCCGCATGCCGCCCGCGGGAAATCGCCCACGGCGGCGGCGAATCCCCAGAACACCCCAAAATACACCAGCGCTTTTCCTCCTTCTCCTCTTTTCAAATCCACACCCTTTTTCCCTCAAATCGAACCCTAATTGTTCGAATTTCAAATCGAAGAAAAAAAATCAAACCCTAGCCTCCACCATGATTCTCCATCGCCCTCCGGCGTTGGCGCCATGCCAAACGCCTCTCACCTTTTAACCGGACAATCACCACACTGTTAGGATTTATGCCCGTCACTAGAGGGGGGTGAATAGTGCGGCACGAGAATATTAATAAATATTGCGGAATTAAAATTGCAGGAGTAAAGTAAATGCAGTAATTAAAAGATCAAGGAAAGGACACACCGAATTTATACTGGTTCACCATAACGTGTGGTTAGTCCAGTCCCCGAGAGACTCTCTCGAGTTTCCACTAACTCCGTTAAGCTTACGGGTGCCTAACAAACAATTACACTTGCTCGTAGATGTACACTCTACAAGACTTCAACTTGCTCGAGGATACCTCACCTCAAGACTTCACCTTGCTCGTGGATACCGCACCACAAGACTTCACACACTAAGATTGGGGGTACTTAGCAAACCCGACAATCAATGAGAAGATATGGTCTTCTCAAACACCTTTCTCTTTTACAACTAGAACTCTCTAATAAGAGTAAATAAAGAGATACAAAATAAGCTCTATGAACAACTCAAAGTTGTCTCTCAAATGGCTCAACAAAAGCTCTATAATGATGCATAAATAATATCAATATGTATATGAATAATGAGAGGTGTTGTGTGTATCAAATCAGCTCAAAAGACCTCTATTTATAGGTGGTAGAAGTAGTATGTCCGTTGTTTAATTGACAATCAATTATGCTGATTTTATTCAAGGATAATCGATTATCAGATTTGCATAATCGATTATCAGCTTACCGTTACAAAATCGGAAGCTGATTTTGTGCTAGAATAATCGATTATTGGATTTGCATAATCGATTATCTGCCCGTCGTTCAAAAACTTTGGCAACGGATACAAGATAATCGATTATGCCCAAGTGTATAGTCGATTATCCTACTCTGCGAAAATTTCCAATAAATGGAATTTCCCGGAATAATCGATTATCACTTTTGCATAATCGATTATTCACCTATGCTGTCCAGAATTGAAAACTTACTTCAAAAACCATTTTGGTTAAAATGAAAACGTTAAAATCATTTTGTTTGAAGTATTTGAAATATGTTTATGATAAATATGATTTGATAAAAGATTTTATGCATATTTATGATGACCTATGTTGAGCCAAAAGATGAGATAACGTAAACGTTGCTCTTACATTGGTTCTACATAACGACCTACGCCTTGGGTCTTCGGTCTTGAACTTTTGATCTCGTCTTTGGCTTTTCCGTGCAATCCATTCATCAATATGCTTCTCGGCATTTAATCTTGATTGTTTGTCATATAATAACGTTGTTTGACACTTGACTTCATTGTTTGTCATTCATCAAAACCTATACCTGAAATTCATGCTAATACAACCAAAGCACACATATCATGGATAGAATGATTTTCTACAATTTCCCCCTTTTTGATAATGACAAACAACAGGAGATATGCATATCGGATTCCCCCTAAATTCATGCTATATCTCAACATACAATTCATGCAATCTCAACATACAATTCAAATAAGGCATACTATAACGTAGATACATTCCCCCTTATTTGATGCATATCGCCTAAACTCTTTCCCCTTTTGGCATTAGCAAAAAGAGAGTATGCAAAGGCTATTTTCCCCTTTCGACACTTCCCCCTTTTGGGTATATCAATTGTTAGTGTCAAGAATAAAATAGGAAATACAATGAGGAATATACATTGACAATATTTAAACAATCATACCATCATGAAATAATACCAAATGTTAGTAAAAACATAACAACCATAATAACGGTTATTTTTCGCAAATCATATTGCTTAAGAACATATCAACAGTTAATTTTTAACAAACCAATAGTTGTATTAAAAACACGAATCATTTATTTTTCAAGAATATATCAATTGTTATTCAAACCAAAAATAATATTCATCAAAACATGAATCAATTATTATTTTTAACAAAAATAATTGATACCAATTGTTATTCAAGATAAAAGTTATCAAAACATGAATCAACAAAAATAATTAATATCAATTGTTAACAAAGATATATTATTTGTTAACACATATCAACTATTAAGTTTTTATCAAGAATATGATAACTAACCGACATTACCCCTCGATGCAATAAGGTTTCGTGCTTGGTGCATCTACTACGATATTGTAGTCTTCAAGCACACCTGCAAACGTACCTAAAAATAGGTTTTAGGTACCCAACCACTTTTGGGTCCTTGGGGGTTAGGCAAATAATAATCATGGCTAAAAGATAAATCCCTATATTTTGCAAACATACGGGTGCTATGTGTCCTACCCGGTTGCAATAATGACATATAACATTCGTGTTGTGCATATGTCCTGGTTGAGCCAAAAATGTTCTAGGTGATCTAAAGTCGTTATTCCAAGAAGCGTTGAAATTCCTAGAGTCATTTCCAAGCGGTCTAAAATGATTAATTCTAGACTCATTTACAAAAATCCTAGAATTATTTCTAGGTTGAACATCGCAATTTCTAACATGATTCTTACGCCTTTTATTTTTTCTGGGCCTTTTCTTTTTAATTTCTTCAACTATTTTAGGATTGTCCACACTACGTTTTTCTAGTGTGTTCCTAAGTTCTATGTTTTCTAATTTCAAAGAATCACAAGATGAACAATTAGAATTTTGATCAATTGAAGAATCTTCATGCATCTCCTTAATTTTATTTCTAAGATCAATATTGTCATTTTCCAAAAATTTATTTTTCTCTTCTAAAACTTTAATTTTAGCCTTGGCCTCTTTGGAGATTTTTGAAGACTTTTTCAATTCATCATATAATTCTTGAAAAACTTCTTATAATTCTTCATAAGAGTAAGAGTTAGAATTACTTACCTCTTCTTCCTCGTTGGCCATGAGGCATAGTGCGGTAGTTTCATCGCCCGAGCTATCCGAATCCCATGTCACACGTCTTTGGTGTTTGTTCTTCTTCTTATCCTTGGATTTTGGACAATGTGATTTGGTGTGGCCATGTTTTCCACAATTTTGGCATGAAGGACTTGGTTCTTCCTTCTTTATATCCTTTTTCATAAACTTATAAAACTTTTTGATCAAGGCATTGGAAATATTATCATCATCGCTATCCGAATCACTTACCTCTTCTCTTTTAGAGGATGAGGCTTTGAAGGCAATACCTGGACCTTTATTTCCAAGATAAGGATTAAGAATTGTGCTTTCATAAGTTTTGAGGTTACCTCTTAGTCCATCAATTGTGACGTCCGTGATTCCTATCGACTCTTGGATGGCATTAGCTTTGGAGCGCCATTCGGGAGTGAGACTCCGTAGGATTTTTCGAGCTAGATCTTTGTTCGAGTATACTTTTCCGAGAGCATGGAGATCGTTGATGATCATTGAGAACCGTTCCAACATAATATCGATGCTTCCATTCTCCCTCATTCTAAAGAGTTCATATTCATGTGTTAGAAAATCAACTTTAGATTCTCGGACTTGAGGCGTACCTTCATAAGTGATCTCAAGTTTATCCCACATCTCCTTGGCGGTTGTGCAACAAGAAATCTTCCGATAGTCATCCGGATTCACCGCACAATATAATAAGTTGACGGCCTTTGCGTTATTTTCAACTTTCTTGACGTCCTCGGCATCATATTCATCTTCCTCCTTTGGAACCGTGGTTTCCCCAACTTTCTTTGTTGGCATTTGTTCACCGTTCTTGATGATTTGCCACAAGCGAAAGTTATTTGATTGGATGAAGATTCTCATCCGTTCTTTCCAATATGTGTAATTTGTTCCGTCAAATAGTGGAGGCCTATTGGTGGAGTGTCCTTCGCTCATCATTCCTGCGTTCAATATTCTCAACAAAAATATATATCGTTCTCTCAACCGGCTAAGGCTTTCAGAGAGTTAGGCTCTGATACCAATTGTTAGGATTTATGCCCGTCACTAGAGGGGGGGTGAATAGTGCGTCACGAGAATATTGATAAATATTGCGGAATTAAAATTGCAGGAGTAAAGTAAATGCAGTAATTAAAAGATTAAGGAAAGGACACACCGAATTTATACTGGTTCACTACAACGTGTGGTTAGTCCAGTCCCCGAGAAACTCTCTCGAGTTTCCACTAACTCCGTTAAGCTTACGGGTGCCTAACAAATCGTTACACTTGCTCGTAGATGTACACTCTACAAGACTTCAACTTGCTCGAGGATACCTCACCTCAAGACTTCACCTTGCTCGTGGATACCGCACCACAAGACTTCACACACTAAGATTGGGGGTACTTAGCAAAACCGACAATCAATGAGAAAATATGGTCTTCTCAAACACCTTTCTCTTTTACAACAAGAACTCTCTAATAAGAGTAAATAAAGAGATACAAAATAAGCTCTATGAACAACTCAAAGTTGTCTCTCAAATGGCTCAACAAAAGCTCTATAATGATGCATTAACAATATCAATATGTATAGGAATAATGAGAGGTGTTGTGTGTATCAAATCAGCTCAAAAGACCTCTATTTATAGGTGGTAGAAGTAGTATGTCCGTTGCTTAATTGACAATCAATTATGCTGATTTTATGCAAGGATAATCGATTATCAGATTTGCATAATCGATTATCAGCTTACCGTTACAAAATCGGAAGCTTATTTTGTGCTAGAATAATCGATTATTGGATTTGCATAATCGATTATCTGCCTGTCGTTCAAAAACTTTGGCAACAGATACAAGATAATCGATTATGCCCAAGTGTATAATCAATTATCCTACTCTGCGGAAATTTCCAATAAATGGAATTTCCCGGATAATCGATTATCACTTTTGCATAATCGATTATTCACCTATGCTGTCCAGAATTGAAAACTTACTTCAAAAACCATTTTGGTTAAAATGAAAACGTTAAAATCATTTTGTTTGAAGTATTTGAAATATATTTATGATAAATATGATTTGATAAAAAGATTTTAATGCGTATTTATGATGACCTATGTTGAGCCAAAAGACGAGATAACTTAAACGTTGCTCTTACATTGGTTCTACCTAACGACCTACGCCTTGGGTCTTCGGTCTTGAACTTTTGAGCTCGTCTTTGGCTTTTCCATGCAATCCATTCATCAATATTCTTCTCGGCATTTAATCTTGATTGTTTGTCATATAATAACGTTGTTTGACACTTGACTTCATTGTTTGTCATTCATCAAAACCTATACCTGAAAATCATGCGATACAACCAAAGCACACATATCATGGATAGAATGATTTTCTACACACACCTCTATTTCCCTATATTCATTCTCTTGAATTTTATTTCAGGTTATTTTCTCAGACGACCCTTTCTTTGATCTTTTTTTGGGGAGGCCTGGGTCGGAATTTGGGTTTTGGATCAGCCTCGGGCTCTTTGAGTCGTTTGTGACCCAATTCAAAGAGGCCCGGCTATTTATGAGCCCAAGTTTGTTTGGTAGTTTAGGTAATTTTTAAGGTCATTAAGGGTAGTTTGTGAAATAGGACATAGGAAATCTTTGGTAACAGTTTTCAGAAATTTCTAATAGGGGTCTGCTAGTAAATTTCAGATATCACTTGGAAAACAAGTCCTAAATTCAAGGGCCTAAGGGGTAAATATAAAACCTTAAGGTTGCCCTACTTTCTTGCCTATAAAGGCATCCTTTCCTTGCTATTGAAGTGAGATTTGAAGAGCAAAAGAGTAAGAAATATAGGCAGCTGAAAGACTTCAAAATCCACTGTTCTATTAAATAAAATCCCTAAAATTCTTAAGATATTCATTCTGAAATAATTTATGAGCAACTGAAGGTTATTAAAAAAAATGATGAGTTGAATCCGGTATTGAAATCAGTTTTGAGGTCAAGTCCACCGCTGTTTTTCGACTGGGTCTGATATTAGGGTTTAAACATCATCTTCCTGGTTTTTAAAAGCAATTGCTACTCTGTTTTCTTGCTGATGGTTCCTGTTGCTACTGCTGATTTCATGTTCCTTAATTCTCTTCATTCCCAGCTACATTCTTAGCTCATGCTTGAGGATTGATTTTTGAACATGTAAAGGATTGAAAGCTCTTGTTAAATGAAGATTTTATTGGAAGCTAAATTTATTTTCTCTTTGTTGCTGTGCTCTTAGTAGATCTTAAGCAATAAATAATGATTAGGGCCTTTCATACTGAATTTGGGGTGTGTAAAAAGAACTTAGTGTAGTATTTATGATCTGTACTTAAGCAAACAATGGACTCTAATTATTGACTTTCATGCTTAATATTGTGCTTTATTGTTGTTTGGACTTGGGTGTGTTTGAGCTTAACAATTCAGGTTGTTTGGACTATTAAATGTTTTGTTTAAATTCAGAATCATGTTTAAGTTTAATCATGCTAAGTTGCTATATCTTTGAAGTTTTGCTTGGTTTTTAGCTGTACCTAGTGATACTCTCACATAATCTAGGATTAAGTGGGTTAAAAGGGGGAAGTGCTATTTGGTTGTTTGAATAAATTTCTGTTTATACGAGTTCAGTGAAGGTTGCCAACTGATAAGCACAAAATGAACCTCTAAAATCATAATGTCATGAGGTTCTTAAGAAGTAAATTTGCAATTGCTCTACTTTTCAAAGTTATGACATGGTTTGTACATAATATCCTTGGAATTAGCCATTTAAATTCAACTTGACAATTTTGTGTTTAATTCAGTAATATTGTTGGGTTCAAAGTTGCTTGGATATTTGCTATATGTTAAACGTGTGGCAAGGCTCAGTACAAGATTTTTTTACACTATCCTTTATTGAATATTGTTGGTTGAGGGCTTTAGAGACTCAATATTGAGTCCTTGCACCCAGACACGTTAAGGAGTTGAATTTAGACTCCTCATTGGGCCCAAATTGGACGGCCTTTTTACGAATGAGGCCCAAAATATTTCTTTACTTCGAACTGGCCTCACGTTAATTTCCTATGGTCCAGTTCATGCGTTGGAGTGCAATCGGCATTAGAAGATCCAAATTTAGCACATCGGGCCTCTCTGTCAAGCCCAATTGTTATAAGTAATTGCACATGGGGCTGATTCACTACAGACTTTAATGTTTGGAATAGTCACATTTCTAATAGCCTTTAAATAATTCATCTTTTATGTTGGCGGGGGTGAGCCATACTAGATAACCAAATTGTCTATGACCCTCCGGGCTTTAGCTTGAATGCCTTTAAAAATAGAATTGAGGCGTGCCGCACCAAATAAAATCACATATTATGTGGCCTTATTTGATTATTTCCTTTAAAATATTTAGAACTCGGGACGTGCCATTTAGCGAATTTCCGTGGCCTCCCGTAAAGTTAACAATGGGTTAGTTGCTTTAGGCGCGTCTTTTAATAATATTACCTTCTTAAACTCGGGTGTCAATTTCATGTGATCCAAATCCAAATCCCAAAACGTTGAATAAAATATGTTCCGGATTACGAGTTTAGTTCATGTGACGCGATCCAAAGAGATATTTTAGACGACGTTGAATCTCCTTAAAATAATTAAAGCGGTTTAATAAGTTAAAATGCACATAGGCAAAAACATATATTAAAATCAGATAATAGGCCAATTATGATAGTTTAAGCGGTCGTGCTAGAACCACGGAATTCGGGGGCGCCTAACACCTTCCCTCGGGTTAACAGAATTCCTTATTCAGAATTTCTGGTTCGCAGACTTCAGAAAGAAAGTCGAAATCTTCCTCGATTTGGGATTTTAAAATAAACCGGTGACTTGGGACACCAGAAAACAAACCACCGCATGTGGCAAATAAAATTGAATAAATGATTTCATTTCGAATAATTTCACTTAAATTGGAAAAACTCCCCCATGTGCCTTTCGGATGTGAAAAAATGAGGTGTGACACCGACCTATACTGCAAGTCATGAAATATCGAATGAATCTGCAGGAAGTCTCAAATAGGAAAATATGATCCTAGAACACAAGACGACCGATTGGATTGTTACAATAGTTGTGAAGGTGGTGTTTGTGGATAAAAATGATGGAGATGACATGCCGGCTACCCATGGTAGGGTGGTGGTGGAGGAAAAAGAGCGTTCGCAACAATGGATTGATTAGGGATAAAGAAAGTGGGGTCCACATGAAAAAATAAGATAAAAAATATAATTGTAAGCCTTTATGCCCCTAAAGTTTTATGAAAATCAAATCTTTTGCCAAGTTATTAGATAATTTGGATATTGTTCAACTGATAGTTGGGATCAACCTTAAGTATCTAGTCAGACCTCTCTATAGCAACATACTCGTAATACAGTCATTGACTATAAAAGTTAATTTTTTCTCGGAACTAATTTTTTATTCTATATTTTACATCTCTATACCAACATTTTACATATAAAAGTAACATCCATCTTTATAGCAGTATGCTCTTTGTAAAATTATCCTCTATAATATCCATGTAGAATCTCTAATAAGATCACTAGTAATAAGTTTAAAGATTTTGACCTCAACCTACTACTACTTGGGCTGAGATAGAATATTCAACTATTAACCTCTTAAAAGCTATTACTTATCATTTTGTTGAAAGTTTATATACAAGTCTTCACTAATTTAAGCGTTATATCGCTAGTAAGAGACTGAAATCTATGAAACAAGCTACAATTATGTAGTTCTTTCATCAATCTTGAAATATTTTAATATTCTAGTAGCTCTAAAATATATGTTTTAGAGTTTAAATCTTTATACATAGGGGTGTTCATAAAAATCCGAAAGCCCGAAGCAAGTTGAAAACCAAACCAAGCCGACAAAAAAATCGATACTTTTTGGTTTGGTTTTGGTTTTAAAATTTAAAAATCGATCAAATTTAGTTTGGCTTTGGTTTTAATTAAAAAAACCCGAACCAAATCGAATATAGGAGTAGCTATTTTAAATTTTTTATTACACCTATATATTATGTATACTTTTATACAAAATTTTAAAATTTTTATAGTAAATATTAATCGTTTGAACTTCTAAAATAATTCTTTACCTTTACACTCTAGTTTAATTGGTAGTTTTCTTTTGTTAAGTGTAAGAATCTATTTCATGTTAAAAATAATTGAGTCATTGAATTATTAACCACTATATGATTCAAATTATTATCAATATATCTCTATAATTAATAGATTTCTCAAAGGGCAATTGATTTGATAGTATTACGTTGAAAATGTGATCGCCGAAATGTGTGTTTGGTAGTGTATGACTTATATCTAAGAAAAATCAATAAATAACCGAAAAAATCGAAACCGACATAAATTGAATTGAGAAAAAACCGACTTAATTAGTTTGGTTTGATTCTAATATTTAAAAAACTAACTTGCTTGGTTTGGTTTCTTTTCAGGGAAAAATTGACCCAAATCGAACCATGAACACATCTATTTATACATTTAGTTACGAATTTATTAATAATGTGTTAGCTTTTTAAATATTTGATTAGTAAAATCCACATATCTTTTGAATATTTACATTTGAATAATTTTTATATCTTTTATATATTACATAAAAGTAATTAATTTTTGAATAATTTTTATTTATAACAGCTAAAATATGCTTAAACTTCAAATATTATTATATGCGTATAATAACTATTTATTATAAAAATAAAAAATATCGAAACAAATTATATTATTATAGAGAGATTTAACTATATTTATATATTTTGCCCAAAAAATATATTAGTACGAAAAGCATCATATCAAAACTACATAGTATTTTTCACTAATGTGGAATATGAATTCTTGAAAGTTGTGAACGTTGTATAAAATATTTTCAACAATAAGATAACAGATTAACAGTAGTATCAAACATGTTGTAACGTTTCAAAATAAACAATCTTATATATAAAATTTATTACTCCAGTAAATATTTTTATACCTACCTTCACTTACAAGTTACAAGCAAGTGTACAAAGAAGTAGAAAAAGAGAAACTGAAACGGTAACCTCCTCGTCGGCTCACCGAGGAAGGAAGTAAACATATACAAAAATACGGACCCTAAACCCCTTTTTATGTCTAATTATTTTCAAACCCTCCCGCGAAGCTAAATTTCCCCTTTCTCTCTCTCTCTCTTTGATTCGAATAAGAGAAATTGGGGGTTTACAGTAATTGGGGTTTTCGTATATTTAGTTCTATAAACTCATCCCTCGACTCGATTCTTCTTTTGATTTGCATTGATTATCATTAGATTTGATTTTCAATTCAATTCAATTCTAATTGATGGAGGATACGAATCAGCAGAACGTCGATCGATTCACGTCTGTTTCATCTTCAGGTTCGTTAAAATTTCTTTTGTGCGTTTTTGACTTACATAGGTTATTACGTGTCACTAGTGGATCTAGGATTTAAAAGCAGTGAGTGTATATAGATATGTTTTTGTTTAAATTTTGTATATACATATATATATATATATATAGCTCTAGCACGAGGTGGCAGGTACCCTTCTGTGGTCGGCATCTCTTCCTGTATTGGATGAATTCTATATATTCCGACATTTTTGTATGGCGGTGGTGTCTGTGCTAGTTTGCTCGCACCTCAACTGTTCTACCCATGCCTGCCACCTCTCATCAGCACAGGTATAACTCTGCCACCAAGGTTTAGGCAGATGTGAATAAATTAGCTAGTTTTTTTACCTATGCTGGGATTTGAACCTAAGACCTCTTATGTAATGTCATATGTTGTTGGAGATTTATTTGGTCTTTGTTTAATGATAAAAATAAGACTAGCCATATACACAAAGTCTATTAGTGCCAGTGTAGAGGAAGAATGGGCAAGGGATGTAGGCGTTAAGATATGAGTTCGGCAAAGCTAAGTAGCTTTGGTCCATACTTTGTTGCTCTATTAAGAGACCCACTAAATATGTAAAAGAAATGATGAGTTTGGCGAACCTAGTAGTTTGGCCGGAACCTGTATATGTGTTAAGAAATTTACTAAAAATGTACAAAAGTTATGGGTTTAATAGAACTCTGTAGCTTTGGTTCAAATCCTTTATATGTCTTAAAGAAATTGACGAATATGTAAAAAAGTTATGTTCAGCATACTAGCACTTGAGGTTGCTATCCTAGAATAAAAAACCCATAAAGTTCAAATATATCATGAGAGGGAGCATATGTTGGGGAGGAATCCCTTTGCCTTTGTGCAGAGACGCTTTATCCACAACTTGTGTAGTGGGTTATATAGAGTATGTTTGTGTGACTGTATTAATAGGAAATTTTGTTTTGCTCTGGGTGATGTTGCAGTTGATAGTTCTCTTTCTTAGTTATTGTTGTGTTGCTGTTACTCTTTCAGGGTTTCACAAAAAGGGATCTGTGCATTCTTTTCGGTTGTATCTTTTATTTAGCCGGCTATAAGCTGCTTTGAAGCAATTTCTGTACAGTACAATCATCTGTTGAAGGTGATTTCTGATCTTTTAGGAAGTGTTATTAGTTAAAGATCTTAACGTGAAAATTTAGTATGATAAGATATGGAACAAGGTTACGATTGCCTTCCCTCGCTAATATCTCGTCCCAGAATTGAGAAAGTAGCAAGAACCCTAACTGGCGAATCCTTTCTACTCTGGATCTGCTTTCTATCCTTTTTTCGGTCAACTGAATGCCTACTTCATGCAAAGTGCATTCTCATGCTTGTTATTTACAGGTAAAAGCATGAGTGTACTTATTGGGAGTCTTCCAACATCTGAACTAGTAAAACCGCAGTTCTTTTAATGAATTTCTTTTAAGATAACACATTCCCTCCGTTTCATATTAAATGGGCTACTTTCCTTTTTAGTCTGTTCCAAAATAAATGACACACTTTTAAAATTGGAAATAATTCAACTTTAAACTCTTCATTTTATACTTTTTGCCCTTAATGAGAAGCTTTTATAGCCACACAAATGGTATGTCCCACAAACTTTTTACCCCCTAAACTTTTAAGACCACAAGTTTCAAAAGTCTTCTTTTTTTAAAAAAAAACTCCGTGCTGAGTCAAACTAGCTCAAACAATATGAAACGGAGGGAGTAGATAATAACGTGTGAGAAGGTGATTTGAGATGGTTTGCATTTCTTACGAAGAGATAAAATGCACAATGTGCGGTATACTTAGTTGCTCGGACTCGGGTGTCCAACACTTGAGATCCTTCATGTCTAAATTTTAAGATTTGGGGGGTACGGAATCAGGTACTATGCGGGTGCGAGAATTCGGCTAAAAATAATTCGAATGTCTTTTTTTAATAAGCAAAGTAATTCAAATATCTAAAATAGAGTTATAAACATTATGTCTAAATTATGAGATATTATTGGAAAACTTACAAGGTATTCCGAGAAGGAGAAAACATTGATCAAGAGGAGAATTCGAGGAGATAAAAGGAAAAAGACAGACATAGAAATTTTATATACAAACTATTCCATTTTCTTCAATTGAACACTAGAACAGTTATTTTGTCCTAAAAAATAAATTTAGTATTGGAATTTAATTGGCTTAAATAGAGCGGGAATGGACGGGGATTCGTATAGCAGATTGAAATTGAGGTATAGTTGATTGATGGGATGATATGACTACTGCAATCTATAGGTCTGTGTTTAATTTCCACTTACACATAGTTCAATGATTGTTCGGGCATATTGCTCTAGCTCTTCTGCCTGAACTAAAGTTCGAAGTAAAAATATGATTAAATGGGAGAACAGATACTTGATTATGAGGTATTTTGGTATGTTGGGTTCTAGTTACTTGCCTCTCTTCCACAATATTGCTGATGTGAACAAAGTATTCCCATGGATCTTTACCGTCTTGTAAATTTTGTAATATTTACAATTGAATTTAGTCATATGGGTATGCTTAATAACATCCTTACTAAATATAACTCTTCCTGAATCTTGTCATTGAGAATCTGCAAATTTATCAAAGCCATCTCAAAAAAGGTACTAGGAGCTTCTGAACAAATTGATGTCCTTTTGAGCATTCATTTGTGCCTGGATTTTCACAAAATTAGCTAAGTCCTATACATTTTCCCCACTGAATTTAGAAAAATTGATATTTCGAATTGGTGCAGCTACTAAAGTTGGCATTGCAAAAGTAAGTTCTTAATTTTATAGTTCTATTATAAATCCTTGTTTTCACAAATTGAACAAGTAGTGTTTGTTTTCATTGAAATGTAGATGGGGACTCATTTTTATGCTTACACAATTTAATTAAATTTATGAAAAAGCTATTTTTTTCCAGTAGAGCATCATTTCCAATTGCAAGATCCAGCATTTGAGAAATAGAAGTTCCAAATTTACCAAAATATCTTTCCACAGAGCAGCCCTTTGAGGCTTTTCTCTCTTATGGCCTTTGGGAGGAAGAATCCTGCTTTTATCTGAAGGGGGCAATCTCATATCCTATTGCCTCAGGTAGCAGAGTATCTGCATTTATCATTTGGGTTTGGCCTTAAGAACTACATTTTTCACCTTTGTTGTTTTACTTATCGAGTAAATAAATAAATCTATTAAAAATTATTTTTTCCTTTGAGTTTTGAGGGTTTTAAATCAAACCTGAGAGAGAAATCAACTTAGATTTAGCTAGGTCCTCTAATGTCCTTGTTTCATACACTTTAAAAATCTACATATCACCGAGTTATTGCTAGCTTGCATTGGTTTTAACAAGTAACAGACTTCTTTGGTGTGGGTATAGGTGAAAGAGCCGTTGAACCACATAATGCTGCAGAACAGGTATATTACCAATAGTCTTCAATATTTATATCTTATTCTTTTGTATATTTTTGCCAGCATAGTTGACGTATTTGGTTAGTACTTCCATTTTATTCCATTACCAGTCTATTTCGCCCAAAGATGAAAGGACTGTTTCTGCAAATGCTTCTGTGAATGCAACCATCCCTGGGGCTTCAAGAAATGCTAAAGATCACCCTGTTACCTCTGAAACTGGAGCTCTGTCCACCTTTTATCCTCTCAATTCCTATTCTCCTCAGGACCAAGGTTTTTACTATGGAGGTCAGTTCCTTTGGCTAATGTTAATTTGTTATTGCAGTTCACCTGGTTTCACATGCATGCAGCAAGATGCCAATGAATAAGTTCCTACTAAATCATTTCTATCCTTTTTTCTTCTTTTTCTACAAAGATCTTTTAATTTTGAAGGTAATAGAAATAAAAGTTCTACTTGTTAAAATTTTGACTAATGTTGAAATGATTGTGATTTGTGAAGGGAAAGATAATTTTTTACTCAGTAGATGGTATCTCTGCCAATGGATTCACTATCTTTGATTACTTCTTAACCTTATTTTTATGATTTCCTTTGTGAAATATGGTCCCCCTCTCATGGGTGGTAAGGGGGAGTAGACAAAATTGTTAAATTTAGAATCCTTATGGTCGCTGGTCCTTTATTTGCCTTGTGCCTCAGGTTACGACAATGGCACTGGGAGTTGGGCCGAACAATCTAATGATGTCAATGTGAACAACTTGCATGTAGTTCCGCCAGTAAGTTCTGATTCTGCTTTCTGTAAGTGGAAGCATTTATATTCCATACAGTGGGTATATTAATAGGAGGTCTATTTAGAAAGAGCCTCTCTACCCAAGGGTAGGGGTAAGGTCTGCGTACACACTACCCTCCCCAGACCCCACTAAGTGGGATTATACTGGGTTGTTGTTTTTAGACAAGAGGGGTTGCTCTGACGGTAAGCAACCCCCACTTCCAACCGAGAGGTTGTGAGTTCGAGCCTCCCCAAGAGCAAGATGGGAAGTCGTGGAGGGAAGGATGCCGGAGTCTATTTGGAAAGAGCCTCTCTACCCAAGGGTAGGGGTAAGGTCTGCGTACACACTACCCTCCCCAGACCCCACTAAGTGGGATTATACTGGGTTGTTGTTGTTGTTGTACAGTGGGTATATTAATAATCTCCTTGACCTTTTGCAGGCAATGTACAATGAGAATCCCCTCTTTTTCCCTCCGGGTTACGGCTTTGATGCTCAGATGACATTTGGACAGTTCTCCCCCATTGCCAGTCCTCTTTCTCCTTTTATGATAGATGGCCAGCTATACTCCCCACACCAGATTCCGGTTTCTCCAAATTACTATGCACCGCCTATTTCCCCTGGCTTGCCGCATGTTACATCAGCTCTTCCAGCTTCGCAGTCTGATCTGGTGGCACCAGGAAGTACTGGCCATGAAATTGATAGCACGTATTTTGGGCCAGGATCAGGTTACTACATACCCGTTGGATCGTTTGGCAGAGGCGAGCTTTCAGGAAGCAGCAACATTGGTTTCTACAATTACCAAGGTGAATTTGGATCTGGTCAATCTTTATCTAACCGACCTAACCCCGTGGACTCTGGAAGATACATGTCTCAAATGACATCTGCGGCACTATATCCGCAACCAGTTGGCATACTTGGGTCGTACGAGCAAAACGCCATGCAGGTTTGTTATTATTTTTCTTCACTGGAAAATTTAGTGAAAGAGAAGCAATGAATGGTGAATACCTGCTACTAATTCTAATGATACGTGTTTTTATCACCTCAAATATTATGTTAATAATATGATTATATGCTACTAACAACAACAACAACAACAAACCAGTATAATCCCACAAGTGGGGTCTTAGGAGGGTAGTGTGATTATATGCTACTGCTTACATAAAAAGTTTTTCGTTTCTTAATAAACTAACCAACACAGTTTTAGTGCATAGCTTAGTTACAGATTTATGTTATACTTAATTGGATGTAGCTCGCTCTTTCTTTTTCACCAGATGTAGCTGGTTCATTAATGGTAAACTTTTCAACTCATCAGAGAAAAATTACGAGTAAGCACCACTCCATGCATTAGAGAGCATTTAAAACTCGATCAATTCTATCCTTTTTTTGGGCCAGGTAAAATTAGAACTCGATAAAGTTTGACTTTCCTGGCTGTATGTTTTTCATTTCCTTCTTCAGCTTCCACCTTACTCACTAATGGAAAGAAATACAATATGGTTTAGCAGCGTAGCCTGGATTCTTTTTGATATATTATTCGTATGCAATCACAAAGGCCTCATAGGTATTTTGTTGAATTATGTCGGCTAGATGTGCCATTTTTGGCTATCCTTTGTAGCTATTGGGTTTATGTAATTACCTGATACATAGATTTTGAGGTCTTTTACGAAATCATTGAATAGCTAGTTAAAATTGTATTCACATAGTCAAGATTTTATTTTCCGGACAACTGCGTCAGTATTGGATCTTGGTGTGTGTCCAATACTAGTGTACGAGATTCTATCTCGCATGGCTCATCAGTACCTGACTCTTAGACCATGTTTGGTTGTGTCTTATAGGATATTGCATTGAAGGTGTGAGAATTCTATTCAAGGGAGAGAAATAGTACGACTCTTGAGGCCTGAGGGGCAGAGTTAAAAGCTTTCTTTGTTTTGGTTATACTTTTGGAGTAATGAGGATATACAGTATTGTTAGGTGGTTTGATTTTGTGGAGTTTCAATTGAAATGACATACTTCTGTAAGCGTCGGGATATTGGTGATTTATCAATGAAACAGCTTTGACTTATAAAAAACTTATAAGTCAACTGTACAAGATGTATCCACAGGCAACACTATAAAAGAAAATACAAATCCAAGAAATTCATCGTAGACTTGAAATAATTTCCTTGTCTGCACCATTTCATAAAACAGAATCCTAAAGTTGAAACAATTAAGGATTACTTTATTTACTCGAGGGCGAAACTGTTGACTTTTCTTTTTAGAACGGCCTTGTGAATGAAGTCTACAGTAGCTTACTTTGGATTTTAAGTTGTTTAAACTGATATCATTACTTTTTTGATGTCCCTTTTGTCAACCTGTATGATATCTTATTTATCCTTGTACATGTCATATTTGTTGTCTCTTTTCTCCATGAAATTAAAAAAATAATAATAATAATACTGGTAACTTATATCTACATAATAGAAGTGCTGGTTCTAGCATACAAAACACTAGATCAGTGATAATATCTGCTCCCTCATGATTTTACTTAATGTTGAGCACATGATTGCCTTTGAAATTATAACCATCAGTCTTACTTTTTACATTGTGCATATTGTGCTCGATCAATAATTGAAGAATATAGTGCATATTTTAACTGCAAAATCTTGATGATGGTCATTAGACACACATTCACTAGCTTGGAAAGGAGATCTAGTCAATGCTTTGTTATATCTCCTAACCTGAATAGGGTTGAAACTCAGACTATGTTGCTCGGACTCTCTGAAAATGTCAATGGGTGTGTACCGGATATTCCAAAAGTAGTGCATTTTTGGAGGATCCGACACCGGTGCGGCAGCTATTTTGGAGAGTCCGCGCAACATAGGAGTCCGATACATCATATCCCAGAAAAGCAGCTGACTTTTATCATCTCAAATAAGAAACTATATACAAGGAATTGATTATCTTTATGTTCTGTCTTGTGTTTATTAGAGCTGTTTATACTCAGTGGCACCTTCTGTTCTGAATGATCTACTTATTTGATCAAAATCAGGCTTCACATCAAGGTCTTGGATTCACACCAGGCTCCTCAACCAGGCATTATTCCCAAGGCAATCCTTATCCTAGTGCAAACTATGGTACTGGGTCTAGTTCTCTGTGGGAACCAGGTCACAGAAATTGGCTAACTCCTGACAGAGGAGGAAGACGTGAGAGGGATCGGCACTCTGTTAGCATTTCTACTGAATCACTTGGTATGGCAAGTGAACGAAACCGAGGACCAAGGGCATTAAAACCAAAGAGCAAGGGTCCCATTGAGGATAGCTCTTCATCTGCGATCCATAAAGAAGTTGAGTCAACTAATACTTTTCAGCCTGAGCAGTATAATCGGCGTGAATTTGTCACTGATTATGAGCATGCCAAGTTCTTTGTCATCAAATCCTTCAGTGAAGATAATGTTCACAAAAGCATCAAATATAGTGTGTGGGCTAGCACTCCTCTGGGAAATAGAAAGCTTGATGCTGCTTATCGTGAAGCAAAAGAGAGGAATGCTGATTGTCCTGTTTTTCTCTTTTTCTCGGTATTTTTCTTCAATTCTTATATTGGCTTGTGAGTTAAATGAATGCATTACTCTCCTTCATATACAGAACAACCTTTGTCATTATTGTCAGAAGGCTTCTTTTCGTTTTTCAGTTATTTTTCTTTTTCCACTTATGTTTTTCTAAATTTGTATCTCTTTTTAGCACGGTATTTGAAAACTTAGTAAACATCAATGCATGCTATTAAGTATACATCTTCTGTATGATAGGCATGCTTAAACTTTTGAGCTTTTAATATTTGGGTATAACTCTAGGTGAATGCTAGTGGACAATTTTGTGGGGTTGCTGAGATGATTGGACCTGTTGATTTTGAGAACAATGCGGAGCACTGGCAGCAGGATCGATGGAGTGGGCAATTTCCTGTTAAATGGCATGTCATTAAGGACGTGCCTAACAGTCAGCTCCGTCACCTACTTCTGGAACACAATGACAACAAGCCAGTTACTCACAGCCGAGATTCTCAAGAGGTATATATCTTTTACTATACGTCCTTGTAATCTTCTACTTTTGTTGTTGCGTCTAAGATTATCATCCAGTTCTTTTTTGATATGGAAGATTATCATCCAGTTCTCACTGTCTATTACCAATTGGAGCTGCAAATTTTCTGCGGAAGTCTTCATCTTGAATGTAGCTAGTCCAGATCTTTTGCCTGTATTATCACAAAAATTATTTCAGAATAATGCACAGCTTGATTTGCATATATTGATCAATGGCTGCTAGAAATTTCTCTGGTTTTTTTTCTTTCTGTATGCTAACACGTTCAAAACCTTGGCATTGACAACCATGTGCCCTTGCTCTTGCTTGGGCTATGTGTCCTATAGCTTGTGTTTGCGAGTTGCAGTTGCTTCACATTATTGTCTTTCTGATCATTTCAGGTGAAATTGCCAGAGGGACTAGAAATGTTGAAAATTTTCAAAAATTATGAAGCGGATACCTCTATATTGGATGATTTCACCTATTACGATGAGAGGGAGAAGTCCTTGCTGGAAAAGAAGAGTAAACAGCGAACACTTCAACCTGGTAGTGCTGCAGTTACTACTGCAGCTGACACAATAAGTCAACTAGCCGATAGTCTTGCCGGCACATTAAACTTGGAAGGCAACAAGAATTTGCCTTAAAAAAGAGTTTGTTATGCTTAAGCCTGTAGCAGATTTCAGAGGCAATATCAACTGCTGTCATTCAATATTAGTTGGTTGGGCAACCAGCTGGCTCGTATAGTTAAGGAGATTGCTAACAGCATTTTGGGAGGTGGCCTTTTCATCACCTTTGGATCAGAAAACTCTCTTTTTTTATCTCTTTCCTTTATTTGTTATTTGTTCAATGAGTTAGTTGTGATTTGCAATTCTTGGGCAAGGAGAGGCAGCCAGTAATGTTAGTGCTAACTGTTTCCCCGCTATTTCTTCGTTGTTTCTGTAAGTAGGTGATGGCAGGCAATACAGAAGCCATCCGACATCTGGAAATTTGTGGATCTTTCCGGGCTGATGTTTTATGTACTCTAGTTTTTCATAGTTTCAGGCAGTACCAATGGCTGCTTTTGTATTCCTATAGAACTGCCAAAATTGGTGATGATTGGGAGGAGCCTTAAATATCTTTAGAGAAATCGAGACTTAGATATCTAGCCTGTATTTCTTCATCAACCAAAATAACGTCTGGCCTTGGCAGTCAGATTATTTCTTTATGGAATCATAGGTATTGTTGTTTTCTCATGCTGCATTGTACTAGCTATTGTCTTTACTCCTACCTTTTAATACGGTCAGGGGCGGAGCTAGAAGAAATTCATTATATATGTACGAATATTAAATTTAGAACCTAGTTTTTAGTAGTTGAAGTCTTTCGTTCTGAAATTTAGAACCCATGAAGTTAAAATCCTAGTTCGATCTCTGAATATTGTAGCCTTATATTCATTTTGTATTTGCATCAAAGTTGAAAAATTCATCATTGTCTGGGGAATTCATCTTGTAAGGTGGAAGGATGTTAATCCAAATCATAGATCCTTATAGTGCCTCTTCCCAGGGAATGCTAACCATGAATATCCGAAAGTTTTCACGAAAACTCCGTAATAATAAGAAAGTGCACGGATCTAGTACTACCCTGTTGAAGGATCCTTCAACTACTTCAAAGGAAACGTATTTTCACTAGCATACTTGCTCAAGATTGAAGATGGCTTATCAGGATACCTTAAACTGTGGTAGATTGGGAGATTTATTTCTTGTTCGAATGTGCATCAAGATTTGATTATGGTCTCTTAACCACAGAAACCCACGATTTGATAAAGCAGAATTTGAGCAATGTACCAAACGCAGAAATATATCTAAGGTTTAATCTGAGGCCAACCAACTCCAAAGTTTCATATCCTCTTTCTCGTCTTATTTCGAAAGTCCAGTATTATACCTCCTCCATCTTGTTTTCTTCCTTTTCAATTGTTATTTTTATTATTTCCCTCCTTAAAGGAGAACAAAATGAAGCATTGACGGGGTGGACGTGAACTAAGATAGTTAACTTATTGTCTCCAATAATTAGAACAATTAATCCCCATCCCTTAAACCAACTACTATATCCTGATCATGCAAATTGATTTGAATGTGTCCCATCTCCAAGCAAATCGTCATTCTTGCTCCCCAGACCCCAATAATCAGAATTTCAAACCTCAAAAACCTCTCATTCACCAACACCACAGTGACTAATACATTGTGGTCATATAGATTGATTTTAATGACTTCAGCCCTCCAAGCAAAGTATGTTGCTCTTGCTACCATATTTCCTGCAATGTAAGATCAAATATTGGGAGCCAACACAGAGATGAGGGTGTGGGCATGGATCAGAGAATAACTTCTTCATGACCTTATACATTCAAACTTAATAACAACAAAGGATAAGGTCTACAATGCCATAAAAGGACCGGTATGATACACACCAGCCCTCTCTTCTACTACTTATCAGCAGGGGATATCAAAAGAGAAAAGAGGGGGTTAAAAGGACACAACAAAGAGTTCTCATAACTTTCTTTCCTATCGAACAAAGAAATTATAGATACACATAAAGGACTTAAATCAGCTGTTTTTTTGGGCTTCCCAAATTCTTTACTCCTGTTCTTACTGCTTCTAGATTCCTCTTCCCACATTAATCAGTAGTCATCGGTTGGCTTATGCAGCACCTAAAACGGGCCTTTCTGACAGTTGTCATGATCTCTGTCTCTGCGACCTCGAGCATTCTGACCACTTGAGAGAATGGTGGCCGATTATCAGGGTTAGCATCCCAGCAGCGGGTCATGATCTCACTTAGGACAGGCAAACAATCATTGGGGATTGCTGGACGAACACCTTTGTTGACAACAGCAAAAGCTGCCTGCACAGCAGTCATTTTCTGGAAGGGAAGCATCCCTGTTATGAGTTCCCACAGAACGATGCCAAAACTATAAACATCGACTTTGTGGGTGTAAGCTCGATGCTGGATCATCTCCCTGCATATCAGAGTAAATGCACTCAAGTAACCAACAATGAAACGTACATGCTAAACGATTTTGGATGTTTTCTTTTTTTTTTTTTCCAAATAAGAATCCTAATATATCACAAAACTGGAAGAAAGAATATCTATACTAGGCGGAATTGCTACAACACAAAGATCTCTTACTAGAAACCTAATTTCCTTTTTCAGATGAATAGACATGCTGGGCAACAACTTTATCTGATATGAAGATTTAAGCAACACCATGATTTATTTATTTTGGTAATTCAGGCAAGACCATAATTACATTAGTCAAAAAGCATATTTCATATTTTCCTTCAATAAGTCATCCACTAATAATTTTTAGATCCATCTACCATGACGGGATGTGCTAATCTCACCCACATTAGCAGACCTAAATATCTCTTGAGCGACCTCATGCATCTGTTCTAATCACAAGCATTTCGACACTGTTACTGGTAGCTAGTATCTCCATGTTTTTCAGAGTAAATTTCTAAAAGAAATGTCCTATTTGAAACACACACCAAAAAAATCCATTTTTCACACTTTCCAACCAAATGAAAGCTTAAACATAAATCAGCGGATTCATGGATGTTCGAAATCTGTAGGTACTGCTTTTATTGGGAGATGGCTAGTTAACTACAATAGCTGGAGCAGAAGCTACTAGATCTTGACGAGAAACAGCCAGTTCTTTGAAAATCTCAACTTTGAGGAGTTAGATTAATTTTCTTTTTCTTTGAGGTAAACAATTGTATTAATGTGGGAAAACTCTCATATACAAGTCGTATACCAAAAAGTAGAGAACATACAGAAATATGGTTATCTATAAATGTCATCCAATCTTCTATATGCATAGGAACTTCATGGGTGCACCAAAAACAGAAAACAATTAGAATAAGAGGTTATTCCTCACATGTATTTGAGAAGTTGGATTACCATCGGTAATATTGTACGTTGAAATTAGTTATTTACTTTGAAAAGTAATTAAAGTTGTTATAAATTTATGCAATTAGCCAGTGCATCAGGCACAATTACAAGTCGTGCAAACCCTCTATTGTTTCTAACATTCCATCTATATCATGTTCAATAACCCGATTGCACCAAAAAGCAAACAGAAAAAAAAAATACAACTATGTTTAAGGCTGAGAATGTTTCTCGTTGTGCCTTCAAAAATCCTATTGTTTCTTTCAAGCCAGACAGTCTGCCAAATGACCTGAGGTACGGTATTCGAAGTTCTTAGAGATTTCTTATTAAGCTCATTTCTTACGTTGAAATTAGTGATGTTAATTGCTATTTAAGTATTATAGTTTAAACTCATTTATGTTTTGGTACTTTATTTTCAATAAATTGTGTGGTTCATTTCGCAGTTTTCCACTTAATGTCCCAGGGACCTTGTCGTTTTTTGTGCTTTTCGTTTTTAAGAATATTGCTAAACTATACAAGGGAACTTTCTACTCCTTCCAACACTCCATGTTCATCTTCCCATATCGTCCATGTGAGCGCCAAAGGAGCTACTTCCGGCACTCTAATTTTTAATATCATCCAGTAAGAGGTTGTTGGCTGAAATAGAAAATTTTGGAAGTTTTTCTTTTACTTTTTTGTAAATAGAAAATTTTGGAAGAATTGGATTGAACTTCCAAGCATCTGGAGACCTCTTCCTTTCGACTTGCAAATATTGGAATTGTTGCAAAAAGACGAGAGACACAAAATGGATGCTCTATTCTACAAAGAGGGAAAACTTTTGTGCCTCTCGACCAAGTGTTGATCCATTGTATTTCTAAGAAATAATTTTTGAAATCCCAAATTTGCCTGATGAGAAAAGTGAATTAAAAAGGAGGGGGATCAGCACTTTTGTGCCTCTCATCTTATTCCAACAGAAGTGATTATCCCTTGTGTGTTTAAGAATAGAACTTTAAAACAAGCTTATCTGACAAGACATGCCAAAGAACCCCCCCCCCCCCCCCCCCCGAAATAAATTATACTCCATGTTCTCCTTTTCATGTCGATTAACCATACCAATGCCTTGACCCACACAATCATACTTCTAAGTTGTTGATTGGCATGGAAAAATCTATTAAGATTCTTCTCTAGATCTAGAACATGGTGTTGGAAATCATCTTGAGTAACTCGAGCACCATCTTAGGAAAGAGCGAGCCTGAAAGGTAATCAGTCAACATTATTTTATCTTTTTGATGGGTCAACATTATTAAAGTAAGGTAAAAGGATGTGGTATACAGAGACATTGAACAAAATCTGATGCGACAACAGCCAAGTGTACATTATAATTATCCCTACTTAACAGACTTTGTAGATGGTAACAACCATGCTAAACAAGACTAGGCATAACCGGCAAACTAAGCAACTAAACCACCAAATGAACGTATCTGTAAGCTTAAGTAACCGAATCATAACTGAATCACAGACTATAGAGCGATTGTCACAATGGGATCCCAACAAAAAGTATTTGAAGGGAAAGTACTCATTTCCGGCCGCTTTCAATAGTGTTCATTGTTGAGTGATTGCTCACTACCTAGCTGGAAAAAATGGTCTGGAAGCTGCCTCTCTACCAGTAAGCACGACAGAATCAACGCTTCTCTCGCAGCTATCCAAACGAATCTACCCTTCTTTATGAACTAAAAAATCTCACGAATAGGAGTCCCGTTAATAGTTGACATGCCAAGCTTATGACATTTTCCTGCAGGGAAAATGAAGAAAAAAGGAGCTACCTATCTAGTTGGAAGGATTGGGGAGAACGTCCTTTTGTTTAGGGAACAATAGCACTTTCGCCAGCAAAGGTGAGCTCATAATAAACCTCAATAAATAAAGTGCTGCTGTATGGGATCAGTAAAATGTGCTAACCTGAAAAGGAAATGCTCCAGGTATGAGGATAAAAGGGAAAGACCCAACCCTCACTCACTTCTTTAGCTTTCCTCCCAAAGACATCATAAATTCATGCCATGACAGACACTTCTGCTGTGCTATTCTACTCTCTGAACTTGAGACAAGCAGTAATGTCTATTTGAAATCATTTAGGTTGTCAAGCCTATGTCTGTGCATTATGAATAAGAGTTGCTAGGCTTTCTATGAAAGCAATTCAAATAAAGTGAGTTAATCTATTTCCCTAGATGTGTCAATCTAAGATAGGAATACTATATATCAGTCTGCTTCATTTGCGATGAAAGGAAAACTAAAGCTAAGATGTTAAAAAGCATATTACTTGTGTGCTTTACCAACAGCAATTTATTTGACCACATCACATTAAAGGACCAGTTGCTGGCTTCATTGAACTAAATTAGAAACCAATATGAAATCGGCATAGAACAGACCTCAAGCAACCAAAAGCATTTCGAATTTTCCACAGATCAATAGAGAATAACACATTTGGTTTCCACGTCTACCCATAGAAAATACACACTGCCTTTCCTCCAACTTTGCAACACGAATTCTAATTTGGCCACCTAAAAGTCAGATAGCGATTGGTTCCCACTTTTACTCCTTTATGCATTTTGAACCAGCATTCAATCTTCCTTCTATAATTCTTGTCCAAAAGATTGTTCACAGACAAATCTACAAAGGAAGGAATTAAAGGGACTACTTCAAGTTTCTTGTTAACTCTGTTGGGATATACTATTAACCATGTGGTTTAGACATAGTACTTTGTTTTATTCTTTATGGAACAATTGTTTATTTAATTTATTCAATTCAATAAAATTCTATTTTAAATAGATCATTTGTTACATGTGTGTCCTTTTAGTTATGTAGCAGACAATTTAGTGTATGGAGTCTTAGCTCATGCACAGATGGTTAAATTGTCGGTTCTCATAATTAATAAACTATATTCACAATCGAAGATATTATTGGGCAAAATATCTTGATGATTGTAGCACAAGATTATAGTATAATTTGTCTTGATTATGGTAGTGATTTTACTCCTAATTCTCGTGCTAGTATACTTAGTATATATATATTTTTTTTGATGAAGTAATGTATTGTATTAAAAGGCATCAAGAATATGCAAAAGGATACAAGAAGTAACTCTTGGTTAACTCCAAAGGGAAAAAAGAAATCTAGAACCTTGAGTTAACCAATAGCAAAAGCAATGATTACTAAATCATTGAAAGGGAACTAATGAAATCTAGGAGGGGAATAATAACATTTGCCCGGGATAGGTTACTCCAACTAAAAAGACACATTAGACATTTAGACTTCAGATGACCGCTGCAAGTTGAAATGCCATCAAAACATCTTCGAATCCTCTCAGACCATAAACACCAAAAAATACATGACGGGATCATTTGCCAGATCTTTTTGATGGATTTGTCAACTTCCCATAAGCTCCAACCAAGTACTGCTCCCCTTATTGTTTGAGGTATAGTCCAACTGGTGCCAAAGAGTGGAAGGAACATGCTCCAAAGGTCTGATGCCACTGTGCAGTGGAGCAGCAGATGGTTAACCGACTCAGAGTTTAATCTGCACAAGTGGCACCTATTAGCCATCTGGAAATTCCTTTTGCAAAGGTTATCCTGTGTGAGAATAGCTTCATAGAGGCCTGTCCAGGAGAAACACTTTACTTTCGGTGGCAGCTTTGTCATCCAGATAAGTTTCCATGGCCATGACTCAATCATATCATTTGAAACACTTAGATTGATGTATCCAACCTGGACCGTGTAGATGCCTTTTTCAGAGCTGCCCCACCTTAAGGTGACTGAGACTTGAGAGTTCCCTTCAGCACCTTCCAGATTTTTGTATAGGTCTATAAGCTGATTTAGCTCCCAATCCTGCATGTTTCTTCTGACGTGGAGGTCCCATGTGTTCCCTTCTCTATTTTGTGCAATAAAAGAGTTGGGGTCAGAGGCAATCTGATAGAGGCCAGGATGGGAATCTTTCAGGGGTTGATTGTTGAGCCATCTATCCTTCCAAAATTTGATGTTGTTGCCATTCCCAACCTTATAGGATACTTCTTGTAAAAAACCACCTTGAGACTTGAGAGTTCCCTTCAGCACCTTCCAGATTTCTGTATAGGTCTATAAGCTGATTTAGCTCCCAATCCTGCATGTTTCTTCTGAAGTGGAGGTCCCATGTGTTCCCTTCTCTATTTTGTGCAATAAAAGAGTTGGGGTCAGAGGCAATCTGATAGAGGCCAGGATGGGAATCTTTCAGGGGTTGATTGTTGAGCCATCTATCCTTCCAAAATTTGATGTTGTTGCCATTCCCAACCTTATAGGATACTTCTTGTAAAAAACCTTCTTGTAGATTGTTGATGTGCTTCCATGGGCCAACTCCATGTGGAGCCCTGCTTTGCTTGGTGCACCACCTGTCTTGTATCCCATATTTGGCATTAACTACCTTCTTCCACAAGCATGTTGATTCTTGAGCATACCTCCACCACCATTTCATGAGCAAACTCTTATTGTACTTTGACAAGTCTCTGATTCCCAAGCCTCTTCGGTTTCTTGGCATGATTACTTTGGCAATTTCACTAGACGGAATTTATGGCCTTCACTGTTCCCTTCCCATAGGAAAGATCTCCTGATTTTGTCCAGTTGTTGCTGCACCTTTCTTGACATAGGAAAGAGGGACATAACATAGGTAGGGATACTATCTAAGACACTGCTAATTAAGGTAAGTCTACCACCCATAGATAAATACTGCATTTTCCATGTTGACAATTTTTTCCACTCTCTATTACTCCATTCCATATCTCTGTTGCCTTGTATCTTGCTCCTAACGGGAGGCCTAGGTAGGTTGTGGTGAGAGAACCTATTTTACAGCCCATCAAGTTTGCCAACTCCTCCGGGTTCAGAACTTCATTCACTGGGTAGATCATATTCTTCTACATGTTGATGTGCAACACTGAGATTGCTTCGAACAACAGTAGAGTCAAGTTTAGGTACTGCAACTGTGATCTTTCTGCCCCGCAGAATATTAAAGTGTCATCTGCGTAGAGTAGGTGACTATGATTGAGGTGTCCACATTGTTTCTCACCCTGAACCCCTCTATCCAATGAATCTGTTTAGCCTTATCTAGCATTTTACTTAGACCCTCCATGGCTAGGATGAATAAGAAAGGCGATAGAGGATCACCTTGCCTTATTCCTTTTTGAGGAGAGAAAAAGCCCACGGGAGATCTATTCACTAAGATTGAATACTAGACTATAGTAAGGTCGTATTTGATCCATTTGTCCCCAAACCCCATAGCTTTCAACATTGCAAATAAGTATGACCAATTAACTTTACCAAAAGCCTTCTCAACATCTAGCTTACAAAGAATTACAGGAGTCCATCTTTTTAGCCTATCATCCAACATTTCATTGACTACAAGAGAGGCATCTGTGATTTGCCTATTCTTCAAGAATGCACTTTGTTCTCCAGAAACCAACTTTCAAATTACTGTCTTCAATCTCTCAGCTAAAGATTTGGCTACTATTTTGTAGATGCTTCCAATGAGACTAATAGGTCTAAAGTCTTTGAGTTCTACTGCTCCTTTCTTCTTGGGAATGAGGGCAATGAAGGAAGCGTTGCATGATCTGACCATATAGCAGTGCTGGTGGAAGGGAGAGAGGACCCCCATAATATCTGGTTTGATAAAAGCCCAAGTCTTTTGGAAGAAGGCCATGGTGAATCCATCAGGACCGGGCTTTTATCGGGTGCACATGAAGATATTGCTGCCAGCACTTCTTCTTCTTCAAATGGCCTTTCAAGCCATTCTCTCTTATGCTAGCTAAACCTTCAAAGGTCACAAAAGGCCTCCAGTGTTCATTTTCAGTGTACAAGTCTTGATAGAATCTTAAGATTTCCCCTTTGATTTCATCATTGTCTTCAGTAAATTTTGCCCCAAGAAGCCCATCAATGCAGTTGTTTCTACTATGTGAGTTGGCTATCTTTTGAAAAAATTTTGTGTTTCTGTCTCCTTCTTTGAGCCGCAGACACCTAGATTTTTGCCACCATGAAACTTCCCCCACCTTTGCCGGCTTTTTGAGCTCTAGCTTTTTATGCATTAGTTGCTCCTTTTCTACTCGAGTCAATAGTCTGTTATATGATATTTGGTCCAGAATTGACAGCTCTTCCAAAAGCTTGGTTCTTTGAGCTTCCAATTTGCCAAAGGATTTCCGTTCTAGTCTGTAATGTCCTTTTTCAGCCACCTCAATTTTTGAACCAATATGAAATCTGGACTGCCCCTGATTGAATAGCTGTTCCACCATTCTTTCAATTTGATCATGAATCCTTCAACTTGAAACCACATATTTTCAAATTTGAAGTAGGAGGGATTTGCTTGCCAATCACCACATTCCAATAGGAGAGGCGTGTGATCTGATTCAACTCTTGGTAGGGCTAGTTGTTTGATTGCTTTGAAGTTGTCATCCCATTCTAGTGAGATTAGGAACCTATCAATTCTAGAGGCTTGCATGGAATCTTCCCCTCTAAACCAAGTGTAACAGGCGCCATTGAAGGGCATGTCTATTATGTCTAAATTTTGAATGATGTCTGAGAATGATTTTATAGCCCTGAATCTTCTCACACAATTGTATCTTTCGCTTTCGTATTTGCACACGTTGAAATCCCTTCCAATGACCCATTGATCCTCCCATATGCCCCTGATGGCCTCAAGTTCATGCCAGAATTCTCCATCTCTGATTATTATGAGGACCATAGACCCCTGTGAAGCACCACTTGAAATCTTCAAGTAAGCTTTCGAGCATACATGAAATTGTATAGTGTCCTTGATGAGTTCCCCTGTTAGACCACTGCCTTTTGTCCCATAACATAATTATTCCACCACTTCTCCCAATTGAGTTCAGAGCTGCCCAATCAACCCATCTGTTTCCCCAGACCTGCCTAATTAGCATAGGTGACCAGTCTGCTATCTTGGTTTCTTGAAGACATATAATATCGGCTTTCCATTTTTGAATTAGTGACTTTATTGAACTCCTTTTTTCTGCTTCGTTGAGACCCAGCACGTTCCAACTGAGAATTTTAATCTTCATCCGGAGAGGGCTTTGTAGTACCTGCCCCTGACCCCTTCCTTCATTTCGTCTGAATTCATTCCCCATTTCAATCTTTCTAATTCCATGGAGTGCTTTTTCTTGCCCTTTGCACTTGCATTAGTTGATTTCTGCTCCTTGATTTGCTCCTGTAGCTTTTGTTCCATGCGAAGGACCATGTCAAAATTCTCATACTCAAACCCAGAGAAGTGGATGCCAAAAGCCTTGCATGCTTTGACCATCACTGATTTTGTCCATCTTGAAGTTTCAATGACTGCCGGAGATTGATTTGTTGCACATTTGAGGAACCCATTTCTTACTAAGGGAGAGAAAGAGTATCACAGGATGAGGCATCAGCTTCTGAACTGCTAACTGCTTCAAATCGCTTGAGAGATGGAAGAGGTTAGATGATCGATAGTGATTGTTCTGCCTCGTCATCTACTTCTGAAGTTGAGTCGCCTGTGCATTCACTAGCCAAGTGAAAGGTTCGAAGCCCTTCTATGGCTTCTATTTCAGTAGCAATTGGGTCAGATTGATTAGAAAGATGCACTGGGCTGCTTTTATTGACACATGGTCTAATAATGGCTCAATTGCTCTCCATTTCACTGAAGTCCCTTTTTGTTTCAGCTTTTGTTTTGGGCCTTTTTTGTAATATACTTGGTCCAATTTTGGCTCAATCTTTTTGCAGCCACATTACTGACTTAAACCTTTTAATTTGGGTTGGTCCACTTGGCGTATTTTCCAAGGGAATCTTGTGAACCTTATTTGAATTAACGGGACACGGATTCCTATGTTGCTTTGCTTTAATCTCTTGGTTATTACACAGTGTGTTTTCCCATGTTTTCTTTGACTGACTGGTGGAGGCAACCTCCGGCATAGTCTTCAGCACTGGTTCCTTCTCTTCCTTGTGAAATGAAGCTGGTTGTCCATCTCCTTCCACAATAATGCTTGTTGGTTGGTCTTCCAAAATTGAGATTTCATATCTCATGCCCTCTATCAAAGATCCAATGTCTTAGGGATGGCTTCGAACTTATTTTCCACACAAATTCTAGCCCAAAAGAAGTGAGATAGATTTTTGGTGTCTCCGTCCACATCAATGTAGCCTCCACATAGCTCTCCAATATAACGAAAGGAATCTGATGTCCAGCCATGCAATGGGATACCAAAAGCTTTGACCCACTTTTGCCCTGTTTCATTGGTCATCGAAGACGACCCATATTGCGGCGACCATCATTCTAGGGATAAATGTCTGCCATTCCGGTACCAGTCTCCAACCTTGACTCTAGCAGCTTCTTGCTTTGAAGGAAGTTCAAATAGGAACTTGTTGTGAGCTATGGGAGTGATTCTCAGGCCGGCCGTCACTTTCCATCTTGTAAGGAACCATTTTTGTATGACTTCTGGGTTAGGGCTAACCCACTAGGCACTTTGCTAAGAAATTTTTTGTTTCCCCAGAGGTTCTACCTTCCTCCTTCAGTAAAGGCCATCTTGAAATTTCTGCAGCAGCTTTGAAAGACCTTTTTTGCAAGTCTGTAATTTCCTTGTATTTGTAATTAGATGTTTCCCCAAGAAAGTGTAATATTTTTCCTGAGATATCTCCCCAAAGTTTATTACGGACTACCTCTGGAATGATTATTGCTTTTTTCCTTTCCCCTACCCATACTTTGATTCTGAGGAATCTTCCATAATTGTTGTAGTTTTGATCGACTCAGCTTGTTTTTTAGTGCCACCTACTCTATTCTATTGGGTAATTTTAGAGTATCTTTATTGATGTTTCCTTGACAAGATTAGAATAGATTCATACTCAAGACAATGATAAAAATATCTTTGTGAAATTTCTGCAATTTCTCAAAATCTTTGAATGAATCTTCATTTTGGACAGTTCTTAGGCTACCCTAACAGACGTGTGGGAATGGAGATCTTGGATGTGACTGCTGAGGGCTTCACCTCTTTCAAATTTTCAATCCTCTAGGTTCTTGGCTTTATTTTTAGTTTTTTTTTTTTTGAAATTCTTGAAAAGCTGGTCTTTGATGCCATTTTGATGGCGAAGCAACCTAAATCCTCAGTTGGATGTATGCTTGACTCTTCCTCCCCCATCTTCTATAAAGATTCCTGTATCCCTTCGATGCTTGCTTCATTTGCTCACAGACCCATCTTAAATTTTCTTCATCAATCTGAATTTGGCTTGTGAATCTTTGATCTCTTTCTATCCAAACGAATCATCTGTTTACTCCTTTACTATCTTCAATAAGCTCGAAAGATTTGTCTCCTGAAATGAAGAAATATTTCCTCCCCATTGAGACCGGAGAGAGGACTCACCGGAGGGAGGAGATCAGAAAGAAGTTCAGGTGGCACAAATCCCAAGTCAGAGTGAAGTAGTTTCTTGCTAGTATACTTAGTGTATATTGAACTGACCAAGTAGAGATAAGATGTTTTGTATATATATATATATATATATATATATATATATATATATAACATTTTCTCTAAATTCATTAAATGAGCATATACTCATAATCTTGATATAATTATTATGATCAATGTGATTTGTTTATTATTTTGATTTATCAAAAAGTACAACTCTATCCAGAGTTAGTGTATGCCTAATAGATTGGATAATAACGAATAGCATTTGTGAAATGATAATTAGTTGATAGAATCCATGACTCGACTTTGAGTTTCATGATACCCCTTTATGTAAGCACATAAGTTTTCATGTGAAAACCCGGCCGATGAATTTTATATCCGCACATGAAATAGTTCAAGCGGAATAATAAAGGATTTAATTAGTTGATTAAATTAAATTTTTGATGATTTAATTTAACTAACTGGTATTTGGGATCTTAACATGGGGAGTTAAAATAAGTGTTCGAAATTCATATTGAGGAGTTCAATTACAGTTTTTAGTGAAATAAACTGCAATTAATTATAGTAAGAATTAATTCATGCTAATTTCGAATTAATACTATAATAGGTAGCCTCTTATTATTTCTGTAGTCCCTGCTATACCTAGTCCAGACTTGGATAAAAAGTGACTTGGGAGAAAAGTCATCTGGTAGAGTTAGAGTAGGATTTTACTTGTGAAAGTAAAATCCTACATGTTTTTGGAGCCCTATTTTTGGCTAAAAACATGTCTACTTAGGGAAGGCAATATTCACCCAATAACTCACATTTTAGAGTTGTATCGTTCTTGCCCACTCAAAGCAAACTCGTCCAAGGTTTTACTAGGCATATAGAAGAAGACTGCAGCCCTGGATTCTTGCTGTGTGGAGAATTTGTACAATGATTTCAAGAGGTTACTGCTTCTAATCTAGTAATTATAGCATTGTCTAGTTTACATGTATTTGATGTCTGAGTTGTATGCTTGCTTCCGCTACGCACGTTTTAACAAACTCAACCTTCCAAAAAAAGCACGAAAGCAGAAAGATATCCATCAGCATACTCATCGTGATATATTCTCAGAACTCATATTTCAATACAGAAAAGTCTCAGCACGAATGATAATGAATAGAGTACAAATCAGAAAAGCTGGATCCAATGAAAATATCCATTTTTCTACTTCCAACTTTCGAAATGGGGAAACAAATATTGGAGCGTAGTCTGCCTCTCTCTCTCTAGTCAAGAATAAGCACATGCCATGAAAGAAAGCTCAACTTTTTAAAGTTAAAATGGCTAAAACTACCAAAATGGCGAATGTTTCACGAAGTATTACCAGCAAGGAGTTATGATCGGAGATTTAGAGAAGGAGAAGGTCTTATGTTCTTATCTTTGCACACAGAAGACATTCCCTATTGCTTCTTTATATTAAAGTTTACCATAAACTTGTAGCGTCCTTGCATACAATAATATATAACTTCCTCCCGTCTCATTTTATATGATGTTATTCAACTCTAAGTCAAATTTAAAACATGAATTTGACTTAGAAATTATATTATTTAATGAAGAAGAAAATATCAAAGTTATGGTTTAAAAAGTTAGTTTTATAGAGAAACCATCAAATCAAAGTTCAAAATTTTAATAGCTAAAAAAAGTAAAATTCTTGAAAGTTGTGAAAATTGCATGGAATAGTATTATCAAACATTTTGGAAAAATAGAAAGTGTCGGAAATTGGAACGGAGAAAAGGAGTTGTAGACATATCGAATCAAGAAAAGGAGATTTGTTATGAATAGGTAGCAACTTTACTGTACTGCATACTAGTTGCATTAGGAGGAAGGCAGATATCAAAAGAAAGTACAACTTGTTATTCTTGTTGGAGAGTTGCACCACAGAGACTGTTAAAGCACCTCCTTTGATAATTAGGGAGCACTCCCCTTTGGTTATACTCTATCGAAAATTACATCATAAAATCACACTCTAGCTCTTTTTGCTCCAAAAAGAAATTTAGGAAAAGAACATATTTGGCTAATTGCATACTTAAGTACCAAAGCCAATTTCCAGAAACATTAACAATTCACTGTTGAAAAGTAGTCAAAACACTAAACAACAGCGAAACATTCCATTTTTTTTTTAATAAAAAATGAACTACCAAGTCTTTACAATTAGAATCTTCACCCAACTAACATCTCTTTCTTATTTCTTATTTCTTTTTTCCTTTTTTGGTAAAAAAGTAATTATACATGACACTCTTAAATAGCTTTTAATTAATCCTGGACAGATTACATTGTATCTTTACCCCTCCGAAGTAGGAGCAAGGTCCACGTACACTCTACCCTCCCCAGACCCCACTGGTGGGATTCTACTGGGCTGTAGTTGTTGTTGAGATTACATTGTAGTATATCCATAGTGTAAAATACAGAACTTCAATTATTAACAACCAGAAATAGTGGAGCTCAACACACAGAATAAGCATGTATATACTCAATTGTAGGCAGAGTATATAGATGGTTTAATGGTATTACCATTCCATATTACAAGGAGGAAAAGCTCATAAAATAGCTCAAGGGAAAATACAGCACACACTAACTTTCAACCTTGAAAAAGGAATACAACCAGTGTTATCAAAGCGAAAAGCCCAAAAAAACTCTAAGGTCTGTTAGGGCTTTAAGTGCAAAACGCGAATAAAGCGTGGACTTTAATGAAGAAATGCACAAATGGAGAAAACTATAAATATGTATGTTTAGTTCAAGACTAATATCTATAAGCAACATTACCAAATATATAGACAAAGAAACTGAAGAAATTTACAAAAGTGTCAATTGTTTAGTGTCTCTTATTATGCTCATTGGCAAGGAAAAGTATGTTTTAGAGCCTTGATGAAAACGCTGAAGCGCCCGCTAACCGAGGCGAAGCGCTCAAACATGTTTTGAGCCTCGTTTCAGGGCTTACCCGCGCTTTAAGCGCGCCTTTGATAACACTGAATGCAACACGTTGTTGTTGAGGCATAGGTTGTAGTTACTTAGAAAATCGCACTCTAGCTCTGTTTACTCGAAAAGAAATTTAGTTAGAGAACATCACTGCAGATTCTTAATACCAAATTCAATCTTCAAACACAGCCAGAATTAGTGTGGGATTGAGGCGTAGTTGTTGTAGTTGTAGTTATAGTTGTATGAAGTATGAACTACTATCCCATGTTACTTTTTATTCTTCGCTAACAAGCAATTTGTTTCTAATCTTTAGCAATTTGCTGATGGAAAGTAGTCAAAGCACTAACTGACAGTGAAATATTCCAACTTTTTTTTCTTAATAAGTAATGAACTACTGAGAAGTCTTTAATGTTAGAGTCTTTACCCAACTGATGCCTCTTCCCTTTTTTACCCGTTTTCCCCCTTTTATTTCCTTTTTTTCCTTTTCTTGTGAAAAAGTAATTTTACACGACACCGGAAATTAATTTTTAATATCCAAATATGAAATAATTGGCCAGATTAAATTGCAGTACATCCAGGTTCCATACAATACTTTCAATTATTAACGACCAGAAACAGCGGAGTGCAGCACACAGAATAAGTATGTTATACATTCAACTTAAGGTGGTGTATACAGAAGGTATAATGGTGTTGCCTTTCCATAGTTCAAAGAGTAAAGGTACAAAAACAAAAATAGCTTAAGGCTCCCTATTAAGCGCACATTACCTTTCAATTTTGAAAACGATATTCAACGTGCTGTTATATTTCAGACCATTGAGAGAAGGTTATAGTACGAATTTATTGTCCAAGCAAACATATCATGCTGAACAAACATATTTCTGTTTGCAGCCATTCCTCTGTCTTGGTAAGTAAAAGGCGGTACCATATAGGCACGAATATCTAACATATATGAATCAAATATACTTAGCAGGAGGACGTTGGAAACTATAAAACTAACACAAAAATAGATCAAGCATTCCAAAGAGAGTGAAACAGCTAAATAGCTCTGTTAAGAGGTAATGCCAAAGACCAGAGACAGGAATAAGATAAAATGATTTAATAAGGCTGCTAGAGAGTCCAGACACTTACGGAGCCATCCAGCGGTATGTTCCAGTCTCTGGTGTCATTCCTTCAGTCTGCACTTCAATACGAGCAACACCAAAATCCGCAATCTTGATAGACTTGTCTGCAGCAATCAGTAGATTGTCAGATTTCAGGTCACGGTGTATCAGATTCAGGCCATGTACATATTCCATCCCCCTTGCCACGTCTAATGCCTGCTTCACCGCTAACTTCAAGGGCACTGATCGATTTTGTCTCCTGGCCAGAAACTGACGCACTGATCCCCCTTTTGCATATTCAGTCACAATACACCAGACCATAGGTTTACGGCATCCACCAATAAAACGCACTATGTTTGGATGCTTCAACCTTGCCAACATCATGACTTCCTGCTGAAATGCCTGCTCCATCAACTGAGCTCTCTCAAGATCATTTTCTGGCCTCTCTAGAAGCTTGATAGCAACATCCTCACTATTGTATGTTCCCTTGTAGAGTTTCCCAAAAGCCCCCTGAGCAAAAGCTGGACCCATGTTTAGCTTCCTCAAATCAATTGTCCACTCATCATAATTCTCAAGCCCGTCGGTAGGAAATCGAGGATCCATCAAAGCTTGAGCTAGGGCATCATCACTCAACCCTTGAGAAACTCTCCCCCTATTTACGCTAGCTGCCGCGGTATAGTTATTGCGGACGCGCTTGAGACCTTGGTGGTTTAAAATACGTGTGTGGGAACCATTTGATCCAACACTGCTGTTATCCGTTGACATCGCAACCGAACCTCCACCAATGCTCATTTGCAAGCTCCCATAACTGTCGATTGACATGTTTGAGCCTTCGCCAAGCTTATGGTAAAAATTTTGAGTGATGCCATAATTATCATGGTTCTCATTTAAGTCGATAAGTCCGGCGAACTTTGGAGCCTCCAACATTTTCTCTGATAAATCTGCTGCAGCACAAAAGCTTCAAGTCTAGCTTATTTTTACTGCATGAAGATTGGCATAGTCAAACTTCACTCTCCATAATCCTGTGAAAAAAAATATGAAAAAGACAGAAGGTCATTTTTTGAAAACCCAATTCAGAAAACCCTCCTCTCCCACTTCTTAACCCATAATGCAATTACCAGTAGATTAAGGGACAATAACTACACAAAGATTAATATTTCAAACTTAATGACGTTAAAGAGTCAATCAATCATTCCAAATTATTGGGGGACGAATACATGAATCTTCTTTACCCATTAATCTCTACTCACCTCCATTTTACACAAATACTAAACGAGTCGTCCATAAGAGCTTCTTTAAAACAAGGATCCTCCAAATATTTCACTTATCCTTGCACAAACATGCAAGTCTCCAACACAATTACGCAAACACCACACAAGATATAAGTGTAAAACAAACAACTAAACCTCTATAACAACTACTCCCTCTATCCCAATTTATGTGATATTGTTTGACTGAACATATAGTGTAAGAAAGAAAGAACGAGAAACTACTGGATCTTGTTTTCCAAAACAAACCATAAACATTTGCATGACTATACCATTTCATAGAGGGTAAAATAAAGTCAAATTATTTCCAAATACACAGGTCTCATTCTTTTCGGGATAGACTCAAAAGAAAAAGGAAAGTGCATCACATAAATTGGTACAAATGAAATAGCTCCTATAGGAATCATTTTCTTCTTAGCTGAGGCTGCATTTATTCTAAGATATATATCCCTCTTCACTACCTAGGGAGAGAAAAAGTAATTTTCACTATATTTAATGCTAAATCGCTCAGAATTGAAGATAAATAATCAACCATGAAATTTTCTTAAAACATACAAACACAAAAGATAAATCATCAAGTACATAAAAATCTATTTGAAAAACTAAAAATAACGAAAACAACACATTTTCCCCACTGCAATTTTCTTCTAGAGCTAGGGCTTAAATTGTAAATTCCAAAAACGCGTCCATTTCTGTTTCCAGCTCAACTGTACAGATGTTTGGAATTTTAACTATAAGCATCAAACGAATAGCTCTACTCCAGCTCAAAATTAACAAAAAAAAATTAAAAACAATCATAAAATCCCCATTATTAATAAAAAGAAAAGTAAAACGAAAACTCAAATTTTCAATTAAATTTGGTGATCTGACAGTTAAATCGAGGAGAAAATGATAAATTTACCTTGATCAAAGAGGGAGCTTGACTTTGCAAAACTTACTGTTCCAATTCCTAACACCCGGTCGATTCTGAAGCTGTACACAAACTCCACCAAGCGCAGCTCCACCGAGTTGAACCCACTCACCTCCACCGGCAGAACGTATAGAGAAGTCGTAGTAGCAGAATAAAGAAGAAAAAGAACGCAGAGAAAACACGGATGAATGAATGAATATTGCCTTTGTTCTTAGCAATAGGAGTCTTCGTCTCTCTTTTTTCTTGGGAAGACCTATTGTCTAGTCGCTCGTATTGTCAACCAAATGTTGAGTTGGGTTGGAAATAATGTGTCCGTAGAAATAACATCATCTTTGACCTATGACTTTTGTGCTTACTATGGATGTTCCATTGACCGGGTCAATTGACCCAAAAATGAATAAAATTTGAGGTTGCATACATACACACATAAATTAAAAAATACTCAAATTTATAATTAGTCGTTTAAAAATAACTTAATTTTAAAAATAATCAAAATATAATCACTTTTATATAAAATTAAATTTGAGCCAAAACATTGTTCAAAACCCAAAAAATACTCCAGTATATTATGCTGGAGTTGCAGCATAAGTATACTTGAACTCCAGCATATTATACTGGAGTTCCAGGATAGTATGCTGGAACTCTAGCATAAATAAGTACACTAGAACTCCAGCATAAATAAGTATACTAGAACTCCAGCCTAATATACTGGAGTTCTAGCAAGTATATTGGTCCAGTATAATATACTGGAGTTTGGAGCACCAGTGCTCCAATCTCCAGTATAGTATATTAGAGCCAGCAAAGTATACCGGTCCAGCATAATATGCTAGAGTTTATATACAAGTGCACTGAACTCCAGTATATTATGTTGGACCGGTCTCTATTGCAGCAAAATAGTTGCTATTTTTATTGACTTGGTAAACTCTGACTATTTTTGATTGGCCAGTCTGAAAACTGACTATACCATACTATTTTTACGTGCATATATTTTGGAGAATAAGTATAAAATTAGATATTTGAATTTAAAAAGGTTTATGAAATTAAGGAAAAACTCCACCTTAGTTTTAAATTAAAATTTATTGTATCATTTTATTGGACATATTTTTACCATTATAATTACAAACCACGAACAAATATTATTTAGCTATATATTAACTTAATAACATTATCTACTATTCAAGTTGGAACTAAAGGGTAATTAATAGTAGCAAATCTAACCATAATTTCTTTTGATCAATCTTCAAATGTTATTCTCTCGATCTAACTTTAGATAGTGATGGAGAACGATTTAATATATTTTGATCTCCAAATAAATTCATTCACATCCAATTCAATTTTGTACTATATTAGTCTATTCATTCTATTACCTACAATATCTCATACAGTGTCACGCTCCCCGATCTTAATAGACATACATGGCACTCGATGCTTTAACTGTGATTGGATAAGTCAATCGCTCTCCGGCCTTGGGGAAATAAATCGGGACCCTTTTGTGTATTCCACTAAACCAACTTACCATGTAACAAGGAACATTACAATGCATATCTACAATAAATTTAAATCATTTCTGGAAACTTTTAATAATTTAAAAAGTTATCATCTAACAATAAAATAATTATACATACATGGCATATGAGACATACGAGAATGAAAAAAGCATAACATAACTCACTATATTTATGTGCTTCCATGACATTACGAATAAAAATAATATCGTTGATATGGCTCAAGTATTACCTAAAAAGATGTAATTATCTGGAAAAAATGCTCTGACCACGATATAGGGCTTGCTGGCAAATAGGAGGAGTGAGAGAGCATCAACAAGTGACCGGTCAATCCAGAGAGTCAAAACATGTATCCATAACCAGATATAGCTCCCTCTGCAAGAACGGACATAAGTACATGGAGAAAAGTATGTGTATGAATTGCAAACTCCCGTACATAGGAATGAGGGTTGTCACGACCCAAAAATTCCACCAAATATTGTGATGGAACCTAACCTCAAATACTAGGTAAGTCAACATGCAATATAGATCTAACTGGATGAAACATGTTATAACATAATTGAAATAGGATAAATAACTGAATAAATCCTCAACAATAGATATCATAAGATACTACAACATCAAATCCCGAAAACCTAGTAGTACGAAGCCATGAGCTCTAAAACAAAATAGAAGGAAAATCTCTAAATAATACAATAATGTCTGAATGTATAGATAACAATATGAAAAGGTAAGGGAAGGGGATTACAAGGATCTGCAGACCATCAACCCTACTTTGAATTCTCTTTGTCGGCAACAATGCTCACTCCTAAGTCTGCTACTGCCAAGGTCCGAATTTGTATATTTTGTGTAGAATTATAGTATAAGTACAAGATAATATTTACTTAGTAAGTATCAAGATGAACCACGTGAAGTAGTGATGAGGTTCAAGTCATGTGATACTCGCTCATCAAATAAACGTGTACAGTCATAACAATTCGCAACAAAAATATAACAACAGGAGCAATATCATCAAATATCAAATAAGGAGATATCAACTTACAATGAAAAATTTAACCTTAACTAACAAGTCATCATCATATAATTGAGGAATAGAACAACACGTTACAATTCAACACAGAAAGTATATATAATTCATAACAAGGTATAAAGTATTCATTCACATGGCCAAATTTCTATCTTCATGCTCAAAAATAATTATCATAGGATTTTATATCAGAATCAACCAATATCTGTTAATTTATCACAATACACATATATGACATCAAGAGATAAATATGAGAGGGCGACCATATGGGTACGGATCCAAATTCACACACTGCACAATATAATGCTCGTGCAAAACAATAACAGTATCATCTTATCTGCACGGTAAAGACCTTGTGCTACAGCATCTAATATCATATATAATATTTGTACAGAAGAGACCTCATTCCATTTTCAAATCATATCCACTTATTATGTCCAATGGTTCCATAATCATAATAATTTGAAATAGCATTTCATCTCAATAGACATGCTCACGTTAATAAAAAAAGATGTACAAGGACATAATAATAATAATAATAATAATAATAATAATAATAATAATAATAATAATAATAATAATAATAATAATAATAATAATAATAATAATAATAATAATATAGTTTGGATGTGTGCTCAATATGTAAAGTATGACTATGGGTAAATCAATTATAGCAGTAATTTTGCAAATAGCCCGTCCTGGCCAATTAATAGCTAATAATCCTAAACATGGTCGCTAGTATGAAAAGATAAGCTCATGTAGTCATACAAATAATTAAACTTGAATCATAAAAAGCACAAAATCTAAATAAGGTATAAGAGAAGGCTAAAGTCCAATCCGGTCACGAATCATACATAATATTTGCATATACACTCGCCACCTCACATATATGTCGTTTCTCACACATTCCAAATATACAAGTAAGTTCAAATCTTAAGGGGTATTCCCTCACAACAAGATTAGGCAATTACTTGTAATGACCCGACCGGTTATTTTAAAGTTTAACACCCCGATCCCTTATTAGCTGCTTTACTCGTATGTGTTTATACTATTTTAATTTGCCGTGATATTTGATTTTGAGTTTCGGAGTATTTTGGGACACTTAGCCCTAAAAGAGAGCTTAATCTTTAGCATTTGGACTGTAGTCGGAGCAGTATGAAGACGGCCTCAGAAATGAATTTCATTAGTTCCATTAGCTCCATTGCTTGATTTTGGGCTTAGAGGCGTGGTCAGATTGTGTTTTGGAGGTCCGTAGCTTATTTAGGCTTAAAATGCCGAAAGTTAAATTTATGAAGTTTCTGGTTTGATAATGAAATTTTATATAGGGATCAGAATGAAATTCTGAAAGTTATAGTGACTCTGTAGTATTGAATGTGACATTCTTGCAAACATTTAGGTCATTCGGACAGGGTTTGATAGACTTTTTGATCAAAAGCATAATTTGAGAGTTTTTGAAGTTCTAAGGCTTGAATTCGATGTTATTTGATTGATTCGATGTTGTTTGAGGTGTTTTGAAGCATTTTATAAGTTTGGATAGTGGTATATGACTTGTTCGTGCTTTTGGTTGAGGTTTTGAGAGTCTCGGGGTGATTTCGGATGGTTAACGGGGAGCTTGGAGTTGGGAATTTGCAGCTGATGCTGCTGAATTTTTCGGTCATAATCGCACCTACAGTTAGGGGGCCATAGGTGCAATGACCTCAGAAGCGAGATCAATGCTATAGATGCAACCAAAGGTGAAGGCAGCAAAACCCGTAGGAGCGGCAGGTGTGCTGCACCTGCGGGACCGAAGATGCGAAATCTAGGTCGCAGGTGCAGAGAAAGGGACTTAAATAAAACCGCATAAGAGGTTCCCTTGACTGTAAAAGCGGTACTGAAAAAGCGGAAATGGACCGCGAGTGCGAAAAACCTGGGCCAAAAAGTATAAAAAGATTTCCTTCTCGAATTTGGGTTATTTTTCATAATATTTCAACGGGAAGAAGCTTTGGAGAGCAAATTTCAAGGGAGATTTTCAGAGGGATTTGTTGAAGTAAGATTCTTGGTTCCTAAGCTCGTTATTATGGTGGTCTTTATCATTGTTAGCATGAAATTTAATGGAGAAATCAGTGGTAAATTAGGGATTAGATCTTGGTTAATTGGAGAACTTTGAGTAGTAACTTGAGGGACCATGTGAGGTTCGATTTTGGTACTTTTGGTATGATTGAACTAGTGAGAGTATGAGGGTTCTGAATTTATAAATTTTACCCGATTGTGAGACATGAGCATGGGGGCGTTTTCTTTAATTTTTCTAATTTCGCATATTAGCTTAGAATTAATTAGTTAAATTAGTTACTTGAAGTTATATTTACATTATACAATTACTTTGAATAGATTTGGGCCATTTGGAGTCGGATACTCATGGAAAGAATGTGGTATTAAGCTGGTTCGAGGTAAGTGGCTTGCCTAACCTTGCATGGGGGAACTCCCCTTAGGATTTGGTATTGTTAATACATGAAATGTTTTGTACGCGAGATGACGAGTATGTACATGTGCTAATTGTTGAAGTTCATGTTTTCATTAAGTGGCTATAACTGAGTTTTCCTTCCTGTTTATGCTACCTGCAATGTAATCCTATTGTTGGCCTAGGGACATGTCGAATTGACTTAATTGCCTTACTTGCTCAAACTGCTTAATTGAATTCCGTGCAGCATACTAGGTTAGAATTATCTATTTACCTTGGTATGAAATTTGGACTGGATTGAATATTTTTTGTATTGATGCTGTGTGTTTACTTTGACACTACAGGACGGTATCTTGGGAGATCCCCCTACATGTTTACTTTGAGACTACAGATTTGTATTCCGGGAGATCCCCCTGCACTTTTATATTGTAACTATGGGATTGCACCTGGTAGATTCCCCAGTACTGACTATTTATATTTGGGACTACGGATCAAAATTCCGATAGATCCCCGTGCACTGTGAGTTCGACTACTAGACGGTATCTCCAAAGACCCACTAGATATTTATATTTGGGACTACATGACAGTATCTTGGGATATCCCCGGTTGCTATCTCTATGTTGAGTTGTATTCCTTATGTGATTATTTTGTCTCTGTTGTAGTTGTTATTACCCTATGTTACTTTCATATTGATTTTTTTCCTTATATATTATTGTAGGGATCTAACCTTCCTCATCACTACCTAACCGAGGTTAGGCTTGGCACATACGAGGTACTGATGTGGTGTACTCATGCCCTTTCCTGCACATATTTTTCATGTACAGATCCAGGTACTTCGACTCAGCCCTATTACCCTTGAGGCGAGACGATTCTCCATAGACTTCGAGGTATATCGGTCGCGTTCAGACCGAGAAGTCCCTTTTCATTCTATCTTGTAGTGATAGCCCTTCTATCTTTTCTGTTGATTTAGATATTCTAGAGTTACAACATTCTACCATTTTTTGTAGCTTGTGATTTATGGGTTTCCGGATTTGGGAAATGTAGTTCAGTTTGAGAGTTGTATTGTATATTCCGAGCGGCATCTTAAACGTTTTATTTTGTTATTTATGTAGTTTTTGGCTAGTTTTAATTTGATGTTTCTTTTTCCGCAATTTGTTAGGCTTACCTAGTCGTAAAGACTAGGTGCCGTCACGATAGTTCACGGAGGGCGAACTGGGGTCGTGACATTATTTTCCTTAACAATTGCAAATCAACCTTCCAAAATCGCCTTCCCTTTAGAAATCACTTTTAACCGGCTAAAATCTAGCCAAATATCACTTAATAATGTTAAACACTATCATATGAATCAATTCCGAACAATAAAGTTTTAATTTTTATTCAATTCTCAACAACAAAAATTAACCCCGGGCACATGTTCAAAATCTGAGTCACGGGGTAGATATTGATTGCCCATAACCCCATGAGTTCAAATACATGTTTGATTTTCAAATCCAAATCCAAATCATGGCTCAAAACTTCAAATTTAATTCTTTGAAAATGTAGGTACATAACGCAAATTTCATCTCAAAATTCCATGTTTTAGGTGTTAATAATCCATCTACATTTTTGAAACTAACTATAAATGAGTAAAAATTACTTACCCTAAAGTCTTGTATGAAAATCTCCTAGCAATATCGTCCCTCTCCAAGTCTAGGATTTAAAATATGAGATTGAGCTTAAATTTCAACTTCTAACTCAGATGTAGATGTCGTATTTGTGACCTAGGGCTTGCATCGCAAATGCAACGCTGGGTTTGCAAAAACAAAGCTTCACCTGACCTTGCCATGTCGCAAATTGCAAATGTCTCCTCAGAAGAACCCAATCACAAATGCAAGGTCTTCCTAGCATTATCAGGTCACAAAAGCGACAACCACTTTGCAAATGAGATGGTTGCAATTGCGAGACCCCAGAACCAGTAACAACTCAACACTTCTACAAACATGCTCTGTGTGGTTCGAAACTCACGCTAGACCTCCAGGACCCAATCCAATCATACCAACAAGTCCACAAACACTAGCTAGGCATATCCAAAACTCTTAAACATATACGAGATATTGATATCTATGAATCAAGAATCAAACCACAAGCTGCACTTCTCTTAAGTTCAAGAACTTCTAAGAATCCTTTTCAAGCCTAAATAATTTGTATCACAATCATACTTTGCACATAAGTTCCATATAACAAAAGGAACCTATTCCAAGCTTCACAATAACATTTAGAGATAATATCATCAAAGTCAACTATTCATCAAATTTAAGAACTCTCCGATAATTTCAATGGTCAACTTTTGACAAATAAGCTCAAATCCTCTAAGAACCTCAAATATAAATCGAAACATATGCATAAGTGAAAAATTACCATACAAACCTATTAGAACCATTTAATCACCATTCTGAGGTAATGTATACAAAAGTCAAAACCTTGGTCAAATTTTGTTGGTGCTCGGATTGGTTTCACATTGGTTTTTAGGAAAGTTCAAATTTTGTTGGTGTTGCAGACCTCACAATTGCGAAGTTCTACCTTGTGATGCCTTGATCGAATTTGCAATGGGTAACTGAAAAGGCTAACTTCGTATTTGCAAATGCAATTGCGAAAGAGAGTATGCTTTTGCAATACTTGGGCGCATTTGCTAAGTCTTTGTGGCGCCGCGGTCGTCGCCAATTCAAGTGGGGGAGAGTGCTGCGACCCGCCTGATTTTTGCTAAGATTTCCCGCCATAGCTGCCAAAATTCAAATCTGCCATGGCTGGACAGGATTCAAAAATAGCAATGACTACACTGCAGCATGCCTGACAGCTTTTTGAAGCATGCCTGGCAGCTTTTCCCAGCATGTCTGCCTACTTTTCCAGCATGGCCAATACCATCATTTCTTTGTCTTTTCTGTAATACATGCCATACATGGCTGAATAGTTGTATAAATACATGTATAAGCCTTGCAGATAGGCATCTCAGCATTTACTTGTAAATTTCTCTCTTTGCTTCAATATAAACAGAAAATTGGCCTTGGCCTCCAAAAACGTTTGTGTTCCTTTCTTTATTTCCTTTTCGACTTTGTATATTTGCCATTTTTAGCACGTTTTGTGTTGTTTCCGACTTGGACTGAAACTAGGCAAGAGCGTTTTAGCTAAGCTAGTTGTCCTCATGGTGCTTATTGAACTTAGCCTCGTGACAAAGTGGCTCGCTTCATGGTTGCAATTGCAATGTTTGAAGTTGAGGGAGCCTGTTTCACTTTTGCAAGGCTCTCAATTGCGAACTTCTTGTCGCAATTGTGACTTCTGCAACTGACTATATTGAGGGAATTTTGGGATTGACCTATTATCTCAAATTTTGAACTCTAGACTTAGATAGGGAAGTTGTTGGAGAGGATTTTCACACAAAGCAAGATGGTGAGTGATTTCTAATTGATTTTGATATCATATCTCGTTTCTCTGTGGATTATTATACCTAGATTATGGAATATGGAAGAGAATTTTTGGTTTTCTTTGAAACTATATTTTGAAAAATAAAAATTGGGGATTAGAGAGTTGATTTGGACTCGATTTTGGAATCTAATCATATATCTGGACTTACGAGATTATAGGTAGCGAGATCTACCTTTGACTCTAGTTTTGACTATATGGGTCCAGGATTGACGTTTATTAATTTTTGGGAATTGGGTAAAGAATGAGACTTTATTATTTGGAATTGATTCCTATAGCATTATTTGATATTATTGAGTTATTTATTTGCTAGATTTGAGATAGAAGAAGGTGATATCTTTATAGGAAAGGCTATTTTAAAGGATTGTTTGAGTTTATTAAGGTTAGTATCTTTTCTAATCTTGTGTGAGGGAATAACCTTTAGTTTTGGACCTTATTTGTCTAATTTTAATGTATATACAGGTGTATATCGCATTCATATAGCACTCGGTAATAACATTTGCATGATTTTGTGTTGTTTTCAACACGCTACTCTATTTTCTGTTATTGACTAGTAATTATTTTTCAAACTTGATTTACTTATGATGAGTTGATAACTCTTTTTTTTTGTCATGTAGATGGTACTACATCTCATTATATTTTTATTGCTAGGTATTTGAGTTATTGCACAGCTTCTTCGTTTAGCGAGTATAATCATAACTTGAACCTCGTCATTACCTAATCGAGGTTAAACTTGATACTTACCGAGTAAATATTATCTCGTACTCATACTATATTCTGCATATTTTTTTCTACCGATCACAGTGTTGCAGGTAGTGGACCTCAAAGTGAGATTGTGCCTGTTCGAGAGGATTCAAGGTAGTACTACATGGATGCCACAAACCCTTGGAGTCCCCTTCTCTTATTTTCATATCACCGTATTTACTTTCAAAAATTATTGTACTTATTAACACTCATGTGTACCAAGTTAGAGCTCATGATTCTGTATTACCTAGTTTGGGAAAGTTTGACTTATGTACCTGCGTTTTGGCTTTTTAAAGGCTTCAACTATTTATGTTAATTTAGACTTATTATATCTTATCTCAATGTTTTTATGTTAATCCATAGTTTTTATATCACTGTGGATTTTTTTGTTGGACTCCAACGGATGTGGTATGGGTCATTGTAGACAGGTTCACCAAGTCGGCACATTTTATTTCAGTAGAAGTTACCTATTCTGGAGAGTGGTTAGCTGAGGTCTACATCTGTGAAATCATCCATCTTCACGGTGTGCCCATATTTATGATTTCTAATCGAGGTACGCAGTTCACCTCTCACTTCTGAAGGGCTGTACAACATGAGTTAGGCACACAGATTAAGTTGAGCACATCATTTCAACCCCAGACGGACGAGCAGACTAAGCGAACTATCTAGAAATTAGAGGATTTGTTTTGTCCTTGGGTTATGGATTTCGAGGGTTCTTGGGATCATTTTTTTCCACTTGCAGAGTTTGCCTACAACAACAGCCATCAGTCGAGCATTTAGATGGCTCTCTATGAGGCATTATATGGGAGGCAATTCCGTTCGCCAGTTGGATGGTTTGAGCCAGGAGAGGCTCGGTTGTTGGGTACCGGTTTGGTTTAGGATGCCTTGGATAAGGTCAAGATTATTTAAGATCAAATTCGCACAACTCAGTCTAGGCAGAAGAGTTAATTCGATCATAGAGTTTGCGATGTTGCATTCATGGTTGGAGAGGGGGAATTGTTTAGGGTTAAAACCCATGAAAGGTGTGATAAGGTTTGGAAAGAAGGGCAGGTTGAGCCCTATGTATATCGGACTCTTTCAGATTCTTGAGAGAGGGGGTAAGGTGGCCTACAGGCTGGCATTGCCACCTAGTTTATCAACAGTCCATCCAGTGTTCCATGTGTCCATGATCCAGAAGTATCATGATGATTCGTCCCATGTGTTAGATTTTAGCTCAGTCTAATTGGACAAGGATTTGACTTATAAGGAGGAGTTAGTGGGTCCAATACTTGAGGTCTAAGAGTTATCCGTCAGTTTGAGTGTAATGGATAGATCAACTAATCGAGGCAGCTACGTGGGAGTCTGAGTCGATCATGGGGAGTATATATCCACCCATTTTCAGTAGTCCAAGGAGCTTTCTTTGTCTATTCGAGGATGAACGTTTATTTCAGAGGTGGAGAATGTGATGACCTGATAGAATTCTATGGAAAAACTAAAGAAAATATGAAATTTTGTATTAAAACTCGTTTGTGTTTACTAGGTCAACATTTTACCTGATCAGTGTTATAACAATTCTAGTGGGTTCGTAGCATGATTTGGGATTTGGGTATATGCCCTGAATTGAATTTGGAAGTCTCTAGCTTGATTCAACATAATTTGTTGAAAAATAGCAATTTAAAGGTTTAAAGAATTCCTAAGTTTGAGCGTAGGTTGACTTTATTGCTACCGAGTTTAGATTTTGGTTCCGAAACTTGGTATGGATTAATTTTAGTATTTATGATTTGTTTACAAAATTTGGTGCAAAACATAGTTGATTTGACGTGATTCGGACGTCTAGTTGTAAAATTGAAAGCTCTTAAGTTTCTTTGGAATTTTCATTCGTTTAGATGTCTGATCCGTAGTTCTAGGTATTATTTTGATATTTTGATTGTGCGAGCAAGTTTGTATGATATTATTATACTTGTGTGCATGTTTGGTGTGGGGCCCGAGGGCTCGGGGGAGTTACATATAGGCTACATAGTGATTTTTGAACTTAGAAAATTGCTGGTGGTGTGCGGGTCTTGCGATTGCGAGACCAAGGGTCTCCAAGTATGTGATGCTCACATTTGCGAACATCTTGTTCATGTTTTGCAAACATCTTGTTCTCAATTGTGAAGATGGCCTGGGCAGTAGGGATCACGTTTGCGATCATTTGCTCACTTTTTACATGTCCAAGTTCGCATTCGCGAACAATTCATTGCAAATGCGACGAAAGCAGGGATGTGAGTTCTTTGCAATTGCGATAGTTTTCTTGCATTTGTGGGGTTTGTAATTGCGACCCCCAGGTTGCAATTGCGACATCTGTGCCTGGACAAAAAACTGAGAATGCAGGATTTAGCTTATTTTTCACAAACTCTCAATCCTAAGCACCCTAGAGGCGACTTTCTAAGAAGATTTTCTTTCCCAAAACATTGGTAAGCAACTTTAATCTATTTTTTTCAGTCACCCTTTTACTTTCAAAGTGTTTTCAACATTAAATCTAAGATTTTGATGGTAAAAATTAGGAATTTCAGTAAAATAAGGGTTTTTATAACGTTGGGATTTATACCTCTGTTTATCTTGAAAATGGTAATTACGATTACATTTGATTTTGTGGTTCTAAAAATATGTGATCTATTATCAAGCTAGTTGTTAGGCAATAGATGCTAAGTGAAAGATTAGAGTAAGATAATAGGTTGAAACTGGCGTAATAACCAAACCAAATGGCGGGAAATCGGGGGCCTCGAGCTTGTGTATTCGGGGCCCCGAGGTTGGGTCGGATGCCCTGCCGAGGGCAGTCGATGGAGGATTAACAGTTATGATAGCCTTGATGGAAGCCTTTTATGACAAATAATGAGCAATAAATGAAGAACAAAAAATAAAACACTATGAATATAAGAAATAAATGTAAGTAGTGAAATCAAGAGAATAAGTTGTGTTAGATACTAGAGAGAATGTTCTTGTATATTCAGTATTGCGTATCAGATGTCCTACAAGATGACAAGGGGCCCCTTTATATATGGGGGAGAATCTCAACATAGTACAAATGCATTTATTACAAAGATATATGGTTGGTACATATATTCAATGCCACGGTATGGGCTTGAACTAGCCAAATAAACTTGGTTTGCTTTAGTCACATGCCTTGGGAACTTCCCCCTTTTTCACCGTAATTATCATTCTGCACTACCCCGAAGTCAGACGATCGATAACCCCTCAGGTGTGAATTTCGACCATAACCTCGAGCCTTTGGAAACGTGCTTATGAAGCGTCGTAATAACCAAAAATTGGATCCTCGGATTTTACCGTATATAGATAGTCCCTGCGTTTCTTAGAGTGAAACGATAATAAATGACTTTGATATCTATCTCCTCGAGCTTATTGCGATGATGTCATGCTTATTACATAAGCCTTTGTGATAACTAAGGCGTCCCATTGGTTCATCTTTCGAGAATCATTCAATATACCACTAGTTTATATTCTCCAAAGCGATAATATCGCCACCGGTCTGTCTCCCAAACGCATTGATTGCACCTGTCAGTATGTTTTTCAAAGACATTGATTATGCTGTCGGTTACACTGTCACCCTTTCTATAAATGAAAGCTTTATTGAACCAAAACTTCACTCAAATGTTCTTCAAATGCCTTTTACCCCTTTCTTCTCTTCATTCTCATGCAACGCTATTTCCTATGTTTGAAGCCCCTGGCCATAATGTCATACAGAAGTGTTCTCATCAATCATGCCATGGCCCTTTCCTATAGATTTCCTATACTGAGTAGGATGGCACTGGTTTTTTGTTGTTGTTGTTGTTGGCTCGAAATAATGAGAGAGAAATCTCAAATTATCTTCGTATTAAAGGATATGCGGACTATGAACTTCTACTCATCTCTCTTAACTACCCGGTGTAGCACTTCAGTCATTTTGCTTTCCGTGGAGTGAGGTGGTGTCATCTACTAATTGTTGCATCCTGCACCGGTGTAATTTCTCAAGAAGTGGCTTCACAATAATGGCGCTAGCGAGACACATACTCGCCAAAATTTTCATCCATCTACTTCGTCATCTTTTTCTGCTTCTTCTTCATCGTTTTATACTTCTTTCTCATCCTTGAAGATGCCATTTGGAAAGTTGAGGTGAGGCCCCGAAGAAATGATTCTCGAAGGCAAATCTCCCGAGGATGTACCCCTGAGAGTAGATTAGAATTTTAGATGTTACTTTTGCTTATTTGTTTATGTGAGGACCATTCGTGGGCTTTCATAATCATGTGTAAGGTACCTTCATGGGCTTATTGTAATCATCATTTATTAATGCACAAAAGTTTCTACAATCTGTCTTTGATTTATGCTAGATTTTCCTTTATTTGTATTTATGAAGAATCTGAGGGCATGACTATACCGATCGGTCTGAATATAGGGCCCACTTGTAGGTATTTCCCCAGCTTTTTATTGGTTAATCCGATATCCTATGGATCCCTTTTTTGTTCCTCGGATTGATCCCGGGTTGGATTGATACAAGCTTAGGCTGCCGGGGCCCCCAGTGAGAATAAGGCTTCGAATTTATAGAATAAAATTTAGCTTTTCAGACTTCGTCGATAGTCCTTGAGGGGGAACTTTCTCGGACGTCTAAGAATAAAGATAGCCTTAAGGGTTTAAAAAGGAGTCCTCTAGTGAGTGTTTCCTCAAGCTCGAGCGACTTGAAAACTTGTTTTGAATTAGAGCGAAGATAGCCTTATAGTGTTACATATAGATCCCGGATGAGGGTTCGCCTGAACTCGGTAGCCCCTGGATTAAAGTAACCGAGAGGATGTTTAACTCGACCTTAAGGCGAGAAATAGCCCTAAGGATTTATTAGTAGTTTCCGAGCGAAAATTGTCTTAGGCTTGGGTAGCTCGAGGGCCGGATGATTGGGTAAATGACCCGCTCTTGCAATAGCAGAAATCCTCGAGGTAGGTTACCACATTGAGGTCAAGCCCATATGGGTGGGTTTTTAGACCTTATCTTCTTTTTGATAGAGGTCCTCGAGACCGGGTACCATCTCGAGGCTTATAATGATATCAATGGCTCTTTAGAGCCTATCTTCTTCTCGACAGAGGTCCTCAATATCGGGTACCATCTCGAGGCTTGTAATGATATCAATGGCTCCTTATAGCCTATCTTCTTCTTGACAGAGGTCCTCGAAATCGGGTACCATCTCGAGGCTTGTAATGATATCAATGGCTCCTTAGAGCCTATCATTTTCTTGATAGAGGTTCTCGAGATTGGGTACTATCTCGAGTCTTATAATGATATTAATTGCTCCTTAGAGCATATCTTTTTCTCGATAGAGGTCCTCGAGATTGGGTACCATCTAGAGGCTTGAAATGATATCAATGGCTTCTTAGAGCCTATCTTTTTCTCGACAGCGTTCCTCGAGATCGGGTACCATCCTGAGGCTTGTGATGATATCAATAGCTCCTTAGAGCCTATCTTCTTCTTGACAAAGGTTCTCGAGATCGGGTACCACCTTGAGGCTTGTAATGATATCAATGGCTCCTTAGAGCCTATTTTCTTTTTTACAAAGGTCCTCAAGATCGGGTACCATCATGAGGCTTATTGATGCGGGGGTTTTTAAACCCTAAAATATCGTACGAAAACATTAGCTGTATGTCATGGTTATGAAATGATCGAGCCGATCACATCGGTACATCTTCCCAGAGTGATAATGGCTTAGTTAGTATTCTTAATTGGACTTTGAGGTAGGTGGACAGTCACCGCTTTCTCTCTCTCTCTCTCTCTCTCTCTATATATATATATATATATATATATATATATATATATATATATATATATATATATATATATATATATATCTATATATATATATATAAATATGTATATATATATATGTATATATATATATATATATATATATATATATATATATATGTATATATATATATATACATATATACATATATATATATAGGTTTGTTTTCCCTCCTTTGAGGATCCCACTATTTTTATTAGATATCCTCCTTCACAAATTTCTTCTTTCCTGCGTTAGTTCTTATACCATTTTAAATTTGAATCCCTTGCTCAAATTCATGCTCCAATTCTCTTAGTTACCACAGTTATGGATACTTTGCCAGGATCCGTTTAGAAATAAAAAGGAAGTTCCTCCTTTGGTTCTCGCCTGGTTGGTGGAGCACCGCTGATGCCAGGCAAGCCAACCTCGGGACATTTTTCTTCGGGGGGGGGGGGGGACTTTTCATCAGAAAAACCTACCGTTGTTCAAGGTCATTAAGAGTATGCCTAAAAGTTTATTTCTTTAATAGGAGAGGGGTACCTTGAGTCTGTGAGGAAAGATTGCGGATGGGGGGAAAGGTAGTACTGCAGGTACCTTCCCCGGAAGAGAGCATCATGGATCATGCCGAGGGGTTTTTGAACGTGTACACTAACCCTTTTACACTAGGTCCCATTGATAGGGTTGTACTTGACTTCTGTCGAAAGTATCGGGATACCTTGGCACAGGTTCATCCGTCATTTTGGATGATAGTGTTGATGATGAAATTTTTTGCGGAGGAAGCCGGGCTTGAGTTCATCCTTAGTCATCTCATCAGGATATACCGGCATTTTCAACATCGAGGCCTGCTAACCCTTCGATGCCGATCCACCAGGCCCTTCGTTGTCGATATTGAAGAAGATGGGAATCGGGGATGGATGAGCCGATTCGTCCAGGTACAGACTGTTGACATAATCCATGTTGAGTTTCTGTCATTTCCCGAGGAATGGAATTTTACACATAAGTGGTACACTTGTTTATTTGTTGTTTTGTTTATGGCGGAGGCGGGCTCCGTAAATGTGCCTTTCTTTCCCTTTTTATAGCAGTTCCATGGATTCCATACGAGGTCACTGACATGACAGATTGGTCTTGGAAATTTGTGGCCCATTCGACTTATGATGAACGTAAGTGGCGAGATTTGTCTAAAGATAAATGGGAGGAGAAACACCACAGTATGTGTTATATGATTTGCTTATTTTTTGAAAGACGCTTTCTTTTGATGCGTACTAACTCCGTCTCTATAGGCATCGGGGAGTTCTTTGAGGCGAGACTATGCCTTCTTGGATAGGGAGAAGGATGACCAGCTTCGGAGCTGAGGAATAATAATAATAATAAGCAAAAAGGGCCTTCACAAGGCGACAATGCTTATAGCAAGACGAGCTTGGAGTGGATGTATCGGCTGAGCCTATTGCGCCCGAGATCTCTGGCTTTAGAAAAATAGTTCCTCCACTACTGCCATCTTCTTTTCCCGTCAAAGGTACTTCGAGGAATGAGGGTTCTCTATCGCCGACTTCTTCTCCCATCAAAGGTACTTCGAGGGATGTTCGAAATCAAGGGCCGCATATACCGAGCGACAGTATCCCTACCGGGATCGATTCTACTAGGGTTAAGGAAGACAAACTAGTAGATGTACGCTCGACCTTTGAGGAGGCTCAGTGGCTGTACTTGACCGATCGTATCAGTTTTATAGTTTTTGAAATTTTTTCTCTCTTATCGAGTTTCCCCTTCATAGGATTTTAACAAACTCAAGTCTGAGCTGCATCGCCATGAGGCTAGGCTGCGAAAAGCCGTAGAAGGGGAGAAATCCCTCAAGCTTCTTTGCAATGAAAGGGAAGACGTGTTGGTATACTTGCAGTATAAGGTATGTCTAAGCCTGAACTACGAAAACTACCTTGAGGAGCATGTAATTTTTATTCCAAGGGAGTGGGTATATTTTCTTCTATCTTCTGAGGCTAATGTTTCGTTTATTTCAGCTATAGAAAAAGACAGAGTACCTAGAACGCTTTGGAGCGAAGCTGGTCAAGCCAAGTGTGAGTGCGATAAGCTAAAGGCTTGGGTGGACGCCCAGGTTATGGCGAAGAAGGATGATTTGGCCAAGTCTTCCACCCTTGAAATACAAATTATAAATGCCTGTGAGAACGGCTCGGTCCGAATGGATATGATTACAAGGCTCGAGTCTGAGCTTCTGAAGATGAAGGCTGAAGTTGTGGATTCTTGGGGTAAAGTCGAAGAAATTTAAACAAGGCTGATAAGAAAGTGTCCGCCAATCTGCAAGACGTTGCCGATGCTCGAGCGCAGTTGAGAGGGGTTCTCGACCGGGAGAGTAGGAGTGAAAAGTATGTTAGGTGTAAATATGTTATGACCCAAAGGGTCCTCACCTGTTTCTTTGTTCATTTTGTGTCTCTAGGGCCTTGAAAACCTTATTTAAGGTTGCCTCGATTTACATGCGTAGTCCGGGCGTATAATCGGAAAGCTTAAATAAGAACTATGTGAGAAAAATGCAAAATTTTGATATTAAAATGATTAAATTTGACTTCGGTCAATATTTTGGGTAAACAAACTCGAACCTATGATTTGACAGTCCCTGTGGGTCAGTTGGAAACTATGGGACTTGGGCGTATGCCCGAAATCGAATTCCGAGGTCCCAAGCCCAATAAATGAATTTTCGAGTAAAGTTATTTTCTGAAAATAATTATGGAAATTGAAAATGAAATTTGATTAGAAGACTATGGTATCAGGCCCGTATATTGGTTCCGGCGTCCGGTACTAGTCTTATATATGATTAAAGTGCTTTCTGTAAAGTTTGGTTAAAAACGGACGTCGTTTGATGCGTTTCAGACTTAAAATAGAAATTTGATGTTTTATGAAAATTTGTAAGGATTCATGAGATTTGAGGCTTGATTCGATGAATATGATATTATTTTGGTGATTTGAAAGCACGAGTAAGTTTTGATATTTTTGAGTTTGTTTGCATGTTTAGTTTGGAGCCCCGAGGGCTCGGATGAATTTTGAATAGGCCGTGAGTGCATTTTTAACCTTTGTAAAAAAATTGGCATTTTAGTTCTTGTATCTTTGCATTTGCGAAGAAGTTCTCGCAAATGTGATCTCGTAATTGCGAGCCTTGCATCGCAAATGCGCGACTAAGGATTCGACTGCCTGATCGCAAATGCGAGTAGGGAGAAGGTCGCAAATGCGAACTTGGGGTATTTTGGAAGAGTTCACAAATGCGAACTAATTTCTCGCAATTCCTAAGCCTGCAGAGTCGGGGTTTGTAATTGCGAACCCCAGTTCGCAAATCCCATATCTGAGGCCCAACAAATTTTATACTTAGTCGAATTTTCATTATTGTTCACCATTCTTTCAAAACCCAAACTTCTTAGGCGGTTTTTCAAGAACAAGTTTCATTCCACATCATTTGTAAGTTAATTTCTACCCATTTCTTTCAAAAATTAACATATTTTAACATGTTTCAACTTAAAAATCAATAATTTTCATGGGCGAAATTGGGAATTTTGGGTAGAACTTAGATTTTTCTAAAATTAGGGAGTTAGATCTCAATTGAGGTCCGATTTCAAAACAAATCATAGATATGGATTCGTAGGGGAATGGGTAACCGGATTTTGGTTCGAACCTAGGGTTTTGACCACGTGGGCCCGGGGACAAATCATAGAACATAGAAATTCATCTTTATGCATTCAAATTGATTTGTTTAGCATTTGTTGATGTAATTAAGTAACTTGTGACTAGATTCAAGTGGATTTTTGGTGGAATCAAGGGGTAACGCTATAATTGAGGCTTGAGTTGAACTCAAAACATCGAGGTAAGTGTTTGGTCTAACCTTAGCTTGAGGGATTAAGAGTTTTATCCTATTTGCTATCTGTTTCTTGTTGAGTACGACGTATAGGCAAGGTGACGAGTATCTATACGTTGATGTCGAGAATGACCGTGAGTCATTAAATTGCAAGTATCTTGATTTCGCTGTATCTCCCATGCCTTTGTGATGATTCCTATTTATTGTGTAAAGTTGTGAAAAGAATTGTGACTTATGAACATTGAAGAGCGATCCAGTGATGTAACAAACTTTGAAAGTATATGTGATAACTAAAAACTCTAGAGCATTGGATGGGGTTGTAAAGTGAATTGTGATGTAAAAAGTGAGAAAAGAGAAGAGATAATTATATTGCTCCTTGCCAGTCTATTGTTAGGTTGATGGTTCCTTGTTTAGGTGTTGTAATAAGTTTAATTATTGCTAAAGTAATTAGATGTCGAAATGAGATTGGTTATGGCTGAAGTAGTTAGGTGTTGTAACAAGTTTAATTATCGTCGGGGTAGTTAGGTGCCAGAACGAGTTTGATTACAGTTAAGGTAGTTAGATGTTAGGGCAAGTTTGGTTATAGTTGTGGTAGTTAGATGTTGGAAAAAGTTGGGTTATAGCTGAACCTCCCTTGCTGGGGCGTTTGAATTACTGTTATTGTTTCCTTGCCAGGAAGTTATTACATTGTCTTGTTCGTTTGCTGGGATTATATTATGTATTTTGTTGATTGAAATAGCATTGGGTGGTATGCCTACCAAAATATATTAAATGGGAGCGGGTGGTACGCCTACTATAAGATATTGAAATGGGAGCGTGTGGTACGCCTACCACAAGATATTGAAATGGTAGCAAGTGGTACGCCTACCACAAGATATTGAAATGGGATCGGGTGGTATGCCTACCACAAGATATTGAAATGGGATCGGGTGGTACGCCTACCACAAGATATTAACATGGGAGCGGGTGGTACGCCTACCACAAGATATTAAAATGGGATTGGGTGTTACGCCTACCACAAGATATTGAAATGGGATTGGGTGGTATGCCTACCACAAGATATTAAAAAGGGAGCAGGTGGTATGCCTACCACAAGATATTGAAATGGGAGCGGGTGGTATGCCTACTACAAGATATTGAAATGGGATCTGGTGGTACGCCTACCACAAGATATTGAAATGGGAGCGGGTGGTACGCCTACCACAAAATATTGAAATGGGAGCGGGTGGTATGCCTACCACAAGATATTGAAAAGGGAGCAGGTGGTACGCCTACCACGTGATATTATTAAATGGGAGCAGGTGGTATGCCTACCACGAGATTGATTGAAATGGGATCAGGTTGCACGCCTGCAACAAGATGAACTGAGTTTGAAAGATGTCTTATTTCCTTATTCAGTATTAGAAGTTTAACTGCAGATATTTATCTTGTTATCTCTGATATTTTGTTTCTATGTGTTGCCCCTAAAGCATGTTACCTTCACCAATTTTAGTTGCTACTTCTGTTGTTTCTACGTATATTTATATATGCCTATCTTCACAGGTTCATCTGGAGTCTGGTCTTAGCCGTCACTACCTCGCCGGAGTTAGGCCAGACACTTACCAACACATGGGGTCGGTTGTCTGATGTTACACTCTGTGCTATTTTGCACAGATCCAGATGTCGGAGCAGCATTTGAGCAGCAGTATTATATTGGGAGCCAGCCTTCAGTCCATCGAGACACCGAGGTAGCCCTGCAAGCGTCCGCAGGCCCGACGTCTCCTCTATCCTTATTTTAGTCTGTTATGTCTTTGTATTCGAGACAAACAATTATATTTCTTTTCAGACGATTGTATTTAGCACTCTCAATAGTTCTGAGTATTGTGAACCTGTCTGGGTAGAGGCTTATATTGAATATTCCGCATTTCAGTTCAGTTTTCCATAATTAAGACTTTCGCTTATTATTTAATTTCGCTGTCGTTATATTATTGCCGATAATTGTTAAAAAGGGATTTTGTTATTAACAGAAAGTAATTAAACTTGGCTTGCCTAGATCCCATTAGTAGGCGTCATCACGACTGAGGGAAGGAAATTCGGGTCGTGACAAAATCATAGAGGGAAACCCTCGAGGAGATCTACGCTAGGGGTTTCGATCTCTCAGAAAAGATAAAGAAGGCAAGAGCAGACCGATATAATGCTAAGTTCCTTCTGTCCGATGTCGAAGATAGTAAGAAAGAGGCCGACGGGCCATAGTCCCTGAGGGGGATGTAGATCAGACCTTTCTTTTCTGATTTTGTGTATAAGTTTTTAAAGATCACTGTAAATGGACCTTTGTATTTTTTCACATATACGTATAAAAGGAAGCCTTGCGATTTCATTTTTCATGCACTTTCATTTGCTTTGATGTTTGTCAGTCGTCTTTAAAGAACCCTTAGGTTTATAGTACGACCCTAGGGCTTGCTGGCCTGGTCTATAGGCTCTTACGCGTTTGGTCAGTACCGTCACGCCTCTTTTTTTCACATAACCCTATTACAGGGTTGAGCTAGAAGAGTTTTTCCAATTAAAGTGATGTTTTGAAAAGAGATTATTATTATTTAGAGCCGCCACTTAGAATTGAGTTTTCGTGTTCCAAGTCACCTTTTATTGAATCCCTTATTAAAAGGAAGATCTGACTCCTAATTTATAGTCTACGAAAATAGAAGACTGAGTAAGAAATTCTGTTGATCGAGGGGAAGGTGTAAGGCACCTCGAGTCCTGTGGTTCTAGCACGGTCGCTTTATTGACTCATGTAAGGCTTAAACCAATTTTTAGCTATTCTGTATTTTATTAATTATGGCTTATTGATTACTGCTTAACTAATTATTATATTTTATAATTGTGTTCACCCTGATGCAGTATTCATACAAGGTACTTTTTTGATATTAAATATTAAACCAAGGTATTGAATGTACACATTGTTATAATATAATTATTTTAAATTTAAAAGGCATCAAGACATGGAATGCGCACGTGATCTTTTTATTATTTTTGACATATCAATCCAAGGTTCTGATATATATATATATATATATATATATATATATATATCTAGGAGTTATAAAATTTCTATCTTAATGCCATCTGGAGTCTTGTCTTGATTCTTGACTTGCTTCTCCCATTGACTTTAGACTGAAACTTGATGCTCTCGATGCAACAAACTATGAAATATTCTCGCAAGCTTGTTTCTTGATCAGATGATGGGAAGATGGATTTTGACCCCATGTCTTTGCATGCATTATGTCATAGCTGGTATTGAGATCAAACGTTCCATTTTCTCCGGCAATAGATAAAATCTTATTTTTTGTACATCCAATCCATGCTTTGCAGAAAAACCTACAAGCCATCACAAACAAACAAAACGAACAAAAAGTTTCTACCCTAATTTGCACTAGGAAATTTTTGTGAGTTATTGAAAACACATTAAACTATCTTTGCCGTGCAGAATTAAGAATTAAGAAAGACACATATTTTTTATTAATTTTGAATGTTGTACCCAGTGTTAACAAGAATAGAGGCAACCAAGGGATGTGGTACTCTATGTCGACGATAAGATAAGGCTCATGGCACTCTGAGATTCTACTAAGGCATATCATAGCGTGTGTAGGTAGAAAGTAATGTGACCAAGGGATGTAGTACCATGTGTCGACAATAAGATGAGGCTCATGGCACTTTGAGATACTATTAGGGAATGTTGTATCATATGTTCGCAATAAGAAGTACAACTAGGGGAAGTAATACCCTATATTGGTAATAAGATGAGGCTCGTGTCACTCTAAGATGCTACTACGGAATGTGAAGATGAGGCTCGTGGCACTCTAAGATGCTACTATGGAATATCGTACCCTATGTAGAAAATAATGCAACAAGGAGATGTAGTACCTATGCTGGCAATAAGATGAGGCTCGTGGCACTTTGAAATGCTACTAGGGGATGTCATACCCTATGTAGAAAATAATGCAGCCGCGGGATGTAGTACCCTGTGTTGGCAATAAAATAAGGCTCGTGGCACTCTGAAATGCTACTCGGGAATATCAAGATGAGGCTCGTGGCACTCTAAGATGCTACTAGGAAATATCGTACCCTGTGTAGAAAATAGTGCAGCCAGGGGATGTAGTACCCTATGCTGGCAATAAGATAAGGCTCGTGGTAGTCTCAAATGCTACTAGGGGATTTCGTACCCTATGTAGAAAATAATACAGCCAGGGGATGTAGTACCATGTGTTGGCAATAAAATAAGGCATGTGGCACTCTGAAATGGTACTAGGGAATGTTGTACCCTATGTTTGCAACAAGAAGTGCAATCAGGGATGTAGTACCCTATGTTGGCAATAAGATGAGGCTTGTGGCACTTTGAAATGCTACTAGGGGATTTCGTACCATATGTAGAAAATAATGCAACCAGGGGATGTAGTACTCTCTATTGGCAATAAAATGAGGCTAGTGGCACTCTGAAATGCTATTAGGGAGTGTTGTACCTTATGTTTGCAACAAGAAGTTCAACCAGGGGATATAGTACCCTGTCTTGGCAATAAAATGAGGCTCATGGCACTCTGAAATGCTATTAGGGAGTGTTGTACCCTTTGTTTACAACAAGAAGTGCAATCAGGGGATGTATTACCCTGTGTTGGCAATAAAATTAGGCTCGTGGCACTCTGAAATGCTACTAGGGAATGTCGTACCTATATTAGCAATAAGAAGTGTATCAGGGGATGTAGTACCCTGTGTTGAAGATAGGCTGTTGATTCATTTATAATGAATATAAAAATAACATGATTACGTGCATATTGGAAGGATATCATGGATTTGAGAACTTCACTTGGTGGTGTTCATCTTTCCATGGACTGTTTCACTAAACTATTTTGTTCCTGTTATAAATAAAGAAATATTCCGTTAGTTTTAAAATGGTGGTCAGTTTGTGGCCTTGATTTCTTGGGCGACTTGACCTTGCGTCCATTACACTTGTTAGAAAAACCTACCCTATCGATGATCGTACAAATTATCGGGAGATTCAGACTTTACTTTCTGAAGATCTTCATTCTCAACATCAACACTTGCCTATTTTGCACCTATCACTTTTTGTGTTTATGGTGCAAACAACCTTGCTCCCCAAAACAACTTTTGATGAGTAACTTTTGTTGATCCTTAAAACATTGCTTAGTCCTTTAAGCCTCTTGCTTGACAAGGAATATCAAAGTGAGCTTTATGGCTTTGCCCATACTGTTATGCCCAGAAACGTTTGCTTCATATAACGGGGAAACTGTAACCAATTTTGTGGCCTTTTCTTTGCTTTGCTTTGACAAGAATTAGATTGAAAGGGACTCAAAGAGAATAGTATGAACAAAAACAACTAGGTGAACTAATACACATTTCAACTTAATCAAGAAGCATCCCTTTCAGGAAAAAGAAAATAAAATAAGAAAGGACTTATCTGGAGGAATATGCTGACTTCAATGAACATGATCTGCACTTTGGACTGGATGCCCGATCCATTTGAATTGTCTAATTCTCAAAATCTATTGTAAACTTCACTTTGAAACTGAGTTCTTTATCTTAACCATGCTTGTGCTGGGATATAAAGACCTAAAATCGATCAATGATGCCCTTTGTGGGTTTTCACTAATTGACCTCTCTCATTTGCCTTTTTCTGAACTCACCATTGCCTTATAGTGCCCGTGAGGGTTTTTACCAATAAGACTCTCTTATTTATTTTTCTCAACTCACCATCGCCTTATAGTTCCCTTGAGAGTTTTCACCAATAAGACTTTCTCATTTGTTTTTATCACTTTGCAATGGTTGAAGCATCACCCGTAGTATACTGACTTAGCATTCTCAAAAGCTGATCAGAAGGTCTTAAAAGGGAAAGGTAAAAAGAACTACTCAACTGAATTACAACTTTTAGAACCATTTTATGGAACAACCATCGAAGATAAAATAGAAACATGCCCCAGTTTCTTTGAATATTGGGGAAATGTGGATTTTTATTTGGTGTGACCGACCAAAGTGAGGCGGCCTATGTATCCATTTGGAATTAGGTCAGACGTATTTCAATGAACATGAACTTCTTTTGATGAATTTTTTATTTGATTGATTTTTTTTTTTATTTTTGATTTTGATTTTTTGTAAGTACATTGGTTCCAGAAGAGGGGAAAACAAAGAAATATAAATAAGGCTTCAAAGGGCTAACTAGGGTTGACTAGTATTTTGGGTAGCAAGAATGATAGCCTTTCATCATCCCAACCTGAGAATGCTACGTATATATAAGAAAAATGCCCTAACAAAAGCATGTCAGACATAGTATCTCTTGACCATATCTGCATTGACAGATATATCTGTCACCTTTCCTTCTATATCTTTCTAGTGTAGAGCTCCTTTTGACAATACTTTCTTGATGAGGTAGGACCTTGCCAATTTGGGGCTAACTTTCCTTTTGCTTCTTCCTGGTGCGGAAATATGCATATCAAAACAAGCTGTCCTACCTCAAATTTTCTTGGGCGCACTTTCTTATTGTAAGCGCCTGCCATTCTTTGTTGGTATAATTGACCAAAACAAACTGCCGCCAAACACTTTTCATCAATCAAACTCAACTGTTCCAATGCGGACTTCACCCATTCTGTGTCCTCAACCCCTTCTTCAATAATTATTTGGAGAGAGGGAATCTCAATTTCAGCAGGTATGACCGCTTCAGTACCATAAACCAATAAGTAGGGTGTTGCACCGACTGATTTCTGTACAGTTGTCCTGTATCCCAAAAGAGCAAAACGAAATTTCTCATGCCATTGCCTAGACCATTGGACCATCTTCCCACATCTTCTTGATGTTCTTGTTTGTAGCTTCGACAAATCCATTAGCTTTTGGTCGGTAAGGAGTAGAATGGCGATGCTCAATTTTAAATTGTTCATATACCTCCTTTATCAGATGACTATACAAATTTGCAGCATTATCTGTAATAATGGTTTTTGGAATACCAAAACGACAAATGATGTTGGATCGAACAAAGTTTATTACTGCTTTCTTGGTAACCACTTTCAATGTAATATCTTCTACCTATTTGGTGAAGTAATCAATTGCAACCAAGATGAATCTATGCCTATTTGAAGCTTTTGGCTCGATTGGTCCAATGATGTCAATTCCCCAAGAACAAAAGTCCAAGGAGCCGACATAGGATACAATTTTGAAGGAGGCGAATGAATCAAATCACTATGAATTTGACACTGGTGGCACTTATGAACAAAATGAAAGCAATTTTGCTCCATAGTAAGCAATAATATCCTGCCAGAAGGATTTTCTTTTCTAGAACATATCCATTCATGTGTGGACCACAAACTCCTGAATGCACCTCACTCATAATCATTTCAGCTTCTTTGGCATCCACACATCTCAATAAATTCAAATCCGGAGTTCATTTGTATATGATTTCCCCACTCAAGAAGATACAATTAGAAAATCACCTAATACTTCTCCTTTGATTCCTATTGGCATGTTCCGGATATTCTCTTATTTTCAGATATTGTTTAATATCACGGTACCATGGTTCACCATCTAGTTCTGCTCAATTGTACTACAATAACCATGTTGATCCCGAATTTAAATTTCTAATAGGTCAATGTGAGTATTAGCCGGATATGGAAGCATTGAGGCAAGGGTGGCCAAGGCATCAACTAATTTATTGTGAAACCTGGGAATGTACCTAAACTCGATGGACTTGAACCTTTTGCTAAGATCTTCCATACATTGTCTATATGGAAGGAGCTTGAGGTCTCGAGTCTCCCAGTCACCTTGAGCTTGCCGAATACGCAAATCTGAATCTCCCTTTACCAATAATTCATCCATATTTAGGTTTATTTCCATGTTCAGACCCATGATGCAAGCTTCATATTCTGTCGTATTGTTTTTACAGAAGAAACGAAGTCATGCTGTGGAAGGGTAATGTTGCCCAGTAGGTGATGCAAGAATTGCCCCAATCCTTACACCTTTTATGTTAACAGCCCCATCAAAGTATAGTTTCCAAATTTCATAGTCATCTTGGGCTACTTCTTCAACTAAATTAACCTCTTCATCTGGGAAGTATGTGTTTAAAGATTCATACTCATCATCAATCGGATTTTCTTCCAAATGATCAGCCAAAGCTTGTGCCTTCATGGCCGTATGAGTGACATAAACAATATCAAACTCTGTGAGCGAGATTTGGCACTTTTCCAATATGCCAGTTGGCATCGGCTTCTGAAAGATGTACTTTAGGGGATCCATTCGGGATATGAGGTAAGTTGTATATGCCAAATGATAATGCCTAAGCTTCTAAGTGACCCAAGTTAAGGCGGAACATGTCCTTTCCAAAAGAGTTTATTTGGACTTATAAGTAGTGAACTTTTTGCTCAAATAATAGATTGCTTGTTCTTTTTTGCTTGTGACATCATGTTTACCCAAAACACAACCAAACTATCTATTACTGAGAGATATAAAAACAGAGGCCTACCCGGTTCCGGCGGGACCAGAACAAGAGGATTCGACAAATATTCTTTAATCTTATCAAAAGCTTCTTGGCACTCATCTATCCATTTGATAGCAGCGTTGTGTTTCAACAACTTGAAAATGGGCTCACATGTGGTTGTAAGCTGCGCAATGAACCTGCTGATGTAGTTCTCCTCCCGAGCAAACTCATGACTTCTTTTTTATTCTTCGGGGGAGGCAACTCTCCAATGGTCTTTATCTTAGAGGGATCTAACTCAATGCTTTTTTGACTAACTATAAAACCCAAAAGCTTCCCATAAGGAACGCCAAATGCACATTTGGCTGGATTTGAGTTTGAGATTGTACCTTCGTAGCCTTTCAATGAACTTTTCAAGTTTTGCACACGATCATCTTGTGTTCTAGACTTAATGATCACATCATCAACATACACCTCAATCTCTTTATGCATCATGTCATGGAATATGATAGTCATGGCCCCCATGTAAGTTGCTCATGCATTTTTCAAACCAAATGGCATGACCCTATAATAATAAATTCCCCTAGGAGTTGTGAAGACGATGTTTTCTGCATCTTCTTCATCCATCAAAATTTGGTGATACCTGGCATAACAATCCACAAAATATTGGATCTCATGTTTAGCACAATTGTCCACAAGGATATGAATGTTGGGTAAAGGAAAGTTGTCTTTTGGTCTTGCTTTATTTAAATCCCTATAGTCAACACAAACTCTAATTTTCCCATCCTTCTTTGGAATTGGCACAACATTTGCTAACCAAGTAGTATATCGGACGACCCTGATCACATTTGCACTTAGTTGCTTCATGACTTTTTATTTAATCTTATCACTCATATCTGTCTTAAACTTCCTTTGTTTTTGTTGGATTGGTGTAAAATTAGGATATGTAGGAAGCTTATGAACCACTAAATAGGCACTCAAACCCGGCATGTCATCATACAACCAAGCAAATACATCTCTGTACTCGAACAAAATTTGAATTATGGCATATCTCGTCTTTTGTTCAGTATGAATGCTTATTTTTGTTTCTCTAGTTTCTGCAGGACTTCCAAGGTTAATCGCCGTGGTTTCATTTAAGTTAGGCTTAGACTTATTATCAAATTGATCCAATTCCCTTTTTATTTCCTTAAGAGCCTCATCTTCATCATACACAACTTCTTGATTCATTATTTCAATATTAGACAACTTTTTAAGATCTGGGCATGAATTCTGCGTGCATGTCATGTTTTTATATCCAGCGGTAATGAAACTAAAAATGATGAGAAATTAACAAAAATTAGGGAAAGGAAAAGATAGACTTCTACTATGAAACTGGAACTTCATTTTATTGAATTTGAAAGGATAGAATGGTTAACATCAAAGCAAAGCAATTAAACTAAAATATATGGATTACGACCTTGAAAATAATCCAAATATAGAAAAAGCAACAAAATAGACTACCAAGACTCCTTCCTGTTGAGAAGAGGAGTTGCTTCCCAGTTTTTGAGCAATGTATCTGGACCAATCAGCTGAACACTTGCACGGCTAGGGCCCCGACCGACGTGAACCATATTGATCCCATAGAACATCTCCTTGAGACCCTGGCAAACTTCCTCAATGTCATCCTGAATAGAAGGATTTTGGACTTCTTCAAATTGTGGCTCAACAAAAAACTAGGCAATGTGACGGATTGGTTTTGAAAATTTCCAACCATTCTTTTTGCGGTCCTTGACTCTGTTTATGTCCGCTGATATTGGTTTAAAACCCAAGCCAAAGGTATCTTTCTTTGAAAGGGAGCAATGTGGTCCACAATTCCTTGCAGAAATGATCCTAATCCTTTTCCTGGTCCATAGCCGTTGCTCAATATCAGTGAAGCTACCATCATATATGTGGCTGAAAGATGGGTACGCAGAATCGGTTTTCCTTCTTCAACTTGGTCTACCTCAATCACCTCTAATGTTTGATACATGAGAGATTCACATCCTTCTATGGCCTTGATACATGTAATGGACGGGTAATTATAAATGGATGAGTCGTCCTCTCCATGAAAAAAAATTTCTTGCCTGTCATATTCGAATTTGACCATTTGACGTAGGGTGGATAGTTTAGCTCTGGCCATATGGATCCACGGCCTTCCCACAAGAAAATTACAGGAGGTTTTTTATATCCAACACTTGAAAGACAATGTTAAAATCAACCGGGCCAATTGTCATGGTGAATTCGATTTCCCAAATAGTGTCTCTTTATGAACCATCAAAAGCTTTAATGCTGACACTAATAATTTGAATTATTTTAGTGTCAATGTTCAGTTGTCGTAGAATAGAAAGAGGGCATACATCGACACTTGAGCCTCTGTCAATCATGACCCTTTTTATGTAATGCCCTTCACATTTGACCATAAGATGCAAAAATTTATTGTGCCCAACTCCTTCCTCAGGAAAATCATCATCGCTGAAAGAAATTTTGTTCACCTCAGAGAATTTTTCAGCCATTTTTTCTAGCTAATTCACCGTTGTCTTTTCTGAGACATATGCCTTGTTCAAAGTTTTGATCAACACACGGCGATTTTTTTTCGAGTGCAAAAGCAGAGATAACAATGATATCTGAGCAAGGGTTTTCCTTAGTTGGTCAATGATAGAGTAGTCTTGTATTTTCATCTTCTTATGGAATTCCTCCGCTTCTTTTTCTGAAACGATTTCTTTCACTAGAAAGTTATTTTCCTGGCTTGCTTAGCTTTTCTCAATTCCTATGGTGAGTAGCACCTTCCAGAGTGGGTCAAGCCTCCCATTTCATATGTTTCTTCCACTATCTCTTTTCCTTTGTATATCATGACAGTCTTGTTATAGTTCCAAGGAATATCTTTAGTGTTTGACATTGGGAGTTGTGCAACAGGTCGGTTCACAACTGGATCTGTTATAATTCTCAATGCATTATTAGGAACAATCTTTTGAATGACCCCAAGGATGTAAAGTTTTGGCTCATCTAATTGAACCCCAATCTTTTTTGTGCTTCCAGGGACATAGAACCATTTTTTCAGAACCTGCCGAGTTTGAACTAGAACTCGCACCTTTCACAATCAACGGTACTGATTGCGCCAAGCTTACTATCACTTTTGGCTCTTTCTCTATGGTTCCAACAATCATCTCTGTCTTGCTATACTACTTATAATTCCAATCATAACAAATAATCCCAATAAAATATGTATTATCATGAGCTAGGAGCGGATTGTTTATGATGTTAGGAGTATCTTCATTGTTTGCTACCACAATTGCCTTTGCTTCAATCAAATTTTCAATGGATTTCTTTAATGTCCAACAATTCTTAGTACTATGACCTTAGGTGTTAGAGTGATACTCACATCTTTCATTGGAGTCAAAACCTTTTGAATTTTTATTCACATAATGCAACATGATAGGTTCAATCAACTTTCGAAATAGGCTTGTATACGGTTCTCCAATTAGGGTGAACTCTTTCTTTGGCTCTTGTTCTCTCACATATTCTCATCTGGGATGAAGATTATATGGTGCCTAAAAATTTGGCTGGAGTTGACAGGAGCCTTGTGGAGTCGGCGCTTGCCATTATTGGTGATTGGGAGGCCTAACATAAGCCTGAGCATTAAACACTGTATACTGTTGCGAGGGCACTGAGTACCGGGGACCCTGAGGCAGATAATAATGTTGAGGAGAATTGGATTGCCCTTGTTGGAATTGCACGTACGAAGGAACTATTACTCTTTGAACTCCGCTGAACCCAGATGCCACCATGTATCCTTCTTCCTTCTTTTTCCGATTTTTGAAACTGCCTGACCCACTTTGAATTGTTTGCGCGGTCGCCTTAAGGGCTGCCTGACTCACAATTTTTCCCGACTTCATGCCATTCTCAACTATTTCCCCAATCTTAATCGCCTCAACAAAAGGTTTACCAATGGCGGCCAACATATAATGGAGGTAATCAGGATCCTGAGCTTGGAGAAAGTAGTCAATCATTTCTGCCTCTTTCATTGGTGGCTTGACCGTAGCAGCCTGCTCTTTCCACTTGATTGCATATTCTCTGAAGCTTTCTTCTGGTTTCTTCTTTATGTTGACAAGAGAGGAGCGGTCTGGCACTATATCAATATTGTATTGAAATTGTTAGACAAAATCTTGAGCTATGTCGTTCCAAATATTCCAGTGAGATATGTCTTGATCTATGAACCACTTTGAAGCAATTCCTGTCAAACTTTCCCCAAAATAAGCCATGAGTAATTATTCTTTGCCTCCTGCTCCCCTCAATTAGTTACAATATCTTTTCAAGTGGCCCACAGGATCACCGTGACCATCATACTTGTCACACTTAGGGATCTTTAATCCGGGAAGCAAATGAACACGGGGAAACATGCATAAATCATTGAACGAAATACTCTTGTGGCCTCCCAGACCTTGTATGTTTCTCATGGTTTGTTCCAAGATCTTTATTTTTCTTGTCATTTTCTCATGTTCCATATTCTTTTCGGACTTTTCAATCTCAACTGGGAACATGTTCTAAGGAGTGTGCTTGTATGAATCTGGAACCTTGAAATTCAGTCCTGGAGAGTAATGTTGGGCATCATGAGCTTCAGATATGGATCATTCTTGAGCTTTTGAGCAACAGCCGGTTGAGGAACGATGAAAGTAGGGACAATGGGTACAGTGGGTGGGCCATTTCTGAGGGGTGCGGTTGTAGGACGTGGAATGGAGGTACTGGGGATAATGGGAAGGTTAATGCTCGGACTGAAACCTGGTTGGTACATTGGGTTACTTGTTATGGAGATGGACACTTGATTTGTGACTGATACATTATGAAGATTATTCAAGGGCCCTATGGGTAATGATGGCGGTTCCTGTCCATTCACCCAAACCTGGTACATCCCTGCCAATTGTTGTTTCAACATTCTTACCTCTTCAACCAGTCCCAAACCTTGTTCGACACATTGTCCATGGGCATCATCATTATCTGATTCAATCTCACTGTTGTTTGCCATTCTACTTTTTCCTTTTGACCTCGTGTTGTAAGGGTGAGTCACCAGTTTAAACCACAAACCAACCACCTTCGTTTAACTTTATCTCTTTTAAATGACAAAGAACAAACGTGTTAGAGTTAGGCATTTTGCAGATATTAATCATACATTGTATGTCATGCACTTAATGCCATTTTTATTTCTAGTATGAGTTTGGAAGGCTTCATGCTTCATCCCGACTTGTTGGTTTATTTCCTTTTGAACTTACTGCTCCTTTTTTATTTTATTTATTTATTTGTTTTTCAGTTTTTTCTGAGATTAATATGGCTATGATCGCATCCGATGGAGATTGCCTACGTATCATTACGCCGCATGAATCAGACTATTACGTAGTTCAAGAGAACTTTTTTTAAAAAAAAAAATCAAATAAAACAAACTAAAATATTTTTCATTCATTTTCAGTCAACTTTTTTTCTATATATAGAATGAGAGAAAAAGAAATATATACAAACCGACTCTACTGACTCTAATGATATAAACATGACTGGAATAAAATAAACTTTGATAATAATAAAAGTCTCCAAATATGAAATTAAAAATGCGACAAATAAAAATGAAACTAAGAACTAATGGACTGCACTAAAAATTTAATCTTCAATGGCCTTCTTGCTTAAACTAATATCATCAAAGGTCTGCATCTCTTGGCCTCCACTGTCCCCCTAAAGTCTCAACTGTGAAATGAGAGCATGTACTTGTTGACCAACTTTCTCATTTAGACGATGATGATCATCATGAACATATGCTGATCTTTTTGCCAATCGAAGTACCTGCTCTCTAGCTTGCCTCATATTCACGTGACAATTCTGCAACCATATCTGGGTAGTGTTTAGGGCATACCCTATCTGAGCCTCACGTCCCCCATAGTCTTCAATGTGACGGTTTAACACACCTCTCTCAATCATCCACTGAGGCCACTCTTCCTCAAAATCTGTATGTTGATGACCTATTTTCTACCTTTTTATTTCTTCTAATTGTGCATAAAGCTGACTCTTTGAGTGTATCTAGTGGGCCTTTTCTAATCAAACTCCATTTGTTGCTGGTGCGTATCCTCTTCAATGATACTCAAGTCTTCTTGCAACTTATGTATTTCAACATTTTTTATTCGCCTCAACTTTTCTGACTAAACCAATAGCGTTTGCCAGTTCTTCTTCTAAACGGGCTGCATCATTTTTAGCATGCTATAGATCTTTATCCATGACCCCAAGGCAGATTAATAATCTTTCTCAATGATTAAACGAATATGAGCGACTCCGGCTTGCTGTTAGGCTTGTTGTTTGGCTATAATCATCTGAGCATGCTCCAATTTCTCTTTCAACTTTTCTATAGTTCTTTGATCATTTCTCTTTCTATTCGACCCCTCAGGCTTATCTCATAACGGCGAAAGATCATGAAACCAAGTAATATATTCAGGGATCACCTCTCTAAGATCTCAGTCCTCTACCATCTCATTGAACTCCGAAACTTTACTTGCATACCAAATTTTCATAATTTCCTCTTTATCATGAGGTTGATCTTTACCAAAATCATAATAGAACTTGCTCATATCTCGTGTTGGTGGCACCTCCTGTCATTATGCAAACTAGCGCATTACCCGAAGTGGAGCATAAGGCTAAAACCATCCTATCCTATGAGTACCAAATAATAATGGTATGTAGATTCCCAAATGACCTCTTTCGAGGAAAACCAATCTTAATTCCATGTGATCTGTTTGGTAGACAAAGTAAGAAGTAGTTCTTTCCAGGCATTAATCCCTTCAGGTAAGTGACATTTGTCAATTCTTTTCTAGTGATCAAAAGTGTGATTGGGACAGCGTTTACTAAAATTAGAGATCATAGGATGACGATAAAAATGCTCTAAAACTATATTTGTACAAAATGTTGCAGCCATCAAAGTTTCAAGCTCCCAATTTACATCCAGTTAAAGCACGAAAAATGGAAAAAAGAATCATAGGGACCAAAGTATAATCATCCCCTTTGGAAGTCAGATCCTCAACTACACCTGCCAACCGGATGTCAACGCGTCCTTCTCTTTCTAAAAAACTACACACCCCAAAAGAGCAACCATAAATGCAAACCTTCTGTGTATCTTTCATGTTTCCTTGTCTTACTTTGATTTCAAATTTTCTCACATTCCTTTCGAAATTGCATTCTAGGTCGTACAAATGAAACAGAAATCCCAACTTAACCCACTTGCCTCCTAAACCTTCATACTGTCTGTAATTTACGTTCAATAGTTTCATAAACTTAGCCTCATTCACACTTTTTGGTACTATGGGCCTCTGGCGGTGAAGATTATGGCCCCACCCATAGAAATGGGCGATTTCCTCCAAAGTCGGACTCATTTCACAGTCAGTAAAATGGAACACATTATTTTTAGGATCGCAATGCGGAATCAAAGCTTCAATCACATCCCTCAAGCTCCCTATAGGCATGATATCTAGGCGGATTAACAATTTTAATTGATTTGCAGCATCATACAGAAATACTCGTTATGACTGAATCAGAATTAAGTCCTATATGCATAAGGTATATTATTAAACTGATTTTAAGGCATAATTTTTTGGACCATATATGCATTATTTCTAAACATGGCAAAATGTAAACATTATAGACATGATTTATATTAGGTAAAACAATCAAATCAAAGAGCAAAAGTCCTATGAGCATACTATCTATTAAGAGCAAACATACTTTAAAAGAAAAGTCCAAAGAGCATGATTTTTGCCCATATTACCCCCAGAATATAGTCATCTACCTACCCTTTTTCACTAAATACCCCAATATCTATTTACAAATTATTACAAGCCAATGAATAAATTACATAAATGAACTAGAAAATCAAGAAGTTATTCAATAGGGAGCCTTCAATTAGGTCCAGGTTTCCTAAAGCCTCCAATGGTCTCATAAGCCTCAGTTTCATAGAAAAAAATCATAGTCTAGGTGTATCAAAGTTCTCTAAGGATCTCAAGGATCCCAGTCAGTGCTCACACCTAGACTTAGTAACCAAAGAATTGAACAAGTGTATTGTAGAAAGGCCATTCTCAGTATGCTAGAGTTCAGAGGTTTCCCAAAAGGATCCCAAGGTAGTACATATACTAGAGGGGGCAGAACTTATTGACCTAGAGTAGAGTGTGAAGTGAAGGACACAATTTGAAAGAGTTTTAGTAAAACTGTATTTAACAAAAGTCCTTTCTAAAAGCAATTCAGTAAAGCAAAAAAGATTTTTTAGAAAAGAAATTGGAGTAGTCAACAAAGTTCAAACACCTTCGGATAGGATCATACACAACTAGTTCACAGAACACAGTGAATTCAACAGTCACATACATGGGTCAAGGGGTTCAGGATACATAGAACATTTGGCTGCAAACACATAACCCAATAAAGGTCTTAGGACTGGTTTAGACATGCTCAGAAATAGCTGATACTAGCATAGTCACAAACAATACATGAAGAACACAACCACATAGAGGAGCGACATGGATTTGGGGATTCATGGGATATAGGATGGTAAGAATACAATAAGTAAGAGGAAATTGGTAAGGCATGCTCAGAAACATACATAAGGGGAATATACTAATCTAAAGGAAGGGGAATACATGATAACATGTTGATAATGTACTCTTAACTACAAGTTTCACAATAGAACCACAAATAGAAGCAAATTAGAAACAAGAAGAACCGAAACAATGAGAGAATCATGTTATTGTGGAAGCATTTAATTGAAACTAGGACATCCAGTGAAGAGGAGAGTAAGTAGAATGAAAAGAACAAGAGAGCACAAATGGTTAGCCTTGGCTTACAGACGGCTAACAATAACAAATAGCACAAGAGAGAGAGCAAATATTTTTAAAACATGAGAGATAGTTTTTGAACCCGAGTGTTCGTGTGTCCGTGTTAGTGAAAAACTGGAGTATTTATAGTTGAAAATAGGTAGTAAAATAAGGTAAGAATCATTATAGCATGGTAATTAAGAAACTCAAAATCAATCAGTCAGCTATCAAGGCAAGTACTCTCTTAAGTTAAGGGGGTTTAATTCAAATGGTAAAAACCAGTATCATATAAGGCAAGAGAAAATCAGCTCATGACTAGTAAGGAAAGAATCAAGGCTCAGTAAGCATACAGTAGTCGATTAGGACTAAGTTTAGAAAACTCCAATTAAGGAATGATTCAGTAAAAAATAAAGCACTACAACAAATAAGGTAATAAAATCAGTTAATTTAAACAAAAGAGTAGAATTTTAGGGTTTTTCAAGAAAACTTTTCAATCAAACCATCAAATAAGTAAATCAGAATCAAATCAAGAGAGAGTTATGGTTCTATACATTAACATATAAATAGAGAAGGACAAACAGTCTTAGCAAAATGGCAAGGTCAGCATTATTGAGAGAAAGAGGCAAGAGATGACAAATCCAAATGAATACAATCACACAGAGGTGATATACGTAGGCTAAAGACTTAGTTAAAAACCCATTCAATACATGGTAACCACAGAAGCTTAACAAGAAGCAAATAGGCAGGCTAACTTACAGAACCAAAGCAAAGAAGATCTTAAAAATTACGACTTTTTAACATAGGCGAGTTAAAAAGTAGTAAGAACATAAAAATCAGTCAAGATAAGCAAGAAAATAGGTTTAAACATAAATAAAAATCAGTTTAAACAAGGTAGAAGAAACTTCCAAAAACCCTAATTTTAAAGAAAGTAAAACGGCGTAAAGTTGATGACTTTTCAAAAGAAGTTTGAGAACAGTGTAAAACATAGAAAGAAACAGATTTAAATTGTTAAAAATAGCATAGATCTAAGAGATTCAAATAAAATCTAGGGTTTTAAAGGAAACCCAAATAGAAACGGAAGAACCTGTTATAATCTTCAAAGTTCGTAGCAAATATTGTATGATTTCGCCCAAAATCACACCAGAGAATTCATTAACAACTAAAACAACAACCCTAGACACAAGTTGGCATGGCCCAGGGCCTTTGAAGGCCTCAGAGATGATGAGCAAAGCAAGGGGGAAACTATTGGAGGCTTGGGGTTGAAAGGTGATCGCCGAAGATGGCCAGAAAGGGAGGCAGTGGTTGAAGAAGGCTGGTTAGGTTGAGAGAAGAGAGGATATGAGATAGTTTAAGGGCGGCGAAATCTCAGAAATGAGATAGGGTTAGTGGTCTTTAGGATAAAAAAAGAAAAGGGCTCATTCAAACGTTGATCTACGAGATCAATGGTCAAGATTAAACCGTGTAGATAGGCTCCGGGTTTGGGTAAGAGCTTATAGGGTCTGGGTCGGGTTAATTGGGTAGGAAATTGGTCTAGGTTCAATTTGGGATATAATTGAAAGCCAAATATGGCTATGATTTAAATGGCCGATTTCCCTATTTTAATTTTGATAAAATAATAAATAGTTTTCTAAAAATAATTTTTCTATACCAAGATGATAAAAAATGTAAAATTATTAGTTTAAAAATATAGGGGCCAATTCCATAGATATAAAATATAATTTTATATTAAAATGAGCTAAAATTGCAATTATATGCAATTTAGCTTGAAAAATACCAAATGTAATTATAAAAATGCGTAAAAATTATATTAATTATATTTTGGTATATGTATAGAAATTAAATAAATAAATCATCATATCAATAATTTTAAAAATAATTATTGGGGATTTTATGAATAAAAGGAGAGAAAATATATCAATTTAAAATCTTAAAATTATGGAAAAATGTATAAAAACCTTGTGCATGATTATATATGCATATATATATATATATATATATATATATATATATATATGCTATTTTGAAGGCATTTATGTATATTTGAAATATATAGGAAAAAATTGGATATCAACAAAGCCGACGTTTAAGATCTTATGCTTTTGCTCTTAGGCATGTTCAATTAACTGTTTCGGGTTTAGTCTCTGAGTCGGGTTTCAACTAGAGCTCATTGACCCTTAAGTTTTTGGATTTAAAGCTGTCCCTTAGGCTCTTACGAGTTTGGTTTGTATGATATTTTATATGGGTTGGCGGCAGTGGCTCTTACGCATTGGGTCAATATGGCCTTTTATATGGGCTGGCAGTAGTGGCTCTTACCCATTATGTTGGTTTGACCCTTTATATGGGTTTGAGGTAGTGTCTCTTACGCATTAGGTCAGTATAACATATAATATGCTTTATTTTTCCCTCGTTAAGGACTTTTGAAATTGTGTTTTCCTGACTCTTCGACAGTTCGATAAAAACCTCGATTGTGAGTCATTATATGGTGATGATTGAGAACCTCGAGAGGTTTTAATCGGTGTCTTGAATGTTTCAAATCATGTAGTTTGGAGCTAACATGGTCGAAGCTCTTTTGCTTATGTCGAGGGTAGCCTATTTAACCGGTTCTTTTCAAAGTACTTTCGAAGTAATTGAAGGCCTGTGATTTTATAGCGACGGTCGGGAATCCCGAGTCATGTTAGTTTGGCTGGTACAGCCTTGTGACTGTAGTCATTATGTTTGGCTAGAGCCTTTCAATCCCCGAGTGAAGTAGTTTTGGCATTTATATCGAGGGTATGCCTTATTAGGTGTCTTACAAGTTCGAATATACAGCCTTAACTTTAAGGTCGGGATAATGCCTTTTTGTAAGGTCTTATAATTTTTACATGCCTTTGAGGTCTTACTGTATTGGTTACTTGGTACAACTATGGTTCATGCCTTTCTTGAGGTCTTACGGTTTTTGATTACTTGCTACAAGTATGGTTCATGCCTTGCTTGAGGTCTTATAGATTTGATATTGCTTTATGAAGGTCTTATACGCTCGACGCTACCCGCATGGGGCCTTATAGCCTCGGGTTTTCGACAAATCGATGAGGGTGGCAGTTGGCGGTAGTCCCCGAGTCATCAAAAGTTTCTCGGCTTTGGAGCCATTCTTTTTAATTGTGGTACCGCCTCATTGAGGGCTTATGAGTTTGGAGTTTTCGACCCGGAGGTCATGTGTCCTTGAGTTTTCGACGCCGGTCCCCGAGTGTTCGCGACATTTTTGGCTTCTAGAGACATTTCGTAACCTTAATGTTGCCTCATTGAGGGCTTATAAGTGTGAAGATTCCTACCCCGAGGTCATATGACTTCGAGTTTTTGACGTCAGTCCCCGAGTGTTAGGGAAATTTTTGGCTTCGGAGCCATTTTTGTAAAAAATTACCGAGCTTCTTTGAAATGCAAAATGCTTTGACGGAGTGGAAATTATTCTTTGATTACTTGGTGCAAGTATACACGTTTTTGTTATCAAGGGCTCGGTTATTATATACAGACACGGTTCGTTCGACCGTTTGGTCCGGTACATCATTTTCCAATAGAGAACCCATTCAGCACATCTTGGCTTCTCCGAAGAGGTGACCTTCTGGGGGGGGGGATGCCCCCGTTGGTTGATTGAAGAGAATCCTTCAGTACTAGTCAAGCCTTCCTTAGGTAGCATATAGATGTTTCCTCATTAAAACCCTTGCTGGTAAAACCCTTCTTGGGATAAAAACCTGGTCGAAGGAAAAGAGTGTAACACATCCTTTTGGAACCTAGGCCTTCAGGTTGGAAAGCGCTTCAACTATTTCGATCGGATACCTACATCGGATACCTACACACAGGTTAGTGTAAAATATAACTAAAATGGGAGATGATCATACCTTAGTGATGACGGTGCTTCAGGCCTCGATATGATTCAATCATTTGTTATGAGGATGCGGACGGTCCTTTACTTTGTTTAGTCAGGCGTGGCTGAGAATGTATCTTGTTATCTCTATTTTATTGTTTGCTTATCCTTTGTCTCCTTCGGCAGTGGAGGTATTGAAGTCGGTGCCACATCGTGCACAACAAACATCTGTTTTGCTACATGATGTTCCTCGTAAATGGTTTTTATCCCATCCTATATCAAAAATTTCATAATTTGATTGAGGGTGGATAGTAATGCTTTTGCAGTGTATCCATGGCCTCCTGAGCAAGGCATTGTACCTTATGTCTCCTTCGATGACATGGAATTTGGTATTTTGGGTAGTGCCGGCCATGTTGATTGGGAGGGTGATTTGCTCCGTCGTCACTTTGCTCGCCATGTTGAACTCACTAAGGACTCGAGAGGCCCACAATTTGGTCAAGCAGTCTGAGTCGCTCTGCCACCCTCGACATGATATTATTGGCCGAGCTACCTAGATCCACAAGTACACATTTAATTTGAAATTTATTTATAAGAAAAGAGATTACCAATGCATCGTTGTGAGGTTGAGACAACGTTTCGATGTCCTTATCGTTGAATGTGTGAGCATCCTTGGGTATGTAAACTCGAGTTCACTTTTCTCTAGTGATTGATATTTTGTTCTTCCGACCATGGGTTCTTGTGGCATGTATGCCTCCTAAGATCATGTGGATGACATGTTGTGGCTCACCTGTTTCATTCTTCTTGGCAGCCTCTCTTTTTGAGAATTGATTTTTGGATCGGTTGCTAAGGAATTCTCGAAGGTGACCTTTGCTGAGTAATCGGGCTTCTTCTTCCCATGTTGTCGCCTATTCTCGGCCCTGTGACCATGTATGCTGTCATTCACACACTAAGTTATGGTTCTTTTGTGAAGGATCTAGTTGTAGAGGCCTTAGCCACCTGGTTTCTCTGATTTTACTGATGGCGAATACGATGTCGACATTGAAGTTGTATTCTAACAAGAGGGGTGCCTCCATCGGCCCTGTGTGCCTATCTAATCTAGCTTTGCTAACGGGTTCCTGAGGATTCTAGTCTCGATCCATCCTTTGGTCATTGAGGGGTATGTTGTGCCTCGGGGAACTTCTTCTATCTTTAATGTATGGTTGGTATCTTTCTTTGTTTGGTTGTAGCTCTTTTGCTGAAAGCCTGCTAGGATATACCAAGCTCCAGAGGGCTCCTAGTTGGTTGTCTTCGACCATGATCTTTGATTGGTATCGGTTGTGCACGTTCGACCAAGTCACGGAAGGATACTTGACTAAGTTCTGCTTCAGCTGCTTCGAAGCTGCTGAGCTTCACTTGTTCAAACCTTGAGTGAAAGCCTGTACTGCCAGTCGTCGGAGACTGGTGGTAGTTCCATTTGTTCCATTTAAGCGAGATACGAACTCTCAGAGCATCTCATTCTCCCTTTACTCGATTTTGAAGACTTTGTATTTCTTTGTAGCTACCTTGATGGCACTGGCATGTGCCTTTATGAAAGAATCCGCCAGCATGGAAAATAAATCCATAGAGTTAGGAGCTAGATTGTGATACCACATCATGGCCCCTTTTGAGAGTATTTGCCCGAACGTCTTTAGCAGGACATATTTGATCTTATCCTCCTTCGGGTCGTTGCCCTTTACCGCACAAGTGCAAGTAGTAAGGTGCTCGTTAGGGTCCGAGGTTCCATTGTACTTCGGAACTTCTGAACTTCTTTGGAATAGGTTTTGGAGCAGCTTCCTGCGGGAATGACTTTTGACAAACTTCTTTGAATCTGCACCCTTCAGAACCGGGGGTGTGCCCGAAATTTGATCGACCCTAGGATTGTAGGGTCTCTACCTTCTTATCGTTGGCTTCTATCTTCTTCTTGACCAACTCGATCCTCTTTGTGAGTTCTTCGAGCATATTTATGATGGCGGGGTTGGCTGCCGACCCATTTTTACTCGATCTTTTGATACCTGCTCGGCTTGGGGAGCCGTTTTTGGTGCTACTCTGCTGGGAGTTTTCTGGTGACTTTACAGCTGAGCAATCGCCAGCTGTTTTGCCTGTAATATTTCAAAAATAACGTGAAGTCTAACCTCCTGTTCTTCCCTAGATGGGGTTTTTGAGCTTCTTGTTGGTCTCCGTGTCATACGCTCATGTTGTGTGGGAGCTTATATCGATGTGTTAGGCATCACGTAAGACCACATATACGGGGATTGGCTCTGGCTAGTCCCCAAGGTTTAGTGGTGGTGTGCCAATACCTAGAGCGGCTACACCATTCTCTCCATGGTCCTGAAGATCATTTTTTTCATATGCATTCACTAAGTTAGACATTTTGACCTTAAATCAAAGATTCTTGGACAAGAAAAAATGTGAAAGATAACTTGTGTTATGCAATAAACCAGCAAGCAAACAATCACTATTATTTTTAGCTCCATGGCGGGTGCCAAATAGTTTACCTTGAAAATGGTAATTACAATTAGATTTGATTTTTTGGTTCTATAAATAAGTGATATATGTTTATGCTAGTTGTTAGGCAATAGATTCTAAGTGAAAGACTAGAAAATGAGATAATAGGTTGAAAACGACGTAATAACCATACTGAATGGCAGGAAATAGGGGCCTCGAGCTTGTGTATTCGGGGCCTCGATGTCGGGTTAGATGCCCTGCCGAGGGCAGTCGATGGAGGATTAACCGCTTTGATAGCCTTGATTAAAGCCTTTTATGACCAATAATGAGCAATAAATGATGAATAATAAATAAAATACTATGAATTTAAGCAATAAATGCAAGTAGTGAAATCAAGAGATATGTTGAGTTAGAGAACAGAGAGAATGTTCTCGTATATTCAATATTACGTATTAGATATCCTACAAAATGACAAGGGTCCCCTTTATATACGAGGGGCAATCTCAACGTAGTACAAATGTATTTATTACAAAGATACCTGGTTGATACAGCTATTCAATGCCACGGTACGATCTTGAACTAGCCAAATAGACTTGGTCAGCTTTAGTCACATGCCTTGGTAACTTCCCACTTTTTCACCATAACTATCGATATGCACTGCCTCGAGGTCGGACATCGATAACACCTCAGGTATGGATATCGACCAGAGCCTCGAGCCTTTGGAAGCATGCTTATGAAGCATCATAATGACCAAAAATTAGACCCTCCAATTTTATCGTATAAAACTTCGAATTGAGGTAGATTTTCAAAACAAATTACATAACTGGGCTCTAGAGAGAATGGGTAATCGAGTTTTGGTATAAATCTCGGGTTTTGACCAAGCGAGTTCATGATTGATTTTTGTTGACTTTTTGAAAAAAGTGTGAAGATCTTAACTTTATGTATTGTAATGGATTCCCTAGTATTGGTTGTTGATATTAAGTCGATTTTGGTTAGATTCGGTTCGCTTGGAGGCGAATTTTAGAGTAAAGACACTGGTTGATCTTTGAGTTGCTTACGGAGCGAGATAAGTGTTGGGTCTAAACTTGATTCGAGGGAATTAGGAACCCTTGAACTATGTGTTATACGAATTACATGTGTAACAGTGTATATGTGAGTGATGAGTGTATATATGCCGCCAAAATAAATCTTTCCATGCTTTCTCGTATTTTATTCATTTTTTTATTCCATATCTTAACTGTTTCATGCCTTAAAATTGCTTTATGTGCCTTACTTGTTACTTGTCACTTATTATTCTTGTATTGAAATTAGGGGTGGCAAATGGGCAGGTTGGGCTGAATTTAGGCAGATCGAGATGGATTAGGTCAATAAATAAGTCATTGCCCAACCCAACCCAAAGTGCATTTGGGTTAAGATGGGCTGGGTCAAGATGGGCTAAACAATGGACTTATCATGACTGGAGTAAATACACTTTCAAGCTCATAAAATCTATAACCATCATAAATAAAAGTAAATTTTAAAACAGAATCTTAAATCCTAAAACATCAGGACAATCATGCTCATGAAATTTCACTTGCATAAAACAATATACACAGTCCAATATTCAACCCTCCAAAGCTAAGACCTCACTGATTTTCAACAGGAAATTACAAACTACTAAAATCCAGAACACACCATCAAGCGTGGATTTAAATGAATAAAGTCCATTGTCCAGTTATTGATACAGATGTAATATGCCATTCCAGATTACTTTTCGTAACTAATTTCAGAGAAAAGAGATAAACCCTAATTAACATCTCGAATTTTAAACTAACTACATGTCATAGCAACACTAGCAGGAAAGGAAAATTAGCTTCAAGTGAGCCTTCATTTAAGCAGAACTTTATCCTTATTACATTTTTGACATTCATTCCCAATAAGGAGCTAAAAAGGATACCTGGAAAGTTGAAAGAAACCAAAGGTGACTGATTAGCAAATACACAACAAGAATCAGCAACAACAGTCAGCCAAAACAAGCTCGACACCCTAGTAATAATATATGGCCAACTCGATATCTCAGGTTCATATAAACAACAACACAGTAGACTTTAAAACGATTTTGTAAACCAATTTCAAACCATTTGATACCTAGATGTGTCACAACTATTTTAGAAAACTTTAAAGGAAACCAGAATCACTAAGGATCCATTGAAGTAGTAAAAATTGGTATTCATGTCTATTAGTTAGAATATTTCATCCTCAAACCACTCAAAAGCATTTCAGAGAATCAAGAGAAAACTCAAAAAGCACTCAGAAAATCCAATGAAACAGTAGATTTGCTGCCATTTATGTTTACAGATGATGGATGAGGAGAATGAATTGATTAACGCGAATTTAAAACGGGACGAAGAATTTCTTACTCAAATGAAACGCATCACACCCCATACTTGAAACTCTGACTTCAAACCCTATTTGCTTTGGCAAGGATAGATGAGCAACATGAAGAAGACCAAACAAAGCTGAGACAGAAACCCCAAGACATCCGCTCGGAGTTTGGACCTTGGGACCCCAGATTTGAAATTCGAATGGTTTTGGAGGCCTTCGAGAGGATTTGAGCGTGGAGTTTGGATGGAGTGAGGGGAACAAAATACTCATAGGGTCTGAACTTCGGAGTGATTTGGTGGTGTCATCACCGTGCACGGCAACAGAGTCCGTGTTTCGAACAAATATTCGAGATGTTTGGATGATATTCGAGGGACACCAGGCCCTGATTTAGAAAGAGAAGGTTGAGGAGGTGGAGTAGCGTAATTTTTGTGCCGTTTGGATTGCTGCCGCCAGTGGCGTCGATTTCCGACCGGTGGCGTTAGGGGGAGTGGAGGCGGTGTTAGGGTTTTCAGAGACAAATTATGAGGTAATTGGGGGTGGGGGGCTGTTTCGAACATATATATATATATATATATATATATATATATATATTTTCTCCACAGTTCCTGACCGTTGATCACCAATGATCAACGACCCTGATTGATTTTTTTATAAAACGATGTCGTTTTATACTTATAAAAACTGGACCGGATGTGGGTGTGTTTAGGTCGGTTCTGGGTGGGTTTTGGGCTAAGGGGTGTGTTTGGGCTGGAGTTTTAACAAGATTTGGCCCAATTCACTTTTCTCTTTATTTTATTTCCTTTTGCTTTTCTTTCTTTTTTTGTTTTCAACTTTCTTTTAATTTCTTGTAATTTTAAAACAAAACATAAATCTAAATTAATTCCTAAAATTGAATTAACTTAAACTAACTAAAAAAATCTAATAAAACCCAAAATGACAATTCACACAATTAAATAAGACAAATTAGCGCAAAAAGTACTCAAAAATCAAGACTAAAATGAAAAGTGCAAATTACACTATATTTTGGTAATTTTTCTATTTTATAAAACAATTGACTTTCTGATTAATCCTAAAATGCAAAACTAAATTCTAAATGCACATGCCAAGTATTTTTGTATTTTTCATTAATTAAAATGCACAGACAAAATGCGTAAAATGTCACAAAAACCACAAATTACAAAATAATAAAAGAAATGATTTTGTTTGAATTTACATGAGTAATTCATGTAGGGCAAAACTCACGTGCCTCTTTGCCCGGAAACACGAAGAGTTTTCGTGCAAAGATAAGTCAGCGGACACGAGTGATATTTGCCCGTTTGAAAACTCCGTGTGAAGTGTTTTGAAAATCTTGACCGCACCCTACTTCAGAAGTTGCCTACCTATCCTCGGCTAAAGAGGAATCAGTTCAGTGTAGTTCAGGAGTATTTGTTAGCTGGGACTACCAAAGCTGTGATTGTAGTGTTGTTGCTGCTGCTCACTAGAACCCCTTATTACATCTTGTGAAAATAAAAGAAGCTAGACTAAACTATGAACAATGGGTTACAAAAGAACCTATCTATGTCTTTAGAGTTGCTCTTGATCCTTGTTGCCTGTTTGGTTGTACATCTACCTATTATTGCCTTGTTGACTTGTATTTCTTCCTATAAAACTTCTTGTTGACTTGTTTTTTGTCTTTCTCTTCCAGGTTGATGCTTGGATGTTGGATTTGAATTGTAGTCTCTTGTTCTCCAGGTGGATGCCTCATTACCAAAACTTGAAACTTGAAAAGTGTTCCCTTGTTCTCCAGGTAGGCGCCTGATTACCAAAACTTGAAACTTGAAAAGTGTTCCCTTGTTCTCTATGTGGGCGCCTGACTACCAAAACTTGCAACTTGAAAAGTATTCCCTTGTTCTCCAAGTGGGCACCTGATTACCAAAACTTGAAACTTGAAAAGTATTCCCTTATTCTCCAGGTGGGCACCTTATTAACAAAACTTGCAACTTGAAAAGTATTCCTTGTTCTCCAGGTGGGCACCCGATTACCAAAACTTGAAACTTGAAAAGTATCCCATTGTTCTCTAAGTAGGTGCCTAACTACCAAAACTTGCAACTTGAAAAGTATTCCCTTGTTCTCCAGGTGGGCGCCTGATTACCAAAATTTGAAACTTGAAAAGTATTCCCTTGTTGGTGGGCGCCTGATTACCAAAACTTGAAAATTGAAAAGTATTCCCTTGTTCTCCAGGTGGATGCCTGATTACCAAAACTTGAAACTTGAAAAGTATTCCCTTGTTCTCCAGGTGGGCACCTGATTACCAAAACATGAAACTTGAAAAGTATTCCCTTGTTCTCCAGGTGGGCGCCTGATTACCAAGCTTGAAACTTGAAAAGAATTTCCTTGTTCTCTAGGTGGGCGCCTGATTACCAAAACTTGCGACTAGAATAATATTCCCTTGTGCTACAGGTAGGCGCCTGGTTACCAATACTTGAAACTTGAAAAATATTCCCTTGTTCTCCTGGTGGGCGCCTGATTACCAAAACTTGAAAACTTGAAAAGTATTTCCTTGTTCTCTAGGTGGGCGCCTGATTACAAAAAAACTTGAAACTTGAAAAATATTCCCTTGTTCTCCGGATGGGCGCCTGATTACCAAAACTTGAAACTTGAAATATATTCCATTGTTTTCCAGGTGGACGCCTGATTACCAAAACTTGAAAAGTATTTCCTTGTTCTCCAGGTGGGCCCCTGATTACCAAATCTTGAAACTTGAAAAATATTCCCTTGTTTTCCAGGTGGACGCCTGATTACCAAAACTTGAAACTTGAAAACTATTCCCTTGTTCTACAGGTGGGCGCCTGATAACCAAAACTCGCAACTTGAAAACTATTCCTATGTTCTCCAGGTGGACGCCTGATTACCAAAACTTGAAACTTAAAAAGTATTCCCTTGTTCTCCAGGTGGGTGCCTGATCACCAAAAATTGAAACTTGAAAAGTATTCCCTGCGACTGTTGCCTTTGTACCTGATCGCAACAAAACAAACAAAACAAAGAAATTTATTCTGCCCCAGTTTGGTGCTGGGCGCATGTGTGAGTGTTAATCAAATCCCATTGCCAACTATCTCTAAAGTTGAAAGCTAAGTCACATTATCTAGGAGGGTCCTGACAACTCTTAACTGATGACACCTTTAAGACTAGGATGTGTTCTCAAAAGGTATTATTTTCCATTATGTCTTTTTATCCGAGTTATATCTACTAGGGATATATTAGGGACCAGTAATTAAAGCTACTTCCCATTATCCAGGCGGGTCCTGAAAACTCTTTAATTGGATGACAAAATGTGTCTGCTGGGGCTTAGTAACTAGATCTACGTCCCATTATCTAGGAGGGTCCTGATAACTCCTACAATTGAATCCCATTATCCAGTAGGTTCTAATGACTCTTGTTGGGGAAATATTTGGGCCTGACCATGTCACTCGACTATTTGATTTTAAGTTAAGTCCCATATTCCAAGAGGATCCTGACAACTCTTAACCGAATCCTGTGTTAACATGCAAGTCCCTTATGTTATTTGCTATTCATAATTATCTCCATCTTTTAGGCAAGTCCCATTTTCCATGAGGGTCCTTAGGGTTCCAGATTAAATGCCAATTCTAACTTTCGTTTGTCTCTGCTGGGGATTGCTAGTTAAAGTTTCGTCCCATTATTTAGGCGGGTCTTGACGACTCTTATTGGGGAGGACGTTCGTGCCAGATTATGTTCCCTTTTGAATTTTAATTGCGTCCCATTTTCCATGAGGGTCCTGAGATTCTCGATCATACATGCCATGTGCTTGGCCTCCCCTGTGGAGGATTTCCCCGGGATCTTCCGAAATATTCTGCCCCTGTTTCTATCAAAGAAAATATTGTTTGTTTGAAAAGGGGTGGTTAGCTTGCGGCATTCTTGCTGAAAATGGCCTCTCGATCATTGTGTTCCGTTGCTCTTTATTCTGTACTAACGATGAGTCGCCTGATTTGCAGGGTTGGCCCCTGAATCCTGTGGCTTTACTCTGTTCCCCTATCATCATGTTAGACTCCTGATTCTTTTGCCAGAATCCTCACATTCTTCCTGAAGTTACCGAGTCAGTTTACTAATAAAACCTTCATTGATCCTTTCCCTTGACATTTCAACTTTTGCTGCCTTTGTTATGTTTTGACCGGCATGTGCTTTGCCACTTGGGAGCTGGTAGTGAGCTTTGAAATTTCTCCTGCTTGCTTAAGGGAAATGACGTCGGGGATATATTAGAAGGATGGAGACTCGACAGAAAATTAAATGCAATGACTCTGAATTATTTTCTTTTAGAATAAAAAAATTCCAAATTTGGCGAATATTGAGGGGGAAAGAAAAGAAACTTATATGTAGAGGAACAACTGGTTTCCATGATCAAAATATGCACTTCGGCTTAGTCGAACCAGTCTGCCCAAATGATCGGCCTTCTGCTGTATGCTTTGTTGTTGCGACCTTCTTCAAAACCCAAACCCTTTAGCCAAAACCCAACCCTGCTTAACTTACGGTGTCTTGGACAGATTTCCACCAACAACTCTTTTCCAATTGCTTATTTCTTGCCTTGCCTTCACCTTATGGTGCCCGTGAGAGTTTTCACCGATAAGACTCTCATTTTCATTTCTCACAACTCCCATCGCCCTACAGTGCCCGTGAGGGTTTTCACCAATAAAACTCTCTCATTTTTATCATTTTCCTGCTTGAACTAGAGTGTTGCCCTGGGGTATGAATCACTTCTTCTTGCTCGACTCGAAATTTCCTAAGGAATGATCAGAAGGTCATTCTTTGGACTGTCATGTAGGCTTTTGGATAAGATTAGAAAGAAAAGGGTGTTAAAGGCTCAAAATAATTCAAATGGGTTCAAAAATTACAACTTTCGGAATCAAATTTCTTACAATAACCACAACTTTTGCCCCAGTTTCTTGCTTGGGGACCTTTGAATTTTATTTGAATATGACCGAGCCGTGAGGCTGTCTACATATCCTTAAATGGAATCAAGTCAAACGTAGTTCATGCCGATTCCTTGTTTTTGCGGTCTTCTCTTTTCTTCCTTTCCTCATTTTGTTTCTTCATTTTTATTTTGTTGTTTTTTTGTTGAATTTTTCCTTTCTCTCTCTTTTCTTGTTTTTCTTTTTCTCTTTTCCTTTCCTTTTTCTCTTTTTCTTTTCTTTTCTTTTTCCTTCTTTCTTTGCTTTTCTTTTGTTTTCTTTTCATTCTTTCCTGGTCCTTTCTTTTACTGACTTTTACACTTGCGTTTTCGAATTTTGTTACTGATTCCGAAAGAGGGGTATGAAAGAAAATAATTAAAGCTAAAAAAAGGTTAGCAAAGGTAAAGTGTTTAGATAGCCGAATGAAATGCCTTCGTCATTTCAATCTCTGAAACATGTCAAGTACAAACAAACATGCCAAGTATAGACAATAATTTTAAAAAAGAAAATCATATATAGTATCTCTTAACTGCATCTGAATTGATGGCCATTTCTACATAATTTCCTTCCACATCTTTTAGATACAACGCCCCATTGGACAACACTCTTGGTACGATGAAAGGACCTTGCCAATTTAGGGCAAACTCCTTTTGCCTCTGCCTGATGAGGGAGGATGTGTTTCAATACCAAATGACCCACTTCAAAACTTCTTGGACGCACTTTCTTATTGTATGCTTTGGCCATCCTCTGTTGATACAACTGGCCGTGACATGCCGCTATCAATCTCTTCTCATCAATCAAACTCAATTGCTCTAGACGGGCTTTGACCCATTCCTCATCATCAATTTCTGCCTCGGCGACAATCTGAAGGGACGTGATTTCAATTTCAACCAGAATTACTGCTTTTGTGCCATATACCAACAAATATGGAGTTCCCCCACCGAGGTGTCGACAGTAGTGCAATAGCCTAACAGTGCGAAAGGTAACTTCTCATGCCATTGCCTGGACCTTTCCACCATTTTTCGAAGTATCTTCTTTACATTCTTATTGGCTGCCTCAACTGCTCCATTCGCCTTGGGTCGGTATAGGGTGGAGTTGCAATGTGTTATCTTAAACTGCAGACATACTTCTTTCATCAGGTGACTATTGAGATTCGCTCCATTATTAGTGATGAATGTCTTAAGGATTTCGAACCGGCAGATGATATTTGAATGCACAAAGTCAACCACGGCTTTCTTAGTCACTGCCTTGAAAGTTTTAGCTTCGACCCACTTGGTAAAATAATCAATAGCAACCAGGATGAACCTGTATCCGTTAGAAGCTGCTAGTTCGATGGGCCCGATGACATCCATGCCCCATGAAACCAAAGGCTACGGTGCAAACATTGTGTGTAATTAAGATGGCGGTGAGTGAATCAAGTATCGATGCACCTAACATTGATGATATTTGTGCACGAAACTGATACAATCTCGCTCCATGGTGAGCCAATAATACCCTGCTCGGAGAATCTTATTTGCCAAAACATATCCCCTCGTGTGCGTTCCGCAGACTCTAGAATATACCTCATTCATGATAGTTGTGGCCTGCCCAGCATCTATGCACTTTAACAACCCAAGATTCGGCGTTCTTTTGTATAGCACCCCTCCACTGAAGAAACACTCGCTTGATAAGCGACGCATTGTTCTTTTCTGGTCACTTGTGGCCTGTACTGGGTACAAACCTATCCTGATATATTCTTTGATGTCGTGAAACCATGGCTCACCGTCAAGCTCTTCCTCTACCACATTGCAGTAAGCATGTTGTCTATGGACTTGGATATAAAATGGACCAACATAAGCCTTATCTGGATGATGTAATATTGACGCCAATGTGGCCAAAGCATCAGCGGCCTTATTGTGAATTCTCAGGATATACCTAATTCTACTGACCGAAATCATTAATAAAGGTCATGCAAGCATCGTCGGTACGGTATGAGCTTCAAATCTCGTGTTTCTCATTCCCCTTGAATCTGGTATACTAGCAACTTCGAGTCTCCTAAGACCAAGACTTCCTGAACACCCATGTCTGTAGCTAACCTCAGACCCAAAACATGCCTCATATTCTGCTATGTTATTGGTGTATTAGAGGCGTAGCTGAGCTGAGACGGGGTAATGGTGCCCTGTTTCAGAAATGAGTACTGCTCCTATCCCGACGCCTTTCATGTTGGCAGCCCCATTGAAGAATAATTTCCATCCCGACTTCTTGCCCTGTTTCATTTTCTCGATATGCATTACCTCCTCGTCCGAGAAGTATGTCTTTAAAGGTTTATATTCTTCATCTACCGGATTCTTGGCCAAATGATTAGCCAGTGCCCGTGCTTTCATTGCAGTCGTGGTCACATAGACAATGTCGAACTCAGTGAGCAAGATCTGCTATTTTTCCAGCCTCTTGTGGGCATAGGCTTTTGAAATATGAATTTCAACAGGTCCAAGCGTGAGATGAGGTAAGTGGTATAGGATGATAAGTAATGCTTCAACTTCTAGGTTACCCAAGTTTTAGGGCACAACATGTCCTTTCAAGATGAGAATACTTAAACTCATAAGCTGTAAACTTCTTCCTGAAGTAGTATATAGCATGTTCTTTCCTCTCCGTGATATCGTGCTGACCCAACACACATCCCAATGAATTTTCCAAGACTGTTAGATATAGAATCAAGGGCCTTCCTGGTTTTTTTTTGGGGGGGGGGGGGGGACCAAAATCGGTGGGTACGACAAGTATTCCTTTATTTTATCAAAAGCCTCATGGCACTCTCCCATCCATTTAACTTCAACATCATTTTTCAATAACTTAAAGATGGGCTCACAGGTTGTTGTGAGCTGAGCAAGGAATCGACTGATGTAATTCAATCTCCCTAACAGACTTATCACCTCTGTTTTGTAGCTCGGAGGCGGCAGCTCTTGCATGGCTTTGATATTTGATGGATCTAGTTCAATGCCTCGACGACTGATTATAGACCATAGCAACTTCCCCAAAGGGACCCCAAACGCGTATTTTGCTGGATTGAGTTTGAGATTATACCTACGGAGCCTCTGGAAGAATTTACTCAGATCTCTGACATGGTCAGATTGCTTCCTAGATTTCATAATTACATCATCCACATAGACCTCAATCTCCTTATGTATCATGTCGTGGAAGATGGTTGTCATCACCCTCATATAGGTTTCCCTAGCATTCTTTAGGCCGAATGGCATGACTCTGTAGAATTACATTCCCCATGGTGTGATGAACGTTGTCTTCTCCATATCTTCCTCATCCATCAAAATCTGGTGGTAGTTTGTGTACTATGAAGGACCCAATCTCATGCTTTGCACAATTGTCAATTAGTGTTTGGCAGTGGGAAGTTGTCTTTTGGACTTGCTTTGTTAAGATCATGATAATCGATGCATACCCTGGCTTTACCATCCTTCTTCGGCATAGGCACGACATTGGCTAACCATGTGGGATATCATGTGACTCGGATGACCTTGGCCTCAAATTGCTTGGTAACTTTCTCTTTGATTTTCACGCTCACATCATTTTTAAACTTCCTCAACTTTTGTTTGACAGGAGGGCAGGCCGGGTTGGTGGGCAATTTGTGAACCACAAAGTCAGTCCTCAATCCTGGCATATCATCGTAAGGCCTTGCAAAAGCATCTTTGTATTCAAGCAGCGCTTCAATTATTTCTTCCCTAGGTTGTGGCTCCATATGGACACTTATTTTGGTTTCTCTAATGTTATTTGGGTCCCCTAAATGATTTCTTCTGTATCGCTCAGGTTTGGCTTGGGCTTTTCCTCAAAATGGCTCAACTCTATACTAATTTCATCCAATTCCCTTTCCTCATCATATTCCGACTCATCCTCATATTCTATCTATTGAATTATTACATATGAATTAGACCAATTTTTAAGACTGGGCTGAAGAGTCCTTATAAATGTCAGATCATTTGAGCAAGAATAAAAATAATTGTACAAGAAGGAAAATAAAAGCAAAGAAAAAAGAAAGCTATTAGCACTAAAAAAGAGGGAAATTGCATTTCATTGAAATTGGAAAGATAACAGGGTTTACATATCCAAACGGACGGAACATAACATCTGAATTACAACCCTGGAGATAATCCAGATTAAACTGAAAGAAAAATCATAGCCGACTACCACGACTCCTTCCGAGTGGGAAGAGGAGCAGCTTCCCAGTTGTTGACTTTTGCACGGGGTCCCATAAACTGCACAACTGTCTTGCTTCATCCTTCTCCGGCCTCCACCATGTTCACATCTTCAAGAAACTTTTTGAACCTCCCGAGTAATTCTTTATCAAGATCAACCACATCATTGGCACTTGTTGTTGTCAAGCACTTCTTAGCGCCAAGTTTCAAAAATGATTTGAAGAGACGTGACACAGGCTTAGGGAGGACCCATGCTTTCTTTCTCATCTTTCTGGCTCTCTTAATATTTGCACTTGTAGGCTTGAACCCCAAACCAAAAGTTTCTAGGTTCGTTGGAAGAGACACCAGCTGTGTGATACCCTGAAATGAGGCCCTCAAACCCTTTCCAGGAACAAACCCATTCTTTAGCATTTCAACTGCCACCATGACTACTGCAGTAGCCAACCTTGGTGTTGGAACATGCTCACCTTTTGGGACTTTCTCCACTGATATCGAATCATGAACTTGATACACCTAGGGCCATTTATCATCATCTGCTTCAATGAACCACTATTTCTTGTAGATCCCATTCAAATTTCACCATTTGATGCAAAGTAGAGGGAACTGCTCTAGCAGTATGGATCCAAGGTCGCCCCAACAACAGGTTGTAAGAGACAGCTGCATCAAGCACCCGGAACTCCATGGTAAAATCAATGGGCCCAATTGTCAATTCGGGCACTATGTCACCAACCGAATCTTTTCCCCCACCATCAAACCCTCATATACAGATGTTGTTCTTTTAAATTCTTTCGTTTTCCACGTTCAACTTGTTTAGCGTGGAGAGAGAGAAAATATTCGTTCTTGAACCATTATCAACCAAAACTTGAGTCACCACTGAATCTTCACATTTTACCGTGAGGTAGAGTGCCCTATTATGCTTGGTGCCTTCTATTGGTAGTTCGTCATCGAAAAATGTGACTCTGTTCACCTCAAAGATATTATTGGCTATTTTATCCAAATGGTTGACTGTGATTTCATCGGGAACGTGGGCGTCATTCAGGATCTTCATTAAAGCCCGATGGTGATCGTCTGAATGAATTAGCAATGACAACAACAAGATTTAAGCAGGCGTCTTCCTCAGTTGTTCCACAATGGAATAATCCTGCATTTTCATCTTCATTAGTAACTCTGCTGCCTCTTCTTCACTCACATTTTTCTTTACCAGTGCTAAACTATCTTTGGTTGGTTTTGATTTTCTCAATTCCTCGGGGGCAAAGTACCTCTCCGATCGGGTCAACCCATAAGTCACACAAACGTTTTCTCTAACCTCCTTCCCTCGTGGGTCACTATTACTCGATCATAATTCTAAGGCACTGCCTTGCTGCTGATTACTGGTAGCTGAACTACAGGTTTAATAATGACAGGCTCTGAACGAGCTCCTTTTACGACAACCACGGGCTTGCTCGCTATCCTTGATACAACCACTTTTGCATTCTCTTGTTTCACCATCCCGTCTTTCGGGGATTCTTTCTTGACTGCAACAGGCTCACTACTTGTTGCACTTGACTTGAGCATCGACATCTTGCTGGTCAAATTCTCACCCATCTTTTGTTCACTAGCTCGGATCATCATGACAGTCTCTCCCTCTCTGTGCACTATCTCAATCATATTTGTCACTTGATGAGCAGGAAACGGATTTTGATTAATGTTGGGTGCTTTTGGGGCTTGCACCTCAATTCCGTGGGAATCAACGAGTTCTTGAATAGCACACTTTAAATGCCAATATTTTTCCGTGTCATGCCCCATGGAAACCGAAACAATACTCACAACTGATAGAATAATTTAGATTTATTGGGGAGGGTTCGGAAACTTTGCTTTGATCGACCTCAACATGTCTAGCTGCCTCAACCTATGGAACAAGCTGGTATATGATTCTCCCAATAGAGTGAAATTTTTCTTCTTCTACATTCTCTTATTTTTCAGAGCTTGGTTGGCCTGGAAAGCTGGTCTCGGGGGTTGCTGGTAGGCTCTTGGAAGATAGTTATTTGGTGGAGCTGGGTAAGTATTTTGTGGAGCTGATGCACGCCATTGTACGTGGGTAGGAGGCTAGGTATATATTTGTGCATGATTGGACTGAGAAACGGGGTTCCGAAGGTGGATAGTAGTGTTGCGGTGGGCCATATGGAGTGTGTGGGTATATTTAGTGGTGAGGATGGGATTGGCTATAATAGGATGGAGCCCGGGGCCTGAACCAAGTCCCTAACTCAACTGTCGCTACTTCTTCTTTCTTCTTCTTTCCAAATGTTCCCCCGGTCCTGGTTTGGATAGCCTGAGTGGTTGCTTTGATTGCAGAGTGACTCATGATCTTGTTGGATTTGAGTTCTTCCTCGACCATACTTCCCATTTTAACTACCTCATTGAAGGATTTTCCTACCGCCGATACCAGGTGATCAAGATATATAGGCTCCAAAGCTTACAGGAAATAATCTACCATTTCACTCTCCTTCATTGGGGGTCGACCCTCGCTGCCTGTTCCCTCCAACAGAAACCATATTTTCTGAAGCTCTCATTGTGTTTCTTTTCCAATTTCATCAAAGACATACGATCTGTGATAATTTCAAGATTATATTGAAAATGACAAGCGAATTCTTGTGCTAGATCATCCCAAGTGTACCATCGAGCATGATCTTGCCGGGTGTACCATTCCAATGCCCACCCACTTAAACTTTGACTGAAGTATGCCATCAGCAGTTCATACTTCCTCCTGCTCCTCTCATTTTGCCACAGAAACCCCTTATATGGGCGACTAGATCGTCTTGTCCGTCATACAAGTCAAACTTAGGCATCCTGAAGCCCGGAGGTAATTGCACATATAGAAACAGGCAAAGGTCTTTGAATTCCACACTCACCTGGCCACCTAACCCTCACATATCTCTGAACAATTGTTCTAAGCTTCTGACCTTCTTGAGCACCTCCTCTTGCCCTGGATTTTTGACTTGTTTTTTTATCCTCTACCGAGATTTCAAAACGAGGAGCTAAGAGTAAGGCTTATGGGCTTTGTAAGCGGGTTCTGGTGGGTAATAGTGATTGTCATGAGCTTGAAGCAAATTCTCACTGGATGATCTTTAGAGTTTGGGGGGAGAAGGCGCCACATAAATGGGAGCCATTAGTGGATGGGGATGGGGAACCGCCTTGGGTGGTGGAGCTGGGGGTGCTTGAGAAGTCGTACCCTGGTATTGCGGGTAGACGGAGAAACTTGGGGGTGGATCAGTGTTGGGATGGTCATATGACTGGGCCAGTGGTGGGACGAAGGTCGGATTAGCAAGGTAGGTTGGTGGTGACTGCCCTCTCACCCATGCCTGATACATCTCAGCCATCTGATGTTTCAGTTTGTACATTTCCTCTTTTATTGCATTAACGTCCAATTCCTCTACCTCTTTCGAGGGGTCAATGATGCTGGCATCGATTTCTTGATTGGCCATAATCTGCTTGATCTTGGACCGAGTGTTGTAGAAGTGGGTTGCTAGAATGCCGCAAGAACTAACCACCTGTCTGGAAGTAGGAAAGGCAACACCAAAACTTGTTAGTGGTTAGGTTTCAACACATCGGCAACCACATGTTCGGGGATGAATGCACCTAAGAAGTTATTCGTTTCTATTATGTGTAATGAATCGGTTGATTGCGTCATCCCGGCTCCAATTTTATGCCACTTTTCTTTTCTCTCTCGTGTTTCTTTTCTTCTTACCTTATTCTCTACTTTATTTTACCACGATTTCTCTCATTTTTCTCTCTTTTTTTCTTTTTCTTCTTTTTTTATATCTTTTCTTTATATTAGTTGTGGTCGAATCCTATGGAGATTACCTACATATCATGACCCCTCATGAATCAGATCGAGCATAGTTCTTGCAAATAAATACTGACATGTGTGCTAGATCCCCTTGGAGGTAGTAGATATCTTCCATCACTTGATGAACAAAGGTCATGGCGGTGGCAAAGAACATAGATCTTGTCATATCTTCACAATGGCTACACTTTACGGTGATGTAATCAGCGATAAGCTGTATCCTTTCTCTTATAGCACCCTTTTCTTGCAACAATCGCCTAATTTTCTGGGCCCTTGCCTCCGAAGTTCCTTCGGCTATGTGATTCCATTCTTGGAATTTCTTCAAATCTCTTTCTAATCATGCTATTGCTGTGTAAGAATGCTCTCTCTCAGCCTTGAAGTCCCTGGCTTGCTTGGCCATTTTTTTTCAACCATGATGACCTTCCTCTTCAACCCAGCAACCACGTTGTCATGCCTTTATTTTAATTGTTCAATCACGCGTGCTCGTTCCTACGCATTTTTGGCCAATTATTTTCGGGCTTGGACAACTCACCCCCTGCTTTGTTTAGGTCAAAATAGTATTCCCCTACTTTCCGCCTCAGGTCGTCTATGAGCTTCTCATCCTTCACACTTCGGGCAGGATTCTCTGCAGCCCTTTTTATTTTCTGAATTTGTGCTCGCAAGGCTTAATTTTCTTTAGCTAGTCTTTTCTTTTCACCCTCGGCCTCTTGTGCTTGTAGATCCTGGTTGAATTTCATATCTGTCAGCTTTTTTTCCAAAGCATGAATTTTTGTTTGATCGGCTTTTTCTTTTTCCCCCCATGCCAACCTTTATTGTATTTTGTTGTCGAAAGTTTGAATATGAGGTCTTTTGGTGGGCCTCTCGAGTTCGGACTCCAGCTTGTTGTTTGTGCAAAACCTTTTTTCGAACCAAACAACGTAGTTCGGGTCTATTTCCCCCTTTGCCATGTCTGGTACCTGAGTGTCATTTTTTAGGTACCGACTATTGTTCCAATCCCGTTGAACTAAAGTCTCGGGAAATGCAGCTTCCAGATGCAACTCTATAACCTGGATGCTTAGATCTTCATCCTCGGATACAATTTGATATCTTCCTAACTGCCTCAAAACCCTCTGCGGTGCATACGGCTGGATACTCTTTACCCCTATTATTCTTAAGTAACCCTTGGTCGTCGTCATGTAGGTAGCTTCTATCCTCGGAAGCCACCCTATAGTCCACTCGACCTATCCTTCCCTGAGAGTTTTTAAATGAGATATATGCCTCAAACCCCTCTGGCATGTTGCAATCCTTTGCCCTTTCCTTATAGCTGATGATGAAGTAACTCTGGTTTGAACCATAACTCATGAATTTGGGATGATAGCGAAGATGCTCGATTAACCGCATCTGTAAATGGATTTTGCAACCTTCGAAGAATTGAGCCCCGAATTTGCATAAGGTCAATGCTCGATAAACGTCTGTCAACACCAACGGGACAAAAGTGTAATCTTCCTTTGTAGTGAGGACTTGTGCGACTCTAACTATACCGGTGTCTACTTTCTCCTCCTCATTTGGAAAACCCATGATTCCCAAGAATGACACAATGAACGAGAACTGGCGGTGGATTTGCCAGAGACCCTTATCTTGTTTGTTGCTTAAACCCGTTTCATGTGTTCCAAACCCGGAGGAACGCCCAAACCTGAAGCACAACAAATGAAAAGAACAGCATCCTTTACTCACGTGGGTTCTCTTCATCTACTTACTGATGTTTAAGAGATCAAAGAACTTGTGCACTGACGGAGCCCTTGGAAATATAAGTTGCTGCTTTCTCAAATCCCGACCGAACTAAATATACCTGGCAATCTCCTCCAAATAAGGGGTGATCTCAAAATCCGAGAAACAAAAAACATTGTGGACGGGATCCCGGAAAGTTACCAAAGCCTTTATCAAATCTTCCCATGGTTTGATCTCAAAAATATCTATAAGGGCGCCCAATTGTTTTTTCACCCATTTCTGACCATCTTCATCTAGATCATTCCACCACATACGCAAGTGCAACTGAGCCTGTTCCCTGACCACTTCTGGTGGATCTTGGATGGTATTCATTTGTTCCTGTGGACCTTTTTGCAAAACAGGTTTCTTAAAAAAACAAATCAAAGGACCATGATTCCTTCCCCTAAGTGTCAATTTTAACCAAATGATTATTTTTGTGAACGTGGCCCCTTCCCAATTTCATATAAATTTTGAGGCCGGGGAGGATTATTCTATGACACTTCATAAACTTCTCCTTTCTTTTACGAAAATAGCCTCTCGACAACTGAAAAATACTTTAAGGCTATCTTGGCAAGAACGGTTTAAGCCACGACCGAAGCTGGATCGGCTTATTTGACCTAAAAATCTAAACTGTATTCACTTGACCACTGACCTTTTATCTTTCTTTTTTTCAAATTAAAATAAAATATTCGGTTTTGCAAACACGACCTTTCAGGATCTCGGAGATTAAGATCTTAAGGCTGCGTCGGCTAACCGGCAAAATCCAAAGGTGGCTGTTCTCGCAAAAGCAGCCTTTTGGTGCCCTTTTAGGGACATTCGACTATTTTTGACAAGAATGGCATCACCTTAATTATTTTCAAGTAAAAACAAAATTTTCTTCTTTTCGAGCTATTTTCGCAAAAAGGGAGTTAGACGCGGTGGGGGTTTCCTACGTATCCCACACCCTGTGAGAATCAAACTGGCGTAGTTCGGGCAGCTTGAACACATTTGAAAGGACAAAGTGTTTGACTCCTTTGAAATAACTTTTTTTGAAAAACTTTTGGCAGAGTTTCGGGATGTTTTCAACTATCGGGTTTTCTTTAGAACCAAATTTTTTTTCTTCCCTATATCACTCTTGGTTTTTCTTTTTTGCTTTATTTCCTTAGTCGGTCACCATGCAAGCCGAAACAAATAAATATTCACATAGCACATAGAATGCATGAGGATGGTCCATTATTTTGGGTGCACCTGTCCTAGACGGACCCAACCCCTGTGTTCGATCCCCTAAGTCAAATGCACATGATGCAAACAAACGCCCCTACTAGGGATACAGCATGAAGCTGTTTTTTCTAAGTTTAGATCTTGGGGTTCTGGTCTAGACTTGGGGTACCAGAGCGGACAACTGGGGCCGAGAGGGAGTGATGTACAGGGAGCACTAAATTCTACCCTGCCTTGTCGCTTGCCCAGCCTCGCTCTACTTGGTATAAGTTCTACATAAAAGTGGGCTAGGCAAACATATGCACAATTTTTAGAAGACTCAGACGGGTGGCATAAGAAGACAGTTATATACAATCCCAACAATATTAAAGCGATAAACAAATAGTATTTAGCACAAAAGGTTCAAAGAATACAGTAATGTTATTAATAAACAAAGCCAAGTAAAAATCACAAAACAAGCTCGAATTCTTGAACCCTGAGCCTGAGATTCTGGGTTCGATCCCAGTAGAGTCGCCAGAGCTGTCACACTTCCTTTTTACATCTACAACCCGGCGAAGGGCGTAGAAAGGGAGTTTTTTCCAATTTAAGGGACAACCGAAAAGGAATTTATTTAATTAAAAATCAGAGTCGCCACTTGGGATAATTTATGGCGTCCCAAGTCACCGGTTTAAAATCCCGAATCCAGGAAGTTTGACTTTGTTAATCCGGGTAAGGAATTCTGTTAATCCGCGAGAAAGTGTTAGGCACTTCCGAGTTCTATGGTTCTAGCACGGTCGCTTTGATCTTACTTGGCTTACACGATTAGTTAACTACCGATTTTAGAACCTATGTGCATTTACTTGTTTCGCCGCTATTAGTTAGAAAATTATCTTGAAACGGCTTATGCGTACATATACCCATTTGTTTGGTGCGTCAAAAATCATGTCAAGTGAACGTGTCCACAATTAATAATGCCTTATTATTATTAAGAGAATTTGGGCCAAAGTTGCACGAATGCATACTCTGGTTTTGTTTTAAAACTCGTACTTACGTTATGCAAATGTATACATAACCACGATAGTATTTTAAATGGCCCTGAAGGCTTACTATGAATATTAATCAATTTTATATTTAGGGTGTAAAATTTATACGAGGGTATGCAAATTAGCTAAATGACATGCCTCGTGTTCTAAATATTTTCAAAGAAACAATTTAAACGAAGGCCACACATTCGTTATTTTTTCTAGGCATGGCACACCTCAATTTTACTTTAGAAGGCTTAACTAGTTACCACTAAATATAGTTAAAAGATTCTCTATGGTCATTTATTTAATGGGAAAAACCGCAAATGGGCTCCAACGTGAAGCCTAGTGTCAAGGCCATGAAAAGAGCTGGTTGTCATTGGGCTAAGGTCGCAGCCCAAGGAAATGATTCTCAGCACCTGAATACTATTTCACCACTTAAAAGTACTAATATGAATTGCTAATGAAAGGTTGACTCACAACTTAAAATAGCCTTAATTCAAACTCTGATTCCGACCTCATATTAACATTTGAACGGCCTCACAATTTCAATTTTAAAAATGGAAGCCAAAATTAAATTCAAAGTGTTCCCAGCATAAACCAACAACCCTAACGCAGTATGCCTTTGCAAATTACTTTTATTTGGCTCCAGATCAATCATAGACTTATCATGACTGGAGTAAATACACATTCAAGCTCATAAAATCTATAACCATCATTTATAAAAGTAAATTTTAAAACAGAATATTAAATCCTAAAATATCAGGACAATCATGCTCATGAAATTTCACTTGCATAAACCAATATACACAGTCCAATATTCAACCCTGCAAAGCTAAGACCTAACTGATTCTCAACAGAAAATTACTAAATACTAAAATGCAGAACACTCCATCAAGTGTGGATTTAAATGATTAAAGTCCATTGTCCAGTTATTGATACAGATGTAATATGTCATTCCAGATTACTTTCTCATAACTAATTTCAGAGAAAAGAGATAAACCCTAATTAACATCTCGAATTTGAAACTAACTACATGACATAGCAACAGTAACAGGAAAGGAAAATCAACTTCAAGTGAGCCTTCATTTAAGCAGAACTTCATCCTTATTACATATTTGACATTCATTACCAATAAGGAGCTAAAAAGGGTACCTGGAAAGTTGAAAGAAAACAAGGGTGACTGATAAGCACATACACAGCAAGAATCTGCAACAACAGCCAGCCAAAACAAGCTCAACACCCCAGTAATAATATATGGCCAACTCGATATCTCGGGTTCAAATAAACAACAACCCAGCAGACTATAAAACGATTTTGTAAACCAACTTCAAACTATTTGATACCCAGATGTGTCACAACTATTTTAGAAAACTTGAAAGGAAATCAGAATCACTAAGGATGCACTGAAATAGTAAAAATTGGTATTCATGTCTATTAGTTCGAATATTTCAGCCTCAAACCACTCAAAAGCATTTCAGAGAATCAAGAGAAAACTCAAAAATCACTCTGAAAATCCAATGAAACAGTAGATTTGCAGTCGTTTGTGTTTTCAGATTTTTTAGCTTTCTATCTCTAAGGTCTGCCCTCTAAGGCAAGAAAGAGTTACCTTATATGAAAGCCAATAGGGCAACAGATTTGCAACTTTAGTCCCCTTTGAATTATTATTTTTAGCTTAGAAATACCTAAAATTCTGACTTCTTTTCCAAGTTACACTATCAACAATCTGAAATATCAAAGAATACATCCCTAAAAGCTTCTATTTCTGTTATCCAAAAGATTCCTTCCTCTAAACTCCCTAAAATACCCTCTAACTTCCCTGAATTTACCTATTTTCCTTGCTGGACCAGATTCGTCAAATTGACCCATAGAAATATCAAATCCGGGCCTAGTGAACTAGACATAGTCCAATGTTCAATTTGGGCCTTCTGATTTCAAAATCCAATAGAAACTCCCTACTTGAGACCCCTATAATTTTAGGCTAACAATAGACCCCCCAAAAAATCCTCTAAAATGTCGCTAACAAACCTGATTAAACGCTAAGAGTTTCAAACGGACCAAGATGGAATTCTTCGACAAAAATGCAAATTTCTGACAATTAGAACACACAAAATCTGAATAACAAACAATATTTCCTTTATTACTTAAACCAGCATGCAAACGGAGACTCGATTACAAACTTGTCGCGATTAAGACTAAACAAGCACTAAAATGAAACAACATCTAAGCTACTTCACCTGGTACAACCAAACCAAGAACAAAATCTATACAATTTGACTTAACAGGACGAACAAGTCTTAATTCAGTTCTCAGAACCAAACATGAAACTGGATTAATAGAAAATGGATGAAGAGAACGAATTGATTAACGAGAATTTAAAACGGGACGAAGAAGTTCTTGCTCAAATGAAATGCATCACACCCCAGACTTGAAACTGTGACTTCAAACCCTATTTGCTTTAGCTGGGACAGATGAACAGCATGAAGAAGACCAAACGAAGCTGAGACAGAAAACCCAAGACATCCGCTCGGGGTTTGGACCTTGGGACCCCAAATTTGAAATTCGAATGATTTTGGAGGCCTTTAAGAGGATTTGAGCATGGATTTTGGATGGGCGAACAAAATACTCATAGGGTGTGAACTTCGGAGTGATTTGGTGATGTTGCCGCCGTGCACAGCGGATTCTGTGTTTTGAACAAATATTCGAGGGACACCAGGCCCAGATTTGGAAAGAGGAGATTGAGAAGGTTGAGTGGTGTAATTTTGGTGCCATTTAGAATGCTGCCGCCACTGGCGGCGATTTCTGGCCGGCAGCGTTAGGGAGAGTGGAGACGACGTAAGGGTTTTCAGAGACAAGGTACGAGGTAATTGGGGGTGGGGGTGTTTCGAAAAAATATATATTTTTTATGCGCAGTTCCTGACCGTTTGATGACCAAGGATCAACGACCCTGATTGATTTTCTATAAAATGACATCATTTTATATTTAAATAAAACTGGACCGGATGTGGGTGTGTTTGGGTCGGTTTTGAGTGGGTTTTGGGTTGAGGGGTGTGTTTGGGCTAGAGTTTTAACAAGATTTGGCCAAATTCCCTCTTCTCTTTATTTTATTTCCTTTTCCTTTTCTTTTTATCTGTTTTCAACTTTCTTTTATTTTCTTGTAACTTTAAAACTAAACATAAATCTAAATTAATTCCTAAAATTGAATTAACTAAAACTAACTAAAAAACCAATTAAACTCAAAATGACAATTCACACAATTAATTAAGACAAATTAGCACAAAAATTACTCAAAAATCAAGACTAAAATTAAAAGTGCAAATTACACTATATTTTGGTGATTTTTCCATTTTATACAAAATTGACTTTTTGATTAATCCTAAAATGCAAAACTAAATCTTAAATGCACATGCCAAGCATTTTTGTATTTTTTATTAATTAAAATGCACAGACAAAACTCGTAAAATGTCATAAAATCCACAAAATTGCAAAATAATAAAAGAAATAATTTTGTTTGAATTTACAGGAGTAATTCATGTAGGGCAAAATTCACATGCTCACAATTATTTAGGGGGTCTACGCCAGGGGTGGAGGTGAAGGTTGGGGTAGGGTGGGTTGTGCAGAAAAATAAAATAATAGAAAGTTAAAAATACAAAAAAATTAAAAATTTTTTAGGTGTTTTACGGGGGAGGGGGGAGAGCGGGGTTTAGGGGGAGGGTGGGTGGCGCAAAAAGACATAAAAACAAAAAAACAAAAATTTGGAAAAAAAATTGGGGTTTTGCGGGGGGGGAGGGGGGGTAGTGGAGGGGTTTGGGTGGGTGGGTGAAGTGGGTAGGTGGTGTAGAAAAATAAAAGAACATAAAATTAAAAATATAAATACAAATTGGGGCAACAAGTAAATTTCTAGATAAGTTAGGTTGAGATCCTTTATTTTGGGTGAGTTTCATGGGTTGTATTTGGGCTATTAATGGGCCAGAATGGGCTGTAAAAAATAATGAGTTAACTTGAGCTCCACCTAAACTGACTCATAAGCTAAAATGTTTGTAGCCCAACCCATTAATCTCTGGGCTAGTTGGGTGAGTTAAATGGGTTTTGGCTCAAATTGCCACCCCTAATTGAAATGTTTGTTTCTTCAATGTTTCCATGATTAATTACTACTTGTCTTAATTGTCTTACTTGCATACCTTAACGGTCGTATGTTTGGCTTGTCTCATTATTTCGTATTAGTTGTAGCCTTCCTTGCATTGATACGAGGTTTCTTATTGGCTTTTCTTTCATGATTTTGTAATCATTGAGATTCTTGTGAATTGAGTTATTGAATTGATTACTTTTATTGATTTTGTTTATGAATCGGCTTGCACACCGTAACTGATTGAATAAGAGAGGATTGATATTGATATGAAGGGATCGGGTTGCATGCCACAACGAATTTTGATAGGTTATACGTGTATCCTTGTTATATTTGATGATATAACAAAGTTACTGATAAAAACCAGAAAAGGAACCTGATACACAATCTCAAGAACTTAAAGATCACCAAGTCTCCAGTTGGAGAGATAGTCAACTCTTTAGGATCAAAGGAACATCGGAGGGACTAGATAGCTACCAATTCGTGAGGATACTATATAAGTCAAATGCCCCGTTGTAAAGTTGATGCCTGCATATGTTACAGTGCAGAAAAAGTGCAGTAGTCAACTTTATGGGGAATGCCCTTTACCTAACTTGCTTACATCATTCAAGTGATGTCATAAATGAGATATTAACATCAAGCAAAGGTAAAACAAATTACTTTCACATTCAAGAACTCATCAAGCATTCTCTCAAGTCTGTGTCAATCTTGCAAGTGATTCTCAAGGGTATCAAGAACGAAGAAGAACATAACCAGGGACCACTTCCATGTATTGGAGTTATTACATGTCCTTTGTTAAAACATTCTACTTGTAATTCCTACTTAGCTTAGTAAGAAGCATTGTATAGGAAATCTTTGTAAATCATAAACCCTTGTGTTTGTGTCTTAGATAGAGTTAGTCAGGTTGTAAAGTCTTTGTAATAGAGTTATTAACAACTGGCTTGTAATATAGTGTTACATGTTAGTAAAGGGTTAAGAGGTTAGTTCCTAGGATTAAAGCCTTTGTAATAGAGTTATTACAAAGTGACATGTAATAAGTGTTACAAGTTAGTGAGAGATTAAGAGATTAATTCCTAGGTTACAATAGGTTGTAATCTAAAGTTGATCGGTAGTGAAGTTCAAATCCTACAAGGGTAGGTCGTGGTTTTTGATCCCGTGAGCTTGGAGTTTTCCATGTAAAACTCCATTATGCCATTTACATACTGCAGTGTGCGTGTGTTCTATGGAACTAATAGAGAACCTGGTTCTCTATAGAGTTTGGTGGGACCTTAAATCCATCAATTGGTATCAGAGCAGGTTCTTTCTATAGGGATAACACCTAGAAAGGATCCCCATGGTTGCTCCTCCAAACTTCGAAAAGGCTAGTCTACTTATAGGACACCAAGGTTTAACGGCCAATATTATTGATGATGGAAGACTAGGATGCATGAATTCATCATGGCTAAAGATTCCGAGCTTTAGGAACCCGCGGTAACTATTTCCAAAATAAGAAAGGAATTCAATGACGCTGATCGAAATGACATAGAAAAGAATTTTTGTGCAAAGAAAATTCTTGTTTGTGGCATTGGTCTTGATGAGTATAATAGGATTTCAACAATGCCAATGAGCTAAAGGGATCTGGGAAGCTTTCCAAATAGCTCATGAAGAGACAACACAGGTAAAGAAATCCCAAATTGACATGCTAAATACACAGTATAAGCTTTTCAAATTGAAGGATGACGAATACATTTAGGATATGTATCATCAATGAGCTTCATTTACTGGGAGAGATCATTCCCAAGAACAAACTCGTCAGGAAGATAGTGCGTTTAACTGGTTCCTAGGAAAGTAAGGTAAATGCTACCACATAAGCAAAAGATCTACAAAAACTGACTGTGGACGAACTTGTTGGCAATCTAAAGACTTATGAAATGACGAAGAAGAAAAAGAAGAAGAAGAAGAAGAAGGATAATGAGATAAGAGAGCCAAAAAAGAGAATAACCTGGTCCCCAAGACGAATAGCAATGACTTGGGTGGTGAAGATGTTGATATGGTCTACTTGACAAAATGTTTTCAAAAATGGTTTGCAAAAATGGAGCATTCCAATAGGGGGCAGCTACAGCAAGCAAGATCAATATAAACACAACACTGACAAAGCAGTTAAGAGGAACCAGGTTCCTGACAAAAGATTCAAAAGAAAAGATGTGCTGACAACGTTGTGAACAAGGTCGTGCGGCATGGGAAGACTCTTCCAGCAAATTCAGAGAAGATGATGTGCAAGGTGACAACTCCATGATGGTAGTGGAAAGTGAAGCAGCTGAGTATGACTCTATTTTTTCTTTGATGGTGCAGTCTAATGATGATGGAGATGCCGACGATGATGACGAGTTAAACCTTCTATATGTTCAAAGAAATTTGAAATCCTATTATCAAAAGAAGCTTATATCTTTGGCAGATGTTTTAATTGATGCTTATCACAATCTTTTTAATGATAAAAATGCACTAACCATAGAACTAGGAGAAATAGAACACAAGAGAGATGATCCGGTGTGGTTACAGTTAATCTAAGAAAAAGCATTGAGAGTTTAAAAGGGAAAAAGATACCTTGAATGAGATAATTGCAAACATAGATCAGGGGATAGATGACCTATTAGTGATAGTTGTAGACCTGGAGGAAACAATGAAGGAACTAAGAAGGGAAAATAGGCCTATGAACACTCAAAAGGGAAAGGAAGTTGCAAGTGAGACACACCTTAAGCTTGAAAATGAGTTAAGATCAGCGAAATATAGTTTGTGTGCCGAGATTGAGAAAACCAAACAACTTCAGGAAGAAATAGGAAGAGTAAAGAGTGATCTTGTTAAATCAGTTAAGTGGACCTGGTCCTCTGATGCTATCACTGCCTTGAACTCAAAAAAATTAGGGAAATAAGAAGGGAATCATGTTCTGAAGGGAAAAGACTTCCTACAACCGATATAGAAAGTACGTTATTATACCTGACAATTGGTTTTGCACTCACTATGGAAACTCTGGGTACTTTAAAGAAAATTGTAAGGCTATAATTCAGTCTCAACAGAAAAACAAAGTTTTTGCTAAAAATGTAACTGTTACTAGGGAACCTGGTCATTCATATAAAAAAATGTAAAATGCCTTTTTAGACCAAAAGATCCCTCATTGACCCTTTCCTCATTACAAGGGACCACAAACTTTTTTGGTTTCCTAAGTCTAACCCTTGATTTCCTTGTGCAGGGAACAGTGAAAGGGAGCAGTCAATAGTGGTATATGGATAGTGGCTGCTCGAAGCACATGACTGGAACTACTAATGATTTCCTTTCACTGAAGTCCATACAGGGGGGGAATGTATCCTTTGAAAATGGCAAGAAGGGATACATTATGGGATTCGAAAGGATCCGTAAGCCTCTATCCCACCGTATTGTAAATGTGCACTACGTGAAGGGGTTGAAGTATAGCTTGCTGAGTATTTCCCAAATCTGTGACAATGGGATCTTAGTTGTCTGAGTGTTGCTGATGATAATGCTGAGCTATGTCACAAAAGGCTTGGTCGTGCAAGTTTCACGCTACTGAACAAATATGTCAAGAAGGACCTGGTCCGTGGTTTACCCAAGTCATGCTTCAAGGATCACATGGTGTATGATGCATGTGTAAAAGGAAAGCAAGTCAGATCCTCTTTCAAGCCCAAAAAAGAAGTTAGCATCTCAAGGTCACTTGATCTTCTCCATATGGATCTATGTGGACCTACGAAGGTGTCAACTAGAGGAGGAAAGAGATACATATATTCTAGAAAATGGCTTTAGAAGAGGAAAAATTGATAACACTCTTTTTTCTGAAGAAACGAGGAAGGAACCTGCTCATTGTGCAGATCTATGTTGATGACATCATCTTTGGAGCAACAATTTACTCTGTATGTAAAGAATTTGCAAAACTCATGGGAAATGATATAAAAATGAGTATGATGGAGGAACTAAATTTCTTCTTAGATTTACAAGTGAAGCAAAATCCCAAGGGGACAATGATAAGGCAACAGAAACTCATCAAAAAGTTGCTGAAGAAATTTGACATGGAGACATAAAAAATCATTGACACTTTCATCGCCACAGCTACTTGTCTAGACATGGATGAACCTAGTTCCTTTGTAAATCAAGCCATGTATAAAGGTATCATAGGGTCACTTTTATAGCAGACCAGATGTTGTTTTTAGTGTAGGTCTTTGTGCCGGATTTCTATTAAAGGAATCTCATCTGAAAGCTGCCAAGAGAATCCCAAGATACCTCCAAGGGATGAAGGACCTCATTCTCTATTATCCCTTAGGAGATAACCTTGACTTAATAAGGTATACTGATGGAGACTATGCTAGGTATGTGGTGGATAGGAAAAGCACTACTGGAATGACACTTTTTTTAGCTTCATGTATGATTTCATGGGGTACAAGAAAACAAAACTCAGTAGGCCTCTCTACCACAGAAGCTGAATATGTGGCCGTTGCATCTTGCTATGCTCAGTTGTTATGGATTAAACAGTAGCTGGAAAATTATGGTATATTCTCTGAGTGTGTGCCCTTACTATGCGATAATACCAGTGCACTCAACATGACCAAGAATCCAGTTCAACACAAGAAAACGAATCATATTGATGTTCGACATCACTTTCTCACAGACAATGTTGAGAAAGGGCACATATGCATGAAGTTCTACAACTCAGAAGATCAAATTGCATATATATTCACCAAAGCCTTGAGAAGAGAGCATTTTGAAAGAAATCGCCTAGATGGGGGTTGATAAAACCCAACTGAGAACTTGGTCCCTTAATGATTGGCTACTAAAGAAATGTACATGTAAAATTAGCTAAAAATTATTTTCTAGCAAAGTCTACTCATCTCTGAAATGTTACAGGTAGACAGGCATGATGATTACAGAGCAAACAAGCAGCTAATACATTTGTATGCGGCAAAATCAGAGGGTCCAATTTCTCGTCATCGAGACACCTCAAAAGCATGTCTCGAAGGCTCGAGACTACGTTTGAGCTTCCTCCTTCGAAGGTTGTCAAAGCTTGACCTCGGAGCAGTATAAACCAATGGTTATAGTGAAAGTGGCAAGTTCCCAAGACACATGACTAAGGAAGACAAAGTCTAGTGGACTAGTTCAAAAATAAATCAAGACATTAACTATTTGTACCATGTCCATATCTTTGTAATTAATGCTTTTTGTACTATGTTAGGATTTCCCTCATATATAAAGTGGATCCTAGCCATTTTGTAGACATCTACTGCTCCATACTAAATACTCAAGAACATTCTCTCTGCTCTCTAACATATCCTCTCGAGTTCATTACTTCATTTATTGATTATATTTGTTGTGTTCTACTTATTCTTCTTCATTTATTGCTAATTATTGGCCATAAAGCGCCATCATTGATTTCATCATAATTGTTATTCACCCATCGATCACACTCAATATCTCCTAGTCAAGCTTTAGACTCGACCTAAGGCCCCGAATAGTTGATCTCGAGGCCACGGTTATTGATCATTCGGTTTGGTACCACTTTGCTCCCGAACTCTAATATCGTTTCAAAGTCTTTCACATAGCATCAACTACTTAACAACTAGCATAAAAATAGATCACGTATTTTTAGAATCCGATAATAAAATGTAATTGTTATTACCATTTTCACGATAAACAGTTTAGCGCCCATTGTTGGGCTAAAAATAATAGTGATTATTTTTTGATTGGTTTAACTACATAATGCAAGTTATCTTTCACACTTTTCTGGCTCAAGATCTTTGATTTCAGGTCAAAATGTCTGATATAGTAAACAACAATCTTGAGAACCATGGAGAAAATGGTGTGGATGTTCCAGGTGTTGATGTACTACCACAAAACCTCGAGAATGCACCAATCCCGGGTCTTACGTGATGCCCAACATGTCGATATAAGCTCCCCACACTAATAGGAGTGTGCACCAAGGAGATCAACAAGAAGCTCAAAAAACCCTAATACGGAAGAGCAGGAGGTTAGCCTTCATGCTATTTTTGAAATGTTACAGGCAAAATAGATGGCTATTGCTCAACTGCAAAGTCACCAGAAAACTCCTAGCACGGTAGCACTAAGGACGACTCCTCCAGCCAAACAGGTACCAGAGAAATCAAATAATAACGGGTCGACTGTCGATCCCGTCATCGTAAAGATGCTTAAGGATCTCACAAGGAGGATCGAATCGGGCGAGAAAATGATAGAAGCCAATGATAAGAAGGTCGAGACCTACAACTCCAGGGTCAACTAAATTCTGAGTGCACCCCCGATCTTGAAAGGTGTGGATTTAAAGAAGTTCATACAAAAGTCGTTCCCATAGGAAGCGGCCCCAAACCCATTCCAAAGAAGTTCAGGATGCCATACCTTCCAAAAAACAACGAAACCTCCGACCCCAATGAGCACATTACTTCTTACACTTGTGCAGTAAAGGGCAACGACCTAAGGGACGACAAGATCGAGTCCATCCTGCTGAAGAAGTTCGGTCAAACACTCTCTAAAGGGGCCATGATATGGTATCGCAACCTAGCCCCAAACTCGATAGATTCACTTGCCATAGTGGCAGATTCTTTTAATAAGGCACATGTTGGTGCTATCAAAGTAGCAACAAGGAAATATGACGTCTTCAAGATTAAGCAGAGGGAGAATGAGATACTATAAGAGTTCATTTCTCGCTTTCAAATGGAACAACGGGAACTACCAGAAGTCTCCAACGACTGGCAGTGCAGGCCTTCACTCAGGTCTGAATGAATGAAGCTTGGTGGCTTCGAAGCAGTTAAAACAGAATACGGTTGAATATCTCATCGGGACCTGGTCGGATGTTCACAACCAATATTAATCAAAAATTAGGGTTGAGGAGGACCAACTAGGAGCCCAATCGGGCTCAGTATACCCAAGTAGGCTTCTGTCAAAGAAGCCAAAATCAAAACAAAGAAAGGTACCGGCCATACACCAAAGACAGGAGAAATGCCTTGAGTCGCAACATACCCTGCAACAACCGAAGAATGGACCAAGGCCAGAACCCTTGGGTACTCGTCCACAGAGCTTGATTCGATAGGTAGACCAGGCCGACGGATACAACTTCAATGTCGACGTATCAGATTTCGTGTTTGTTATTAGTAAAATCAGAGACGCCACGTGGCCCAGTCCTGTACAATAATATCCTTCATAAAGGAATCATAACTTAGTGTGTGAATTTCACAACACGCGCAGCCACAGGGCACAGATTTGCCACTAACTCCGAGAAGAAGTAGCCAGACTATTCAATAAAGGTCATCTCCGAGGATTCCTAAGAGACCAGGCTAAAATAAGTTTTGGGAGAGAGAGGCAGCCAAGAAGAACGAAAAAATGAGCCACAACATGTTATCCGCATGATTTTGGGAGGCGTCGATGCCCCACAGGAGCCCATGATGAGAAGAACAAAAATATCCATCACCTGGGAAAAGCGGACTCGGTGATATATACCCAAGGATGCTCTCACATTTAGCGACAAGGACATTGAGTCCTTGTCTCAGCCTCACAATGATGCACATTTAATCTCTTTCCTTGTAAATACATTTCAAATTAAATGTGTACTTGTGGACCCAGGTAGCTCTGCCAACATTATCAGGTCGGGGGTGATAGAGCAGCTCCAACTGCTTGACCAAATTGTGCTCGCCTCTCGAGTCCTCAATGGTTTCGATATGGAAAGCAAAATGATGAAAGGGGAAATCACCCTCTCGGTCAACGTGGCCGGCACGACCTAAAATGCCAAATTTTGTATAATCGAAGGAGACATGAGGTACAACACCTTGCTCGAAGGCCGTGGATACACTGCATGAGAGCAGTACCATCCACTCTCCATCAAATAATGAAATTTTCGACTAACGTAGGGACTAAAACAATCTACGAGGAACAACATGCGGCAAGAGAAATGTTTGTGGTGTACCATGTAATGCGGACACCAGTACCTCCACCCACGAAGTAGCCACAGAGTAATCAAGTAAACTAGCGATAACAAACTACATTTTTTGGTCCAGCCCAACTTAACAAAGCAGAGCACTATACTGCTTCCTTATCACAAGCGATTGAACCACATCAGTGCTTGAAACATCATCGGCACATTCTACACCGAGGTATGACAATCTCCTTTTTTATTTTATATACTTCATACTAACCTTTATGTAGGCGACCGACCGAGGTAGTCGAAATGCTAACCTAGCTTGAAGACCTTAAGGTTTTAAAGCATCTATTGCACTCTTTTCCTTCGACCGGGATTTTATATCAAAAAGTGTTTTACCGGCAAGGTTTTTAGCGAGGAAACATCCACATGCTGCCTAAGGAAGACTCAACAAGTATCTAAGGCTTATTTTGCAATCAACCTCGAATATTGGTGGACATCCCCCTCAGAAGGCCATCTACTTGGAGAAGCCAAGATATGCTGAATGGGGTCCCAATAGGAAAAAGGTGTACCGAGCCAACGGTCGAACGAACCGTGTTCGTATAGGATAGCCGGACCCCTAATAGCGGAAACGTGTATACCTGTACGGAGTAATCGAAGAATACTTTTCATCAAAGCTTTTCATGCTTCAAAATAAACTTGGTATTTTGCAAAATGACCACTCTCTTAAAAGCATTCCGAACAGCGTCAACAACTCAAAACAACGTGACCCCCGGGTCGAAGCTCCTAACTCATAAGCCATCAATGAGGCAGCATCAAGATCACAAAATAGCTCCAAAGCCAAAAATGTCGCGAATACTCGGGGACTGGCGTCGAAAACTCAAGGCCACAGGACCTCCGGGTCCGAAACTCCGGAATCATAAGCCCTCTATGGGCAATACAAAAGTTTGAAAGTAATGGATCCCAATCCAAGGTACCCTCGATAACTCGGGGACTATTGCCAATCACCAGTCATTCAAAACCCAAGGCCATAAGACCACAGGCGGGAAGACTCAATGTCGTAAGACCTACGTAAGGAAACAACAATATTTGTAAGACCTCAAGCAAGGCATGAACCACACTTATACCAAGTGACAATATCTGTAAGACCTTAAGCAAGGCATGAATCATACTTGTACCAAGTATCCAAAATAGTAAGAACTCAAAGGCATGTAAAACTTATAAGACCTTACTAAAGGCATAAACTCGATCTCAAAGTTAAGGCTATATATCGAACTTGTAAGACCCCTAAAAGGTATAACCTCGATATAGACGCCGAAACTTCACTTAGGACTAAAAATGGCTCCGGCCAAGCACAAATGACTACGGTCACAAGGCTATACTCGGGGATGCCCGACCATCACTACAAAATCACAGGCCTTCAATTACTTTGAATCTACTTCAAAATGAACCGGTTAAACAGACTACCCTCGACATAGGCAAAAGAGCTTCGACCATGTCAACTCCAAAGTATGGCTTCAAGATACTCAACCTCTGAGTCAAACCTCCCTAAGTGGTCAATTATCACCACATAAAGACTCACAATCGAGGTTTTTTGATCGAACTGTCAAAGAGTCAAGCAAAATTATTTTAAAAAGTCCTTAACGAGGGAAAAATAAAGATTATAAAAGGTCGCACAGTACCAACATGTAAGAGCCTTTATCGCCAACCCACATAAAAGGTTGCATCGACCCAAGGCATAAGAGCCATTGTCGCCAACCCATATAAAAGGTCATACCAACCCAACGCGTAAGAGCCTAAGGGCCAACTTAAAATTATAAAACTTGAGGGTCGAATAAGCTCGAGTCGAAACCCGATTCGAAGATTGAACCCGAAATAGTTAACTAAACATGCATGAGAGCAAAAGTGTAAGAGCTCAAATGTCGGCTTACACTAAAAGGTCGCATCGACCAAAATCGTAAGAGCCATTGTCGCTAGCCTAAAATTTGACATCTTGAGGGTCAAATGAGCTTGAGTAAATACTCGACTCGAAGACTGAGCCCAAAATAATTTGATCAAAATATGCCTAAGAGCAAAAATGTAATATCTTAAATGCAGGTTTATACTAAAGGCTCGCATTGGCCAAGCGCGTAAGATCCTACGAGCAAGCCCAATGAGCCCCAAGTATGTACTATGAATATAATGATTCCTTCTAACTCAAAGACCAGTCCATGTGGCTAAATTCAAGACAGAAAGGATACAGAAAAAATAAAATTGCAAGGTTTTCTTTTTTACACATATACAAAAAAGCATAAGCTGTATCTTCAAACGTGCTTTGAAAATACTATATACAGAATCAAAAAGTAAAATCTATGCCCCCCCCCCCCGGGGACTATGGCATGTCGGCCTCATCCACGCTATCCTCAACGTCGGACAAAAGTGACATGGTGCCTCGTTCTTTCGATCTCGCCCGCTTCACCTCTCCTGAGAGGTCGAAGCCTCTAGCATGGATCGCCTCAAGGATTTCCATTCAGACCTACACCGAGCATATTCCTTGCTCCTGCCCTCGTAGTGGAGAATCCTTCTTAGCTTAGCTTCAGCATCGGCAGTGCACTTCAAATAGACTGCCATTTTCTGGTCAGCCTTAGTCTGGTTCGTCAACTTGGGCATCCACAACCTCGGACTTTATCTTCAAAAGCTCAGACTCAAGCTTTGTAATCATATTTGTTCGAACCAAGCAATTATTACAAGCTAAGGAAAGTTAAACCTCAAAAGGCAGAGGTTTTACCCATAGCACCATTCTCCGTCGAAGCCTGAGCGTCCGCCTGAGACTTTAACCCATCATACTCGCGCTTGGCTCGGCCAACTTTGTTCAGAAGGAGCTCCAGGTCCTCCGTATTTTTCTGTAACTGAAACAAACAAAACGTGAGCCTTGGGAACTATAAGAAGGAAACACACTCACTCGAGATAAAAACTACTTGATCCTTCAGGTAGCTCTCATAATTCAAGCTCCGACTCGCCTCATACCGCAAACACGCTAGCTCGACTTTCCTTTCATCGCAAAGGAGCCTAAGGGATTTCTCCACATCCAGACTTTCCGTAGCGTGGCCTCACGATGAGGCAACTCAGACTTAAGCTTGTCAAAGGCCTGTAAAATAAAACTCAATAAGGAAGGGAAGGCGCGAAACAAAAAAGAGCCTGTGCCAAATCTTACCACAGAGTGAGGCTACTAAGCTTCCTCGAAGGTCAAGCGCACATCTGCTTGTATGCTCCCTCAACCCCGGAAGAGCTGAACTCGATTGGGATACAATCGCTCGGTATATACGATCCCCGGTTTTGTGTGTTCCTCAAAGTACCTTCAATAGAAAAAGAAGACAACAGCAGAGGAGAAACCACCTTTCCAAAACCAAAAAGCGTAGATGAAGCAGGCTCAGTCAATGCATCCTCTCCGAGCCCCCGGTCTTGGTTCGTCTTGCTTTGAGTATCTTCGCCCCATAAAGGTATTTCTTGCTTGTTGTTATCATTCAATAACCCAAAATCCAACAATTTTTCTCCCTCTTCTAAAACCACGGCCTCTCTTTGAGGGACTCCCCGATGTCTATGATGACAGAGTTAGTGTGCAGAAAGAAAAACGCACCCTTCCGAGAAAAAAAGGGGGGAGCAAATTACATAGCACATACCGTGGTGTTTTGCCTCCCACCTATCCCTAGATAGCTCGCCACTTATGCTCATTATAAGTCGAGTAGGTGGCCAACTTTCGAACCTAGTCCGGCAGATCGAGAACCTCGCTCGACATCCATGAAATCATTGCAGAAAGGGAAAACAAGGGACCGAACCAGTTACGTGTGAAATTAAATTCCTTAGGAAATGGAGAAAATCCACTAGAATAATATCGACCGTCCATATTCGAAAGCATCGGCTTATCTATCCCCGATCTCTATTTCTCGATCATCAACGATGAAAGGCATGGTCGACCGGCATTGTAAGGTTAGTAGACCGCGATGGTGAAAAGGTCGGTACAACTTGATAAGATGATTGAGTGTGAATTCAATCCCTGCCTTCTCCACAAAGAACCTCATCACCAACACTATCTGCCAAATGATGGGTGAATTTTTGTCAAATTAACCCGATACTTTTGAAAAAAATCAAGCACAACCCTATCAAGGGGGCCCAGCATGAAAGGGTACGTGTACACATTCAAAAACCCATCGGCACGGTCCGTGATGCCCTCATTCGGGGAAGGTATCTGCAATACCACCTTTTCCTCCCATCCCCAGTCTTTTCTCACTAACCCGAGGTGTTCTTCTCCTATTGAACAAGTGAACTTCAAGGTATGCTCCCATTGATCGTGAGCATCGGGGAACTTTAATGACGAGAAGTCACCTCTCGAAGTAAAATGTCCTGAGTCAGGCCCACCTGGAATCAGAGGCACTCCACCAACGAGGCGAGAACCAATAATAGAACTCTCTCCTCCTTGTCGAACGGATCTTAATATAGCAGTCATGAGTGTGGCAAAATTAGAGACCTCGAGTAGGAATTTGGCAAGAGCGTTAATACTGAAGTAATGGAAGGCCTAACGCAGAAAGCGAGACTGACCACTCAGAGTGATAAAATCTCCAAAAGGGAGGAGACAACCCTATATATGGAAAAAGCGGTGATGATCCGCCTATCTCATTGGCTAATTAAAAAATACTATCCAATATCACTTCGAGAAGATATGTTGTCAGGATAGCCTCGATCACTTTATAGTCGTGTCATACATTTGACGATGCCAGGTGATGTTTTGGGGTCGGGGACCCCCATACCAACCAACCCTCGAGATGGTCCCCAATCTCAAGGACCTCCACCAAAAATAAGTTAGGCTCTAGGAACCATTGGCATCATTCCAAGTCCTAAGGTGGTACCCGACCTCGAGGAACTCCATCTATAAGAGGTTAGGCTCCAGGAAGCCATTGGCATTATTCCAAATCTCGAGGTGGTACCTAACCTCGAGGACCTCCATCAAAAAGAAGTTAGGCTCAAGGAAGCCATCGGCATCATTGCAAGTCCCGAGGTGGTGCCCGACCTCGGGGACCTCCATCAAAAAGAAGTTAAGTTCCATGAATCCATTGGCATCATTGCAAGTCCCGAGGTGGTACCAGACCTCGAGGACCTCCACAAGAAGAAGACATGCTCCAAGTAAACCATTAATATCACTATAAGTCCTGATATAGTACCCCGATCTCGAGGACCTCCACCAAGAGGAAGATTGGCTCCAGAAAGCCATGAATATCATTACAAGTGCTGAGATGGTACCCGATATCGAGGACCTCCACCAAGAGGAATATTGGCTCCAGAAAGCCATCAATACCATTACAAGTTCCGAGATGGTAACCCATCTCGAGGCTCCACCAAAAGGGAGATAGGCATTAAAAACCTACTCATATGGGTTCAGCCTCGAGGCATCCGAGCAACCCCTAGGTGCGAAACCCTACTCTAATTCAAATCAAAGTCGTGGGTCCTGATGGCCCAAGTTTATCAGACCAATCCAGGTGGAAATCATGTTAGTGAGTCAAGAGCCAGAGGAATTCTCGCACTCAGGATCGATATTTAGACAATTAGGTGGGGTCATTCACTCAGATTCTTTACAAGCATAGACGAAGGGAAATATAGCAAACATCATAGACAAATTAAAGAAACATTTTTATATCCATAAACATATGATTACAAAAGCCCACGAGGGGTCCTTTCACTGAAACAAAGAAGCAAAAGGGTGCACATATAATTAAAGCCTAGAGCCTAGACTATTCTTGAGGGTGCATCCTCGGCAGTAGTATCATCAAACATCACCTCCTCAAAAGAACCATGTCGATCTTCTGAATAGCATCTTCAAGGGGGAAGATAAAGAATAGGAAAGTGATGCAGAAGAAGCAGAAAAAAAAGTCATAGCCAACCAAAGACCAAAGGCTTTTTTATCAGGACAAGGAAACCACGAACCGATAGAAGATTTGGCTGGCGCCAACCACACCTACATCACTACTTTAAGTCCACTTCTTGGGACATTATGCCATGTAAGTTAAGTGGCCGATTGTGCCATTCCATCCCTTGGAAAGAAAATGGGATGAAGTGCCATACCAGGCCAAAGTAGGGAGGTGAGCAGCGACGTATAGTCCGAATGCCCTATCGAGCAGTAGTGTGGAGTCAAAACAGCCTCCTAAGTCAGAAAAATTTAGCCCCCTATCTCATCACCTCGAGCCAATGAGGACAGCAACAATAACATCAACAATAACAACAACAACAACAAGCTGATGTAACCTCGCTCGGTAAGGGAAAGACCTAGGAAAAGGCCACAGCATGATTGGTGAGAACACCGCCATGAGGCCCTAAGGCCACAAGGCTCAAACATGGAAAATAACAGTGGATGGATATAAAGAGAAAAAAGGGGTGAGAGTCTATTATAAAGAACTTGGATGAAGAATTGATTCAAGAAAGCTCCTATTTATAGAAAAGGGGAGCATAACCTACAAGCACAATCAATGCTCTCTGGAAAGATGGCGGCATCAATGTCTTTGAAAGACGTATTGGCGGGAACAATCTATGCATTTTTGAAAAATAGACTGACGGTGATATTATTGCTTTGAAGAATAAAGGTCAATAGTGCAAAAAATAATTCTGGAAAAGTGGATTTGTAGGACGTCTCAGTTATCGAAAAGGCTTACATCATCAATATGACATCATTATGGAAAGTTTGAAGAGATGGATATCAAAGTCATTTCTTATCGTTCCACTCTAAGAAATATGGGGACTATCTATATACGCTGAAATCGGAAGGTCCAATTTCTCATTATTAAGACACGTCAAAAGCACGTCTCGAAGGCTCGGGACTACAGCCGAGATTCCTCCCTCGAGGGTTGTCAACTCTTGAACTCGGGGCAGTACAGACCAACGGTTATAGTGAAAGTGGGGAGTTCCCAAGTCACATGACTAGGGCTACCAAAGTCTAGTGGACTAGTCTGAAAATGAATCTAGACATTAACTAGATATACCATCTCCATATATTTGTAATTAATGCTTTTTGTACTATGTTAGGATTCTCCTTATATATATAGGGAATCCTTGCCATTTTGTAGACATCTGTTGCTCCATACTAAATACTAAAGAACATTCTCTCTATTCTCTAACATATCTTATCGAGTTCATTACTTCATTTATTGCTTATATTTGTTGTGTTCTATTTATTGTACTTTATTTATTTCTAATTATTGGCCATAAATATCCATAGTTAATTTCATCATAACTGCTATTCAACCATAAAGATCACCCCCGATAGCTCCCAGTCGAGCTCCAAAATTGACCTCGAGGCCCCTGAATAGTCGAGCTCGAGGCCTCGATTATTGATCATTCGGTTTGGCTATCACTTTGATCCCAAGATCTTATCTCGTTTCTAGGTCTTTCACATAGCATCAACTGCATAACAACTAGCATAATAATCGATTACCCATTATCAAATTTAATTGTTATTACCATTTTCACAGTAAACACTTTGCACGTTGGTCAAAGGATGAGGCTTACATTTGCAAAATCTGTGAGGGAACCCGGTTTCATTGACACATGTTAGTAGTTCCTTTGTACTCTCATGCATAATTTTTCAAACGGCTGAAATGGTGCCACATCATTAGATAGTCAGTTCCCACTTTTTAAAGCCAAGTATCTCATATGAAGTGACCCGACTACCCAAAATTGATTCCCCTTCCTAACCGGTTCCTCAACCCTATTAAATAACTCCTCTCACCATCACTTTCATAACTGTTCATATCAAAGAATCCAAAATTCCTCTTTCTTCTTCAAACAAAAAAAACTCTCATGTTTGATAATCATTTGCAGGAATATGGGGATAAAGAAAATATAATGTCAATAGCTACTGAGAGAACTCTGGTTGGAGGTTATGAGGTTGTATTTGTGTCTCAGGGGGGGAAGAAAGTGGTGTAGAGGTCAAGGGTAGGGAACTGGTGCTTGTCAAAACTTTGCACCTTACAGTACTACTGGGGAAACAATTAAGGACCTCATCCTTCTGCTCATTAAAATCCCTCTACTTCCACTTGGGATAAAACCCCTGAAACTGTACAAGAACTCCAGGTTCGTACTAATCTTGCTCCCTCTCCTCATTTCTATGCTAAGTCATTTACAATTGTGGTTCCTGAGATGCGATATTTTTCTGATGAGGATAAAGAGGATAGTGAAGAATAAGATTATGATAATGTGTCTTTAATGAGCTTTATTAGTGTTCTAAGTATAAAGGCTCCTCCCCGGGGGTCACCGTCTAAGTAACCCATCACGAGGTTACAATAGAAGGAAGAACTTGAGTTCGTCTTAAGGAAAAGTAAAAAAGGAAAAGAAGAAGAATGGATTTGTTAAATATGGAAAGTTTGTCAATGATAAGGTAGTGGCTCCTACACTAGTCGTAAATATGGATGATGAGGTATAAGAGGAACTTGGTCCCTTGGTTCGTAAGTCCTTAAAGAAACTTACCATTCCAAAGTCCAAGAGGGAATCATCTGAGAGTGAAAAAGAATTGAAGAAGGTCAAGGATGAAAAATCTAATGAGAAATATGATGAGAAAATGGTTGAAGAGTCATGTGAAAAAGTGGCTAAGGAGTCTGCTGAGAAGATCTCCAGGAAATCGGCAGAGAAAGTCAAGAGTGTAAGAAAATTAATGAAACGGAAGGCTGATGCAAGTAAAGATATGGTTCCTCTAAGAAGACCAAGATTGGTGACACCTAAGACACTGGCAAGAATGTTTTTTTTAAAAGTGTTGTGGGGCCGTAAATAAGGAAGTTGAAAGCAAGGAATCCATTCTCGAAGGTCATCTCATTCAGGTTCAAGAGGCATCTGGTTCCACCAGCTCTCAAAGCACAGAGCTTACCCCGTCTAACAAGAGAAAATGCCAACCTCAGGAAACAGGTTGAGGACCTTATGGAGAAACTACTCAACGAGCAGGTTTCAGCCAATGCTTAAATGGACATCCTTCTTCAAACCCTTGCCTCCTCATCTAGGCCTTTCCTTTCAATGCTTTTAAACAATGTCCCTTTCGCAAGTGTCAAGTTCTTAGTTTCTGTCCTCTATTTAGAGTTCTAATTATGCTTATGACTGGTACTTTTGTTTTTGTTGTTTTTAATTTATGGATGTGTCTAGAAACAATGGAACTGCTCCCTGTTTAATTATCCAATATTGATGAAAGCTTCCTACTTTTGTTGTGTATGACTTGCTCTTATGTATATTTTTAGTCATGTTTGTGTGCACATACGTGGATGGATTTCTCTAGACATAGATTTGCTCGAAGTACTATACCGGGAGATGGAGCTTATCTGTGAGGCTAGATTGGCATGTGTCCTCGGTACTAGATGACTACGGTCAGTGATGTATATTCCGGAATGGACCTTCCTTGGGTCGAATGGTCATATACAGTACCCAGTGGTTGAGCACTTGTAAGTGGAGGTTGTGGGAACATTAATCATGCTAGTTGTGCATTGGTACATATATGAAATCTGTGAGTATTGAACTATTTACTAATTAGTTGCTTCTATTACTATTGAGTTTTACTTGAACCGTAAGCATGCCTACATTTCTACTCCGTTACTGCTAAATTTCCTATTAAGGTTTGGTCTGTCTCTACCTGTCAGTCCATAGGTTGAACTTGTTACTTACTAAGTTGGTGTACTCCATTCTTTCACCTCTGTGTGCAAATCGAGGTAACGCGGCACGGTAGTGGTTGTTGATCTTCCTTGTGCGGACTTCCATTGGAGATTGCGAAGTAGTTGCTTGGTGACCGCAGTTCCACCTTCTCATTCCCTATCTTCCTCTAGTTTTACTTAGGATGTATTCAGACTATTCTAGATTTGTATTTCAGATAGTTGTATTAGTTTTGCTCATGACTAGTGACACCCAAGTTTGGTAATTATGTTTTATTCCGCTGTTTTTGGCAGTTATATTACTATTATTAAATTTTGTGTTAAAAATCAATATTTTCTGAAGTAGATAATTGGATAAAATGGGAAAAAATAAATAAGTGGTTGGCCTAATTCCACGAGAGGTGTCATCACAATAGGACCAAATTTTGGGTCGTAACATAACATCCGTCAGGAAGATCTAAAAACTGGTGTATGCTTGTATTTATTTGTACATTTCTCTTCTTTAGAAGAGAAACTTTTTCGACATGTCTGCTTGGATCAGTTTTTAAAAAAGTCTGAGGGAATTTCAGTCATTTCTCAATAGCTATGTACGTGCCTTTTTGTGCTCTTTCCGAATATACGTGCAGGTTTTTTGCTATTACCACATGTATCTTTTCTTCTCTTTCAATGTATATTTAAAAGTTTGGGTCTTTCCTGATAGTAACCATTCTCACTTTGAGTCACTTCCAGTCAGCTTCATGCTCTCTTCTGTGATTTCGAAGTGTCCTTCTCTTCCGTGAGTTTCTCAGCCTTCCTTCTATTTTTTACTCTTTCAGTATTTATCACTATGGTATTTCTATTCATTGTGATAAAATCACCATATCTCCTTTATTCTTTCAATGTCAAATCTCTTTAATTTTTGTATGGTGGTTGTGACGGTGTGCTGCTCTATGTCCATTTTTGGGTTTGCCTAGGTAATTTTATTTATGAATCTAAGACTTTGGTCTCTAAAAATTAGGTTTTTACATTTTCTTTATTTATTTCACAATCTTTCTCTTTGGTGAGTATATGTTCAAATTTTTTCCTAGATTATTTATTGTTGGATTTTCAACTTGCATGTTCATATTTATTGTTTAATTTGTACTTCTTTGCTTTGACTTTTTAAGAATTTTGTACTATGTGCTTATTTCTAATCTTGAGATTAGTTGGACTAAACTCCATAGTGAAAATTGCATATTTCCTAGTTAAATTACGTAACAGTAGCGGAAAAGGAGAAATTTATACTTAGTTTGCTTAAAGAAAAGTGTTAGACCTTTAGTCTTAGACTGACTATTTCGCTACCTTCCCAAAATGCGAATAAAGAAGTTAATTTCTTTGGTTGAGTTTGTGTTGTGCTACTTTGACTTGGTATATGTATTTGGTCGTTTGCTCTGTTACTATTGTAGTGTATGTGGAGTTCTTCTTTTTATCTTCTTTTTTTTAATTTTATTATTTTGGCAATCTAATTATACTAGCAAAATGCCTGGTCTTGTTCACTGAAAGTGTTTCCACCAATAAATCTTAATCTACCCAAACTACTTGGATTGTGTCCTTCTATTCCGAACTCTACAACCAAAAATAATAGAAAAGACTAAATTTTCTCTTAAAATAGGGATTATGGAGAATTAGAGAAAGATAGAAAGGTACATACGTACTTGATACTTTTCTGCTATCTGCCTAAGCAAACAATATAGTGTTAAGTTACTCCACTATATGTTTTTTTGCTTTACTAGATTTTTTGATTAACCATATTGCCACCTTTAGTTGGCTAGTTTAGTCACTGTTCTTTTTGGTTTCCTCTGTATTCTCATTAGTAACTTCTTGACTCTCTCTCTCTTTCTCTCACTCTTTGTCTCTCTCTCTCAATTAGCAAACCTTTTCTTTGTTTGATTTTTTTAAGGCAAAAACATGTTTCTGCTAGAAGGAGAGATAGAGTTATTGAACAAGTGCTTAAACATTTAGTGAAGATTTTAGGTAGAAGGTTATTCTTACAAAATAATAAACCATTTGGAACAGAAATGTGCACAAACGAAGATGTCGACATGTGTGCTTAGGGTCATTTTAACAAAGCTTGAGGGCACTTAGGTCATTTCATATGATCATAGAGATTACAATAATCAAGCTGTTAGTTTTCATTATTATTACATTTGTTGCAATCGAAGAATTTAGCAAATAAAGCAACGTTTTGAGGAATTTTTAAAGCCCACTTTTTACATGTTTTGCATCTTCTGAGCCTGACTCGCTATATTAACAACACAACACATGGACTTTAACTTTTGAAAGCTGGGAGCTAGTAGAAGAGCGCAAATCTATGAAATTTCATCGGAATTTACTCAGCTCCATCATCTCTTCTCCTCTCGATATGTCTTCTATTGAATTTTCTCCGTGAGCCTTTGCTGGATTTCTCAATAAGAATACGACTGGTGAGGATTTCTCTACTGCACTTCTTTACTCACTGGTATTTAGTTAAAATTGGAAGGCGTTTAAATTAGGGATTTCTGTTGTCCCATTTTATTTCTCTTTTTTTGGGTTCCATAAGACTAACATCAACTTTTGAATAATCGAAATTTTGATGAACACCAACTTCATCTCTTGAGATATCATGTTTATTAATTATAATATCTTGAGAATTTTTCTGATTTATTAATATTAAATATTGTCCAAACAAAGAAAATAAAAAAATTCAAAGCTAACCCAAACACCTCTTTTTTTTTTCCCAAATATAAGCTTGATTCTTGTGGGACAGTTGGCCAAGCATATGCAGGGCCTAAAACGAAAGTTTAATATGAGACCTCTATTTGTTCTTTGCTTTTTCGGCTCTGTTGTGCATGAAATTTTATTCTTTTTGTTTCCCTTCTAATTGTAATTCTGTGTGCTTCTAGCTATGTCATATTATATACATACATACATATATATGTGTGTATATATATATATATATATATATATATATATATATATATATATATATATATATATATATATATATATATATATATATATATATATATATGTATATATATATATATGTATGTATTCAAGCATATGCAGCGCATAAAACTAAAGTTTAATATGAGACCTCTATTTGTTCTTTGCTTTTTCGACTTTGTTGTGCATGATAATTTATTCTCTTTGTCATTGCAGTTCGTGCGATCTGTTGTGGTTGTTTTCCACTTTTGTTATGCAGTAGCACTTAGACCATAAGGTAAATTTTCTAATCTCTACTCATCTATTTATAGGTATTGTACGTTTTTATGTGGGTTTTTCTAAAAATGTAAGCATATATACAAACTACGTGCAGCTTAGTAGACGAGTAAAACGTCGAGTAAAGATCATAAAAATGAAAGCTTTGAAAGAATACATGCTGACAAGAAGACTAGGCGACACAAATTATACAAAATGATCCAAGATGATAAAAAGGAGGCTCTCTTAGCGCGAGCACGAGCGCGAGCAAGTAAGGGTCAAACAAGTGGCCAGCAACTTAATAGCTCTGTTATCACATCATTCTCTATGAATGCTAATATTTCAAGCGAGTAATATCCTCCTTTTATGGGATATTCAATTTATGAAATAGGTTAGAGAGATAAAATGTCATTTCTTGACAGTATGCGCAATTATAAATATGTATATTCATTTATAAGTATGAAAATTATATATTCACACTTGTTATTGTTGTATCCCAGGATCTACATCTAACACAAATTATGAACAATATACTAAAAAGTCAATAACAATTCCACCATCAACTGATTATGTTATGTTAAAGTCTGTTCCCAAATGCTAATTTTGCGGAACCACAAAATTTGAATACGAACCACCCGCATTTTGTTTTTGCAAAGGCACTCTTATGCTGATTTCACATCAAGAACCAAGAGAATTAAAAAAATTGTACCTAGGAAATACTGAAGAATCAAAGCATTTTCGAACCTACAAAGAACATACAATAATATATTTGCGTTCACATCCCTGGGAGTAAGGTATGACAAAGAGCTGGCAAAACGAAATAAAGGTATTTATACAATTCGAGTTCAGGGACAAATGTATCATTTCATAAATGACTTGATACCAAATAATGAAAAAGGAAAAAATCTACAATTATACTTTTATGATAATGAAAATGAAGTGAGCAATCGAATGGCATGTTCCAACAAATTAAACGAGGATGTTGTGAAAAAATTAATGGAAATATTAAAAAGCAATCCTTATTCTACATTTTTAAAATCCTTAATAAATGTCCCACAATTATCCGATTTCTACATTGCGCTTAAGTGTGATACTGGTCTTGATCAATGTATATACAACCTACCAACTACGTCAGAAGTGGCAGGAATATGGGTAGAACATGATACCAATAATTGTATCCCTACACCACATATCCGAATATATACAAAAAGTGATAGAAGCCAGCTGGTAAATTATTATTACGAGTGTTATAATCCATTGCAATATCCACTATTGTTTCCTTATGGTCAAAATGGTTAGCATTGTGGTTTTAAAAAATCTTAAGGTTTCAGCTACCCCTTCTAAAAAACATGCGTGTTGTGAATACGAACAATTACCATGTGTAACCAATATGACTTCAATTGATGGATTCCTTGACATAGAGCTGAAGTGATGCAAAAAGGCAAACGAAAAAGAGAAACAGTTTCTTGTCGTGAATACTATTGTTATCAACTCAAAATTAGAGATGATGAAAATATAATCTTGCATTCAAGACAATTCTTTCAACAATATGCTATAGACGAATGGATAAAAGTTGAAACCCAAAGATTAGATTTCGCTTTGGCACCCTGAAGCTGATCAAACAAATCATCAATCCTCGACAATAGATACTTATTCTTGTTTGTAACCTTGTTCATCTACCAGTAATCAATACACATTCTCATTGACCCATTCTTCTTTTTAATAAACAGTGTCGGCGCACCCCAAGGCGAAACATTGGATCTAATGCAACCCTTCTCAAGCAAATCTTGCAACTGTTCTTTTACCTCTTTCAACTTTAGCAGGTCCATATGATACAGCGGGATAGAAATAAGCCGAGTGCCCGAAGCCAAATCAATGCAAAAGTCAATATCCATGTCGAGTGGCATACCCTGTAGGTCTGAAGGAAATACCTCAGGGAACTCACGAACAACAAGCACAGAATCAATTGAAAGAACCTCAGCACTAGAATCACAAACATATGCCAAATAGGCCAACGCCCCTTTAGACCATACGTCGAGCCTTCACATAAGAGATAACATTATGGGTAGAATGACTAGGAGTCCTTCTCCACTCTAAATGAGGCAAACCCAGCAAAGCTAAGGTCACAATCTTGGCATGACAGTCCAAGATAGCATGGTAAGGTGATAACCACTCCATCCCCAATATAACACCGAATTCATCCATACCAGAAGAAACAAATCTACACGAGTCTCAAGACAGATAATAACCACTATACAGGAATAATGGACTCCGATCCACCACAATAGAATCAACTATCAGTGTAGAAACATAAACAAGGGCACTCAAAGAATTACTAGGCATGACCAGATACGACGCAAATAAAACTGAAACTTCTCTACCCTAAACCATAATAATACATGCACCTCCACCTCTAGCATATCTACCTCCACCTTTAATACCTCTACCTCCCCCTCTAATACCTCTCTCTAAGTGATATAGAGCAACTTCTCCAGAAATAGCTACGTGAATTGCTCCTAAGTCAAAGCTGGTGATCCGGCTGGTCTAGCCAAGCAAAAATCTCAACCAACAATCCTTGGTGAATCCAGACAAGCAAAAAGTAGCAAAATTGACCCCATCGGTCTCCACGATCCCCATGTTCCTAAGAACCTCATGACAACTGTCTAGAAAGTCTCGAGGATCCTCAGAAGATGCTCCGCTGAAAGTAGTTGTAAAGAGGTTGGTGAAACTTATCCAACCACCACATAGCCTCTGAAGATGTAGCTGATCTATTTCCGGCCTATGCTATTATTGCTCGGCTGAAGAAGCGGTACATGACCTCACCCTTCACGAAAGTACAATAGTAGAGGTTTCAATTTAACATTGAGAGAACAAAATCGCATGACAGCGAAGAATAGAAGTGAAACATTTCCTAACTCAGTAGCCTCTAGGGGATAAATACAGACGTCTCTGCACCGATACCTGAGACTTTACAAAGCTTGTGTGCGAACTGTGAGACCCATGTAACCTAGAGCTTTGATACCAACTTGTCAGGACTCGGATTTCTCACCCTCGGTAATCATGATGGAGCCTACTAATGCGAGCTAGGAAAGACAATTAATTGCATTGTTTACCTTTTTACACATTTGTTATTCATTAACAACTGCGAAGTAATAACATTTAAACGTAGAATTTAACATAAGTAGAAGAAAAAAATATTAAGCTATCTGAACATAAATATCTAATTTTGAATTTTGACTACCCAAAATCGGTGTCACAGTTTCACATACGATCTACGAATACTACAAATAAAGGTTCTGAAAGAAATAATACAACATTGTCTCTAGAAATGCATGAAAGAAATAGGAATAGTAGATAGAAGGAGATGCCAAGGCATGCAGACGCCTGCAGGACTACCTCGGGTCACCTGATGATCAAGAATCAACAATCTCACTATGAATCAAAGTCCACAACAGTAGGGTCTGCACAAAAGAGTGCATAGTGTAGTATCAGCATACCAACCCCATGTGCCGGTAAGTGCCTAGCCTAACCTCGACGAAGTAGAGACGAGGCTAGGACCAGACTACCAAATAAACATGTGCAGTTATATGATATACAGCGAAAATTAAAACAAAATAAACAAGTAAAGATGGGAGGGAGAAACAAGCTTCAGGGAATAACATGTAAGGACAGTTTATCAAAAGAGCTATAAAGGAATCAAAATCCAATCACTAACAAGAGCAAGGGAAACAAAAGAAGATTTCACTTTCTTTTCACATTTTGTTATTGGCATACCATCCGCCCTCATTTCGTCATATCTTATGGTAGCGTACCACCCACTCCTATTTTATTATATCTGTGGTAGGCATACCACCCCCTCCTATTTTACTATATCTTGTGGTAGGTGTACCACCTGTTCCCATTTTATTATATCTTTGTTGCGGCGTACAACCCGATCCATATATAATATTATTGTGCCATGCAACCCGACCCATATATATTATTGTTGCGGCATGAAACCCGATCCATATATAATATTTTTGCGGCGTGCAACCCGATCTTTATATAATATTATTGTGGCATGCAAACCGATCCATATATAATATTATTACGGCATGCAACCCGATCCATATATAATATTATTACGGCATGCAACCCGATTCATATATAATACTTACAATTATAACGAGAGTCCCGACAAGGGATCAATAAGGTCTACACTATCCCAGCAATGGAGAAACAACTATAACTAAACTTGTTTCACCATCTAACTACCACAGCTATAACCAAACTTGTTCTAACATCTAACTACCTCAACTATAATATAACTTGTTCCAAAATCTAACTACGTAAACTATAATCAAACTTGTTCCAACATCTAACTACCTCAGCTATAACCATAATCCCTACCCACATAAAGAGTACATCAACCTAAGCCTTTGTAATGTCAATTAAGAACACAATGCAAGGGAATTTCACAACTCAACAATAGTCCGGCAAGGGGGCAACATAATGATCTCTTCTCTTTCTCACTTTTACTTCACAACTTGAGCCAATTCTCTAGAGTTTCAGTTATCACTTATACTTTCACAATTCGTTATACAACTGGAGCCAACGCTCCTCAAGGTTCATAAGTCACGATTCTTTTCACAACTTTACACAACAAATAGAAATCTTCACCAAGGCATGAATAATACAACAAAATTATAAAAATCACAATATAAGTCTTACGGTCATGCTTGACACCAACGAATAGATACTCGTCACCATGCATATACATCGTACTCAACAAGAAGCAAATAGGACACAGCTCCTAATCCCTCAAGCTAAGGTTAGACCAAATACTTACCTCGATGCCACGAAGATAATACACGATTCAATTCTAGCTTTACCCCTTGATTCCATCACCAATTTGCTCGTATCTAGCCATAAGTTACTTAATTACATTAATAAATGCTTAATGAATCAACCCTAATGTATGAAAAAGTCAAAAGTCGCTCCGCGGCGCACATGGTCAAAACCCGAGGTTCAAACCAAAACTCGATTACTCATTTCCCTACGAACCCAAATATATAAATTGTTTTGAAATTAGACCTCAAATCAAAGTCCAAATCCCTAATTTTTGAAAAAAGTGGGTTCTATCCAAAACCACCAATTTCCCCATGAAAATTTGTGATTTTAAGTTGAAATTATGTTAAAAGATGTTAATGATTGAAGAAAACTAGTTTAAAACGACTTACAATTGATTTGGAAAAGAAAGGTTGTTCAAAAAATTGCCTCTTACGTTTTTTGGATTTGAAAAATGAAAAATAACTGAAAGTCGCGTCTAAATATACTGCCCTTAGATGGCCTGTTGCCACACCTCCTTTAGATACTAAAACCCTGAGAAGGGCGTAGATAAGGGGGTTTTTCCAATTAAAGGACAACCGAAACAGGATTTATTATAACAGGATTCAGAGTCATCACTTGGAAGATTAATGGTGTCCCAAGTCAATAGTTTAAATCTCGAATCGAGGAAATGATTGACTCTATATTACAGTCTGTGAATCAGAAATCTGGAAAAGGAATTCTGTTAACCCGGGAGAAGGTGTTAGGCATTCTCGAGTTCCGTGGTCCTAGCACGATCACTCAACTGTTACTATTGGCATAATTATCTGATTTAAAAACAATTTAAACCTATGTGCATTTATACTTTTAACCACTTTTATTCATTTTTATAGAAGATTTAGCGTTGTCTAAAATATGTCTTTGGATCGCGCCACATGACATGCAACCGCAATCCGAAACATTTTTTATTCAACGTTATTAGAATTTGGATTTGAGTCACATGAAATGCACACCCGAGTTTAGGAAGGTAAATTATTTAACAAACACGCCTAAAGTAACTACGTATTTTTAACTTTGCGAGGGCCACAAAAATTTGCTAGATGGCACATCTCAAATTCTAAGGGTAGGCAAAATTGATTAAAACGAAGGCTATGCAATTGTCAATTTTATTTGGTATGGTGCACCTCAATTCTAAATTTTTTAAAGGATATTTAAACTAAAAGCTCTGAGGGCCATAAGCTACTTGTTTTATCTAATATGGAACACCTCTATTTCATCTATAAAAGACATTCAGCTAGAATTCGAAGGGCCATAGGTAGTTGTGATCTACTATGGCTCACCTTCATCTATTTGAAAGACTTAATTATTCAACACTCAATAAAGTTAGAATTCCCTATGGTCATTTAACTAACAATCAAAAGCCACAAATGGTCCCTCTATGAGATTTCCAAAACCATGAAAACTGGTGAAGGAACTAGGTGTGATAGGGCTGAAATTACAGCCCAAATCGCTGTTACTAACTCTAGTTGTTATATGGATTGTACAGCAACGATACCTTCAGCATTTGCACATGATTTTTATCATTCAAACACTCATTCGAATTGCCAATGGAATGATCAATTTGAGACTTCAAATAACGTCAATTTACATGTTGAATATTAACACCTTTTAACAGCCTTACGATTTAAGTTTATCAAAATAACACATGAACAAATCAAGAAATAAACTCGAGGCATTTCAAGTATAAATCAACAGGATCCCCGTTTATAATACTTCATGGACCAGAACCAACATACAAACAATCAAGGGAAAGAGCTGAGCAACATGCCCTGAACTTATTAAATCATACTTTAAACAGATGAAAGGAGTTTTGGAAGCTAAATGCAGAACATGATATAAACTAGAGGTGTTGGGCCCCAAAATTCGAGTTACTTTATGTTAGCCTCTTCCAGGTTAAACAAATCTAACTAAACAACTAAAATTTGACCCTTAATCAGCAAACATCTCAAAACATTCCTGAATTATTTACATTAAAACGGGTTCAAATCTAATCTTAAAGGCACTTTATCAATAATGCATATGTATATACTTAAGCAGTCAAACTAAAACATATAGAGAAGATCAATGAAGAAAACATATGACAAAATGACACTTCCTTCAAGGCTTGGTTACATATTTCCTAATCCATACTTTAGATGTCGCTCAAAAGCCAAAGAAATACCTAGAAGTTGAAGAAAAAGAAATTAAGAGGTGAAACACTAACAGCAACGGCAGCAGTAGAACCCTAGCAATCAAAGAGCAGCCAGTAGAATGATTTCTAAACCCAAAATGAAGTATTGTATCCCAGAAACCAACTTCAAACAAACAGCCAACCTAACAAATTTCCAGATTCAACCTCAATGACTTGACCTCAAACCATTTTAATGTTCAAACAATTAGAAATTGAATCAAGAGGCAAGGATTTCAAATTACCAAATTAAAAAAAACTCAATGGAATAGTGTTTTCTGCAGAGTTTACAGCTATTTTTGGATACTCAGGACTTCTTTGCTCCTCTCTTTAGCATCAATTTTTTATGTTTTTATATGCTGAACATTAGGGGAACTAATCATTAATGAAAATGAAATTAAATTTCTATCAGGTTGTTCATACTAATCAAAGAAGAAGAAAACTTCCTAGGACGGAGATGCATGTACAGGATGACTTTGCGCTTCTTAAAAACTCAAAAGAAAAAGGAGAAGCAGATGACAAGTGAAATGCAAAAATGACAGAAAAATAAAAAAAAATAATTAAAAAGAGAAAAAGGGAAAGAAATAACTAAAGAGACTCGAGTCAGTTTTGAACAAACCAAAAAAATCCTCTGATTGTTTACCGGATTAGACCTTAATCTTGTGTTTTCGTGTGAAACACGCGACTAAGGTCCAATATGGTCTAAAACCTTCACCAGCCTACTAAATTTTGAGTCAAAGGAATGAGGGATGTACCTTCTGATTCAATATTTCACAATCTTTAGTGGTATTTGAAGGAATCTAAGTAAGGATTCGCAATGAGGGGGAGAAGGAGGTGCTGGGAAGTGAATTTGGGACTCAACAAAGGTGGCGCCGCCACCAGAGAAATGGTGGAGGTGCTAGATTTCCTAATTTCAAATCAATATTCGAAGTATTTGGGCGAGTTTTGAGGTAAACTAGTTGTGGATTGAAGATGTGGAGGCAGAAAAGAAGCTGTGATAAAGATTTGGGATGAATTGAAGATTCGCCGCCACCGATAGGCAATTTCTGGCGGCGGCAGATGGTGGCGTTACATGGGGTAATCTGGGGAAGAGATTGAGGGGTTGGGGGGTTTTTAGACAGTTTTATACTCCTACGACCCGCATAGGAACCGTTAGATCATGGAGACCTCGATGGCGAGGATCGATTGATGGTGGAACTGGGTCGTTTTGATGAGGGGGAAGCTTTGACCAGTCCTTGGGCGGGTTTTGGGCCAGTTGGGGAGGGTATTTGGCTTATTTGGGCGGGTATTAAAGGGGAAATATTGGGCTTGGGGTGGTTTTGGCCCAAATTCGGCTTTAAAAATTAAATTCTCTTTGTTTTCTTTTTTTCTTATTAAACCTAAATTTCAGAATTAAATTTAAAAAACAGATTATGTTAATAAAAATACCAATTAAACTTAAACAATTACCACAATCAATAAATTAGAAAAAAAATAAAATAAACTCAAAATCCAAAAATTAAATTAAAAGGTGCAAGATGACTATTTTTGTAATTTTTTATTTTGTAAGAATAACCTAATTACTAATTAATTCAAAAAATGCAAGATCAACTCCTAAATGCACATGTTATACTTTTGTATTTAAAAATAAAATAAACGTGTACAAACAATGATAGGAATTAACAGAAAATGCCACAAAAATTTGTAAAATTACAAATAATGAAAAAGAAATTATTTTGTTTTGAAATTATGGGAGTAATTCACAGAGGGCAAAAATAACGTGTTCACACTTGTGCGGACCGCACAAAATCAATTGCGGTCGCACATGCCTCCCTCTGTTTTGAAGTGACAAGTTTTTGTATTTTGGCCATAACTTTCTCTACAGATGTCCAAATTGTGATTTCTTTACCTTTCTAAAAACTAGACACGAATGTCTACAACTTTTATTTTTTAATCATCGTAAAATCCTTTCTGAAAACTAGACACGAAGGTCTACAACTCTTAGTTAAATGACAATTATAAAAGATGAATTATGTTTTCTAAAGGTATGACTTCCACTAAGTCTGGTTATCTAAGAAGGCCTTAAAATTTCCGTCCATTATCCAGGAGGGTCCTGAGAACTCTTAATTAAAAGACAATTTTACGACTAAGCTATAACTTCTAAAGGTACAACTTTCACCACATCTTGTTATCTAAGAAAATATTAAGGTTGTGCCCCATTATCTAAGAGGGACCTGACAACTCTTAATTAACGACAATTTTAACACTAAGCTATATCTTCTAAAGGTACAACTTTCAGTATATCTTGTTATCTAAGCATACCTTAAAGTTTCATCCCATTATCTATGAGGGTTCTGAAAACTCCTGAATCAAGTCTTATCATATATCCCTGAAACAGAACTTACGCTAAATCTTATTTTTAATGAAAATCTTAAAGCAAAGTCCCATTATTCAGGAAGGTCCTCACAACTCTTAATTTAACGCTCATTTTAAATCTAAGTGAAGTCTGCTGGGGACCGCCAATTAAAGCTATATCCCATTATCTAGAAGGGTCCTGACAACTACTGACCTAATCCTATTTAAAACATGCAAACCCTTGAGTCCACTTACGCTCTTTTGCTTTTCCAGATGATTTTGAACTTTAACTAGGTCCCATTTCCCAGTAGGGTCCTGAAGTCTACAGACATACCTACTTGGTGTTTGCTTCTCCTATGGAGGATTTCCCTGAGACATCCGAAATTTCTGCCCCTGTTTCAATCAAATAAAAATCTTGTCAGTTTAAAATGCCATGGTTAGCTTGCGACATTCTTGCTGAAAATGGCCTCCCCGCTGTCATGCTTCATTATGGCCAGCTTCCCGGACTGACTATGAACCGCCTGGTTTAGCGGTTGACCTTTGAACCCTATGGAATTAGATGAAACAAGTGTTCTGTACCCCAACCATTGTGTTATATTCTTGGACCTTTTGTCGGGAGCTTTGCATCTTTCCAGAAATTACTGAATCATTTTAATGACAAAGCTTTCAATGATTCCTCATATCCCATTTTTACCTTATGATGCCTTTGGTATGTTCTATCCGCAATGTGCTTTGCCATTTGGAAGCTGGTAGTAAGCTTTGAAATTTCTCTCTTGCTTGCTTAAACAAAATTGTCCTTGAAAACCTCTTAGACAAATGGAAACTTGAAAGCAAATGAAACTCAATGACTCTAAGTTGTTTTTCGGATAAAAGAATTTGAAGGGGAAAATAAAAGAGATTCATCTATAAGGAAAAATCGGTACAAATGATCATGACATGCACTTTGCCTTAGTCGGCCCATCATGTTTAACCAATGGCATTCAATCGCCGCGCTTTGTTGCCCCGAATCTCTGTTACCCAATATCTTTAAAATAAACCTTGACCTTGCTTATCCTACGGTGTTCTGAACATATTTTCACTAACATACTTCTTTCAATTGTTCATCTCTCGACTTGCCTTCGACTTAAGGTGCCCGTGAGGGTTTTCACCAATAAGACTCTCTAATTTTTCATTTCTCTCAGCTCCCGTTGCCTTACTGTGCCCGTGGGTTTTTACCAATAAGACTCTATCATTTTAATTTTCTCTCAACTTTCATCACCTTATGGTGACCGTTAGGGTTTTCACCAATAAGACTCTCTCATTTTCATTTTCCTTGCTTGGACCAGAGTATTGTCCCTGAAGTGAATCACCTCTACTTTCTCGACTTGGAATCTCTTAAAGATTGATCAGAAGGTCTTTCTTTGGATCGTAATGCAGGCTTTTGGATGGGGTTAAAACGAAAGGGTACCAAGGGCTCAAAATAATTCAAATGGGTTCAAAATTACAACTTTCAGAATCAGATTTCTTACAACAACCACAACTTCTGTACCAATTTCTTGCTTGGGGACTTTTGAATTTTTGTTTTGATGGGGTCGAACCATGAGGCTGCCTACGTATCCTTAAAAGAAATCAGGTCGAACGTAGTTCATGTTAGAAATTGCTTTATTGTTGCGGTATTCTTTTCTCTTCTCCTTTCCTTTATTTTTCTTTTGTTTCTTCCTTTTGCTTTTAATTGTTTTGCTGTTTTTTTTTTCTTTTTTCTTTTCTTTTCTTTTCTCTTCCTTTTTCTTCTTTTTTTTTCTTTCTTCTTCTTTTTCTCATTCTTTCCTTTTCTCGTCCCTTTACTCATCTCTCATACTTGCGTTTCTGATTTTGCTACTGATCCCAAAAGAGGGGTATGAAAAAAAATAATTAAAGCTCAAAAAGGGTAACAAAGGATAAAGTGTTTAGATATCAGAACAAAATACCTTCGTCATTCCAATCCCCAAAACATGCCAAGTACAAACAAATACGATTTAACCAAAGAAAATCATACATAGTATCTCTTCACTGCATTGGAATTGATGGCCATTTCTACACACTTGCCTTCTAGATATGTTAAAAATACAATCCTCCATTGGACAACACTCTTGAAACGATGAAGGAACCCTGCCAACTCGGGCGAACTTACCCTTTGCCTCTGCTTGTTAAGGGAGGATACACTTCAATACCAACTGACCCACCTCAAACCTCCTTGGGCGCACCTTCTTGATTTATGCTTTGGCAATTCTCTATTGATATTACTGGACGTGACACGCTGCTGCTAACCTTTTCTCATTAATCAAACTCAATTGCTCAGGTGGGTTTTGACCCACTCATAATCGATTACTGCCTCAACAACAATCCAAAGGGATGGGATCAATTTCTGCCGGTATCACTGCTTCGGTTTCATACACCAACAAATACGGAATGGCCTGTACTGAAGTGCGAATAGTAGTCTGATACCCCAACAATGCGAAGGGTAGCTTCTCATGCCACTGCCTGGAACCTTCCTCCATTTTCCGAATTATCCTCTTTATGTTCTTGTTGGCCGCCTCAACTGCTCCATTCGCCTTAGGGCGGCATGGGGTGGAATTGCAATATGCAATTTTAAACTGCTAACATAACTCTTTCATCAAATAACTGTTGAGATTTGCTCCGTTATCAGTGATCATTACTTTCGGGATCCCGAACCGGCAAATGATATTTGAATGCGCAAAGTCGACCACGGCTTTTTTGCTCATAGACTTTAAAGTTTTGGCTTCAACCCACTTAGTGAAATGATCAATAGCCACCAGGATAAACCGGTCTTCATTGGATGATGCTGGCTCGATGGGCCCAATGACATCCATGCCCCAAGCAATGAAGGGCCATGGTGCAGACATTATATGTAATTTAGACGGCAGGGAGTGAATCAAATCTCCATGCACCTGGCATTGATGACATTTGCGGACGAAAAATGATACAATCTCGCTCCATGGTGAGCGAATAATAACCTACTCGGAGAATCTTCTTTGCCAAAACATATCCACTCATGTGCGGTCCGTAGACTCCGGAATGCATCTCGGTCATGATGGTCGTGGCCTGTCTAGCATCTATGCATCTTAACAACCCAAGATCTGGCGTTCTTTGAATAATACCCCTCCACTGAAGAAAAACCCACTTGATAAGCGACAAATTGTTCTCTTTTGCTCACTTGTGGCTTGTATTGGATACACTCCCATCCTGGTATATTCTTTGATGTCGTGAAACCAAGTTTCACCATCAAGCTCCTCGTCCACCACATTATAGTAAGCATGTTTTTCATAGACTTAGATATACAGTGGGTCAAAATAAGCCTTATCCGAATGATGTAACATCGATGCCAAAGTATCCAAGGAATCAACAACCTCGTTGTGGATTCTTAGGATATGTCTGAACTCTACCGATCAAAATCATTGAAAAAGAAACATGCAGACATTGCCGGTATGGTATGATCATCAAATCTCGTGTTTCCCATTCCCCTTGAATCTGGTGTGCCAGAAGGTCCGAGTCCCCCAAGACCAAGACTTCCTGGTCACGTATGTCTGTAGCTAACCTCAGACCCAAATGCCTCATATTCTGCCATATTTATAGTGCAATAGAAGTGGAGCTGAGCTGCAACAGGTAGTACTGCTCTATTTCAGAAATGAGTACTGCTCATATCCCAACGCTTGGTGGCCCTGTCTGTTGGAAACACGTTCTCAATGCAATATACTAAAACGTGTGTTCTTTTGTGTAGGTTTTGATGAATGACAAACGAAGCGAAAATTGATATATGACGAAGTTCAAGAAACAAGCGCACAATTGATATACAACGAGATTCAAGCTCAAGACAAAGTTTTATAAGTTTAATTGAGTCATTCTTATTTGTGATCTTGATCCTACAACTTGACTCGTAACATGGCTTCTCTCTTAAAACTATTTTCCAAAATCATGCATATTTAATTTAATGTCAAATGAGTTTAAATCATGCATATTTAGAGTAGTCAAAATAATTTTTAGACATGCCTTAAAAATCTGGACTAAGATAATCGATTATGTACTTATGATAATCGATTGTTTTAAGCCAAGACTGCATGACAATCGATTGTGAACTAATGACAATCGATTGTGAGTAAGGCAGTGAGCATCAGGTTTTTCAAACCTGCATGACAATCGATTGTGAACTAATGACAATCGATTGTGACTGAGGCAGTGTCCATCAAAGTTTTTCAAAACTCAAAATAATCGATTATGAACTAATGGTAATCGATTATGTTGAGACAGTGTCTTCCAGTGATTTTCAAATTTATTAAATAATCGATTGTTACATTGGACAATCGATTGTCAAAGAGACAGTGTCTAAAATGTTTTTCAAAAACTGATAAGTAATCGATTGTTGACTTTGTGCAATCGATTGTGAAGCTGACCGTTGTCGTAAAGTTTTCAAATACCGTCAGGTAATCGATTATTGATTATGTATAATCGATTGTTTTGATTAAAATCCGGAAAAGATTTTTTGAACGTTATTGGGTAATCGATTATTGATTTGGTATAATCGATTGTTTTGATTAAAATCCGGAAAAGATTTTTTGAACGTTGCTGAATAATCGATTGTTGATTCTGGAAAATCGATTGTTTGTGGTAAAATCTGGAAAGGATTTTTTGAACGTTGCCAGTAATCGATTATGGATTGTAAGTAATCGATTATCAAGCGTAAAATTTGGGATTGAATTTTGATCTGACTGGCAGATAATCGATTGTTGGGGTTTGACAATCGATTGTCAGTGAGTAAAATCAGCAACTCTTAATTGGCAATTAGGCAACGGTAATGCCAAGTTTTTCAACTATAAATACAGCTTCATTTCAGTGTTTTAAACACAACAACATACTACAACTGATCATTACATTGCTATAAGCTTGCATACTTTTGTTTATAATTTTATATTCAATTTCATAAAGCTTTTGAGAGCCATATTCTTGTCCAAAGTTATTGTGATCTAGAGCTTACTTCTTTTACTCATATCTACTCATTAAGGAGTATTTTGTTTGAGTGTTTAGTGTTTTATACACTTGTAAGAGAATTGTAATTCTCTTGTTGTAAGGAACTTGTGTTTCCTTGGTTGAAGTCTTGGAGTGTTGTATCTCCGAGCAAAGGTGTTAAGGCTTGTGTCCTTACGTTGTAAAGGTTTGTTGAGCACCCGTAAGCTTAACAAGTTAGTGGAAAATCGAGAGAGAGTCTCTCGGGGACTGGACTAGCCACGTGTTGTGGTGAACCAGAATATATCGGTGCGTTCTTTCCTTTTTATTTATTTAACGCACTTAATTATTTCCTGCAAATTTTAATTTCCGCAAGTTTACGCTAAATTTTATTATAACGCTATTCACCCCCCCCCCCCCTCTAGCGTTAAGCGTATTATCTAACAATTGGTATCAGAGCCCAACTCTCTGAAAACTTAACAGTTTGAGAGAACCATCCATGGCTTCTACTCGTGATTCTTTTGCAAGAATTGATGAAGGACAGTGCTCCACACGACCACCTCTACTCAATGGTACAAATTACACGTACTGGAAGGAGATGATGAAAATCTTCGTTCAGTCCAACAGCTTTCACCTTTGGAAGGTGATAATGAAGGGAAACCAAATTCCAACAAAGAAGGTGGAAAACGAATGGGTTCCCAAGTCCGAGGATGAGTATGACGCAGATGACATCCGAAAGGTTCAAAATAATGCTAAAGCAATTAATTTATTATATTGTGCTGTTAAAGCTGACGATTACAGGAAAATATCGTGTTGCAGAACGGCAAAGGAGATGTGGGACAAGCTAGAAGTTACGTACGAAGGTACGGACCAGGTAAGGGAAGCAAAAATTGATTTCCTAACCCATTCTTATGAATTATTTCACATAAAGGAAGGTGAAAAGGTGGACGAAATGTTTGAGCGATTTTCAATAATCGTAAATGACCTACATGCTCTCAAGAAAACATTCACGGATAGAGAGCTCGTGCAAAAAATTCTTAGAAGTCTCACACCGGCATGGAGATCAAAGGCCGATGAATTTCAAGAATCCATTGGCGTTTCAAACGTCACCATCGACGCACTAAGAGGTAACCTTAAGACCTATGAATCTACTATTCTTAACCCTTTTGTTGATGATCAAAGGAGGCAAAGAATAGCTCTAAAGGCGAGCACAAGCCAACCGCAAATTGATGAGGAAGGAGACAACGAGTTTGGACTCGTTATCAAAAGATTTCAAAAGTTCATGCGCAAGGAGTATGAACGCAAGGGCAAAAAGCAAGGCGAACAAATCAAGTGCTATGAATGTGGTGAAACCGGGCACATCAAATCAAATTGCCCAAACATCAAAAAGGAGAAGAAACCTTTTAAAAAGCAACGTGCATACATTTCTTGGGGAGGCGACTCCGGAGATGAGTCAAGCGAAGGAGAAGAAGACGAAGCAGCAAATCTTTGCCTTACGGCACAAGAAGACAACAAAGATGAGGTATGTCAAATCTCGTCTAAAAACTTCTTTACTCTTGAAGAAATGCGAACTGCTTTTGATGAATTATATACTGAATTTATTAAGGCTTCAAAAACTGTTAAGGGCATAAAAGAAAATGCTTCATTAAAAGAAAAGGATTTTCAAAAACAGCTTTCTTTGAAAGAAAAGGATTTAGAAAAACTGGTTTTAGAAAATGAAAAGCTGAAAGAGGAAAACAAGTTTTTTGGAAAAAGAAGCGCCGATAAGCCCGAAAGTTCTACTAAAAATTGTTCTTCTTGCTTGCATCTCAAAAATGAGGTAGATAGACTCAAAGGTACCTTAGATAAGTTTAATTCTTCCCACAAGAATTTGAATGAGGTCCTTGTAAATTTGAAATCAACCAAGCATGGCATAGGATTTAAGAATGAGGTTAAAGAAAAGGTTGAAGCCAAACCCCAACCACCTAAGGCTCAACCTAGGACTAATAAAACAAATGCTTGTCCTAGAAATAGCAATCCTAGAACCAATATGCATGCTAGACAAAATGTTGAACATTTTAGGAGACCTAGAAATGACTTACCACCTAGAAATAGTTACCCTAGAAATGATGCATATTTTAGGCCAAATGTTGAACCTTTGAGAAGACCTAGAAATGGCCTTCAACCGAGAAACAATCACTCTAGAAATGCTGCCCATCCTAGAGCTCATAGTAGGAGAAATAATTCTCATGAAATGCGAAATAGTCATAGTGTTCAAAATAGAGTAAGAAATTTTCATCCGTCTAGTTACTATGAACCTAGAAGGATGCATAACCCAAATGTGACTTGTCATTATTGTAGACGTATTGGTCATATTGCTCCTGCATGCTTTACACGTCATAGACATATTACTCAATTGCATCATTATAATATGCCTAACCCCCAAGGACCCAAGATGGCATGGGTACCTAAAGAACATTAATTTGTTTGTAGGTGTGCTTGAAGGGATCAAGTGTACTATGGTACCTTGATAGTGGATGCTCCAAGCATATGACGGGAGATGAATCCAAATTCCTTCAATTAGAGCACAAAGAAGGAGGAAGTGTTATCTTCGGTGATAACAATAAAGGAAAGATCATCGGCATCGGCTCGGTCGGTAAGGATGAAAATTCCTCTATTAAGCATATATTACTTGTCAAAGGATTAAAGCATAATCTCTTGAGCATAAGCCAATTGTGTGACAAGGGAAATCTTGCTCTATTTGATTCGGATGAATGCCTAGTATTTAGACGTAGTGATTTCAAAATCATACTTCGTGGTTTTAGAGTTGATAATATTTATATGGTTGATCTTGCTAATTCCTCACCCGAATATGTTGATTGTCTTATGAGTAATGAGGATGATACTTGGCTATGGCATCGTAGAGTAGCACATATCAATATGCATCTTTTGAACAAATTGATTTCTCAAAACCTAGTTGTTGGTCTTCCCTTATTAAAATTTGAAAATGACTCTATTTGTGACTCGTGTCAAAAGGGGAAGCAAACAAAAGCATCTTTCAAATCTAAAAACATTGTTTCAACTTCTAGACCATTGCAATTGCTTCATATGGATTTATTTGGTCCTTCTCGCATTGAAAGTCTAGGAAGAAATAGATATGCTTTTGTGATTGTTGATGATTACTCGAGATTTACTTGGACTTTATTTCTTGCCAATAAAAGTGATGCTTTTCAAAATTTTAAATATTTTCTTAAGCGTGTTCAAAATGAGAAAGAAACAACCGTCACTTCAATTAGAAGTGATCATGGGGGAGAGTTTGATCATAATCTCTTTGCGGACTTTTGTGACGAACTCGGAATAGAGCATACCTTTTCCGCTCCACGTACACCACAACAAAATGGGGTGGTGGAAAGGAAAAATAGGTGTCTCGAAGAGATGGCTAGAACCATGCTCGACGTAGCTAAGATACCCAAACATTTTTGGGCGGACGCCATGAGTACCGCTTGCTATGTTCTAAATAGAGTAGTAATTCGGCCGATACTCATGAAAACCCCCTATGATCTTTATAAGGGTAGAAAACCTAATATTTCCCATTTTAGAGTTTTTGGTTGCAAATGTTTTGTTCATAACAATGGCAAAGACCAATTGGGTAAATTTGATGCTAAGTCGGATGAAGGTATTTTCATTGGATATTCCTCACGTAGTAAAGCATATAGGGTCTTTAATAAAAGAACCCAAATTGTGGAGGAATCCCCTCATGTTGTATTTTCCGAAAATAATGCTCGCTTGGCGAGAAAGGATTCTGGTTTTGATCTTGCAGGTATCTTAGATAGCTTGAAAGACAAAATACAAGAGGAACCGCCCAAGGAAAATAAAGATGAAACTGAGGAACAACCAACGGAAGAAGCGCCACAATTGGAAAAAGAAACAAAAGTGCCAAATGAGTGGAGGACGATCAAAGATCACCCTCTTGAACAGGTAATTGGCGACGTCGGAGGAAAGGTAAGTACCCGAAACTCTCTTAAGAACACTTTAGGACACACTTCTTAAGAGCTCACGTTCTCACTTGGCAACACTAGTTTAAGTTATTACTTCTTTACAAATTACTGACTTGAGCGTCGGAGACGTTTAATTCTATTTTGCAGGCATCACCCTAAAAGATAAGGGGAATTATGAAGTTTTGGCACAGAACAATCGATTGTTCCAAGCAAATAATCGATTATTTTACTGTGCTGAAAATCGATTAGCAATATCACTAATCGATTGTTTATGGTTCATGTTTATTATGCAGTTTCGTTAAATAGTTGATTCCTTAAACTGCAAAATCGATTTCCGTCTCAATCATTCAGCAAGGCTTTTCCAAAACAATCGATTGTTTCAAAATATAATCGATTATTCTCAACATCAGAAAATTTCTGTGCTCACTGTAACATAACAATCGATTACCATATTTTGACAATCGATTATTTCATGTCAGAAATATAAACTCTTGTTACCGTTTGGCTCCTCAATCGATTTGTGTCAGTTCCAAGTCAGGTCATAACTCTTCAACAATCGATTATTGCATCTCAACAATCGATTGTCTAACGGTCAGTGAATTTATTTTACCGTTTCTGACTGATTTGGCTTTAAATTCTCAGCAGATTTCTTCCATAAATGATAAACCACTCTCCCCTATACAAATAGGCTTCATATATGTTCATATGCATTCACTCAAGCATCAATTGTAGCTTTCAAAATATCAAATTCTCTCTAATCCTTTGCAAAATCCAGCAGCTTTCATTAAAAATGTCGGGCCGTCACTCAAAACGTTCCCGTTCTGCTAGGCACGGCGCATCCTCCTCTGTTGCCCCTCCTCGTCCGAACTATCCCTATCAAGATGGTTCCGTTCTATATTTTAATTCCGACATCGAGCTTACTCGATTCTTAACCAAATTTGAAAAACGCGACATTCTTCCACCCCGCTTTTCAACCCACAAGTATCTTGAATCATTTGGGCCTGCTGCAAATATGCTCAAAAATTCTCAACTTCTTGACTTTTTACTCCTTACCCATCCTTACATCAATACTTCATTGGTTCAAGCATTTTATTCCAACCTCCATGAGGATGATGATGGTGAGCTTGTCACCAACATTAATGGTGTTCAAATTCTTCTTTCCGATGAAAATCTTCATACCATTGCCCGTCTTCCTCATAATGGTGAAGACATTTTTTGGTACACCGGAGAGGCCGGAGCCCTTTTTGATGAAACAGTCCTCTTACACCAAATCGGTCTTACTTCTTATGATCCAAATCTTTCTTCCCGTCGTCCTACAATTACGGGAATGGATCCCAATTATCGGTTGATTTTCTATTTCATCACCCGAGTCCTCAAGCCTCGTAAGCATAACCATACTACCATTTCTCAAGAGGACACTAAGCTCATGCATGCCATAAGAACCGGAGCTAACATCAATTGGTGTCGGCTTATCAAAATTCACATGCGTGACGCTATCGGAGATGATAGGCCTCTTCCTTATGCTCTCCTCACCTTCTTGAAGCCACCGGATTCGTCACTGGAAATGGTCCTCTCAAAAAGAGTACCAAAAAGTGGGAAATTTCGTAATCCTCCTTTCATCATGACGGTGATCATGTAGCGCCTGCTCCTCCTCCATCCCGTCGAACTCGTCCGCCTCAAGAACCCACTCTCCAATCCATTTCCGACCAAATTGCTTCCCTGACCACCTCTGTCGGTCAATTAACTTACGAGATCCATGGATATTTTGACCACATTCATTATCCATATGCGGGTCTTGTTCCATATGAAGCAGCGCTGGATGATGAGGCGGAAAATGATGAATGAATAATTGTAGTTTTTTTTGTTTTTATATGTTGTATTGTCTTCCCTGTTGCTGTAATTTCTTTCCAATAAATAAACAAGGTTTATTTCATCTTTGGCATCTTATTATTATTTTTGCTAATGGCAAAAGGGGGAAGATAACGAGTATGCACTCTCAGTATTTATAAGTTTAAATTAAGGGGGAATTCTCAAATTAAGGGGGAACAAATTGCATACTTGTTACATGTATATACTTGTCTTGAATCGTCAATATAAATTGCTTGTCTTGCATATCCCGCTTAATGCTTGCCATTATCAAAAAGGGGGAAATTGTTGAAAACACGTTCTCAATGCAATATACTAAAACGTGTGTTCTTTTGTGTAGATTTTGATGAATGACAAACGAAGCGAAAATTGATATATGACGAAGTTCAAGAAACAAGCGCACAATTGATATACAACGAGATTCAAGCTCAAGACAAAGTTTTATAAGTTTAATTGAGTCATTCTTATTTGTGATCTTGATCCTACAACTTGACTCGTAACATGGCTTCTCTCTTAAAACTATTTTCCAAAATCATGCATATTTAATTTAATGTCAAATGAGTTTAAATCATGCATATTTAGAGTAGTCAAAATAATTTTTAGACATGCCTTAAAAATCTGGACTAAGATAATCGATTATGTACTTATGATAATCGATTGTTTTAAGCCAAGACTGCATGACAATCGATTGTGAACTAATGACAATCGATTGTGAGTAAGGCAGTGAGCATCAGGTTTTTCAAACCTGCATGACAATCGATTGTGAACTAATGACAATCGATTGTGACTGAGGCAGTGTCCATCAAAGTTTTTCAAAACTCAGAATAATCGATTATGAACTAATGGTAATCATTATGTTGAGACAGTGTCTTCCAGTGATTTTCAAATTTATTAAATAATCGATTGTTACATTGGACAATCGATTGTCAAAGAGACAGTGTCTAAAATGTTTTTCAAAAACTGATAAATAATCGATTGTTGACTTTGTGCAATCGATTGTGAAGCTGACCGTTGTCGTAAAGTTTTCAAATACCGTTAGGTAATCGATTATTGATTCTCTATAATCGATTGTTTTGATTAAAATCCGGAAAAGATTTTTTGAACGTTATTGGGTAATCGATTATTGATTTGGTATAATCGATTGTTTTGATTAAAATCCGGAAAAGATTTTTTGAACGTTGCTGAGTAATCGATTGTTGATTCTGGACAATCGATTGTTTGTGGTAAAATCTGGAAAGGATTTTTTGAACGTTGCCAGTAATCGATTATGGATTGTAAGTAATCGATTATCAAGCGTAAAATCTGGGATTGAATTTTGATCTGACTGGCAGACAATCGATTGTTGGGGTTTGACAATCGATTGTCAGTGAGTAAAATCAGCAACTCTTAATTGGCAATTAGGCAACGGTAATGCCAAGTTTTTCAACTATAAATACAGCTTCATTTCAGTGTTTTAAACACAACAACATACTACAACTGAGCATTACATTGCTATAAGCTTGCATACTTTTATTTATCATTTTATATTCAATTTCATAAAGCTTTTGAGAGCCATATTCTTGTCCAAAGTTGTTGTGATCTAGAGCTTACTACTCATATCTACTCATTAAGGAGTATTTTGTTTGAGTGTTTAGTGTTTTATACACTTGTAAGAGAATTGTAATTCTCTTATTGTAAGGAACTTGTGTTTCCTTGGTTGAAGTCTTGGAGTGTTGTATCTCCGAGCAAAGGTGTTAAGGCTTGTGTCCTTACGTTGTAAAGGTTTGTTGAGCACCCGTAAAGCTTAACAAGTTAGTGGAAAATCTCGAGAGAGTCTCTCGGGGACTGGACTAGCCACGTGTTGTGGTGAACCAGAATATATCGGTGTGTTCTTTCCTTTTTATTTATTTAACGCACTTAATTATTTCCTGCAAATTTTAATTTCCGCAAGTTTACGCTAAATTTTATTATAACGCTATTCACCCCCCCCCTCTAGCGTTAAGCGTATTATCTAACACTGTCAAAGAATAGTTTCCATCCTGGCTTCTCGCCATGTTCCACTTCATCAATATGCATCACATGTTCATCCACCGGATTCTCAGCCATATGATCAGCCAATGCTTATGCTTTCGTTGCATTCCGAGTCACACAGACGATGTCGAACTCGGTGAGCAGGATCTACCACTTCGCAACCCTCCACGTGGGCATAGGCTTCTGAAAGATGTACTTTAACGGGTCCAGGCACGAGATAGGGAAAGTAGTATAAGACGACAAGTAATGTTTCAACTTCTGTGCTACCCAAGTTAGGGCACATCACGTCCTCTCAAGATGAGTATACTTAACATCATAAGTTGTGAATTTCTTAATAAGGTAGTATATGGCCTGCTCCCTTCTACTGGTGATATTGTGTTGACCCAACTTACACCATAATGAGTTATCCAGGATTGTCAGATACAAAATCAATGGCCTCCTTGGCTCCAACGGGACAAATACTGGTGGTTTTGACAAGTACCCCTTTATTTTATCAAAAGCCTCCTGGCATTCCTTCGTCCACTTGGCCGCAACATCCTTTTTCAATAGCTTAAATATAGGCTCACAAGGATTCGTGAGATGAGAAATAAATCTACTGATATAATTCAATCTCCCCAACAGACTCATCAACTCAGTTTTGTTCCTCGGAGGCGGCAATTCTTGTATGGCTTTGATCTTTGATGGATCCAGCTCAATGCCTCAGCGGCTGACTATGAATCCTAGAAGCTTCCCCGATGGCACACCAAATGCAGGATTGAGCTTGAGGTTGTACCTGCGGAGCCTCTGGAAGAATTTTCTCAGATCTCTGGCATGGTCAGATTGCTTCCTGGACTTCACAATTACATCATCCACATAGGCCTCAATCCCCTTATGTATCAAATCGTGGAATATGGTTGTCATTGCCCTCATGTAGGTTGCCCAAACATTCTTCAGGCCGAAAGGCATGACCATGTAATAGTATGTTCCCCACAGCATGATGAATGTTGTCTTCGCTGCATCCTCCTCATCCATCAAGATCTGGTGATAGCCCGCATAGCAATCCACAAAAGAACCAATCTCATATTTTGCATTGTCAATCAATATGTGTATGTTCGGCAGTGGGAAGTTATCCTTTGGACTTGCCTTGTTGAGGTCACAATAATGGACACACACCCTGGTTTTGTCATCCTTCTTGGGCACATGCATAATTTTGGCTAACCGGGTGGGATATCACGTGACTCGATGACCTTTGCCTCAAACTGCTTTGTAACTTCCTCTTTGATTTTTATGCTCATGTCAGTTTTAAACTTCCTCAACTTTTGTTTGACGGGAGGGCAAGGCGGGTCAGTCGGCAATTTGTGAACCACCAAGTCAGTGCTCAGCCCTGCCATGTCGTCGTAAGACCATGCAAAAATATCTTTGTATTCAAGCAGCGTTTTGATTATTTCTTCCCTAAGCTGCGGCTTAAGATGGACACTTATTTTAGTTTCACTGATGTTATCTGGGTCCCCTAGATTGACTACTTCTGAATCGCTCAGATTTGGCTTGGGTTTTTCCTCAAAGTGACTTAATTCTTTACTAATTTCTTCAAACGCCCTTTCCTCATCATATTATGGTTCATCCTCACATTCTATCTCTTGAATTATTACTTCTGAATTAGATCGGCTTTCAACACTAGGCAGAAGATTCCTTATGCATGTCATATCATTGGAGCTAGCATAAAAATAACTATACAGAAGGAAAAGAAAAGCAAAAAAATAAGAACAATTAGAACTGACGAAAAGGAAATTGCATTTCATTGAAATTTGAAAGATAACAAGGTATATACATCCAAACAGACGGAACATAGACTCTGAATTACAACCTTGGAATAATCCTGATAAACTGGAAAAAAATCAAAGCAGATTACCAAAACTCCTTCCTGATCAGGAGAGGAGTCGCTTCCCAATTGTTGACTTTTGCACAGGGCCCAACAAATTACACATCTACCTTGCTAGAGCCCTCTCCTTCTTCTACCACATTCACATCTTCAAACATATTTTCGAACCTTTCAAACAATTCCTTATCTAGACCAACACAAGTTTGAGACTTATTATTGTTGGGCACTTCTTGGTGTTAGGCCTCACAAATGATCTGAAGAGACGTGGTACGGACTGGGGAGGACTCATGCCTTTTGTTTCATTTTCCTGGCTCTCTTTATATATATAATCGTGGGCTTGAACCCTAAACCAAAGGTGTCCATATTTTTGGGGAGAGACACCGGTTGTATGATACCTTGAAGTGACGCTCCCAAACCCTTTCATGGAACAACCCCATTTCTCAACATTTCAACAGCCCCCATGACTGATGCAGCAGCTACCTTTGGGATTGGAACATACTCCCCTTCTGGAATTTTCTTCACTAATACTGTGTCATGAACCTGATATACCCAAAGCCCCTTGTCATCATCCGCCTCAATAAATGGCACAATAGTATCACTGTAAGCATACAGATTGTCGTTTGGCGGCATGGATCCAAGGTCATCCCAATAGCATATTATAAGAGACAACCACATGTAACACCTCGAATTCCATAGTAAAATCAACTGGCCCGTTTGTCAGCTCGAGTCCTATGTCACTAACCGAATCTTTTCCCCCGCTGTCGAGCCCTCGCACACAAATATTGTTCTTGTGAATTCTTTCACCATCCACCTTCAACTTGTTCAACATGGAAAGAGGGCAAATATTTGCACTTGAACCATTGCCAACCAACACTTGAGTGACCACACAATCCTCGCATAAGGAAAGGGGCTCTATTGTGCTAAGTACCCTCTACGAGCATTTCACCATTAGAAAAAGTGACTCTATTTACTTCGAAAATATTATAGGCTATCTTTTCCAAGTGATTGACTAAGATTTTATTTGAAATGTGGGTCTCGTTCAGAATTTTCTTTAGTGCCTGACAATGCCCATCAGAATAAATCAACAATGATAACAGTGAGATTTGAGCAAGCGTTTTCCTCAATTGTTCCACAATAGAATAATCTTGCACTTTCATCTTTTCTAGGAACCCTTCTGCTTTCTCTTCACTCACAGCTTTCTTCACCAGTACTTCTTCACCAGTACTAAGCTATCCTTGGTCGGATTGGGTTTTCTCAATTCCTCAGGGGCAAAGCACATCCCTGATCGAGTCAATCCATGGGTCTCACAAACTTATTCTCTAACCTCTTTCCCTTTGTAAGTCACTATTACTCGGTCATAATTCCAAGTGATGGCCTTGCTATTAATTATTGGTAGTTGAGTTACAGGTTTGATAATGACGGGCTATGTGCGAACACCCTCCATGACCATAACGGGCTTATTTGTCGCCCCTGGTACCACCGCCTTTGTATTTCCTAGTTCACTATCCCATCTTCTAGGGATTCCTTCTTGACTACAATGAAAGGCTCACTGTTCGTTCCACTCAACTTGAGCGTCGACATCTAGCTTGTTAATTTTTCAACCGGCTTCTGCTCACTGGTTCGGATCATCATGATAATTTGTGAAGGCTTTTTGGGCTCTCCCTTTTTGAGCACTATCTCAATCATATTCGTTTCTTGATGGGCATGCAGCGGGTTCTGATTAATATTGGGTGCTTTCGGAGCTTGCACCTCAATCTGATGTGAATCAATAAGCTCTTAGATAGTGTTCTTCAAATGCCAACATTTCTCTGTGTCATGCCCCAGGGCACCAGAACAATACTCACAACTGACATAATAATCAAGATTTCTCGGAGGACGATTCAACAACCTTGCTTCAATCGGCCTCAACATATCTAGTTGTCTCAACCTGTGGAATAAGCTAATATAAGATTCTCCCAATGGAGTGAAAGTTTTCTTCTTCTGCAATATCTCATTCTTAAAAGCTTGGTTGGCCCAAAAAGCTGGTCTCAGGGGGTTTTGGTAGGTTCTTGAAGGTGGATAAATATTATATGGAGCTAGGTAATTATTTTGTGGGAATGGCATGCGGGGGAGGTTGAGTATATGTTTGTGCATGGTGGACAGAAAAATGGGGGTCAAGGGGTGGATAGTAATGTTTTGGTGGACTATATAGAGTGTGGGGATAGGCTTGGTGATGAGGTCGGGGTTGGTTGTAATGTGGTAAAACCCGGGGCCCGAACCAAGTTTTGAGTCAATTGTGGCTACCTCCTCCTTCTTCTTATTTCTGATTATTCCCTCGGTCCCGCTTTGGATAGCCTGGGCGGTTGCTTTGATTGCTGAATAACTCATAATCTTGTTGGATTTGAGTCCCTCTTCTACCATGCTCCCCATTTTGACTACCTCATTAAAGGATTTGCCCACTGCCAATACCAGGTGACTAAAATACGTGGGCTCCAAGGCTTGCAGGAAATAATCTACCATTTCACTTTCCTTCATTGGCTGGTCGACCCTTCCTGCCTGCTCCCTCCAATAGAAGCTACACTCTCTAAAGCTCTCATTATGCTTCTTTTCTAGTTTCGTCAAGGACAAGTGATCCGGAATAATTTCAAGATTATACTGGAAATAACAGGTGAATGTTTGGGCTAGATCGTCCCATGTGTACCACCGACCATGATTTTGTCGGGTGTACCATTCCAAAGTTGAGCCACTTAAACTTTGACTGAAGTATGGCATCAGTTTTTCATCTCTCCCACCTGCTCCTCTCATTTTGCTGATAAAACCCCTCAGGTGTGCCACTGGGTCACCATGCCCGTCATATAAGTCAAACATGGGCATCTTAAAGCCTAACAGTACTTGTACATCTAGGAACAAACAGAGGTCTTTGTATGCCACACTCACTTGGACTCCCAACCCTCACATATCTCTGAATGATTGCTCTAGACTTTTGACTTTCCTGAGCACCTCCTCTTGCTCGAGATTTTTGGTTGGTTTTTCAGCCTATGCGGGGATTTTAAAATAGGGAGCATATGAGTAGGGTTCCAGAGCTTTGAAAGTGGGTTCTGGTGGGTAATACTGGTTATTGTGAGATTGGAACAAAGGTTCGTTGGATGATCTGTGGAGTGTAGCGGAGGAGGTGCCACAAAGATAGCAGCAACTGGTGGAGGAGGGTATGAAATAGCTTTGGGTGGTGGAGCTAGGGGTGTCTGGGAAGTTGTGCCCTGGTATTGTTGGTAGACGGGAAAGCTTGGGGGTGGATCAGTGGCAGGGTGATCATGCGATTGAGCTAGTGGTGGTATGAAGGTCGGGTTGGCGGGATAAGCTAGTGGCGGTTGCCCTCTTACCCATGTTTTATACATTTCGGCCATCTGTTGCTTCAACTTGTGCATCCATTCTATTATTGTATTGATATCCAGTTCTTCCACCTCTTTTGATGGATCAATGATACTTGCATCGGGTTCTTGATTGACCATAGTCAGCTTGCTTTTGGATCGACTGTTGTAGGGGTAGATTTCCAGAATGCCGTAAAACTAACAACATGTCTGACATGGATAAACAACACCAAAACTCGTTAGCGGTTAGGCTTCAACATATGGGCAACCACATATTCGGGGAGGAAAGCACCTAAGCAGTTACCGATTTCAATTATGCAATGGATCGGTTGCTTGCGTCATCCCGACTTTAATCCTATGCCCTTCTTTTCTCTCTTGTTTTCTTCTCATTTTGTTCAGCTTGTTTTGCCTACTTTCTTTCATTTTATTATTCTCTCCCTTATTTAGCCGTTGTTTCTCTCTCACAATTTCTTATTTTTCCACTCTTTTCTTTCTTTCATTTTTCTTATTTTGATTATGGTCGAATGCTATGGAGATTACCTACGTATCATGACATTGCATATTCAGATCGAGCGTATTTTTGGGTGATAATTATAGAAATAAAATATTTTGGGAATTTCAATTTTCATAATGTAAAACATTTGATTACAACTACCAAACTAACAGACCCAAGAAAAAAAATAAACAGACTCCGACTCAAAACAAAACCGACACACTCTGTTAGAAAGGTGAAAACGACAGACTCAACAAACTCAAATAAAGGAAAATACAGACTTAGCAAACGGACTAACAGACTCGAGTGAAAATCATGAATACATTAAGGCCTCTAATGCTCCTGGGGCCTGCGGGACATTGTTCGGTCTTGCTGCAGGCCTACGTGCTAAATCCCCATGGAGGTGGTGGAGGTCTTCCATCACTTGATAAACGTAGGTCACTACGGTGGAAAAGAATATGGATCTCGTCATATTCAAAGTTGCTACACTTTACTGTGATGTAATCAGCGATTGCAAGAATCGCCCAATCTGCTTGGCCCTGGCTTCCAAAGTTTGTTCGGCTACCCGATTCATTTCTTGGAATTGATGCAAATCTCTTTCTAGTTGTGATATTGCTATGCAATAATGCTCTCTTTTAGCCTTGAAGTCCTTTGCATGTTTTACCATTTGGTTTTCAACCGTGATGACCCTATTCTTCAACCCCTCATCCTCATTGTCGTACTTTTCTTTCCACTGTTTAATCATGCGTGCTCGTTCTTCTGCATTTTTGGCCAACTACTTTCAGGCCCTAGATAGCTCACCCTCTGCTTTGTTTAAGTCAAAACCATACTCCCCTACTTTTCGCCTTAGGTTATCTATGAGCTTCTCATCCTTCACACTTCAGTTGGGATTCTTTGCAGGTATTTTCACTTTCTGAATTTGTGCTCGCAAGGCTTCATTTTCTTTGGCTAGTCTTCTCTTTTCTCCCTCGTCTACCGCAGCTTGCAAACCATTCTCAAATTAAAGGTCTTTGACTTGTTTCTCTAACTTTCTTATTATGGCCCTGTATTCGTTTTCCTAGGCCAACTAGGCCCATTGCACCAATGCTCCGTCGGTGAATTGTTGGACATGAGGTATCTTTGCGGTCCTCTCGGACTCCTGATGAATTCGAGCTCTTTTACCATACCAAGAAGGTTAACCGGGCTCTATATCACCTTTAGATAGCTCTCGTACTTGGTTTTTGGGTTCTAAAAATCTATGATGATGCCACATCCCGCACACTCTTTCTTCTGGAAAGGCAGATTTTGGTTCTATCTTAATGACCTGCTGACTCAAATCCTCATCGTGTGGGATGGTCTAATATCGTCCTAACTGGCTTAGGACTCTGTGCAGAGCATAAGGTTGGATACTCCGAATACCTATCAATAGCAGAAAACACTCTTCATCTAACATATAGATTACTTCACCAATCGAAAGCCACCCGAATATACATTCGATTTTGTTTGCAATCAAGGATCGTAAGTGGGCATGCCATTCCTGTGCACCCTCTGGGAACTCGTAACCCTCTACCCTCTTTTCATGTTTTTCGATGCATTCGAGACCAGCCATACCACAATTCAAATATCCTGGGCGGTGGCAAAGGTGTTCTTCCATCCACAGTTGAACATCATATTGCACTCTTCAAAGGACTTTCTTCCTTCTCGATAACCGGTCAGAGCTCGGTAAATTTTTGTCAAGATCATCGACACTATGGTCCTATTAGCCTTTTTTATCATGAAGTCAGCTATACCTACAAGTCCCAACTCTATATTTCCGTCTTTTCTGGGGTAGACCAAAACACCCAAGAATGTTGTTATAAAAGCCTACCCTTTCTGAGCTTCCCACTAGTCTTGGTTTGTTGCGTGAGTAAGACCGGTATCTGGTATCTCGAAGCCACGGGGATTTCTGTAACGTCGATACAAAAAATAGAAGGTACAGCATCCCTTTGCCAAATTTTCATCTTGGACGTCCCGGCTGATGCTTAAAAAAACCAAAAATTTGTTAGGGGTTACTGTCCTTGGTGCTACAGGGTACTGGTTTCTAAGATTCCCTTCGCGACCGGCGTAGACTGCTATCTCTTCCAAGGTAGGAGGTAATTCGAAGTCAGCAAAGTGGAATACATTATGTGTTGGATCCCAAGATGGTATAAGTGCCTCAATTATCTCCTTTCCCGGCTTAAATTTCAAGAGCCCGGTAAGAGCACCCAAAGCTTTTGTCACAGCCTTCCTGCTATCGTCACTCAAATCATGCCACCACATATGTAGCTCCAAAGGGATCTCTTCGCGAATTGAGAAAGGTTCATTTTGAATTGTGCTCATCCTGCAAATTTATTACGGTGATTTTAATCAAAAGCAAACCATGACTTTAATGAAACAAAAATGATCATTTTTATTTATTTCTATTTAATGAAACAAAATGACCATTTTATGACCCGAAATGACCATTTTTCAAAATTTTCAGAATATCTGATTTTACCAATATGGCCTTTCAGCACTTCCAAATAAAGATTTTAAGGATGTGTCAGCTAACCGGCAAAATCCTTAAAAATGACTAATGGTGGTTGTTCTTGTGAAACAGCCTTCCAACTTCCTTTTGAGGGACATTCGGATATAATTGACAAGAATGGCATCACCTTAATTATTCAAAGTAAAATTTTTGTTCTTTTGGGTTATTTTTGCAAAAGGAAAGTTGGACCTGATAGGGGTTACCTACGTATCTCACGTCCTGCGAGAATTAAAACGGCATAGTTCGGGAAAATAAATTAAAACCAACTATTTTTGAAAAACAAAACCTTTTCTTCTTTCTTTTTCTTTCCATTTCCCAAAATTCGGCAGAGTTTCACTACGATTTGGACATTGGATTTTTCATTCAAGACTCACTTAAACCTCATAGTGCTATTTTCTTTGCTCTCTTTTTTTCTTTTGTTTTATTTCTTATTTTCCTTTTTCCAATTTCCTCTCATCAATCGAAATCCGATCAACATGCAAACCTGAAGCAAGTAAATGCAACAAATAGCACATAAAATATGCATCAGGATGGTCTGTTATTTTGGGTACACCTGTCCAAGACGGACCAACCCTTATGTTGAGTCCCTTAAGTCAAATGCATGCGATGCAACAAATTGCTCTTACTAGGGATCCGGCATGAGGCTAAGTTATTCTAGATTTTTAAAACCTGCGTTTATTGTGCTAGACCTGGTTTACTTGAGCGGAAAACTCGAGGCGGGTGCGGGGGGGGGGGGGGGGGGGCAGCATACCAGGAATACAGAAGCTTCGCCGACTTTGTAACTTGTCCAAACCTCGTTCTAAATTTTGAAATTGAATCTAACAGAAAAGAAGTCACACGAAGTGCACACCCCTTCACGATTTAGAAGACTTAGAGAGAGGAGGGATTCATAACAATTTATATGCAGTTCACAAAATATCAAAACTGTAAAATGCAACATTTAGCACATCAGACCCAAACATAAAAACGAAAATAAATAAAGCCATATATAATAATTATTCTAAGCTCGAATTCTGGAACCCTGAACCAGAGATTCTGGGTTCATCCCCAGCAGAGGCGCCAGAACTGTCACACCTCATTTAGAAACTACACCCCCGGGAAGGGCATAGATAAGGGAGTTTTTCCAATTAAAGGACAACCGAAACGAGATTTATTATTAAAGGATTCAGAGCCGCCACTTGGAAAATTTATAGTGTCCTAATTCATCGGTTTAAATCCATAATTGAGGAAAGGATTGACTCTGTATTACAGTATGCGAACCAGAAATCTGGGTAAGGAATTCTGTTAACCCAGGAGAAGGTGTTAGGCATTCCCGAGTTCCGTGGTTCTATCAGGGTTGCTCAACTGTTATTATTGGCATAATTTCTAATTTTAGAACAATTACCTATGTTCATTTATACTATTAACTACTTTTATTCATTTTTATAGAAGATTTAACATCGTCTAAAATATGTTTTTGGATCGTGCCACATGAAATGCACCCGCAATCTGAAACACATTTTATTCAACATTATTAGGATTTGGATTTGGGTCACATGAAATGCACACCCGAGTTTAGGAAGGTAAATTATTTAACTAATGCGCCTAAAGCAACTACGCATTTTTAACTTCGCGATGGCCACGAAAATTCGCTAGATGGCACACCTCAAATTCTAAGGGTAGGCATTAAAACGAAGGCTATACAATTGTACATTTTGTTTGGCATGGCGCACCTTAATTCTAAATTTTTTAATGGATATTTAAACTAAAAGCTCAGAGGGACATAAACTACGTGTTTTATCTAATGTGGCACACCTCAATTCCATCTCTAAAAGATATTCAGCAAGAATTCGAAGGGCCATAGTTATTTGTGATCTACTATGTCTCTCCTTCATCTATTTGAAAGTCTTAATTATTCAACACTCAATATTCAGCTAGAATTCGAAGGGCCATAGTTATTTGTTATCTACTATGGCTCACCTTCATCTATTTGAACGGCTTAATTATTGAACACTCAATACAGTTAAAATTATCTATGGTCATTTAACTAACAATCAAAAGCCACAAATGGGCCCTCCATGAGAGGTCCAAAAACAGGAAAACTGGTGAAGGAACTAGGTGTGATTGGGCCGAAATTACAGCCCAAATCACTGTTGTTAACTCCAGTTGTTATATGGTTTATACTGCAAGGATACCTTCATCATTTCACACGATTTTTATCATTTAAACACTCATTCGAATTGCCAATGGAAAGATCAATTTGAGACTTCAAATAACGTCAATTTACATGTTAAATATTAACACCTTTTAACAGCCTTACGATTTCAGTTTACCAAAATAACATATGAACAAACCAAGACATAAACTCGAGGCATTTCAAGAATATATCAACAGGATCCCCGTTTAGAATACTTCATGGACCAGAACCAGTATATAAACAATCAAGGGAAAGATCTGAGCAACATGCTCTGAGCTTATTAAATCATACTTTAAACATATAAAAGGAGTTTTGGAAGCTAAATGCAGAACATGATATAAACTAGAGGTGATGGGCCCCAAAATTCGAGTTACTTCATTTCAGTCTCTGCCAGGCTAAACATATCTAACTAAACAACTAAAAATTGACCCTTAATTAGAAAATATCTCAAAACAGTCCTGAATTATTTACATTAAAACGGGTTCAAATCCAATCTCAAAGACATTCATCAATAAAGCATATGTATACACTTAAGAAGTTAAATTAAAACATGTGGAGAAGATCAATGAAGAAAACATATGACAAAATGACACTTCTTTCAAGGCTTGATTACATATTTCCCAATCCATACTTCAGATGTCACTCAAAGGCCAAAGCAATACCTGGAAGTTGAAGAAAAAGAAAGTAAGAGGTGAAATAGTAACAAACAACTGCAGCAGTAGAACCCCAGCAATCAAATAGCAGACCGGCAAAATGATTTCTAAACCCAAAATGAAGTACTGCAGCGCAGAAACCAACTTCAAACAAACAGCCAACCCAGCAAATTTCCAGATTCAACCTCAATGACTAGATTTCAAACCATTTTAATATTCAAACAATCAGAAATTGAATCAAGAGGTAAGGATTTCAAACTACCAAACTAAAAAAAACTAAATTGAATAGTGTTTTCTGCAGAGTTTACAGCTATTTTTGGATTTTCAGGACTTCTTCCCTCCTCTCTTTAGCTTTAGTTTTTTATGCTTTTTATAGGCTGAATGTTAAGGCAACCTTCAGATTTCATTTTACACCTTAGGTCCCTCATTTTATGACTTGTTAACCAAGTCATAGTATGATGATTTAAAAATAAACCCCTACTAGAAGCTTTAGGTTTCTTACGTGGTTACTTCAAGATTCTCCACCCAAAGACCCCAAACTACCCCTCAAACCTCCTAATCTTACCTCTGAAGCCTACCAAAATTTGGGTTCTGGGTGAATGATCCAACGATTCAGTCCATTTAAACCTTCATCCCAAACTTGAACTTTAAAGGTATGGACCTTAAACTCAAGCACAATCAAACCATATTTTTGAATGGAAATAAGATGAGAACAGAAGTAGTTCAAGCAAGATTATTTTGAGGCAACTAATAATTAATGAAATTGAAATTAAATTTCTAACAGTCTGTTCATACTAATCAAAGAAAAAGAAAACTTCCTAGGATGGAGATGCATATACAAGATGGCTTTGCGCTTCTTAAAAATTCAAAATAAAAGGGAGAAGCAGATGACAAGTGAAATGCAAAAATGACAGAAAAATGAAGAACAATTATAAAGAGAAAAAGGGAAAGAAATACCCAAAGAGACTCGAGTCATTTTTGAACAAACCTAAAAAAATTCTTCGATTTATGACCGGAGTAGACCTTAATCTTGGGTTTTTGTGTGAAAACACACGACTAAGGTCCAATACGGTCTAAAACCTTGACCAACCTGCTGAATTTTGAGTCTGAGGAATGAGGGCTTCGCCTTCTGATTCGATATTTGAAAATATTCAGTGGTATTTGAAGGAATCTAAGTGAGGATTCGCAATGAGGGGGAGAAGGAGGTGCTGGGATGTGAATTTGGGGATGAACAGATGCGGCGGCGCCACTTGGGAAATAGTGGCGGCGCTAGGGTTCCTCATTTCAAATCAATATTCGAAGGATTTAGGCGAATTTTGAGGTAAACTAGTTGTGGATTGAGGGTGTGGAGGCGGAGAAGAAGCTTGGTTAAGATTTGGGGTGGTTTGGAGACTCGCCGCCGTCGTGAGGCAATTTTCGGTTGCGGTAGATGGTGGCGTTACATGGGGTAATCTGGAGACGAGATTGAGGGTTAGGGGGGTGTGTTTGGACAATTTTATACTCCTACGACCCCGCTTAGGAACCGTTAGATCATGGAGACTTCGACGGCTAGGATCGATTGATGGTGGAACTGGGTCGTTTTGATGAGGGGGAAGCTTGGACCGGTCCTTGGGCGCGTTTTGGGCCAGTTGGGGTGGGTATTTGGTTGATTTGGGCGGATATTAAAGGGGAAATATTGGCTTAGGGTGGTTTTAACCCAAATTCGGGTTTAAGACTTAAATATCCCATTTTCTTTGTTTTCTTTTTTTATTTTCTTTCTTTCTTATTAAACCTAAAGTTCTGAATTAAATTTAAAAAAATAGATTATGTTGACAAAAATACTAATTGAAGTTAAACAATTACCACAATCAATAAATTAGAAAAAAATAAAACTAACTCAAAACTCCAAAAATTAAATTAAAAGATGCAAGATGACTATTTTTGTAATTTTTCATTTTTCAAGAATAACCTAATTACTAATTAATTCTAAAAATGCAAGATCAATTCCTAAATGCACATGTAATACTTTTGTATTTAGATATAAGATAAACATGTACAATCAATGCAAGCAATTAACAGAAAATGCCAAAAAAATTGTAAAATTACAAATAAAGAAAAAGAAATCATTTTGTTTTGAAATTATGGGAGTAATTCATATATGGCAAAAATAACGTGTTCACACCTGTGGGGACCGCACAAAATCAACTGCGGACGCACATGTCTCCATGTGTTTTGAAGTGACAGGTTTAGTATTTTTGGCATAACCTCCTCTAAAAATATCCAAATTATGATTTCTTTACCTTTATGGAAAATAGACACGAAGGTCTACAACTTTTATTTTTGAATCATCGTAAAATTCCTTGTAGATCAAAAGATATAGGTTTTCGAAGTCGGACCAGTGAATTGTTCTTTACCGCAAACCGTACCAAAACTAGTGCAGCCGCACAAGCCCCTCTGTGGCAGCAGTCCATATTGTGCGGATCGCACTGCTCTGTTCAGAGGTCCTGCACCTCTTGAGTCTGCAACAGCTTTCTTTTTAAGCCTAAGACACCCTAGAACCTACCTGAAACTAACCCGAGCCCTCGGAACTCCAAATCAAATATACACAAAACTTCAAAAACATTCTACAGACTTATTCGTGTAATCAAATCATCAAAATAACATCATGAACATCAAATTAAATCTCGAAATCAACGAAATTTTCTCAAAACTTCTTTAAACCTCAATTTTGCAAATTTAAGTCCGAATAACGTCAAATGATATCCGTTTTTTTTTATCAAATTCCACAGAAACATCTTAAATCATATATAAGATATGTACCGGGTGCCAGAACCAAAATACAGATCCGATACCATCATGTTCCAAGCGAATTTCATTTCAAATTTCTTTAAATAATTTCATAAAATAATTTCCTCTAAAAATTCATTTATCAGATTTGGGACCTCGGAATTCGATTCGGGGCATACGCCCAAGCCCCATACTTTTCTACGGACCCTCTGGGACTATCGAATCATGGGTCCGGTGTGTTTACCTAAAATATTGACCAAAATCAAATTAATTTATTTTATAGCCAAATTTTAATTTTACAGATTTTCATACTTAAGCTTTTCGGCTATACGTCCGGACTGCACATGCAAACTGAGGCGAGGCTAAAAGAGATTTTCAAGGCCTCAAAAATACAAAATTTAATTTAAACACAAGACACTATTGTACAATTTAAGTCTATCAACATTACTTTTAAATATTATACAATTATTTACTTTATTTTACTGTAAATTTATTTAAAGTATAAATATTCTCACTTTATATCTATTTTTTCCTTTATACAATCTCTTACATACTAAGAAATGTTTAATTAATACTTTACCTTTAGTCAAAATAATATCATATTTGACTTTAAGTAGTATGTTTGATCAGTATAAAATATTAATATATAAGTTAATTATTATATTCCAAATCTATTAAATTTTCTTATGTTTATTTTTTGTATTACATAAAATAAAGAAATTCTATTTTAGTTTCAAGATATAAAATTTGACTTTTAATTTAGTTAATACAATTACTTATAATAGATATTTATATTATATTTTTTACATTTTAATTTTGTATCTAGTAAGACTTTAATTTCTGGTGCCACTTTATTTAGTATTATTATCCGTTACTGTCCTTTAATATAATATAGTTAAATCTAGAAACTTTTTAATAGTAAAATAAATATCTATTTTTATTTTAAAAATACTGCTTGAATTCTTAAGTTATTTAAATTTATCAATAGTATTTTTAAGTATTTTATTTTACTTTATTTTATTTTCTAAACTAATTCTTAGCACAACTATTCTTACGTTATTTCTAATTTATTCTTAATATTTTAAAGTTCTTATTTTATCTATTAGACATAAGTTGTGTGGTATTATCCACAATATCATATTTCTTATCATATTAGATGAATAACAACTCTCATCTCAAATTTAAATAAGTTTTGTTATTTTTATTTATGATGAAAGTTTTGATTAATTCTCTCTATTTATTCGTTATTTTTGCTATTTTATTATTCAATACATAATATTATTATTGTTATGTGACTTTCATTAGTTTGTTTAATTTAATATCTATTTCTACCTCACTCATTAATGTATTAATCATAAAAGTTAACTTCTTATTTGTTTGAACACATTATATCTAATGATAATATTTTTACTATCATTTTATTTTCTACGCACTATTTCTAAAAATAATAATATTATGAAATGAAGAAAACCGATCAAATGGTTAGTGAATAGTTATATTTGGAAAGCTATCAAACTTTATTTACTATAAGAATGTGAGTCAATTCTAATCGATTTCTACCATAAATTAAATTTTATCAAAATTTAAATTGGTTTAATCCTCATTAAATATCTCTAAAAATCTATATAGATTATGTCTTAAAAATGCTAGGTGACATTTTTTAAATGTGCCACTTGGCTTAATGTCATGCCTCACTACCTTCCTATATATATATATATATATATATATATATATATAGACACACACTTAAGTATTTTATTATCTTATGAATAACTATATACTTTATGTAAGATCTTATTTTACTGCAAATCTAGTTTTTTTTTTTTTTTTTTAGTTGAACAATTGCTTCTATTAGTATCAACAATTATACAATAGAGTGTTCTTTTGTGATAGTATAGACTAACTATCACATCCTAATCCTTTATCATGCTATACAATTCTCACTGCTATCAAGCTAAATTATTACAAATCACCTATAAACTGACAATAACTAAGGATAGTAATTGAGTTGTCGTAATCCTTTTAACCAAGTCTTGCATCTCCTACCTCGTGCATGAATGAGGATAGCAATTTCTCTGCACAATTTGTGTTCATCAAAAGGCTGTTTCTGAAATCGTAATGCATTCCTCCCTCTCCAAATCAATGAAACAGTTGTAACAAATGCAGTAGCTACCACAGCTTTTTTGAACTGTTTACTCCTTGCATTGCTACATATCCAAGTTAATTCAGCTTCCCAACAGGCAGGTCTTCTATGATATCCCAGCCAATGACAAATCTTGCACCAAATTCTGTTAGTGACTGAGCAATTAAAAAACAGATGTTCAAAATCTTCACTGTGATGGTTACAAAACACACATGCTGCATCCACTAGAATCCCACATTTGAGGAGTCTATCAACAGTTGGTAGTCTACCATGTGCAGCCATCCATATAGTGAACAAGTGTCGAGGCAAAACATTGGGAGTTGCCATCAAGTTCCTCCAATCCATCTTAGGAAATATTGGTAACAGAGAAAGGTAGAGAACATGAATTTGAAATTTTCCTGCCTTACATACCTGCTGCAACCTAGATATGAGATCACCTTGTAGGCTGTGAGTGTTCATTATATGAGATCTGCAATCAATGATCTTCCTAGACATCCAAGAAGCATTCTTAGGACTTGTCATTGTTTCAATGTCCCCATTTTTTATATAGTAAAAATGGATCCATTTAATCCAAAGACTGTCCTTCTTCCTTGCAAGGTCCCACAGCAATTTAGATACAGCTGCTTTATTCCAGGTCTGGATGTCAATGATGTTTAATCCTCCAGCAGTAACAGGTCGACAAACTTTGTCCCAAGCTATAAGTGATCTCTTGGACACTATTCCATTGCCTGTCCATAAGAAGGACCTGCAAATGGCTTCAATTGATTTCACCACCTTGCAAATCTAGTTTTAATTTATATTTTAACTTATTTCAAAATATAAATAATCACAAATTATTTCAATTTACGTCTTCCTATAATTTTTATTTTTTTATTATAAATGTGTGTGTGTATATATAAAAAAGAGAGAGAGTTTAGATTTTACTAAGATATATTTAGATTATGTATAAGATTTATTAAACTACTTCCCTTAATTATGTTTCTATTTGGAATTTCTAATAAATAATGTTGTTTTTATTATTGTTAAGTGGCTTTATTTTAGCTTGCCACTTGGCTTAGTTACAATGCACACTACTCTTCTTTTAATATAATATAAATATAGAATTTACTTTATAAAAAATGTATTTTTAACTTTTTTTTAATTATACGTGTCATTTATTAATTTGTTAGTTCAACATGTTATGAAGATTGGAACTCACACATGAGATCTGATGGAGTGCAATTGTCTAAGGCCTCATTTGTTTTTGTTTTTGTTTTTGTTTTTCCTTACCTTCACTGAGCCGAGGGTCGATTGGAATCAGCCTCTCTGCCCTTTCGGGTAGGGGTAAGGCTCGTCTACATATTACCCTCTCCAGACCCTACTTTGTGGGATTATACTGGGTAGTTGTTGTTGTTGTTTAAGATTAAGACGTATGAATTTGAATACACATCTGAATATTAATATCTGTTTTTAGATTAATACATATGAATTTAAATACACATATGAAGATTAAGATCTATATTAAGATTTGAATACTAAATTATTAAGAGTTTTTAATTTTTAACATCTGAATATATAAATTTTATCTTTATTTAAATATTAAAAAACATAAAAAAATTTAAATGAAATACTAATTAATTAAATATTCTATCAATAAAATATATAATTTTTAAAAATATGATAGCTATTGGCGGTGATGGATAAAGAGTGAATGACGACTAGAGGCAGTAGTCGGTGGTAGTTTTCGTTAATGACAGTGGTTCAAGGTGCAGTTAATGGTGATTGGTAGTGGCTGTGATGATGTTTGGGAATGGTGATAGTTAATAATAGCAGGTGGTGGTAGGTTATAATGATGACGGTGAAGACTGTGATTGTTGATAATGATAGAGTGGTTAATTATGGTGGATGAGTATTGATTGTGATTGAGAATGATAGTGATGGAAGTGATAGTGATAGGGTGGTGATAGCCGATAATGATAGCGACTATAAGTGAGGATGATGGTGGTAGTTGATAATGATAAATAGTTACATAATTAATAAATGAATATGGACAATATCATATCAATGAAATCAAATCTCTACTATAAATATTAATCATAATTAATGGGAATAATTAAAATTCAAATCTCTATCACAAAAATAGTTAAAGGGTCTAATTGGTATTTTAGTGCCAACTTCGAGTGTTGTATAATCATAAAGGAGGCGTAACAGTGCTTTTATACCCCCTAAACCCTTCTTCTTCGTTTCTCTCGGCGCATGTTAGTTAACGTACGCCGAGTTTGTATCAATGACGGGAGGGAGAGGTCGAGGTAGAGGACGACCCTGGAAGATTCCGATATCAACGATTGAGAGAGTGATAACAACCATAAACCAGTCATATATGGAGAAAGCAATCACCATGGTCGCATATGAGCAAACTGTCGATCCTTCAGACGAATCGAATGTGTTAAAGGAGACGGATCGAACCTACCCAGCTTCGATTGAAGCTGCTTTAACTCCAATGAAGAAGATAACTAGTGAAATTGCAGACATGCAGAAGTCAATGCAGGTCCAAATCCATCCAGTGAAGGAAGTACCAGAGAAATCGGAGGAAATTACAAGCAAAACAGAGGTACCAAAGCAGAACTGGGTTAACCTTTTTCAGAAAAACAGATTTGCATCTAATGGTATGGCTCTAGAATACATACCTCCGGTAATGGTCGATGGTCAACCAATAGGGCAACTGAACAAATCAAAGGTGGAGAAGGAAGAGAATAAGTGGAAATGTGCGTTAATTGTGTATATCTTAGGGGATGGCTCTGGATTCAATGCGATGAAGAGATTCATAAACCTCCATTGAGCGCATGTTTCAGAGCCAGACTTGTTCTATTATGAGGAAGGATACTACATAGTCAAGTTCAGAACAATTGATAATGCTAAGGAAATTCTTTGTGCGGGACCTTACTCAATAGCAAACAGACCCATGATTCTTACGCAATGGCCACCAGACTTTGACTTCACAAAGGAATTCCCTGTTGATATCCCTCTATGGGTCAAGTTCCCTAAGCTTCCCATGTCTTGTTGGGGAATGAGATCACTAAGTAGAATTGCAAATGTCTTAGGGAAACCTATCTTTGCGGATGAATGCACAACCAAACAAACTAGAGTATCATATGCTCGAATGCTTATAGAGGTGAATGTTACTAAAGAACTACCGAGAGAAATATGGTTAATGGATACAAATGAGAGGAAATTTTTACAAGAAGTTGTTTATGACTGGAAACCTTCTTATTGTGAAAAATGTCAAATGGTTGGCCATAACTGCTTGGCCCAAATGAAGCAAAAAACACACCAACCTACTCAAGTGAAGAAGGCTAAAGTGACTCAGGAATGGAGAACCAAGGCTCTAATACAAACTGATACTAACCAAAATGAGGTACCAAATCAACAGAATGATACACACGAGACAAGTCTGAGGAATGAGATCCATAAAGAGCCTAATGAATCTCCAATACTGGTGACAGAGAAGACCAAACAAGAAGAGAAAGGGAAGAAATTTCAAAGCCCTGAATTCAACCTCATAAACTTTCCACCTTTATCCCCTATTGTTGTTAGCAATCGTTTTGAAGCAGTCTCCAATAGTAGAGTTGAGATCCCACCAGAAGATAGAGGACCAAGAAACTTCCAATGAAGTGATTATTCTGGAACATTAGAGGTGTAAATAAAACGTACAAACAAAAAGAAGTTAGGGAGTATATAAGAAGAAATAAAATAAACCTTGTTGGTTTGGTAGAAACTAAAGTTAAGGGAAAAATTGCAGGAAGAATTGCTAATCTGTTGGCCCCTGGTTGGGGTTTTCTAACAAATTATAATGGTTCTATAAATGGTAGAGTTTGGATCTTATGGGACACAAAGTTGCTCACAGTCACAGGTATCAAGGAGGAGGCTCAATTGATACACTGTAGAGTCAGAAGCAACATTGGGGATGTCACTTGCTATCTAACTGTGGTATATGGACATAATGGGGTGGACCAGAGGAGATCTTTATGGAGACATCTGCAGGATTACTCAACATCTATAAATGAGGCATGGTTAGTTGCTGGAGATTTCAATGCTGTGTTATATGCCAGTGATAGACAGTCAAGCAATCTTGTTAAATATTCAGAGACTCAAGAGTTACTCAATGCATACAACAGGCTGGGCTTTCAGAACTACCTTGGAAAGGTGATTACTTCACCTGGACAAACAGGCTGACAGGAACTGATAGAGTATGCAGTAGACTGGATACAGTATTTGGTAACTATAAATGGATGATCAAGTGGAGCCATGTGGAAATAGTAGATGATCATCCTCTAATCTCTGATCATAATCCTGTGATAGTAACATTGTCAGAAGCTACTAGGAAAGGTATGATACCTTTCAAATTTTTCAACGCATGGACTGAACATGAAGACTTTCAGCAACTGGTGGAAGATAACTGGCACTGTAACAATCTGGACTCTATGAAATCAGTATGGTCCAAACTCAAATCATTGAAGGGTCCCCTAAAGTCTTTAAATATTAAAGAATTTAGGAACATTACTCAGAGAATTGACCATAGCAGACAAGAACTGAGAGACATACAAAACCAAATGGTACTGGCATACAATGATGTTTGTAGCACAAAGAGAAAGAAATAGTATTGAAGCTGGAAAGATGGTCCTTGATTAAAGAAAGTATCATACAACATAAGGCTAGAGCAAAATGGATTCAACTTGGAGACTCTAATAACAAGTATTTTTCTGCTGTCCTGAAAGAAAGAAACCAATATAAGAAGATCACAGAACTTACTACAGCAAGGGGTCTTAAAGTTACTACACCAGCAGACATTAAAAAGGAGATTACTGACTTCTACAAGTCATTAATGGGTTCATCAGCTACTTCCCTCCCAGCCATAAACAGAATGTATATGGCTAATGGCCCTATCTTAACACAGCATCAGAGAAGAGAGCTAAGTGCTGATATAACTGAGCTTGAAATTGTGGAGAGCTTAAAGGCAATTGGGGATGATAAAGCTCCAGGAATTGATGGATATAATGTAGTATTCTTCAAGAAATCCTGGAACATTATTGGTAGGCAGATCATAAGTGCAATCAAAGAGTTCTTCCAAACAACCAAGATGTATAAGCCAATAAATTGTGCCACTCTTACATTAATCCCTAAAGTCCCCAGCCCAACCACAGTTAAAGAGTATAGACCAATCGCATGCTGCTCAGTTCTATACAAAATGATCTCTAAAATCCTAGCCAACAGACTATAGAAGATCATGCCTAGTATCATTTGTGAGGCTCAAGCAGGTTTCATTCCAGGCAGAAAGATTGCAGATAATGTCATCTTGGCTCATGAGTTGATCAAAAACTATACCAGAGCCCATGTGACTCCCATATGCATGATAAAAATTGACCTTCAGAAAGCTTATGATTCTGTTGAGTGGATCTTCTTGCAACAAGTAATGGAGGGAATGGGCTTTCCAACCAGGTTCACTAACTGGATCATGGAGTGTGTCCAAACAGTAAGCTATACAGTGTTGACTAATGGGGAAACAACAGAACCATTTAAAGCTGCTAAAGGCCTCAGACAAGGAGATCCAGTATCCCCATTATTATTTACAATGGTCATGGAGTATCTTAGCAGGTCACTGGCTGAACTAAGGAAAGATCAAGCTTTTCTATATCATCCTGGATGTAAAAAGTTGGGCATTACTCATATAAGCTTTGCTGATGATCTGCTCTTATTTGCTAGAGGAGAAATCAAGTTTGTCATTACCATGTTCCAGTATTTTTCCCAATTCACTGAAGCTTCAGGATTGAAAGCTAATCTGGACAAAAGCTCAGTATATTTTGGAGGGGTTAAACAAGAAGTGCAGCAACAGATTAGTGGTCATCTTGGCTATGTTCGTGGAGAATTACCTTTCAAATACCTAGGCATTCCTCTATCCACCAAGAAGATGTCACTGATTCAATGACAACCATTAGTGGAAAAGATCAATTATAGGATCACATCATGGACTGCCAAGAAACAGTCCTATGCTGGGAGGCAGCAACATGTCCAATCTGTGGTATTTGGAATACATGCATACTAGGCTCAACTCTTCATCATCCCAACTAAAATACTGAAGCTAATTGAAGCAATCTGTAGAAGCTTCATCTGGTCTGGATCAAATGTCATCACTAAAAAAGCTTATATATCTTGGGAAAAAATGTGTATTCCTAAATCAGCTGGTGGATTGAATCTCATTAACTTATCTCTATGGAACAAGGCTGCAATTGCTAAACTCTGCTGGGATTTGGCTCACAAGAAAAATAGGCTGTGGGTAAAATGGATTCATGTTGTCTATATGAAGCTGCACCAATTGGAGAACATGCCTATTCTCAGACAAGCTAGTTGGATGGTTAGAAGGATCATAGCAGCAAGAGATGTACTGCAACAACACCAAGGCCTTAATATGCAAGTGTGATGCATTAGACAGATTTATCTACTACAGATTGGTCAATTTCCGAGAGTCCCTTGGAAGAACTTAATTGTTCAGAATTATGCCAGACCCAAAGCTGTGTTCAACTTATGGTTAGTACTCCATGTCAGGCTTCCAACCAAGGATAGGCTAACATATTGGGGAACTAATGTTGACCAGAAATGTGATGTGCCAAAATCATGCAGAATCCAGAGAACATCTATTCCTTACATGTCCATATTCAACAGATTTAAGGGAGCAAATACTGACCTGGATTAAAAAGGACCATCCTATAATGCAGAACTGGGACCAGTACCTCCAGTGGATAATTAGCAAAGCTAAAGGAAAGTCTTGTAGAGCTAACATTTTCAAAATTGTGACTGCAGAACTATGCTATGCTTTGTGGCTGGAGAGAAACTCGCGGATATTTGAGAATGTCTTTCGTAACAGCGATATATTACTCAGGGAACTAGCCTATATTTGTAATGTTAGAGGAACTCCTAAAGTTAGATAACAGATGAAGCAATTTCTCTTGTAAATATAATTAAGGTATAATTATAGGGTTAATTGTGGTTAAACAGATAAGATGAGATAGTCCGCTGTGTATAAGCTGAATTATGATAGTGTATTCTTAATAAAAAAAAAAGGAGGCGTAACTTCCTAATAGAACCGAAAGCAAATGGAAAGAGTCCGACCCGTTTAACCGCCCAGCAGAAACTCGTCTTCTTCAAACAAACAAACAAAGAATTTACAGAGTTTTCTCTCCATCAATGTGCATCTCATAATTTTGGTCTCTCAACTCTATTCACTTCAACTATACCAACCAATCAAACCCAATCATGGCAGTAAATTTCCTACCAACCTCACTCTCCCATTCTACATTTCATCTCCCATCAAATTCTCAAAAAGCTGATCACAAATTTACTTAAATTTCATTTTGACTTGTGGTTTTTTCTATTCTAAATTAATTTTGTGGTTTGGTAATGATGCAGGATTCGATGGGTACGACTTTAATGGATCTGATAACATCAGACCCATCATCCACCTCCTCCACTTCATCACAGTCGACGCCTGCTGCACCGCCACCCTCGCTACCTTCACAGACGGCTACTGTGGCGGCTTCCGCATCGACGGATCGGAAGAAGAAGGGCACACTGATGCAGATCCAAAGTGATACCATTTCTGCTGCTAAGGCTGTTCGTGCCAACATTATGCCTCAGAAACAAAAGAAAAAGGTAACTTTTTAAATAATACTATTCTTTTACAGGTCCAAATAGAAGAGTAGAGTAGCAGGCCCATGTATCCCTGAGTGTACAAGTTAAAAACAATGGATTTTTGGTCATAAAAGAATATAGTTGACCCGGCTGCTGTTAAATTGAGGCATAGTAGTAGCTGTTATTATGTATCACTCTTATTGAAGTGATCTGGAGCTCATGATTAGTTTCCAATTTTCAGGCGTTGATTCGTAGTTGTTTTATGACTTATTTGATATCATTTTGTTTTTCTTCAAAGTAGTGTCTCATAATATACTCCACACCCGGGGTTTGGTGAGGCCTGGCAGGCCTATTCATAGATGATTTGTGTATTGGATTTTGTCTTATGCTAGTTACTGTCCGATATTTTTGCATGATATTTTATTTATAGTTTTTATGTTTTTTATTTTTAGGTTTTTATGTTTAGATAATTATTTACGTTATTTGTGTTAAAGTTACTAATGCTCTTTTGTTGTTTTGTTGTTTTTATTGTATTTGTTTTTGTTGTTCCTTTCCTTCACTGAGCCGAGGGTCTATTGGAAACAGCCTCTCTGCCCTTTCGGGTAGGGGTAAGGCTCGTCTACATATTACCCTCCCCAGACCCCACTCTGTGGGACTATACTGGGTAGTTGTTGTTGTTGTTGTAGTGTCTCATAATTTAATTTTGGTTTTCGTCATCTAATCCTAATTCCGGAGCCTATGCACTAACAATGTCTGCTGTTGCAGATCTAAAAGAAATAAACTAAAATGTCACATCTCTAATAGTTTATATTTTTAGATGAGGTGGTCATACAATTAAACATAGTATTAGAGCAAGAAGGGCCTTGAGTTTGTCTCATTGCCATGCTTCAATCATGGGGGAAGGTCTAATCCTTTTGCCGCCACAAGGCTGGCTAATTCTGTGCAGTAGGCTCGGACACCCTTCGTTTTGGAAGGCACATGAGTATGAACACTATGTTGAATGTACGTTTTGACACATAACATTGCAGGGTTGCTTGGAAGCCCCAATGTATGCTTGTGTTTAGTTGATTTGGGAAAAGCTCCAGTACATAATATATTAGAAGGCAGAGAAACCATACAAATATGGTTGCTTACTCAATACACCCAATCATCTCTAATTTTGCGTACTTCATTCTCGTGCATAAATGTTTTTCTAAGCCTCGGCTGTGCACAATGCACAAGTTAATTGCGAGTATACTCATATAACTCTTCCACCCTTTTGTAGGTGTTATAGAAGGAAATATGTCTCTGCCAGCTTTAGGATTCATATTATAGGAGTAGACCTAGCTAACCTTAATGGTGTATGTTTTTAAGGCAATGGGACTTTTCGTCTTTGACTAAACATTGGTTGTATCTTTCTGATCTCGTCTCTAATGTGCCTTTCTAGTGTACCTGTCTCAGTTTGCTTGACATTTTTGTACAGCCAGTTTCTTATGCACAACTTGCAAGGAGTATCCACGAGCTAGCAGCAACGTCTGATCAGGTACATTAGTGTTCTCACATTGTAGTTTCCACTGGATAAATTTCTTTCTTTAAAATGTTCACCTTTTGTTTGTGATTACTTGCAGAAAAGTTCTCAGAGGCAATTGGTTCATCATGTGTTCCCCAAACTGGCCGTATACAATTCTGTTGACCCTTCTTTAGCACCATCTCTTCTTATGGTATGGCTTACGACTTCTATAATCTTGTTTCTGCATTTCATTGGCTATTTCTTCCCAGAGATAAAAAGAAGCTCTAGAAAGAACGTTTAGCTTGCAAGAGTAGAGAATAATACCAAAAAAGAGCATACACTGAGCGTTTGTGACCTTTATTTGCATGAAATGATGTTCAATTACAACCGAGCTGATGATAAGTGTTTATAGCTTGAATACATGCATTTTGACAAGTAATTGTATTTTTCTTGTTTCTGGTAGTTACTTTATGATACTATTGCATGCTATTTTATTTATGGTTCTTATGTTTAGATAATTATTTACGCTATTTCTGCTGGACTTACTAATGCTCTTTTGTTTTTGTTTTTGTTTCTCCCTTTCCTTCACTGAGCCGAGGGTCGATTGGAAACAACCTCTCTGCCCTTTCGGGTAGGGTAAGGCTCGTCTACATATTACCTTCCCCAGACCCCACTTTGTGGGACTATACTGGATAGTTGTTGTTGTTATTGTTGTTCCTTTGGAACAAGAAGTTGTAATTTGCCTTTATGGTGAAGGATTTGGTAGTTGCTGGAGCTTGCTATTGCTGATGTTCTTTTCCTTTTATTTGGAGGAGATTGTGAATTATTCTACTTAGCAAAAGAAGTGATTTTAAAAAAATATCTTATAGCTTCCTTAAGGAAACCCTGAATTAGTGAAAATTGTTTTATGCTCATATGCCAGGAGCGACCTTTTGGTTTTTCCTTATATTACTCTTATGCTGGACCCAATGAACTTTTCTATTTCCTTAAAGCTTTATAATAAACTGTGATTTTTTTGGCCAACTCTTCTTTCTTTTGTTACATTACAGCTTGATCAACAGTGTGAGGACCGGACTGTTCTACGTTATGTATATTATTACCTGGCCCGAATTCTCTCAGATAGTGGTTCGCAAGGTGTAAGTTCAGGTGGTGGGATTCCTACACCAAACTGGGATGCTTTAGCTGATATTGATGCAGTTGGAGGAGTGACAAGAGCTGATGTTGTACCGAGAATAGTAGATCGGTTAACATCAGAAGCCTTAAATGAAGATGTTGAATGTAAAGTCTACTACTATCATTCACCCTTTTAGCTGCAATATCCATGTATTATCATTCAAAAATAAAAATGAAAATCAGGCCAGAGAACGAGATATGACTTCGAAGTAACCAAATAACTGTACGATTATCACCTATTAAAAAAGGTAACGAAATGGCTGTATAGAAGGATGTGGAAGCAAGCTTTTAAGAAAACGCTTAAAATCCTCTCTAGTTTTATGTGGTTTTTATTCTTGGTACGGATATATTGTCTCTTTTCGTCTTCTTGAGCCGAGGGTCTTTTGGAAACAGACTCTCTACCACTCAGGGTAGGGGTAAGTTATGCGTACACACTACCCTCCCCAGATCCCACTAGTGGGATTTCACCTAAGTTACTCGGACTCTCCAAAAATGTTGCTGCACCCGTGTCGGATCTTCCAAAAATACACTATTTTTGGAGGATCCGAAAAGCACCCGGCTGTATCTTCTGAGAGTCCGAGCAACATAGGATTTCACCGAGTCGTTGTTGTTGTTAAAATCCTCTCTAGTCAAATTGTCAAAAGCTTTTTGGGTTGACCTATGGAGTTGGTTTATGCCTATAAAAGTCATGGCTCTTGCATGTCTTTTGACAAAAGATCAGTGATTATCAAAGTTTTCTTGGATCAGGAAAACCATGACCCATCCAAAGTTTGAATTGTGAAGCCAACCTATTTTTTCCTTTTTTTGTGGGACAATTATGATGCCACAATGGGGATGTAAGAAGCAATCTTTTTTCCTTCTCGATGTTCGACCTCCAGTTCCCATTTGTGGGATTATACTGGGTATGTTGTTGATGATGTTTGACCTCCTGAGCATTGCTTGAATGCAACCTTTTGAATCCTCCTCAAGATTAATGTATAGGCTGTGGGTGAATTCTTGTAATCTGGATTCCTACCCACGACAAGAGGGGCTTGGTCTGATGGTAACCAACCCTCACTTACAACCCAGAGGTTGTGAGTTCGAGTCTCCCCAGGAGCAAATTCTGGGGATTTATGCCGGGGGTCTATTTGGAAACAGCCTCTCTACCTCAGGGTAGGGGTAAGGCTGCGTACACACTACCCTCCCCAGACACCACTGAGTGGTATTGTACTGGGTCGTACTTTTTTTTGGATTCCTACCCACCAGAAAAATAGTTGCTCTGGTGTCATCTCAATCTCCAAGTATTTGTCCATGCACTTCAATTTGTCCGTGGCATTATTTTGTTTGAATTTTGCTGCTATTAGAGCAGACTAGAGGTAAATTATGAATCGATTCTTTCTCTAAGATTCAGTGGGTTGACAGAACTTTCTTATACATGATGTTTCTTAACTTCTACATATCATACTTATAGCGTCAGTACAAGCAGAGCTTCTTTATTAAATAGATAAGTTTGTTTCATACGGTTGTCTTTTTTTGTAACTGGATGAAGTTGGTGATGCTTCTTTTTGTTTTTGAAGTTCATGCACGGCGTCTTCAAGCTTTGAAGGCTCTTACATATGCACCTTCTAGCAGCTCGGAGATTTCGCAGAAGTTATACGAAATTGTTTTTGGCATTCTAGATAAGGTTTGTCCACACATATATCTTATCTTCCACATATTCTTACACTTGCTTTAAAAAATCCATCCCTTTGTACAGATAGCTTCTCTTTACATATTATTTCATATGACTTTGCATTTTCATTATTAATGTGGTTGAGTTGTTGTGATACATATGAAGCATATGCTTTCTTGTCTCCACTTTGTTTTGGTCCTCTTTTCCTGGTAATGATGTAATCTCTTTCCAACATAAAGGAGTAGTAGAAGGGATGGGTCACTTTCCTGCAGGAAGTGAAGATGTTTTCCGTTTTTTATTAAACGCATCAAAATCAGATTATAAGGTATTTAGCTGTATTTACCCTAAGGGATGAAGGCATGCTGCAAAATGCAATTTAAAGTAATAAACATTTTGCAGGAGGTGTCTACATACTAATTTCTAACCTTAAAAATTGATTTATCAAAAAAAAAAAAAAATACTATTAACTTAAAAGAGAGCAAATTACAGAGTTGGTCCAATGAAACTATTGAGAACATTCAATCATTATCAAGAGGTGTTAATCATTACAGAGTACCTTATCAAAAATATAAAAACACGGTGGTGTTTTGAGTCATAAAACGTAAAATTTGTATAAATCACTGATTATAATTCTTTAAATGGGCATATTATTACTTTCTCCAACCTATTTTATATATTTAATTGGATATAGAGCTTATGATGTTAATTTGACTCATATATTATATTGGACTAGAGGGGTTGCTCTGATGGTAAGCAACCCCCACTTCCAACCGAGAGGGTTGTGAGTTCGAGTCTCCCCAAGAGCAAGGTGGGAAGTTTTTGGAGGGAAGGATGCCGGGGGTCTATTTGGAAACAGCCTCTCTACCCAAGGGTAGGGGTAAGGTCTGCGTACATACTACCCTCCCCAGACCCCACTAAGTGGGATTATACTGGGTTGTTGTTGTTGTATATTATATTAGCAGCAACTTAATAATATTTACAAATAAGTTCTGAAAAACTCTTTTACTAGGGATAACATCACCTCATTGTTCAAAATATTTAAAGTTCTATGAATTTTAAATTGTTGAAAGTGGTAAAAGTCATGTGAAAATGCAATGGCGTCAAATTTTGACATCCAATATTGGAGCTTCTATTATGTTTTGAAGTTCAAATGCGAATTCTTGTTGTAGTATTCGGGGAATCGGTGAAATTGGACATGTTAAGAGCAGGTCTTACCCAATTTTTGGTCCGAGTTTTGCCAGGAAAATTGCGATTCTTCATGGTGAAGCTAATCCTATTTTTTTTGCATAAATTTCCTGCTTTCACCTATATACACTCCTTTCCTTGTGGACCTAGATACTTGGGAGAATCTGTTTTTCTAACTTCCCCCTTGGGCAAATTTTCTTGACCTGAAATTTTTAAATTTTGTGCCCCTCAATATTCTTAGCTTTTTTGGTGCCAGTAATTCGCCATCTGTCAACTGAAGTGCTTTGGAACCCTTACCCTGTTTAATTCCTAAATTCCTAATGCTTTTGACTGTATGAGTATGATTTACTTGTTGGTGAAGTATGAACTCATGTGGTTTATCCCCAAAAAATTAAGAAAAATTGATAATGATTTACTTGTGGTCAAAGCAAATGAAAGTCCTTACAGAGATGTAATAAAAAGCTAAGAGCCTGTGGATGACAGTTTCAAAAGGAACGAAGCCATTGTCAACTACTTAGGTCCCTGCCAGTTACTTGTATTTTGTTTCTGCACCATTATCACTTCCACATAAAATTAATCTTTTGCCAGATTTTCTTTCTTTCCTAGATGTAAAGTGTGCTTTATAGCATTTTGTGGTTGTGGCTTATTAAAATATTTCTATTTTTTGAATTTGTTACTTTTGTCTAAAAAAAACATTTCTGTTTTTGGTTTATGAGAACGAATAGTACATCTATATCACAGGTACTATGTTTGTTGATTCTAGTATGCTAGACAAATGATAAATATGCTTTCTAGTAACTAAGAGTTTTTGCCTCAAATACACAACTACTCCCTCCATTCTTGAATCTGACAGGGTTTAAGTAAAAAATAAAGACTTTTGAAATTTGTGATTATAAACATGCCCATAACATTTGTGGGGCTATAAAACATTTGAAACTTGTAACCTTGAACATACATAACATTTGTGTGGCTATAAAAGCTTCTTCTAGATGAGAAAGGTAAAGTCAATTGTTACCAAATATAGAAATACGTCGCTCTTTTTTGGAACGGACTATTAAGGAAATAGTGTCACATAATTTTTTTTAGATAAAAAACTGTAAACGTTTTTCTTGAGTAGGTTTCTTTTTGGATAAGGTTCTTTAATGACTTATCTACTTCAATCACTGAAAAGGTTTGGCTCAAGTTGTTTATTGATGACTTCCAATTGTTAGGTTGCTGATACACCACAAAAACGCAAGAAGGGCATCCTTGGGACGAAAGGAGGTGATAAGGAGGTACATTCATCAAATCACAGTAATAGATCAAAAATTTTGTTAGCAAATTATTTTATTCTTTCCTTGGGTATGATTTCTTATACTAGCGAGGAAAGGAGATTTTTCCAACACACAGGAACACAAAATTTCTTTTCTATGACCTGAAATCTTTGGGCCAATGTACATGTGAATGGATTTTTGTAGTTTGAAGACGTGTCCTCTCTCTCTTAGATATAATTTAACAAAGTGCAACTTTTATTTGATAAATTATTTTTAGAGAACCTCAAAGAAGAGTTGGTAGTATGCCTTTTACAATCTTTTGGTTAGACTTGGAACTGTAAAATACTAATAATTGCAAGTACATCTTTACTTATAGATGGCATGTGCTAGGATAGAATAGTATTTACGTATCTACCAAGTGATGTATCTTTTATGAAATGGTAAAGAAAATAATAATTCTATTCTACTTATCAAACAAACAAAAAAAGGAAAAAAGAAAAAGAAAAAGAAAAAGAAGAACAAATCTACATTTCTTTTTTCTATCTATTCTATCACTAATGAGTCGGTAATGTTCTTAATCATGATTAGACTCTCTTAGGCTTCTTCTGGAGTTGATGACATTGAGACAAGAGGATCCTCTATCAACAATGCAATTCATTATAGTTACAAATACAATGGATAGAGCAGTGACATCAGAGTATTTGAAGGGATTCACATCTAGGAGAGGAAAGATCAATAGCTTATAGTTTATCTCTTTTGCTATTGGTGGACGGACGATACTTTGATGCTGTATGATTCTGAGATGGCCCAGCTCAATAGTTTGAAGAACATTTTGATGTGGTTTGAAGTGGCTCCCAGATTAAGGGCAAACCTAAAGAAAATCGAGATCCTGATATGAGAATTGATGAGTAAAACGGAGAGAGCCGTGGCAGGAGGATCTCGAGGGGCTTTAAATGCACGTGAAGGGGCTATTTAAGACCAAACAAAATTGAATAAAAATGCACGATCTCTAACACTTTAAACTTTAGGATTTCGGCTACAGTTAAGAATGTGACATTCACTAAGTTATCTGCAGAATGAAAAGAAGCTGTAATGCATGGGATTTAGCTCCTGTGGCTATTACACAGATACTTTGGAGGGAAGGAAACAAGAGAACTTTTTTAGCACCCAATGGTGTGTCATAGTGGTCAATGAAGTGAGAGGAGAACCATGAGGTCTCACGTTCAAATCCCAGCGGAGACAAAAAATACTAAGTGATTTATCGCATCTTCTTTAGCCTTATTGGTCAGAGTTACTCGATACCTGTGTCGGCGGGAGGTAGCAGGTGCGCGGTGAAATAGTCAGGTGTACGCCAAGTGGCCCAAACACCATCGTCAAAGAAATAAAAATAAAAAAGGACAAGAGAATATATGAAGGTGTGAAAAATGATTTGCTATAATGAGGGCCCATCTTTTTTTTTTAGTTAATTTTGGGTGCACGTATGAGGTTATTATTTGTAGAGAATCATATTCTTGTGTAGGTTTTTACTCTTTATAGTTCTATTCACTATGACATTACTTATTAAACTGCATGAAGTTCTATACACTGGTGAAGTGGTGATACGTAACAGTTATCACGAGCCAATTTCGGGTATATAATGGTTCCTTGAAATTCTGAAATAAGATCCGTGTTTTATCTTGGAGATCCATCTGTTGTATAAATCTTTTTGAATATGGTTTTCTACTGTTTACAGACTTGTTCTAGACTGATTCACTATCATCTAAATGTAGTTGCTGAATGAGTTGATTCATTGCGTATTTGAGTAACTAGCCTTGCTTTAAGTGGTTTTGATTTAAGTTGAAGTGCAGATGCAATTATTCTTTTTCTTTTTGTAGTTGGGTGGGGTAAGGGCTGTTTGGCAAATAGATATCATTTGGCTGGATGCTAAAAGTTTTCACCAATCTCATGGTTCTGCTTGGAAGCAGTCAACTTACTGTTTCTCCCCTTCTTCATTTTTCAGTCTATTATTCGGGGTAATTTGCAATATGCTGCATTGAGTGCGTTGAGAAGACTTCCCTTGGATCCAGGAAATCCAGCTTTCCTTCATCGTGCTGTGCAAGGGTTTGTTCCCTCCCTAGTGTTGATATTTTTCTAATCAATGGACAACGATTTTGATTATCTTTTCTCATTTTGCTACTTAATTGCGGTATATCTAATTTCATTAGTGGTCTATTGTTGTAGTCAGAGACACTAATATCTGCTGAAACAAAAAATTGTCTTATTCTTGGTTTCCATGCGTCTAAACTCTGCTTAATTAACCAATTCTGGTATTACTACTAGTGTGACTTTTACCATATGAAGTATGGTCCAACCATGTTCTCCTGGCATATTATGGAAGATATGGTAAATTGATTGCCTAATAAATCATGGAAATGTCTGCTACGGAGTGGTTTAGCGTCAAGAGGTGAAAATCAAGCCCCTGGTTTTCAAGTTTACCAAGAGCATTGTCTTGGGTCTAAGGGGCCTGGGCCATTAAATATGCTCTTGCCTTTCAGAAATTCAGCATGGCTTGATAAGCTATTACCTGATCTCTTCTATTTAATGAGCAGAAAAATCATATGGTGTTGCATCTGCAACAGTGTTCCAAACTCATTACTGGTCTACTAAACAACAACAACAGCAACAACAACTACCCAGTATACTCCCACCAGGTGGGGGTCTGGGGAGGGTAATCTGTAGACGAGCCTTACCCCTGCCCGAAAGGGCAGAGAGGCTGCTTCCAATCGACCCTCGGCGAGTAGAGTAAAAATGGGAAAGCTGCATTAAGAAACAGAGATAAAAGTTAGAAACACAAGCAAGACAAAATCAAATAATAAAGCATAGGTACTCCCACAAAAGTAACGTAAATAGTTATGCAAACATAAGCAACATAAATACAGTCGCATGCAGTAATATCAAGCAGGAACTACCATACTAAAACACTAATCACCTATGAGCCCCTAACCTACAATCTTGATTCTAGACCTCCAGACTCCCCTATCAAGAGTCATGCCCTCGGTAACCTGCATTCTGGCCATGTCCTGCCTAATCACCTCTCCCCAATGCTTCTTAGGCCTCCCTCTCCCTCGCCGACCACCAACAATCTCCAACGCTCGCAGCTCCTCACCGGGGCATCGGAGCCCCTCCTCCGAACATGCCCGAACCACCTCAGCCTCGCTTCCCGCATCTTTTCGTCCACCGGGGCCACCCCTACCTTCTGTCGAATAACTTCATTCTTGATCTTATCCAGCCTGGTGTGCCCACACATCCACCTAAGCATCCTCATCTCCGCAACCTTCATCCTCTGAACATGCGAGTTCTTCACGGGCCAGCACTCCGCCCCATACAACATTGCAGGTCTAACCACGGCTCTGTAGAATTTCCCCTTTAGTTTGTGCGGGATTTTCTTGTCACACAGGACCCCTGAAGCAAGCCTCCACTTTGACCACCCCGCTCCTATCCGATGGGTGACGTCCCCGTCAATCTCTCCGTCCCCCTGGATCACAGACCCAAGATATCTCACACTGTCCCTCTTGGCGATGGCCTGAGAACCAAGCATCACTTCCCCGCTTACCCCACTCGGCTCGTCGCCAAACTTGCACTCCAGATATTCTGTCTTAGATCTGCTACTGGTCTACTAAAATAATTTATTATTCTGTTTTTGTTAAAAATAAATATAAGTTTGTTTAAATTTTATTTGTATTGCCAAACAGCCAAATTTAAGGCATTTTATATGTTGATACAGTGTATCATTTGCTGATCCAGTTGCTGTGCGGCATTCTTTAGAAATTCTATCTGACTTAGCCACAAGTGATCCATATGGAGTTGCAATGGGGTTAGGTAATGTTCTCAATAAGGTGTTTAAGCTTTTGGCAATTGTTTCTTTTGCTTTGATATGTGAAGAACTTCAGTTTCTGTACTCCAATTTCTATTTTTGAGTTAACTTACAATACTGTGCCTTGCTATGCTGATTCTTGTTTATGTTAATGAACATTGGCAAAATTTTCCGCCTAAATTGTAGCTCTGTAGGTGCGCGCGCAGGAGCATTTACTTTCCTCCCAAAAGAAAAAAGTTACAAAAAAAGGTGGTTTACATAGCACTTTACCACACCATTTTTACCAAAAGCAGAATTATTTTCTGTCAAGTGTCTGAACTAAAAATATGGAGGTAGAGATAACTGGCAAATGGTAAAAACCTGTTGAATGGAAAAAGCCTTGAAGTGTCATAGATGCATTGAAGAGAGATCCTTTATTTAGCAGTAAAGGATGTTTCATTTCGTGTCCTGTTTCTGTTCTTTTCCTTGCCTCATGTAATTGGCTTAATTGAGATATTTACTCTATCGATTCCTTGAAGAACACTAATTCCCCTAGAGGCTTAGTAAGTCCAATCATTGAGGGTTAATGCTTTGCTTCAAGAATCTTCACAAGATAGAGACACTATAGCTCTTTCATTGTTCAATATCCCAGGTTTCTATAGTCCATATAGTCTAAAGAAATAACAAAACAAGCGAAATCGGATTATAGCTAGTTGTTTCAGACTTATTGGAGGGAGCTCCGCTTTGGAGTTCGTTGTGTTTGAAGAAATAGTGCTATCTCTTGATAAAGAACGTAAAAGCCAACGAGAAGGAGGGAAGTGGTGTTAAATAAATAGTGCAGTTGTGTGTAAAGAGGAACGGTTGGACGGTGCAAAGGTTCCATAGTTTCGGTTTTTTCTCCTTTGAACAATTTGAATTCTATCGAGGTCCGCTCATCCCTAAATATGAAAAAGAAATATTTCTTGATAAATTGTTGAAGTGCTCTGTCGTGGAAAGATATAGAAACTTGAAAATCCTCACTTTAACAGTTAGAGGGAAGAGAAGGAACACCTCAAACAGTAGAATGAACAGTGTATTTTGTAAACGAAGCACAGTTCAATTAGTAAAGAAGTGAAGAATAAGCTGAGGAAAGGACGTGGAAGTGCCAAAGTTCTGGACTTCTGGGATATTCTTCAATCTACCATGAGTTTATAGCGATCAGGGTGTGGACTCTTTAAGGAGGACTTCATTTCCTATCTGCATTCTTATTCCTTTTAGATAAATAACTCTGTATTTGTTTTCTTGTGGGTTTGCACTTGACAAGTAACAATGTCTTAACGTTTGTTATTGAGATTATGATGTGGTGTCTTATGCTAAGACCTAGGGAAAGAATACTTTTAGTGATTTTCATGAAAACATTGTGTAGAATTTCTTTGTTGATGTATTTGATTGATGGTCTAGAGTTGGTTTTGACTATAGCTTTTCTGTCTTTTTGCAGGGAAACTTGTGCAGCCTGGTGGTAAGTTAATGTTAACTCTCTGAGTTCACAGTCATTTATTAGCCACTAATACTATCAGAATTTGTTTGAATCAGGGGCTCTACAGGATGTACTCCATATGCATGATGTTCTTGCTAGAGTTGCACTTGCTAGGTTGTGCCACAGTATATCCAGAGCTCGGTCATTAGATGGTATGCCTATTTGAAATGTATTCTGAGCAAGCAAGTTCCTTTTCTGTTTGGAGACTGGGAGTAGATAAAATGGTTGATTGCTTGATGAACTCCATATTGCATGTGCAGAAAGGCCAGACATTAAGGCTCAGTTCAATTCAGTGCTCTATCAGCTACTTCTTGATCCTAGTGAAAGAGTTTGTTTTGAGGCAATCCTTTGTGTGCTGGGTAAAGTTGATAATGCTGAGAGGTAGCTCCTTCTACAGAACTTCTCTTTTCCTAATGTTGTAGACTGCCTAATTTTGTAAGATTGATGAATACTTGATCTTCTGTGGACTTCTGGACTCTCTAGGACTGAGGAACGAGCCGCTGGGTGGTATAGACTGACCAGAGAAATTCTTAAGCTTCCAGAAGCACCATCAGCTAAAGACTCAAATTCTGAATCAAAGGATCCAGCTCCGTCAAAGTCCTCCAAAGATAAGTCTTCAAAGACAAGGCGCCCTCAACCTTTGATCAAACTTGTAATGAGGAGGTTCTCACACTTGTTCTATTGCTCTCTGCCCCCTCCTAACAAATAGGTTCAACTTTTTCGTGCTGAATTGGTAAGATAACACCCTTCATTTTGGCAGATTGGAGAGTTCTTTTCGCAGTTTCTCTCGGCCTGTACTTCATGCAGCAGCACGGGTGGTGCAAGAAATGGGTAAAAGTCGTGCTGCAGCTTTTTCTTTGGGCTTGCAAGATATTGACGAAGGAGCTTATGTTAACACCTTTCCTGAGAATAACGACTCATATGATCAAGATCATAACGAAACTTCTCACCCTGAAGGTAATGAAAATGAATATGCTTTTTAGCCATAATTCGTGGTTTCTCCCTCTCTCTCTTGTGATATGGAATGGTTTGTAAAAGTCATACTGGTTGAAGAATTCATTATTTGCTTGTATGTGGTGCAAATGATCTTTCTCAAGGTCTTAACATAGAGTGACAGATGGTCTATATGAGGAATTTGCAGTTTTGGGTCATATGGAGAGAGAATAAGCATGAGATGTAGAGAGTTTCCTGTTTTGGAGAACACCTAAGGTATGTACATAGGAGCCATCACAAAATCTGTGGACTGTGAGAGGAGATATAAAGAAGTTTCCCATAATCGTGGGTTCACATTAGCTATTTGCCTTGAGCCTTATACTTGCTGTAGTTCTGGATGAGCTAACCATTATAATAAAGCATAGAGTTCATGGTGTATTATTTGCAAAAGATATTGTGTTAAATGGATGAAGAGTCAACTAAAGCTTGAACTGTGCAGAATTGTTTTAGAGAGAAGAGAGTAAGGGTTGAGGATAAGTAAAGCTAAGATATAATACATATACGATTGGCGGACACATGAAGAATGAAGTTAAGGCGATTAGACGGATTGCAGTGCCTAAGTACATACATTTTAGATATAAGCGCTTACAATTTCATGAAATGACATGATAGATGAATATGTAGCACATGTAACTAAAATAGGATGAGCAAAATGAAGTAGTATTACAGGACAGCAGTTTTGCAATTGGCTTTGGGAATCTGTTCAGAAGCTGAAATACCATTTAATGTATCACGTTGTGTGGCTAGTTGTCAAGGATGCTCATTTGACTCAAGAGAATTTGAAGAGAGGGCTTGCAGCTTTGCTCTAGATGTTGCCTATGGACAGTGGTGAACCTAGGATTTTCACTAAGAAGACAACTCAAGAAGAAGCCAAGAGGATTTAACATATAGTACAAATACATAAAAAAAGATTTTACCTAGCTACACATTGTAAGTTTCAGGCGAAAGGGTGTCAGTTGACACTCCTTGGACAAAGGTGGCTCCGCCATTGTATGTGGAAAGGAGGCAGAGAGCAATAGTCATCTTTTTTTCCTTTGCGCATTGTGAAGTAACTGATCTACTCTGGCAACTTTTCCGGAAGCATGAAAGGACTGAAATGGACCATCCTTAAAACAAAAGGGGTGTTACGAGCATACTAGACCAGCTCCGATGGTTTGGTTAGACAGAACAAATGGTGGAAAACCATTCCAGCATATGGTGGATTGTGTGGAGGGAGAGAAATACAAGGTGTTTTGATGGATCTAGCAGCCCTATATAGAAAATCAAGACGGATTGTTTACTCTTGTTTTACTTTTGGTCTAAAGAAGAATTTGTAGGTCATATGTTCCATGGTTAGACATCATAGAGTCTTTGTAAGAAGAACAAGGACATACTTTTGCTTGCTATGACCTGTAAGTATGGCTCTTAGCACAGCTTTTGTGCTAAAGATATGTAATATTGTTACCTTTCTCAAAAAAGTTGAATTATTTTTCTTATGCTATTACTAATTATATCAGTCTTTTCCCGCATCGTTTTTACTTATAGATTCTGCATCTCTTAAGGTAACTTTTCTTTGTGAATGAGCTGCTGCTTTTATGTCCTGTAAAGAATAGCTTACTTGTTGGCTTTATTTAGTTGGAATAACTCAGTTTCCTCTCATATTATGATTGGAGTCTGGCGTCAATTCTTCAATGGTCTTTGTTTTCTCTTTGTTGGATCTGGAATTGTCACTCCTCCTGATTCTTCCTTTTTTTTTTTCGATTTTCTTGTCCTTTGTTAGGCATACGCCGAGTTTCCTCGATATCTAATGCCACTGGTGCCAAGGACACAATTGCAAGTTTATTGGCATCATTAATGGAGGTGGTGCGGACAACTGTTGCATGTGAATGTGTTTATGTTCGTGCAATGGTAATAAAAGCACTGATATGGATGCAAAGCCCTCACGAGTCTTTTGATGAATTGGAATCGATCATTGCTTCAGAACTGTCAGACCCAGCTTGGCCAGCACCGTTAGTGAATGATATATTGTTAACACTTCATGCTCGTTTCAAGGTACTTAAAGCCGGGTAAAGGCATTATCTTTGCATTGTTGTCTAGATTTTGTATGGTAAACAATTAAGCGATCATCCTCAACATATTTTATCTTTACATAGTGATTCATTCTCTGTTTCACTTTTGGAGCTTTGTACTTTTTAGTTTCTTCTTGGGATATGTATAGACATTCTTAAAAGTTTTTACAGATTCTACCCTTTCTTTTCCATCATAACGTTTTTCTTTTTCACCACCATGTGAAAAGATAAAGAGTTTATAGTTTGTCCCATGATAAATAAATCTTGATGCAAGAACTGGATAAAAGATGCTTAAGAACATATGTTTGTTCTACACTGGAAGTTTTGTATATTGAGGTGTTCATTGTTCTTTTGTGGAATTGTAAGATCATTTTCTCCTGTAATGTTTTCCTATGCTATTGTGGTTGGTAAAGAGGTGTTAATTTGTCCAGCCATTTGTTGAGAGAGCTTTAGTTGATTCAAGCTATTCAACTATAGTAAAGTATGCCTTATTGTAACTTCATTTTAGCTTGATGTATTTGTATGCTCACCTAATCAAGATTCATTTCTTTTAATCTTAATCTTGAGATCTGTGTCCATGACGCCAATAAATGAGACAGATGGGTGAATGCAAGCTTAGGCTCATGGTTTTTTCATGCTACGGCTAATAGACGTGTGAAAATTCTGTATCATTAGATCTTTGATAATTGGCATAATCCCCAGAGCTCACATACCCTACTTTCTTTTGCTGTGTGATTGTTAGGCTACTCCTGATATGGCAGTAACCCTTCTAGAGATTGCAAGAATTTTTGCCACCAAAGTTCCTGGAAAGATAGATGCAGATGTGCTACAACTGCTATGGAAAGTAAGCTCACTGTCATAACATAATGTAAAGTTGATTTTTCTTCCTTAATGAATGCTTCTATTCTCTCTTTAAAGTTGATCTCATTTTTGCTTCAGTTAATCTTGTGCTGGCGATTATGTTTGTAGATTCTCTGTAGTTATTAGTTTCCAATTTGATTTTGCTGTTCGTAATAAATAGTTTAAAACAAAGTTGCATGTGTTGCAGATTGTAGTTTCCCTAATTACCACATGGACTGACAGATGTTGATAACATACAATGTGGAGAATGGTCTGTTTATACATGCTTTATCTACTTTTTGTGTACTAAATGGAGTATTATGATGATTCTTTTAACAACCTAAGTCCTGCATAGTGTCTATCAACCTTGGTGCCCTTAAATGGGACATTATCTGACAAAATTGAATTGATAAATTTTTGCAAATTCTTTATCTGTAAATACTTATACGCATAGTGTGATGAAGTATTTTATCATCTGGCTGCACTTCATAACCTGATGTTCTTTCTACCATCATTTTCTTTTTCTTTCTACCATCTTATGCTAGATCAAATAGATAGTGAGGGTGGATTTACGATCTTGGGTCCTCCCAGATTTCTTTCTTTAACAAATAATTAAACTGAAATGTGGAGGGACAAATAGAAAGTCATTCTGTGCTCCATAATATTGTTGGATAAGATGCTCTCAGGCACTACTCCCTAGGCATCTCTGTACCATGAATCCTTGGATTCTATCACCACCCACAGATAGCCACACCCGTCGCGACCAAAACCCAGAAAAAATCTCCCACAGACAGCCTCCCACGTGCCCTCACGCGCAGCCCACTTCTGGCGACCTCTATGCCATGCGCGTGTGCGTGAGGCAAATTCGGCCAGATCTCGACTGGTCGCCTTCAGATAGCATCTTCACGAGGCTATTCCGAGCCTACCCAGCTAACTTTCTCCAAAATCCGACGACTTTCACTATGTTCCGGCGACGGGGGAAGTTTTTCTCGACCAGATTTCAAATTTTTTTCTTCAGCCAGCCTTTTAGAAATGATGGACTCTATAGAAAGAAACTCATACTTCTCTCTAGAATCTAGAAAACCGGAAAAGATGTCTTTTATCAAAGCTTCCTCTTGGCCAACCTCATCGAAAGCTCGACGTAGGGCAGGAGCTGCACTTCTTGCTGTCTGAGGAGCACACTCTCAGGCACAAGGGTTTCTTGAAATCTTGTCTGATTGGATCTTTCTCCAAATGGGTTAGTTCTCCAAAGGCTGCTAGGAATTAGGCAGCCGATGCATGGAACGTCAATGACGGGCTGAAATTAACGCAACTGGGGGTTACACAATATCTCTTTCTATTCCTCGACGAGTCTCAAGCTTCAAAAATTCTTGTTAGAGGAAACAAATGGTATGATGGGAACTTTTTACATCTAGACAAATAGGTGGAGCTCGACGGGTGTCTCGACCATCTTCATCGGCGAAACGTTGGTGGTCAACATAATGGGTCTCCTGGTGCATCTTTGGTGCCTTGACCTCTTCAAGAAGATTGGGGAAATCCGTGGGGGCTTTATTGATGTCACTTGCAGCCTACATGATCTATGGCGAGTGAGGATTGTGGAGGGGAAAAGGGGCAGAATCTTTGTCTCCACTGTGGTGGAAGATGCCTACTTGAGTTATAGGGTGTGGTTGAGCCCTGAATTTCGTCCCATCTTTATGCCTATGATAGTGGCAGAAGAAAAGGGAAGGTCAAATAGAAGGGAAGGAAGGGGAAATTAGTCTATGAGGGGAGGGGAAGGTTCACCGGATCAGTGGTCTAAGCCGGAATCAGATGTTAGATCGAGAAGAGACGGGAGGTTTGAATTTGGGAGAAGAAGACAAAATTTTAACACGAAGGAAAGACGTTAATGGGTTAGTGATGCAGGCTGGAAAGGTAGAATAGGCCGGTCATCTTCTAATTATCCTAGGGCTAGGCAAGTTTTTAGCAAGTATAGGCATGGGCCTCCTCACATGGGCGCAACAACTTTTTCCAATTCTATTAGAATTGATCCTAAGGGGCCCAGATTATTTCAAGCTGCGTCTGTTAAGGCTCCTAAGCATATAGGAACAGTCGTTCTTTCTTCTTCTGCAATGGTGCTACACGCAGTGACATTTCTGCACCGAGCTCTAGTGACCTTTACCCTTCTTCGATGGCTGCTGCTTCAAGGGCGACATCGGCTATAGATGGTGCTGTTATTCCACGGCCTCCCACCTCTAATGGACCCAGCTCCACCGCCATCTCATCTGCTCCTGGGCTTAGCTGTGTTGAGGCTACACTTCATGCTTCTTCTTCCTCTCGGAAGATTGTTGAGCGTGCCCCATCTGATGTTAGTGCCAGACCAGTATTCCAGTTAAGATGCCGCCAAGGGCTCCATGCTCTCCTATCTCCTCCTTCCTGATACCCTACTGGTCTTCCTGATCATTTTTGTAGCAGAAGGGTGCTAATTTCAGAGATTGATACCCTTCAAAAAAATGGCGAGATTCTTTCAGCACCTAAAGTTCCTATTGCTAGCAATGCTATGTTCTTGTATTCCTCCTGTAGGGGCATGGAAAGGGTAAATATAGAAGACACCTGTCCAATCTCGTCACGGATTGGAGGAGGGGATATGTCTTTCTGGATGGAGAATAAACTATTAAATTTTGGGAAGTTTCTAGGTGTTTCTTTTGAATGGAAGGAAGATGGGGTGTTAGATCTGTTGAGAGAGATTGAGCAACAATCTTGTTATGATAGTACAAGGAGGGAGTTGGGTCAAGGTGTTAAGCAAAATAATTTAGGGGATGTAGTGGTGTACCGGAGAAGGGGCCGGGTGTGTGACAGGGAGGAAGGGAGCTCGGTTAGAGGGGGTGGGGCGAAGGGGGATATTGTTTATTATGAAAGTTAAGATTCTTTCATGGAATATGAAGGGGATGAATGACCCAAACAAAATGGCCATCATCAAAATGGGAGTCAGAGAGTGGGTGCTAAACCTAGTTTGTTTTCCGGAGACAAAAATGGAAGTTTTGTTGGATGTGATTGTGAGGAGTGTATGGGGAGGTAGTTGGGTAAAATATGTCTGGGTTCGAGCAGTGGGAAGTGCCGGGGGCATTCTTCTAATATTGGATGATAGAAGCTTGGAGGTAAAGGAGATTAAGAAGGGAGTTTTTTCTTTAGCAGCTCTTGTCAAAGATAGAGTGAGTGAGGTGAAGTGGAGATTTGGGGGAGTGTATGGACCGGTAGGAGAAGGGTCCAAGGTGTTTTTCTCGGAGGAACTGGCCAATATGATGGGGGAATGAGACATTCCATGGGTTATCTGGGGACACTATTAGATTCCCGGAGGAGAGATTAGGGTGTAGTATGATTTCGAGGGCCATGGAGGAGTTTTCTGACTTCATCAATGATCGCTTTCTCATTGATCTTCCTCTGTCAGGGGAAAGATTTACTTGGGCCAGGGTGGAGGGTTCCAATTCAAGGTCTAAACTTGATAGATTTCTGATATCGCCCTCGTGGGATGAGCTAGTGCCGAATGTGCTGCAGGTTCCTTTACCTAGGCTGACTTCAGATCATTTGCCTATCTTGCTAGATGGGTGCAGAGCGAGGGGGTGCGTGCTCCCTTCCGATTCGAGAACGTGGGGTTGAATGTGCTAGGATTTGATGACAAGGTGAAAGAATGATGGACAAGCTACGGGGTATCAGGGACACCTTAATTCCGTCTTTAGAAGAAATTTAAATTGCTTTAGAGAGATATGGAATACGGGGTTTTTTTGGAGGCTAGAGGTTAAAATGAGGGAACTTGTGCATGAATTGGGGGATCTATAGAGACGGGAAGGGATGAGTAAGTTAGATGAATATGAGAAAGAGAGATTGGGGGAGGTTAAGAGGGAAGTAGTTGAGTTAACAATACATCAGGAGACTAGTTGGCGGCAAAAATCGAGGGCGCTATGTTTGAAGGAGGGGGACTCGAATACCAGATTTTTCCACAGGGTGGTAGTTGCAAATCGAAGGAGAAACTTCATAGTGTCCTTAGTTGTGGATGGGGTGGGGATTGAGGGAAGAAGAGGATGTAAAATGGGCGGTAGTGGGGTTTTATAAGAACTTATACAAAGAGGAAGTTAGTTGGAGGCCGACTTTCGGGGGAATGGAGTTCAACCACATCGGAGAGGGAGACAGTGAGTGGCTAGAAAGGGTTTTCGAGGAGGAGGAGGTGCACGAGGCTGTATCGAGTTGTGCTGGTGATAAGGCCCCCGGCCTTGATGGTTTCTCCTTGGCCTTCTTCCAGCTATGTTGGGACACCATCATGGGGGAGTTGATGGAAGCCATTGAATACTTCCATGTGAATGGTATGGAATGGTGTTTTCGAGAGAAGTATCAATGCTTCTTTTATTACTATTGGGCCTAAGAAAGAAGGTGCATCTTGTATCCGTGACTACAAGCCTATTAGTCTCTTGGGGAGCATTTACAAGATTATTTCTAAAGTGCTTTCCAATAGACTCCAGAAGGTTCTTGACGTGTCTGTTTCGTCCTCCCAGAATGCGTTTGTGGAAGGCAGGCAGATCCTGGATGCCGCTTTGGTTGCAAATGAACTTTTTGACTCCAGAAGGAAAAATAGAGATCCCGGTTTACTATGCAAGTGGGACCTTGAGAAGGCTTTCGACCTTGTCAATTGGGAGTTCTTGGATTGTGATGCGGATGGCTTTTGGGGCAAGATGGAGGGGATGGATCAAGTTCTGCATTTTCTCAGTCAGATTCTCTGTCGTGGTTAATGGTAGCCCCTGTGGTTTCTTTGGAAGCTCCAGGGGTCTCAGGCAAGGAGACTCCCGAACCCCCTTGCTATCATTTTAGTGATGGATGCTTTGAGTAAAATGATGGATCGAGCGGCAGGCGGAGTCTTCTTGAGAGGATTCTCAGCCTCAGGGTGCCCAGTGCCCGAAGAGTCTCATTTGCTATTTGCGGATGACACCCTGGTTTTCTGTAATGCCGATATAGATCAGTTGACCAACCTGGAGCAGGTTATGCAATGGTTTCAGATAGTGTCAGGTCTCAAAATCAACCGCGACAAGTGTGAGATTTTTCCGGTGGCTGAGGTTGCTAACATTGATGGTTTGTTTTATGTTCTCAAATGTAAGGTGGGCTCCCTTCCCACTACTTACCTGGGTCTCCCATTGGGCGCTTCGCATAAGGATACTACTGTCACGCTGGCAGAACAATATTTGTCAAAAGATGGAAAGTGCTCATTAAAAGCACTTTATCGAGTATGCACACCTATTACTTGTCCCTGTTGCAAGCTCATGTGAGCATCACAGAAAAACTGGAGCGGCTTCAAAGGAATTTTCTTTTGGATGCAACGGATAGAACTAGAAAGTATCATTTAGTGAATTGGCAGATAGTCACTTCCCCAAAGAAGTGGGATGGACTTGGAGTAAAAGATCTTAGGGTATTTAACAGAGTGTTGTTGGGGAAATGACTGTGTAAATTCGGGGTAGAAGAGCATGCTCTATGGAGGGAGGTCATAGTAGAAAAGTATGATTCCACGGGAGGGGGTTGGAGGACCAAGGCAACCACAACATCTTTCGGGTGTGGCATGTGGAGGAGCATCATGAAGAATTGAGAATCCTTCCGTGGCAACATCTCTTAAAGGGTGAGAGATGGAAGGAGAATCAGCATTTGGAATCATAGGTGGTGTGGAGAGAATACTCTGAGGGTCTCCTGCCCCCCCACATCTTCAGAGTTTCAAACCAGAAGGAGTTGATGGTCCAACAGATTCATAAGGAGCATGTAGGGGATAGTATGTGATCTCTCATTTAGAAGGAACATGCAAGATTGGGAGATTGCTGAGCTCCAAGATTTATTGACACTGCTATATGGGCAAGACGGGCCTCAGCCATCTTGTGATTCTTGGAGATGGGGTTTGCTTGGCGATGGTCTGTTCACCGTAAAGTCCTTTTATCTGGTGAGAGAGGAGGCCTCTTTTCCATACTTCTCGATCTGGATTCCTAAGGCGCCCATGAAGGTGTGCTTTTTTGCATGGCTAGCGGGAGGGGAGTGATTTAGACTGCTGAGAATCTGGAAAGAGGGGAACTACACTTGTTAGTTGATGCTATATGTGTAAAAGCTTAGGGAAAGAAGTTGATCATCTTTTGTTGCATTGCCCTGTATCCTCGGCTTTGTGGAGGGCGATCCTGAACTTTTTTGGTGTTCAATAGGTGATGTCAAGCACTGTTAAGGAAATGCTATATAGCTAGGCCGGTTTTCGTAGAAGAAGGAAGCAAAAGATGTGGAAGTTCGCCCCTTTAGCTCTCACGTGGATAGTTGGGGGGAGGGGGAGAAATATGAGAGCTTTTGAGGGGATTGAGTCTCCTCTTTTACATCTTAAGAATAGTCTTTTATCTTTGATCGGTTTTTGGTGCACTCATATAGCCCCTATTTGTATAGAAGATTGGGCGTCTTTTATAGAGAATATGTTCTGATGTAAATTCTCTACGTTTTGATATATTTCTTATATACGGGAGTTCTCTCCCTTTTGATTAATACAAGTTACCTTATAAAAAAAACAAATCATTCTTAAATGAAGAATAGTGCGACTGCGAACAGTCTATTCATCTCACATCAATACATTTTTTGTGCATCTTAGTAATTAATTAAGGAATGGGCTGTTGTCTCTTTAAATGGTTTTTGGCAGTCCTGACTCCTGACCTTGTGAACTAGCTTTTGAGATTGAGTTAAGCACCAGGTCCATTTTTTTCTTAACATGGTATTAGAGCCAAACCCATTCCTATTCTTGGTTTGCATAGTGTTCAGTCCTTATGTCATTATGTCCATGCTCCAGATGTCTAAATCTTGGCCGGCCAGGGGGTGTTAGATTCAGTGTTTAAATAAAAAATCCCTTTTTTCTTTTCAATCCACGTGCAATCCTAAGACAAGGTTACATGTGCAGAAGGGTGTCAGAAAATACATGTCCCTCATGGTTGTGTAATGGTTGTAGGTTATAATGTCAGTCCATTCTCTCAACTACACTGGGACATTCTAATTGATCTATCTGCAGGTACTCTCAGGGATGCTACTTTCATCGGCCAGTCAGTGCAGTATGATTTGCAGAATTTTTCTTCCCTTAGTTGAATGTTGAGCAACTTCGTTGGAGCTTTGACATTGTTTGCTAATTCACATCCAGTTTTCTCTATCTTGCTACATTAACTTGATTTTCTTGTTAGATCTAAGATATAGTGCTCTGTGTAATTTTGACCTCTCATTTTTGCCTTACCTTGTAAAATTCCATTTCATACATTTCCCTATGTTAGTTTTTCCATTTGTGTAGTAAACATGCATGCTAATCTATAGTGATATAATTTATAGACTTGTCTAGTTGGAGCTGGTCCTGATGGAAAACACACCGCATTGGAAGCAGTCACAATAGTTCTGGATTTGCCTCCTCCACAACCTGGCTCAATGTCTGGACTTACCTCAGTTGATAGCGTATCTGCCTCCGATCCAAAGTCAGCCCTCGCATTGCAGAGAATGGTCCAAGCAGCAGTAAGAATCTCATCTACAAATTAATTTATTGATAGCTGAGCTACCAGATAACAACCAAGTATCTGTGATGGCCTCTTTTATTTTTATGAATGCGTTATGCCTTTCTTGAAGGTCTGGTTCCTTGGAGAAAATGCAAATTATGCTGCCTCTGAGTATGCTTGGGAGTCAGCTACCCCTCCAGGCACAGCATTGATGATGTTAGATGCAGATAAAATGGTTGCTGCTGCTAGTTCTCGTAATCCTACTCTCTCTGGTGCTCTGACTCGACTTCAACGGTGTGCTTTTAATGGTAGCTGGGAGGTAGAAGTTTTAAGCTCTTTAATCATTCCTTTTTGCGAACAAATTTTTTGGCAAGCTTTGATTTATTTCATACATGATTTATGCATTTGGTTATTGGTTATAACTGCTTACTAATTGTGAACATGAAAGGTACGAGAACCTATATTTCTCCCTCCCCAAAACTTTTTACAAGGGTTGAGTCGATCGCTTCTTGTCTAACATTGATGATTTATTTTGCAAACTATAAAATTATGGATTTAGAGAATACATGGAAAATGGTTGCTAGAAAAAAGAAATAATTGAACAAATCATGATCAAAGAAGAATTTGTTGAGTTTCTAAATAATAACCAGATCAAACAGACTGCTCTCGCAAAAATTAAGACTTACTGTATTTATGATATTACAAATGGCAAGTAGTTGGAGTGTGTGTGTCTGTTGCCGACTATGAAAATATACGCGGCCTTTGTGTTTTACACTTTTGGCAGTGTTCTGGAGCAAATCCATCCTAAAATTGTGTTCGTTTCGCTATAATTAATGTTCGAGTCCTTGTCTCCTTGAAAAAGTGTTATCTTCCCTCTTGAAGGGGCTCTAAACCCGTATATATGTCCGTAAATACCTCTTGTGGCAGTCCTTTCTCCTGCAGTAGGTGGAGGCGTTTACTCATCTTTTATTTCTTGCTAACGTATAATAAGAATATATGAGTATACGTAAGTTCTAGTTGTAATCCATCTAAAATGCTTCTTGCTATTAGCAATATACATCATCGAGTGTTTTATATTTAAAAAATGTATATTATTTAAGTGTTCCGTGGTTTCCTTCTTATTACTTTTAAATTTCAGGTTCGCATAATTGCTGCCCAGGCTCTTGCAACTATTGCAATTCGATCTGGCGAGCCTTATAGGCTACAGATCTATGAATTTTTACATGCCTTAGCCCAGGGTGGTGTACAGTCTCAGTTCTCAGACATGCATATTAGCAATGGAGAGGACCAGGGAGCCAGTGGCACTGGGCTTGGATCTTTAATCAGCCCTATGTTGAAGGTCCTTGATGAAATGTATTCTGCGCAGGATGAATTGATAAAGTAAGTGCAAGACTATTTTCTGGCTCATCTGAGCACTAATTAACCATTTGTAAGGTATGACGCAGTCCCTGTTAACACTCTGCTTGAATATGTAGAGAGATGCGTAACCATGATAATGCAAAAAAAGAATGGACTGACGAGGAGCTAAAGAAATTGTATGAAACTCATGAGAGGCTCTTGGATCTCGTTTCTCTGTTTTGTTATGTTCCAAGATCAAAATATCTTCCTTTAGGGCCAACGAGGTAAGTTATTCTTAAGTTCCCCTTGGCATTGTTGTTTGAGCATACAAGAAATGAATTTTCATTAGTTTCATGTAAATGTGAGAGAGTGACAACATCAATTCACTTTTTTTTTGAGAAGGTAACATATTTTATATTAAGATAAAGTTAAACCGTATCACAAAGATTGTGTTAAGAGATTACAGAAAGTTACAACGACCCCCCAAAAAAACAAAAACCTAGTCTTGTGGTAGTTACAAGGCCCCAATGAACTCTACATCTTCTATGAGAGCTTATTTACACCAAAAGTGAAACAAAAAAATATACAGTTCATCTTGATCTTCTATTCAGATAACATCAATTCACTTGCTATCAGTGTTTTAGGAAGTGGAGACGAAGGTCTGCACATTTTATCTCTCATGGGATGGGACATTAGTTCCATGACACGGGGCGTAAAAATGAAATAAATTTAAAAGAGATGTAATTATAGAAGTTGTGGATATATCAAAATTGATTAAAACTCAAATGTCAGAAATGCATTTAATTATCTTGCATGATAGAATATTTACATGTATTAAGTAAAGGAACCAAATTCTAAATTCTAGAACACACATATTATATAGGTTATAGTAAAATACCAGTAATTAGATTTAAGAAAATCCATGCTATTTACTGAACGAACATCGAGTTTGTAATGCGTGCATGGGAAGTGTGACCACAGAAGTATGGTACTCTTTACCCCATGGTAACCTTGTGGCCTCTAGAGCCTGATTCACTTCCTGGGATTCCCAATTTTACCTTGTTAAAGAGCAGTTCATTGTGGGGGAAGATAATCTAAAAGAAATTATCATTAGACAACTTAGGAGCAACCTAACAACCGTAGTTGCCTTCTGTTCCTGACAACAATATTGGAGCCTTAGCATTCTTGCAAGGAAAAGTAAAGCTTCTCTTATAACTTGCAAATCTTTGGGGATTTGACTTCACAATGGCAAGACATGAGTCCTTAAAACCACTTGATAATTCATAGTCATCTAATTTCGGTGGGCTTTCTGAAACTGCGCTACACACTTCTGATTTTTTAACTTTATGGGGAAATGGCCATCATATGAACTGACTCTTGGCTAGAGCAGTTAGTAAAAGTGACATGGAAACTGAAGGCTTAGTAATAAAAGACTAGATATTTAATCATGATCTCCAATTGGTTTTAAACCCAGCTTTGCTAGCATTTCACCCAATTATTCTCATTTTTTGGTGTTGCGTTGTCTTTGTCCAGATCTTCACCAGTATTTTTCATCTTATACATGCTAATATGATGGTTAGTGTGCTTAGACCGTTTAAGTTTTCTATAGTGTAGTGTATTGAATAAAGTTATACATATTGAACAGCGCAAAGCTAATCGATGTTTACCGCACTCGGCATAATATAAGTGCGTCAACTGGACTCAGTGATCCTGCTGTAGCCACGGGTATCTCCGATCTTATGTATGAAACTACCAAAGCACAAGCTGCTGAGCCTGAAACAATTGATGACGACCTTGTGAACTTCTGGGCTGCAAATCTGGGTGATGATAGCTTAAATAATGCACCTGCAATTAACAGGGTAAGTATTTGAGTGATGTATCGAACCTGAAAAAACTGACACCGTCACCTTTCTGTTCTGGTGGTCAAAATTGTATATCTTACTGAATAAAACAAAATAAAATTGCATGCAACTTATTTATTCTATGTCGTATGTACCTTGGACAACTTATAAAATGTTGCTGTGGACATAGAGTTGACACAACACGTTGGATAGCCAGGAGAACATGTTGGATAGCGAAAATGCTTTTCACTGTCTCGGTTTCATTTACATTATTTTCGAAAATGTGTTCTCTATATGTGTCTCAAGTATGTATTGAATTGTATCTGAATTTGTTTGATGTAAAACTATTTATCTGTTTAGTGCAGAAACATAGTGTGGCATTATATACCCTTAAATAGATTAACCGCTGCTGTACCAATTTTTTCATGCTTGTTAAGGAGTTATTTCATCCCTAGGTTAATGAGTTTCTTGCTGGTGCTGGTACTGATGCTCCTGATGTTGAGGAGGAGAACATTATTTCTAGACCCTCCATGAGTTATGATGATATGTGGGCAAAGACTCTCCTAGAATCTTCGGAAATGGAGGTAGTAATTCTTGAATCTATGCTGCTTTCTTTTGCTCCAACATGGTGCAAATGATTAAATATATACAACTGGCGGCTGCAGGAAGACGATGGACGATCATCGGGATCTTCCTCCCCAGACTCAGTAGGGTCAGTTGAGACATCCATATCATCGCACTTTGGTGGAATGAACTATCCATCTTTATTCAGTTCTAAGCCATCTACTTATGGGACCTCGCAATCCAAGGTAGGTAGTTAGCATTTAAAATTTGCCTTAAATTTAATGCATTGAGAATAATTATGGTATGCTTGAAGGAGCTTCATATTATAGCTGCTGATGTGGACGACTATATCGAGTTAATTTTTTTCTAATTTAGCTTATCCCAAATGAAGAAACATTTGCCTGGAAATTTGACATTTGATGAAGAACCATATTGTTTAATGATGTACTTGACCTCTGTTATGTAATGGTCTACAACCCTAGAGACAACCGCCTTCATGATTATGCATAAAGCTAAACCTCATAGATAGAGGTATCTGTATTTGTCCAGGATTATGTTGCTCTCACCGATTTGCCATTCATGTTTGTAGCATATGTATGTTCACAGTTCCTGTCATATTCATTCCCTTATTCCACCCCAAAAATCCCGCCTCCCCAACACACAAAAGATAAAGTATTTATCAATTGGCTTATGTTCTATTTAGCTTCACGTGCCAAATAGTAAATCTTCCTAAGGAAATGGGAGCTCACTGGTATATTTTGGAAAAGTTTGACGTTTATTGACATCCTGCTGTACTTCTATTTTTCTTTTTCTTTTTCAACTGCTTTTACATTGTCGTCTATTGAGGAATATAGATAGAATCTTGTGCTAACCAGTAATTATGACAGAGGTGTACAAATTATTTGTATAAATGTAGCTAAAATCTTTTATGTAGAAGCGCCAAAGTTGCTTGTGTTCAACCTGCTTTTGGATCACTATAGAAAGTTACCTTGCTGAGACTGCAGAACTTTGGTCTCTCTCTCTCATGATTTAAAATGAGGAAAGCGTCTAGGGATGGACGCGATATGTCTGGATTCACTTTCTTATTTTGTCTGTTAAGTAATCTTCAAGTGGTGGAAGAGAAGATACATCAGAATTAAAAGGCAAGAATGCTTTAACTTAGGATGAGAGACTTAACAAATAGAACCAGATATCATGTAACGCTGCAGGAAGTTTTGAATACCTCTAGGTTTAAGAATGACATATCCGAACTTGTCACTGTTTACATCATTTGGGAACCATTCTCTGGTGATAATAAACATTTTAATTGAGGGTAAAGATCAGAAAATTTGAGTTTTTAGTCTATTTAATTCCAAAAGACAGCATTTAGAAATCCAACCAACCTTGTTTGTTTACATTGCAAAGCATGCTATTTTAGTATTTAAGACTGACTTTGCTTTATATCGGGGGGGGGGGGGGGGGAGACCCACTCTTTCCATCCAAACAATGTTCTAAAAAGTTGGTGTTAGGTGAAGATAATGGATAATTTTGTGTTTCATCATGTAATGCGATAATTGAAGTCACTGCCTCCTTTCATTCCTTGCGTACAATTTGCACCTACTTTTAGCTATCATTTCTGTTGCTTGAACTTCGACTCTTTATTACCTCTGTATGAATACTTGCTTAACCACTGTACTGAGAGCAGCTCAGCTTCCTTAAAATTTTCTTGAGAACATAAATAACTAAATTGCCATATTCTGCTTTTGATCAAGTGTATCAATCTCCTTCCTCATGGGAAAATACTGATCTATACCATATTGGTAAACTCGTGTGGTGAGGTTGGTTCAGTCTTAGTTAACAAACTAAATGCAATTGCTGAATTCTGATGTTTGTCTCTTATTACAACGACAACAAGTCTGTGAGGATCAGGGGACCTGGTCAACACATTCGAGTATACATGATTAGCGAAGTTGCTTAAACTGTGTTATGAAATGGGATAATTACTCTAGTTAGTGGTGAAAAATCTGGATCAGAATGGAAGTTCTATTAATTGTTTCAATACCCTTGTTTATATCTGATTGTAGTCTCAAGTAACACATATAACTAGGAATGCACTCTACTATGAGGTTGAAACTGACTTAAAATGTTTTTTAATGAAATAGTCTTCCGTGTTACAAGCCATATTTTCTCCTTGATACCTTGAAAAAGAAAGAAAAATTCTGTGATACTCGAATTGCATTGCTTCTATTGCTGAGCAGCGGTTCAATCGTTGTGTTTCATTTTGGGTTCCTTTTCTGCGTGTATTAGCATGTAAAATGGGTCATTGTTGCCTATGACAGGGGAAATCTGGTGGGAGCCGATATAAGAATAATTCCTACAGTGGCTCCTCATACGATGGTCTGGGATCCCCGGTAAGGCCTCCTAGCCAGTCAATTTCATGTCTTTTGTCATGTGAGATGCAAGTCTTTTATTGAAGGAATTTGCAGATAAGAGAAGAGCCTCCACCATATTCATCACCTACTAGAGAAAGATACGAGTCGTTTGAGAATCCTTTGGCTAGCTCTGGTTCTCACAGTTTTGGATCCCATGAAGAAGAGCGAGTTTCTTCAGGCAACCCACAGTCTGGTACAGCACTTTACGACTTCACTGCTGGTGGAGATGATGAGGTAGGCCTATTATTGAGTACTATATTTTCTCCCCGGAAAGACTGGTTAATGATATAGTAATCCCTTGTAGTAGTATGTGTGGCCGGGATGAAGATACCATACCTACAAAATTGTCCCATTTAACACGATGCACTCTGGTTTTGACATTTTGAATTATGTCCAAATTTTACCAAAATGTATCTTAGTTCTTAGTGGCTTACTGGAGACGCAAAGGTTAATTAAGTTTTCGATTTTCTAATCTGCAGCTAAATTTGACAGCGGGGGAAGAAGTGGAAATTGAGTATGAAGTAGATGGCTGGTTCTATGTAAGTAATTCCCATGGAATGTTTTGTAGAGCCACTCTCCATTGCTTATCATGCATCTAATCTGGCTCAGCTTACTTGTATCTTAGTATTCATTCATATGTACACTATCCATTTTCTTTAAATGGGGAAGATACTTTAGACCAGATATCTTCCTTGAAGTGTGACACTGATCCAGATCCTCCCTTTCCAAATGCCAATCATACTGTATTCTTTCTAACCAAAAAACCTTTGTGTGGAGTATCTGTAATACTGGTTAAGGAAGAACAGGGCTGGTGTAACACCTGTCCCATTTTACTTCGTGTGATACCCCAAAAGCAAGAGAAGTATTTTTTATTTATTTAAGAGAAGTAAGAATTGTAATTATCACTTTATCAAATGGGTAGTTACTTCCACTTTGTCTCTCTTTATTTCCAATCTCCCATACTCTTTATTTTTTGGCAATGAATGTTAAATCCTAATATGTATGGAGGTATATAACTGTTGCTTTATAACTAGTAATGTGATAACTAAGTCACTGCATTAATCTTCTCCTGATCACCGAAGTCGTATTATTTGTCTCTCACATATTAAATGTCTGTCCTTTGTTGAGAATGCTGTGCTAGATATCTAAAACAGTGATACTTTTTAACAAAAAAAAGATATGTAATACTTTGATCTCTTAGAGCTTATATTTATATTTTACGTGTCTGATAACTAAAGGGAGTGGTTTAAGTTAAGGTGATTTTTCTAAATAGTATCAGGTCTATAAATTTAAGCTACAAGGTAGGCTCCATATCCTCTGCAGTCTTCCTCTATTATCAATCCAAAGATAATTTAACAGGTGGGAAGGTTTGAATCCAATCATGTAATCCTTCTTCCCGTTCCACTATGTTCTATTATTCGCTCCATTTCAATTTGTTTGGAACCCTGTCCTTTTCTGTCTATCCCTAGGCGCTTTTCTGTATTTAAAGCTGGGTTATTTTCACATTTCCACCATGCCATTGACATGACTTGTTGTAAGCACCACTGGACTTAAAAACAAACTGTTTCGTACAAGAGTACTTTTACTAATCTATGCATATTTCGTTTGTGTCAAAGGTCTATCTCTTTCTTAACCTCCTTGTCTAGTCAATCAATGCAAAACAAGTCGGAAGGAGGGAGTAATAAATTTTTTTAAAGAAAAAGTTTTGTGGAGAATTTCAGTGACCAACTGGTACACCCAGAACCATAGTTGTTTGTTCTTTCTTAAGCATTTCACCGAGCAAATTCAACTCTGATGACAGCTTGAATGTGTAATATGCATGTTCTTGGAAAGATTCCTGTGGTAAAGATTATCTAATTACTTGACAAGAGGGGTTGCTCTGATGGTAAGTAACCTCCACTTCCATCCGAGAGGTTGTGAGTTCGAGTCTCCCCAAGAGCAAGGTGGTAAGTTCTTGGAGGGAAGGATGCCGGGGGTCTATTTGGAAACCGCCTCTCTACCCAAGGGTAGGGGTAAGGTCTGCGTACACACTACCCTCCCCAGACCCCACTAAGTGGGATTATACTGAGTTGTTGTTGTTTATGTTGTTAGTTCAACCATGATTTTACTGGGTTTACTGTGAAAGTTGACTCTGCACTCTTTCCCTAGAATTCCTTTTACTATGTTCTCTTTGCCTTTTAGGGAAGAAGGAACTATGTATTGAAGTGTTATATCCGATGATTATTTGGTGACATATGGTGCACACTTGTTTCAGGTCAAGAAAAAACGTCCTGGCAGAGATGGGAAAATGGCTGGCCTTGTCCCAGTACTCTATGTCAGTCAATCTTGAAGGCGCAGAGCTATATATTACCATAAAATCCAGTTAGTAAATTTTTGTTCTGCACAAATTGTTGGACCAACTTTGGCGTGTAAAATTTACTATCACTATGCACTGCTGGGTACCACTATAATCATCTGAATTACATGGAGCATGAGTTCTGGAACATATGCTCCATGCATTTATCAGAGAAACTTCTGTTTCTCCTACGTTGCTGTAGCAGATGGTCCAATGGATATAACTTATGCTTGGTAGGGGAAGTCATTTGGAGGTAAGTACTACAGCTTCTGCTGATTCTAGGTGTGTGCCACATTCTTTAACATATTTGGCGTTGTACTTGCTGTTCATGCTTAAGAACCACTTTTGTATCTAGCAAGAACAGTTGTGGGACAGTAGTAGTACTCTTTTCGAGTGCAAGTATCTTGAATTTTCTCCCCGTCGTGTATGGTGTCTTGTTATGGAGATTGGAAGCATGGTTTGTAGTTCATTCTTGTATATGGTGCTGACTCTTGATTTCTGTAGTCTCGATATGAAAGTCCATATCATGTATACTTAGTTGATATTTAGGAGTTATTTTTTCTCGGGACTTGCATATTCTATGATGTGATTTGATCCTGAATTGATTGGCAAATTGCAAATTATGTCTCTAGAGCCTCTCAATGTCCTCTTGGAACAGGTAAAATATCTCTTCAAAATATTGACATTAAATTAAATACAATTTACATATTAACTTAAATAGTCGCCCATCTAATTGCTATAACTAAAAGTAGCTGACAACTGTATAATATATGTATAATCCTGGTATAATGTGTATAATCATGTGATTCCATTGACAGGCAAATATTGTGATATTCCTCCTATTTCCTTTTAATTCATAGCACATCTATGTTATCCTTTCAGAATTGAGCTGTAATAACGTTTGTTAAAAATGAGTTACTGTACAACATTTAAGGAAGTGTTTTCTTTTGTAAAATAAGTTAAAACAAAATCTCTCTTCAAATCATTTTTTGAACAATGAAATCCATTACATAAAAGGGCGTTAAATGCTAAAAAATCAATTCTAATTCTATATATTCTTTCTGTTATGAAATAATATAAAAGACAAGAACAATAATGCAAGAACAAGAGCAATAGAGAGAAGAGTAGAGAGATTTCTTCTTATTGATACTTAGAGAATGTTAGGAGTTTACAATGGTAGAGGGCACCTCTATTTATAGGGAGGGGGATGATTTATCTACCAAGAATAGAACTCTAGAATCTCTCTAATTATAGACATTCACCTTAAATAGGAGATTTCATAACACTCCCCCTTGAATGTCTATTCAACAATGTGCCTCGTTAAAACCTTAAAACCAAAATCCAATGGGAAAAATTAAAGAAAGGAAAAAGAGTACACATGTTTGAATATGCGCCTATTGGTTGTCTCGTTAAAAACCTCGCAAGGAAAACCCAGTGGGACAAAACCTTGTAAGGGAAAAAGAGTGCAACACGCATTAACTCCCCCTAATGAGTACATCAATTTATATCCTTGAGCATTTGCATTCCAATCTTGTGCATCATCTTCAAAACGATCTTTGGTAGACGTTTGACAAATCAACCATATTGACTTGAATAAATATTCCGTACCTTGAAATCATCATTCTTGATAGATATGAACATCTTCATATAATGTCGTGGAATAACTCTTCAATATCTCCATAGATGCATTCTCAATGCCATCATGCTTATAGTTATAGCAAGATTCATATGTACACAAATTGTACTTGGGATGTGGTACTTCAGGACCAAGAATTGCATATGCTTCAAGCAACTTAAATCTTTCAAGTTAAGTCATATAAGCCATATAATAGACTTTAGATGCATATCAAGTTTTCCATGTCATGCTAGACAAATAAGATATTGAAAACTGATTATACATACCTTTGACTTTATACTTTCAAGCATTTGAACTATAGGTTCAAAACTACATGTCTTTCATATGGAATCAATTCTTCTTGAATTGTATCTCTTCCATTTAGTTACTTTCTTTGGGTCAGCAAATGCGTATAACATGCTTTGTAATATGTTGCAATTGAATTATCCCTTTTATGAACTTCAGGTTCATATCATGATATTCGGGGATATACATATACAAATGATAATTCATCCCATGTAACCTTTTCTCAAGTGTTTATCATGTCTCCCCCTCATGTTAGTAAAGCTAACTTGTTTCCTCAACTTTGGGAAATCATCTTTGTGCATTATCATGTCCATATACACGGCACATTAATAATAAGATGAAATTATTTGGTTCCTGACCCTGAACCACTTGTGAGGGGAGAATATACTCTCGTATACAACGTATATCAAACTGATATATATAACTTTGTTCTCATAAGAAACAGTTTAGCTATTAAGTGGAAGCACTCAATAATTATCTTGCTAAACCAACTTTGATATAAACCAACTTATCAAGATGAACTATCTTGAGTAGGAAATCTGGAAATTATGCTCGAAGTTAGATTACTGAGCAATTTACCTCGCAAGCACCGGCCAAGCTGCGGGTTAATAACAATTGCGCATGTAACCATTTCATAGATGCATCATATGTGGTATACATGGCAGGTGAATGGGCCCATATTCACCTTTGATATTTCCAGAATTTATGGGCTTCAACCCGAACTCTTTAGTTGGTCAGTTCATTAATGAGAACAAGTGATACAAGAGAATTCGTAAAGAACTTTCTAGTTCTTTGATATTCACCTATGTGAATTTGCACATCATACTTAAAATGAGATGGCTAACACGAATGCCAACTGAATAAATTATCAATATTGGTAAACTTCAAATTTACACCATGACATGTGCACTTATCAATAAACTTCAGGTTTATTATGACATGGGTTTTATACCAATAGATATCCACTTTATTGTGACATTCTTTCGTTTGTGTAGTACAAACTGGAGAACAAAACGGGTAGCTTTTCATATGCAAATTACCCCGCTACAAGTTGTAGTAATAGGAGATATCAAAGCCTTCCTTTATTTATAGTCTCAATATAATCAATCGCTTTCGCGTGTACTTTGGAAACTGAATAAGTTTCTTTGAGACTTACTACAGCACAATACTCAATTGTGTTTCTCCAACATAGTAATAATTGGCTCTTCTAGAGCTCTCAATTAATTTTGTACTACCACAGATTCATCAACATCCATGTGGTGAATATCTTTCTTAAAGAGAAAGTTATACCATTATGGTCATGTCAAACTTATATGCAAGATATGTTTCTTGCATTATCGTTGTCCTTTAATAGTCATATTTCCAAAATACTTTGGCGTACAATAGGTACGTGACCAACGATCATTCATGCCATATATCATCTCAAACCTCCTTCTAGGGGTGAGTGTGGTATATTTAATACCAATTTCATGTTCATATTCTTCCAATAATGAATATGTATTCGTGAATCAAATGTTGTCACATTCACTTCGGGGATATGTGATTTTGTTATCCTTTTCAAATCTATAAATGCGTCAGGCATTTGATTTGCTATTCTTTGCAAATGGATAATCTTTTGTGCCTCTTTCACAAATAGAGGTATGTGGATCAAGATGAGATAATGATGCATTTTCCACAAAATTTCCCGTTTGGTTTCACCAACTTCTCCCCCTAATTTTGGGAAAAGTGTCTCATCAAATTGACAGTCTGCAAATCGTGCAGTGAACAAATCTCCTGTCAATGTTTCGAGGTAGCGAATAATGGAGGGCGATTCAACCTCAACATATATTCCTAACCTTCTTTGCAGACCCATTTTGGTGCGGGATGGCGGTGCTACAGGCACATATACTGCGCATCCAAAGATTCTTAAATGGGATATATTGGGTCCATGACCCAAAACCAATTGCAACGGGGAATATTTGTGTCAATTCGTCAGTCAGAGACGAACTAGCATTGCTGTATGCAAAATGGCGTGTCCCCAAACCGAAGTGGGCAGCCGACGAACTAGTATTGCTGCATGCAAAATGGCGTGACCCCAAACCAAAGTGGGCAGCCGACGAACTAGCATTGCTGCATGCGAAATGGCGTGACCCCAAACCGAAGTGGGCAGCCGACGAACTAGTATTGCTGCATGCAAAATGGCATGAACCCAAACCGAAATGGGCAGCCTCGTTTTCATGAAGAATTCAAGATTATTCTCATCTACTGTCTCAATATGATATCTATTTTGAATGATATCTTTAAAACTCAACAAGTTCCTTTTAGACTTGGAGGAGAACATTGCGATTGATATCATTAAAACTCAACAAGTTCTTCTTAGACTTGGAGGAGAATATTGCATTCTCTAAGATAAACATCGTGCCTTTGGGCAGAGTTACAATTGCTCTTTAGGAGCCTTCAATCATTTTAATTCCCATGGTTTGACATACAAAAGAAATACACGAACATAAGAATAAACAAGTTCAATTCGTTTGTGTCACATAATATTTTCAAAATCTGCTGATGTCAATTGACTAAATAAATCAGATAGTCGATTATATGTTTTCCATAATCGATTACTATGCAGTTTGAAAATTTCAGTTTAAGCATTTTCATAAAACAATCGACTGTTAAACACACACAATCGATTGTTGAGTATTGACAATCGATTGTTAAACATAGACAATCGATTGTTGACAATTTTTGAAAATTTCCAGATCACACTGTTTTAAGACAATCGATTGTTAAACATAGACAATCGATTGTTGACAATTTTTGAAAATTTCCAGATCACACTGTTTTAAGACAATCGATTGTTAAACATAGACAATCGATTGTTGGCTATTTTGAAAAATTCCAGACCTCACTGTATAAAGACAATCGATTGTTAGACATAGACAATCGATTGTTGGTTATTTTTGAAAAATTCCAGATCACACTGTTTAACGACAATCGATTGTTAAACATCGACAATCGATTGTTGACTATTTTTGAAAAATTCCAGATTACACTGTCTAACGACAATCGATTGTTAGACATAGACAATCGATTGTGGATGATTTTTGAAAAATTCCAGATTACATTGTTTTAAAGACAATCGATTGTTAAACATAGACAATCGATTGTTGACTGTTTTTGAAAAATTCCAGAACACACCGTTTTAAAGACAATCGATTGTTGATCATTGACAATCGATTGTTTTGCAGTTTTTATGCGAAATATGAGATAACCGACTAGTTTTTCAGGTTAGTCGATTACCTCTACTGAAAAGTAAAAATATTATTGATATTTGAGCATATTGATACATTCTAAAGAACTAATACTAACTTTATATCATGAACTAACTAATACGAGCTACTACTAATGGCTATTAGTTTATTCATTCACTAATACAAACAAGTAAAATAAAATCAAATAGCTCCATCTTCTTTCATCACGGATCCATCACCGATTAGGTGGTCTATCTTCCCCTCGGGTTGCTCAAAGAAGTCTGCCACATCCAAGTGGGTGATGTCAAAGTTGTCGTCAGAGACAAAATTCGTTTCAGGGCGTTTACTCTTTCGAGATGCTTGATAAAGGTCAACCAAATGTCATGGTATACGGCAAGCCTTTGACCAGTGCCCGTTTCCACCGCAACGATAATATATAGTTTATAAACTATTTGCTTTTGGATTCTTATCGTATCGTGCTTGTGGCAGAGTGACCAACTTCAGGTTGTCATATCTCTTCTTTAAGCCATCTCACAAGATAGGTGGATCTTTGACTGTGATATATTCAATTTTCAAACCTTCATCAAGGTGATGGCGCAAGAAAATCAAGGCCTTAGCATAGTTTCAAACCTTCATCAAGGTGATGGCTTAAGAAAATCAAGGCCTTAGCACAGTTTCAAACCTTCATCAAGGTGATGGCGCAAGAAAATCAAGGCCTTAGCATAATTTTGGGTGGATGCATTATTTCTGTCTTTAATGGCGTCTCCAAGACCCATAGCATCTAAGTGGATTTCAGCATCCAACACCCATGTCATATAGTTCTTGCCCGAAATTTCAAGGGCAACGAACTTTCTTTTCATAATGTCAGACATAAAACAAATTTACATCAAGAGCGTGTTCATACTTACGGGCTCTATTACAATTATCACATTCACTTCAGGGAATGGATCATAATCATGTGCTTTACACAATCTCATGTCAAATATTACTTTCATAAAGTGAAAGATTATTTTGAGAATCTTTATTATTCTCATTATCACAATAATGACGATTATAATTTCGTCTATTGCCACGTCCACATCCATTGATACCTTTACGGTAATAATTTTGTCTTCTTTCAGACTTATCACATACTGCTACCACATTCTCTAAAGGGAATGGAGCAAATTCAATTGGACGGAATTCTTTGCCACGTCCACATTCATTGATACCTTCATGGTAATATTTTAGTCTTCTTTCAGACTTATCATATACTGCTTCCACATTCTCTAAAGGGAATGGAGCAAATTCAATGGGACGGATTTTCAATTATTTGCCCACAATCATACATGAATTTAATCATGGCAGGACATAGAGATTTTACCACGTCATGTGGTTATAATTTCTTACAAACTCCATTAGAGTTATAATCAAACTTTGTTGTCTATGTTTGTATATAAAATCAAATTATAGAATTTGAAAGAAAAGTAAATTACGTACCTTTAAGGTATACCAATAAATATTGTGGTATCAAACTTACCTTCCTTCTCTTTGTATCAAACGCAATAACTCGACCATCATCTCTAAGCCAATGCAGTGAATCATTCACGTAAACAGGTTTACTATAGACAACCAAATAGCTGAAACTATTGCCTAAGTTGATTCCTAATTGGAATTCATGCCACACGCCAGATGGTTTCGACGAAATACATAAAACTTATACCATTCCTTTTTGTCCGTATAGAAATTCCGGAAGAAGGAAGAAATCAAACTCAATTGGTTAGAGACTCGTGCTGATAACGTGTTATGAAATAATATAAAAGACAAGAACAATAATGCAAGAACAAGAGCAATAGAGAGAAGAATAGAGAGAGTTCTTCTTATTGATACTTAGAGAATGTTAGGAGTGTTTTACAATGGTAGAGGGCACCTCTATTTATAGGGAGGGGGATGATTTATCTACCAAGAATAGAACTCTAGAATCTCTCTAATTATAGACATTCACCTTAAATAGGAGATTTCATAACACTTTCTAATTTTATGCCTTTATCTCAGCAAAAATATCAAATGTCTCCATTTATTTTTCTGGTATTCAAGCAGGATGGGAGAAAGAGTAGCCTTTTGGTTTGTGAAAAACAGTTGAAAAACCGAGAACTTTATGAAGCAATATTTGGTTCACGAGGAAGGAAATGAAACATTCTATATTTTTTCTTTGAGTTTGTATATAGCAATCATCACTTGTGGAAATAACATAATGTTAGGCCAAATACACAGTGAGCATAAGGCTGTATTTTTCGCGGTTTCGAACCGGACCCGAACCGCAGCCCTGGCGGTTCTGTCGGTTCCGGCGGTCCGGTTCTGGCGGTTCCCAGGAACCGTGGCGGGGCGATTCTACCCGTTGGAACCGCCAGAACCGGAACCGCCAGAACGGGAACCGGAACCAGAACCGGTTCTGGCGGTTCCAAACGGTTCCGGCGATTCTGTAACGGTAATTTAAAAAAATTTTTTTTTTAAAAAATAATTTCCAAACGGCTCTTTTTCAAAAATAGCCGTTTGGAAGTTTAAAAAATAGCCATTTGGCCCTCAAACTTTAATTTAACCCCAAACTTTATATAATTACACTATTTCCCATTTCTCAACTATAAATACCCCCTCATTCTTTCATTTTTATTCACCAATTCATCAATATCTCTCAATCTCTCTCAAGCTCTCTTTCAATTTTTCTAGTGCAAGTGTTTAATTTATTGTTGCAAATTCGTGAAACATTGTAAAGTTGTTGAATTGAAGTTTTCAAGTGTTCAATTTCAACGATTTTCAATTTTCAAGAAGTTGTTCGTCAATCCGGTAAACTCGTTTCAACTCTTACGTGCTAAGAATATTTTTGTGTGTTGTTATTTTGCTTAATTATAATTATTATGGCATTTTCGTTGAAAAATATGTTCGGTAAAGGAAAAGCTAAAATCGGTGAAAGTAGTGGCCAAAATACTACCCCTCCCCCGGCTCCCCGACCTAGAAAAGATAAGCAAGTTCAAAGTAGTAGCCAACCTAGAAATCCAATGAACCATTCGGAATCCTTGATAGTGATCACCCGTTTTTTCAATTTAGCGATACTGATTTTCTACATGATGTAGCAGTTGGTGATAGAATAGACGATGATATTATGAATGCTCTTTATCCTAATGCACCTATTTTAGAGGGAAATGAGGATGATGATGATGATGAAACCCAAGCTCCAGTAGATTTAGATGATACACCTACTAGTCCTGCTCATAACTTAGGTGATGAACCGGCACACCCACCCGTACAAACTCACACTTTTAGTAGACAACCTCCTAAACGTTCAGAAATATCATTAGTTTGGTAATTGTTTATTACACTAAGAGAATAAGATAAGGCTAAGTGTAGATCTTGTGGGAAATTACTTGTTCATAGGTATACTGGAGATCGTAGCGGCACCGGTAGTTTAGTTAAGCATATAAAATTACACCCTAGCGATAAGGCTAGATATTTCCAATTGAAAGCGCAACAAGAGGGGAGGACAAGTCCTGATACTACAGTTAACCCAAGTACTGGTTCAAATCTAGTTCAACCAGGAATAAACACACTCACCGGAGGCATATTATATTACGATCCAAATAAGGATCGTGAAGAATTAGCTAAAAATGATTACTGTTATGTGTTTGCCTTATTCTTTTGCTTCTAATCCTGCATGGATTCATTATATTAGAAGAGTATTTAATCCTACGTATAAAGGTTGGCCTCGTGCCACAGTTAAGGCCGATATTTATAAATACAAGCATGAATATGAACAATACTTGCGCTATTTATTTACCTATATAACTAATCGTATGTCTATTACAACTGATATTGGTAGAAGTAATAATGATTGTGATTATCTAACCGTAACCAGTCATTGGATAGACGAAGACTGGACAATGCAAAAACGCATTATTGCATATAGGATAATTAATTCACGGCACACGGGTAAGTTTATTGCTAACACTGTTTCATATGTATGCAGATATTTTTGTTTTAGTGATAAAATAATGTCAATTTCCATGGATAATGCTTCTAGCAACACTAGTGCAATAGGTATGCTAACTAGAACACTTAATCCTGCTTTTACTAATATTTTCCATGTTAGATGTATATGTCATATTTATCATTTAATTGTTGGTGATGGTATGAGAATATTAAACTTAGAAATTGAAAATGTTTAAATGGCTCTTAATTGGGGTTTTTATTCAAACCGTAGAAAGAGACTTAGAGAATATTTTAAAAAGTGTGACGAATATGGCCTTAGAGAAAGAAAGGTTCCTAAACCTTGCCCGACTAGGTGGAACTACATGTACGAAAGTTTAGTAGTAGCCTACGAATATAGAAACCCAATTAACGCTACGTATAATTCTCGGGATTGTGGGAGGAAGATAATGACATGCTAACTACACAAGATTGGACTAACGTTAAAATTCTTTTAGATTTTTTAGAACATTTTCATGTGGCTACAAATGCTTTATCTGGCCAATATTATCCAACTATTTCTAACTGTTTAGTTTATATTGCCGCACTTGCTAATTTGTTTGTTGATTTTAACGAGGGAGGGGAAATTTATGAAATTGCAATAACTGAAATGAAAAAGAAGTTTAAAAAATATTTTTTTCCAATCCCTCCTATATTTGGTGTGTCTGCTATGTTAAATCCTACTATGAAATTAGGAGGTCCTCACTTTTGGTATTCTACTATTTATCAATCTTTAGATCTTTCAGAAGTAGAAATGGCTACACTAGCTGATGCGAAAGCATCAATTAAAGTGAATGCTCAAACTGTTTATAATGCTTATAAACAGGCATTAGAGCATGCTAGGCCTAATATTCCAACCCCTACTTCGTCTACATCACAGTCGTCTAAAAGAGCTGCTGGCTTAACAGCTCTTAAATCGTGGTCGGAGTTCAGGGGTACTCAAAGGGAAAATTTAGATGAAATTTCCCATCTAAATGAGCTTCAAGTTTATTTGTCGCAGGGACTAGAGAATGAGAATTCATACGGCTCTTTCGACCTTTTGGATTGGTGGAAGACAAGGGAAAAGCATTTTCCCGTTCTTGCAAGGATGGCTCGGGATGTTCTGTCGATTCAAGCGTCAACTGTTGCATCGGAGAGCGCTTTTAGTCAAGCAAGACTACAAATAGGTGATCACAGAGCGTCGATGCGGGACAACTTGGAAAAATCAGTGCTTTTTCGAGATTTGATCCGCGCAGAAAGAAGGAACTTTGGGCTAGCTGAATCACAACCAGAAATAGATGAGTGCTATGAAGAAATGATAGCAGAACTTGCTGAGGAAGCAACTTCACCCGGAAGTGGTGATGAACAAGCTTCATTTCCACCACCGCCAACACAACCACCTCCAAACCTTGAAGGTTTTATGAGATTTGTTAGAAATAATGCATAAATTATTATGTAACTTGTACATTGGCACGTCTTCTTTTAGTTTTTTTTCCTTTTAATGGTGGTATTAGTACCATGTTGTGCTCATTCCATTTGGGGGAAGGAAGACTAAGAAAGATATGCCATTTTGGTCAATAAATATGCTCGTTATCATATTGAATATCATTTTGTCTCAATATGACTTTGTCTTTACTTCTATATCAATCCTTGAATATTTGTATAACATACAATATATAACATACAACACAATATACTAACTACAACACAATATACACTACTTATATACTACTTAAATACAATATATACTACTTATATACAAAAATATACACTCTACAATATACTAATGACTACTATACAAGATATTGATTTTAAAAAAAAAAATAAAATTTCAGAACCGCCGGAATCGGAACCGCCAGAACCGGAATCGGATGGTACCCGGAACCGGATGGTAGCGGTTCCGGCTCCGGAACCGCCAGAACCGGAACCGCCAGAACCAGAACCACTAAAACCGGAACCCAGACCCAAATAGACCCAGAACCGGAATCGGATACAGCCTTAAGTGAGCATCTAAACTTGCTCGAAATTTTCATTTAGACATTTGAACTCGGTCTAGTACCTGGTGGACGTGTACTTCTCTGTTTCAACTTGAATAATCTATATTTTTTTAATTTGTTTCTAAATAAATGTTACATTTTTTAATTTGATAATAATTTAACTTTAAACTCTTAAGACAAGAGGGGTTGCTCTAATGGTAATAAACCCCCACTTCCAACCGTGAGGTTGGGAGTTCGAGTCTCCCCAAGAGCAAGGTGGGAAGTTCATGGAGGGAAAGATGCCCGGGGTCTATTTAGAAACAGCCTCTCTACCCAAGGGTAGAGGTAAGGTCTGCGTACATACTACCCTCCCCAGACCCCACTAAGTGAGATTATACTAGGTTATTGTTGTTGTTGTTGTTAACTTTAAACTCTTCATTTTACTCTCTTTGTTTTTAATAAGAAGCTTTATAGCCACATAAATGGTATGATTCTACAAATTTTTTGTCCCTTAAACTTTTAAGATCACAAGTTTTAAAAGTTTTCTTTTTTTTTTCTAAACTATGTATCAAGTTAAACTATGTCAAATAATATGAGAGGAAGTATTAATTCGACACATTTTGCTGAGATAGCCAAAAAATAAAGTGCGTGCATTTCAAACGCGGTTGACCTGGCAAAAGAAACCAATGAAACAAAGAAACCCGGAATTTTGATCCCAATAATTAAGAAAAAAGAGTTTTGCGGGAAAAACTAAATAAAAAACTCTGTTGTAGCTAACGCCTCCCCCACCCCCACTCCCGAAAACCCCCACACCCAAATAAAAAAAAAAATTCTCTCTTTCCCTCTCCAGATATTTCCTTTCAATTTCCAGTAACTTTTCCTTAAAATTTATATGAGCTTTTCTGCAGCTTAAAACATGAAAAATCAGTTGCTGTAGTTTCAAAGCAGAGTCCTTGAGCAAATATTGGGAACTAGAACTGATACATAGGAGATCTTGATGCAATCACCACTGACTCAGGTGGAAACTCCATTAATGGAGAAAAACAATGCTTATAAAATCTGTAAAGAGGATAGACAAATAAGGAAAATGTCTCTACTTAGCTGTCCTGAATTTCAAATAAGTTTCTGCTTGACAAATTCAAATCTTTATGTTTCTGTTACCTTAATCGTCTTACCAACTCTCGTAACAAATGCAAATTCCTGATTTTAGTACACATTCTGCAACCGATTTCGACTCTGGTTTACTATTATCAAATTTACAAGGAAAACTGTAGCTGAATAGGGTGGTGTTACAACTTACAATTGGGTAGTATTGGGAAAACCAGATTTTAGGTTTTTCGGAGTATTCTTGGTGGAAAAAGGGAGAAGCGGGCTTGCTGCCGGCCATGAATTATCATCATTAGGACAAGAAAAACAAAAGAGATGTATATAATATATGAAAACAAACTTTACAGTAACAGGAAGGAATGTCTCCATCTTCAGAAGGATGAAAGTAACTAACTTTGAGTTTTTCAATCCATAACATCCACTTTGCAGTAGGAGAATACAGTCATTAGAGTAACAAGAAGAATGACTCCATCTTTCAGAAGGATGAACACTCATTATCCTTGGATATAACCACATTCTTCAGTTGTACTACTTCTGCACTTAAAGATCCCATTTTGTATTTTTCTCTCTAATATCTTACTCCAGCGCTTGTCCGTCAACACAAGATTTGACACCATATGGCGATCATTGTTTGTCGAGGTGAAGTGGAGACGGAATTTCAGCAGCAAAAAGACGTTGATTATTACTCAAATTACTTCTTTATAGTTCGATAGCGTACTGTTGTTGGCCGGTAAGGGCGTGATACACGCACAGCCTTGTAAGATGATCCTTGTTACAATAACATTTTATCAGAAGTTTTGTCAAAATATAACACATTTCTTTCTTATTTTGGTGGGAGTAAGGGGTTTATATTCTTTTGCTCCGAATAATTCTCTTATTACATATTTTACCTGGCAACTGCACCGATGGCTGTCAACTTCTCTAATGCTTGGTAGTTGTGAAGGCAGGCCTATTAAGAGATGATAAAATTAAGAATATCAAGAGGAAAATAAGTGACAAGAGTCTCCATAGAAATGATTATGCCCATCCCCAACTGATTCCTTTTATCCCGACAAAGTCCCAGTTTGCATATACAACAAAATCTCAAATGACCAATAACATGAAGTTCTAGGCAATTCAAATCACAAGAATTTTCATCTTCATAGTGAGCTGCAACCAAGATTATAGTGTCTACCCCAACAGATTGCAGCATGAAAATACCGAAGTATCATGTAATTTAGAAATGCTAATCAATTTATATAGTAGATAATTGTACGTAAACATGTTAAACATACACGCACAGTCTTTGCATTATATCCATTGTTTATCCCACTCTATAGAACAAGTATAAGTGGACATACCCGGAGAACCCTCACATCCAAGTAACTAAGTTCAGGGCATTCTCTTGCTATGGCTATCATTTCAGTATCCCCAATTTGGTGGGAGCCACTTATGCTGAAATGATGCGGAGAGCAACCTTCAGTAATTGCCACAAATGCTTTATTCCCTACGTTGGTAATCAAATAGAGATTAATGACTTATTTGAGCCAAAATATCAGTAATCAGGTAGCTAAGTAGCGAGCACTTGATTAATAAAAAAGTTTAAAGTATCTGTAGTGGAAGAATATAACCGGTGAATATTAACGAAAGAGAAGTTGGGAAGGCAAGGACCAACTAAATATAATTATTTGTCGAACGTCGCAATGTTGAACACTTCAGCAGCCACTTGCAGCAGCAAAGGCAGCAATAAAAACATATGTCCAAAAGGATAAATGCTCATTTCAAAGAGCATTCAAGGATAGATTTATATGACAATCGAAGAAGAAAGTAATGCAAGCAATGGAGAGGTTGTCCCCAATATTATCAGCAGAACACTTGGTTGAGACAACCAACAACCCAGTATAATCTCACTTAGTGGAGTCTGGGGAGGGTAGTGTGTACGCGGACCTTACCCCTACCCTTGGGTAGAGAGTCAGTTTCCAAATAGACCCCCGGCATCCTTCCCTCCAAGAACTTTCCACCTTGCTCTTGGGGAGACTCGAACTCACAACCTCTCGGTTGGAAGTGAGGGTTGCTTACCATCAGAGCTAAAACCAAAACTAAGACAACATTATTTGAGAAAGAAAAAGTCACATACTTATCACAAAACCAGAGGCTAAGATGTGTAAATTTTCTTACAATTCTCAGCAACAACTATAATTCCCCTATTTCCAATCTATCGGATGAGATGTGAAGACCGCTATTACCAAACAGAATAATTGAGTTCCAAAGGATATTGCACAAGCCAGATTTCACTAACAAAATATTTAGGGTTAATTAACAGCTGCTGGAAACAAAAACCGATGTCCACATCGGATACTAATAATGCACTTGTCTCTACAGAAAACCCCATTCCACAGCTTAAGTGGTTCTCAAAATAAATATAATAGAAAAGCTTGACCAGCTAATGGGTCAATTATAAGCATGCAAATATCTAAAAGCATTACCAAGCAAACGAAAGAAAAGGATAGTTATCAGATTTTACTCGAAAATCCAAATCAGATACTATTTTGAATTCATTAAGCAGTGATCTTACATGGTTTATAAAGTTAAATTTAGTTGTATAACTTTTACCTCAGTAGAAAACGGGCATTCACCTCTTTCTGTTTTTATAATTATGTCCACCACAAGTAACCAAATTAGAAAACATTGATGCAAACTTAAAAAATTCTGTAGCTGATTAATAAATATATTGGATTAATTTTCAGACACGACGTTAATATCTTTTGACTTTTAAAAATTAAGTTTGAACTGAATAAGTAAATGACCAAGCGTAATACAGGATTCGAAGTAACTTTAGGAAAATATTGAAATAACAAGATATAAGTAACCGAGAAAATGAGTAGATGATCAAGTATATCTGATCAAATAAGATCTTATAAGAATTAATATTAAACAATGATGGTGAACTATTACTGACCTGTTTCGGAGCTCGAGGTAAGCAAAGGTCCAGTGATTACCTTATCGCCTAACCGGGGGGAAAAAAGCAGATATGAATACCGATAAGCATATAAGAAGTAAAACAAAGTGTATGTGAATAGAAGAACAGAATAAAACAGAAAAATTATTCTATTTTAGAATTACAAGAAGACTTACAAGGACGCTCTTTGGATAATTTCGTCGTAAACAATATTATATGTAGAATGGTCATCACGGTTGGCTAGGGTGGACGGCCGGACCAGCACTTTGACATAATTTGAACTCTTTGCTCTCGAGAAGGCGATATAAAGCTGATCATGAGAAAAAACAAATTCTCGCAAATATATTCCAACGAAATCCAGAATCTGATCTTGCTCCTTATTTATAGTCATAGCGTAGCATAATCTTACCGGGAACTGTGTTCTTTTAATTGAACTGGTAATCTTTCGTCTTGCGATGATAATAATGGTATTCTTGGAATAAATATATGTTTATTTTTAAAATCACCAATCGCAATCTTAGCACTAATAACATGTGTCTTAATATCACAGTATATTAATCGTGTACCATTACATAAACATTCATATGGATTCAAGTTACGTAACAATGTAATGGGACAGTTCTCCTTCAAAGTTAATTTATAAGGAGATAAACCAGTAGGATTCATAGTGTGTAATATGTCTTTAAATTGACTTTGATCATTAGGTTCAACTGTTTCTTCAATAGCAACAAATGTAGTTGGTTTTTCTTTTTGGAAATTTTTCTATTAGAATATCATTGATTAAATCATTCTTTATCGTTAGGATAACGTGAGAACCTGCCGAACAAGAATTAGAGGAGCATGCTTGTACATTTGAGAATGTCATAGCGAATAAATGATCTAGAGATTCTTCTTCAGTTGTAAAAGAAATAACTAAAGAATCTGAAAGTTCAATTTTGTTATTAGAGTTTACCTTTTCATGTCCATTTCCAATTCTCATCAAATAATCACAAAAAGCAGGATCTATTTTTGCCTCATATTTTCAGATAGTTGCAATTTTTTAAGTTCGTCCCAAATGATAGAATATAGTAAACTTTCACTAATGAAATATTCTTTTTTCCCGTTTCGAACAACAAGAAGAGTTTGTCTAAACTCACCTCCAAAAACAACGACTTTTCCCCCAAATAGCATATTTGTATCCATAAGATCTTTTAAGAGCAAGTCAAATACATCAACCATTCTTTTTTTAGTCATACACAATTCATTCCATACAATTAATTTTGCATCACGAATTAGACCTGCAGTTGAGCTTTGTTTGCTGATATTACAGCTGAAATTTTCATCAATGTCTAAAGGTATTTTAAAATGTGAATGTGTAGTTCGTTCACCTAGAAGAATTGAAGCAGCAACGCCAGAAGTAGCAGTTGCTAGAGCTATATATCCTTTACTACGTATGGTCGCTAGTAAGGCACGATATAAGAAAGTTTTTTCAGTTCCTCCTGGAACATCAATAAAAAAAGCTCCTAGTTTCTTGGAAAATACTCGGTCAATAATCACATTGTGTGCTTGCTATTATTTTGCGTTCAGTTTTTTGTGTAACATTATATCCTCTTCACTAACTGTGATGGTTCTTTCAAAGAATACCTCCTTTGCTTCTTTTTCCAATATAGATGCTCAAACTGTTTTTGGGATAAGATCATATTTGTTTACATTATGATCCATAGAGTGTAAAATGTCATTAATCTGATTTAAAACTTGATATTGAATATCTTTCCTTTCAACATTACGTAACACTTTGAAATCTTCTGACATTGATTCTTCAAATTATATCCATATTTCTTTTGGATTGGCTGGATTACAATAAACTAATAATGCAACAAATAAGCGTCTTAAACTATATGCCATTTGGTAACTTGCTCCCTCTGACATGCTATCAATTAAACTGTTATCATAGTGTAATAGTCCTTTTTTTCTGCAGATTCTCTAAAAGTATTATAATATTCCCCATTTATAGTCCGAAGATCTTCATATGATTTATGTCTCCTCACATTCAGCAATAGTAGTCTCAGATAATATCGTTCTCCTTCAGTTAGGTGACACGTTACAATACGACCAACGACAGAACGTTGTTGTCGTCGTGTCCATGTTTTTTCTGTAGTTGACCATACAAAATGTTTAGGAAATTCTTCGTATAATAAGTTAAGCTTTATGGCATCTTTGTTAGTTCTGTTCATCTCGAAAAAATCCGTCAACATTGTTTAATTAATCAAAGGATTATTAATGATTGTGTTTATATCTGTATTGCCTTTAAAAGAAACAAGTTGCTGCCCTTTAAGATGTAGCAGAAGGTGATAAACGTTTGGATACATTTCACTAATAGAGAAACCAAATAAACGCCATGTAGCTTCAGGTGGTGATACTCATCTAGCAGATTGATACTCTTTCATTTTATCTATTTCTTTGTGTGTATCATTATCATGTATATAAAATGTAATTTTGTCATGTCCTTTACTGTGATGACCCAAAGGGTTATCGCCTATATTCTTATTCATTTCATGCTTCCAAAGCCTTAAAAAACTCATTTATAGTTGCCTCAATTTGCCTGTGCATTCTGGGCGCGTAGCCGGAAATTTTATGCATGATATTTTGTGAAAAATGCTAAGCTTTGATATTAAAATGAATAAATTTGACTTCGGTCAATATTTTAGATAAACGGATCCGGACTCGTGATTTGACGGTTCTCGAGGGTCCGAAGGAAAATGTGGACTTGGGCGTATGCCCAGAATCGTGTTCCGAGGTCCCAAGCTTGAGAAATGAATTTTTGAGTAAAACTATTTTCTGAAAATAATCAAGAAAATTGGAAATGAAAATTGATCAGAACGTATAGGTATTGGGCCCGTATTTTGGTTACGGCGTCCGGTATTGGTCTCATTATGTAATTTAAGATATTTCTGCAAAGTTTGGTTGAAATCGGACGTCGTTTGATGTGTTCCCGGCTTAATGTTCTAAATTTGAAAGTTTATGAAGTTTGAAGAAAAACTCTTGATTTTGAGGCTTGATTCAGTGTTTTTGAAGTTATTGTGGCGATTTGATCATACAGTTAAGTTCGTAGGATTTTTTTGAGTTAGTGCATGTGTTTGGTTAGGAGCACCGAGGGCTCGGGATATTTCGGAAGTGTTTCGGGCTGGTTTCAAACTTAGAAAAAATGGCAGATTTTGGCTTCAGCAGTTGCATGTCCATTTGTCCTTCGCGTCCACGACGCCTCTTCCGCGTTTGAAAAGCTATAAGTTTTTCTTTCATCGTGTTCGCACCCTTGCCCTTGTGTTTGCATATAGTTATTTGACCCTTAGGGCTCAGTCTTCTTTTCCTCTTCACGTTCGCATGCATGTGACCGCATTCGCGTAGCCTTGCATTGTTCCTCATCGCGTTCGCGTGGCAGCCTATGCGTTCGAATAGAACAAATTTCTGGACCCCAGCCTTTTACTTTATGCATTCGCATTCCCCAGCTCGCAAATGCGATGGTCAGTAAGTGCTACCTTTCGCGAACGCGACCATCCTATCACGGATGCGAAGGGCAATTTTGCCCAGTTATATTTTTAATTCAAGAACAGAGTTATTGCGGGATTTTTCACAAGTTTTCATGAGCTCTTTCTTCTCCAAGGTCTTTAGGCGTCCATTGAAGCTTTCTTTCACCAAAACTTTGTGGGTTAGTAATCCTTAACTCGTTTCCTTCGTTTTTCATCAACATCTAATGAATTCCTAAGCCTAAAACATGTAATTTAGGGTAGACAATTGGGATTTTGGGTAGAGTTAGGGCTTTTTGAATTTTTTTGATTTAAACCTCGTTTTGGGGTCGAATTTAAAAACCAATTATATGTTCGGGCTCGTGGGAGAATGGGGGATTTGATTTTGGTCCGGAACTCGTGTTTTGACCAAGCGAGCCCGGGGTCGATTTTTGGGATTAATGATCAAAAAGTTGTAACTGAATATAGGAATTGGTTCGATTAGCTCTTATTGATAGTATTGAGTCATTTATGCATAGATTCAATTGGGTTAGAGTCGAATTCGAGAGGGAAAGCGGTGATTGTGGATTGATTTGGCCGTGGAAGTTGAGGTAAGTATTTGGTTTAACCTTAGCTTGAGGGAATACGTGTTGAGTCTATTTTCTATTTTCTAATTGTCGAGTACGATATATAGGTATGGTGACAAGTATCTATACATTGGTATCTAGCATGACAGTGAGTCGTTTTATCACGGATATTTTGATCTTTGTTGTAACTCCCATGTTTAATTGATGATTTCTATATGTTGTAAAGAGCACATGAAAGGAATTGTGATCTTTAAACTTCGAGGAGCGTTGTCTCGAGCTGAAATACAAGTTTTGAAGGTGTATGAGTTAATTAAATCCTTGGAGCATTGGCTCATGTGATAATGTGAACTATGAGATGAAAATGAAAGTAAGCGAAAGCGTTACTGGTTTGTTCCCTTGCCGAGACGTTTTGTTGTTTTGTTGATATTCTCCCTTGCCTGGTCGTATATACTTGCACTGTTGAATTCCCTTGCCGGGATAGTATAGGTTATGGTTAATCCCTTGCCAGGACTGTTGTCATGATCATTGTAAGCTATATATTTAGATATTATATTGGATCGGGTTGTACGCCGAAACAGATATTATATTGGATGGGGTTGCACGCCGCAACAGATATTATATTGGATTAGGTTGCATGCCGCAACAAATATCATATTTGGATATGGTTGCACCTCGAAATAGATATATATATGGACCAGGTTGCACGCCGTAACAGAGTTAATTGATACTGGATCGGGTTGTGCGCCGCAATAGTAGTATGATTATGTTGTTCTTTATGTTATTTTACTGATTTTCTTTTGTTACTTGACTTTATGGTGATTTCATTGATTCCCTTGCCCTAATTGCTTTGTAATTGTTGCTTGGGTGTGGAAGAGTGTAAAGCACGAAGGGTGATGCCGTGTATTATTTTGGCGAGTGAGTGTTAAAGCACGAAGGGTGATGCCGTGTAATTATTGTTGTTTGCTATGATTCCTTGTTATTATTGAATTCATGCTATAATTGCTACGTATTTATGTGACTTAATTGTTACTTGCCTTTTAGCATACTAAATACAAAATTGCCTGTTTTCTCCTTAAAGTCCATAATTAATTGCTACTTGTCATTATTTGTTTTCCTCAGTGAATCATAATTATTGTGTACTTTGTTGTCTTATGAATTTGCATTAATTATTGTGGTTGTTGGAGTGACTTCATTTGCAAGAACTAGTAATATATGAAAATGGGAGCAGGTGGTATGCCTACCACGAGATATGAGAAATGGGATCGGGTTGCACGCCTGCAACAAGATAAAAATAGAAAGTGAAAGTTGCCTTTATTTCTCGTTACCGTATTAGAAGTTAATTTTACAGTTTCCTTATTATTCTTTGATATTCTGATCATCTGCCACTCCCGCAGCATGTTCCCCTCCCCTAGTTCTAATTACTTATTATCTATTTAATTTTCCGCTATATATATATATATATATATATATATATATATATATATATATATATATATATATATATATATATATATTATATAACTGCACAAGTTTATCTGGAGTTTGTTCCTAGCCTCGTCACTACTTCACGGAGGTTAGGCTAGAAACTTACCAGTACATGGGGTCGGTTATGATGATACTATACTCTACACTCTTTTGTGCAAACCTTGGTATTGTAGATTTTGGACCGTAGTGTGATTGTTGGATCTTGTTCATCAGGTGACCCGAAGTAGCCCTGCAGGTGTTCACAGACCCTGACATCTTGTTCTATCTGTTTTCCTTTTTCTTATATGTATTTCCAAAGACATTGTTATATTTAATTCTTTTGGACCTTTATTTGTAGAATTCCTAGACCGTTTGTGAAATTGTGACACCAAGTCAGGGCAGTCGACACTCAAACAGTTGTTCTAGGTGTTTATGTTCAGATAATTATTGTTCTTCTTCCGCTTATGTTAAATTCTGTTGTTTAAATGTTGTATCTTCGTAATTGTTAAAGAATATAAAATAGTTGAAAAGTTAAATTGTTCAAATAATTGGCTTGCCTAGCTCACATTAGTAGGCGCCATCACGACTCCCGAGGGTGGAAAATCCGGGTCCTGACATGATGGTATCAGAGCTCTAGGTTACATAGGTCTCACAGTTCATGGACAATCTTAGAAGAGTGTGAGGGATAGGTATGGAGACGTCTGTGTTTATACCTCAGAGGCTACAGAGTTAGGAAATTCCACGTTTGTTCTTTATTGTCCTGCGGGTTTGTTTCTCAATGCTAATTGGATTTCTACTCTGTTATATCGCGAATGCAGGTCATGTACCACTTCTTCAGCCGTGCAGTAGCATAGATTGGTGATAGATCGGCTACGTCTTCGGAGGCTTGCGGAGGTTGGATAGGTGCCACCAAGCTCTTCAGTACTACTTCCTGCGGTGCATCTTTCGAGGATCCCAAAGATTTTCGAGATGACGATCATGAGGTTATTAGGAACAATGGTATTGTGGAGACCAATGGGGTTGATTTTTCCATATCTCGCTCGTCTGGATCTGCCAAGACTTGGAGGAGGGATTATTGTTTAACTAGAACAGCTGGATCGCAACCTTTGACTAGAGGATAGTTCGCGCAGCTATTTCTGGAGAAGTTTCTTCCTATCACTCAGAGGGAGGTTTATCAGAGGCAGTTTAAGCTTCCCCAGCAGGGTTTTATGACCGTTACTCAGTACGAGTTCAGATTTATTGACTTGGCTCGTCATACTCTTATCATACTTCCCACTATGATTAAGAGTGAGGAGGTTTATTGAGGATTCATCCATCCTGCTCAATCAGCTAGAGATGGAGGTAGAGGTATTAGAGGTGGAGGTAGAGATGCTAGAGGTGAAGGTATATGTATTAGAGGTGGAGGTGTAGGTACTATTTCGGGGTATGGTAGAGAAGTTTCGGTTTTATCTTGCACCGTATCTGGTCATGCCTAGTGATTCTTTAAGCGACCTGTTTATGTGTATACGCTTGTGGGTGATTCGATTGTGGTGGACCGTGTTCATTGATCATGTATAGTGGAGATTGGAGGTCTTGAGACTCGTATAGATTTGCTTCTTCTGGACATGGTTGATTTCGATATTATATTGGGGATGGACTAGTTATTACCTTATCACGTTATCTTAGATTGTTATGCCAAGACTGCGGCCTTAACTTTATGGGGTATTCCTCATTTACAGTGGAGAGGGACTCCTGGTCATTCTACCCGTAGTGTTATCTCGTATGTGAAGGCTCGCCATAGGGGTGTTGGGCCTAATTAGCATATGTTCGTGATTCTAGTGCTAAGATTTATTGTACTGATTATGTGCTCGTTGTTTGTGAGTTCCCTGGGGGATAGTGAGTTACATGCAAATTGTCAAAGTGTGAGTTCTGGCTGAGTTTAGTTGCATTCCTGGGTGATGTCGTATCAGTAGGGGGTATTTAGGTTGATCCTAAGAAGATTTAGGCAGTCAAGAACTGGCCTAGACTAGCATCATCAATTCAGATTTCGTGGGATTGGCAAGTTACCATCGCCGGTTCGTAGAGAGGTTTTCATCTATTGCAGCCTCGATGACCAAATTGACCAGAAGGGTGCCCAGTTCAGATGGTATGATGAGTGTGAGGCAAGCTTTCAGCAGCTCAAGACAACTTTGACTACGGCACCAGTTTGGTTTTTCCCACAGGTTCAGGGCCCTATATAGTTTATTGTGATGCTTACCGTATTAGACTTGGTGCAGTGTCGATGCTGGATGGCAAGGTCATTGCCTATGCTTCGAGGCAGTTGAAGATTCATGAGAAGAACTATCCAGTTCACGATTTGGAGTTGGCAGCCATTGTTCACGCATTGAAAATTTGGAGGCACTATTTGAATGGCGTAGCATGTGAGGTCTTCACTAACCACAAGAGCCTCCAGTACTTATTCAAGCAAAAGGAGTTGAATTTGAGGCAGGTGAGGTTGTTAGAGTTGTTGAAGGATTATGTCCTCACCATTCTATATCATCCGGGAAAGGCCAATGTGGTCGCGGATGCTTTGAGTAGGAAGTTAGCCAGTATAGGCAGTCTTGCTTGTATTCCGATCAGTCAGAGGCCGCTTACTTTGGATGTTCAGGCTTTATCCAATCAGTTCGCGAGGCTGGATATTTCTGAGCCCAGTCATATGTTAGGTTGCACGGTTGCCCCTTCTTCATTATTGGAGCGTATCCATGATCGGCAGTATGATGATCCCTATTTGTGTGTCCTTAGAGACACGGTGCAGCGCGGAGGTGCCAGGTATGTTACCTTAGATGATGATGGAGTTTTGAGATTGCAGGGTCGAGTATGTGTGCCTAATGTGGATGGGTTCCGAGAGTTGATTTTTGAGGTGGCCCTAGTTCTCGCTACTCTATTCATCCGAGTGCCTCAAAGATGTATCAGGATTTGCAACAACATTATTGGCAACGTAGAATGGAGACAGATATTATGGCATATGTGGCACGCTGTTTGATTATCAACAGTTTAAGTACAAACATCAGAGGCATGGTAGTGTATTTTAATGGATTGAGCTTCTCAAGTGGAAGTGGGAGCGAATTACTATGGACTTTGTTACTGGACTTTTGTTGACTCGAAAGAAGTTCGATGCATACGGGTCATTATTGATAGGCTTACCAAGTCAGCACATTTCATTCCTGTGGCAGTCTCCTATTCATCCTAGAGGTTAGTTGAGATTTATATTCGGGAGATTGTTCGCTTTTATGATGTGCCGATAGCTATCATTTAGGACAGAGGTATGCAGTTTACCTCGCATTTCTGGAGAGTAGTTCATTGAGAGTTAGGCACCCAGGTTGAGTTGAGTACAACATTACTTCCTCAGACGAACGGGCAGTCCGAGCGGACTATTCAGATTTTAGAGGATTTTCTCCGAGCTTGTGTTATTGACTTTGGAGGTTCGTTGGATCAGGTTTTACTTTAGAGGAGTTTTCCTACAACAACGGCTACCAATTGAGTATCCAGATGGCTCCTTATGAGGCTTTATATGGTAGGCAGTGTCGATCTCCGATTGGATGGTTTGAGCTGGGCGAGGCTCGGTTGTTAGGTGCGTATTGGTTCAGGAGGCATTGGACAAGGTTAGGATGATTCAGGATAGGCTTCGTTCAGCTCAGTCCAGGCAGAAGAGCTATGCAGATTGCAAGGCTAGGGATGTGGCTTTTATGGTTGGTGAGTTGGTATTGCTCCGAGTGTCGCCTATGAAGGGAGTGGCGAGATTTGGGAAGAAGGGCAAGCTTAGCCCTAGGTTCATTGGTCCTTTCTAGATTCTCGATCGAGTAGGAGAGGTGGCTTATAGACTTGCCTTGCTTCCAAGCTTATCAGCCGTGCATCTAATGTTTCATGTGTCCATGCTTCGGAAGTATCACAACGCTCTACCCGCGTGTTAGATTTCAGCACTGTCCAGTTGGACAAGCACTTATCTTATGAGGATGAGTCGGCTACTATTCTAGATTGGTAGGTTCGTTAGTTAAGATCCGAGAGTTTCCCTTCTGTTCGTGTTTAGTGAAGAGTTCACCCTCCTAAGGCATCGACCTAGGAGTCTGAGTCCAATATGCGTAGCTGTTATTCTCATCTATTCCCGACTCAGGTACTTCCTTCTTTTGTTCGTTCGAGGATGAACAGTTGTTTTAGTGGTAGAGAATGTGACAGCCCGTAGGGTCATCACATGTATTCTTATCCATTTCGTGCTTCCGAAGCCTTGGAAACCTCACTTATAATCGCCTCAATTTACGTGTGCATTCCGGATGCGTAGCCAAAGATTTTAAACATGAAATTTTGTGAAAAATTCTAAGCTTTGATATTAAAACAAATAAATTTGACTTTGATCAACATTTTGGGTAAATGGACTCGGACCCGTGATTTAACGATCCCCGAGGGTCCGTAGGAAACAATGGGACTTTGGCGTATGCCCGGAATCGAATTCCGAGGTCCCAAGACTGAGAAATGAATCTTTGAGGAAAATTATTTTCTAAAAATAATCAATGAAATTGGAACTAAAAATTGATTAGAGCGTGTTGGTATTTGGCCCGTATTTTGGTTCTGGTGCACTGTACAAGACTCATAGGTATTTTAAGATATTTCTGTAAAGTTTGGTTGAATTCAGACGTCGTTTGACGCGTTCCCGGCCTAAAGTTCTAAATTTTAAAGTTTATGAAGTTTGAAGAAAATCTCTTGATCTTGAGGCTTGATTCAGTGTTTTTGATTTTATTGTGGCGATTTGATCGCACGGTTAAGTGCGTAGGATTTTGTTGGGTTAGTGCATGTGTTTGGTTAGGAGCCCCGAGGGCTCGAGAGTGTTTCAGAGGTGTTTCGGGGTGGTTTCAAACTTAGGAAAAATTGCAGATTTTGGCTTCAGCAGTTGCAGGTCCATTTGTTCTTCGCGTTTGCGACGCCTCTTCCGCGTTCGCGAAGCTGTAAGTTTTTCCTTCATCGCGTTCACACCCTTGCTCTAGCGTTCACATAGAGTTATTTGACCCATAGGGCTCAGTATTCTTTTCCTCTTTGCGTTCGCATGCATGTGACTGCGTTCGCGTAGCCTTGCATTGTTCCTCATTGCGTTCATGTGACAGTCTACGCATTTGCATAGAACAAATTTTTGGACCCTAGACTTTTACTCTACGCGTTTGAAGTCCTCAGCTCCCTAACGCAATGGTCAGTGAGTGCCACCTTTTGCGAACGTGACCATCCTGTCGCTAACGCGAAAGGCAATTTTGCCAAGTTATATTTTTAATTCCAGAACAATGTTATTGCGGGATTTTTCACAAATTTTCACAAGCTCTTTCTTCTCCAAGGTCCTGGGGCTTCTATTGAAGCTTTCTTTCACCAAAACTTCGTGGGTTAGTAATACTTAACTCGTTTCCTTCTTTTTCGTCAACATCTAATGAATTCATAAGCCTAAAACATGTAATTTAGGGTAGAAAATTGGGGGTTTGGGTAGAGTTAGGGCTTTTTGAATTTTCTTGATTTAGACCTCATTTTGGGGTCGAATTTAAAAATAAATTATATATTCGGGCTCGTGGGTGAATGGGGGATTTAATTTTGGTCTGTACCTCATGTTTTGACCAAGCGGTCCCGGGTCATTTTTTGGGATTTCGGGAAGAATGATCGGAAAGTTGTAATTGAATATAGGAATTGGTTCGTTTTGCTCTTATCGATTGTATTGAGTCATTTATGCATAGATTCGAATGGGTTGGAGCCAGATTCGAGAGGGAAAGCGGTGATTGTGGATTGATTTTGCCGTGGAAGTTGAGATAGGTGTTTGGTTTAACCTTAGCTTGAGGGAATACTTGTTGAGTCTTATTTGCTACTTGCTAATTGTCGGATACGATGTATAGGCATGGTGACGAGTATCTATACATTAGTGTCTAGCATGACCGTGAGTTGTTATATTGTGAATATTTTGTTTTTTGTTATAACTCCCATACTTAATTGATGATTTCTATATGTTGTAAAGAGCATGTGAAAGGAATTTTGATGTTTAAACTTTGAGGAGCGTTGGATCGAGTTGAAATACAAGTTGTGAAGGTATATGAGATAATTAAATCCTTGGAGCATTGGCTCATGTGATAATGTGAACTATGAGATGAAAATGAAAGAAAGAGAAAGAGTTACTGGTTTGTTCCCTTGCCGTGATGTTTTGTTGTTTTGTTGATATTCTCCCTTGCCGGGACGTATATACTTGCACTGTTGAATTCCTTTGCCGGGATAGTATAGGTTATGCTTAATCCCTTGCCGGGACTGTTGTCACGATCATTGTAAGCTATATATTTAGATATTATATTGGATTGGGTTGTACGCCGCAATAGATATTTTATATTGATTGGGTCGGGTTGCATGCCGAAACAGATATTATATTGGATCGGGTTGCACACCACAAAAGATATTATATTATATCAGGTTGCATGCCGCAACAGATATCATATTTGGATATGGTTGCACGTCGCAATAGATATATATATATATATGGACCAGGTTGCACGCCGTAACAGAGTTAATTGATAAGGATCGGGTTGCGCGTTGCAACAATAGTATGATTATGTTGTTCTTTACGTTATTTTACTTATTTTCTGTTGTTACTTGAGTTTATGGTGATGCCATTAATTACCTTGCCCTAATTGCTTTGTATTGTTGCTTGGGTGAGGAAGAGTTTAAAGCACGAAAGGTGATGCCGTGTATTGTTTTAGTGAGAGAGTGTTAAAATTCGAAGGGTGATCCCGTGCACTTATTGCTGTTTGTTATGATTCCTTGTTATTAGTTTAAGTGCATTACTTGTCTTATTCTACATTTACTGTGATTCTTTATGTTGGCATTTTCCTTTATAGTGTCACTAGTTATTATAGAATTCATGCTATAATTGCTACGTGTTTATGTGACTTAATTGCTACTTGCTATTTAGCGTACTAAATATTAAATTGCCTGTTTGCTCCTTAAAGTCCATAATTAATTGCTACTTGTCATTATTTGTTTTCCTCACTGAATCATAATTATAGTGTACATTTTTGTATTATGAATTTGAATTAATTGTTGCAGTTGTTGGAGTAATTTCATTTTCAAGAACTATTAATATATGAAAATAGGAGCGGGTGGTACGCCTACCACGAGATATGAGAAATGGGACTGGGTTGCATACTTGCAACAAGATGAAAATGGAAAGTGAAAGTTGCCTTTATTTTTCTTTTCCTGTATGAAAAATTAAATTAATAGTTTCCTTATTGTTCTGTGATATTATGATCATCTGCCACTTTCGTAGCATGTTCCCCTCCCCCAGATCTAATTACTTATTATCTGTTTACTTTTCCTTTATATATATATTATATAAGTGCACAGGTTTATCTGGAGTCTGGTCCTAGCCTCGTCACTACTTCGCCGAGGTTAGGCTAGACACTTACCAGCACATGGGGCCGGTTGTGCTGATACTACACTCTGCACTCTTTTGTGCAGACCCTAGTGTTGTAGATTTCGGACCGTAGTGAGATTGCTGGATCTTTTTCATCAGGCGACTCGACGTAGCACTACAGATGTTTGACTCTTGGCATATCCTTCTATCTACTTTTATATTTCTTACATATATTTCAAGAGACATTGTTATAATTAATTATTTCAGAACTTTATTTGTAGAATTCCTAGGCCGTCCGTGAAACTGTGACACTAGGTCTAGGTAGTTGAGATTCAAGCAGTTTTTCTAGGTGTTTATGTTCAAGTAATTATTATTCTACTTCCGCTTATGTTGAATTCCGCTGTTTAAATGTTGTATATTCGTAATTGTTAAAGAACATAAAATAGGTGAAAATTTAAAATTTTCGAATAATTGGCTTTCCTATCTCACATTAGAAGGCTCCATCACGACTCTAGAGGGTGGGAAATCTGGGTTGTGACATGATGATATCAGAGTTCTAGGTTACATAGGTCTCACAGTTCACGGACAATCTTAGTAGAGTCTGAAGAATCGGTACAGAGACGTCTGTGTTTATCCCCCGAGGCTACATAGCTAGGAAATTCCACATTTGTTCTTTGTTGTCGTGCAGATTTGTTTCTCAATGCTAATTGGATTTCTGCTCTATTCTATCGCAAATGGCAAGGTCATGTACCTCTTCTTCAGACGAGCAACAACATATATTGGTGATAGATCGGCTACGTTTTCGGAGGCTTTCGGAGGTTGCATAGGTGCCACCAAGCTCTTCACTACTACTTCCTGCGGTGCATCTTTCGAGGATCCCCAAGATTTTCTAGACGACTGTTATGAGGTTCACAGGAACATGGGTATTTTAAAGACCAATGGGATCGATTTTGCCACATTTCGCTCATCTGGATCCGCCAAGACTTGGTAGAGGGATTATTGTTTAGCTAGACCAGCCGAATCGCCAACTTTGACTTGAGGACTGTTCGTACAGCTATTTCTGGAGAAGTTTCTTCCCATATCTGAGAGGGAGGTTTATCGTTTAAGCATCCCCAGCAAGGTTCTATGACCGTTACTCAGTACGAGATCAAATTCATTGACTTGGCTCGTCATGCTCTTATCATACTTCCTACTGCGATAAAGAGTGAGGAGGTTATTTGAGGATTCATCCATCCTACTCAATCAACTATAGGTGTTGGTAGAGGTATTAGAGGTGGAGGTAGAGATACTAGAGGTGGAGGTAAAGGTAATAGAGGTGGAGGTGTAGGTACTATTTTGGGGTATGGTAGAGAAGTTTCGGTTTTTATTTTGCACCGTATGCCTAGTGATTCTTTGAGTGCCCTTGTTTATGTGTCTATGATTGTGGGTGATTCTATTGTAGTGTATCGTGATCATTGATCATGTATAGTGGAGATTGGAGGTCTTGAGACTCGTGTAAATTTTCTTCTTCTGGACATGGTTAATTTTGACTTTATATTAGGGATGGACTGGTTATCACCTTATCACATTATCTTGGACTATTATGCCAAGACTGTGACCTTAACTTTACTGGGTATTCCTCGTTTAGAGTGGAGAGGGACTCCTGGTCATTCTACCCGTAGTGTTATCTCGTATGTGAAGGCTCAACGTGTGGTTGAGAAGGGGTATTGGGCCTAATTGGCATATGTTCGTTATTCTAGTGCTAAGGTTTCTTCTACTGATTATGTGCCCATTGTTTGTGAGTATCCTGGGGGATAGTAAGTTATATGCTAAAATTTTGAAGTATGAGTTCTGGCTGAGTTCCGTTGCATTCCTGAGTCATGTCGTATCAGCAGAGGGTATTCAGATTAATCCGAAGAAGATTTAGGCAATCAAGAACTGGCCTAGAACAACATCATCTACAGATATTTAGAGTTTCTTGGGATTGGCTGGTTACTATCATTGGTTCGCAGAGGGGTTTTCATCTATTGCAGCCCCGATAACTACATTGACCAGAAGGGTGCCCATTCCAGATGGTCGGATGAGCATGAGACAAGCTTTCAGAAGCTCAAGATAGCTCTGAGTATGGCACCGGTGTTGGTTTTTCCCACAGGTTCAGGGCTTTATAGTTTATTGTGATGCTTCCCGTACTAGACTTGGAGCAGTGTTGATGCAGGATGGCAAGGTCATTGCCTCTTCTTCGAGGCAGTTGAAGATTCATGTGAAGCTCTATTTGGTTCACGATTTGGAGTTGGTAGAATTGTTTACGCATTGAAGATTTGGAGGCACTATTTGTATGGTGTGGCATATGAGGTGTTCACTGACCACAAGAGCCTTCAGTACTTATTCAAGCAAAGGGAGTCGAATTTGAGGCAGAGGTGGTGGTTAGAGTTGTTGAAGGATTATGATGTCACAATTCTATATCATCCGGGGAAAGCCAATGTGGTGGCTGATGCTTTGAGTAGGAAGTCTGCCTGTATGGGCAGTCTTGCTTATATTTTGGTCATTTGGAGGCCGTTTGCTTTGGATGTTCAGGCTTTAACCAATCAGTTCGTAAGGCTGGATATTTTCTAGGCCCAATCGTGTGTTAGCTTTCACGGTTGCCCATTCTTCATTATTGGAGCGTATCCGTGATTGGCAGTATAATCATCCATATTTGTGTGTCCTTAGAGACACGGTGTAGCACGGAGGTGCGGGGCATGTTACCTTAGATGATGATGGAGTTTTGATATTGCAGGGTCGAGTATGTGTGCCTAATGTAGATGGGATCCGATAGTTGATTTTGGAGGAGGCCTATAGTTCCCGGTACTCTATTCATCCGGGCACCACGAAGATGTATCAGGATTTGCGGCAACATTATTGGTAGTGTAGAATAAAGACGGATATTATGGTATATGTGGCACAATGTTTGAATTGTCAGCAGGTTAAGTGTGAGCATCAGAGGTGTGGTGGTGTATTTCATTGGATTGAGCTTCCTGAGGGGAAGTGGGAGCGGATTACTATGGACTTTGTTACTGGATGTCTATTGACTCGGAAGAAGTTCGATGCAATTTGGGTCATTGTCGATAGGCTGACCAAGTCAGCACATTTCATTCCTATGGCAGTCTTCTATTCATCTGAGAGGTTTGCTGAGATTTATATCCTGGAGATTGTTCGTCTTCATGGTGTGCTGGTATCTATCATTTCGGACCGAGGTACGCAGTTTACCTCGCGTTTCTGGAGAGCAGTCCAATGAAAGTTAGGCAACCAGGTTGAGTTGAGTACAACATTTCATCCTCATACGGACATGCAGTCCAAGCGGACTATTCAGATTTTAGAGGATATGCTTAGAGCTTGTGTTATTGACTTTGGAGGTTTGTGGGATCAGTTTTTGCCTTTAGCAGAGTTTGCCTACAACAACAGCTACCGGTTGAGTATCTAGGTGGGTCCTTTTGAGGCTTTATATGGTAGAGGGTGCCGATCTCCGATTGGATGGTTTGAGCTGGGAGAGGCTCGGTGGGTGTGGATTGGTTTAGGAGGCCTTGGACAAGGTCAAGATCATTCAGGATGGGCTTTGTTCAGCTCAGTACAGGTAGAAGAGCTATGTAGATCGAAAGGTTAAGGATGTGGCTTTTATGGTTGGTAAGCGGGTATTGCTCCGAGTGTCTCTGATGAAGGGCATGGAGAGATTTGGGAAGAAGGACAAGCTTATCCCTAGGTTCATTGGTTCGTTTGTGATTCTCGATCGAGTGGGAGAGGTGGCTTATAGACTTGCCTTACCGCCGAGCTTATCAGCTGTGCATCCAGTGTTCATGTGTCCATGCTTTGGAAGTATCACGGTGATCCAACCCACTTGTTAGATTTTAGCACTATCTAGTTGGACAAGGACTTTCTTATGAGGATGAGCCGGTAGCTATTTTAGACCGGCAGGTTCGTTAGTTAAGATCCAAGAGTTTCCTTCTGTTCGTGTTCAGTGGGTCAGCCTCTTGAGGCAGCGACCTCTGAGTCCGAGTCCAATATGTGAGGCCGTTATCCTTATCTATTCCCCGACTCAGGTACTTCCTTCTTTTGTCCGTTCGAGGATGAACGACTGTTTTAGAGGTGGAGAATGTGACGATTCGAAGGGTCATCATTTGTATTCTTATCCATTTCGTGCTTCTGAAGCCTTGAAAACCTAATTTATAGTCGCCTCGATTGCGTGCGCATTACGGACGCATAGCTAAAAAGTTTAATCATGAAATTTTGTGAAAACAACTAAGCTTTGGTATTAAAATGAATAAAGTTGACTTTGGTCAATATTTTGGATAAACGGACCCGGACCCGTGATTTGACGATCCCGGAGAGTCTGTAGGAAAATATGTGCACTACACATGCACTGTTAATTGACTCTTCAATCAATAACAATGAAAATATAGTTGAATGAGTAGATAAAAATTAAAGGCAAATCTACGTTAAACGTAGTAGAAAATCATCCTTCAATCGGTTTAATCAAACCCTAGATTAAAAAAATAGCTACTCATAAATGTAACAACAATCATCATGATGTTTAAATATTTTAAACTACAAAGTATAGAGAAGTAAGAAGGGAAACTCGTTTGTTCTTGCTCCACCGTGTTCTCTTGTCATTTTTTCTCCAAAATAGTGTCTAACCCTTTCTCAACTTATTTGGGGAGTATTTATATATTAGGTCCTAAATACCCTAGTCAAAATCCGAGTTAGAGTCTTTTAACATGCGACTTTTGATTACCAGGCTATAGACCTCGCAAAGACAGGCTTATAGTGCGGTCAAGCTGGCTATAGACCTCGTAAAGCCTGGTCTGTAGCACGGTCAAGCTTGCTATAGACCTTGCGAAGCCAGTTCAGTAGCACAATCAAGCGTGATATAGAACTCGTAAAGTCTGGTTTGTAGCACAGGCAAACTAGCTATAGACCTCGCAAAGCCTGGTCTGTAGCACAGTTTGTGTACTTGATGCTTTTGTGCTCTTTTCTTGCATCTTTTTGTCCTTGTTTTGTGCAACTTCAATTCGACATCTCGTTCTAATTCTCCTACACATTAAACAACACAATTTTGCTCAAATGTTACTCATTTGATCATAAACCAACACAATATAGGGCGGGTAATGTACAAAAAGTATGTCATTTTGGGCTTACTTCACCACCCCATACTTAAATGTTGCTCGTCCTCGAGTCAACTACCAATTCACATTAACCTAGAGCACTTTATTTTCTTTAGCACATTCGAAGTACACAATACCTATAACTATGGCTGATAGCAACAATTAAACTTTAGCATATGCCTTCAACACACACTTCCCTTTGCTTTATGCCATACTTCAAAAATTTATTCAACACAAGGCAAGATGTTTATAGCAATCCCGTGGGAGTAGACGTAAGGAAAAGGGGTTCTACAAAACATCCTTGAGACTTATGGTCTTTTGTCCTACACACAGGCCTTGAATGCTTCTTCAAATAGTCTCATAAACCGACTCAGCATTACATTGCATTCATGGCTTGAATATTTAACATCATAGAGAAATCTAATGATGTCATCTATCCCTTGCGAAATAATGTGCCTTCACTATTAGAACAAAAGAGTGAGTCAGATCCACACAGTCGAATCACATATTCAAATATATTTGAAGGAATCAGATAAATCAAAAAAATTCCTCATTCTCACAAAGAAGTCACATTCATGCACAAAGTACCATAGACATGCCCATATATAAATCCCTACTAATTGCTTGCTCGATCTAGAATCAATTAGGATTTTTTATGGCTATAATGTAGGCTAAGGAACTGGCATGATAAATTTAGGATTAGTGACTAACCCTCCTAAGTACTTTAACACTTCACAAACTTAACTTTAGGCGCATTTTTCTTCAACACTACTTTACTTTTGCAAACAATATCATCCTGTGACGTCCCGACCCGTTGTCTCATGAGTTACCACCCCATTTTCCCATTTTATGCTTCTTTATGTTTCATTATCCATATCTTATGTGATCGAGTTAGCTTGGAGTGGTTTTGATAAGAAATGAAACACATAGTCTCTTTTAAGAATGCTTAAGTTGGAAAGGTCAACCGGACGTTGACGTATGAATTAGAGGGCTCGGATGTGAATTACGATGGTTTGATTAGCTTTGGAGGATGATTTGTGACTTAGGAGGTGATCGAAAGTTGTTTTGGAGGTCCGGAGTAGAATTAGGCTTGAATTGACAAAGTTAGTTGTTTGGCAATTTTCGGTTGGTAGGTGTGTAGCTTTGTTATGTAATTTGGGATGTGCATGTAAAATTTGAGGTCATTCGGAGGTGATTTAGTTGTGTTTTTGATCAAATGCATGTTTCCAAAGTTTTAAAAGAACTTAGGCTTGAATTCGATGTAATTTTATGATTTTGGTGTTGTTTGAGGTATTTTCATGATTGAAAAAGTTTGAATGATGTTTTAGGATGTGTTGGTGTTTTTGGTTTAGGTCTTGGGGGCCTCGAGGTGATTTTTGATGGCTATCGGGGAGTTTCGGACTTGGATGAAATTGCAAAAGTTCAGGATTTATTGTAGAAGGATTTTTGCCTTCGTGAACGCGAGAAGGGCCTCACATTCACATAGAATGATTTTGAGCAGGGCAGGTTTTGTTCTTTGCGTTCGCGCTTGGGGTTTCGAGATCGCGTAGTGTGAGTGCCTTGAGCTTCGCGTTCGCGGGGAGATATCCGCGTTCGCATAGAAGGATCAGCAGTTCCTTTCATTTTGTTCATTGCGTTCACGACCAAGGGACGCGTTCGCGCTGTTGAAGTAGTTGAAGTTTCGCGTTTGGGGGTTGGGCACCGCATTCGCAAATGGTAATTTTGGTCAGGGAAAATGTTGTGCATCTCGAAAGCGAGAAGGCCCTCACGTTCGCATAGGAGAAAATCAATAGCTGGGCAAAAGGGTTTTAAACATTTCATCTCGCGAGCTAAGTCATTTTCTTCACCATTGTTGAGCATTTTGGGAGCTATTTGGGAGAAATTAAAGAGGGATTCAAAGAGGATTGATTGGAGATAAGTTTTATGAACCAAAAATTATGATTATATTGTGGAATCCACCTAGAAATTCATGGAAATTTAGCCAAAAATGGAGGAACTACGGCTTGGATTTTTAGATTTTAAAATTGGGATTTGAGGGGTCATTTGGACTCCGATTTTGGTGTTCTTTATATGTATAGACTCGTGGTGAGATAAGGAACCTGTTGATGTAAATATTCTGAGATTCTAGAAGTGGGCCCGGGGCTCAGGTTTTGCTAATTTTGGGATTTTTGATGTTTTTCGATTGTTTTCGCCTGGTTTTTGTTCCCTTATCCTATTGTGACGTATTCGTTGTGGTTTTGGTCAGATTAGACACACGAGGAGGTCGATTTGAGAGGCAAGGGCATAGGGAGCTAGAGTTTTGATCGGCTTGAGGTGAGTAATGAATGTAAATGATGTCCTGAGGGTTTGAAATCCCAGAATTGCATATCGTAGTGCAATATTAAGGTGATACACGCGCTTGATGATGAGCGCGAGGTCGTTTGCTATTGAGGATTGTGACTTGGTCCATCCCAAGTGATGTTTTACTGCCTATTTGATTGAAGCTTATTTAATCTCATCATTATTTGGACTAACTGTCATGTTGGGCTTCATGCCAACTACTTGAACCATTCAGGGAGTTTTTATCTCTATATCCTCAATGTATGAATTTACTACTTGAACTCAGTCGTACCATTTTCTACTATTTTTCAACTCAGCCATCTTTACTCAGATTTTTGAAACTAAAAGATATATTAAATGATGTTTTGGGCTGAGAACCACTATTTTATTATTGCCAATGGGCTATGTGATTTCTGGACTGAGTATGGGATCGGGTTGCACGCCAAAACAGTATTATATTGATATTGATATGAGTATGAGGACCTAGTTGATGCCACGCGATTGCTTGATTTTATCTTGGGCCATAAGGGGCCCCTCCCAGAGTCTGTACACCCCAGTGAGTACTATAGGGTACCATTTTATGTGTTGTATTCCTTTATTTGGTTGTCATTTATTTGTGTATCTATTATAACATTTCCATATTTTGTTTGCATTGGTTATCACTTCCATATTATTTTTTTAAAATTGCTGATGTATGGGTTACTTCGTGTTTTCTATGGTTTCTTATTCTCAGCCATTATTTATGTTTATTACTCACTAGGTCGGAGTACTCACATTACACCCTGCACCTTGTGTGCAGATCCAGGTGCATCTGAGGCTAAGTGAGGATTTTCTGTTGAGCAACGCATATCCGGGAGCATCGAGGTAGCTACATGGCATACGCAACCCTGATTTCTCCCTTCTGTCCTTGTTTTTATCTCGTATTCCCTAGATAGACATGTATTAGGTTGATAAACCTGTATTCGAGGCTCAGACTTATGACGCCGCATCCTTATGGCTATATCGTAGAAGTATTATTTGAGATTCCGCATGATTAATTCCTATTCCAGACTGTTAAAATGTTGATTGGTAATTTAATTGTGTTAGCTAAAAATGACCTGTTTAATTAATTGGGTTAAGGTGGTAAATTGGTCGGGCTTTCCTAGCAGTGTGTTAGGCACCATCACGACCGGAGTTGGGGTCGTGACAAGTTGGTATCAGAGCCTAGGTTACTTGGTCTCGCAGGTTATGAGCCAGTTTTGTAGAGTCTCGCGGATTAGTACGGAGACGTTTGTATTTATCCTTGAGTCATATTCTTGATATTCTTGTCGTGCGAACTTGTTGATCCGAGAACTAAATTCCCATTATTCTATTCTCTCGCAGATGGCGAGGACGCACGCTACCGGACGAGGTTGACGACCACCAGTGCCACCCACTAAAGCCACCAGAGGCCGTGGATGCATTTCTGGCCGTGGTAGAGGCAGAGTAACAAGGGCAACACCCGTTGATCCACCTGCTGACCCAACTTCGGATCAGGCTCCAGCAGTACTAGATCAGGCTCCAACAGCACCTGTTCAGGCACCAGCTATGCCCATCGTGATCCTGGGTCTTTAGAAGTCCTTGGCAAAAATCCTATCAGTTTGATCTGGCTTGGCTCAGGCAGTTTTAGCCACTACTGCAGCAGCTACTTCATAGGCCGGGGGAGGCAATTAGACCCTGGCTGCTCGTACACCTGAGCAGGTAGTGCAGCGATTACAGATTCCGGAGGCACCTCCAGCTCAGTCGGTTGCACTTGTCCAGGACTTTGTAGTTCCTGCTATGCCAGACGATGAGTAGCGTCATCTTGAGAGGTTTTGTAGGCTTCAGCCTCCATCGTTCAGTAGTGCTGATGGAGAGGATGCCCGGGGTTTTCCTGACAAGTGTCAGCGGATGCCCCGTTCAGCAGGGAATCTTGATTCGAGTGGTGAAGTATTTACTACCTTTCAGTTCTCGGGGGCTGCTTTTACTTGGTGAGAGGATTTGGAGAGGCGTAGGCCTGTTGGTGCAACACCTCTTACTTGGTAGTAGTTCTCCGCTCTATTCTTGGAGAAGTATGTACCGCGGTCCCGCAAGGAGGAGCTGCGTAGACAGTTCAAGTGGTTGACACATGGGGATATGACCGTGACCTAATATGAGATGAGGTTTTCGCAGTTGGCCCACCATGCTATTTGGATGATCTTGACAGATCGTGAGAAGATCAGGAGATTTGTGGATGGCCTTAACTACCATCTCCGTATTCTTATGACTAGAGTGAGAGTATTGGGTGCTACATTTGAGGAGGTAGTCGATATCGCTCGTGAGATTTAGATGGTTCGCCGTAGGGATCGAGAGGAGAGTGAGGCAAAGATTCCTTGAGGATCGGACAGTTTCAGTGGTGCTTCGTCTAGGGGCAAGTTCCAGCGTGGTAGAGGTCATTTTTTCAGGAATGCTCAGTCGGCCTGTCCGGAGTACAGAGGGCCATCATGTATTAGAATCTCAAAGTATTATTTGAGATTCCGCATATTTAACTCATATTCCAGACTGCTAAAATGTTGATTTGGCAATTTAATTGTGTTAGCTAAATATGAACTATTTAATGAATTGGGTTAAGGTGGTAAATTGGTCGAGCTTGCCTAGCTGTGTGTTGGGCACCATCACGACCGGGGTTGGGGTCGTGACACATCCCTAGAAATATTTCTCTTTCTTTAGGTACTACTAAGGCTGTATCGGGTTCCGGTTCTGGGTCTATTTGGGTCTGCGGTTCCGGTTCTAGCGGTTTCGGTTCTAGCATTTTCGGTTCTTCGGTTTCGGTTCTGGCGGTTCTGTAGGTGGAACAGGCCCGTGACGGTTCCAGGTACCATGCGGTTCCGGTTCTGGCGGGTCTGGCGGTTTCAATTTTTTTCTTTAATTCAATATCTTTTATAGTAGTCATTAGTATATTGTAGAATATATTTTATATGGTGTACTATGTTATTTGTATAGTATATATTGTGTTTGGTAATTAGTATATATTGTGTATAAGTAGTGTATATTTTGTATAAGTAGTATATATTGTATGTAAGTAGTATATATTGTATATAAGTAGTGTATATTGTGTTGTAGTTAGTATTTAGTATAAATTGTATATAAGTAGTATATATTGATAAAAGAATGTTGTCATTAGTATATTGTGTTGTATGTTATATAAATATTCAAGGATTGATATCGAAGTAAAGACAAAGAAATATTGAGACAAAAGAAATTCAAGGATATGATAAAGAGCATATTTATTGACCAAAATGGCATATCTTTCTTAGTCTTCCTTCCCCCAATGGAATGAGCACAACATGGTACTAATACCACCATTAAAAGGAAAAAAATCTAAAAGAAGACGTGCCAATGTACAAGTTACATCATAATTTATGCATTATTTCTAACAAATCTCATAAAACCGTCAAGGTTGGGAGGTGGTTGTGTTGGCGGTGGTGGAAATGAAGCTTGTTCATCACCACTTCCGGGTGAAGTTGCTTCCTCAGCAAGTTCTGCTATCATTTCTTCATACGCCTCATCTATTTCTGGTTGTGATTCTGCTATGCCAAAGTTCCTTCTTTCTGCGCGGATCCAATTTCGAAAAGCACTGATTTTTCCAAGCTATCCCGCATCGACGCTCTGTGATCACCTATTTGTAGTCTTGCTTGACTAAAAGCGCTCTCCGATGCAACATTTGACGCTTGAATCAACAGAACATCCCGAGCCATCCTTGCAAGAACGGGAAAATGCTTTTCCCTTGTCTTCCTCCATTCCAAAAGGTCGAAAGAGCCGTCTGGATTCTCCTTTTCTAGTCCCTGTGACAAGTAAACTTGAAGCTCATTTAGATGGAAATTTCATCTAAATTATCACCTTGAGTACCCCTGAACTCCGTCCACGATTTAAGAGCTGTTAAGCCACCAGCTCTTTTAGACAATTGTGATGTAGACGAAGTAGGGGTAGGAATATTTGGCCTAGCATGCTCTAACGCATGTTTATAAGCATTATTAACAGTTTGAGCATTAACTTTAATTGATGCTTTCGCATCAGCTAGTGTAGCAATTTCTACTTCTGAAAGATCGATGAATAGTAGAATACCAAAAGTGAGGACCTCCCAATTTCATAGTTGGATTTAACATAGCAGATACACCAAAAATAGGAGGGATTGGAAAAAAATTTTTTTTAAACTTTTTTTTCATTTCATTTATTGCAAGTTCATAAATGTCCCCTCCCTCGCTAAAATCAACAAACAAATTAGCAAGTGCGGCAATATAAACTAAACAGTTAGAAATAGTCGGATAATATTGTCCAGAAAAAGCATTTGTAGCCATATGAAGATGTTCTAAAAAATCTAAAAGAATTTTAACATTAGTCCAATCTTGAGTAGTTAGCATTTCATCATCATCCTCACCACCTACCCGAGAATTAAACGTAGCATTAATTGGGTTTCTATATTCATACGCTACTACTAAACTTTCGTACATGTAATTCCACCTGTCGGGCAAGGTTTAGGAACCTTTCTTTCTCTAAGGCCATATTCGTTATATTTTTTAATATATTCTCTAAATCTACTTCTACGGTTTGAATAAAATAGCCAATTAAGAGCCATTTTCACCTTTTCAATTTCTATGTTTAATATTCGCATACCATCACCAACAATTTAATGATAAATATGACAAATATATCTAACATGGAAAATATTAGTAAATGCAGGATTAAGTGTTTTTGTTAGCATGCCTATTGCACTAGTGTTGCTAGAAGCATTATCCATAGAAATTGACATTATTTTATCACTAAAGCAAAAATATCTGCATACATCTGAAACAATGTTAGCTATAAACCTACCCGTGTGCCGTGAATTAATTATTCTATATGCAATTATGCGTTTTTGCATTGTCCATTCTTCGTCTTTCCAATGACTTGTTACAGTTAGATAATCACAGTCATTTCCACTTCTACCAATATCAGTTGTAATAGAAATACGATTAGTTATATGAGTAAATAAATATCGAAAATATTGTTCATATTCATGCTTAAACTTATAAATATCGGCCTTAACTGTTGCGCGAGGCCAACCTTTATAAGTAGGATTAAATACTCTTCTAATATAATGAATCCATGCAGGATAAGAAGCAAAAGTATAAGGCAAACACATAATAGTAATCATTTTCGCTAATTCTTCACGATCCTTATTTGGATTGTAATATAAAATACCTCCGGTGACAGTGTGTATTCCTGGTTGAACTAGATTTGAACTAGTACTTGGGTTAACTGTAGAATCAACACTTGTCCTCCCCTCTTGTTGCGCTTTCAATTGCAAATATCTAGCCTTATCACTAGGGTGTAATTTTATATGCTTAGCTAAACTAGCCGTGCCGCTACGATCTCCAGTATACCTATGAACAAGTAATTTCCCACAAGATTTACACTTAGCCTTATTTTGTTCTCTTAGTTGAATAAAAAATTGCCAAACTAATGATGTTTCTGTACGTTTAGGAGGTTGTATACTAAAAGTGGGAGTTTGTACGGGTGGGTGTGCCGGTTCATCACCTGTGTTATGAGCAGGACTAGTAGGTGTATCATCTAAATTTGGTGCTTGGGTTTCATCATCATCATCATCATCATCATCCTCATTTCCCTCTAAGATAGGTGCATTAGGATAAAGAGCATTCATAATATCATCGTCTATTCTATCACCTACTGCTACATCATGTAGAAAATCAATATCGCTAATTTGAAAACAAGGGTGATCACTATCAAGGATTCCGAAGGGCTGATTAGGACATCTAGGTTGGCTACTACTTTCAACTTGCTTATCTTTTCTAGGTCGGGGAGCCGGGGGAGGGGGAGTTTTTTGGCCACTACTTTCACTGATTTTACCTTTTCCTTTACCGAACATATTTTTCAACGAAAATGCCATAATAATAATAATTAAGCAAACTAAAAACACAAAAAATTACTATTAGCACGTAAGAGTTGAAACGAGTTTACCGGATTGACGAACAACTTCTTGAAAATTGAAAATCGTTGAACTTGAACACTTGAAAACTTCAATTCAAAAACTTCACAATTTTTCACGAATTTGCAACAATAAATTAAGCACTTGCACTAGAAAGATTGAAAGAGAGCTTGAGAGAGATTGAGAGATATTGATGAATTGGTGAATAAAAATGAAAGAATGAGGGGGTATTTATAGTTGAGAAATGGGAAATAGTGTAATCATATTAAGTTTGGGGCCAAATGGCTATTTTTTAAACTTCCAAACGGCTACTTTTTGCAAAGAGCCGTTACTGAAATTATTTAAAAATATTTTTTTTTTGAAAAATGGCCGTTTGAACCGCCAAAACCGCCAGAACCAGTCCAGAACCGCCAGCCGGTTCCGGTTCTGGCGGGTCCGGTTCTAGCGGTTCCAACGGGAAGAACCGCCCCATCACGGTTCCCTGGAACCGGTAGAACCGGAACCGGGCCGTCGGAACCGGCAGGGCCACGGTTCCGGTCCGGTTCCGGTTCGGAACCGCGACAGGATACAGCCTTAGGTACTACTTTAATTCAAACCCACTAGAAAGGATAAGATAATCTTATTTTATTTTTCTACCTATTTTTTTCTTTTTCTTTTCTACCATTCCTGCTAGTAATCTATTCTTTATAATATAAGTACACCCTTCTTTCATTTATTGGTTCCACTCAAAAGCCACCAAAGTTTCTTTTTTACTTCTTTTAGCGCTTCTTTTACAATTGAAGTGCTTTAAGAGGTAAAATTATCAAAAAAGTGATAATTAAGAACAAAAAGATATAGACTTGCTATGTGGTTGCCAAATAAAAGTTTATAAGCTTAGAAGGGTTGACTAGGGATAAATATTATTTATGGTAAGCCTTAAACTCAAAAAGGTCAAAGAAAGCCTAAAATTATTTTTCAAACTGAGCAAAACCTAATATTTTGCTACAACTCACATGCGGGGCAAGTTCTACACTCTAATTTAATGAAATAAATTATACAATTTCTCACTACACATGGCATATTACTCGCTAAGGATAGTTCCATTTTGATTCTCAAATAATTGCAAGTGTTCACGGAGCCATAAATTATCAAGCATCAAGCACAAAGTGACACAAACCAAGAAAATAGGATATAGACATAAATAAACATATTGTCTAACCCTAGGCCCTTGCCTAGTGTATTGCCAAAAACAACAAGTTATCTATTCAACAAGGTATCATAAGTATTTTCAAACCATAGGGAAGGTATTACACATGTTAGAGCCTAAAAATGCTACTATCAAACTAGTCACAGGCACCTAAAAAATCTCATTTTCCTCATGTTTTCATTCCCTACATCCTACTCTACTCTAAAAATAAAAACTACTATCCGGTTCAACTATATCTCGTAGAAGAGAAGCGATGCACAGAGAAAAATCACGAGGGATTATTACTACTTAAAATAATAAAAAGACATTTTTTTGGATTATGTCTATTTTTCATTTTTTTGTGTGTTTTTGGTTAGACTTTAGTCCCTCAAGAAAACTACTTAGGAGATCCATCATCGAGAAAAGTCCAATCATTCCATATTTTTTTTGCTTTAAGAGAATAACTATTAAAGCAATCCTAAAAACTAAAGACTAAAGCTAGAATACTCTACTAATTATTTTTATATTCTATGCTAAAATAGAAAAACCGAAGCTAAAAAATAAAAAAAGGAAGTAATTAGTTTATCTAATCTCGACAAGTCACAGAGAATATGCAACCTGGCACCCCACATTAATTTCATGCAATGTACTCAATTCATTAGAAAAAAGTAGGGTGATTGGGAAAATTCCCTGATCCATCATCGCCTTCATCTTTGAAGGCCCCATATGCAGCTGTCCACTCTTTATCCTCTGCTCCCTCCTCAGCATCATCATTATCCTCCTTTTTGGACTATTCTAGCTCATCCTCGAACTGCTCTAGCGTGTTGACATCCTCATCCTTTGGGATTCGTTGTCCATATCCAAGCCCAACAAGCTACTGGGCATGAGCATTAAGCGGGAAACACTCATCCCTGATGACCCTCTCCTCCGTAGTGGCCAACCTTCCTCCAATACTAAGCTGCAAGTCCATCATCTTATATAAATAGGCCATAAAGATGTCATCTCGAGCATTACGCTCGACACCTGTTAGTGAAGCCATAGTAGTCTCCTCCTAAACTCGGATGCTGATGATGTTCGTTAGTTGGAGGGGTGGAGGAATGACTACATCAAAATCTCTCTCCTTCTCCATCTCTTCTTTCCTCAACTACTGGGTCAGCATGTTAGCATAGGACAATCGATCAATTCTCTTTCTTTTTCTCACCTGGGACATTTGGTAGCGTATTAACTGGCCCACATTCACTTTCTGCCCAATCATTAGGAAGTACAACATGCATACCCTTTCACGGGTGATAAGAGTCTCATGTTTTCATGGTAGTAGTCGCGAGTTGATCAATTTCAACCACACCTAAGTGTCCGACTTTATTTTTTCTTTGAAAATTTCTTATGATGTTGGGTCTTCTTGTTACAAACCTAAGTGGCCACAAAATTGACTCCATAGAGAGTGTGTCTCAACACCAGATATGTTGGTCTCGTAATGAAGTTATCCAGAGGCTCATGGGGAACATCTGGAGCTCCCAAGTAATTGCATATAGCATATGCAGAAAAGTTGATTAACCTCCCCCTGAATCGGCAATAGCTGCTCAAGATCATTCAAATCATACCCAACATAAAACTCACGGACAAGGTTTACGTTGATATCCCTAGTGTTTCCTATTGCGTAGCTCATCCCAAGGTCATGAACACTGTTTCAAATTTCTTGACTTAGATTTTATATGGCGCTCATGAACAACTGACTCGGAATGTATATATCTTGGTCGACAAAGCTTGTACCAGTCCTTGGCAGAGGTGGGTATACTCTTAAGTCCAAATTCCTGCAATCCTGCCTGCTAAGGGCATGAACTCCTATTGTAATAAGCTGACCGATCATTTTGATCTCTAGCACATTGTGTGGAAGTTTGAGACCTTGAGTAGATTCCCTTCATGTAATATGACTTGTACGTGTTGTCGAAATGGAATTTCGGGAAGTTCAGAGTTGATTCGAATGAAAAATTCTAATTTCGGAAGCTTAAAGTTGGAAAAATTAACTAATATTTGAGTTTTGAGTGAACGATCATGGAATCGGGATTTGATGGTTCCAATAGATTCGTATAATGATTTTGGAATTGGGCGTATGACCAGATCGGGTTTTGGATGACCTGGGAGCTTTTCAACATTTATTGTGAAAAGTTGGAATTTTGGATGAATATCATAAGTTTGAGTTGAAGTGGATTTTGATGTTATTGATATCCGTTTGGAATTCAGAGCCTGGGAATAGCTACGTATGGTGATTTTTGTCTTTGGAGCGCATCTCGATGTGGATTTGGAGGTCCGTAGGTCATTACAGGGTCATTTGGCGAAAGTTAGAAATTGAAGGCGTTTGGGAAGTTTTACCGGGAGTAGACCTTTTGATATCGAGGTCGGATTCCGATTTCAGAAGTGGTAATGGGTCTGTAATGTCATTTATGTGTGCAATATGAAGTCATTCCTGATTGATTTGATATTCTTCGATGCAAATTATAAATTTTGGAAATTTCATAACTCTTAATTCGATTCGAGGCGTGAGTCTTAGTTTGACATTGTTTGATGTGATTTGAGACCTCGACTAAGTTCGTATCATGTTTTGGGACTTGGTTCTATGATTTATAGGGTCCCGAGGGCCTTCGATGTATTTTGGATCATTAGATGAGAGACTAGTAATGCTAAGAAATTTAGAGTTTGACCATGGCCAATATCAGGTCAATACGACCTCATTTCAGTGTTTTGAATGCACGAAAAGGTTCATATCGTGTCTTATAATTGAAATTCATATACGGTTTATGTCTGGGAGGTTTCAGATGAGTTTGTGGGTGTTTTCTGATCATTTTGGAGAAGTTTGGGTTTGGGTTTGTTGGTTTCTGGTGTGGTATTGTTCATTCCCAATAGCGAAAGTTATTTATCGCAATAACGTACACCATTAGTCTGATTTCACTATTCATTCGCAAATGCAAAGTTTTTTTTGGTCTGCAAATGCGAACCTGGACAGATTGTTTTAAATTGGGAATTTTCTCATTTTAGTCATTTCTCTCTTGGTTTTGGGCGGTTTTTGTTTAACTTCAAGGGAATATTTTCTTCATCTATTGCAAGGTATGTAATTCCACATATTATTAGCTAACTACATGGATTCTACAAGCATTTAACCATGAGTTTAATAGAAATTGTGAGATTTTGAAAGAAACCTAGAAATTGGTATTTTTGAACTTTTACCACGAAATTGGACATGGAATTAGGAATATTATTATCACGACCCCAACCCCGGTCGCAATGGCTCCCAACACACTGCTAGGAAAGCCCTACCAACTTACATCTTTAACCCATTTCATTAAGCAGTTCATTATTAGCTAACACTTTTGAATTACCAAATCATCATATTAGAAGTCTGAAACAAGAGTTAAATATGCGGAATTTCAAATATCAATACTACTACATAGCCCATAAAGATCTGATGTCACAAGTTTGAGCCTCTAATACAGGTTTGTCAGCCTAATACATGTCAATCTTGGAAGTACGAAATAAAATAAAGGATAGAAGGGAGAGATCAAGGTTGCGAACGCCATGTAGCTACCTCGATGCTCTCGGATATGCGCTGCTCAATAGAAAATCCTCACAACGTCAGATGCACCTGGATTTGCACACAAGGTGCAGGGAGTAATGTGAGTACTCCGACCCAGTGAGTAATAAATATAAATAATGGCTGAGAACAAGAAATCATAGAAAGCATAGAATAATATATAGTTCGGCAATTTTAAGCAAGTAATATGAACGTGATAAACCAATGAAATCGAAATATGGAAATACTACAACAGATAAGCAGATAAATGAAAGCTAAATAAAGGAATGCAACACATAGAACAGTACCCTATAGAACCCGCTGTGGTGTGCAACCCGATTCATTTATTTATCATCGATGGCGCTCACTGGGGGCGTGCAGACTCCGGGAGGGGCCCCTTAGGCCCAAGCACAATATCAAGCTATCTCGTGGCACCAACTAGGCCCTCGATCTCATATTAATATCAATATAATACCATTGTGGCATGCAGCCAGATCCCATACTCAGTCCAGAAATCACATAGCCCTCAGGCGATAATAAAATAGTGGTTCTCAGCCCAAAACATCATTGAATATATATCTTTTAGTTTCAAAAATGCGAGTAAAGATGGCTGAGTTTTAAAATAGTAGGAAGCGGTACGACTGAGTTCAAGTAGTAAATCTATACAGTAAGGATATAATGATAAAAACTCCCCGAAGGGTTCAAGTAGTTGGCACGAACCCTAAATATGATAGTTTGTCCAAATAATGATGATATTAAATAAGATTCAATCAAATATGCGGTAAACATATCACTCGGGACGGATCAAGTCACAATCCCTAATAGCTAACGACCCCGAGCTCATCATCAAGCGTGTATCTCACCTTAATATATCATTATGATGTGCAAATTCAAACCCTCAAAACATCATTTACATTCATTACTCACCTCGAACCAGCTAAAGCTCTAGCTCGCTATGCCTTTTCCTCTCATATCGGCCTCCTTGCATGTCGGATTTGACAAAAACCAAAATGAATACATCACAATAGGCTAAGTGAACAAAATCCAAGCAAAAAAAATCGAAAAATATAAAAAATCTTAAAATTAGCAAAACCCGAGCCCCGGGCCCACTTCTTGAAACTCAGAAATTTTTACATCAACAGGTTCCTTATCTCGCCATGAGTCTATAAATATAAAAAGCTCACGAATCCAACCTCAAATGGCCCTTGAAATCTCAATTTAAAACATGAAAATCCAAGCCCTAGTTCTTCTATTTTTAGCTAGATTTCCATGAATTTCTAAGTTAATTTCACATAATAATCACGTTTTTGGTTCATAAAACTTACCTCCAATAAATCCTCTTCGAATCCCTCTTCAATTTCTCCCAAAGAGCTCTCAAAATGTTCCAATATGGAGTAAAAATAACTTAGGCTCGCGGATGAAGTGTTTAAAACCCTTCTGCCCAGCTGTCGGAACCCCTTCTACGCGAATGCAGTCAAACCCCCACGTTCGCGATGCACAAATATTTCCTCGAGAAAAATTAACCTTCGCCAATGCATCTGAACCCCCGTGAGTGCAAAGAGTCCACTTCCTCAACTAAGCAAACGTGACCCCTTGGCTGCGAGAAGAACAAAACGAACAAGACCCTAGGTCCTCCTATACGAACGTTTATTACTCCCTGCGAACACGAAGCTCAAGGAACTCACCCTCTACAAAAACGATCCCCTTAACGCGAACACGAAGAGAAAATGACTAGCCTGCAGAGATATTTTCATGCGAACACTGACCTAAGCTCGCGATCGCGAAGCCCAAACTAGACTTGCACTGCTGCTATTTTCTACAATTCACCAAGGCTCAAAACTTCGCGATAGCCATCCGAAATCACCCCGAGGCCCCCGGGACCTCAACCAAAAGCACCAACTCATCCTAAAACATCATCCAAACTTTTTCCAATCATCAATACACCTCAAACAACACCAAGACCATCAATTCACATCGAATTCAAGCCTAAGCTCTTCTAAAACTTCTGAAACACACATTTGATAAAAAACCCAACCAAATCACTTCCGAATGACCTGAAATTTTAAACACACATCCCAAATCCCCTAACGAAGCTACGAAAACTCTCAATTCCATTCCGATCCTCGGATCAAAATCTCACCTATCAACCGGAAATTGTCAAAATACTAACTTCGCTAATTCAAGCCTAATTCTACACCAGACCTCAAAACCACATCTAATCACCTCCTAAGTCACAAATCATCCCCCAAAGCTAATTGAACCATCGGAATTCACATCCGAGCCCTGGAAGTTGACTTTTCCAACATTGGCCTTCTTAAAAGAGACTAAGTGTCTCATTTCTTATCAAAACCACTCCAAACTAACTCATTCACATAAGACACGAATAATGAACCATAAAGAAGCAGAAATGGGGTAAACGGAGCGGTAACTCATGAGACGACGGGTCAGGTTTTCGCATCCTCCCTAACTTAAACAAACGCTCGTCCTTGAGAAAGTCAACAAACATACGTGAAGCCTCAAATAGGTGAGGATATCTACTCCGTATCTCCCACTCGGTCTCCCAGGTAGCCTCCTCTACAGGCCGACCTCTCCACTGCATCTTCACTGAAGCAATATCCTTCGACCTCAACTTTCAAACCTGACGACCCAAAATAGTCAATTTCTCTACATCATAGGTCAAATCACCATCCAACGGAATCATGCTGAAGTCTAAAACATGAGATGGGTCCCCAACATACTTCTGTAACATAGAAACATGAAACACCGGATGCACACTCGATAATCTGGGTGGAAAAGCTAGCATATAAGCCACCTCTCCAATCCTCCTAAGTACCTCAAAAGGTCTAATGAATTGCGGACTCAACTTCCTTTTCTTTCCAATTCTTATCACACCCTTCATGGGAAAAACCTTCAGTAAAATCTTCTCACCAACCATGTAGGACACATCTTGAACCTTCCGGTCCTCAAAACTCTTCTGACGTGACATGCTGTACGAAGTCTCTCCTCAATCACCTTCACCTTCTCAAGGCATCCTGAACCAAATCTGTCCCCATAGGCTAGCCTCGCCGGGCTCGAACCAACCAACTGGAGATCTACACCGCCTCCCACACAAGGCCTCATATAGTTCCATCTGAATGATGAACTGATAGCTTTTGTTGTAGGCAAACTCTGCAAGCAACAAAAACTTATCCCATAAACCTCCAAAATCAATGACATCAGCACACAACATGTCCTCCAATATCTGAATGGTACGCTTAGACTATCCATCCGTCTTAGGATCAAATGCTATGCTCAATTCTACCTGAGTACCCACTCTCTCACTGCACGGCCCTCCAAAATTACACCATAAACTGAGTACCTCTATTTAGGATGATGGAGATCGAAACACCATGCAACCGAACAATCTCCCAGATAAATCCCTACCAGTCGCTCTGAAGAATATGTGGTACACACAGAAATGAAGTAAGTAGACTTGGATAGCTGATCAAGCATTACCCAAATAGCATCAATTTTCTTCAAAGTCCGGGGAAGTCTAACAACAAAGTCCATAGTAATCTTCTCCCACTTCCACTTGAAAATATCAATCTGCTAAAGCAAGCCACCCGGTCTCTGTTGATACCCAATTTTTCCCTATGTATTTGTATATGCGAAATACTTTCAAAATAACATATATATACATATATAAGCATACTCGGATATTTTAGTATTTTTTCCTATATATGAATTTTTCTCTTTCGAATATTCTTAGATCTATGGTTCTTTGGCCTCTTTGGCCTTTGCTCCGGCATATTCAAGCCTTAGGAGCCTGATTCTTACTCATTCGACCCAGGATCTGACTTTTCCAAGCCTTTCCCATTTTTAGGGTTTCTCCGAAACCCTAAGCTGTTCGAGGTTTTCTCCGTTTACTTTTCTTAGATCTGTAATGTATTTGTGCCTTACTTGACTTTTAAAGTGTTTTTCCCAAAGTTTTCCTTTTAAAATTGTTTGTTTTCGAATTTGGATTTCTGAAAGGTTTTCAAAACATCTTTTGATTCTTCCTTCTCTTCTATTAATGAGTGTTTGCCTATATTATTCTCATGTGTTTTCTTTTGACTATGCATGTGTTGTTTTTCTGCTATTCTTTTTCTACTATACTTGATACTCCAGTGCTTTGTATTCTACTGTGCCTCTAGACTACACTCACATGCTAATATCTGCTATATTTTCCTACATGTGCTTCGCCATGCTTTCCAGTATTATTCTATTGTATGTGTCTCCTGTTGAGTTCTTTAATTTTGTTTGCTTTACAGGATTTTGTTCGAGTTCCTGCCAAGCATGTTTCATCAACTTTTCTTAAGATTGTATTATATCTCCTCCTTTCTGAATTTGTTTAAAGTCCCAAACTTTTCTTAAACATGATCTTTATGCTCTTAAAACAACTCTTTCACTCTGTTGTTTCATTACTATCATGTCTATTTGTTTCTCATAAGTCTCTGAAAGAGACGTCTAAGCCTTTAGCAGTGGCTTGCCTTCTTGTATCTTTATTTGATTCAAGTTGAAACCCTAGGATTTGGGTTTTTCTATTGGGAAAGTTTGATTTTGTATTGGGTTCTTGTTTGGAGTCCTAGACTATGAGACTCATTCGGAGTCTATGAACTGATGTTGAGTCTCTTTGTTGTGACTAATTTCTTTTTTTTCATGCTTGTCTTTTGTAATTAGTATGACAGTCTCTTCTTGATTCATATATTTGTGTGCTTTATATATGAGAACTCCTCTTTCAAAAGGTTTTGCCAACTAATTAATTGATTCTGAAATCCTCTAATGGGGTTTGATTGATTGCTACTGATTTTCCCTAATCGAATCCTCTTTACCTATTACTGACTTGGTCCATTCGAGTTAAGCCTATAATTTTGATTTTACTAGTTGTTTGATTGATCCCTTTTCCTTTTTATTCTACCAACCATGTACCATTGGATTTTTCCTTAATTAACTCCTATGTATATACCCTTCTTGTGTTACTTTGGAAAATATTTTAGTCAAACTTTTTTCTTAAATGTTTTTTTATCCTTTTGAAATCAGAATACCTTAACTAAAGGGAGACTTTATTGATTGATTGCAAATTATTTTCTTACCTTTGCTTACATGTCCTTTGCACTATTAAAGCAGCACGACCCTTCTGCACTTAAAAGAACTTGGAACCTTCAATTCAATACGCATATTCTTGTACACACTCTCTATTATAATGTTCTTTCAACCCCCTACTCTCTTCCGAGATCTTTTGTACTGATTGATTGTAATTTGGTCACAAGACTTCTTCTCTTACTTGTTTAGTTTCTCTGAAAGTAGCATGTTCTGATTTAGTTTCACCAATCATCCCAATATGATTATTTATAGCTTCTGCAATCTTGTTTGTATTATATTCATGCTTAGTGATTAACCTGTATGCTATTCTATTTGTACCTGTTTTCTATGGTGAATTCCAACACCCCTATTCCCATATATGTGTTTGAGTTAGGGTTCAAGGCCTGTAGTATCCAAATTACTACTCAGGTCTAAAACTGACCCTCAATAGGTCCTAACTCCCAAACTTAGCTAACACGCTAGTCAGGGTATGCAAACATGCCTAATTGCTGGACACGACCAGTAGACTATCATGGCCGTTCCTAACTCCCTCTATGCACTTACACTTATTCTTAGACTCTAGGTTCTTCCCCCCTCCTATGAGCCTTTCCTTGGGACCTTGAGTTCCCTCTGAATTTGGACATTTGAGGACTGGCCCTTCTACACTGCACTATAATCTGATTCTGCAATGTATATGGGTTGTAAGCACTGCCTGGAGTCCCCCTTGAGGCTCTTGGGAACCTTGATACACCCCAAATGAGAGAAAGTCTTTGGGAATTTCTGATCTTCGGAGTTGGTTCATCTCATATTTTAGACCTTGAGTTTTTATTAGGCTCCTTGGTTGTAGTTTGATTTCTGATATAATTTTTTAACTTTGGTCTGTATAAGTTGTAATAACTCATAGGGTATATAGTGAAAAGAGGAAGGGTCACTCATATATGCATGTGGGAAGACATTATGTTCTTAGGCATTTATTCATGCAAATCTCACCCCGTCTATAAGTTATGCATTTCATGTCGAAATCCTCTCTATAAGTTTGTTTCACTACTGCATTAGAAATTTTGCCTATAAGTTATGCATTTCATGCAGAAATCCTGCCTTTAAGATGTTTCATTACTACATTATAAATCTTGCCTATAAATTATGCATTTCATGTAGAAATCTAGCCTATAAGTTTTTTCATTGTTGCATTAGAAATCTTGCCAATAAGTTATGCATTAGATATCCCACCTATAAGTTGTCTTACTTCTGCATATAACCATGACTATAGGTTTCTGCATCCTTGTATCATATAGATAACTTGGAATTGCATCAGAGAAGAAAGCTCCACAGAAGACTCCGCTACTACGATGTGAACTCACTCTATCCCTTTGTAATGGCGGAGCGCCCCATGCCCGCTGGACCTTTTCAATTCTGCATTTACATCCAGCATTAGGACAACGATTTATAGGTTTAAAATGAAAAAAATATGCATTATAGACACCATGCCTACAGGATTCTCGCACTTCTATAAACGCTTCAAAATAAATCATGCCTAGAAAGTATGTCTATAAGGATAACCAACTGAATCCAAATCAAGCCTAAAACTCAGTAATAATGTCGTCTTGTATCCGCAAGTTTTATGTTCTTATAATTAGTAAGTCTTCTTTAAAACCAATACACTGTTGAATATCATGCCTATAGGTCTCATCTAGGCAAGCCTAATGGCATCAGTCTTTGATAATTACAATTAGGAATTGGCCTAATTCGGACTTCTTATATAATAAATATGTCATAAACCAGTCTGCTTTCACGTTTAAGTTTAATTAAAGACCTAACCCTTACCTGTAAGCCATGCTTAGAAACTTGCTGCTTTAAGTAAGGAGGCCTATCCTAGCCTTTATTTGCTATGCGTTTCCCCTTTTACTATTTTGTGTGTTTTTGTGTGTTCGCACTAGACTTTTATCTTTTTAAAACTATGGAAAGCCAATCTGCCTTCCCTTTTAGGACTAGTAATCCCAACTGCCTCCGGGACTGATAGGATTGGGGCGGGTAATAGCATGAAATAATTAACGACGCCAATCCTCTATTTAATACCTTAATGAGGTGGGTAATGGTTAGATATGGATATGATGATCACGCGATAACACTGCGTGTATAAATTCTTGCCGGGTGTTGTGTGGGGTGATCCATGTTATTTATAAACCTAGGAACCCCTTCCTTCTCATTTGTTTACTTCCTTTTCCAGAAGTTTTTTAGCTATTGACTCTCAGTTCTCTAAACTTCCTCTTTTTCTTCAGTCACTTATAATCTTTTTTTTTTACTTTTTCCAGCACTGTTTTTTCTCCAAACTTCCTTCTTTTTACTCCTTTGTCTGATTATTTACACCAATTATTTGAACCCCTGTTCCTGCACTTCTATATCCTTTAAATAAGTTATGAGATTTCCTACTTCCAAATTTTGATATGCTTTTAACTTGTATACTTCCTTTGTTGCAATCATTATGTGAAAGCTGTCTTGTTTGCTTATTTGATTATATTTAAAGTCATAATTGTAGCATGGACGGGAACCACACTAGTGGATCTTTAGGGGTGCGTAACACCTTCTCCTTGAGATAATTTCAAGCCCTTACCCACTCTCTAGTCCTTTATTAGTTAAATTTCTTCTTAGTGTCCTAATGCACTTTAATCATTAGGTGGCGACTCTTCTAAATTTCAAACCCAATTCCCAAAAGGAAAAGAATTGTCCGCCTAAATGTCATGAACCTGATTTCGCAAGAAAGAGGGGGCGTTGACTGCATGGCGACTCTGTTGGGGATTTTCTTTAGGCTTTTACTATTTCATGCTATTTGTGACTTCATGCTTTTTTACATGTCTTTACTCACTTTTAAGTATTTAGTTTTTCTTCTACTGCAAAACTAACTTTATTCTTTGTTTCTTTTCTTTAGTGCTTTCTTTTATTGCTTTCCTTCAATACTGTTGTAATTATGAGAAATTATTGTAATCATTACTTTATGAACATGACAACTTGTTTCATTCTTGTAATTGCATATTCAACATCATGTTCCACTCGTACCAAATAAAATACTATAGCAGTGCTTATAATGAGTGGTTGCGCCCTTCCAATATTATCATCTACCTAAATTTGGCAAAGGCGTATTTGCAGTAAAACCAGTCGATCAACGGTTCCGTGCCTTTCCCTCTTGAGTGTTCCGCTCAAGGGTACTAGTCTAGCACCCCGTAGAAACCTTACTCCTTCCAATTATGCATGCGTCATGGTCAAACCTAGCCGAGTCAATTATGCTGTCCGCATAAGGACTCTTTAAGATAGCCTTGTCCAAAGTCCACTAGGTTTCCCAGGAACCCAAATGGACATTACCACGTCCGTTCATCTATTTGGAGAATTAAATGCTTCTTATGCCAATTATTGATATTTAAATAGTCAAGTTTGGCGGGGGTAAGGTCATAACATTTTGTTTTGCAGAAAATGAGGCAGGAAGTCCTCAGATTCGGCATGGTAACCAACATCCACCCAAGGTTGCTAAGCTAGTGGGAAGACCTTCACTCCAATTATCAGACTCTCGTCCGCAAATATTTGGGAAATTTGCCTTCTCTTCTGGAAATCCTGCCCAACAACAAAATCGTAGAGGCTGCAACTCTGTCCTAGGATGGTGACAGATTTGTGTTCCGCTTTGGGGACCTTGAAATGACACATTTTCTAGAGAAAATATGAGGGCTAGCTCGTACCCCATGGGAAAATTCAGGTTTGATTATGCTGGAAAGTTGCAAGGGTAGGGGTTTTCTCAAAATGATGGGACTAATGAAGAACCTAGATGTGACCTGCTTGAAGGATTCCTACATTAATTTCGACTATCTATGCGAGAGGTACAACCATAGCAAGTCCTACTGCACTTACCCGGATGAATTTGCCCTCACATCATTAGGGCATATCCACAAAAGGGTCTTCGTCCTTATGTTCTACTTTTTGGGGATGATTGTATTTCCTATGAAGAAGGCTAGGATCCATTGCGGACTAGCCATGGTCACCAAAAACTTAATGAAAGGAATTGGCGGGCAACCTTTTAGCATAGTACCTATGATCGTTGCGGAGATATACCAAGCCCTAGAGAACTGTCAACAAGGGTCCAAACACTTCGAAGGTTTTAACTTCCTACTCCAACTCTGGCTCATGGAGCATCTCCAAAAGGGTGAAAATCAACAAGAGATCCTGCGTAGGTATTGGGATGATCATATTGCCTTCCATCAGCCAAGGTGAATGAACAATATGCCCAACATGTTTGCTCAACCGGAAGATAGTAAAGGGTGGGTAGAGTTGTTCGAAAATCTGAAAGAAGACCAAGTGCAATGTATGTTCGAATGGTTCCCTACTAAAGAGTTCATTATCCGATCTCGGGATGCACCGTTTCTTATACTCATTAGTATAAAAGGAACTTATCCTTATGTCCCTCTCTGAGTCATGAGGCAAGCGGGAAGAAAAGCAGGTTATATCTAGGGTTGAGAAAATGAGTCACTTCAGGGCCGACTTTCAGGATGACGATAGCCCTTATAAGTGCCAAGCACAACACATGTGGCACTGCAAAATCATCATGGAAGGAGACACTATTAAACCAGACAGGTACCATGCTGGTTATACTCCATATTATCCAAGATGGTTGGAAAACGATCATAATGGGTTAGGACAACGGGGCTTTGTTCAAGGTCACATGATCATTGATGAAAAGGCTGAAGCACAGGTAAAGTACAACCAATTGTGCAAGAGGATGTGAGAATGAAAAAATGAGCACCATGAGATACTAGAAGCCAATCAAAATCTAATTGGAGAATGGAAGGATATGGCTGTCAGCACCAACAAACGACTGACCTATTTGGAGCAGGGCATAGTGGAGCTGGAAAAGAAGTTTCTGAAGAGGGTCAAAGATTGCCGAGTTGATGAAGGGAATGGAGCGGACATATGGATAGGGCCTAATATCTGCTAGGATTGCGCGAGATGGGAGAGCTATACGAGGGAGCCAACACTGCCGATCTGGGGAAGGTCCTTCTGGGGCCAAATAGATAGGAGCCTTCATTTCCTTTGAAAATGTAATAAGGCCTATGGCCACTAATAACGTTTTCTATTTCATGTTATTTAGTGTCATCTTATTTTCTTATCAATAAAATGAGGCATTTAGAATTCTAAGTTCTCCAAATTTACTTGTTGCTAGGCCACCTCGTGCGGAACGAGGGCCCCCAAGATTAGGACACATTTTATATTATCTGCACTACGTGTTTAATATTGCAACATCTTTCCTTATAATCCTTACTAATTTTCTACCTTTTTTGTTTTTCCTTTTTGTTTTTTCCCCTCCGCAAAGGTTAGTTCATGCACTCTGGCATTATCATCATACTCCACAAGATCCAAGGGCCTTCTACCTACTCCTCGTCCTAGTCCCGTCAGAAACTGGAACAAGGGGAAAATGGAAGATTTGAGCAAGGAAAACCAGTTGAACGGGCAGAGGTTACTTAGGGCATTCAGGTTTCCAAGGAGAATGCCTATCAGATAGAAAAAGTAACTAAAGTTCCAAGAAGAGCTTAATCAAGTCTGAAATTTGGCAAGTCTGTCATTTTCCCTTGCTGCTCCAGAAGTCACCCAGAATCCCACATCTCCACAAAATGTCCCAAACCATCTCGCTCCTCACCACTACTGCAATACTTGCCACACACCCAACAACACCCCATTGCTCATCCCGAAATCATTGAACCCCACAAATAACCATTGCCACAACAACTCCCCCATCTATGTGGAAACTATGCCACACACCTACTCAACATATCTCAAGCATACTTGAGTCCGATGATAAAGACTCACTCATTAGGAATTTGGCTTAAGAGATTATGAAGCTGACCACTAGGATCCAAGGAGTTGAAGGTAGTAAAGGATTGAGGGGCTAAGCTATGAAGATTTATGCATACAAACCGATGTCGAATTACCCGAGGGGTACAAACCACCGAACTTCGACCGCATGCCTCCTATATAATATACTGCCATTGCCAATTCTATCGATCATCTGTATGAAAAGCTCAAAGCTACTGGTTATGTCACCCTTGTTCCTGCCATAAACCCCGAAAAACCCTCATAGCGGGTAAACCCAAATAAAACCTGTGCATACCATTCCGGTATTAAGGGGTATACCATTGATGAATGCCGCTCCATGAAGGACAAAATCCAGGCTTTGATAGACAACAAGATCATCGTGGCAAAGGAGACTGCTTCAAATGTCCGTAAAAACCCTTTACCAGACCACCTAGGTAGAAGTGTTCACATGATTGAGATAGGAGATGATTGGGACCCCGAGGGATCGATCAGGTTGATAGCAAAAGGTGATGATCCAAAGAAATCAGCAGTCACTCTTAATCCACTAATAGTCCATATTCAGCCTTCTGAAGAATCTGAGGTGAAATGTCCATACAGCTTGAGTTTGAAGTACCAGCCTCATAAAAAACACCAACACCGATCGAGGTCGAGTTTGGGTCCCCAAAGGTACATGAGCCCTTTGAAGTTACTTTATTACCTTCCAGTAGCAATGACAACCATAAAACTATTTCACACAAAAGCCATACCATAGGACTACACAGCTGAGGCAAGAAGGAAGGGAAAAGCCAAGTTTGGGGAAATAGTTACAGCACAGGTATGATAAGAACATGTAGGGTTTATACCTCAGAACACTTGGCTGAGTCAAGTAAGCAGACCTCTAGTCGACAAGCCATCGTTAAAATTGGACCCGGTGATCTTTGGAGAAAGATACAAGCCAAGGAATACTCGGTCGTTGACTAGCTGAGCAAAACACCAGCACATATCTCTATCCTGGCTTTGCTACAAAGTTCTGATGCACACAAGAATGCCTTTTGAAGGTGCTGAGTGAGGCATATGTACCCAACAACATCACTGGAGGAGAAATGGCAAACGTGGTGGGTCAAGTATTGGAAAGTCACAAAATCACCTTCCACGAGGATGAGTTACCACCTGAAGGATTGAGTCATAACAAATCATTGCACATCACCGTCCAGTGCGAAGATTACTTTATTACTAGGATCCTGGTCGATGGGGGGTCCAACCTCAATATTTGCCCATTGGTAACACTCAGTACATTGGGAAAAGGGTTGAATGAAATCAAGGACAGAGCCATCAACATTAAGGCTTTCGACGGTTCTCAGAGGTCCACTATCGGGGAGATTAGCCTACGTTTGCAAATGGGGCCCACTTGGTTTGATGTTTATTTTCAAGTGATAGACGTGCCAGCATTTTACAATCTACTGTTAGGACGACCATGGATTTATGCCACAGGGGTCGTGGAGTCAACACTACATCAGGCAATGAAATTTGAGTAGAATCATCAGGAGGTGATCATTCATGGTGACGGTAGCAATCCGAATATAGCCACCAGACCATCCCAACAATTGGAGGAAGAAGAAGAATAGGTGGGGAAACTTACCACCATATTGAGCGAGTCAACGCCGTCAACAAGGATAAATGGTGGGGTAACAAAATTGAAAGCATACTAAATTGGAGCAGGTATGAACCCGACAAAGGACTTGGCAAGAATCCCCAAGGAATCACTAAGCCCATCAATCTCAAGAAGCATGTCACCACCTTCGGACTGGGATATGAGATTACTTGGGAAGAATTAAAGGACTTCTCGCCACCATGGCACGACCCTTACTATACATTGGAGCAACCAATACCCAATCTGGAGCAGACTTTTCAATCGGCCGAAGTCATCTACCGGTTAGAAGAAGAGGAAGCACTGGCAGTAATGAGGAGTTTGTTTTTGGAAGATGATAATATGGACTGTTGCATCATTTTTGAGGAGGAGGGGGAGGAAGGCCCTTCCATACAAGCCCTGAGCCGAGGAGATTACCTCAATAATTTGTCCATCAGAACCACTAGAGCCCAGCGTGCCTCAGGGTAGCAAAGCTGAACAAAGCACCACACACTATTTTGTTTTACTATTTTATTTCCTTTTCACATTTTATTTTTCGCAAAAAAGAGCTCCGATGTTCAAAACATTTATAGAATTTATTGAAGTATTTCAGTTTCCTATAAATATTATGCTTAATATTTTCATTACTTTACCGTTACTTTACTTGATGAACCAATGACTGTGACATGCAACGAGACAATGCAACAAACATACATAGATTCAGAGGAAGACGATACACCAAAAGAGATTGTTAAGGAAGTTGAGGATTTCAAAAATAGGCCTATGTCCAACTTGGACGAGAATGAGATTGTCAACCTGGGAGATGCAAAAAGCATCAAAGAAACATGAATCAACGTCCATCTGTCACTGACAGAAAAGAAAGAATATACAGAGTTCCTAAGGGAGTATGAAGACATATTCGCCTGGTCATATGACGACATGAATGGTCGAAGCACATCTATTGTGGCTCACAAATTTCCGACTGATCCGGCCTGTCTGCCAATGAAGCAGAAGCTTAGAAAGTTCAACCCAGATATGAGTCTCAAAATCAAGGAAGAAGTCACTAAGCAGGTCAAAGCTAAGGTTCTCAAGGTGGTACAGTATCCTACATAGTTATCCAATATTGTTCCAGTACCAAAGAACGACAGGAAAGTTAGAGTCTGCGTCGACTACCGGGACCTCAACCGGGCCATCCCAAAAGATGACTTTCCCTTGACAAACATACACATCTTGATTGATAATTGTGCCAAGCATAAGCTACAGTCATTCATTGATTGTTTTGCGGGATACCACTATATATGGATAGATGAAGAAGATGCTGAGAAAACGGCCTTCAATTCACCATGGGGGATGTACTGCTACAGGATGATGTCGTTTCGATTAAAGAATGCAGGGGCCACCTACATGAGGGCCATGAACACCATTTTCCATGACATGATACACAAGGAGATCAAAGTGTATGTAGACGATGTCATCATCAAGTCTAAGAAAGCTGCTGATCACATGGAAGATTTGAGAAAATATTTCAATAGACTGAGAAGGAACAACCTGAAATTGAATCCTGCAAAATGTGCCTTTGGGGATTCTATCTGGAAATTATTGCTTGGGTTCATCGTGAGTTGCTGAGGGAAAGAATTTGATCCATCAAAGGTCAAAGCTATTCAAGAATTGCCACCACCAAAGAACAAGAAAGAAGTAATGAGTTTCTTGGGGAGACTTAACTACGTTAGCCGGTTCATAGCACAATCTACTGTCATATGTGAGCCAATCTTTAAGATGCTAAAGAAGGATGCTGCTACCAAATGGATTGATGTCTTCCAAAAGGCCTTTGACAGAATCAAGGAGTACATGTAAACACTGCTAGTTTTGGTTCCGTTGGAATCAGGTAGACCCATATTACTCTACCTGCAGTATTGGATGATGCGTTTGGTTGTGTTCTGGGGCAGCATGATGAAACGGGGAGAAAAGAGCAAGCTATGTATCATCTCATCAAGAAGTTCACTACGTACGAGGCCCGATATTCTATATTGGAACACACCTGTTGTGCTCTGACTTGTGTAGCCAAGAAATTGAGGCAATTTTTCTGTTCTTACACCACGTATCTCATATCAAGAATGGACCCATTGAAGTACATCTTCCAGAAGTCCATGCCCACCGGCAAGCTAACCAAGTGGCAGATCCTGCTGAGTGAATTCGACATTGTCTACGTAACTCAGAAAGAAATCAAAGGATAGGCCCTAGCGGATCACCTTGCTGAAAACCTTATGGATGGAGAATACAAGCCCCTAAAGACGTATTTTCCGGATGAAGAGGTATCATTCATAGGAGAAGACATTGCAGAGTCCTATGATGGTTGGAGGATGATTTTTGACGGAGCAGCAAATTTCAAAGGAGTTGGCATAGGGGTAGTCCTAGTATCAGAAACTGGCCAGCATTATCCGGTATCCGCCAAGAGTAGCTTCCCATGCACAATCAGTATTGTCAAATACGAAGCTTGCATCTTAGGGCTCAAGATGGCCATTGACATGAACGTCCAAGAGTTGCTAGTGATTGGGGATTCAGATGTGCTTATACATTAGGTCCAAGAAGAATGGGAAACTAAGAATTCCAAGATACTCCCGTATTTGCATCATGTACAGGAGTTGAGAAAGAGATTCACAAATATAGAATTTTGGCATGTTCCCAGAGTCTAGAATGAGTATGCCGACGCATTGGCAACCCTATCATCTATGATTCAGCATTTAGACAAGAACTTTATAGACCCTATTCCGATGGAGATTCACGATCGGCCAGCTTATTGTGCTCATGTAGAGGAAAAAGCAGACGAAAAACCTTGGTTTCATGATATCAAGGAATATTTGACAAAGGGAGAATACCCATAACTTGCAAATCCTACTCAAAAGCGCACACTCGGGAGGTTATCTAACAATTTCTTTCACAATGGAAATCCTAATTTGGGATTTCTAAGGTGTGTCGGTGCAAAGGAAACGTCTAAACTATTAGAAGAAATCCATGCTGAGACCTGCTGTCCATATATGAACAGTGTTGTCTTAGCCAAGAAGATACTCCAGGCAGGTTATTTTTGGATGACTATGGAAACGGACCGCATCTAGTATGTACGAAAGTGCCATCGCTATCAGAGACATGCAGACATGATAAAGGTACCTCAAAACAAGCTTACTGCAACAAGCTCGCCATGGTCGTTCGCCGCTTGGGGAATGGATGTCATCTGACCTATCGAGCCTGCCACATCAAATGGGTTGAAGAATCATCATATAAAGCAATGACTAAGAAAGTTGTGGTAGACTTTGTCCGCGACCGCATTGTTTACCGATTCGCGATTCCAGAATGGATCATCACTAATAATGGTTCCAATCTCAATAGAGATTTGATGAAGGCCATGTGTGAAACTTTCTAGATCAAACACAAGAATTCTACATGTTACAAGCCTCAGATTAATGGAGCTATAGAAGCCGCCAACAAGAACATCAAGAAGATACTGAGAAAAATGGTAGAAAAGCATAAGAAGTGGCATGAGGCTCTATCATTTGCTTTGTTGGGATACCGCACCACAGTTTGCACGTCAACCAAAGCAACTCCCTAATACTGGTTTATGGTACAGAGGCAGTCACCCCCTCCGAGGTAGAAATATCCTTCCTTGGGGATCATACATGAAGCAAAACTCGACAATGTAGAATGGGTAAAGAGCCGCTAGGAGAAGGTGGCCTTTATAGATGGAAGGAGACTGAACATAGTTTTTCATGGTCAACTTTATCAGAACAGAATGTCCAGAGCCTTCAACAAATGAGTCAGACCAAGACGGTTCACACCAGGCAATTGGTGTTGAAGAAGATTTTTCAACATCAAGATGAAGCCAAAGGTAAATTCTCTCCCAATTGGCAGGGTCCATACATGGTACATCAGGTTCTGACAGGAAGAGCCCTCGTACTTGCAGAGATGGACGAAAAAGTTTGGCCAAAACCAATCAATGCAGATGCAGTCAAACAATACTGCATGTAACCATTTAGGATTTCCTTATGTAATTTGAACTACGTCTGACCTGATTCTCGTTTAAGAGGAGATATGTAAGCAACCTTATGGGTTCGGTCACAATTCAACAAAATTTTCATTCCCCCCGCAATTGGAAACTAGGCAGAATTTTGAGGAGGACCCTTAAAAATCCGAAGTAAATTCAGCCGATCATTGCAAGCAGCCGTCAGAAGCAGCAACCCACTAAAATGGGATAGAATTTTTAGGAGGACCCTCAAAATTTTGCAGCAAAAAAGGTTGCAATGTCTTAAACCACATCCCAGTCGTCGGTTCATATAAAGAAAATTATTTTCAATAATGTATTTATGTTACACTTTACTAAATCATGCATATCTATTATCAAATTGCTTTGTTTAGCAACGCTATCCTAATGATACACAACATCACTTAAAACGGAGCCAAGCAAGACAAGCGAAGTCCACGGGGAATACGAACTAACCTTTCCCCTTTACAAACACATGATTTTTCCTTAGATATAGGCACCCAAGTTGCAAATCGCCAAATACATTCATAAACTCATACTTTTATGGAATACGACCCTCATAACCATCACCTATGCACATTGTCTATCCGCACACAACATCCCCAGCAACCACAATATCACAATCGGCTCTCAGCTATCACACCATAAGCTAACAAGTCTACCGCCATTTGCATTTTTCTGCATTGCATAAGGCTATGATTCTACCTTTAGAGACTAAGCACTGTCTGCATTTGCATTTTTCTATATTTCATAAGGCTACCTTTCTTCTGTCCGAGGTTAAGTTCTACCTCCATCTGCATTTTTCTGCATTGCATAAGGCTATCATTCTACCATTCGAGACTAAGCACTGTCCCCATTTGCATTTTCTGCATTGCATAGGTCTACATTTCTGCCTTCCAAGGTTAAGCTCTACATCTATCTACAATTTTCTACATTGCATAAGGCTATCATTCTGCCTTTTGAGACTAAGCATTGTCTATATTTGCATTTTCTGCATTGCATAAGGCTACCTTTCTTCCTTCCGAGGTTAAACTCTACCTCTATTTGCATATTTCTGCGTTGCATAAGGCTATCATTCAGCCTTTTGAGACTAAACTGTCTCCATCTACATTTTTCTGCATTGTATAAGGCTACCTTTCTGCCTTCCGAGGTTAAGCTCTACCTCCATCTGCATTTTTTGCATTGCATAAGGTTATCATTCTGCCTTTTGAGACTAAGCACTGTCTCCATTTGCATTTTCTACCTTACATAAGGCTACCTTTCTGACTTCCAAGGTCAAACTCTATCTCTATTTGCATTTTCTACATTGCAGAAGCCTACCTTTCTGCCTTTCGAGGTTAAGCTCTACCTCTATTTGTACTTTCTACATTACATAAAGCTACATTTCTGCCTTCCGAGGTTAAGCTCTACCTCCATCTACATGGCTGAAATATCTCCACTTTATTTCTTCCTTGGACGGCTGGAATATCGCCATTTTTTATTTATGTTTTTCATTGGCTGAAATATCGCCACTTAATTTAAATCCTACATCGGCTGAAATATCATAATTTTTTATTTATGTCTCGCATTGGCTAAAATATCGCCACTTCATTTAAATCCTGCATCGACTGAAAGATTGCCACTTCATTTACATCATGTATCGACTGGAATACCGCGGCCTTTTATTTACATCTTGCATCGGCTGAAAGATTTCTAACTTCTGCATTTTATGGGCTGAAAGATCTCCAAGTTGTCCGAAGGCGTGTTCGGAGGCACCAACTTCATAGCCCGAGAATGTCATGCCATGATTTGAGGACCCTATTCTACATTTTGCATATCATTATTCAAAGGAATCATTGTTCGGAGGCATCATCCTCATAGCTCGAGAACTTCATTTCATGGCATGCGGGTCCTCTATTACATGCTTCATGGGCCAAGACATCAAGGTCCAAGGACGTCATCCTAATTATCCAAAGACAACATTCATAGTCCAATGGAAACATGTATCACGTTTAAATTATGCACAATATATGTTTGTATTACTCATTTAAAGGTAAACCGGCTAGCAACGACCATTTCAATAGGAGCGATCCTGCTCCGGTTCCCGCAACGCTTATAGACTATAACCATCCACCCCAACAAAAATAATGTGTCCGCTCTTGAAAGATCTCCATTGGCGTACTTCGCCGAGGGATGCTGAACTACATACGGCGTAATTCCCATAAGACAAGGGATATGTAGACAGCTCAAGAACCGTAGCTCGGCCACAATTATTCAAATCATTTTTTCTGGTCAAAATTGGCCATGATATCTTTACTCGACAACTCTTTCATCCTTCCCGTGTAAAGAGGGCCAACTGTTAATACCAAATTTTTCCCTATATATTTTTATATGTAAAATACTTTCAAAATAATATATATATGCATATATAAGCATAGCCGGGTATTTTAGTATTTTTCCTAATTTTTAATAAGATTTTAAAATTAATTTATTATCTATTTTAACAGTACAAAATTTATTATTCCCAAAATCAACAATTTTGGTGAATAATTTATTTATTTCCATATTTACACCAAATATAGTTAAGGTGATTTTTGCATATTTTTATAGGTTTATCTGGTATTATTAAAGCTAAATTGTATATAATTACAATTTTAGCCTACTTTAAGATTAATAGCATTTCTATTATTATAAAATTATTTTCAATATTTTTAATTAGTATTTATGTATTAGTAATTGGTTCAGTACTTTTAGTTTGCTTTTAAATCATTTTATTATTTTTATAAAATAAAAAAGGAAAAACTGGCCATTTAATTATTAGCCTCCATTTTGTTTCAATTATAGCCTAAATTAACCCCCTCATCAGTTTCAATTTTTAACGGGCCATCCCAAATCCTAATTTAACCCAACCCCTTAACTTGTTTATCTAACCCGCCCGATTTCCTTTTAATCTAGGCTGTTGATCCTTTTGATCAACGACCACGATTACCCCTTTCCTTTTTAATTCCCCAACCATATCCTAATCCCCTCATTTCTATTTGGTTTGCCGCCTCTGAAATCCTTCTCCCCTCAAACTCTCTCGAACCCTCTCGAAACCCTAGCCTCTCTAACCGTCTCCTACCTCAAGCTCACCGAAAATCATGGCTCCTCCGGCCATGATAACCTTATATTCACCTCCTACTACTCATATGTGTTCGATATTAGAAGAATCAAGGCCTGACCACGATGGTTCTCTTTCAAATATTCTTAGATCTATGGTTCTATGGTCTCTCAGGCCTTTGCTCCAGCATATTCAAGCCTTAAGAGCCTGATTCTCAGTCATCCGACCCCAGGATCTGACTTTTCCAAGCCTTTCTCATTATTTAGGGTTTCTCCGAAAACCTAAGTTGTTCGAGTTTTTCTCCATTTACTTTTCTTAGATTTGTAATGTATTTGTGCTTTAATTGACTTTTAAAGTGTTTTCCCCAAAATTTTCCTTTTAAAATCGTTTGCCTTCGAATTAGGGTTTCTGAAAAGTTTTCAAAACATCTTTTGATTCTTCCTTCTCTTCTCTTTATCAGAGTTTGCCTATATTATACTCTTGTGTTTTCCTTTTACCACACATGTGTTGTTCTTCTGCACTCATATGCATTGTTTTCTACTGTGCCTCTAGACTAGGCTCACATGCTAATCTCTGCTATATTTTCCTACATGTTCTTCGGTATGCTTTCCAGTATTACTCTATTATATATGTCTCTTACTGAGTTCTTTAATTATGTTTGCTTTACTAGATTGTGTTCTAGTTCCTTCCAAGCATGTTTCATCTACTTTTCTTAAGATTGTAGTACCTCTCCTCCTTTCTAAATTTGTTTAAAGCCACAAAAGTTTCTTAAACATGTTCTTTATGCTCTTAAAACAACTCTTTCACTATGTCATTCCAAACCTGCTATTATGTCTGTTTGTTTCTCATAAGTCTCTGAAAGAGACTTCTGAGCCTTTATCAGTGGCTTTCCTTCTTGTATTTTTATCTAATTCAAGTGGAAGCCCTAGGATTTGGGGTTTTCTTTTGGGCAAGTTTGATTTTGTGTTTGGGTTCTGCTTTGGAATCCTGGACTATGAGACTCATTCGGAGTCTATGAACTGATTTTGAGTCTCTTTGTTGTGACTAAGCTCTTTTATTTTCATGCCCGTCTTTTCTAATTAGCATGACAACCTCTTCTTGATTCATATATTTGTGTGCTTTATATATGAGAACTCCTCTTTCAAAAGTTTTTTCCAACTAATTAATTGATTCTGAAATCCTGTAATGGGGTTTTATTGTTTGCTACTGATTTTCCCTAATTGAATCCTCTTTACCTATTCCTAACTTGGTCCATTTGAGATAATCCTATAATTTTGATTTTACTAGTTGTTTGATTGATCTCTTTTCCTTTTTCTTCTACCAACCATGTACCATCGGATTTTTCCTTAATTAACTCCTATGTATTAACCCTTCTTGTGTTATTTTGGAAAAGATTTTAATCAAAAAATTTTCCTTAAATGTTTTTAATCCTTTTCAAATCAGAATCCCTTAACTAAAGGGAGACTTTATATGATTGATTGCAAATGATTTTCTTACCTTTTCTTACTTGTCCTTTGCACTATAAAAGGGGCACAACCCTTCTGCACTTAAAAACAACTTAGAACCTTCAATTCAATATGCATTTTCTTATACACACTCCCTATTACAATATTCTTTCAGTCCCTTTCTCTCTTATGAGATCTTTTGTACTGCTTGCTTGTAATTTGGTCTACAAGACTTCTTCTTTTACTTTTTTAGTTTCCTTGAAACTGGTATGTTTGGATTTAGTTTCAGCAATCATCCTAATATGTTTATTTAAAGCTTGTGCAATCTTGTTTGTTTTACTATTTATACTCAGTGGTTAACCTACATGCTATTCTCTTTGTACCTGTTCTCAATGGTGAATTCCTACACCCCTATTCCCCTCTATGTGTTTGAGTTAGGGTTCAACGCGTGGCAGTATCCAAATTATTGCTCAGGTCTTAACCTGACCCTCAATGGGTCCTAATTCCCAAACTTAGCTAACAGGCCGGTTAGGGGTGTGCCAGCATGACTAATTGTTGGGCATGAACACTAGCCTGTCATGGCCTTCCCTAACTTCCTCTATGCACTTACACTTATTCTTAGACTCTAAGTTCTGCCCCCTCCTATGAGCCATACCTTGGGAGCTTGAGTTCCCCCTGAACTTGGATATTTGAGGGCTGGCCCTTCCACACTGCACTATAATCTGATTTTGCAATGTATTTGGGTTGTAAGTACTTGCCGGAGACCACCTTGAGGCTCTTGGGAACTTTGATACACCCCAAATGAGAGAAAGGCTTTGGGAAATTATGATCTTCGGAGTTGGTTCATCTCATATTTAGATCTTGAGTCTGCATTAGGCTCCTTTGTTGTAATTTGATTTCTCATATAGTTTTTTAACTTTGGTCTATAATAACTGTAATAACTCATGGGATATATAGTGATAAAGGGAATGGCAACTCATATATGCATATGGGTAGACATCATGTTCTTAGGAATTTATTCCTGCAAATTTCATCCTGCCTATAAATTATGCGTTTCATGTCGAAATCCTATCTATAAGTTTGTTTCACTACTGCATTAGAAATTCTTCCAATAAGTTATGCAGTTCATGTAGAAATCTTGCCTATAAGTTATTTCATTACTGGATTAGCAATCTTGCCTATAAGTTATGCATTTCATGTAGAAATCTGGCCTATAAGTTGTTTCATTGTTGCATTAAAAATCTTGCCAATAAGTTATGCATTAGAAATCCTGTCTATAAGTTGTCTTACTTCTGTATATAACAAATACTATAGGTTTTTGCATCCTTGTATCATATAGATAACTTGCCTACAGGACCTTTTCAATTCTGCATTTACATCCATCATTAGGAAAAAGATTTATAGGTTTAAAATGAAAACGAATATGCATTATTGACACCATTCCAATAGGATTCTCGCACTTCTATAAACGCTTCAAAATCAATCACGCCTAGAAAGTATGTCTATAAGGATAATCAATTGAATCTGAATCAAGCCTAAAAATCAGTAATAATGTCATCTTGTATCTGCAAGTTTTATGTTTTCATAATTAGTAATCCTTCTTTAAAACCAGTGCACTGTTGGATATCATGCCTTTAGGTCTCATCTAGGCAAGACATTAGGTAATTAATTAATGGCATCAGTATTTTATAATTACAACTAGGGATAGGCCTAATTCAGACTTCTTATATAAGAAATATGTGATAAACCAGCCTACTTTCAAGTTTAAGTTTAATTAGAGACCTAACCCTTACCTGTAAGCCATGCTAAGCAGCTCGCTGCTTTGAATAAGGAGGCCTATATGAGCCTTTATTTTCTCTGTGTTTCCCGTTTTACTATTTTATGTATTTTTGTTTGTCGCACTAGACTTTTGTCTTTTTAAAACTCTGAAAAGTCAATCTCCCTTCCCTTTTAGGACTAGTAGTCCCAATTGCCTACAAGACTAATAGGATTGGGGCGGGTAATGGCATGCAATAAGTAACAAGGCCAATCCGCGATTTAATACCTTAATGGGGTGGGTATAGGGTAGACATGGATATGATGACCACGCGATAACACCACGTGTATAAATTGTCACCGGGTGTTGTGTGGGGGGATCCATGTTATTTATAAACCTAGGACCCCCTTTCTCCTCATTTGTTTACTTCCTTTTCAAGAAATTTTTTAGCTATCGACTCTTAGTTCTCTAAACTTCCGCTTTTACTTCAGTCACTTAAAATTTTTTTTTTTACTTTTTCCAGCACTGTTTCTTCTCCAAATTTCCGCCTTTTTACTCCTTTACTGTTTCTTCTCCAAATTTTCGCCTTTTTACTCCTTTGTTTGATTATTTACCCCAATTATTTGACCCCTTGTTCCTGCACTTGTATATCCTTTAAATAAGTTGGGAGATTGCCTACTTCCAAATTTTGTATGCTTTTAACTTGTATACTTCCTTTGTTGCAATCATTATGTGAAAGCTGTCTTGTTTGCTTATTTACTTATATTTAAAGTCACAATTGTAACATGGCCGGGAACCACACTAGTGGAACTTGAGGGGTGCCTAACACCTTTTCCTCGAGATAATTTCAAGCCCTTAAACACTCTCTGATCCTTGTTTTTTAGTTAAATTCCTTCTTAGTGTCGTAATGTACTTTAATCATTAGGTGGCGACTCTTCTAAATTGCAAACCCAATTCCCAAAAGAAAAAGAGTTGTCCGCTCAAATGTCATGAACCCGATTTCACGAGAAAGAGGGGCGTTGACAGTCTCTGATGCTCGTATTTTACCTGCTGACCATTAAGACACCTGGCTACGAATCCCACAATATATTTCTTCATTCTTCTCCACCGATAGTGCTGCCTCAAATCCTGATACATCTTTGCGCCACCCGGATGAATAGAATACCGCGAGCTATGGGCCTCTTCCAAAATCAACTCTCTAAGCCCATCCACATTGGGCACACAAATTAGGCCCTTCATTCTTAGCACACCATCATCACCAATGGTCACATATCTAGAATCGCCATGCTTAACACTATCCTTAAGGAAAATAAAACGTGGATCATCATATTGACGCTCTCTGATGAGATCATATAAGGAAGACCGAGAAACCACACAAGCTAACACCCGGCTGGGCTTCGAAATATCTAATCTCACAAGCTGATTTGCCAAGGCCTGAACATCAATTGTGAAGGGTCTCTCTCCAACTTGAATGTATGCCAAACTCCCCATACTCACTCCCTTCCTGCTCAAAGCATCGGCCACTACATTGGCCTTTCCCAGATGATACAAAACATAATCCTTAAGCAACTCTAGCCACCTCCGCTGCCTCAAATTAAGATCCTTTTTCTTGAAAAAATGCTGAAGACTGCGGTTATTAGTGAATACCTCGCAAGATACGCCATACAAGTAGTGCCTCCAAATCTTCAACACATGAACAATAGCGGCCAACTCCAAATCATGAACAGGTAGTTCTTCTCATGGGGCTTCAACTGACGGGAAACATAAGCAATAACTTTACCCTCCTGCATCAATACATAGCCAATCCCAACTCTTGAAGCATCACAGTATACGGTATATGAACCTGAAGCTGATGGCAAAACCAAAACTTGAGCTGTGGTCAAAGCTGCTATTTTCTGCAATTCACCAAGGCACAAAACTTCTTCATAGCTATCCAATATCACCCTGAGGCCGCCGGGACCTCAACCAAAAGCACCAACGCATCCTAATACATCATCCAAACTTGTTACCATCATCAAAACACCTTAAATAACACCAAAACCATCAATTCACATCGAAATCAAACCTAAGTTCTTCGAAAACTTCTAAAACACGCATTTGATCAAAAACCCAACCAAATCACTTTCGAATGACATGAAGAGTTTCCACCTAATGATTAAGAGCATTAGGACTCTAAGGAGAATTTTGATTTAGAAACTTGAGAATGGGTAAGGGCTTGAAATTACCTCGAGGGGAAGGTATTAGGCACCCCTCGAGATCCACTAGTGTGGTTCCCGGCCATGCTATAATTGTGACTTTAAGTACAAATGACATGTAAACAAGCAAGAATTAAAAATACAAGGTAGTTTTCACATAATGGTTGCAAGCAAAGAAGTTAAAGAAGCTAAAATCTGGGAAGAAAGTAGTTTTGAAGTTATGAAAATAAACAAGGGAAGGGGTTTTCATATAATTGTTGCAAGCAATTAAAGTAAAAGAAGTTAAAGAAGCTGAAAATTGAGCAGTTTTAAAAATTCTGAAAATAAACAAGTAAAGGGAAGGGGGTCCTAGGTTTATAAATAATATGGATCACCCCACACAACACCCGATAACCGTTTATACACGTAGTGTTATAGCATGGTCATCATATCCATATCTACCCTTTTCCACCCCGTTAAGGTATTAATGCGCGGAATAGTTTCGTTACTTGCTACATGATATTACCCGCCCCGATCCTATCAGTCCTAGAGGCATTTGGGATTAATAGTCTTGAGGGAAGGGAGATTTTGTCTTTTAGGGTTTAAAATGATAAAATTTGAAGGCGACAAAAAAAACACATAAATCAGATATAGGAAAGCACGTAACAGTTAAAAGGCTGAAACATACTTCCTCACTTAAATACATATTGTGTAGCATGTATTGCATGTACTGGTTATGTTCTTAATTAAACTTATGGGAAACGGGAGGCAGACTGATTTATTACTAATTTTAGATAAGAAAATCCCAATCAGACTTGCCTGCTGGTCGGAAAATAATAAAGTCTGATTCAATTAACTAATTCACCTTATGATTTTCCTAGGTGAAACCTACAGACATGATATCTAATAATGCAGGAGAGAAAATATATTGATTTTAGAGAAGAAGACTTATTAATTACAGGAACATGAGTTTTGCAGATATTTATGCAATGTTACTACTTATTTTTGGACTTATAAGCGAGTTGTTGATTTATATTTTGTTGATTACTCGTATAGTCGTGTTTTCTAGGCATTTGTCAATCCTAAAACATTGTTATTAACATGCAGAAGTTCTATAGGCATGTCATATATACTTAGTTAGTTATTAAAACCTATGAACACATTTGCCTAGTGATAGATGCATATGCAGAATTGAAGAAGTCCTATAGACATGTTATCTACGTGATATGTAAAAATACAGAAACCTATAGACATGGTTTCTATACGAAACACAGAAGCTGTAGACATGGTTTCTATATATATGGAATGTAGAAGTACAAAAGCCTATGGACATGATCTCTATATATGAAATCCAGAACCTCTAGACATGATTTCTAAATAATGCAGAACTTATAAACAAGATCTCTATGTGAAAATGCAGAAGTGAAAGCAGGACATGATTGCAGAAGTATAATAAATTCCTATGAACATGATATCTACATATGTAATGCTGTTAACTGGCCCGGTTGAGATCCCGGTAGTCGAAACAGACTCTAACCTTCCCATCCTGCTTCAGTATTGGCACAATATTAGCTAACCATGTCGGATACTCTACTACCCTGAGAACCTTAGCTTTGACCTGCTTAGTGACCTCTTCCTTGATTTTCAAACTCATACCCAGCTTGAATTTTCTGAGCTTCTGTATTACAGGCAGACATGCTGGGTCAGTCGACAATTTGTGAGACACAATGGATGTGCTCAGAACAGTCATGTCGTTGTTCGACCAGGCAAATATGTCCTCATACTCTCTTAAAAACTCCGTATATTCTTTCTTTTTTGGCGGTGACAAATGAATCTGTATTCGTGTTTCTTTGACATTTTTTGCATCTCCCAAGTTAACAATCTTAGTTTTATCCAAGTTGGACTTGGGCATATTCTCAAAATTCTCGACTTCCTTAACAATCTCTTTGGGTATATCATCTTATTCTGAATCTATGTTCTTTTGTTGTGATATGTCATTGCATGTCACAGTCATTGGTTCATCAAGATAAGTAATAGTAATGCTACACAAGTAAAGTAATGAGAGAAAATAATAAAAGTAAGAAAACTGAAGTGCTTTTGATAAATTCCATAAATATTTTGAACATTGGAGCTCTTTCTTTAAAAAAAAAGTGCAAAAGGAAAGTAAACTAGCAAAATAAAATAGTGTACGGTGCTTGTTCAGCCTTGCTACCCCGAGGCATGCCGGGCTCTGGTGGTTCTGACAGTCCAGTTGTTGAGGCGTGCTCCTCTTTTTACAACCAATATGGAAGGGCCTTTCTCCCCTTCCTCCTCAAAAATGACATAGTAGTGCATATCGTTGTCTTCCGGGAACAAATTCCTCATTGCTCTATGTATTCTTCTTCCTCTTTTGACCCATAGATGACCTCAGCTGGTAGGAAGGTCTACTCCAAACAAGGTACTGGCTGCTCGAACGGATAGTAAGGGCTGCACTAGGGTGACAACCATTCATTGAATTCTTTCCAGGTATACTCATATCCCAATCCGAAAGTGGTTCCATGCTTTTTGAGCTTGACGGGCTTAGTAATTCCTTAGAGATTCTTGCCAAGTCCTTTGCCAGGTTCATACTTGCTCCAGTTTAGTATGCTTTCAGTTTTCTTATCCCACCACTTATCATATCGAGACGTTGACTCGTTAGATATGGAGGTAAGTTTCCCCTCCTATCCTTCTTCTTCCTCCAATTGCTGGGATGGTCTAGCAACTGTATATGAGATTGCTATCATCACCATGAATGATTACCTCCTGGTGATTCCATTCAAACTTCACTACCTGATGTAATGTGGATACTACGTTCCCGACGTTATGAATCTATGGTCGTCCCAATAATAGATTGTAAGATGCCGACACATCTATCACTTGAAAATCAACATCAAACCAAGTAGGCCCCATTTGCAAACACAGGCTAATTTCCCAATAGTAAACCTTTGAGACCCGTCAAATGCCTTAACGTTGATGGCCCCGTCCTTGATTTCATGCAGCCTTTTCCCTAATGTATCGAGTGTCACCAGCGGACAGATGTTGAGACTAGATCCCCCATCGACCATGATCCAGGTGATGAAATAATCTTCACACTGCACGGTGATATGCAATACCTTGTTGTGACTCAATCTCTCCGGTGGCAGCTCATCTTCACGGAAAGTGATTTTGTGACTCTCTAATACCTGACCTACCATGTTTTACATTTCTCCTCCGGTGATGTTGCTTGGTAAATATGCTCACTCACAACTCTTAACAAGGCATTCTTGTGTGCATTAGAACTTTGTAGCAAAGCAAGGATAGAAATCTGCGTTGGTGTTTTGTTCAGATGATCAATGACTGAGTATTCCTTCGCTTGTAAGTTTCTCCGAAGATCATCGGGCCCAGTTTTGGTGATGGTTTGTCGACCAAATTTCTGCTTATTTGACTCAGCCAAGTGTTCTAGAGTGTAAACCTTGCCTGTCCTTGTCATACCCTGTGCTACAAATTTTTCCCCGAACTTGGATTTTCCTTTCCTTCTTTCCTCAACTATGTAGTCCCATGCTGTCATTGATACTGGAATGGGCACCCTTTCTTTGGAAGGTAATACAACAACATCAAATGGTACAGGAGCCTTTGGGGACCCAAACTCGACCTCAATTGGTGTTGGCATTTTTGTGGAGGCTGGTGTTTCAAACTAAAGTGTTATTTGACATGTTTACCTCGACATCATTTGAAGGATGAATCTGGACTAGAATCGGATTAAGGGTGACTGCCATTTTCTTTGGATCATCGCCTTCTGTGATCAAACCGATTGATTCTTTGGGATCCCAATATTCCTCTATTTCAATCATATGAACACCTCCACCCCTATGGTCTGATAGAGGGATATTACGAACATTCAGGGCTAGATCCTTTGCCACGATGATCTTGTTTCCAATCAAAGCTTGGATCTTATCCTTTAGGGAGCGGCATTCATCAATGGTGTGCACTTTCATGCCAGAATGGTATGCACAAGTTTTATTTGGGTTGACCCATTAGGACGGGGTTTTAGGGGTTATAGCAGGGATAAGGGTGACATAACCAGCAACTTTGAGTCTTTCATACAGCTGGTCGATTGGTTCATCAATGGCAGTATACTGTTTGGGAGGTCTGCAGTCGAATTTTGGTCGAGGTCTAGGAAAGTTCTAATAAAGGGGAGGTGATTGATAGTGGATTGTTGAGTGTTGTAGGCTTGCTATACGTATGCGGGTTGGGAATATCTAGGTGAAGCAGGTTGGTATGTAGGAGGTGGGGTTTGGTAGGAGGGTGCGGGTGTTTGGAAATTTGGAGTGGGCTGAGATGTAAGTGGAGGTTGATTGGTGATTTGGTTCTTTGTGCAACCATTATGGCACCTACGTCCCTCTTCTTGGACGTGCCACCAGACTGTAGAGCCTTGTTGGTGGCTTGCAAAGCTTCAAAGTTCGTAACCATACCACTCTTGATATCTTCCTCAATCCTTTATCACAGCTTGATAATGTCAGAATGCCATTTCATGGTGGATGAAGGAATTGTATTGGGGCATAAAATTTCATAACATAGCATAGAGGTTGACCGGGCAAATATAGAGATTATTTTCAATCATCCTCCACCTACTTCCTTAAAGGTGTTTGCAGTTTCTTAGGGCATGCTGGATTCAATAGGCGTTTCATCAAGAATTTTTCCAAGATTGCAAATCCTATGTGCAAACTCCTTTAGAATGATTCCAAATTTGGGTTTGACGAGAAATTCCTCAAAGCCTTTAAGTAATTGAAACAAAGGATCACCACGACACCTATTATTGTCACACACGATTGGTCTCTTCCTTTCGAGCTCATGTATGACGCCACTGGTGTAGCCATTGGATAAATGCTTGGCCAACATCATAAAAAGGTTCTCCACCCAGTCTACTATGCAAGAAAGACACTCAATGGACGGAAAATGAATTACACAGTGACTGAGCAAGAACTTTTTGCCATTCTTTATGCCTTTGAGAAGTTTTGGACTTATTTTTTGGGATCCAATGTGATAGTGTACACAGATCATACTGCTCTTCGCTATCTTAGGGAAAAGAAAGATGCAAAGTCTCAGTTGATTTGATGGGTCTTCTTGTTGCAAGAATTTGACTTCGAGGTCAAGGATCGCAAAGGAACTCAGAATTAAGTACCGGATCATTTATCAAGGCTTGAAGAGGCAGGGAGACCAAAGGGAGATCTTGAGATCAACGATGCATTCCTGGATGAACAAATATTGGCACTTTCTAGAAATTTTGCTCGTTGGTATGCGCATATTTCCAACTACTTGGTTAGTGACCTTATTCCGGATGGATTGGAATCCTATCAAAATAAGAAGTTTTTGACAGATTGTCGGCAATATAATTGGGAAGAACCATTCTTGTTCCATGTTTTTGCTGACAACATCATCAGGAGGTGTGTTCCAGAAGAAGAGATCCAAAGCTTTAGCGCTTGGTGCCAGCGGCGAATAAAGGGGTCGCAATGGTTTCATATGCATGAATGTGAATCAAGAGAAGAGAGTGACTTTATCGGTTTTCTAAACTAGCTATTGGTCTACGATGAGCTCTTCACTTTAACTATTTAGGAAAGATAATGTGTAAGGGTTAATTCTAAAGGCATGCCACGACTCACTGGTTGGGAGTCATCATGGGGGAAATTGAATGCCGGATAAGGTGCTTGAATGTGGCTACTATTGGCCTTCAATCTATCATGATACCAATCAAATGGTCAAAGGTTTGTGACCAATGTCAAAGGCAAGGATCAATCTCCAAGAAGCATGAAATGCCAATGCACTTCGTGATGGAGATAGAAATCTTCGACGTGTGGGGAATTGATTTTATGGGTCCCTTTGTAATCTCTTTTGGGATGAATACATCTTGGTAGCTGTGGATTATGTGTCCAAATATGTTGAAGCAATTGCCTTACCAAACAACGAGGCAAGAAGTGTCACCACATTCTCAAAGAAAAACATATTCAGTCGGTTTGGCACTTTTAGAGCCATTCTTAGTGAGGGTGGGTCTCATTTCTGTAACAAGGCTTTCATGGGGCTACTAGAGAAATATGGCGTCAAGCATAAGGTGGACACATGTTATCATCCCCAATCAAGTGGTCAAGTTGAAGTTTCCAACCGGATGATAAAGAGCATTCAAGAAAAGACTGTCAATGCAAATAAGACTGATTGGTCAAGAAAGCTAGATGACACATTATGGGCATCCGTACAACATAGAAAACTCCTATTGGCACTTCTCCTTATCAGTTAGTCTTCGGGAAAGCTTATCTTCTATCTGTAGAACTGGTACACAAAGCCATATGGGCTATGAAAAGGCTGAACTTAGATTGGGCTTAAGCTGCAAATTTGAGGTTAACACAACTACATGAAATGGAGGAATTCCGTTTCTATGAATATGAAAGTGCAACCGTGTACGAAGAAAGGATGAAGTTCATCCATGATAAAAAGATCTTGAAGAGTGAGTTCAAATCAGGTGACTTGGTTTTTCTCTTTAACTCAAGGCTAAAATTGTTTCTGGGCAACCTCAAATCAAAATGGTCTGGTCCGTTCAAGGTGGTAAATGTCTCTTCTTTTGGAGTAGTGGAACTAGAATCGAATGATGGGGTCCGAACCTTCAAAGTGAATGGCCAGCGAGTCAAGAATTACTTTGATACAGATGGAGAAAAACATTAGGTGGAGCAGCTGACTCTCAAAGATGGTCCGTGCCCGACATCTGAGTTAATCCAAAGGAACGCCAACTTCACCGTGCCGCAACGTTAAATCAAGCACTTCATGGGAGGCAACCCATGTGTGGTAACACCCTTTTTTAGCTTTAAGTTTTTAATTTATTTATTAGATAAATTTACTTGAGCAATTTAAAGTGTGTGTTAGAGTGCAAGGGATTGAAAAGATCATAACACGGGGTAAGATTCCATTAAAAAGGGAAGAAAAATCACTTTTCACGGTTTGCTGTACATATGCGGTCACATTATTACTATGCAGAATGTATTTTGGTCGCAAACCAACATAATATGTTTGGATAAATCTGGTGGTAAAGATGCCACGAGTTGGTGCACTTTGCGGACCGGATTCTAAGTTTGTGATCGTATAATGCACTGTATTTTGGCCCTTCAGCAATTCACTTGAACCTACCACAAATTACTTATGCGGTCATATAGTGTGTTATGCGGTGACATATCCATTGCAGATCATACAAGTATATCCTTCGCATCATTTCAACTCTTACACGTTCAAAACAAAAAAAAATTTAACAAAAAGAAATAAAGCAAAAACGGAAAAAGGGGCAAACAAAGAACGAAAAAGGGTCAAAACGGTTAGTGGCATCTACCAAAGGACAAAAACACTTGAGAATTCATCTCTTTAGTGTGCTTATTCATCTTCACTGGTTTGTTTCCTTGCCCCAATTTTTTTAATTTTTAATTTCACCTTGGTTTCTTCTGTGTTTCTTTTCTATTTCCTTTCTTTGTTCTTGATTCTGTTTTGCAAGTAGATGTCTGCACACATTGTGATAGTATTTTGGGTAGGAAATATGTTTGGGGTACTGGGTAGTAAGAATTAGGACCGCCATTTTTGATAGTTAGAATCAAATCAATAGGGGTCGATGAAATTTGCGGCTTGCATGATCGAAATACGGTATGTATTTCTACCAAATAATTGAACCCTAGTTGGCTGAGGAAGATGATGAAATGCGGCAACATTTGCAATCACATAATTGATACGCGGACTGCAAAGTTACTGCATACCGAAATAGAACACCCAATTAAAAACCTTTGTTTTTGTAGCTATTTTGTGATCGCATTTTCCACTTTGTGGTGGGATTTGAGATAGCAATTTGTCATTTAGTTTTGAAAGAAATCAGGTTTGCGATGGTTATAGGGTCCGCATAGTGGTTATGCAATCACTTACCCCATCACATACTGAGATTAAGTAGTGAACTGTCAAGTTTGCGACAGGTTGCGGTCCGCATAGTGGTTATGCGACCGCATACCTGTCGCACCTTTAAAGTTTTCTAATTTTTTTTTATTTCTTTTCGTTGTTCCCTACAATGACGCTCATATTCTACTTTGGTGCAGATATGGATCCCAAGAAATATTCAGCCTCGGACAAGAAAAAGGCATCCTCTAGACGTTGCGCGTCACAGGAAAAACGATCACGAACAGACTCTAATGTTCCACATCTCTTCCAATCTGATGAGGAGGAGATCTTGACCGCAAATGACCTACAGGCTAAGGTAAGAAGGAAACACGGAGATGATTTCCAACTCCGATTTTGGGTTGATGGGTCTAGGGCACTATATAGAGAATGGCTCGCCAAATGGAAGATCCTCGCCAAAAAGCAATTAAGCTTGAATGGGTTAGAAGAGCAGTACCCCTACATATAGGAGAACATAAAACAAAGAAAATGGGAGTGTTTTACTAAATTGCTGAGTATAATGAGACTCTTGTCTGTGTGTTTTATGCATCGTATGGAGCCTCCAGAAATGCACACCACAAACGCAATAGGATTTTTTGTGACACCGTACTAGTTCAGGGAAAAACTGTATACTGCAGTAGTAAGACAATTAATGAGATATACTTCCCTGACTGGAGATCGGACACCGCTGAGTATGCTGCCAAATGGGAAAATAGGGAAAATCAGCACAGTTAGATTGCTTCGGTGATAGCAAGGGGGACCCCTGCTTGGATCAAGCCTGTACACAAAATATAGAAGGAGGATCTCACATAAGAGGGTCGATTTTGGCTTAGGTTTGTCACCTCACACCTGATATCATCCAGAAACAAGACTGATATAGGCATTGAGAAAGCCATTTTCACTGCATGTATTATGGAGGGCATCAAGATTGTTGTGGATGCTCTTATCTTTTGAGATCTCGGGAATCGGGAAAAGAATCACACCACTTCACTTCCATTCCCCTGCTTGATCACATCCCTTTATAAGGTAGTGAAGGTCCCTGGCATGCCATATTCTGACAGGACAAGAAAGAAGCTGAGAGACATTGATATCACACGCATTAGTGATGTTGTTGCTCCCCCAGAGGTTTAGACTTAGGGTTCGTTTAATGTAGAGCTTCAAACTCCCAAACTCCTATGACCCCTCAGGCTCAAGTTGCGTCTATTTCTACTTCACAGCCTGCCTCTCAGTCCACCACTGCAGCCTATTGCTGCACTTCCAGCCATCTCGAGGCTTGGTCTCATAGCTCAGCATGCCAATGATGGGTAGAACAGCTTCTGAAGAACTTGTCGATCCTCATCAAATAAGTATTTACTCCTATTCAGTCCTTAATGATAGCACTCCAACGACAACAAACGTCTTTTAAGGATTGTCTGCAACAGATTGAGTTGAGGGTTAAGAAGATAGAGCGAGGTGAGGTTCGTGACTTGCCTAGGCTCCGGGAGGAAGTTGCCACTATGAAGACCGAGCTCCAAAAGATGCAGCCTTTGGAGTTTAATCTATCATTCTTCCTACCCATGGAAAGTGAGTAGGGAGCAGACATAGCAGCACCAGGGTTGGACCTTGACTTCTCTACGTTGATGACAAATATTGCACCCCCGACTGTCAGGACTTCCCAGCCTCAGCTCCCACTGCATATATTGATTATCATTCTGAGGAGGAGTTCGGACAGTTTTATAGTCTGAGAGTTATGAGGCAGACGAGGGATAGGATAAGGAAGATTCTTGGTCCGAGGAGGATTAAGGCCCTTAGGAGAAGGGTAAGTAGATTGATGCTCCTAGTTGAGGACGAGGAATAAGTAGCAATTCAGGTAGCAATATCACATTCACTAGGAGACATGGTCGCCCCTGCAGATCTATCAGACAGTCAGCCATCAATGGGTGAGGCTAGTATGTCATATTCTCCAACTCCAGTATTGGATCAGCCAGATATCCCTCCTCCACCAATGGAGGTCACTCCTCATACCGAGATCTCATAGGTCCCAGCTTCAGTATCGGAAGGTGATCCCACCATTACTCAGCCGGCTACCGACTGCCATAGAGCTTAGTGCACCTCATGGAGCCCCTAACTCTATTTTATGTTTTAATGCATTAGGGCCAATGCATGCCTTTTAGTTAGGGGTGGTAGCCTTGTATACACTTTTGCCTTGTATATATTTTTGTCACATTGGAAACTATTGAACTTATGTACTCATTTGTGTTTTGTATATATTGATGTTTTGTGCTTTCCATACATAAGTTATGTTATGCTTGTGTATATAAAAAACAAAAAAACAAGCAGATAATTGTCTATCTTTAGTAATTAGCATTGGATTCCCCTTGGTTTTTCTTCGCCGGGTTCTTTTCCAAGGGTGTAATAGTAGAACCAAGATAGTAGAATGAAGCATATTGACCGGTTTGGTCTACTTGTTTAGTTTCGAGCATGTGTGTCTGTATATAGCATATGCCCTTCCATTAATATATATATATATATATATATATATATATATATATATATATATATAAGAGATATCAACTGTGTGAACTTGAGGCTCGCTCTGTGAATCTATGTCTACCTAGAGTTATACATGCATATATGATGAAACTTTGAGTTGCCAAGTGTTGAACGAGGCCTTCAAACTATATAGTCCGAACAGTTCGTGTGCCATGTGTGTGAGTTCATTGTGTAAAAAATTCTTGTGTTTATTTATGCCATCTAGAACTTGCCTAATTTGTTTTCCGATGCTTATAATATTTATATTTTGTTGCATAAATGACCTTAGGTAATCTTTGTAATTTTTGGAAAACCAGTTAGCCTTTCAAGCCTACCATTGCATAAATGCTATCACTAGTACCCTTTTGAGCCATTAACCTGTTCTTTGGCCACCTTATGACAAACCTTTTCCCTTTTGTAAAATAATTCCCTCTTCTGAACTCGTCCCTCAGTGAACATTGAGAATGAGGCTAAAAGCCTAAGTTGGGGGTGTGGTGTTAATGTGGAAATTGGTAAGGTTGTACATTGACTGTAGGAACATATACCTCAAAGTGCTCATATTAAATTATTCAAGCTCCAAAACAAAAATGTGTATATAAGACAGAGAGAGAAATATTCTATGTACATAAATATGGAGCCTTGAAGAAAATTTGAGAGGTATTTAAGATGGTTCTATGTTGGTAACTAAATGTCAATGAGGCTATGTGGTTTGAAAAGAAGCAAATGTCAACAAGAAAGAAGAATGTGATTAGTGTTCAAGGAGGGTGAAGTCACTTGTACATAAATGCTTATCTGACCCTTCCCTAAACCTACATTACAAGCTAAAAAGTCCTTATGGGATCTCCAATCGAGCATTCTTAAAATAAAACGATGAATTAAAATAAGGGCAACCCAATGGTATGGTATGTTATAACACTTGAAACTCTTTTTTGGGGTGAGTGTATTTGTGAATTCGTCCATTTTTGTTGTCATTATAAATATTGTGATTTTGGGACTTTCTTTTTAGTGAAGGCACATGAATTGTGAGGTTAGACAAGAGTTGCGTTTTTGAGTCAAATGCAAATGCACTCAGCTGAGGGTAACATTTTGTCACATTTGTTTGAGGCTCAAAGTTTCACAAGTTGATTAGTTTCCTTGTATATATCAATGGTTCAGGAAGGGTAAAATAATCGAAAATGCATGCTTATAGTACTAACAACAAATGCCTTCAATGGTCACTATTGTTTCATATTTTATTGATGGAGTCCAACATAGAATAGTGTTGTCTTAGTTGCTTTAGGACAAGCAAGAGTTTAAGTTAAAGGTGTTTATGTTCCGGTGAATTTTGGCACATTTGATACAAATTGCTTAGATTTTAGCTTGTTTTAGATGCAATTATCTTTTATAATTTTGTAATTTTAGTGTTTTTTGCAGTATATGACGTTCAAGGAATTAAGAGCATCGAAATGAATTCAAAAAGTCACAAAAAGACAAGAAAAGAGCAAAAGGAATAGCAAATATGTATATATGATCACAAATCCAACACGCGGGCCGCAGAATGCACACCGAAATCTCAAACCACAACAGTGTTCTAGGCAAAATCCCACACAAGAAATGTGGTCCAGTTTACGATCGCATAACCTGTATGCGAGCCGCAGAATGAACCACAAACTCAACGATATAAGAGGTTCACATAGTTTTCACATAGTCTCTGAAATTTCAGATTGGAGCGTCCCACATTGTTGCATCATTATCCACATTGCCACCGCTTCCTTGAGCTGAGTCCGATCATGGACCAATCGGCTAAGCCGTCTCCCCGAGACGTTACCATAATTTCATTCACACTTTCCAGTTTCAATCAACAATACATTACCACCGTGTGTATATATCATGGCATCCGATCACGGACTAATCGGCTAAGCCATCACCCCGAGATGTTACCATTTTCCATTATTCATCTCATTCCAATTTTTGGTTACACGTGTATTAGTTCACTGGAACTTGGGGCTACAATTTCCACATACCATAACTCACGTTTCACATTGTTCCCATTTTCAACATTTACTTTGCCGCTTAAGATCATAGGCATATACAAAAGCAATTTTAGTCATAAGCATAGAGAGGAATTCGTCAAGCTTGGCATATTAGTCCCAAAGTAACATTGGCATGACATTTAGGTATTCAACGCATAGATCATGTCTCCACGCATCTTCCATTTACAAAGAATAATACATTAAACACATGAAGAAGTATCTACCATATACATTTTCACAACATTAATTCACTTAACATAACAGATACTACATCAATCACGTTTCGAACTTACAATATTTACATGGGCACCATGGAAGCTAAATTTATAAGAGGAGGGAGTTTTAGTTATACATACCTCAAAATGCTCTCCCTTGTGTTTTCAGAATACACCAATACCTCTAACAGTAACAATCTATTAGGAAATAGCAGAAATCGATTAATAATTAGTAAGATTACCCATGGTGTAATTCTCTTAGAAATTTCATCAAACACCTAATCATGTCAAATAGACTACAAGGTTCTACAATGGAAATTCATTCTTCCCTCATCCAATTTCATCAAGAATTACCCAAAATAGTTCATTAATCCCATATACTACAACTTAGTGACACATGCATGGCCTATTTGTAACCCTAAAATATATTTTTGAACTTATAATCTCAGATATGAAATATTAGAAGTAGCGCTTACACAGAAGATAGTGATATAGAGATTAGCATGCTTGATTCTTGAGGGTTTGTGCAAGATTGATGATTAGGAGGCAAGATTCCCTCTTTCTCTCTCTAAAATGCTCTCACCTCTCTCTAGATTTAGTGAAAAATAGTCCCAAATGAAGCCCTAAATCTTAATTATCAAAGTGGGTTCGGATGTGAAAATTGTCAAAATGATCCCCGAAGTCAAATATGTGATGCAGTTATGCTATAGCATAATCGAATGTGGGCAGCATTTTTACGGCATAATCATTATGCGATAGCATAATCGACAACATAATCGAATATGCAACAACATATTCAACATGCGGTATCATAATGTTTTGCCTGACACTGCTTCATTATGCGATGCATATGAGGTCCGCATAGCCGTTTTGCGATCGCAAAATTGGTAGCAAATTAAGCATTTGGTAATTTTATCATAACTTTGTATAGGAATATTCAAATGACGAACGGTTTGAATTGTTGGAAACTAGACTCAAAGAACTTTCATATGATAGGTTGTTCATCATATAAAACCTTATACATATTTAGATAAGCTCGTTCAAAATGTATACTTGTGCAAACTCATTTGGAATCTCAGGCCTCCCATTTGACCCTACATTACACATTATAAGACTTACCCACTTATTTACCAAATCCAATTGATTCCCATCATGTTAGAAGCACATAAAATATCATAATTAGCCTACATGGCACCATGAAACCCTAAATTACTTAGGGAAATTCTATGGTGCCTTACATTCTGCCCCCCCCCCCCCCCCCAACGATCATTTGTCGTCGAATGAATAGTAGAGTCAGGCCTAAATGCTAAAATTAATATATCTCTTTTCTCACCTACCTGAAGTCCCTAAGTTTTTAATAACTCCTAAATTTTCAGATATTTTGGCAGATGCTCCTTTGTAACTAGGCCTATCCACCTGCCAGAGAATCACCAAAACCATCCTAACAACAAATCCACAATGAGAAAAAGCACTACAATGTATATATCAACAATACTAACCACCATTATAAGCACTGCATTATCATAAGGACACTTGAACATGAACTGCACATTTCTAAATCATAATACCTAAAAGGTACCTTTCAAGTCAAAACCTATTGCTATACAATCAAGAGAAAATACCTTCCATAACACTCTCGGCCTTCCATGTGGCCTCTTATACTAAAAGGCTTTGCGATAACATATTCATGGAAACAACCCCAACCTCCAAACTTATTTAGCCAGGATGACAGCTAGATACCTCACATAAGCTAACTATCCATTAAGTTCACTTTTAATAATTTCCACTCGAATAATACACAAAAGATATCCAGCTACCTTCTTTGACATGGACACGTGAAAACACAAAATATATGGGAAAACTTCATACTCCTAGTGCAACCTAATGTAAAATACTCTTATGCAACCTTCATTATCAGTTCATGTAACATCTTCAGGGGAAAATGGGAACAACATGTTTGCCCTCCTAAATTTTGAATCTTTATGTGAACACCCACACTAAACCTTTGATGACCTTCACCAATTACACTAAGATGTGTTATCCTGAACTGACCATAAAAATTACCTATCGAATATATGTGATCACACTGCGAAGCTTCCTCTTTGACTTGTTTGAACTTTCAATACCCCATGGATTTAATTCAATGAGGAACTACAGAGATCAAGATCATGCTGGAATTATTCATTAATCGATTAATGCACAGAGTAGAGTACTTCATAAGGTTATATGCTAAGAGACACAAAGATTACTACTAACAATACTGACTTTGTTAATCACTGTGACGACATCAATTATTAGAGAAATAAGGCATATGGGTAACTCGTACATTGGCCATAGGAACCATTAAGGAGGAATATTTAAGCACACGATCCACTCGTCTTATAGAGTGTAGGGAATATCTATTTATAAAAAATGAGAATAATCTGGCACCTTGAATGTGATATGGGTTTCAAAATACATGAAGTTGAATTACACTCTTAACATTAACTGACACAGGGAATCTATGCCACAAGCCCATGAGGATGAAAAGAAGTTGAACACTTATGAGATTATCATATTTCAAACAGCTTAAACCTTCCTAATAATTGATCATATATGAGAGAACTAAAGATACGACCACTTGTATTCCAAATCAATATGCTCATGTTATGTGCAAAAATCTGAAGGCATCTAATCTTAACCTTTCGCATGTGAAACCATATAGCTTGGACATCCTACCACAGAGGTGAAATCGTGTATTGTTTAGAAGAGTTCCAATGGTTGACGTAATGCTCCAGGAAGAAAGAAAATTAAAACTCATATCCTTCTTAAAGAGGTGGAATTCCAGGGGTAGAAAAATTTTTCACACATGACAATGACGCTGTCAATAATCCTAGAAGCCGAGTGAGCAGAGGGCCATGTAACCCATCCAACCCGACCCATTTAAGACTTTTTGAAAAAGGGACGCACTTTGGTTTGAAATCACTGCAATATATGCTTGAAATTAGGGGAAATCATTACTTTTGGAACCCATGAGACAAGCCCACTTAGCCCTAAAAAATCATTAATAATTTCGAGAAAGTACTTAAAACCATTACGAATTGGTATAAAATAAGGCCTCAAAGTGGCCACATGGATAAGTTTGAAAGAATGAGATGTCTTAATGCATTTATCGAGGAAAAGTAACCTAGGTTATCTAGTGATATGGACAAGTAGAGCAGGTGGATGACTGTTTAGGAGAAAATCTCATAAGGAGTGCGGGCAATATCTTTTTATCCTAAAAAAGGAACATACCCCGACCCTTGACGCCATAAGGCATAAAATTAGATTCACGAGGTGAGTTACCAGATGAAAATAGATAGTAAGACAACACAACTAGGAGCACCGCTTGGAATAAACAAGCTTAAACAGAATTGAAGACATTAGAAGTCTATAGAAAACTGGAAATTTTCCCACTCTTAGGGCGCTTGTAGAGTACATAAAAGTGAGGTTAATTAAATTAGATCATATAGTTGGCTAACTAGTCAAGACATTGAGATAATATCGCATTGAAGATTGCAGGTAAACAACATATGATGTAACACAAATGAAAAGAAAGTGAGAGAGCCATATGGAAGTAACCTTTACACTGTAACCACTAGGCATGGTGTTAATATAAAGTGACTACGAGAAGATACATTTTTGAAAGAAGATATCTGTATTTAGTCACGTGATGTATAGCTCCAGAATTCAAAAATCCAATTACGTTTAGCAACTCTACTTTACAAGGAAGCACTACTGCACACTTCTACACAACCAACTATTACCAGCCAAACTGAGAGGCGCTATAAGACTTGACTGAGAGAGAAGCTTTGGCATACGAATGTGTTACTAGGTGTATTGCTCTTTGGTCAAGCCAAAACCAAAAAGAAAGAATTAGACTGATAAGCAGATCGCTGGACTAGCACATGTATAGATAATCCATTATCGAAAGTAGACGTTTAATCTCAGCAATTACGGCATGCTATCAACCTTTGATGAACTTGAAGTGAGGTGGGAACCGAACGAGATAGAATAAAATAATCATGGAAGTTTGCAGATGTTCATAATGAGTTCTCTATGGATTTTGACTTGAGAAGTACCCAGATGCTAATGGAAGAAAGAAAATAGAAGAAATAGGTGTTGTGCTATGATAACCTCCAAAGGTGCGCTTGGTCTTGACAGAGAGCCTAGTAAGGGCCCATATGAAAAAGGAAGTGTTATAATGACATATAGAAGGATATGTTCTCTCATGGTTATCGAACAAGTATTGAGAAACTAGCACAATGAATCCACTACTAAGGAACATAATTAACACATGTTGTGGAGGTGTAAAGAGAAAATATACATTTGTTATGAGCTAAACATATTTCTGCTATATTAACTCCCAATTACAATACACGACCATGTCACGAGAAACCCCAATACTAGGAACAAAGTGAGCTACTTACTGCGGGATGTCCCAAGTGGACACGAAAGTTATACTAAGATGGTGACGCAAGATCTTCCTATGACAAGGATGTGACGAACTAAATTTTCAACGATTCTTTATGTACATGGTGACCATTTTGATTGACATGCACTCATGTGATTGGTGTTAACTTATGCTCTTATATTAGTACACAGTGAAAAGGTCTCATGATACTAACAACAGAGCAGAGTCATTGTTCAAACCATAGATGATATTCACACCAGTGAGAAAAGGAGTGACTCGAGAAGTATCACAACACTAGAATTTTTTACATGAAACTTGAAACCACATAGGTAAACTTTACCATGGTGAATGCACATGCTCAAATAAGCAGGTGTTGTCCATTTAAATAAAAGATCCTTGTAAGAAATTCATCGGACATAGTCCCTTGTTTAGGATTTAGGAAAGCAAGTGGGAAGTGTTAATAGTGTTATAACTCAATTCAAGAACATAATTATAGATCTCAATCCCATAGGAGGCTGTAAGTAAGAGAACTGGATCAGGAGGTTTCATGAATAATTTTTCTCGTTCAAAGAGTAGGTGCATGCAATGTTTTGTGATTCAACATCTTGTTAATACCATTTTATGAGAAGTATTCACAATGGATGTACATATACAACAAGTAGAAATTGTGTGTTGTTCATATTGATGTACTAAGGAGTGACTTACCTGGTGACTTTCGGTTGACAGGGCAATAGCTTAATCGATACCCCTCGACTCCGCATATCTAATATACGTACGTAGCATATTGATATACTACATGATCAGGTGGTGCAGAGACATTAATAGGGACAAGGGTACTCCCCCTAGAAACAAGTTCTACCAATCCCTCCGTAGCTCGATATATTCTTCTAAAAAACTCTTGGGAAATCTCCCTCAGACTCAATGGTAGGGTCATTTCCTTCTTATTGCTTCAAACTCAGGGATTATGGTATCAAGATTACTCATTTTAAGAATAAGGAATAGCGAGGAAATTAGATCCCTATCTTGAGCTCTACTGCATGATCTGGAGTATCAAAGAAGGGTGAAATTCCTAAATGTCCGAATAGCCTCCAACTTATAGATGTTGTCCCACCCCAAAATTCGAGGAGCACGACCGATGCTCAACTGAGTAAACCCGGCTGAACAAGCCTGTCAGATTTCATTCTACCATAGGCTAGTTCATGAATAAAGAGGGAATGCTATCCTATTTAATCAAAATGCTAATCAACCTTCCACTAGAAACTTACATTTCATTTCCGTTAATGACTTCATTCATAATTTCAAAATATTACAAGATACAAGTTAATAAAAACATGCTTGTCTAATAATAACATTACTAGCCCTAAAGCCCAACATCAACCACCACACACAAACAGTCTACGGAGCTTCTAAGTACAATAGAGGAGAACTGGGAAAATACCGACAACAAGGCTCCGGCTATACCTCCAAACATGACGAGAAAATGGAACAAAGTACATAACATGACCCCGGGATAGAGTGGGGCTCATCAATTCTGCTAGGAAGGGAATACTGCTATCACTAGCCAATGCCTCTCGCTGTAGAACAACCCGTATCATAAAACGATACAACCGCCCCCGTCAAAAAGGATGTTAGTGCCGTCGAATAGCACTATTATGTAAGGCTAAAAGTCCTCTTTCAAATAGAATATCCATATAAGCAGAAACAACACATAGAAGCTGCAAGTCGCAACTCACAATATCCAAACAACTAATTAAAACTTAATGATTTTCAAGTAAGAAAATATTTTACATATATTTAGTTGGGAGATCACTAGCACCAACCTACCACCATCTTTGTTAGCACGGAACCTGATCACGCCGAATCGGCTAGGCCATCTCGCCACGGAACAATGTGGTTTGATGTTATGGTGCGAAAGAAAGTTTCACAAGAACAGTACCACCATGTGCGCAACATGGAGTCTGATCTCCATCCGATCAGCTAGGACGCCTTGCCACATATGTCGCATGGGTTGGATTTTCTTTTCCAATTCACAAGTATTAGCTTCATCCCACATTGGGGGAAATAGTCACACTCCACCCCTACACCAACACGTGTAGATTCAGGTGTAGGCCTTATGACCCACCCTTCCTCGGTATTGCTAATGATGCTCCCAAAAATATTTTGGTTCGATTTAATATTTCACACAATTGCAGTATAAATATAAGTATACAAATATAGTGTAAATGCAACCATGCTTATTTCCATGCCTTTCATAATTTATAGCTTTTATTAATTTTCTCAATCTCTCTCGATAAAAATATCCCTTTGGCACGTTGGGCCTTTCACAAGGTTTATCTTTCTCATGGCACGAAGGCCACATATGATTTCCCCCATTTTCATCTCCTTTATTTCCAAAAATTGCCAACCAATATCAATGTGCCAAGTATTCCAAAAATTTTGTATATATTCGAATTTAATAGTAATAGAATCATCAATCATAAAGGATCCTTCCCAAGGAGGGACATGTCAACCAATAACTAAAATACACATTGTAATTATAAGCAAGCAATCACCTCGGTTATCCTTAAATTATTCCTTTCCTGTTTTAAAAATTGTACAATTTCAACATTGGAATGTGTAAGGACTCACATTGTAATGGATGTATTTTAAAATGCAAGGTAATATCTAGAACAACCACTTATAGGCATAGTTCAGGTACTAGACCTTTAGGTCATTCTATTTAAAAGCTAGTTCATAACAGTTGGGTCGAGGCTTATATCGTAACTTGTTTCACATTTTCCCATTCCATTCACTTCCAACTATCTTTATATTTATCATCAAATAGACACACTCAAACAAGGAATTTTGTACACATAAGAGAAACTATGGTCATTAAGAAAATTGGATTCTCCTCGGCCAATTAAAATACTAACCTTCATTTAAAGTGACTCAAGACTATATCACACTTAAATTTGCAAAAACAATGTGAAATTCACTTTCGAGAGAGAAATTTTGGCCTACATACTTCGATTGAGCTTCTCTTAAGTCCTACTATACTCCGAGACTCTTAGCAACGTCAATATTTCGGGAACATGGCAAATTGAAGCTCATTTGAGCATATTCTCAAGTACTAAGGGTGCATTATGCTTTTAAAACCTTTTTGTGAAAGATCCTACCACCCCGCATCCCCTCATTAGCTCAAAACCTAACCAAATGCTTTTAAGAATTCATGCATACAAGATATTCACTTTCTTCCTTCTCAATTTACCTCCTAATGGTCTACCCTAGTTATAACTAGTAATCAAGAGCTCGGGTTACGGAACCTTACCTTTTTGGAAGAAGACCCAGGTGCCTTTCTTGAAAATCTTCAAAGTTCAAGCAAGATTTTTGGATAAATGTCGCATAATGCACCACAGAACTGCCCTTCACAAAATTCCAAGGAAATTATGCGACAACTATGTGGTCTGCATTTCAGTTATGTGATCGCATAATGGACAACATTTTGACCTTAATTTTGTCTAACCGACTGACTCACTTTGCGGTAGAAATGCAATCCGCATACTTGATTTACGACCGCATAGCAACACTTTTCTAGAAAACTTAATTTCTTGACTTTTTAATGCATATCTTAGTCCAAAAGGGTCTAAAACGCGGCGAGCTTGAATTTCTAACACATACTCCTAACTAGACACTACGAGATCTCAGGTTTTGAGCAAAAATTTTCACGGGGCCTTACAGATGTGGTCGACAACACACCGATAAGAAGGACTCTACTAGACACGGCTCCGAGACATCCTAGGACACTTTTTAACCTTAGACTCTGATACCAAATTTGTCACGTCCCAAGATCTGAGACGCGCGACCGACGCTCAACCGAGTAAACCCGACTGAGCAAGCCTGATAGGTTTCCTACATGCTACCTAATTTTGCCTATGAATAAAGAGGAAATATACATTATTAATCAAATTCTATAAACAAGTCTTTAACGATTTCCATTTCATTTCCATTAGAAATTTCGTTCATAATTTTGAAGATATACACGTTTTACACATCTTTTCCAAATATCATTATTTCTATTTTTATTCTAATACTTGACACTACCCACGGCCTGGCTACGGAGCATCTAACACAATTGAAGAGTAATGTAATATGGAAATGCCGGTAATAAGGCTCCGGCTATACCTAAAAATACAAAGTATATGATAAACAAATGAAACAGAACCCCAAAATGAAATGGGGCTCATCAAGTCAGCTGAAAGGATGATGTGGCACTAGTTGCGACCAACACTACTTGCTATAGAAAAACTTACATCCATTTAATGATTTAGTGTCCCCGGCAAAAGGGACATTATTTCCATCGAATGTATAAGTATGTATAACTAAACACCATCCAGTTAGAAAGAACAACCATAAAAGAGTAAAAAGAAACCATATGGACAATAAAGCTTCAAATAAGCACCACGTCAACAATATAAGAGGTTCATATTTTTCGAAATTTCAAATTGGAGGGTTCTACATTAGTACATGATTATCCACATTGCCACCGCTTCCTTGATCGGAGTCCGATCACGGCCCAATCAGCTAAGTCGTCTCCCCGAGACATTACCATTATTTCATTCACCCTTTCCAGTTTCAATAATTAAAATATTACCACCATGTTTATATATCACAGCCCAATCGGCTAAGACGTCTCCTCGAGTGTAAGGCCCCGAAAAAACAATTTTGCTAAGTAACCTAAGATTTTGTGGTGTCATGTAGGCCTATTATAAAATTTTATGTGCTATTAATATGGTGGACATCAATTGTTTTTGGTAAATAAGTATACAAGTCTTGTGGTATGTAATTTGGGGCCCAAGGAAAGGCCTAATCCTAAGGTAAATTGGAAAAATCTTCATAATAGGCTAAGATTCCAAATGAGTTTGCATAAGTCCTCTTTTTGAACGACCATATTTAAATATGTATAAGGTTTTATTTGATGAACAACCTATCAGATGAAAGATCTTTGAGTTAATTTCCAACGCTTCAACCCGTTCATCATTTGGACATTCCTACACAAAGTTATTGTCAAATTACCAAAGGCTGGAAAAATGTGATCTTGTGTCAGATATGCGATCGCAAAAACCACTATGCGGTCCCCATACTTGATTTGCGCTAGCAAATATGGTCGCAAATTGGACCAGTGTAGCCCAGTTTTGGGCATCGAGTTTTGCGATGCGTTTGCGGCCATCATACCCATACTGCGGTCTATTATGCGATCGTAGACCCGCATTCGGAGGGTTAATATACCTACTTTTATAACCCGACCCCATTTTAATATATAGTGTTTGAGGGTTCTTTTGGGTTCATTTTTCTACTGATTTTAGAGAGAGTTGAGAGCATTTTAGCGAGAGAAGGAGGAACCCAACATTCTATCATCCAATCTTGCATCAATCTTCAACTGTTGGAAACACGTTTCAAATGCAATATACTAAACGTGTGTTCTTTTGTAGGTTTTGATGAATGTCAAACAAAGCAATAAGCGATATATAGCAGTGCTCAAGGACAAGCACAAAATGGATGCATTACAAGAAGCTCAAGACAAAGTTTAGAAATGTTATAATTGAGTCAATATTAATTGTGATCTAGATTCCTCAATCTTGGCTCATAACATGGCTTCTCTACTAAAATTATTTTTCCAAAATCATGCATATCTAACTTAAGTGTCAAATGATTTTAAACTATGCATATTTATATTTGTTAAAATGTTTTTCAAACATGCCTCAAAAATCTGGGCTAAGATAATCGATTATGTACTTATGATAATCGAGTATCTCTAAGCCAAGACTGCATGACAATCGATTGTGAATTAATGATAATCGATTGTGAGTAAGTCAGTTAACATCAGGTTTTTGCAAACTGCATAACAATCGATTGTGTACTTTTGATAATCGATTGTTAAGTGAGGCAAAGTTTTCAAAACTCAGAAAAATCGATTATGAACTAATGGCAATCGATTAGAATGAGAAAAATGTCTCCCAGTGTTTTTAAATAAATTAATAATCAATTGTGGCTTTTGATAATCGATTATATATGAGACAGAAAGTTTTGAAATTAATTAATAATCGATTATGGCTTTTGATAATCGATTATATATGAGACAGTAAGTTTTGAAATTAATTTATAATCGATTGTTCTATTTGATAATCGATTGTTGGAACTAACCGTTGTCATACTTTTTCAAATTACCTTCAGGTAATCGATTGTTGATATTTAACAATCGATGTTTTGCGTAAAATCTGGAAAAGATTTTCTGAACGTTGTTAAAATAATCGATTGTTGATTTCCTGATAATCGATGTTTTATGCCAAAAATTGGAAAGGATTTTTTTAACGTTATAAATAATCGATTATTGATTTGAAGTAATCGATTGTTGACGTAAAATCTGGGATTGAATTTTTGATCTGATAGGCAAACAATCGATTGTTTAGTCTTGACAATCGATTGTCACTGAGTAATTTCAGCAATCCTTAATTGGCAATTAGACAACGGTAAGACTGAGTTTTTCACCTATAAATACAGGCTTAACTCAGTGTTTTCACAACAACAACACATACAATTTAAGTATTTTCATTGCTAAAAGCTTTCTTACATTGATCATCATTTTCATTCATCCATAAAGCTTTTTGAAGAGCCATTCTATTGAGCTAAGTTGTTGTGATCTTGAGCGTACTATTTCTACTCATATCTACTCATTGAGGAGTACTTTGTAAAGTGAGTTTGTTTTGTGTTTGTAAGAGAATTGCGATTCTCGTTTGTTGAGGAACTTGTGATTCCTCAATTGAAGTCTTTGGGATTGTTATCCCCGAGCAGTTGAAGTCTTTGGGATTGTTATCCCCGAGCAATTGAAGTCTTTGGGATTGTTATCCCCGAGCAATTGAAGTCTTTGGGATTGGTATCCCCGAGCAATTGAAGTCTTTGGGATTGTGATCCCCGAGCACCTAGGTGAGGCTTGTGTCCTCAGCTGTAACGGTTTGTTAAGCACCCGTAAGCTTGACAAGTTTAGTGGAAATCTCGAGAGAGTCTCTCGGGGACTGGACTAACCACGTTTGTGGCCAACCAGGATACATCATTGTGTAAGCTTATTTTACTGCACTTGTTTTAATTTCTGCAAAGTTTTTAAATTCCGCACTAAAACGCTTAATATTTTTAAAACGCTATTCACCCCCCCTCTAGCGTAAAGCGTTATTTCCAACAATTGGTATCAGAGCCATACTCTCTGAAAAACCTAACCGTTTGAGAGAACCATCCATGGCTTCTACTCTAAATTTCTTTGCAGGAATAGGTGAAGGAGAATGCAGCATGTCGCCTCCAATATTAGACGAAAACGACTACTCAGTCTGGAAATATCGGATGCAAGTTTTTACAATGGCAAACGATTTGTATCTATGGCAAGCTATTAAACACAGTGATCAACTGACGACAAAAGTCGGGAAAGATAAGGTAAGTGAATACAACACTAAAGCTATGAATATATTACATAACGCCTTGAACCAGGAACTTTGGCGAAAAATCTCCCACTATAAAACTGCTAAGGAAATGTGGGACAAACTTGAGGAATTGCACGAAAACACGCCTCAAAAAGCGGTCAGCACAAACGATGAATCAACTGGTCAGTGCCTCATGGCAGACGAAAAAGACGAGGTAAGTACATCTAACGATATACAAATTGCTTATAACAAACTGCATGATGAGTTGGTAAATGCTTCTAAGACTATTAAAGATTTACAAAGAACTCTTTCTTTACAAGAAGAGGATTTTCAAAAACAACTCTTTTTAAAAGACAAGGACTTTGAAGAACGTCTTTCTTTAGCTCAAAAAGGTGTTGAAAATCTGTCTCGTGATAACGAGAATCTTGCAAATGAAAATCAATTTTTGTTAAATGATAGTATAGAACTTAGACAAGTCATCAAGACTATGCATGAAGCCTCTTGTGTTGATAAATGCTCTACTTGTACTGCTTGTGAGTCCTTAAAACTAGAAAACACAGAACTTAGGAAAACATTAGAAACACGTAGTAAAGAAGTTCCTAAAGTTGTTGAAAAAGAAACGCCTAAGAAATATCAACGGCATAAAAACAAAAACTTCACTACTCCACCTAGAAATAACTCTAAGGTATTAAACAAGCCTAGAACAAATTCTTTTAGACCACCTAGACATTATGCTAGAATGTATGAAAATAAGGGTAGAACTAATATCTTTAGACAACCTAGATCCGAATCTAGGATTCTTGCAAACAAGCCTACAAATAGTAATTTTCGGCAACCAAGAAATAACTCTAGGAACGAGCTTAGACCACCTAGACATGACACTAGGTCCTTCAACAAGTCTAGCACTAATGACTTTAGACCATCTAGATATTATACTAGAAATGGGAACAATATATCTAGTGTTAATCATTTTCATTCACCTAGAACTTTGTTGGCTCAACCTAGGCATCAACACAACCCGAACGTAGTATGTCATTACTGCAATCGTATAGGTCATATTGCACCTATGTGTTTTACAAAGCATAGAGATTCTTCATATTATTATGGTCGTTATTTGCCTAACCCCCAAGGACCCAAAATGGTATGGGTACCTAAAGAATATTAATTTGCCTTGTAGGTGTGCTTGAAGGGATCAAGTGTACTATGGTACCTTGACAGTGGATGCTCCAGACACATGACAGGAGACGAATCCAAATTCCTTCAACTAGAGCACAAAGAAGGAGGAAGCGTTGTATTCGGTGACAACAATAAAGGACAAATTATTGGCATCGGATCGGTCGGTAAGAATGAAAAATCCTCTATAAAGCATATATTACTTGTCAAAGGATTAAAGCATAATCTCTTGAGCATAAGTCAATTATGTGACAAGGGAAATCTTGCGTTGTTTGATTCAGATGAGTGTCGAGTGTTTAGACGTAGTGATTTCAAGATTATTCTACGTGGTTTTAGAGTTGACAATATTTACATGGTTGATCTTGAAAACTCCTCATCCGAGTATGTTGATTGTTTGTTGAGCAAAGATGATAATGTGTGGTTGTGGCATCGTAGAGTAGCTCATATGAACATGCATCTTTTAAATAAATTAATTTCTCAAAATCTAGTGATTGGTCTTCCTAACTTAAAATTTGAAAGTGATACTATTTGTGACTCATGTCAGAAGGGGAAGCAAACAAGAGCATCTTTTAAATCCAAAAATGTTGTTTCAACCTCTAGACCTTTACAACTATTGCATATGGATTTATTCGGACCATCCCGCATCGAAAGTCTAGGAAGAAATAGATATGCTTTTGTAATTGTTGATGACTTCTCTAGATTTACATGGACATTATTTCTTGCACATAAAAGTGATGAATTTCTTAGCTTCAAGCTTTTTCTTAAAAGAGTTCAAAATGAAAAGGAATCAACTGTCACTTCCATTAGAAGTGATCATGGGGGAGAGTTTGATCACAATCTCTTTGCGGATTTTTGTGATGAACTCGGAATCGAGCATAGCTTTTCCGCTCCACGTACACCACAACAAAACGGGGTGGTGGAAAGGAAAAATAGGAGTCTCGAAGAGATGGCTAGAACCATGCTCGACGAAGCTAAGATTCCCAAACACTTTTGGGCAGACGCCGTGAGTACCGCATGCTATGTTTTGAATAGAGTAGCAATTCGGCCGATACTCTTAAAAACCCCATATGAACTCTACAAAGGTAGAAAACCTGACATTTCACATTTACGTGTTTTTGGTTGTAAATGTTTTGTGCATAACAATGGAAAGGACCAACTAGGAAAATTTGATGCAAAGTCGGATGAAGGTATCTTCATTGGCTATTCTTCTCGTAGTAAAGCTTATAGGGTTTTTAATAAAAGAACCCAAGTTGTAGAGGAATCTCCTCATATTGTATTTTCCGAAGATAATACTCGCTTGGCGAGAAAGGATTGTGGTCTTGATCTTTCAGGTATTCTGGAAAGCCTAAAGGACAAAATTCAAGAAGAACCACCAAGGAAAGAAATTGACAAAACGGTGGAACAACAAATTGAAGAAGCTCCTCAATCGGAAAATGAACCAAAAGAGCAAACAGAATGGAGGACAGTCAAAGACCATCCTCTCGATCAGGTAATAGGCGACGTTGGAGGAAAGGTAAGTACCCGGAGCTCCCTTAGAAATACCTTAGATCTTACTGCTTTTGTTTCTCAAATTGAACCCAAAACCATCTCTGAAGCAATTGGGGATGAATTTTGGACCTTGGCAATGCAAGAGGAGCTTAACCAATTCAAACGTAACAACGTTTGGGATTTGGTGCCAAGACCCGAAGGTCATACCATAATTGGTACGAAATGGGTTTTTCGAAATAAATTAGATGAAAATGGCATAATCACTAGAAACAAAGCTAGGCTTGTGGCTCAAGGCTATAATCAAGAAGAAGGGATTGATTATGATGAGACATATGCTCCGGTAGCTAGATTAGAGGCCATCCGTTTGTTGCTTGCTTTTGCATCTTCTATGAATTTCATTTTATATCAAATGGATGTGAAAAGTGGCTTTTTAAATGGTTTTATCCAAGAAGAAGTTTTTGTAAAGCAACCCCCCGGTTTTGAAGACTTTAATTTTCCCAATCATGTTTTCAAACTCAAAAAGGCCCTTTATGGTTTAAAACAAGCTCCTCGAGCTTGGTATGAAAGGTTGAGTAAATTTCTTTTAGAAAATAATTTTATTCGTGGAAAAGTTGACACAACTTTATTTGTCAAGCATGAAAACAATGATATCTTGCTAGTTCAAATATATGTAGATGATATCATTTTTGGTGCTACTAAAAATGCTCTATGCAAGGAATTTTCAAACTTAATGACTAGCGAATTTGAGATGTCCATGATGGGTGAGTTACAATTCTTTTTGGGATTACAAGTAAAACAAATGAAGGAAGGTACATTCATTTGTCAAAGCTAGTATTGCAAAGAACTGCTTAAACGTTTTGACTTGAACAATGCAAAGGAAATAGCAACTCCCATGAGCACATCCGATCATCTCGACAAAGATGAAAAAGGTAAGGAAGTCGACATCAAAAAGTACCGAGGTATGATTGGCTCTCTTCTTTATCTTACTGCTAGTCGTCCGGACATCATGTTTAGCGTGTGCGTCTGTGCCCGTTATCAATCATGTCCAAAAGAGTCTCACCTTACTGCGGTAAAGCGGATTCTAAGGTATCTTGTCGGTACTACCAATGTGGGTCTATGGTACCCCAAAGGTTCTTCATGCCAACTTATTGGCTATTCCGACTCCGATTTTGCTGGATGCAAATTGGATCGCAAGAGCACTAGCGGCACTTGCCACTTGCTCGGTAGCGCTTTAGTTTCTTGGTTTAGTAAGAAGCAAGTTAGTGTTGCGTTGTCCACAACCGAGGCTGAATATGTAGCCACGGGGAGTTGTTGCGCTCAAATCCTATGGATGAAACAACAACTCTTGGACTATGGCCTACGTCTTGATCACATTCCTCTTAGATGTGACAACACTAGTGCCATATGCTTGACGAAGAATCCCATTCTTCACTCGCGAACAAAACACATTGAAATTAGACATCATTTTATTAGAGATCACGTTCTAAAAGGCGATGTCGAAATTGAATTTGTTGAAACAAAAAGCCAATTGGCAGACATCTTTACAAAGCCCTTAGATAAAGAGTCCTTCTTCCGAATTCGTAGTGAACTCGGAATCCTTGACTCCACGTTGATCTAAGTCATGCATTGCATTTTATTTCTTACATAATTTCTAACTTGAGCGTCGGAGGCGTCTAACATTTTTTTTGCAGGTATCACTCTAAAGAAAAGGGGATCTATCTTAATTTTCCAATAAATAAACTTGTGTTTATTTCACATTTTTTTTTATTCTTCCCTTATGTAAATTTTTTGCTAATGGCAAAAGGGGGAAGAAACGGGATATCAAGAAGTATGCTATATCACTCTCAACTTCATTCATGCTTAAAGTGAGGGGGAACATGAATTGAGGGGGAACATCAAACTGCATACTTTACTCTTGTCTTGGATTATCAAAATAATTATTGCATATATCCCGCTTATGTTTGCCATTATCAAAAAGGGGGAAATTGTTGGAAACACGTTTCAAATGCAATATACTAAACGTGTGTTCTTTTGTAGGTTTTGATGAATGTCAAACAAAGCAATAAGCGATATATAGCAGTGCTCAAGGACAAGCACAAAATGGATGCATTACAAGAAGCTCAAGACAAAGTTTAGAAATGTTATAATTGAGTCAATATTAATTGTGATCTTGATTCCTCAATCTTGGCTCATAACATGGCTTCTCTACTAAAATTATTTTTCCAAAATCATGCATATCTAACTTAAGTGTCAAATGATTTTAAACTATGCATATTTATATTTGTTAAAATGTTTTTCAAACATGCCTCAAAAATCTGGGCTAAGATAATCGATTATGTACTTATGATAATCGAGTATCTCTAAGCCAAGACTGCATGACAATCGATTGTGAATTAATGATAATCGATTGTGAGTAAGTCAGTTAACATCAGGTTTTTGCAAACTGCATAACAATCGATTGTGTACTTTTGATAATCGATTGTTAAGTGAGGCAAAGTTTTCAAAACTCAGAAAAATCGATTATGAACTAATGGTAATCGATTAGAATGAGAAAAATGTCTCCCAGTGTTTTTAAATAAATTAATAATCGATTGTGGCTTTTGATAATCGATTATATATGAGACAGAAAGTTTTGAAATTAATTAATAATCGATTATGGCTTTTGATAATCGATTATATATGAGACAGTAAGTTTTGAAATTAATTTATAATCGATTGTTCTATTTGATAATCGATTGTTGGAACTAACCGTTGTCATACTTTTTCAAATTACCTTCAGGTAATCGATTGTTGATATTTAACAATCGATGTTTTGCGTAAAATCTGGAAAAGATTTTCTGAACGTTGTTAAAATAATCGATTGTTGATTTCCTGATAATCGATGTTTTATGCCAAAAATTGGAAAGGATTTTTTTAACGTTATAAATAATCGATTATTGATTTGAAGTAATCGATTGTTGACGTAAAATCTGGGATTGAATTTTTGATCTGATAGGCAAACAATCGATTGTTTAGTCTTGACAATCGATTGTCACTGAGTAATTTCAGCAATTCTTAATTGGCAATTAGACAACGGTAAGACTGAGTTTTTCACCTATAAATACAGGCTTAACTCAGTGTTTTCACAACAACAACATATACAATTTAAGTATTTTCATTGCTAAAAGCTTTCTTACATTGATCATCATTTTCATTCATCCATAAAGCTTTTTGAAGAGCCATTCTATTGAGCTAAGTTGTTGTGATCTTGAGCGTACTATTTCTACTCATATCTACTCATTGAGGAGTACTTTGTAAAGTGAGTTTGTTTTGTGTTTGTAAGAGAATTGCGATTCTCGTTTGTTGAGGAACTTGTGATTCCTCAATTGAAGTCTTTGGGATTGTTATCCCCGAGCAGTTGAAGTCTTTGGGATTGTTATCCCCGAGCAATTGAAGTCTTTAGGATTGTTATCCCCGAGCAATTGAAGTCTTTGGGATTGGTATCCCCGAGCAATTGAAGTCTTTGGGATTGTGATCCCCGAGCACCTAGGTGAGGCTTGTGTCCTCAGCTGTAACGGTTTGTTAAGCACCCGTAAGCTTGACAAGTTTAGTGGAAATCTCGAGAGAGTCTCTCGGGGACTGGACTAACCACGTTTGTGGCCAACCAGGATACATCATTGTGTAAGCTTATTTTACTGCACTTGTTTTAATTTCTGCAAAGTTTTTAAATTCCGCACTAAAACGCTTAATATTTTTAAAACGCTATTCACCCCCCCTCTAGCGTAAAGCGTTATTTCCAACATCAACAATTAAAGAACCAATCACAAGTTCTTCATCTACGAGGTAAGATTCTATACATTAGGCTTTAATTTCAAGTTTGGGGTATAAGATGGGCTATTGAGGTATGATGCTTGGGTGTAATACTATTATGTATACATGCATGTATAAATTAGGTTTGTGGAAATATTGTTGAACATAAATAAGTAAAGATTGGGTTAAAGAATGAAGGAAACCTTGTAAAAGAGATTTGAAACCAAGATACTCAACTAGTATTTGATAAAATGCTCAAATGAGCTAAAACCATGAGTACCTTCCTAATTTGTGTTCAATTCTATTATATCTCAAAGTAGATTGGCATTGCTAGAATTTTTGGAACGTCGTAGTAACTTAAGAAAAAATTAAACAAGATATGCATGGCTAAAACCTCGTCTCTTAGAAATTGAGCTTCCGTGGTGCCCATGTAAATGTTGTAAGTTCAGAACGTGATTAATGCAGTACTTGTTTTGCTATGTTAAGCGAATTATTGTTGTGAAAATGCATGTGGTAGGTACTTCTTCATGTGTTTAATGTGTTATTCTTTGTAAATGAGGGTATGTGAATAATGTGAACTAAGTGCTAAAATGCCTAGATTTCAAGTCAAGTTTTAATTGAAATTGTAATGCCAAACTATGTGAAATCATCTATGTATAAAGATGTTTGAAGTAATCGAATGAAATTGGGAAATAGAGTGTGGCCAATGTACCGAGATTTTGAATTATAATTGTAGCTGGTGATGCCTATGACATGAAAAAAATATGAAACAGATTATGAAATGAGCCTCGACCTTGCTTTCCATAAATGACTTCAATAATAAAGTGCCCTAGAGGCTTTGTACACAATTTATGCCATAAGTGGCTGTTCGAGATAATGTTTTCCTTAAGAGTACATCCAATGTGATCCGAGTTGTTAGATACTTCGATTTTGAAATTGTACATTATCATGATTGGAAAAGAGTAATTCAAGAACAATTGGTTTAGTTTGTTGCTTATGCATTTGATGTGTGTCGTTATTGTGGTTTGGTTTGTCCCCCCTGCAAAAGTCCATTGTGTTTAAAGTTCCGTTGTTAATAAACATGAGGTGTATGATTTCTGAAATATTGTATATGCTCATGATTCATAATTCCTCTCATGTCTACTTGACATCTTGAATTGAATGGCTTATTATGGAAATTAATATTGATGTGAAATATGTGAAAGGATGTGAAATGTGGGATGTGAGCATATGTTTTTTACTCCTTTGAGATGACTCCGACATGACTATTAAGTTTACGATTTTTCCTTTTGAATATTTTTTTAGGATTTAATTTTAGATTTAATTGCGTGTCTGCGTTTTTCTCATTAATGCATGCATAAAATCATATAAAAAGAATAATAATAATAAGTACAGGATTACATAAGCATTTAGGACCTAATTTCATAATTTTGCTAGATTAATTGGGTAATTAGAAATACAAAAATCACAAAATTAAGTAGTATTTCCAGCATCTTAATTGTTCTGCATTTTTGTATTTTAATTTGTTGCACTTTTATTTACATTTTGCATAATAGGTGGTTATTAAGTTATTTTAAGTTTAATTAGGATTTTTTTAAGAAAAATGCAAACAAAAAATATATAGATCTTTTCAATAAACCACCCAGGCTGGCCACAATTGGGCAAGACCTGGGTGGCCCAAGTCTTTTAAATCCTGTAAAAAAAGCCAGATGCCCAGCCCAAACAATGGGTCCCTGACCCAGTCTGTCGTTTTGGGGCAATTCATCTCGACCATTGATCACAGGCCATCCAACGGCCCTAATGTCATTCCCAAACCCCCATATATATGTCCAAATGTCTCTGTACATTTAGAGACCAACGAGTCATCTTCCTCGTATCTATATCACCACCCATCCTCCGCCATAAGACCATCGTTGACCACCTATCAACCATCCTAACGCCGCCGCCGGAAATTGCCTCACGGCGGTGGCCGGTCACCAAACAACCTCAGATTTACACCACCGGGCCACCTCGACCCCCTCTTTCCCTCCCCATGGTCAGTGTTCTTCGAACAAGTGCCAAACTCTTCGAATATTCGAAAGAATATTCACTGGCACCACCGTCTCGGCGACCCAACCCCAAACCAACACCCCTGAATCACCTTCCCTCCCTCTTTTCAACCGTCTAAACCATACCCTTCAAATCCTAACGAACCGGCTCGAATATCGAATCAAAATTAACCTTAAATCCTAAAACTCATCGGAACCCGGTCAAATTGATCTCAGATGACCCTGTCCTATCCCTATCCTCAACTCTACCACCCACAACCCTCAAACACAACTGAGTACAAGGGAAAACCAAATCTGAGACCTCACCTGGTCTCAAAATCAATGAACCATCCTCTGAACCCTTCTCCCCTCTTCAATACTCAAGGCGAAAGCCTTAGAAGATTAAAAAACCTCTCAAAAGGGGTCAGCGAACCATGGAACTGGAAGAGTTCCAAGTTGAGGATTGCATGCACGAAAGCTAAGTGTCCTATGCTCTAATTACTGTCAATGCTTGTATATATTTCTTGTTTAATTGCTTGTTTTCTACATTCTCATCCAAAAGTGTTTTGAGTAGTCATCCTTGCCTGCTATATCCTTTTGGTTCCATATGGTGTTACTTGCTTGAATTCATCGGTCCTCTATAATCTTCTGAGTAGTCTGATCTCATGCTCATCCTTGTCTCTTGACTCTTCATTTGTTTCATCTCTGAAATTCTGAATGGTTTGTTAAATGCTTATCTTCGTTGATCCTATTTGTTTTACATCATGTTTAATGATTTTGAGTAGCTGTTTCCTTTTAAGAGTCTCATACTAATCATAGTGGTTTTCTAGTAATTTTGATCTTTTGTATTTGCACGTGTTAGGCTAAGTTTCTATTCTGAATATTTTAACTGCTAATATCAGCCTTGTTTTAATTTCTTGGTTTTTACGCATATCCTGAGTATTTAATCTTTGTTACTCATTTCTTGCCTTTTAAGTTTTTTGCTGAGTGTTGATCATTTTTATAAATCCTGCATAGTTGGTTGCGTGCCTTTACAGATTGTTTTGGTTCATTGATTTGGACATATAAAATATGTGTGCCCACCAATCAAGTGTTTAGTTTTCACAAGATTTCACATGATCCTGAAAGTTATGATAATTGGTGTTTTTTGTTTACATTTGCATAACTGATTCTGTAGCTCAGACCTTCATTTTGATCTATAACCTGAATGCAACTAACAAGGATCGGATTTGACCAAACAAATAAGAACTAAAGTTAAAGAATCTTAGGTCAGTAATTAGGAAAAGGGACAGGGGTATAAAGGGTATTTGAATATAAAGAATCTTGTAACAAACTCCTAGAACATTCTAGTGAGGTATCCAAGCATAATTTATGCGTCAAACTTGAGGCACAAGTCAGAAACCCAAGGACTAATTAGTTAAAATTGAAAATTGGATAAGGGACTATAAGGAAAAAAAAGAAATTGATGTTGCCCTAAGGCTTCAATTATAAAAGAGAACAATGTGATCATTTCAAGGGGATGGACTTTGGATTTTTCGAGCAGATTTTTCCTTCAAAGCTCTTGTACATTCTTCATAAATCCTTTGGTGATGTTCTCTTCCGATTGAATTTTCTTTGATAACAAGTTGACAATAGATTGAATGTGCATATTGAGCTGCTCTAGAGATCAACTAGTACTATTTTCTTTTCTCAAAACCTCCTGATTCTCTGGGTGTTTACTGGTTGGCTGGTTGTTGCTTTCCTGCTACTTGCTTCATTTTACTCATAGGTTTCCTTTCCTGTTGACACTCCAGGTACCAATCCATACTCAAAGTTTGAAGCTATAGTCCTGTACACTTGATTTTGTAGCTGATCATGAAGACAATTACATTTTGTGTCAATATTCATACGATAACTGTTAGTTATTTTAAGTAGTATTCTGGAGTTGTAATGAATATGAATATGTACTAACTATGGACTGTATTGGGACTGTGTCTTTTAATTCGTTTAAGTTCCAATATATTTCAAGACAGTCTGGTCAATATTACCTAGTGTTTGTAATTGGAGTTATTGTAGAGTTTCTGACAACTGAATATACGCATACTCTGGATGATGAGTACCTCAAATTGTTTCTTCAGGTATTAAGGTTGAAATTTGATTTATGATCAACTAATGTGAAATAGTCCTCATCATTTTTTTATTAAAATACCTTCAATATACTTCGTAATGATCATGTATATAGTTTTACTGATTGAGGTATAACTGAAAGAAGGACCGCTGTGATTTTACTATGATAAACTCGTTAGTCCAACGTCCCTAGGATCAATTAGGAGTGCCTTTACAAAAATAAAGCGTGCCATATTAACTTAAGAAAACACCACGCGAGGCTCCTTAATTTAATAAAATACATAAAATTGGAAGTGCCACTTTGCAAATTTCATGGCCTTCCACGAATTTCTAAAGGCATAGTTGCCATAGGTGCGAATATACTAATAAAAATATCTTCCTAAACTCGGGTGCGCATTTATGTTACCCAAATCCAAATCTTAACGTTAGTTAAAACATGTCGAAGACCATAGGTGCATTTATGTGACATGGTTAAAGATGTATTTTAACAACGTTGCAATATCTTTAAAACGAATAAAGCGGTTAATAATTTAATATTGCACTATAGGATGAACATGTATCAAAATAAGAATTTTAGCCAATTTTAATAGTTCAAGCGACCGTGCTAGAACCATGGGATCCGAGGGTGCCAAACACCTTCCCTCGGGTCAACAGAATTCCTTACTCAAGAATTTCTGGTTCGCAGACTCCAACTGGGTAGTCGGAAAATTTCCTCGATTTGGGATTAAATAAATCGGTGACTTGGGACACCAAAAGCTACACCTACTCCAAGTGGCGACTCTAATATAAATAATTAATCCCATTTCGAATAATGTCACTTTGATTGGAAAAACTCCATTATACATTTTATCCTTCGGGGTAGCCGTGTAACAAAAAGAAGGTGTGACAGCTCTGGCGACTCTGCAGTGGATTGAACCCAGAATATGTGGTTCAGGGTTCAAGAATTCGAGCTTACAATAACTGTTATATTTGGTTTCTTCTGATTTGCTTACATGTTCTGTGCTAAATGCCACGTGTTTTACCACCTTGAAATTATCTAAACTGTGTATATAAACTACTACGAAACCCTTCACTTCTCACATACGGTGATGTGCTTACTAGTTGAGACTTCCCTATCTTGCCCTGAAATAAGAAATAGGCCGGACAAGTAACTAAGACGGATGGCCTTTTGGTTCCCCGTACGTAACCCCCTCCTCGACTCGAGTTTACCGCTTGGGTACATAGTCTAGACCCTATACCGAGGTTCTAAACTTAGTTTAACGAAACCTCATGTTGGATCCCTAGTAGGGACGTTTATTTGCGTCATGCATTTGACTTAGGGGACTCAACACAGGGGTTGGGTCCGTCTAGGACAGGTGCCCTGAAATAAAAGACCATCCTGATGCATTTTACGTGCTACTTGTGCATTTATTTGCCTTGGATTCGCATGTTGACCGGCTTGCAAACAAAGAGAACAAATTGAGAGTAATAGCAGTGCTAGGGTGATCACTCGTAAAACCATTGCTTAAAATAGTGCCGAAATGCTGTCGGATGTTTCAAACAAAAACAAACAAAAAAAAGGGGAAAAGAATTTGGGAGTTTTTCAATAAAATTTTTGGGTTTTGATAAATCATTTTTCCAAATCCGACCCTTTTTGCAACAATGCCAATACAAAGGTCCGAGTTTTATCAGTTGTTTCAAAATAAATCAGGTGATGCCGTTGCTACCGGTAATAGCCGAACGTCACCGCAAGGGACGCCGGAAGGCTGATCTGGCACAAATGGCCACCTCTGAATTTTATTCTAACTAGTAAGCAAGCACAACCTGAAAACCTTCTATCCGAAGTGTTGAAAGGCCGTATCCGCAAAGTCGGTCCTTGTTTTGAAATAAATTTCCTTAAAATGTCAGTTTTAATATTTTGAGAATACTAATTCGCCTTATTAAATTTGCAGAATGAGCATGATAATGAAAAAGATTCCCCTGGAGTTGCGACTATGGTGGAATGATCTCAGGGAAGTAGGGCAGAAAAGGGTCAATGCACATCTGGAAGGCCTCACTTGTTTATTGAAAATTAATCCCAGGGGAGACATCATAAAGGCCTTAATCACTTTCTGGGATCCGACCCACAATGTCTTCCACTTCTCGGACTTTGAGCTTACGCCGACTTAAGAAGAAATGACCGGATATATAGGGACCCATACAATCCCTTTGAGACATCAATACTTTATCACACACAGAGCCCTCGCTGTGCACAAATTCCTGGATTCCTTGAAAATCAGTAGAAAAGTTCATAATCCCGACTTATCGGCTGGCTTTTTCACCCTGCAATTTATACATCAGAGGTATGGCCACATTGGATGATTCTACAACCTTGAAAATATTATTTGTAGCAAGGGTAATCGGTTCAAGTGGGAGGAGAATCAATGTTTTGCATTCATGGTGTCCTTCTTGGGTCTTTTAGTATTCCCGCGAAAGGACGGGAACATCGACACACGGATAGCTGGGGTCGTTAGCACTTTAATGACCCAAGCTAAAAGTACTCTCGCTCCAATGATCTTATCCGACATCTTCCGTTCTCTTACCATCTGTAAAGCAGGAGGAGATTTCTTCGAGGGTTGTAACTTGCTGCTACAAATATGAATGATTGAGCATATATGTCACCGGCCTCGGTTCATGAATTATGGGTCGCCAACAGAAAGCTGCGTAGAAGAATTTGGCAACGGGATTGATGGGTTTAAATTATCAGAGGGCGTTGCAGAATGGGTGTTATCTCTCCGGGTCATCACTGCAAATCAAATAGAATGGACATTAGGTTGGCTCTCTGTGGACGACGTTGTGTATATGCCCGCCACTGGACCTCATTTCCTTTTGATGGGCATTCAAAGCATCAAGCCCTATGCGCCGTATAGAGTACTAAGACAACAGAGTAGATGCCAAATGATCCCCAGAGACGAGGATATTAGCCGCCATGTAGTTGAGATAAGCCCGAATGGTCAATTCCCCAAAGCTGTGGTACGCCAAATCTGGAGTGAATGTCAATACTTGAAAGCTGATACTCGAGTACGCGACGTATCTAAAGGTGAGATTGCACCGGGGTATGTTTCTTGGTACAAAAGAGATATAGAGCCTGAGAGGCCGGAAAAGAGACCCCATCTCCAATAATTTGCTGAGACATCACATGCGCAGTGGGATTGGTTAGCAAAAGAAAATGAGTACCGGGATATTATAGGAAAGTTGGAAAAGAAAATTCAAGAGTTGCAATTCGAGAACAGTTTGCAAGCTACATCCAGTGAAGGAGAAAAGAAGGTATTAACCAAAGAAAACGAAGCCCTACGGGCCAAAATCCAGAAAATGAAGGCAACCGCAAAAGATCGTCCTAGGAGTACAAAAGATGAAATGCTCATAGAAAACCTGCGACGGAAAGTAACCAAATATAGGTTTGACCTGAATAAGGTAGAGGGTGAGCTATCTAGGGCTCGAAAGCGATTAATTAAAAGTGCAGAGGAACGAGCCCGCATACTGGAGCAATTAAAATAAGGAAGTGGCAATGAGATCGTCAGTTTAAAATAGAGGGTCGTCATAGCTGGAAAAAAATGGCCAAACAAGCCAGCGATTTCAAAGCCGAAAGAGAGAATTGCTATGCAGTAATAGCAGAACTTGAAAGGGATTTGCGGCAATTCCAAAAGCTTAATCAAGTAGCTGAACAAACATTAGAAGCAGAGGCCGAGCAAATTGGGCGTCTCCTACAAGAAAAAGGGGTTATCAGGGAAAGGGTGCGGGCAATCGTAGAATATATTACCACAAAGTGCTACCACCATGAAGACATGACAAAATCTATGTTCTTTGCTACTGCCATGACATTTGTCCGTCAAGTGATGGAAGATCTCCACTACCTCCAGGGAAGTTTAGCAGGAAACATGCGGCAAGGCCGGACGATGTCCCGCAAGCTCCAAAGACACTTGAAGTCTTAATGTACTCATAAATTGGTATTTTCCTTAAAAGAATTTGTTTGTATGTTTTTTTACTCAATTTTCGAGTCTGAAGATTATTGAGTCCCACTTTGGTAGTTATTTTTCATTCTGTTAGCTTTTGTAATCAAAGTTTATGTCTTTATAAAAGTTGAAAACCCCAAGAGAAAATATTCTGTTGTGTACATCACATTTTTCCATGAACTACGCTCGATATGATTCATGCAATGTCATGATACTTAGGCAATCTCTATAGGATTTGACCGTATTCTTATAAACGGAAAGCTAACAAAGAATAAGAAGCAGAAAACAAAAGGAAATGCAGAACAAATGCCGGGATGACACGTGCGACCATGGCAAGCATATAAAACCTATTAACTGCATAGGTGCATCATATCCAATGTGCGATTTCTTGTTTGTTATCTACCTCAACCTAACCGTTTGAAACTCCAGTGTCCAGTCCAGGTGTATTAAGAACAGTGATTGGTTTGCGGTAAGCTGGCTTCACATGGATACTTTACTAGGTCAAAAGGAAGTGTAGAGATGTCGACCGAAATGACTCTACTTGCTGTCCCTATCCCAAAGGAAAATCCAATTACGGGAATCCCATCCTCCGAATCTGCGGCGGCTGAATAAAATAGCATCCTTCGACTCTGAGTTATGGAGATGTGGGACGCTTGGACAAATGGGAAGGAACCTCCAAGTCCTATCCCTGGATTTCCCGAGCTTTTTCCAAGGTCGGGGGGTACCTCCACCATCCCTATCAGTCACCCAAATATCCTCCTGGGGAAGCCCACCATATCCACCAACTTTATCGTAGCACCTTCTAAAACCCGCCCTCCGATGTTCACATCTTGTCCAGGTCCTAACATTTTTACGGCTCCTCCGTGAGCAGCCACCACACAGCCTGCGGTGCGGAGGCCCATGTTTGACCCCACAACTTTCACATTCCAAACCCCCAACAACCAAATCGAGCCTCCCCATCCCCAGCATAAAACTACCCACAACCAACATCGAACTCACCCCTGTGCAAGACAAAACCCCTAAACACCCAAACAAGATGAAATAGCAAGAAGAATGAAGAGCCTCGAACAAAGTCTAAAAAACATGCAAGGATTAAGTGGGCAGAAGAGTGTATCTCACTCAGACCTATGCATGTTCCCACGCGTAAACATCCCTCTGAAACACCAAAGATTTAAAAAAACGATGGCCACGACGACCCCATCGATCATTTGAAAAAGCACTGCAATCAACTGCGTTGAGCAGGCGGGAAAGAAGAACTCTTGATGGAATATTTTGGGGAGATCTTAGAGGGCATTGCTTCTATACATAGACCTGGATATTACCTGATGGAATATCTGGGATGACCTCGTTCAGTATTTCGTAAGGCAATTCCAGTATAACATTGATATTGCCCCGGACAGGAACTCCTTAGCCAACTTGAGAAAGAAGCCTTCAGAAAGCTTTAGAGAATATAATGTTAAGTGACACGAGCAAGCATCGAGAGTAAATCCACCCATGGATGAGATGGATATGGTCATCGTTTTCTTACAAGCGCAGGAGGTAGATTATTTTAAAAATATGATGTCAGCAATGGGTAAACCTTTTGCAGAGGCAATTAACATCAGTGAGATGGTAGAAGATGGCCTTAAGACAAAGAGAATTGAGTCCGCCATAAGAGAAACCTCCCAGGCTATATAAGGCGGGGCGGGAGGTATCACAAGAAACAAAAAGAAAGAGGAAGTGTCAATGGCAGCCTCCGGAATGAGAAGACATCATGCTCATAGACCTGTATTCTCAAAAAGGGAATCTCAACATTACTATCCCCACCAAGACATGCACTATGTTCCTCAACCCTATGCATTCATGAATGCCCAACCCTTTGATCGACCACAACAGCAGAGAAACAGAAACCAAACCCCGAGAAACCACCCTCCTCAGAATCACTATAATCCCCGCCCTCCACAAAATAAATACCATCATAGGGAACCACACAGGAGACAACTTTACTCCAATAGGGGAATCTTATGCCAGCCTATTCCCAAAATTGGTCCATATAGGTCTCTTGCAGCCCGTGCCCCCGAACAAACAAAACCCCGGGTCACCTTCCTATCAAAGGGGCGACGTTGTGCTTATCATTCTGGGGCAGAAGTACATGACACCGAAAACTGCTGGACTCTGAAATGAGCGGTGGAGGATTTGATAGAACAAAAGAAAATAGTACTGAGAAATGAAGAGGTACCAAACGTAACCAATAACACGTTGCTGGCTCACAACAACGGGCCAGTCATTGGAATGATTTGTGAGGACAAACAATTTGACCCTGCACTAAAAGCCATAATAGCCATTGCTGAGGCCGACCGAAAATTGAAAACTTCCCAAAAGAAGGTTGAAGAAAAGAAAATGAATGAAGCCAAGTGCCAAGAAGCAGAGAAGAATTCTGAAATCAAAACTGAGACAACCCCTACGAAGGAAACAATACATTACATCCCACAAGGGCGTCAAGAAAAATAGCCCACTTTGAGTCCCCCAAGAAGGTTCGAGCTGAAAAAAACCATGTATGTACCCAAGAAAGCCTATGTGGTACAGGGACCAATTAAACAAGAGGGGCTGAATGGGCCCGTGGTAATCGGGCGCGCACCTCATAAGCCCATGACTAACCCTTCGGCAGTTCCTTGGAATTACCAGGAAACCATAATTACATAAAAGGGAAAAGAAATCATCGGGGAAACTTAAAAAGGCTATCCCACAGAGAAATACTCAGATATGGAAGATGTGAACGCTGCTACCAAGTGTCGATTACCACCTAAGGGGCCAGTGAATACTGAAGAGGCAGAAGCTTTCTTTCAAAAAATGAAAATGCCGGAATACGAGGTGGTGGACCAGCTTCGAAAGTCTCCCGAGCATTTCTCTTTATTGTCACTCTTGATGAAATCTCCCGAGCACTAGCAAGTGTTTACCAAAACCCTGAATGAAGCTTACGTACCGACGGGAACCTCCGAGGAGCAACTAGAGAAAATATCGGAGAGATTCTTTGCCATTAATCAGGTTACGTTCAGCAAGAATGACTTACCTCCGGAGGGAGCTTCCCACAACAAAGCCTTGCACCTCATCATCAAGTACGAGGGATATTATGTCAGAAAAGTGATGATAGACGGAGGTTCTGGAGTAGATATATGCCTACTATCTACATTGCAAGGAATGGAGATTGGAACAGAGAGGATCCGTCCTAACAATGTGTGTGTCCGAGCCTTTGATGGAATAAAGAGATACACCATAGGGGAATTTGACTTAGTGCTGACCATTGGTCCGGTCGACTTCGAAGTAACATTTCAAGTGTTGGACGTGGACACATCCTATAATTACCTCCTAGGAAGACTGTGGATTCACGCAGCAGGAGTGGTGCCTTCTACTCTGCAGCAAATGCTGAAGTTCGAACATGAAAACCAGGAGATTGTAGTTCATGGATAAGACGAACAATCAATTTACCAAGACCCCTCTGTTCCCATCCTCGAAGCCAAGGAGGGAAGTGAGCACATAGTCTACCAAGCTTTTGAAATCGTGGTAGCCGATCTACACGAAGAAGGCAAGACACTCCCCCAACCTTTCCTCTCAAATGCTTCAATCATGGTGGAAAGGGAGATGACGCGCCAAGGTATTAATCCAGGCAAGGGACTTGGAATATCCCTACAAGGCATAACTGAGCCGGTCACTTTGCGTGCCGCAGAAAAGTTCTTTGGGCTAGGCTTTTATCCAACGTCAAAAGATTTCACTTGGGCCAATCGCATAAAGTGTCATGGTTGGGCTTTGCCACAACCCCTACCCCACTTGTACAAAACATTTGTAAAACCAAAGTACACTGAGGAAAAGGAAGAAGAAACCTTCACAGTAGAAGATATTGATGAGATATGTGGATCCATAAGGGAATTATTCTATGAAGCCAACATGGTACAACTGGGAGAAGGCTCAAGCACTGCTGAAGTGCTCTATATGGGACCGGATGCCAAGTAGCAAAACTGGAAGGCCACGCCTTTCCCAGTCTGGTGGGAGCTATATAGTCCTTACTTGCTACCTTTTCTTGCATCACGAGCTATTTCAGGATGTAGCTCGGTTGTTTTTCTTTAGCATTTTGTCCTTTAAATTTCAGTTGTAAACCCTGCTATCTTACAAGTTCAAAGAAATGAAATCAATATTTCATCATTTGCACTTCTCTTTATTTCTCTAACTTTGTCTTTCTTCTATTTTTTCATCTTTTCTTTCAGTCCCAATAATGCGGCTTTAAATGAAGCGACATGCTCGCGGACTTCATGCCTCGACCCAAACGTACTACCCATTTGTGAAATAATGAACCAAGAACCTGAATACGATGAAGAAGAGGCTTTTTGGAAATCAATCGAGAGTTGGAACATTTTGAAAACAAACCTAAGCCAAACTTAAACGATACTGAACTGGTTAACTTGGGCGATCCCGGTGAAATCAAAGAAACTAAACTAAGCATCGTTGTGAATAAAGAAATACGGGATTCATTGATTCAACTCCTTTTGGAATTCAAAGATGTATTTGCGTGGTCTTACGATGATATGCCTGGTTTGAGTATGGATCTGGTGGTTCATAAGTTGCCCACATACCCTGAATGCCCTCCGGTCCAACAAAAACAAAATAAAAGTTCAAGCCTGATGTCAGCAATAAAATCAAAGAGGAGATCACAAAACAGCTAGAGACGGGGGTAATCCGAGTAGTTCAGTACACCACATGGCTAGCCAATGTGGTACAGGTACCGAACAAAGATGGAAAAACTCGAGTGTGTGTGGATTACAGAGATTTAAACAAGCCGAGTCCCAAGGACAACTTCCCTCTACCCAACATCCACATCCTTGTCGATATCTGTGCCAAGCATGAAATTCAGTCCTTTGTAGACTGCTACGCAAGATACCACCAAGTGTTGATGGATGAGGAAGACGCTGAGAAAACCGCCTTCACCACACCTTGGGGAACTTATTGTTATAGAGTTATGCCTTTTGGATTGAAAAGCGCCATGGCATCATACATGAGGTCCATGACCACCATTTTCCACGACAAGATGCATCGACAAATAGAGGTATATGTGGATGATGTGATTATCAAATCCAAGACTCAGGGTGATCATGTAAAGGACTTAAGGAAGTTCTTCGAAGGGATTCACAAATATGATTTGAAATTGAATCCAGCCAAGTGTGCATTCGGAGTCCCGTCAGGCAAACTTCTGGGGTTCATCGTCAGCCGAAGAGGTATCGAGTTGGATCTGACCAAGATAAAATCCATTCGAGAGTTGCCTCCGCCAAGGACCAAAAAGGACGTAATGAGTCTATTGGAAAGATTGAACTACATCAGCCGATTCATCACCCAGTTGACTCAACATGTGAGCCCATATTCAAGCTGTTGAAAAAGGATGTGGCAGTCAAATGGGCTGTCGAGTGTCAAGAAGCTTTTGACAAAATCAAAAACTACTTGACTAACCCCCCAGTATTGGTTCCGCTAGAACCAGGAAGGCCCCTATTTCTCTATCTAACGGTCTTAGAAAGCTCTTTTGGTTGTATTCTTGGCCAGCGTGACGCCACAGGAAAGAAAGAGCAAGCTAACTATGGACTGTATTGGGACTGTGTTTTTTTAATTCGTTTAAGTTCGAATATATTTCAAGACAGTCTGGTCAATTTTACCTAGTGTTTGTAATTGGAGTTATGGTAGAGTTTTTGACAACTGAATATACGCATACTATGGATGATAAGTACCTCAAATAGTTTCTTCGGGTATTAAGGTTGAAATCTGATTTATGATCAATTAATGTGAAATTGTCCTCAGCATTATTTTATTAAAATACCTTCAATATACTTCGTAATGATCATGTATATAGTTTTAATGATTAAGGTATAAGTGAAATAAGGACCGTTGTGATTTTCCTATGATGAACTCGTTAGTCCAACGTCCCTGGGCCCAATTGGAAGGCCTAATATCTTCCAGTTGTAGCATATACAATGTATATTCTTGGGCTAGATAAAAAATGAAGCCTAATATCCATACTTAGCCACGAATGAGGCTGAGAAATGCAAGTATTGAATTCCTCCAAGTATATTACTCGTGTATAAATTACTAGGACACTTTAAGCATAATAGAAAACTTAGTATGCTTTAGGAGTGCCTTTATAAAAATAAAGCAAGCCACATTAACTTAATCAAACACCACGCGATGATCCATAATTTAATAAAATACATAAAATTGGAAGTGCCGCTTAGCAAATTTCACGGCCTTCCACGAATTTCTAAAGGCGTAGTTGCTATAGGCGCGAATTTACTAATAAAATTATCTTCCTAAACTCGGGTGCGCATTTATGTGACCCAAATCCAAATCTCAACGTTAGTTAAAACATGTCAAAGACCGCGGGTGCATTTATGTGACATGGTTCAAGATGTATTTCAACAACGTTGCAATATCTCTAAAACGAATAAAGCGGTTAATAATATAAAATTGCAATATTGGATGAACATGCATCAATATCAAAATTTTAGCCAATTGTAATAGTTCAAGCGACCGTGCTAGAACAACGGGATCCGAGGGTGTCTAACACCTTCCCTCGGGTCAACAGAATTCCTTACTCAAGAATTTCTGGTTCGCACACTCCAATTGGGCAGTCGAAAAATTTTCTCGATTTGGGATTTTAAATAAACCAGTGACTTGGGACACCAAAAGCTACACTTATTCCAAGTGGAGACTCTTAAATAAATAATTAATCCAATTTCGAATAATGTCACTTCGATTGGAAAAACTCCATTATATGTTTTATCCTTCGGAGTAGCCGTATAAAAAAAGGTGTGACATGGGAAATAAGAGATTGAGTTATAAATATGGCCTCGTGCCAAGCGTGATGTGATAATTGTGGCCTCAAGTGCCTATTAATTGAAAAATGTGAAATAAAGATTGAAATGATATGATTAATGAAAAAGGCACAACGTCTTAGTAAGACGGCCTAGCCGATCCGGCCGTGATTGGACACCATGCCGCACACATGGTGGTATTGTGCTGATATTGAATTCTAGAAATTGAGGATGAGATTACATGTCTCAAATGAGGAAACCTAGCCGATCGGGTCGTGATCGGAGTCCACTCAAGAAAGAGGTGGTATTATGAATGATGATGAACAATATCAAGTTCCCCAACCTAAAGTTATGGGAATTTTGTGAAAGTCATATGATTCTTTGATTTGATGACAAGGTGATTGTTAAAGCTTTGATTGACCTTTATGATTTCTATATTCTTGTTTGATATTTCTATATAATGAGAATGTGTTTATGATTTCTTTATTTTTGTATGATAGTTCTTACTAATGAGAAGATGATTATGATTTCTTTGTTCATGTATGATGTTCTTTCAAACTAGATAGTGTTTAGTTATACATACTAGTGTTATTCGATGGCACTAACATCCCTCTCGTCGGGGCTGCTACATCTTTTAATGGATGTAGATGTTTCTATAGCAGGTAGTGTTGGTCGCAGCTAGTGCCACATCATCCTTTCATCTGACTTGGTGAGCCCCACTTAGTTTCGGGGACCTGTTTCATCTACTTATATTGTACGTTGTATTTGAGGTATAGCCGGAGCCTTGTTACCATCATGTCCATATTACATTACTCTTCAGTTGTGTTTAGAGGCTTCGTATACAGGTTATAGGTAGTTTCGGGTGTTGGAATAAAATTAGAAATATTGATGTTTGGCAAAGATTTATAAAACTTGTAATATTCTGGTAATTATGATTTAAGTTGCTAATGAAAATGAAAAGGAAGTTGATAATGAAATACTTACTAAATCGTATTAATGAAGTCCGTCTCCTATTTAATCATGAGTTGGTTTGTGTAGAATGAAACCTACCAGGCTTGCTCAGTCGGGTTTACTCGGTTGAGCACCAGTCGCGCTCCTCAGATTTTTGGGGCGTGACACTGAGACATCACCATTTTCCATTATACATCTCACTCGAATCTTTGGTTACACATGTATTAGTTCAACGGCACTTGGGGCAATAAATTCCACATTCCATAACTCACGTTTCACATTGTTCCCATTTTTAACATTTACTTTGCCACCTAAGATCATAGGCATGTACAAAAGCAATTTAAGTCATAAGCATAGAGAGGAATTCATCAAGTTTGGAATATTAGTCCCAAAGTAACCTTGGCATGACATTTAGGCATTCAACACATAGATCATGTTCGCCATGCATCTTCCATTTACAAAGAATAACATATTAAACACATGAAGAAGTACCTACCACATATTTTTTCACAACATTTATTCACTTAACACAACTGATACTGCCTCAATCACCTTTCGAACTTACAACATTTACACGGGCACCATGGAAGCTCAATTTCTAAAAGGGGGGTTTTAGCCATACATTCCTCAAAGAGATTTCCCTTAAGATTTAATAATACACCAATACCTCTAGCAATAACAATATATATGGAAATAGCAGAAACCGATTAATAATTAGGAAGATTACTCATTGTGTAACTCTCTTAGGAATTTCATCAAACACCTAACCATGTGAACTAGATTACAAGGTTCTACAATGTAAATTCCTTCTTCCCTCATCCAATTTCACCAAGAGCTACCCAAAATAGTTCATTAATCCCAATACTATAGCTTAGTGACATACGCATGGCCTATTTCTAACCCCACAATATATTTTGAACTTATAGTCTCATATATGAAATATTGGATGTAGGGCTTACCTGGAAGATAGTGAGCTAAAGATTAGTATGCTTGATTCTTGAGGGTTTGTGCAAGATTGATGATTAGGAGGCTAGGTTCCCTCTTTATCTCTATAAAATGCTCACACCTTTCTCTAGATTTATTGAAAAATAGTCCCAAATGAAGCCCCAAAGCTCATTTGTCAAAGTGGTTTAGGATATGAAAATGTTCAAAAATGACCCCCGAAGTCAAATATGTGGTACAATTATGCTATAGCATAATCAAAATGTGGGCACCATTCTTGCAGCATAATTATTATGCAATAGCATAATCGATTATTCTATAGCATAATCAACATGTGACAACATAATGTTTTGCCTGACATTGCTTCACTATGCGATACATATGCGGTCCGCATAGCTGTTTTGCAATCACAAAATTGGTAGTGAATCTAGCCTTTGGTTATTTGATCATAACTTTGTATAGGAATGTCCAAATGATGAATAGTTTGAAGCATCAAAAACTAGACATGAAGATATTTCATATGATAGGGTTTTCATCACATAAAGCCTCATACATATTTAGATATGCTCGTTCAAAGTGTTGACTTGTGCAATCTCATTTGGAATCTAAGCCTATTATGAAATTTTCCAATTTGACTTAGGCTTAGTCCTCCCATTAGAACCCATATTACACATTATAAGACTTACACACTTATTTACCAAATCCAATTGATTCCCATCATGTTAATAGCACATAAACTATTTTAATTAGCCTACTTCGCACCCACAAAATTCTAAATTACTTAGCGAAATTTTCCAGGGCCTTACATCCCCCCCAGAACCATTCGATCTCGAAGGAGGAGTAGAGTCCGCCCTAAATGCCTAACATAATATACTCTTTTCTAACCTACCTCAAGTCCCTAAATTTTGACTAACTACTAAATTTTTAAGAAATTTTGGCAGAGTTTCCTTTGTAACTAAGCGTATCCACCTGCCAGAGAATCACCAAAACCATCCTAACAACATATCCACATTGATGCAAAGCATCACAACGTATATATCAAAAATACTAATCTCACAATTACAAGCACCTAGAAATGAACTGCACATTTCTAAATCATAATACCTAGAAGGTATCCTTCAAGTCAAAACCTATTGCTATACAATCAAGAAAAAATACCTTCCACAAAACTCTCGGCCTTCAATGTACCCTCTTATACGTACCTGCTTTGCCATAACATATTTACGAAAATAACCCCAACCTCCAAACTTATTTAGCAAGGATGACGGCTAGATACCTCACATAAGCTAACTATTCATAAACTTCACATTTAATAATTTCCACCGGAATGATACACAAAGGGTATCCAGCTACCTTCTTTGACATGGACACATGAAAACACAAAATATATGGGGAACAACTATGGGGAAACTTCATAATCCTAGTGCGGCCTAATGTAAAATACACTTATGCAACCTTCATTATCTATTCACATAACATTTTCAGGGGGAAATTTTGGAACAACCTGTTCACCCTCCTAAATTTTGAATTTCTATTCGAATACCCACACTAAACCTTTGGTGATCTTCAACGATTACACTAAGATGTGCTATCTTGAACTGACCATCAAACTTACATATCGAATATATGTGATTACACTATGAAGCTTCCTCTTTGACGTGTTTGAACTTACAATACCCCAAGGATTTAACAAAATGAGGAACTACAGAGTTCACAATCATGCTATAATTATTCAGGATTCCATTAATGTGCTGAGCAGAGTACTTCATGAGGTTATATTCTAAGAGACACAAAGATTACTACTAACAATACTGACATGGTTAATCATTGTGGCAACATCAATTATTAGATAAACTAGGCATAGAGGTAACTCGTACATAGGCAATAGGAACCATTAAGGAGGAATATTCAAACACGTGACCCAGTCGTCTTCTGGAGTGTAGGGAAAATCCGCTAATCAAAAAGGATATTTTTGTCCCAATTTTTCAACGAATTTGGACCCACTATAAATAGATTTATTGGAGTTTTGTTGTAATGCCCCAATCTCGGGTGGAACGACCGGCACTCAATCGATTGAACCCAATTAAGCAAGCCTTATCAAACACTTTCTGGCCATCTTAATATGGATAAGGAATCCATGTTTTTATTTATTTAGACAATAGGAAAGATAGTATATTCAACATGGTTAGTTCATTTTATATCACAACCTTAAACCTCAGTTAAGTTTCCAAGGTTCTTGTGCAACACTTTTAATGTGAGAACATCCTGCAATTCAAAGAGTTAGTAGATGAAGAAATAACTAGAGTTCTGATGCAACTCTTCCTTGGTGGAAGAGTTCTAATTGATTTCAACTTCTAACTCCTTCCCTATCTTGGATAGTGTTCTCTTTGATTAAGGACTCCTTGTCCTTATCAATTATGCAACCTTTTTTATCAGGAGATACTAAATACACCAAGTTAAGCTTATCTCCTTCACGTGCAACCGACACGCTCGAATCTGCCCATTTTTGTGCACCTGATTGATGGACCTGGTTCATCCTGAGTTCTTTTTACAAGAAATGTGCCTACATGTAAAATAGAACAAACATAGCTATTTATTAAGTTAGTAATCAGAGTTTGATTGAGGCTCAACTGCTGATGCTCCATCAAATTTGAGTCCTACACCAATTCAAACTCCAACCCTTATCCTTGATCTAGATTGTGTTCCGTTCTAATAAGGAGACTTCTCCTCCTTACCCCATATGCAATCTTTTCGATCAGTTCAGAAGATATTCAGAAGATATTGTTTCCTGATCCCTAAAACTTATCTTCTTCACGTACATCTCATATGCATAGGTTGATAACCACTGTGTCTCATAAGATGGACCTAGTCCACCATTGAGTTCATTTGTCATTCTTCAAAACTTCAACTGAACTTGGGCCAACAAGATGAAAATCCTTAAACAAATTGACGATAGTACCCAACCAAACCCAAGAAGCTCATGATCTTTCTAACTAAGAAGGTTTGGGCTAACTCTGAACTGTCTCAATCTTCTTCGGATCTACCTTGATCCCATCAACATCTCAACAAGCTTCTCAAGAAGATCTACCTTCTCAATTATCTCAATCTTCTTTAGATGTTAAAGATAATGTCAAAGTAAACCTAGAGTAATCATCAACAAGCACCATCACATATCTTTTACCACATCTGGTTAATGTTCTCATTGGACCACAGAGATCCACATGGACCAGTTCCATCTTTCTGGTGGTGCTCACCATTTTCTTGCTTTTGACAGAGGATCTTACCTTCTTCCCTCTTGCACAAGCCTCACAAATTTTATCTTCCTTGAACTTAATGTTAGGCAGTCCTATCACCAAATCCTTGTAGACTAGTTTGTTGAGTTGACTTAGACTGACATGTCCAAGTCTCTTGTGCCAAATGAGGGGATCATTGTCCAACACACTTAAGCAAGTGAGTGTATTTTCTGAAAGTGTTAACAAATCTACAATGTATATATTGTTTACTCTTTTTCCGTGCAAAACAATTTTGTTAGTGGTAATATTAATCACAAAACATTTTGTAGAGGTGAATGCTACCGAGTTACCTTTATCACACCATTGTGATTGTCTTATTACGCAGTATTTTAGGCCATCTATCAGGTAGACATTCTCAATAGAGTGAGAATCATCCTTACCTACCTTTGAAAGCCCAATTATCTCACCTTTCTTCCCATTTCCAAAATAGACATCACCTCCTTTGAGGTCCTCAAGTGAAAGCAACTGGTTCTTACTTCCTGTCATATGCTTTGAGGAGCCACTATCCATGTACCATATTTGGCTGCTCCCCTTCACTTCGACCCACAAAAGGGAATTAGGGGTTAGCCTTAGGAACCCACTCTAATTTGGTTCCCTTTCTATAGGCAAAAGGGTGAATCAAACTCTTTTTAGCCCAACCTGGCAGCCTATTTTTCCCTTGAAGAAATTCTTTATTCTTTTGACTAGCCTTTTCTTTTGCAATACATTCAGATTTATAGTGACCAGCTTTACCACAGTTTGTGCAAATTATGTTCTCAGGAAGTGTGAGGTACTTGCTTTTGGGATCCCACTTAGGTGCAGGGGTCCCGTAGCCAAGTCCTCTCTTATTGCTACTATCGTGTTCATGTAGCCATGAAAGTGCATCAGAGGACTTATTCCATTTACAGGTTCTGTCTAGCTCGTGCTTAACCTTGTTTAGATCCTCCTTAAGGACTCTTATCTACCCATCTCTTTTGTACAACTCATCTTCCATTTTTCCTACATTTTCTTCTAGAGTGAGTTGTGTGCCATTAGCTTTCTTTTTACCAGTTCCTAATTTCAATTTTAAATTTTCAGATCTAAGCTCTAGGACAGTGGTGTCAAGTTCATGAACCTGGTTCTTTAACTCAACATTTTTTCTATCTCTTTCACTAGCCTTGAGTTCCATATTTTTGCACCTAGCTTTCAAAATTACACACTCCTTAGACAGTTGTTCCTTTTCATTGTTTAGATCCTTATATTCATCAATGAAATCCAGGAGTAACTCAGATAGCTTTTATTTAGACAAAAATTTAATCTTGTCTTTGAGATTATTTATACTTACCTCGGATTCCTCATCGTATTCTCCAATTGTCATAAGTGCTACTTCATCTCTATCTTCACCTTCTGAGTCCTCATTGGAGCTTTCTCCCCAGGCAGCAACCATGACCTTTGTTGATCCTTTGTTCTTCTTGAGTTGAACCTGTTCCTTCTTCTTGTTCCTTCGTTCGGCTCTTTCTTTCTTCCATTCAATTTCCCATTGAGGGCAGTTTCTAATATGGTGATCAATCTTCCCACAATTGTAACACCCCCCATTGGTTTGTTTTTCAGGAACCCTTGGTTTGCTATAGCTTCCACTTCTTGAAGGGCCATTTCCTCTCATTAAGTACTTTTTCAATTCCTTTGTGATCATGGTCGTTTCATCCTCTTCTAGATCACCACCTTCGATGATTCTGAATGCCATGCTCCTTTTCTTTTTGCGTGCATCCATCTTCATGGGTTGCGTTCTAAGTTCATAGGCTGTGAGATTTCCAATTAGCTCGTCCAACTTAAGAGTGGAAATGTTCTTTGATTCTTGAATGGCAGTGATTTTGCTTTCCCAAGTGACTGTCAAAACCCTTGTCAAAATTTTCTCAACTTTGTCCTCTTCAAGAATAACCCTTCCAAGAGACTTAAGTTCATTTGTCAGTGTGGTAAACCTTGTATACATCTCCTGGATGGCTTTCCCTTCCTCCATAGTAAAATTCTCATATTGAGAATACAGAAGTGTTCCTCTTGATCTTATAACTTGAGGTGTTCCTTCATGAGACACTTGCAGAATGTCCCATATTTCTTTAGCAGTTGTACATCTTTGGATCCTACTATACTCATCTGGTCCTAGACCACATACAAGCCACTTCTTGGCCTTAGCATTTTTCTCCCACTTTTTCAAGTTTTCAGCAATGTAGTCAGCCCTTATCTTTTGCACTTCAATTCCTTCAGCATTCTTCTGAGTGGTTGCTAGAAGACCATCAGTGACTATGTCCCAAAGTTCATAATCTTCCCTTGTAATGTGATCTCTCATTCTGTTCTTCCACCAAGAATAGTACCGGCCATTGAAAAGTGGAGGCCTAGCAGTGGATTGCCCTTCCCAGTTCCCAGGTGGTACATTCACTGTTGATCTTCTCCTGAGGTATTAGCCTCTTCAAGGATAACCCGCTCTCATAACAGTATATGTCTTATACGTCAATACCACACAAGAATGGGGTAATTTATGTGGTACCCAATTTTTCGCTTAAACTGCTTATGAAGGACCTGGTTCTTCTATGTGTTCCAACTACTACTGTTGCGAAATAATAAATACACAAAATAAAGAAAACTGAGATTTTACATGGAAAACACCTGGCTCAAAAGGTGAAAAAACCACGACCTACTATTTAGTAGGATTTTCCCAAACATCCACTAAAATCATTGTGCCAAAATAGCATTTACAAAAACTCTTTGTAATCCTAAGGATTAACTCTAATCCTGTTGTGGCAACCAACCTCTAACTGTTGCGACAACTTCAAGTTAACTCTAACTTGAATACTCAAAGTACCGATTACAATTGCTTCTATGAAAGCTGAAAGGTACAAATAAAAACACCTACTATAATTTAACTAGAAATAAAGAAAGACACATAAAACTCTCTATGGAGCTGGTTCTTCAATCTGGTTCATGTAGCTTCAGGTTTGCACACTTGAATCACACGAACTGCTTGCAAAAAAACCTTGTTATTTTACGCTCAATTCATGTTTTACTTCTGCGTTTTTGTGCAACACTTTTAATGCGAGAACATCCTGCAATTTATAGAGTTAGTAGATGAATAAATAATTAGAGTTCAGATGCAACTCTTCCTTGGTGGAAGAGTTCTAGTTGATTTCAACTTCTAACTCCTTTCCTATCTTGGATAGTGTTCTCTTTGAGTAAGGACTACTTGTCCTTATCAATTATGCAAACTCTTCGATAAGGAGATATTAAATACACCGAGTTAAGGTTATCTCATTCAGTGCAACCCACATGCTCGAATCTGCCCATTTTTGTGCACCAGAGTGATGGACCTGGTTCATCCTGAGTTCCTTTTACAGGAAATGTGCCTACCTGTGAAAGAGAACAAACTTAGCTATTTATTAATTTAGTAATCAAAGTTTGATTGAGACTCAATTGCTGATCCTCCATCGAATTTGAGTCCTAGACCAATACAAACTCCAACCCTTATCCTTGATCCGGATTGTGTTCCCTTTTCATAAGGAGACTTCTCCTCCTTATCCCATATGCAATCTTTTCGATCAGTTCAGAAGATATTCAGAAGATATTGTTTCCTGATCCCTAACACTTATCTTCTTCACGTACATCTCATATGCATAGGTTGATAACCACTATGTCTTATAAGATGGACCTGGTCCACCATTGAGTTCATTTGTCATTCTTCAAAACTTCAACTGAACTTGGGCCAACAAGATTAGAATCCTTAAAAAAAGTGACGATAGTACCCAGTCCAACCCAAGAAGCTCATGATCTTTGTAACTGAAGAAGGTCTGGGCTAACTCTGAACTGTCTCAATCTTCTTCAGATCTACTTTGATCCCATCATAGAAACCACGTGGCCCAAGAATTCCACCAAGTCCAACCAAAACTCACACTTGAAGAACTGAGAATACAAATTATTCTCCCTCAGAATATGAAGCATAGTCCTAAAAATGTTGCTTGTGATCCTCCTATTACAGGAATACACCAAGACATCATTAATGAATACAATGAAACATCAATCAAAATAAGGTTAGAATACACTATGCATCAAATGCATGAAAGTTGTTGGGGCATTAGTCAAACCAAAAGATATCGACGGGAACTTGTAATATCCATAATGATTCCTAAAAGATGTCTTATGAATTTCTAAAACTCTAATCTTCAACTGGTGAAAACCTCACCTTAAGTCAATTCGGGACCACCCTATAATGAATCTATTAAGACTTATAAATTTGAGGCAATGAGTACTTGTTCTTGCTAATGAACTTGTTTAACTGCCTATAATGAATAATCATCACGTGGAAAATCCTTCCTCTTCTCAAACAATACAGGGCACCCCTAGGAGAAATGCTCGGTCTGATGATCCCCTTATTAAGCAACTCTTGTAATTTCTCCTACAATTGTTCCCATAACTCCTTCACTCAGCTAGAGCCATGCGATATGGTGGAATAAATATGAGTTGAGTGCCCGACTCCAAATCAACACTAAAATCAATTATGCATGCCAATAAACAAATCTAGAAACTACCTCACTACTAGAACTAACTCTATAAGAAAACTATCAGCGCTAATATCTCTGACAGAGGCTAGATACGGTAAACATCCTTTCTGAACTATCCATTGAGCCTTCATAAATGAAACCACTCTAATGGGAGTATGTTGAAGAGAACCCTTCAATTCTAACCTTGGCAACCCCAGTATAGCCAACCTCACAGTCTTAGAGTGATAATCTAGAATAGCATATTACAAAGATAACCAGTCCAAACCTAAAATTACCTTGAAATCTACCATATTAAGCAACAGTATATCAACCCTAACCTCAAGACCTGCAATATTAGCCACAAAAATCCGATCTACACTATCCACCAGAATAGAATCACCAATGGGCATAAACACATGAATAAGAATATTAAGAGAATCACGAGGCATATCCAAATAAGGAGAAAAATATGATGACATATATGAGTAAGTAGACCACAGATCAAACAACATAGAAACATATTTATGACAATCCAAGACCATATCTGTGATCACATCACCTAAGGTTACCGCCTCAGGTCTACCCTGAAAAGCACAGAAATGAGCATAACCGCAGTTGGCCGAAGCTCTACCAACCTGACCTACCACTCTAGGGCAACCTCTCACCGCATGGCCTCCCCCTCTAGCTGGCTGGGTAAGGGTTCATGCAACTAAAATCACTGGCTGACAACTTTGATGAGTTGTGCCACTATCAAGATTGGGTAGTTCTTTATCACATGCCCAAACTCTCCGCACTCATAGCAATACCTAGCTAAATGAGGCTACAAAGACGTATATTGCCCCCGGTGATCTGAATATCCACTAGAGGAACCTTAAATGGATGGAGCATGGTCAGAGCTTGCTGGAATGGAACTAACGGATTATAGAATTGTGGAATTGAAAGATGACCGATCCATTGCACTACGATCTATATGATGTGTGAAATAAATCGTCCAGTCTCTGTTTCCTGATAAAAAGGTGTCGCCATCTTTGACTCTCGAGCCATAGTAACCCTGATGACATAGGTCAAACCCTCAATAAACTACCTCACCTGTCTACCTCGATGGGGATCATAAAAGTTGTATGAGAAGAAAAATATGCGAATATTACCTCATACTCAGTCGGTGACTTACAATCCTACTGAAGATGTTCAAACTTGTCACTTAACTTATCCCTCTTGGTAAGTGAAATTTACCTCTCAAGAAATAGATACGAAAACTGAGTCCAAGTGAGAAGAGCACATCCTGCTGGCCTGCCAGCTGATAAATTTCCGACTATCTCCTAGAAGCTCCCCTTAGCCGAAAAGGTATGGAAGTCTACTATATTAGACTCTACTAGTACCAAATTGCTATGAATTTGATGGCACTAATCAAGGAAATCATGGGCATCCTCTCAACCATGGACCTAGATGCTACAATAGGCTACTATAGAGTACGAATGAAGAGAGTTTGAGCTCCCCCTCCAGCTTAAGATGTGGCTGGCACCACTGAACCTCTCATCCCTAGGTCAATGGATTTATAAAGCTAACCATATTAGCCATGGAATACTAGTGCAGCTACGTAATCCTCTGGATTTTTCATGAGCACTATAACCTCAATATGCTTATCTATACCCTGGTCCTCTACCTAATCCACATACGGGTATACTGCAACTACCCTGGCATGACCACGAGCTCCGGTGAACGATCCATCTCAAGTTGTGACATTACGGTCCCTAGCTAGAGCCTTGGCCCTATCTCGAGCCCTACATCTTCTGGCTACGGTCGGTGGTGCTACCTCTGTAGTACCTACTATCTCCGCAGATGCTCGTGTCCTTACTAACCGTGAGAGAATAGAGAGCAAGATTAATACTGAAGTCAATAATTAACGCATGATTAGGAATCAAGAAAAGAAGGTTTCCTAAAGCCATGTAGCCTCTCACAAATAGATATTGACGCATTAGTAACAATCCACAAGACTCTACTAGACCTGCTTGTAATTTTTGAGACCCTTAGAACCTAGATCCTGATAACAACTATCACGATCCGAAATCCAGCAAAGTTCATGATGACACCTAACTCGCTCTCTAAGCAAGCAAACAAATATAAATCATAATTCCAAATAGGTTAACCAAATCATTAACCAAATCTATAATATGATATGAAATAGAAATAATCTCAAATTGATAACACAGACAAAATAAGATACGGTATAACACGATCACAATTGTCTACATAGCCTAAAACCCGAATATCACAACTATCACAAACATAAAACAAGAGTAAAAGTGCATAAACTGAGTAACAAATATATGTTTGAAAAGAAATAGATAGATTGAATGGATAAGTAGGGAGGGGAACTCAATGTGATCTAGATCAGAAATAAGAGTCGATCATCATGAAGTCTCCTCTCGATCCTCTACTTAGTGAAATGAACACCACCAGTACCGTCCTCAGAACCCGCAAAAAATGTGCAGAAGTGTAGAGTACAATACAGGGTACGCTGTAATTATCAAGTCTAGCCTAGAAGAAATAGTGACAAGGGATCGATATCGATACTCACTATCAGTTCACCAATCAAGTGAAAGTATAAAAATATAAAGAGTAAAGAATGGTATTATCATATGAGTACAAAAGCTCAAGAAGTACAGTTCATACAATTTAGGACATGTTTTACAGATAAAGAGGTTAAATAAGATATCAACACCTCACTTTCTCACCTCAAAACACAATACCTATCAATAACACTTATGTGTGTGCATATACACACACATATATATACGCAAGATCCCTTTCTTAACAACTCACAACACAAATCCATGTCAGGCTCACATGCTACGTAACATGGGTGCCTACACTGCAGGGACCAAGGTAACATGGGTGATCACCTGACTCTGGAAAGGCGGAACTTTATCCAAGAGCCGATAATTTTACATTATTTATCAATAACCAATAATCAATATATGACCAAAGCGTCTGTAGTGTCAGTTATTCACTTGCTTCGATAACTAACTCTCTACTCATGCATAAATGTATAAAGAATAATAGAATAAGGAAGCACCGGATAATAATAACAATAATTCGGATAAAAACTCATATGGCTACAAAAAATCTATGGATAATCTTCTAATTTATTTTGTCACAACAACTCATTAACTACTTAAGCATGCATAGTCTAACCATATCATTTAGCGAGAGTTAATGAAGCCATATAACCACCAAATCAAGGAGCAAATAAGACAAGTCTATAACTAGGATTAATAATAAATCTCCACACACACACACACACACACACACACACACACACACACACACACACACAGATATATATATATATATATATATATATATTCTTATGCCTAAATAAACAAGTCATAACCTTAATCATGCTCCTAAATATATTTATGAATTATCATGTAGTCATGGGAGCTAAACATTGATATCAACTACATAATCAAAATAAAGCATAATTAAAATAACCAGATACTGGATATGGCCAAACTTAGCTATGTATATACGCCCGTCACCTCGCTTATACATGTCTCATAAATTGAGAAACAAATAGAAATAGCACTTCTATGAAAAGAATTCCATCTTACAAGGATGGACAAGAGACGGACCTCTACTCGGTAATAGCGTCAACCTTCCAACATACACTTTCCTCTGAAATTGACTTTTAAACGACTCAAATGTAGTCAAAACAACTCAATAAAGCCAAACAAAGTCATAACCAATCACAAATAATAAAATTTTGATCTTTAATCAAATCTCTAATACTCAAAAAAGTCAACTCGGACCCACATGTTCAAAACCCGAGTCAAGAGATTCGTCCCGTCAAATATGTGATTAGATTCTAAAATCACCAAATCAACCTTCAAATCCCCAAATTTTACCCAAATAAGCTATAGACAATAACCCTAATTTTTACCTTGAAATTTCAAGTTTTAGGTGTAGAAGTCAATGCAAAATCAAGATATTAACCAAAATCCAATTGAAATTCCTTACCTCTAATGTAGCAATGAATTTTCTCTTAAAAATTTTCTCTTTTCGAAGTCTAGGATACAAATGATATAATGAGTAAAATCCTAAAATAACAACTTAAAATAGTTTGTCAATGATATGAATCGCAATCATGACATACTTTTCCTGATCGCGAAGGTCAAAACTTCTACCAACTACTCCTCTTCTTCGCCAACGCAAGCACCCCTCTCAAATACGAAGGCTAAACCCCCTCCCAACCCCCCGCTAGGTCACGCCTCTTCGTTAATGTGAAGGCAAAACTCCCGCGTGACTCCACTCAATCGCGAAAATGATCGCACCTATGTAATTCCTGAGTCCTGCTTCCCTAGCCACTATGCAAATGCGAGACTCATGTCGTCAATTCAATGACTAAAGCACTCCTTTCAGCTCCCCCTTTTACACGATCGGGAAGCACAACTGCACACCGAAAAGCTAGCAACTCCAAACAATGAGGAGATGGTTCGAAGCCATCCTGAAACACACCCAAACGCCAGCATAGGACCCCATCCAATAACACCAACAAGTCCATATACTTATTCAAGTGCTCAAACACTACAAATAATATCGCAACCAAGAATCGACGATCTAATCAATGTCTTAAGTTCCAAACTTTCTAACTTCACCAAATGCGCAAATCATGTCTAACCATTATGAATATCGACCAAACATTGAATACAAGTTCCATTCAACTATATGTATCCATCCAAAGTCTCGAAACACCAACCAAACAATAACTCCAAAATCAACTCTCAATCAAACCTAAAAACTCTCCAAACCTTTACTAACTCTCAAAAATAGAGAAAAAACTTCTAGGAACCTTCAAATTTAAATACAGACATACGCCTAAATCTGATATCACCATACTAATCTATGGGAACCATCAAATCCCGATTCTGAGGTCATTTGCTCAAAAATCAGACCTTGGTTAACTCTAGCAACTTAAGCTTTCAAAATGAGACTAGGTGTCCCAAATCACTACGCAATGTTTCCGACACCCAAACAAACCAACCCAACAAGTCACAAAAAAACAAGTAAATGCCCAAAAGATCAAATAGGGAAACATGGCTTAAATATACACAAAGAAAACTGGTCGGGTCATTACACAGTGTGTTGTTTAGTTTCAGCGCTTTATTTTCTTTTTGTATCTAGAATTATTTACTTAAAGGACTAGCTTTTTTTACAAGCAAAAACGGGGAGTAGCACAATTCACCTCTCCCCCTCTTGTGTCTAGATCGCTCTTAAAAATAACAGGTTACTTAAGGCGAGTTCAAGATCATATTGTTCAATTTCACGTCAGTAAAATTCTGGCGTTGATTGATTAACCAAAAAACTGATGTTGATTATTTTCTTTTAAGTCTTAGCTCTAAAACCTTTTTTGTCTATATTCTTACCAAGCCACTAATATAATGTAATAAACACTTGTGTCTTCAGAAAGTTCTTTCAAAAACAAGAATTCATACTCCTCCCAAAAAATATGAAAGAAATTCAGAATGCAATATTTAAAGAATATGAAGTCGGACAAAATGGTTCCATAATTCGGTTGAAATCTTTTGCGGTTGCACATGTTGTCTGTCTCGTTAGCAACAAATTTTCATATCAAAGACAAAAAGAAATGCAGAAAAATATTTCAGAGGATCTCCACGGATTGTTTACAGACCAACAACCCATATATATATATATATATATATATATATATATATATATATATATATATATATATATATATATATATATATATATATATATATATTTTTTTTTTTTAAAAACAAGGAGATTTTATTTGTACGTGAATAAGTGAGTATTTGCCTTGATATTCTTAAACATTGCATGTAGCCCAGAGTTCTTAGTTAATTTTTTGTTAAGCAAGAAAAAGAAACAAAAAGGACAAGACATGGGTCCCAAACCACCGAAATTTTAAGGGTAAGAGATTTTAAATAGACATGTACTAATATGAATAAAGTAGTAAACTTGCAATTACTCCATTAAAAAATACCTTAATTAGGTTAGATGCAGCTGATTCAATAAACAAGTAGTAACACAAATCCACATTGTTACATGGCATGTTTAGAATTTGAGCTTAGTATTCGTGCCTATGCAACTTTGGCAAATGAAAAAAGAACCTTTCCAAGTACATTATAATTAATATTTTAATATATTGCCGTCCAAATAGTGTGACTCCATTGCAAAATAATATCACTACTAGAAAATCGTAAATTTTCGACTGAAAAAAATTATCGAAAATTTCTGACGGAATTTGTCGAAATTTTCAAAAAACTGTGTCGGAATTATCTTTTAAAACCCAACCAGACCCTGCTCTCTCGTCCTTCTTCACCATACTCCTTGTTATTGGTAATATGTTTTCGCGGTCTCTCTCGTTTCCTCCTCCCTTCTCCCTCTCCTTCCTCCTCCTTTTTTCCCTTAATTTTTTAATTTTTTTCTTTCGTTTTCAGTAGTGGTTCACTTTGGCATAAAATGTACTACTCCCTACGTTTTATATTGAATGAAATATTTTCTTTTTTAGTTGTTTCAAAATAAATGATATATTTTTAAATTTGATAACAATTCAACTTTAAATTCATCATTTTAGCTTTTTTTGCAATTAATAAGAAGCTTTTATAGCTACACAAATGGTATGGCCCCACAAACTTTTTACCCCTTAAACTTTTAAGATCACAAGTTTCAAAAGTCTTCTTCTTGTTTATTAAATTCCGTGTCGAGTCAAACTACGTCAAACAATATGAAATGGAGGGAGCATAATAAATGTTAAATTACATTGGGAGTTTTGGCCAATATAACTATGGGGTCTTTTCTTTGTAGAGAGTTTTGGAGAAGTGAATTTCTTGTATTGCTCACCAAAGTATATATAGAGTACATAGAAATCAAAACCTACCAACTATAGGATTGTACAATAATGAAGGAAAATCAAAACCTACCAACTATAGGATTGTACAATTAATGAGAGAATATTCTACCAATAATAAAAAGATACAGAAAAGATATTTACAATATTTCCTAATACGCCCCCTCAAGATGGAGGGCCGGAGGACACGCCAATCTTGGACATCAGCAGAAGAAGCCGAGGACGAGATAAGTGCTTAGTGAGAGCATCAGCAAGCTGACAGCAGAGGATACGTGAGCAACACGAAGGGACCCATTCTGGACCAATTGACGAACAAAGTGATAATCACTGGAGATGTGTTTCATGCGAGAATGAAACACAGGGTTGGCACAGAGATAAGTGGCGCCAATGTTGTCACTGTAAATGACAGGAGCAGCCGGAAGAGGGACATGAAGCTCGCGCAGCAGGGAATGAAGCCAACGTACTTCAGCGGCAGCAGAGCAATGGCACGATACTCAGCCTCAGTAGATGATCGTGCAACGGAACGCTGCTTTTTGGAGCTCCATGAAATAGGATTTGGCCTAAGAAAAACAACATAGGCACCAGTTGAGGAGCGGTCATCACAGTTTCCACACCAATCAGCATCAGAGAAACAATGCAGAGGTATAGCAGATGAAGGACGCAGCCAGACGCCAAAGTCACGCGTCCCATTCAGATACCGGAATAGGCGCTTAGCTACACCCCAATGAGTGACAGTAGGAGCATGCATGAACTGTGAGAGTTTATTCACAGCAAAGGAGATATCAGGACGAGTGAAGGAGAGATACTGGAGGCCCCCAAGGGCCTGTTGATAGGCGGATGCGTCGGCAGGGGCCGAGCCGTCGGCCAGATGAAGGCGAGTTGACGCCGCTGTTGGCGTCTGAACAGGATTTGACTCCAGCATATTATGACGAGTCAAAAGATCAACAACATATTTACGTTGAGAAAGAAAATACACCTTGGAGCTGGGCAGAACTTCAACACCAAGAAAGTAGCTTAGATCACCCATGTCTTTAAGAGAAAACTGAGACCCAAGAGAGTCAATCACACGGACAAGAAAGCAGAATCATTACCAGTCAATATGAGATCATCAACATACACCAAAAAATAGGCCGTAATACCAGAGTGCTGAAAGACGAAGAGCGAAGTGTCAGAGGTAGTGTTGACGAATCCCATGGTCAGAAGGCTTTGGCGGAGCGCACTGTACCATGCCCGGGGTGCCTGTTTGAGATAATAAATAGCTTTCTGTAACTTACAGACATAAGATGGATAGGCTTTGTCAACAAAGCCCGGTGGTTGTGCCATATAAACATCCTCTGTAAGCCTCCCGTGGAGAAAGGCATTGTTCACATTCATTTGACGAAGAGGCCAGCCCTTGGATACAGCTATACTGACAACCAAACGCACAGTTGCCAGCTTAACAACCGGACTGAAAGTCTCCTAGAAATCCACACCTGGACGCTGATGAAAGCTCTTTGCAATAAGCCGGGCTTTGAACTTATCCACAATGTCGTCAGGCTTGCGTTTGATGCGATAAACCCACTTGCAACCCACAACATTCTGCGAGGAATCAGGCTGGACAAGATCCCAAGTGTCATTCCGTAGTAGAGCATCAAACTCAGATGACATAGCAGCGCACCAGCGCTCATCAGACATAGCACTGGACAGGGTCTGAGGTTCAGTAACAGCAGGAGAGGTGACAGCAGACATACCAAACTTCTTGTTGGGCATAAAGATGTTATTTTTGCTGCGTGTCTGCATATGATGACCCCCCTGAGAGGATGCAGGTGGCGGCATAATGGGTGTAGCGGCGGCAGGGGCCGCTGGCGGTGCCGGAAGGGGCACTGGTGGTGCGGGCGGTGGCGCCGAGAGTGCGTCCGGTGAAGGATCGCTGGTGGGAGCAATGGCAGGTACTGGTGGCGGCAGCGGAAGGACTTCTAGGGGGAGCGGAATGGGTACAGGGGGAGGCTCGGGGTTAGACATTTTGGAGAACGGGAAGACATCTTCATGGAAGGTGACATGATGCGAGACGAAGATTTTAGACGTTGAGTGATCAAAGCAGAGATAGGCGCTTTGAGTAGTAGAGTAGCCGAAGAGGACACAGGCACGAGATCTGGGTTCCATTTTGTGTGAGGTGTAGGGCCGAAGCCAAGGGAAGCATTGACAGCCGAAGACACGTAATTTGGCAAGGTTGGGGCGTGTCTGGAAGAGAGACTCAAAGGAGGAGCGCATCGAGAGATTTGTCTTGGGAAGACGATTAATGAGGTAGACTGCTGTAGCAAAGGCATAAGGCCAGTAAATGAGAGGTATAGAGGCATGATGAAGGAGAGTGAGACCAGTATCGACAATATGACGGGTGACGGTGTTCAGCATAGCCATTGTGCTGAGGAGTATGAGGAGGTGACGTAAGATGAGAGATGCCATGAGAGGGAAGAAAAGAGCGTAAAGCGAGAAATTCACCCCCATTGTCAGTATACAGAGTAATGATTTTAGCAGAGAAATATTTCTCTACAATGGATTTAAAAATGGGGAAGGTTTGTGAGACATCAGATTTACGGCGTAAAGGAAAAAACCAAACATACTTAGAGAAATGATCAACAAAGATGACATAATATTAAAACCCTTCATTAGAAATAATCGGACAGGTCCATACATCGGAGAAAATAAGCTCCAGGGGAGCAGTAGAAGACAGACTTGACTCAGAAAAAGGTAACTTATGACACTTATGAAGTTTGCAAAATGCACAGGCAAGATCAGACACATTACTGGACGCTATACTGCTAGACGATACTAAATGACGCAGGGTTTTAGCTGACGGGTGACCAAACCGAGAATGCCACAATGACGCAGAGAGCTTTTGTGCCGTGAAGGCAGATGAGAGACTGGGAGCCGCAGGCCAGTAGTAGGTGTTGCCCCTAAGTGGGCCGCGAACGAGCGTTGCCCACGTGCGACGATCCTCCACCTGAAAATCACTATCAGAAAGAACAACGTTCACATTATTGTGACGACATAATTGGGCAACAGAGATCAAATTTTTATGCATATGTGGAACACAGAGAGCCCCAGGTAATAAAAGAGAGGAATGACTGCTAAGTTGTCCAGTATGAGTAATTGTCAAACCTTCACCATTACCAATAACCACATTGTCGAAGCCAGTGTAAGGACTGTGAAGAGATATGTTGGCAAGATCAGAGGTTATGTGATGAGAGGCACCAGAGTCCAGGATCCAATCGGATGCATGGGGAATCGTCGGAGAGTGATGGGCTGTGTGAGCAGCTGGATAGGGCGGCGAAGCATAAGCTGGCCGCGGCAATGGTCCCCCGTAAGGGGGCTGGTTGGCGCCGGAGACGGGATAGGATAGGCAGTGGCGCGCGGAGTGGCTAAATTCACTGCAGAGTTGGCACTTCCCATTGTACCCGCGAGATTGACCATTGCTGGAGTAACCACCGCGAACGGAGACTGACCCGCGGCTGATGCGGCCGCGCCCGCGGCTACCGAATCGGTGACGGACTGGCTGCTGTCCGGCGACGAAGGCAGCCGACCTAGCCGAGTCGGATGTGACGGAGGTGGCCGGCACACGAGCAGTAATCTGAGCCTCCATGCTTAACAGCTTGTCATGTAATTCAGCAAAAGAGATGGGAGACTCACGGGCTTGGATAACATGAGAGAGTTCCATATACGGGTCATCAAGACCATTTAGAACCTTTATGACAAGATCATCAGAATGAACGGTAACACCCAGGAGAGATAATTCATCCACAATCGCGCGAATACCGTGCATAAAGTCAGTAATAGATTTAGAACCTTTTACCGGATTGTGGAGCTGCTGTTGGAGAGCCATGATACGACCACGAGAAGCGGTGCAGTATGTGCGCGGAGGATGTCCCAGGCCTCTTTAGAGGTTTCCGCAGCGGCAATGAAGGAGATGATCGTCGGTGTGATCGACGAGATGATGGCACTGAGAATAAGGTTGTCCTGGCGAATCCAGTAAGGATATGCTGGATTGGGGAAAGTCACGTCGTTGTCGATGATAGTGGCCGGTGGGCATGCCTTCGATCCGTCCAAGAAGCCGAGGAGATCGTAACCCGTAAGGAGGGTTCGAAATTGAAATTTCCACGCCAGGTAATTAGTGAGTCCAATTTGAGTGGGATTTGAGCCGATGCATTTATGGCAATCGGCTGGAGAGGCGCGGTTGACGTCGTGGCAGCCATGAGCGCGAGGCAAGGAGAGGAGGCGCTGAACGACGTCGAGAAAAAAAGGGCTGCCGATTAGTGCAGCGGCGGTGACGACGGGCTCCGATGAGAGGAGCTACGGCGGCGGCGGGTAGTATGTATTTAGAGTTTGTTTGACGATAAGCCACTGGCGTATGATACCATGTAGAGAGTTTTGGAAAAGTGAGTTTCTTGTATTGCTCACCAAAGTATATATAGAGTACAGAGAAATCAAAACCTACCAACTATAGGATTGTACAATAATGAAGGAAAATCAAAACCTACCAACTATAGGATTGTACAATTAATGAGAGAATATTCTACCAATAATAAAAAGATACACAAAAGATATTTATAATATTTCCTAATGTTCTTATCCTTTTACCTTTCATTGAAAATACACTTCAGATATTGGCAGGAGAAGATAAAAATAGTCAAATACTTGGCTTACCTTGGTAGTGGAAAACTTTATCCCACATTGAATATAGACCACAAAAGGAATAAAGGGTTCATAATTATTATTATCATTGTGCCCCTCGCGCCAGCTCTCTCTTTCCCAGTATTTTACAAATTGATCACAAATTTCTTGTAAGCACAATTAAAAACATGGTCTAAATTAATTGGAATTACATCAACTTGATCGATCTCCTGAGGAAGGGAGTCGACCAAATTCTTTATTTGCCAAATCTTCCTTCCTTCCGCTAATACTAACAACGATGGTATAAAGCCCAAGAATAAACAGCATATTCTCCTTGAAATACTTTATAAAACAGTTTTTTATATTAATTAAAACTAAGAATTTTATCATAGTTCTCGTAATTTATAAAGTAAAGGTGTCAAATCTGGGTTGAGATCCTCTCCAGTGACTTTTTATCCAGTGTTGCTCAATAGTAGTGAATTACATGTGGCAATCCTATAATTCTATGGATGAAATCTATTATCTAAATATGGTAAAATAATGTGGAACAAAATATAGATGAAAAATTTAAAGGCCGCTGTCGGAACTGTTTAATGGAAAAATTTTATTTTGTGTATCATGCAATTGATACTAATTGTATGAGACATCTTTTTTATCCCATATTTTATGAATTTAAATTTTATGAACTCAAAAATACAAGATTATGGTCCACAAATTTATTAGATAAAAAAAATTACATATAACTAATATAAATTATATAAAACACACAATAAAATTTCTCACGTACAACGGCATACCCTTGAAAGTCATGTCTTTAAAAATGCACAATGCAGCATATGGCCCCCACCAATTTAAGCAACATTATAATAAAAAAATTGCTGGAATATGGTACTAGATGAATTAACAGTACCTATTACTAGTGCAGTGGAGCTTGACTCAACAATACGAATTATATCAATCAGGTATAATATATCTTGTTTCTCAATTCATGATTAAAATATTTCAGATATCGTTATAATGTTATCAAATACATTTTTATTTTATTTGCCGGATTCAACAGGCAATGTTTTTAATAATTTTGAATTAAGTGCTTCTCAGAAATGACCTGTGCGGGCTTATCTCAACATAGTTTTTTTCTTTCAAGAACATCTCCTGTTTGTACCCAGATATTGACGGTAATATTAAAATATCTTTTATAATAATTCTTTTAACAACTTTATAATTTTTAATTGACTTAATTTTTATTATTTGCACATGAACCTTTTAGTTATAATATTTATTCAAATGCACGAAATTCATATTCTCTACCTCATGATCAGATTTGTATTAAATAAATTTTTATTTTTATTTTTAATGTTAATATTATATATTAATCACATAGATGCTATTAAAATTTTGCAGGCTATCTTTTCGAGAGTCAAGGATCAGAGTTCTAAAAATAATAAATTATGTCAATTTAGTTTTCGTTAATTTTTATTATTGTATTTGAGATGTTCGAACTAAAAATTACTCGTATCAGAATAATATACACAGTGCTATATCCTTTAAATACATTTATGAATCTCGTTATTAATGTAGTGATACTTGTTAGATTACTTTTGAAAAGGTTAACCAGTACTAGTTCCAAATTATATCTGATTTGTAATATCACATTATCCCACATTTTGCATTCGGGTGAGAGGAGTTAGCTTTGTAACTGGCAGAGCCGTTGCATTACACGATTCCGTCAGTGGTCTTTAAAAAATTTATTTATATTTTATTCGATTGTTTTTATCATATTTAAAATAGTAAATCTCACCCATAGAATAGTGAGATTGCCACATTCAATTAATCTGCACTATCATTGAGCAAAACAGGATAAAAAGGGGAAGATTGTTAGATCTAGTTTTAATAATACAAATAATATATTTTTTACGAAATTAATTACAGAAAAATAAGAAATCAAGAAAATACTATAAAATCGTTGAAGTCAATCTTGATGCTTAAGGAAAGAAGTCAATCATCAAAAATTATAAACCAATCAACAAATTTGGATGCCTAAGGAAAAGATATCAATCAGCAAAGACTAACGGACAGTTGCGATGGAAACAATCAAGCAAGCCTAAATTCAAGGCATGAATCAAGGGCAGCATTTCCGAAAGATCGAAGATCCTATAAAGATTGTTGAGCTTCTAATTTCGGAAGGACCAAAAATTAAGGAGCAAGCCTTATGTTTATACATTTTTAAAGAAAGATATCAAGGAAGAGCAACCGCTAGCTATCTTATTTTTGGAAAGAATCAATCTCTTTCCAAGGATCAAATCACTTGGGTTGTCAAGTCTCGATCTTTGCCAAAGTATTTATACCCAGCCTTAACCTTAGATAGACATACTTTGATCGAACCAAAAAATCTGTCTTTATTCTACTGCAAACAAACATTGTAGTTCTATAAAATCTGCTGTGTAACAAGTCTGAGAAAAAAGGAGAGTGTAACACTGGTGAGACATTGTATCAAAAAGAAATGAGTGTTAAAGGAAATGTGTTATCAAGTCATTTTTACTGTACTCGGAGAAACGCATGTACTAAAGATGACTCCCTTGTAACCCAAGACTGGACTAGGATTCACATTGAATTCGAACAAGCATAAAAATTTCGATGTCTTTAATTCCTGCACTTACATTCTCTTTCTTACTTTCTGTTATTATAACTGTCAAGTTATTACATCTAGTCGACTATTTGATAAACTAGTCAACTAATAAGAGATTAAGTTTAAATATATACAATTCACCCCCTCTTGTACTTTCAATTAGTATCAGAGCAAGTATCACATTTTACTTTTTGCTTAACAGCTTGTAAGAAAAGATCATGGCAAATCAAGTTATCATAGGAGTTATCTTTCAGGAAAGAACATTACAAGTTAGACCACCATACTTCAATGGATAATATTTTTCCCATTGAAAAGTGCGAATGGAGATTTTTACCAAGGACTATGACGTCAAAGTTTGGAGACTCATCAAAAAGGAAAACTATTCCTTGCCTGCTGCTACTCCACCAGTTGCTAATCCTGAAGATATAGATTCATACACAAAAGAGAAATTGGAAGTGGTACAAGTTAACAATAATGCAAGAAATGTATTTCATAATGCTATAAGTGGTGAAGAACATTAGAAAATCTCAAGCTGTAACACAACCAAAGAAATGTGGGACAAGCTTGAAGTCACATATGAAGGAACCAGCAAGGTAAAGGAAACACATATCAACATGTTGGTTCATGATTATGAACTATTCTCAATAAAAGAAGGAGAATACATTGAAGTGATGTTTGCCAGATATAGCAAAATAATTAGCTATCTAAAGACATTTGGCAAGCCTTATACCAGTGGTGATCAAGTTAGAAAAATTCTCGGAAATTTGCCAACCATCTGGCAGACCAAAGTAGTCACACTGGAATTTCAAGATCTAAACAGATTATCCTATGATGAGCTAAGAGGAGAGCTCATAACTTTTGAAAGGACGCATCTCAAGAAGACTATTCAAGAAGAAAAAAATAAAATAGTCGCATTCAAGACCTCAAGTGAAATTGCTGAAAACAAAATTGATGATGATCCTGAGCTTTACAAGAAGAGATCGTTATGCTATCAATGAACATGGATGGATTAATGAGAAGATTCCAGAATACAAAGAAAAGAATAATTCCACCAAGATGATCCAGGCAATACAATGAACAAGACAAGAACGATGGAAAATGCTATGAGTGTTGAACATTTGGGCACATTCAAGTTGAGTGCCCAGAACTGAAAAGGAAGATCTCTAGTGGCTTTAACAAGAACAAATCATTCGGAAGCCGGAATGATGAAGACAATTAAGACTACAAATAGATAGCAAATCTCTACTTCATGACGATTTTAGAAAATGAAATGAACAAATCCTCAGGATGCTAGACATATGAGGACACTTCAGATGAAGAAAATGAAAATGATTTCATGGCCCGAGGTGAAACTAGTGAGGTAAGATCTCATAACTCTGAAAGATGCAATGAATTGCAGGATATTCTTGATTTAACTTTGAAAGAGTCTCAAAAAATGATGAATGAGCTTAACAGACTCTCTAAAGAAGTTAAATACTGGAAACTCAAACATGAAGTATGTGAAATAAAAAAAGAAGTACTTCAAGAAGAATTTGAGGAATTGCAAATGCAACTCAATGGCATGCGCAAGTCCACCAGTCACAATTTTGTTAGGTCAAAACCAGGAGACTTACACGTCAACTGAAAAAGGACCAGCCAGAACTAAATTGACTAGTATTAAAACTAATGAAAAACCTAAAGGTGGGTCAGAAGTTATGTGTCATTACTGTATCAAAAGTGGGCATAAATATTCCTTTTGTCATTTTCGTAAAACAATCGTTTCAGTATGGGTTTGGAAACAAAAACAAACAATTTTGAATCTGGTAACACTAATCCTCTAGGACCTAGGCAAGCTTGGGTACCTATAAGAAAGTAATCATCTTGTTTTACAGGAACACCACAGAATAAGCCGCAAAGGAAAATAGTATTTAGACCGTGCATGTTCCAGTCATATGACAGTTGACAAAAACCTGTTCAAAGAATTTATAAATATTGATGGAGGAAGTGTTAAATTTGGGGATGACTCAAAAGGCAAAATAATTGGTACTGGAACAATTCCCTTCAATAACAACTATGACATCGCAAAAGTCTATCTTGTCGATGGCCTCAACTATAATCTCTGGAGCATAAGTCAACTTTGCAACTCAGGATATGAAGTAAATTTTAAGAAAATAGGATTTGCTATTTAAGATGAATCAGGTAAAATAGTCCTTCTCGAAAAAAGGTATGGAAATGTTTATATCCTTGATAGTTTTGAAAAGATAGATGGTCATATTTTCTTAACTTTTATGTCTGACGATCCATTATTGTGGCATAGGAAACTTGCTCATGCTAGCATGCATTTGATAGAAAAATTGTCCAAACATGAGTTAGTTGTTGGTCTACACAAACTGATTTTTTCAAGAACTCATATCTATTGCATGTCAAATAGCTAAGTAGATCAGAAACTCTTTCAAAAACAAAGATATAATATCCACTTCAAAACCTTTGCAATTACATTACATGGATTTAATTGAGCCTACTAGAATTGCTAGTATAGAAGGAAAGAGGTATGCTTTTATTATTATAAATGATTATTCATGCTTCACTTGGATAATTTTTTATCTCATAAGGATGAAACATTAAGAAATTTTGAAGTTTTGTGCAAGAAGGCTGAAAGAGAAAAGAGATATCTAATTTCAACAATTCAGAGTGACCGTGGAGGAGAATTTGAAAGTAGGGCACTTGAAGAGTTCTGTAATGATCAAGGATATACACATAATTTCTCTGCACCTCGCTCCCTACAACGAAATAGGGTTTTAGAAAGAAAGAACAGAAACCTCCAAGATATGGCAAGAATCATGTTACTAGATCATTCACTGCCAAATCACTTCTGGGCAGAAGGCGTAAGTACAGCATGCCACATTCTCATCCATTGCCTCATAAGGCATATTCTGAAAAGACGCCATATGAATTATGGAATGGTAAGCATCCAAATATCAGTTACTTCCATCCCTTCGAAAGTAAATATTTTATCCACAATAACGATAAGGATAATCTTGTAAAATTCAATCCAAAAAGTGACGAAGGCATTTTTCTAAGCTACTCTTTAAATAGTAGATCTTTTAGAGTCTATAATAAATATACATATGTGTGGAAGAATCAGTACATGTTATATTTGATGAAAATAATCCCTTGGACGAGAAAGGAACTACTTCAGGTAATGAAGATCAACCTCAAGAAGTTCAGGATACAAGCAAATCTCAAGAGTCGACTAATATATTTGTTGCGACAGATTCAATAAGTGAAATCAACAGTAATGTACCAGATAAACCAATCGAGTCGACTTCCAATGTAGTACGTCCAAATGAATGAAGAAGCGAGCATGGATATCCTTAAAAATTCATTATAGGGGATCCAAATGAGGGAATGAAAACAAGGGGAGCTCTCAAAAAGAAATAAAATAGTGCATTAATCTCTCAGGTTGAGCCAAGAAGATAGAGGAAGCGCTAAAAGATTCAAGTTAGGTTCAAGATATGCATGAAGAGTTAGATCAATCCCGTAAGAATCAAGTGTGGAATCTGATACCGAAACCTGAAAATATTTTTGTAATCGGAACAAAATGAGTGTTCAAAAATAAATTAAATGAGGATGGAAAGGTCGTAAGAAACAAAGATAGATGGGTTGCTCAGGGGTACTCACAACATGAAGGAGTTGACTATGATAAAACCTTCCCCCAGTGCCTTATTTGGATTCCCCACGAATTCTTCTGGCATACACATCTTTTAAAGGATATAAGTTGTTTCAAATGGATTTTAAAAGTGCCTTCTTGAAAGGATTTATTGAGGAAGATATGTGAAACAACTACCTGGGTTTGTAGATTCAAAGTTCCCATATCATGTATACAAGCTCACTAAGGCGACGTATGGGTTAAAGCAAGCTCCACGTGCTTGGTATGATAGACTTAGTTCCTTTCTTATTGATCATGGCTTCACAACATGTAAAATAAACACTACCTTGTTCATTAAAAGATCTTTGAAAGGTAACCTCATCATTCAGATTTATGTTGATGATATTATATTTGGTATTGCAAACCCTCTTATGTGCAAGGAATTTTAAATATTATGCAAAGAAAATTCGAAATGAGTATGATGGGAGAGCTAACATTCTTACTTGGACTACAAATTCAACAATATGAAGGAGGAACATTTATATGTCATACCAAAAACACAAAAGAACTGATTCAAAAATTTGGTATGAGTAATGCAAAATCCATTGGCATACCAATGAGCCCTTCCACAAATCTGGACAAAGATGAGCAGGGAATTCATGTTGATGAAACTAAATTGTGGAATTATTGGATCACTACTGTACCTGACAGCAAGTCGACCGAATATTATGTTTAGTGTATGTAAATGTTCCATGTTTCAGTCAGCTTCCAAAGAATCACATTTGAACGTAGGAAAAAGAATCATTCAATATCTCATTGGGACTGTATCTCATGGACTATGGTACCCACGTTCTAACTCTTTTAAATTAGAAGGGTTTTTAAATGTTGACCTTGCAAGTTATAAGGAGGATAGAAAAGCACAAGCGGTACATGTCAATTACTAGAAAAAGCTTTGATATTCTGGAACGATAAAAAACAAGCATCAGTTGCACTGTCCTCTACTAAAGTTGAATACATTACCATTGGAGAATTTGCGCACAACTACTGTGGATGTCTTATCAACTTGGTGACTATGAACTTTCTTTTGAGCATATACAAATTTTTTGTGATAAATCTGGTGCTATTTGTCTTTCCAAAAATCATGTGCATCATTCGTGAGCAAAGCATATAGATATCAAGAATTACTTTATTATATATCATGTTCTTAAGGGAGATATAGAAAAAACATTTGTTGGAACCACTGATCAGTTAGTTGATATTTTTACCAAACCTTTATTAGAGTAGAGATTTTGTGGTTTCAGAAAATTACTTAACATTACTTGCTTTACTAATTACTTTTAGGAACTATGTGTACTATTGATTTTTTCAGGTGTAATGATTGCCCTTTAATTGTGCATTAATTATTCCTCCATTTTTCCCTCTCTTTTGTCTTCTTTCACATCAGTTTGTCCTTCAAAGTTGGAAAGCCAATCATCACGTCCCTTCAACTGACATCTTTTCATTTTTTGTACTCAGCCGTAAAAAAAATCTTCTTAAGGCGTAGAACCCTTTTCAATCACCTCTATCATTATCCACTCCAAAGCTCCGATCAAACTATTTCCCTTCAATGTCTAAGCATCCTAGAAATTCCTCAGCGTCTACTAGAAAAAGCACCCAGTTCCAAAACAAAACCCCCATCTATGCCTCTAGAACAAGTAGACCTACAGTCCAATCACACTAAGGGTTTTGCCTCTTCTCAGGGAGATTTCTCAGAACACTCTCAACTGCTAGGAGAAAAATCCCTAGATAAATGACCTATGGAAGAACCCCCTGTATCCTCTACCCTAAAGTAATCCATGGTTGATTTTTCTGCCTCTCTGGAATCTGACCTCAACTTCTAAGATTCCCCAAATATGAATCTATTCATTGCTCTGAAGGACGAGCCTGTTGCTCATGGAAGGTTCGTCAACCTTGACGACATAGAAGACATCAATTTCAAGGTCAAAGACCACTTCGTTCATCAAGGCTGGCTTAAGTTTCTTTATATTCCTCCACCTAAGGTATATGAACCCCTGGTGAAAATGTTCTATGCCAATCTTCGTTCTAGTAAGTATGACAGGTTGGAATCTTTAGTGTTACGTAAGCGCATTGTTCTTGATTGTTACCTGTTTGACTTGCTCTTCCAGTGTTGTTGTTCTGGTTTTCCTATGTTCTTTAAAAACACCTGGCCTGATGACTTTGAAAATTCTTTTGACCAAGCCAAGCAGTGTATTGCTGAGTGTCCCTCTGACTCCCTTCCAAACCAGTTGGGTCCAGTTATGTTAGTTTGAAAACTCAGGTTCTGGCCCATATTATAGCAACTACCTTGCTTCCCCGTACTGGTTCCTTTTCAACCTTCTCTCAAAGAGACACCTTTTTCGCTTACTACCTGTTGACCAAACTCAATGTCAAGCTTTCCTCCTGGGTTATTAATTTCATGGTCGAAAATGCTGTAGATCTCACCAGTCTACCCTATGGCATGTCAATTGCTCACTTTCTGGAAGCTCATAAAATTTTCCTGTCCAACTATCCATTCATCACTGTCTCTAAATCCTACAATTCTAGAGCCTTTGCTAGTATGGGCTATGTAAGTGTTAAGGGCTACTGGATTAAGAAGCACGACAGTGAAGCAAAGTATGCTCCTATAGAGCCCTAACCTTAAGCATCTGTTCCTCATCCTAGTGTTGGTAGTCCTGATTTTGATGACAAGCTACGTGTCATTGTCTCTCAACTCTCTAAAATCAAAAATCTTCTCACAACCACTTAGTCTACTGTTGGTGACATTCATGCCATTTCCAAGGAAACAGGGTCTGATGTATCTAAAATCGGAGTTGCTGTTTTTAGAGTTATGGAGAATGTTGTCAAAGACTTCAAGGAAATTCATGATAGGTTGGATGGAGTGAGCATCTCAGCCAATGCTAGCTTTGAACAATTTGAGGAGGCCATCTGCAATTACATTACATATTTTCTACGGTCGTTAATATGGTTGTTTAAGACAAATTTTTTTTGTTGTGCTGGTTGTGAGCTATTTTTTTAGCCTTTGGATAATATTTTTTTTGATGTGATATTTTTGTGGGTTATTTTCTCAGCCCTTGGATAATTCCTATAACTCTCCCGTTTAATGTTATATATTCCGCTTGGTGTTTGGCTTGTTCCCTCTTTGCTAATGCCAAAAAGGGGGAGAAAGTATATGGTATATCTATACAAATATAATTCACTGGCAGGAGTCAACTCTAACCATAGACTAGTCAATTGCATGAACTAAGGGGGAGTACTATGGACAAGTCAAGTGCATACATTGAGGGGGAGTAAAATACAAGGAAGTCAACTGGTGTTTACACCTATATATTATTTTGTCATTATCAAAAAGGGAGAGATTGTTAGATCTAGTTTTAATGATGCAAATAATATACCTCTACATGAAATCAATTACATAAGAACCAGAAATCAAGAAGATACTACAAGATCGCTGAAGTCAATCTTGATGCTTAAGGAAAGAAATCAATTTGCAAAGATTATAAACAAATCAGCAAATATGTATGCCTAAGGAAAATAAATCAATCAGCAAAGACTAACGGACAGCTGCGATTGAAAGAATCAAGCAAGCCTAAATTCAAGGCATGAATCAAGGGCAACATATCTAGAAGATCGAAGATCCTGTAAAGATTACTAAGCGGCTAATTTTGGAACAATCAAGGAGGAAGCCTTAAGTATATACACTGTTAAAGGAAGGATATCAAGGAAGAGCAACGACTAGCTATCTTATTCTTGGAAAGAATCAATCTCGTTCCAAGGATCAAATCTTTTGGGTTGTCAAATCTCGATCTTCACCAAAGTATTTATACCCAGCCTTAACCTTAGACAGACATACTCTGATCGAACCAAAAAATCCCCTAGTGAGGCATTGTATAAAAAAGAAACAAGTGTTAAATGAAATGTGTTATCAAGTCATTTTCAATGTACTCGAAGAAATATATTTACTAAAGAGAACTCTCTTGCAACCGAAGGGGACTGAAATAGGATTCACATTGAATCTGAACCAATATAAAAATTTTGGTGTCTTTAATTCCTGTACCTACTTTCTGCATCTTACTTTCTGTCATTATAACTATCAAGTTATTACACCTAGTCGACTATTTGATAATTAGTTAACTAATAAGAGATTAAGTTTAAAAATATATAATTCACCCCCTTGTGTACTTTCAATTACAAACTCCCACTGCAACTCAAACTAACCGCTTGTTTGGATGGTCGTTACTCGATACATATTGTACTGTATCGCGTTGTTTCTTAAATATAATGTTTTTCTTACTGTTACTTAAATTTTATTGTATCGTATCGTTAAATCTATTGTTAGTTAACGATGAAAAGTGTTACATTATGAAATGAAGGATTTGGTGTGGTGGCGTCATTTCCTTTCTTTTTTTCTCTCATCTTGCCCTTTTTTATTATTAAATAATTATATTTTATCATTTGTTCTGCTTTTATATATGATAATTCTACTTTATATTCTATTTTTCTACGTAATATTACAAATTTATTCTTTATATTGTTAGTGCCCATCATCATAAAATGACAGCAAACGATACGATCAATGTGTTTATCAAACAATACAATACAATACAATACGATGCATTATAAAACTACATGAAGCAGCAATCCAAACAAGTTGTAAGTGTATTTGCATGTAGCTAGGTAGATAATTTACAATTATTTCGTCACAGGCTCACAGCTCTCTGAACCTACCACCAGGGTCGTGGTGTCAGAAGTCTCGTGTTTGAATTTTAAAAATAAAAAAGGTCTTGGTATAGAATATACTTCGGTTTTTAGTGGGTACTATAGGATACAAAGTCATAAATCGAAATTTTAGAATGAGTTTTAAACACCGCGTAAGAAACCAACGATAAGAACTCCGATCCTAATCATGAAGTGCAAATTGCAGGAAAGTAAAAGAGGAAAAAAAAATTCACTCAAATCGGTCCAAAGCCGCAGCTAGTGTTGCATTCTAGCAAACACTTTCGTGGGGCCCGTCAAATATTTATTTTTTATTCAATTATAACGGCTGCCCATCAGCTAAAATACCATTTTCACTCTTCTCCTACCCTTTATATACGAACCTTCCTGTCTCTTTCTCTCAAACACTAACTTTCTTATCACCTTCGATTCAAAAGTTTCTCTTTCTCTTAGTCTTCTAACAAAAATCCCATGGCTAAGAGAGGCAATAAGCTCACAAAGCTCAAATCAGTTTTGAAGAAAATGAAATCTTTCAAGGTAGGCCGTATCAACGAGAGCCTTTTACTGGCCACCAACAATTCTTCATCTGACGAAGATTCATATTCCTATAATAGTCAATGCTCCATTAAGGACCAGCACACTGTCTATGTTGGTAAATCACGTCGTCGTTACTTCGTCAGCTCTGAGGTCGTCTACCATCCACTCTTCAGGGAACTGGTTGAAAGGTCAGGTGATTCAGAAGATTCAATCGTTGTTGCTTGTGAAGTTGTTCTCTTCGAACACTTGCTTTGGATGCTTGAAAATGCAGATCCTCACCAGCCAGAGTCCTTGGATGAACTTGTCGAGTTTTACTCTTGCTGAAGTATTTTACATTGGGGAATTCATCTTCTAGCTAGATACTGTCAGTAGCTAAAAACCACCAAAAAGGAAAAAGAAAAAAAGATATTGCATGAGGAGGGATTCCCTGCAGTCAGCCACCATGTGGTATATATTTGTAAATCTATTTTAATACTTTAAAAAGGTTTTATATATTTAGCGCTATTAGGAAAATGGTAGAGATGATTGATTCCATGCTTACATGGGTGTAACGATTCGAAAATAATTATATTTCTAGTACTTTGTATTACATGAATAAATATATATACAAGTGTTGGGATGTATGCATAATACCCTTACATTTTTTGTGAAGCAACGTTTAAACAAATTAACTAATTTACATTCTATCACCCCTTGAATCAAAGTAACAGGTACAATGTGAAGATTAAATAATATACTATCTATCTCATTTTATGAAACTGCATCTCTCTTAACACCAAGCTTGTACCTCTTAAATTTAGTAAACATGATATCACAAGGAAATCAAATGAGCCTGTAGCAAGAATTAACATTATATTTTGCTTATTACAATAAGAGCAGATCTGCATTGTTTACTTTCCTTCTGGATATTCTTTCTTATCTGTGCTAATATTTGTCTTGCATATTGCAATTTTGCAACCAAGAATGTGAAGGATTGCGTATAGGTGTTCGTAACACGCAGCGGAAGACAACAATAATTCTAGGTAGATTTTTCATGTTTTAAAATTTATTTACGTGTCAAAGATCGGATCTAAAACGTATCTGGTGAAAAGAGTTTCTTTTTCATAATTTCTTCGATAGTGCGAAGACTCTATGCGTATCCACACCGAGACCGATCCTTGCTATCAACTCTTTGATCGATGAAACCCGCGAACAAATTGAACGAAGAATATTGCATTGAAATTTTTCTCAAAAATCTCAACTCGAATTAGTAGAACAAAAAACACTTTTCTTGTAATTGTATTTTTCTCTCTTGGCTTTGCATTGCACTCTCACTTTCACAAAGTAGGTTTTCTTCTCAAGAAAAATTAAACTCAAAACTATGCAAATTTTTCCATCACCCTTTAAATAGCATCACCTGCAAACCCTTTTCCAAAAATAAACTTTAAGGAATTGTATAAAGAAAACAAGATTTCATTCCAAATAGAAATTGGATTACACGTTAATAATCCAAGACTGCCGAAGCTTTCATTCCAACTCCAAGTTGGATTACACGTTAATAATCCAATTCAAATTTGGATTATTGTCAAGCCTTTATTAATGTTATATTTTATACATATCTTATAAAATAATATTAAATATATATATCAAATATATTTTAACCAAGAGATATAATTTAATTTCTATTCCAAATAGAAGCTTTGATTTATTCACAATATTAATTATAATCTTTGTGCTAGCAATGAATATAATAATATTTCATGTGGACTAATAACTAAATTTATTTGACTAATTAAATTCTTTAATTTAATTATCAAATAATAAGATAATTAATCCATTAGCAAAGATCAGAACACTCGTTAGTGTGCGACCCCATATGTTCAATAATAAACCGGTAGTAAATTGATCATATCAACATACTAATCAAGGGTGGTTTCTAGCAACACTCCTTAACGACCGGATAACATGAAGTATACAATTTACTCTCAAGAACCAGTAGAAGAATAATGTAGTAAATCCTTCTGTCCTTATAGCTCTGGATCACCCTAGGATATGGTTCAACTGTCAAATCCTAATAGGCGATCAACTACGTGTTCACGTCAAATATAATCGACCATTGAATTACCTAAGAAACTCATTTCTTCTTTCATTCAATTGCCCTGGCCAAGGTCTTAGTTTTGTCGTTTATAATTCATGACAACATGGAGCTTAAACTCATTACCAAGAGTTGATAGGTCCCGTCTAGATCAATCACTAACTCTACAAGTGTTCAATCGTACCCAATATCCTTTCAACTATCGCCCTAGGGCCATAGGTGTCTAGTATCAAAGCACAATGAATAACTTTTCAATTACTATAACGATCTCAAGTCAAAGGAAACAGTTACATCACATTCTTCAAGAAAATATCCTATTGACAGTTATGACAATTCTAACCATTAGGAATTATCCAATGAGTCGGTTCAATGATCATATCTCTATATACATCATCTATCTATGTGATTCAGTTAATGAGATCAACTAACCTTTATCCGATAAAGACAATCACATAAATATTGATCTAACCGGATTACTAATGTCCAAATTAATAATCCTACGATCAAAGAACAAATTTAGATTAAATTGTAAAAGACTTTTCTCTCATTATCATGATCTCTATCACGATGACAAATCTAAAAATTTAATCAAGGACCTTATCAAATTAATCAAACAATTAAAAATAATGATAAAAGAATATCAAATGCCATATATTTTATATCAAGTGACATTCACAAAAATATGTTCAAGTTATCAAATATGATATTGGACCTAGGGCATATCTACTATATTCCTAACAATCTCCCACTTGCACTAGAGCCAATCGCTCTTGTACTTCATCCCCAATTTCCACTTGTGCTTGTCAAACTCCTTTGGGTCTGCAGCATTTTCCTTTCCATCAACCTTTTGATTCTCGACGTCTCCACGTTCAATGATCTCTCTTATCAAGTGATACTTTCGCAGAACGTGTTTGGACTTTTGGTGTGATCTTGGTTCTTTTTCTTGAGCAAAACCTCCAGTATTTTCACACATTAATGGAACCGCACCTTCCATTGAAGGAACCACACCAAGTTCAGTTAAGAACTTTTTCATCCATACAGCTTACTTAGCAGCTTCACTAGCTGCTATATATTGTGCTTCAGTCACTGAATCAGCCACTGTAGCTTGTTTGGAACTTTTCCAACTCACTGCACCACTATTTAAGGTGAATACATAACCAGAAATAAATTAGCTATCATCCCTATCTGAAGAGAAACTTGCATCAGTATAACCTTTAAGTTTCAACTCAGAATTCCCATAAATGAGGAATTGGTCTTTAGTCCTTCTTAAGTACTGAAGAATGGTCTTCACCACCTTCCAATGTTCCTCACTAGGATTTTCATGATATCGGCTAGTCACTCCAAGTGCATAAGCCACATCAGGACGTGTACATGTCATGGTATACATGATAGCTCCCACTGCACTAGCGTATGGGATCCGACTCATGTGTTCTCTCTCTTCAGGTGTTTTAGGACAATCCTCCCTACTGAGAGAAATTCCAGTGCCTATCGGTAGATAGCCTCTTTTGGAATTATCCATGTTATACGTCTTTAAGATAGTATCAATGTACAAAGACTGGGAAAGTCCAAGCAGCTTTCTAGATCTATCTCTATAGATCTTTATTCCTAATATATAAGCTGCTTCTCCCAAGTCTTTCATGGAAAACTGTTCAGATAGCCAAATATTGGTATTTTGCAATGCCAGTACATCATTCCCTATGAGCAATATATCATCAACATACAACACTAAAAATATAATCGTGCTCCCACTAACCTTTTTGTACACACAAGGTTTTTCTTCGCATCTAACAAAATTGAACTTTTTAATTATTTTGTTAAATCGAATATTCCAACTTCGAGAAGCTTGGTTTAATCCATAAATAGATCTTTGTAACTTACAAATTTTATTATGATAAGATGAAGATGTGAAACCTTCAGTTGTGTCATGTACACATCCTCTTCTAGCTCACCATTATGGAAAGCTGTTTTCACATCCATTTGCCATATTTCATAATCATAGTATGCTGCTATAGCAAGCAAAATCCGAATAGATTTGAGCATTTCCACGGGAGAGAAAGTCTCGTCATAGCCGACTCCTTCTTTCTGACGATATCCCTTGGCAACAAGACGTGCTTTGCAGGTCTCCACCTTTCCGTCTGCTCCAATATTTTTCTTAAAAACTCATTTACAACCTATAGGTTTTATATCCTTTGAAGGTTCAACTAAAGTCCATACTTTATTTTCCTTCATGGATTCCATTTCCGATTCCATGGCCTTTTGCCACTTCTCGTAATCAGAACTTTGTATATCCTCTTCATAGGTGTTAGGGTCATCATCATTATGGTCAACCTCATTAGATGAATCATCTTGTACCAATAAATTTAATCTAGTTGGTACATGACGTTCTCGTGTAGACCTTCAAAGAGGTACTTGTACAACCTGTTCACCTTGTGTTGGATTTCGTTGTTGCTCGATTTGGTTTGGAACTGGTTCATTAACCTGTTCTTGAACTTCATTTAGTTCTTGAACTTCAACCGTTGAAGATGACAATTTTCTTGGCAACTTCAAAACATCCAATAAATGTTCTTCAACTTTGGTCTCATGATCTTTATATTGTGCTGATTCATTAGTTTCTTGATCTTCATCAAGTTCTATCTCTCCATTATAATTTCCTTCCAAAAGGAATTCTCTTTCCTAAAAGGTTGCTCCTCTATCCACAAACACTTTATGGTCAGAAGGGTGATAGAAATAATATCCCCTTCTTTCCTTGGGATACCCAATGAACCTACACTTATCAGATCTTGAGTCAAGTTTATCAGACTGTAGTCTCTTAACATAAGCTGTACAACCCCAAATCTTAATATGTTTAAGGTTAGGCTTACATCCTTTCCATATCTCATACGGTGTTGTAGAGACTGACTTAGTGGGAACTTTATTAAGTAAGTATGTTGCTGCTTCCAAAGCATATCCCCATAAATTTATTGGAAAATCAGTGAACCCCATCATAGATCTCACCATATCCAATAAGGTTCTATTTCTCCTTTCAGACACACCATTGTGTTGTGGTGTTCCTGGAGGTGTCCACTGTGAGAGAATCCCATTCTCTTTGAGATATCTCGTAAAATCTTCACTAAGATATTCTCCACCTCTATTAGACCTTAGTACTTTGATACTTTTACCAGTCTGTTTCTCAACTTCACTACGGAATCTTTTGAACATTTCAAAAGATTCAGACTTGTGTTTCAAAAGATATACAAATCCATATCTTGACATATCATCAGTGAAGCTGATGAAGTAAGAATATCCACCTCTAGCTTGAATTTTCATGGGCCCACAAACATCTGTATGAATTAGTCCCAATAATTCAGAAGCTCTTTCTCCACTTCCAGTAAATGGAGATTTGGTCATTTTTCCTTTGATACAAGATTCACAAGTTGGATATGAATCAAAATCATACTTGTTAAGGTACCATTCCTTGTACAACTTGTTAATTCTTTTCTCTCCAATATGACCAAGCCTACAATGCCAAAGGTATGTTTGATTTACATGATCATCTCTTTTCCTCTTAAGACTTGAAACATGCATAATCGAATTAGGATTCACACTAGGTAAGACATAAACATCATGTTGGAGATAGCCATTCACATATAAATTATCACTATAATAAATAGAGCAAATACCATTGCCTATATTAATGCGAAAACCACGTTTGTCTAACATAGAAGCTGAAATTATGTTCGAAACAAATTTAGGAACGTAATAACAATCATCCAACATAAGTACTTTGCCCGTAGGCATTATTAAAGAAATTGATCCTATAGCTACGGCCTTAACTTTTGCACCATTTCCAACTTGTAGATTAATTTCTTCTTTCTTCAACTTTCTACATATCTGGAACCCCTGCAACATATTGCAGATGTTATAACCACTGCCAGTATCTAATACCCACAATGAAGAATTAGTAGTAGTTAAAGAAACCTTGAAAATATTTTTCATTAAAGTCTTACCTTGTTTTTTGTCCTTTAAAGTTGCAAGATACTCTTTGCAATTCTCTTCCAATGTCCTATTTTCTTACAATGGAAATATACAGCATCAGATTGGTCAGCTTTGCCTTCTTTGCCTTTGGATTTGGTCACATCACCCTTGGGCACAGTGGGCTTTTTCTTGGGTTTACTTTTACCCTTACCCTTCTTCTTAGAAGAGTTTCCAACCAACATGATAGTTCCTTTTTTCTTCTCAGATGCAAGTTGATTCTCATAATCAATCAACATGTTAAGCATCTCGTGAAGATCACAATCCATTTTATTCATATTAAAATTAATAACAAATTGTGAACAGGATTCTGGTAGTGACTGCAATATCAAATCTTGAGAAAGCTCTTTACCCAGTTTGCAACCCAACTTCTCAAGCTCTTCAATAAGATCAATCATATGATTGAAATAGGGTCCAACTGGTGAGTTTCCAGTCAATGTGGATCCAAATAAAGCCTTAGATAGTTCGTATCTAGTTGTCCTGCTTTGTGTACCAAACATCTTCTTAAGATGTTCAATAATTGCAGTTGGATCCATATCCTGATGTTTCCTTTGGAGTTAAGAATTCATAGAAGCGAGAATGATGCATTTGGTAGTAAGACATTCTTCCAAGTATTTCTGATAAATCTTGGTAGCATCATCATCATTTTCATCTGGGACTTCCTTGGCAGGATTATCGATCACATCAGTAAGCTTTTCATGCATGAGAACAATTCTCAAATTTCTGTACAAATCATCAAAGTTTGGTCCTACCAACTTGTTGGTGTCAAGTATTCCACGCAGTGATATAGCAGACATATTGAGAAATCTAAAATATAGAAAAGAAAAAAAGCAGTAATATAAGAACATATTTGCATATATCATAAAGACATGGACTTTTATCTAAATGATATTTCCACTAATTATTTTAAACTATTTGCCCTCATTATAGTTTACGAAATCTTTATTTCTTTTAGTGGAGTAAACGAATCATTTAACAATATGTATGAGCCCCTTGGAAATCAAGTCGTTTCTCACATATATATTAAAGCTAGGTACTCTTACCAATTGTATCCCCATACAATTTCCTTAAATAGCTCTATTTCAAATAGTCCCCTGGTAGTTAGGTCGATCCTATTGGCATAGTTGAGTTCAACCATCATGATAGCAAAGAACTTATTAAATTTTATACTCCCTCGGGTAGTCCAGGCGTCTAGTGTAAAATTGAATAAGTCTTTCAATCCATACATCTAATGCAATAAATAATTTTAACATATTCTCGAACTATAAGTCTCTTGGTAGTCAGGTCGCTCTTTATAAACAAGAAATAAGTAAAATTAATTACCTTGATGGATAGCTCTATAATAAAATATCTTATATTTTATTATTTAAGAACTCAAATTTTAGTAAGAGGGAATTGTTACAAAAATAATTTTTAATAACACGAAGATCGAATCTTTTATAGCATGTGAATTTAGTTCAAGTTGTCTACATGCTTAGTCCTAAATTAATTTACATCACATGTAATAAAAATTCAAAATTATGTAATGAACAAGCACATGGCATAAAACAAAATTCAACATCCTCTAACATATTTATCTTATATCTCACATAAAAAGAATTCATGCTACAATATTATTATTAATTAACATCTCATGAACTAATAACAATTAAATTAACAATAGAATCATGTAACATATTATAGATTCCCATTGTATCTAATACAAAATTTTAAATTCAAGTTATGAACTATCTCAATAGTTATATGAATGCATATTTTATCCACAATAAAATAATATCAATCATTCAAACGATTTGACTATTGCACAAGGCACATCTATTATGGTCTGAACTCTTCAGATACAATATTAAAATATTTCGTAAATAAATTTTAGACACAATAAACCACGACTCTGATACCACTGAAGGATTGCGCATAGGTGTTCGTAACACGAAGCGGAAGACAATAACAATCCTAGGTAGATTTTTCAAGATTTAATATTTATTTACGTGTCAAAGATCGGGTCTAAGACGTACCTGGTGAAGAGAGTTTCTTTTTCAGAATTTCTTCGATAGTGCGAAGACTCTATGCGTATCCGCACCGAGACCGATCCTTGCTATCAACTCTTTGATCGATGAAACCCACGAACAAATTGAACGAAGAATATTGTGTTGAAATTTTTCTCAAAAATCTCAACTCAAATTAGTAGAACAAGAAATACTTTTCTTGTAATTGTCTTTTTCTCTCTTGGCTTTGTATTGCACTCTCACTTTCACAAAGTATGTTTTCTTCTCAAGAAAAATTAAAAACTCAAAACTATGCAAATTTTCTCCATCACCCTTTATATAGCATCACCTACAAACCCTTTTCCTATTTGGTTGTAGTAATAATTTACTTAGGGTAAAAATTTATTCCAAAAATAACTTTAAGTAATTGTTTAAAGAAAATAAGATTTCATTCCAAATAGAAATTGGATTACACGTTAATAATCCAAGACTGCCAAAGCTTTCATTCCAACTCCAAGTTGGATTACACGTTAATAATCCAATTCAAAATTGGATTATTAACAAGCCTTTGTTAATGTTATATTTTATACATATCTTATAAAATAATATTAAATATATATATATCAAATATATTTCAACCAAGAGATATAATTTAATTTCTATTCCAAATAGAAACTTTAATTTATTCACAATATTAATTATAATCTTTCTGCTAGAAAAGAATATAATAATATTTCATTTGGACTAATAACTAAATTTATTTGACTAATTAAATTTTTTAATTTAATTATCAAATGATAAGTTAATTAATCCTTTAGCAAAGATCAGAACACTCGTTAGTGTGCGACCCCATAGGTTGAATACTAAACCGGTATTAAATTGATCATATCAATATACTAATCAAGGGTGGCGTCTAGCAACACTCCTTAACGACCGGATAGCATGAAGTATACAATTTACTCTCAAGAACCAGTAGAAGAATAATGTAGTAAATCGTTCTGTCCTTATAGCTCTGGATCACCCTAGGATATGGTTCAACTGTCAAATCCTAATAGGCGATCAACTATGTGTTCACATCAAATATAATCAACCATTGAATGACTTAAGAAACTCATTTCTTCTTTCATTCAATTGCTCTGGCCAAGGTCTTAGTTTGGTCGTTTGTAATTCATGACAACATGGATCTTAAACTCATGACCAAGAGTTGACAGATTTCGTCATGATCAATCACTAATTCTACAAGTGTTAAATCGTACCCAATATCCTTTCAACTATCGTCCTAGGGCCATAGGTGTCTAGTATCAAAGCACAATGAATAACTTGTCAATTACTATGACGATCTCAAGTCAAAGGAAACGGTTACATCACATTCTTCAAGAAAATATCCTCTTGACAGTTATGGTAATTCTAACCATTAGGAATTATCCAATGAGTCGGTTCAATGATCATATCTCTATATGCATCATCTATCTATGTGATTCAGTTAATGAGATCAACTAATCTTTATCCGATAAAGACAATCACATAGATATTGATCTAACCGGATTACTAATGTCCAAATTAATAATCCTACGATCAACAACAAATCTAGATTAAATTGTAAAAGACTTTTCTCACATTATCATGATCTCTATCCCGATGAATCTCAAAATTTAATCAAGGACCTTATCAAATTAATCAAACAATTAATAATAATGATAAAAGAATATCAAATGCCATATATTTTATATCAAGTGACATTCACAAAAATATGTTCAAGTTATCAAATATGATATTGGATCTATGACATATCTACTATATCTCTAATAGAATGCGCACCCTCCAGGATGGTGAGACATCTTAATCTTCGTATGCATTTCATCTCTGATGAGCAAGGAATAGGCATTGTTAATGGTGGACAATGGTGAGAGACTTGTATGTCTTGGCTTTTCCTCCACAAGAATAATCACTAGAGCAATGTTGACAGTATCTAAACTGTCAAGTTCATCCCAAAGTCTTTTCATCTTTGTATAATAACTAGCAATATCCAAGTTTTTCGGAATTGTTTCACCGATTTCCTTCGGTGGGCTATAGAGTTGAGGACCATTACTCTGTCCAAATCTTTCCTCAAGTTTATTTCATAGTTTCTTCGTTGTTTTGGGGGTAAAGAATACGCTATGCATTATCTTCTTTGAGAGTGTGTTCAACAGCCAAGATATTATCATATCGTTGCAATGAGACCAAAACTTGAAGGAATTCAGCTGGGATATTAGGTTGAAGAATGGTTTTTCCACCTATGAAACCATTGTTGTACCTATCTGTCAAGCCAAAGAGAATGCCCCTATGACAATCTCCATACCCTTTTTATCGAAGATAGAGTTTACCTCTGAATTTTGATGACGGAGATAACAAGAATAAGTAGAATCAGCAATGGACATAGCAACTCTAGCGGCAACAATTTTTATGCCCTAAAGAGTGCTAGATTCAGATTCGATAATGAAGTATCATCCATTAAAGGTGAAGATCATCACAATGAAGAGAGTAAACAAAAGAGATAAGAAAATAGATGAAAGGATAGGGCCTAAAACTTTGATATCATATTGACTCGAAGATAATTGAACAAACTGTGTTGCTAAGAAATTTTCTTATATTCCGTTATGAGTTTTTTACAAGTATAAAATGAAATAAATTAAAGTCAGATATCTTTACAATAACATCCTTATATAAGAGTTATTCATTCTAAAAGCCTAATTTTTCTTGGAACTGATTTTTTAGTAATATTTCACTTCTCTATAACAACTCTTTTATCTATAACAACAATATCCATATTTGCGCTCCTTTTAATTTACCCTTCTATAACAAGTATGTATAATCTCTAAGATTACTAATACTAATTCTAAATATTTGCACATGGTCTTTTTCATTGATTAAAGTTTACATCTTGCATAATAAATAAGATTTGAAGATATGCACATGACATCTTTTTCCTTGGACAAATGCCAAAAAATATAGATAGAAGATCAAACGTTAAGCTCTTAGATTGCCTTCCATAGAAAGCTATCGAATACTCTTTTATCGAGAGTTTGGTCAAAATTTTGCACCAATCAAGCATTTTATCGCTAATAAGAACATAAAATCTATAAAAGATGCTATGATTACATTGTTCTTTCATCAATGTCGAAAGAATTTAATTTTTTAATAGCTTTAAAATGTCTGTTAGAGCTTACATTTTTGTACATTTAATTATAGATTTATTAATAATATATTAATTTTGTTAATACTTAATTAGTGAAATATACATATCTTATTTGAATAATTTTTGTCCATAAACCTAGGGGATATGATGTTTTCTCCATTTACAATTTTTGCATGTCTCACAGTTTTTTACAAATTTATGAACATCATGTCTCATTTTGCTCCAATAATATAATTGGGTGACTTTAAACAAAGTGGCAGCTATGCCATAATGGCCTCCCACAGCAGAACTATGCAGAAATTGTAGGATCTCTTATCGTAGGGGAAGGGGTTGTATCCACCAGTATTTTACCCTTCTTATACAAAACACCATCTTGTAACATGTATATGGGATTTGAAAGATGATTTTCTTGTAATTTCATCAGCACCTTTTGTAGTTAAGGACATCCATTTTAAGACTTTTGTACTTTCAAGAGGAAGATGGAAGTGACAGTGAAAATAGTTTGCAACTGGATATCAGTTGTATAGAACCTACATAATGCATCAGCCACCAAGTTTTTCTTCCCTTTCTTGTAAACAATGGAGTAGTCATAACCTATTAATTTGGCTAACCTCTTTTATTGACTAGGAGTAGAAATCCTCAGCTCAAGTAGATATTCAAGGCTATGATAGGTTTTGATAGTGAAATGCCTACCTATCAAATAGTTACTTAGTAATTGTAGCAACAACCATCATCTCCTTCTCATACGCTAACAGTTGTTGGTGTTTAGCGCTTAAAGCCTTACTCATGTAAGCTAGTGGATGGTCATCTTGAATCAATACAACACTAATACTCACTCAAGATGCATCAGTTTTAATGATAAATTCCAAGGAAAAGTTTTGTACTGCCAGGACAATGCGAACCTCAAAGCTTGTTTCAGACATTCAAATGCTCTGTTGCTACATCAGACCATCCAAAATTTCACTTCTTCAACAACTCAGTCAAGGTCTAGCAGTGATCCCATATCCCTTCAAAAATATAGTACCCGGTTTGACCCAAGAACCCTCTTAACTCTTTTAATGATCTTGGAATAGGCCAATCCAACATCACATTAACCTTGTTAGGATCTGCAGTCACCCTAATTGAGTAATGATATGAGCCTAGTAATCAACCTCCATTTTTCCAAATGAATAATAACTCTTTTTGACAAATAAGATGTTCTCCTATAATACTTCAAAATCATGTTGTAAATGCACTGAATGTTCCGGCCAGGAGGGGCTGTAAATGAGGATATCATAAAAAAATAAGTATAAACATCCTCAAATAAGGTTAGAAGATAGTATTTATCAAACTTTGGAATGTGCATAGCTCAGGTGTTATTCCAAAAGGCATCACTAGAAATTCGTAATAATCGTCGTGAGACTAAAAGTTGTCTTTTCAATATTAGTTTCAGCCATTCTAATTTGATGATAACCTGATCACAAATTTAGTTTTGAGAAGACCCCCTTAACTCATCCAACTGCTCATCTATCACAGGGATAGTGAATTTATCCTTCATAGTGCAATAATTTAGCGTCCTTTAGTCAATACGAAGTCTTTAAGAACCATCCTTTTTCTTAACCATAATAATATCAGAAGATAATAGACTTACATTTGGTCTAATGACTCCAAACTATAACATTTCTCAAATTATCCTCTGAATCTCATCTTTTTGACCAGCAGGGTATCTGTATGGCTTCACATTGATAGGTTAAGTGCCGTCCTTCAATATGATTTGGCGGTCATGACTCCTGTAGGGTGGTAGAATGGTAGGTACTTCAAAAAGTAGTGCATATTTGTCCAAAATCTTCTAAAACTCTCCAGGAATACGAGTCTATTGTAAGGTTTGAGTGCTCAGATGGTCCAAAGTTAAACTTGACCCCTCCATTAGTTGAATGAAAGCCATTGTCATCGAGTTAATTTGACTGGTTTTACTTATTACTTACTTGATTTTGACTTTTGCCAATAATTTGAAGGACCCACGTTTGCTACTCCTCAATGATACCTTTCTTTCACCCATTAGGAACTCCAATTTGAGTTGTTTGAAGTTCCACCTCATGTATACTAAGGTGATTAACCATTGTATCCCCATGACTACATCAGTAGCCCCTAATAGAATCACCAATATATCATCTTTAAATGCCACATCCTACATATTCCAAGTAACTCCACAAGTCATGACAGAGCTATGTACTTTGCTTCGTCTGCTACAGACTACAAATGAAAAAATAGACCGTAACTTGCACCCTGATCTCTTAGCAACTGCCAAGTACATGAATTTATGGGTAGAACCAAAGTTGATTAGAACATGCATAATTTTCCCTTTCTCTGCTCCTTTTACTCTCATAGTTCTACAATCACTTGTACCATCAAGTGCATGTACTGAAACCTGAGGTTGCAAGGCTGATTCTTCAGAAATTCTCAAGATCCACTCCTCTAGCTTCCCACTCCTCTTCTTCAACTCTTTCTTCTTCATTTCTAATATGAACAATTATTTCCTCCTGTTACATTTATTATTAGGAGTATATTTTTTATCGCACCAGTAGCATAAGACCTTTTCTCTTGTTTCACCTATTTCTTCAAGGGATAACCTTATAGCCCTAGGATAACAGACTTGTTATCAAACTTGGTGCTCCTCCCATTCCCAAAATTATTAATACTTCCTCCGCCTTGATAGGAACTAGACCCTTGATTGTTTTCAAGAGCTATTCGGGGTAGGAAGTAATGCTCTTGAACTCATCACCAATGCGACCATGTTGTAACTTCAAGGATTGTTCTACTATCCAAGTTTGTCTATAAGCCTTCATCAAGGTTCATGGACCCAGCATCCTCACCTGAACTTCAATTTCTAGGTTTAGATTAGCCAAGAAAATTCTAATGGAGTGTTCCTCTGATGACTCCTCTTGATGCAACAATTCATCGAACTTATTAAGAAACTCTTGTACACCTCCAGATTGTTTATAAGCTACCAACTCCCCCTTAGGATCTGTGTGTTCAATGTCCCCAAATTGAAGGTACACATCCCTCGCACAATCTTCTCAATTTGGAAATTTTTCCATCCTTGGTTTCATAGACATCTTGTGCCACTGTAAGGCTCGTCTACATATTACCCTCCTCAAACCCCACCTGGTGGGAGTAGACTGGGTAATTGTTGTTGTTGTATAATCACCAATAAATCTAGGAAAGTTGAATCTTTGATATCTACCCGTGTAATTAGGGTTGTTATCTTGTGGATGATTTCCCATTTTTCGCCCCTTCCCTTGTTATTATTGATAAAAATGATTCTTCCAAATGTGATGCCTCCTCATAATATGTTGCACGCTATTTAACTTTCTAATTGTATCCAACTCCCTAAACACCTTACCGGCTCTATAACGACATTGATGGAACGGACTAAAATGCCCATAGTTTGAACTATACAAATGTTTAATAGGCCACTAATGTATGTCTTCTATAACTTTCCTATACCATATGATCGATCAAACTAGGAAATAGACGGTGGGGTCTTTAAAGTATCTATTCTCTCTTTCGGACATTGTATTCTCCAAAAGGCTATTGTTCGGCCTTGTATCATCTCTGTTCGTCTCTTCTTCATTGTACCATGGCATAAGAGTAATCTGGATGATTTTAAGATGAGATGTTGAAGAGATCCAACAATAACCAACTCTGTAGGATAAAATGATAGAACCATAAAAAGAGTTAGCTCGAGTTAGGACTAGAAGTGTCAGAAACGGCCTAAATTTAGGTAAGCTTTGCATATCTGTCTAATATTTAAAAACATTATACATATTTCTAGCAAGCTAGAGAGATGTACCTCAGGATGCCGGGGTTTATTTGGAAACAGCCTCTCTATCCCAGGGTAGGGATAAGGTCTGCGTACATACTATCCTCCCCAGACCTCACTAAATGGGATTATACCGAATTGTTGCTATTGTTGTATAATACATATTTCTAGCAGCAAACTTAGTCATCAATATTAGCCACAAAATATTTCCTTATATAGCAGATCCAACCAAAAATGAAACCTTAATCATATGCCTAAAATCATGCAGCTTATTAACTTAAGGATTTATTCCTTATTTATTCTCTTAAGCCTGTGTTCTTTAATCCCCAACCCAACTAATTCTGTAGTTTATATTTTTTGGTTTATGTTTTTTTTCATGTTAGAATATTTGAATCTTTTATGGTAAGCAACCTCCACTTCCATCCGAGAGGTTGTGAGTTCGAGTCTCCCCAAGAGCAAGGTGGTAAGTTCTTGGAGGGAAGGATACTGAGGGTTTATTTGGAAATAACCTCTCTACCCAGGGTAGGGGTAAGGTCTGTGTGCACACTACCCTCCCTGACCCCACTAAGTGGGATTATACTGGGTTGTTGTTGTTGTTGTTTATGATAGTATATACTAAGTTTTATACTGTAGATTGTATTGGGAGAAATTGAGTGTACATATAAAGATGACGTGTCAAGATACGTAGAATAATCAAAGAGTTATTACTGGCAAAGAGGCACGAATAGCAACAGACACGAGCAAGGGCAAAGGAAGAGGCTCGGGTAGTTATTCAAAAGACTCATCACTCGTACCTATTCAAGTCATTTAGATCCGTGAATCAATGGGAATGAATCTGACAATATATGGGAGTGCAGATACGATATTTAATGAGCATTAAACACTGTATATGTTAGAAAATCTTTATTGAATATAATGATTGTGCAACATAGCATTTAATATTTTTAATTACACATAATAGCCTTATTATGACAAAGGCAAAATGTATGTATCTCAACTAGCTATAAAAGGGATACAACTTGTCAATTGTAGGGACAACACTATCTGGATATGCCCTGGTTTACTTGTTTTTCTTTCGATTATATTATTGCTATCCAAATTACTTCTTTATACACACTCTTTCGATTATCAGTAACCCGTGTTCTTCTAAATTATAGCTTTAATCAAAATTATATTTTTTTGTTAAACAAATTGGTTCTGTTACCGGGAATCTGATAATCTATTTCTTTTAGCTTAACTTCTCTTGTTGCATTAACCATGTCGACTAACAATGACAACATTCCAGGAAACCAAGAGAACCAACAGCATCAGGCAGATCCACAGAATATTAACACTCTGATCCCTTCACCACGAGGCTCTCCCTAGTAATCTCGTGAGGGTACTCCTGATGGATCTCATACAAACAAACATGCTCAATTTGAAAATGCTGATGTTATCGATGAATCTTTGCAAAAATTAATTGCTACACAAGTCAATAAGGCTCTTGAAGCATTTGCTAATCGTTTACCAGCTGCGACACCCACACCCACATCGAATAATAACACTTTGGAGAATCCTTGTTCCGGGCTTGTTACCATAGGTAGCGGTGGAACTCCCAGTGAATCACAGGAGGGAAAACTAGGTAATGTAATTAACTCTAATTTACAAAATTTAGTACTAACGTTGCAGAAACAGCTCAAGAAGAAAAGTGAACTCGTAGAACAAATACCTGGAGTGCCACCCGAAATAAAAAGGGTAGATATGGATGAATATTCGCAACAACCCTGGAAGCCAAGTGATTCTCCCCTGCCAATTCCGAAGAAATTTAAAATGCCTGACATTCCAAAATACGATGGAACAACAGACCCACGCGACCACAGACTGCATTTACAACTGCCTAAAAGGCAATAATTTAACTAAGCAGGAGATTGGATCAGTATTAGTCAAAAAATTTAGTGAAACACTCACCAAAGGAGTGCAAACATGGTATTCTCTTTTACCCGAAAATTTTATAAACTCTTTTGCTGAGCTTGCAGATTCTTTCATCAAAGCGCACTCCGGAGCTCAAAAAGTAGAAAAATGAATGGAAGATATTTTCAAGATCAAGCAAGGGGACTTAGAATTTCGTAGGGAATTCTTAGACAGTTTCCAACGAGAAAGAATGAAATTACCGCATGTACCTGACAATTGGACAGTTATAACTTTCATTGGCAATTTGAGTGAAAAGAGCTCAGAAGCTACGAGGTGACTTAAGGAAAGCCATCGCAAATTCCCAGCCACAACGTGGAATGACATTTACAACAGGTATAGCATGAAGCTGATGATAAAAGAAGATATTGTCCCCCGATTTCAAAAAGAAGAAAAGGTAAGTTCGAGACGTGCGGAGATCGAAAAGAGATTCGGTAAAAACATGTACGAGCCATATATGGGACATGCGAGAAAAGACTTACGGTCAAAGCAGGACAATCAAGGTATGATAACAGGTCAAGAAATAGAGAATCAGGTTCTTCATCAAGATTTAGGAACGAGTGAAACAATTATGAGTCACGAGATGATGATAGAAATTTGAAAGCAAGATTCGGTAGTTACAATTTCAATGTCAACATTTCTGAGCTCGTAGTTGTTTTGAGAAGCATGAGAGATAAGGTATGATGGCCAAAAAAGATGAGATCAAATCCAAACAGACGCAACCCTGATCACTGGTGTGAGTTTTATAGTGACCACAAGCATAAGATGGCAGACAGTAGGTTTTTACAAAATGAAGTTGATCATCTTTTAAAACAAGGGTATCTTACTGAGTTGTTCAGTGCGAAAGGTAAGAAAGCTTATATAAAAAACAGGCAGGAGCCCTCGAAACCACCTTCTCCCAAAAGAACTGTCAACGTTATAAGTTGGGTTGAGGACATCAATGGCGTATCATATAATGCAGCTAACAAAATTTCAAAAATTACTATTACCCAAGGTAAACGGTTGCGGAATGTCTCAGAAGCAGATAACATTACATTCAATGATGTCGATGCAGATGGCGTGTTAACTCCTCATAACGACACACTGGTAATATCTCTAATTGTATATGATACTAATGTTAACGAGTTCTGGTTGATCCATGTAGTTCTGTGAACAATATTCTGCTAAGAGTATTATGTGAGATACAAGTTGAAGATAGAATAAATACAAAGGCGCATACTCTATCTGGATTTGACAATCCTAGTGTTGCAACGAAAGGAGGGGTAACTCTCACCACATTCGGAGAAGGATTCATCAAAGAAACAAAGTTTCTGGTAGTAGACATGGAGATGGCTTACAACATGATCCTTGGGAGACCATGGATCCACGAAATGGATGTTGTTCCTTCAACCTTGCATCAAGTTATTAAATTCCCATCACCATGGGTAATATGTCAAATACGTGGAGACCAACGTACATCCAGAAGCATCAACTCCGTAGCAGATGCAAGTACAAAAAATAAAGGAGAATATCAATCATAGAAGACAGTTGAGGGCGACACAACACAAACCTCAACGGAGCAAGGACAAGCAGATCTGGGTTCAAGGCCTAATACCATTCAAGAACCAGAAGAGAATGAAAATAGCAAAACAACAATTGAAGAATTGGAGATTCTTGTATTATTTGCTCAATGGCTTGATAATAAAGTCTACGCAGGGACCAATTTTAGCCAGGGCATGAGAGGTAAATTAATTGAATTTCTAAAAACTAACGTAGATTGCTTTGCTTGATCCCATTCTAACATGACAGGGATACCACCGGAGGTAATGACTCATAAATTAAATGAGGATACATCATGCCCCCTTGTCAAACAAAAGAAAAGAAAGCAAGGAGTCTTCAAGAATCAAGTAATTCAAGAAGAGATTTGAAAATTATTAAAGATTGGATCCATTCGTGAGGTAAAGTATCCTAACTAGTTAGCTAATAGTGTTGTAGCTCCAAATAAGAATGGTAAGTTGCGGGTCTGTGTAGATGACACATATCTTAATAAAGCTTGTCCTAAAGATTCTTTTCCACTACCACATATAGTTCAATTGATTGATGCGACTGCAGGACATAAATTTTTAAGTTTTTTAGATGCATATTCAGGTTATAATCAGATCAAAATGGATCTAGAAGATGAAGCAAAGACTTCATTTACAACAGAAAGGGGGACTTACTGTTATAAAGTAATACCCATTGGTCTAAAGTATGCTGGTGCAACATATCAGAGGTTGTTAACTAAAAGGTTTCAAGAACATTTGTGAAAAAACATGGAAGTGTATATAGATGATATTCTTGTTAAAACTCAGCATTCAAAATATCACATATCACATTTGTCTGATACATTTCAAATTCTGCGCAAATTAAATATGAAGTTAATCCCGAGAAATGTGCATTTGGTGTTGCATCAGGTAGGTTTTTAGGTTATCTTGTTTCTAACCATGGTATTGAGGTGATTCCTACACAGATTAAGGCCATTAAAGAGATTCCTGATATGCTTTCAAGTAAAAAAGAGGTTTAGAGGTTAATAGGAAGGATTTCAGCATCGGGAAGATTCATTTCTAAATAATCAAAAAAATGCTTTAGATTCTTCTCAGTTCTTAAAAAGTAGGATCATTTTGAATGGAATGAGGAATGTCAGCAAGCACTCAGAAATTTGAAAACATACTTATCAAATCCACCATTGCTGGCAAAAAGAATGGCTAGGGAAAGACTACTCATTTACCTTGTTGTTTCAGAAGTAGCGGTAAATGTCGTTTTGGTATGTGAAGATCAAGGTAAACAATCTCCCATCTATTATGTTAGTAAATCTTTATTAGATGTAGAGACATTGTATCCTCAATTAGAAAAGCTTGCACTTGCATTGGTCATGGCATCTAGGAAATTAAGACCTTATTTTCAGTGTCATCCTTTTATTGTAGTAACTGCTTATCCCTTACATAATATATTACATAAGCATGAATTATCAGGTAGGTTGGCTAAATAGGCTATAGAATTTATGTGTACGAATCACATACCAACCTAGGACTGCTATAATATCTCAAGTTTTAGCTGCTTTCGTGGATGATTTTAGCCATGAGATGCAATTAGAAGCGGATAAAGAATTACAGGTGTTCAATGGAGCTAACCCATGAACTTAGACTTTATATACAGACGGTTCATCTAACGTAAAAAGTGCAAGTTTAGGGATTTTTTTGGTACCACCTACTGGTGAAACCATCGAGAAGCTATCAAATGTCATTCTATAACTAATAGTGAGGCAGAGTATGAAGCTATGACTACAGTTTTGGAACTAGCACAAGAACTTGGTATAATCAAGAGCGATTCTCAACTCGTGGTTAATCAAATGTTGGGGACTTATACGGCCAGAAAAACAAGGATGCAACAGTATCTAGGAAAGTTACATGAATTAATAAAGCAATTTTAAACTTGGAAAGTTATACAAATACCAAGGGATGAAAATGTTGAAGTGGACGCCTTAGCTAATCTCGCATATGCGGCTGACATGACAAGTGATGCAAATTCCTCAGTTATCCATTTATTCCATTCAGTTCTCGACCCCAATAAGAATGAGGTAATTTTTAATAACTTGACTTAGAATTGGAGGAACGAGATTGTTGCTATTTTGCAGTATGGTACCATCTCTGATGATAAGAAGAAAGCTCATGCGCTTCAAAAAAACGCTGTTCGATATTGCTTAAAGCAAGGCAGCCTATATCGTAAAATGTTCGGTGGTCCCAAAGTAAAACGCCTCGGACCTTCTCCAACAGAGTACGTAATGAGAGTGATTCTCGAGAGGCATTGTGGGAATCACACAGGAGAAGGATCATTGGTAAGAACCCTAATTAGGGCAGTATATTATTGACCTAAAATTGAAGAAGAAGCAAAACGTTTTGTGGCTAAATGCGATAAATGCCAAAAGTACGGTAACAATATGAACAGACCTGCGAAATTACTACATCCGGTAATTGCACCGTGGCCATTTATGACATGGGAAATAGACATCGTGTTTCCATTACCACAAGCAAAAGAACATGTGAAATTTCTGCTCGTACTTACTGATTATTTACTAAATAGGTAAAGGCGGGAGAATTTAAACACGTACGAGAAAAGGAAGTGAAAGATTTCATTTGGTGGGATATCATATGCCGATTCGATGTACCAAAGGAGATCATGTGTGATAATGGTCCTCAATTTATAGGAGCTTAAATCACTGAATTCTTTCAAAGTTGGGCAGATTAAAGGGATTACGTCTACACCTTATTATCCGGTAGGCAATGGGCAGGCAGAATCAACAAATAAAATCATCAGCAACAATTTGAAGAAGCGATTAGAAGATCCAAAAGGAAATTGGCAAGAAGTGCTACCTGGTGTTTTTATGGGCGTATCGTACAACAGCAAAAACAAGTATAGTAGAAAACCATTTTTGTTGGTTTATGGTGCAGAAGCTCTAATTCTCGTTAAGATAGGAGAGCCAAGTACAAGGTTTACTCAGGCAACAGAAGATTCTAATGATGAGGAGATGCGTATGTAAACACGTGATATTTTTCCTACATGAAAATAACTCATAAACATAGACCAAAATAATTTTAATTGATTTTTAGATGTTTTTCTTTATTTAATTGCATTTCATGCAGTTTATTAAATAAAGAAATCATAGAAAAAACATAAAAGTGTTAAATTTTAATTTTATGTCACCTTAGGTTCAATTTGCATTTAGTAACTAATTCCATTGAGTTATTTGTGTTTAAAAAAAAGAAAGGAATAATAAAAAATGGTTAATTTTGCACTTTTAATTTTAGTCATTGAATTTCGGTAGTTTTCTGTTTAATTTGGTTTTAAACAGTTGCAATAAGTATTAGTTGTAATAATAAGTTTAATTTGAAAATAATTTAATTAGGAATTAATTTAGGTTTTATTTTTAGTTTCAATTTAAAAGAAATTAAAAAAATATTAAAACAAAAGAGGTGAATCATATTTTTGGGCTAAAATCTTATTAAAATTACAGCCCAATGCAATTGCCCTTTTAAAACCCAACCCAAATTAGCCCCTACCCAACCCCAAATCAGGTCGACTCGACCTAATCTAATACCCAAACTCATTTCCCCACCTAAAACAAAACCTAGACCTAATATACAAAATACAATACATACATATACATAGAAGACATGCTTAGAAATTGAGAGAAGGGATGCGCAGCTCTAGCTTCTTCTTAACAAAATAAACGCCTCTATACACGATATAATACACGCCTGGAAGAGGCATAGCTGCGCAGGAGATCCTGTTGGCGGCTTTCTTCTGAAGCGAAGACAGTGGTGTAACTCAGAGAAGCGACCGACCTCTCTTGATTTTCTAGGGAGAACCCACACAAGGCAACAGCCATAAGTGAATTCTAGCCATTATCGAAATCTAGCAGGCGGATTTAGTCCTCTTTAACGTCCCTCTCTCTTTTCTTTCAGAGCCGCTGCTGCGTCCCCGTTGTCCATGGCGAAGTGACCGGTGACGACGCCCTCTCTCCTCCCTCAGTTTTGTTTCCATCACTGATTGATGTGACGAGCCATGGTCAAAATGACCTCATTCCTCTTCTTCCCCGCCCTATGTCATCGTTAACAGTTTGGTGACAGATCTGGCCGGAAAAACGCCATGAACGGCGACCTCCATACATACGTACCAAAATAAAAATAGAACAAGAAAATCTGTACAGAAAGTTGATGGAAGAAAAGTTGCTTTTAGGTTCGAATTCCAGTTGCCATTCGTTAGATTTTTGTTTCTGCTACGGTTGGTTAAGACACGGCTAAGTCCAGGTTGTTTGGTCTCCGGTTCGAGTTCCGTCCATGAGATCGTCAGATTGAGTTCTTTTATTTTCCATGTAAGGTTAATTTCAATTTTCTAATGTTTTGATAATACCACTGCATTGGTTGGTCAATTTTGTCGCTATTGATTTGCATCTCCTTGTTATTCTCATTCGTATGTATTCACAATTGTCTCTGTATGTACATGAACTGTTTTGTCTGGTAATTTGTTTCACTTCTGCATTTATCTAGAAGAATCTAACCTCTTAACGCTCTTCTTTCTAATATTTTACTTTTATATATATATATATATATATATATATATATATATATATATATATATATATATATATATATATATATATATATATATATATATATATATATAAATATGAGCTATGGCTGGCGTGAATAGGATTAAATTTATTAGCTTTTGTTCTTGTGTAAGTGGAAAATTACGGATTTCTCTGACTGCTATTCTCTAATGAATTTCATGTTTTATATGGAAATATTTGTAATGTAAGGAAACTTTGAGGAGAGTCCTTATAGTATTATTTTAGGAATAAGAAAAAAGGAATTGCATAGTGTGTTATTGGTTCAATATGTAAATTGTGTATAAATTGAAATGATTTTGACACTTCCTTAGTCAAAACAGAAAGAAATTTGATAGCTCTTTATGGGTTCCTTTTGAACAATCGCTTATATGCCTTAAGTGCGACTTAATTTATCGATTCCCGTAATATGGCCATGATTTAAAATTAATTCGAAGTATGTGTTCGCATAACTTTTCTTAATCTTTTCTTAATAATCAAATAGGTTACAAGTTTTAATTATTTTCAGCTTATATAGGTTCATTAAATCACATATAGCCCCGTATTAATTTCATAAATTAAATATTAAATTTATTAATATTCGTAGCAAGCCTTTAAGGCCGTTTAAAATACAATTGTGGTTGCGTATACGTTCGCATAACACAACCATGATTCTAAATTGATTTGGAATATGTGTTCGTGCAACTTCGACCATTCTTTTCTTAAATAATGAAGTAGGTTACAAGTTTTAAAACTATTTTAGTTTGCGTAAGTTCATTAGAATCACATATGGACTTTTAGCAATTTCCTAGGTTAGGTAAAATATAATATTTCGTAGAATACCCTTTAGGGCCATTAAAAACTACTAGTTAGATTGCGTATACGTCCGCGTAACACAATTACACTTCTAAAAACAAAACCAGGGTATGCGTTTGCGCAACTCTGGCCCAAATTTTTATAATAATAAATAAGTGTTATTAATTGTGGACACGTTCGTGTGACATGATTCTTGACATGCCAAACAAGCGGGTATACGTACGCGTAACCCGTTTCAAGATAATTTTCTAATTAAAAGCGGTAAAAGATCAAAAACACATAGGTTTAAAAATCAGTAATTAAACAATTTAACAAGCCAAGTAGGATCAAAGCGACCGTGCTAGAACCACCGAATTCGGGAATACCTAACACCTTCTGCCGGGTTAGTAGAATTTCTTACTCGGATTTCTGATTCGCAGACTATAATAACAGAGTCATTGTTTCCTCGATTCAGGATTTTAAACCGGTGACTTGGGGCACGATATATTATCCCAAGTGGCGACTCTGATTTTGTAATAATTAATCCCGTTTCGATTCTCACTTAAATTAGAAAAAACTCCCTTTATTATATCCTTTCCGGGTGTAGTAATGAAAAAAGGAGGTGTGACAGCTCTGGCGACTCTACTGGGGAGAATACCCAGAATCACTGGTTCAGGGCTCAAGAATTCGAGCTTGTTTTATGATTTTTACTTGGCTTATTTATTGTTGATATTATTATATTTTTATGAACCTTTGTGCTAAAATGCTATCTGTTTACCGCTTTAATATTGTTGAATTGTATATAGATGCTTTCTTATGCTACCCCTTCTGAGTCTTCTGAAAATGGTGCATACGTTTGCGTAGCCCGATTTTTCTGTAGAAATTATACCAAATAGAGAGAGGTTGGGCAAGCGACAAGGCCGAGCAGACTTTAGTGCTCCCAGTACGTCGCCCCCTCCTTGGCCCTAGTTATCCGCTCGGGTACCCCATGTCTAGATCAAACCCCATGATTTAAACTTAGAAAAAACAAAACCTCATGCCGGATCCCTAGTAGGAAAGCTTATCTGCATCATGCATTTGACTTAGCGGACTCAACACAGGGGTTGGGTTCGTCTAGGACACGTGTACCCCAAGAAATAAAGGACAATCTTGATGCATCCTATGTGCTACATGTTGCATTCATTCAAGGGAAAAAGGGTCATTTGGCGGACCAATAATAACCAAAGTTTCTCTATAAGAAATGTCTGAACAAAACGTTACGTCCCAAGGTGCTACTGCGGAGAAAAATACAGTTTGTTCAAATGGTGGCCAGATGGTGGAGGCTGCTACTGGGCATATAAGAACAAGCTTGACGAGCAACCCAACAAGCCTACATGTGAATTTAAGATATGGATGGATGAAGAGTGTACACAAAAGTACTACAAAGGCAAAATTTATGATCTTCATGTTATGTGTTCGAGCCAACATGAGCAGAAGCGCTAAACCAACCAACAAATTGAGGAGTTGAAGGAGAAACTCAACGAGGTAGAAGAAGAGAAAAAAGGCTGGAAGACCAACTCGAGTGGTTGGAGCGAATTGTAGGAAGTGGATCGTGATTAAGTAGGGGCTTGTACATCATAGGCGTAGTAGTTTATCTTTATGTTTCCCTTGTCTAGTGTTTTTATTAGTTTTACTGTTTTTATCTTTAGATTTATCGTGTTTGAGTTTGTGTTAACCCGTTTGAATAAAAATGATGTTCAAATTCTGTTACAAAAAATATGTTGTTAAAATATAATTGTTGTCATTATTTACATAATGTATTATTTTCTTCATGTACTTGTTCAATTATTCAACTTATTGTTGTTGCTAAAGAACATCAATCTTTAAATTTTAAAGAAAAATGTATATGTAAATTACGGTATAATACTATGTATCGTTGAGTTGTCATGTCGTTTTGAAAAGGTTAAAAACCATGTGACAAAAGTTGTTTTTTTAGAATAATTTAATATGTAAATCGCGGTATAATACTACGTATCGTTGAGTTGTCATGTCGTTCTGAAAAGGCTGAAAACCATGTGACAAAAGCTCTTTTTTCAGAATAATTTAATATGTAAATCACAGAAAATTGTATGTGTAAATCGCACTATAATACTACGATCTATTGCAACTTCTTGCCTATAAATAAAGAGCACACTCTAGTTATTCTCTGCACTTAACAACAACCTATAATCGAGCTTTTCCATAAACATAAACTTCTCTTTAAGAAATGTCTCAACGACCCTTTCGTTCCCAAGAGTGCGACTATGGAATCAAAAGCATGATGTACGATAATTGAGAAGAAGCCGGAGCCACTTTGTATGAACAAGTTTAATAAGAAACCCGACGTACCTATATACAAGTTTAAGGTATGGGTTGACAAATCATGTGAACAAGAATACTAAAAAGACAAGTTGTATCATCTTCATGATGTGTGTACGAGGCATTAGGACAGAGAGCACCAATCGAAGCAAGAAATTGAAGATTTAAAGGTCAAGATCAAGGAGGTGGAAGAAGAGAAAAAAATGGTAAAAAAGCTCGAGAGGATGAAGCAAAGAATATTAGACAGTCGTAAATAAGCGATGGTATTTACGTGTTGAGTGTTGTAATGTATCTTCATGTTTCCTTGGTCAACTGATTTCATTAGTTCTACTGTTTGCTTTAGTGTTAGGTTTGAAGGTTTGTGTTTAAGTTGTAATATTTAAGTATAATTTCTATTCAAATGCAATTGAAATATAAAACATAATTTAAGCATTATTTACATAAAGCACTATTTACACAACGTTAATACATAAGTAAATCAGTGAGTGCCACAGTCTGTGTGCTTCAGTGCTACTGCTGGCCTAAGTCGCATCCTATGTCGCCCGGGCACACTCTATGGATCATCTTCGTCAAGCCGCCTCTTTATGTGAGGATGTGCAGCAACATCGACACTACAAATGGCAGGATCGGAAGAATATGGCATCAGTCCATCAGTAACCTACAAAACAAGAAGTAATCTTAGCCTGCGAAAATGTATTATTTTGATTTGTGTTTAAGTAAAAAATATTTTCTCACCGTGGTCTCGTCGGCCTCCTGGGTATATGCATCACCGCATGTAGTGTCCTCAAACATAGGCTGGGACGAAGACTACATAAGACCATTAAAATTAATTTATTGCAGCTCATTAAGGAAAAGAATTTAAATTGAAATATTAAAGTAATACAAACATACTGCCGCATGTGGTAGATCCGCATGAACCGCTGGGGATGAGGGATAACCCAACATGTGCCCGCCATTCACGTCCCGGGTCGGCCGATCCTCAGCTGTGGTAGATGAGCATGCGAAGTACTGATCTACATCCTCGTCGAATGTACTCGTGATAAACAATGCTCCTGACATGGTGACCTGTGATGCTGGCAAAGATAGCTAAAGGCTATACGAAGGCATGCTGCTGGAAGGCTGATCTGCATGAGGCATATAACCCTGCCGATCATCTCCAAGCGCCACAACTCCAAAGTCCTCGTCATGTCCCGCAGTAGGTGGGTCGACAGGTATCTTTACGCCCCCTTGCTGGGCACCACCTCCTCGCTGTCCCTCGTGACCCCGTGGGGTACCCCTACCTCGTGGGGCACCCCTACCTCGTGGGACACCCCTCCCTTGTGCCCTACCCCTGCCTCGTGGGACTGCCCTACACCGATGGTTAGCCTCTAGCACCACATACTAAGCCTTGTGGTCCAGCCTCTCGGCATCTCTCGCCTACAACAGTGTCAGACGAGCCATCTGTGCCACCTACCGGCCGTTCTCAACCGCTTCAGGGATGTCGGCATGCTGCTGCATCTCCTGTCCTAACTAGTAGAACCGATGATGCCCAATAGCCTGTGAAACATTTAAAAAATTAAATTAATAACGCTATATCAAAATTATAAGATATTAATTAGCAACAAAAACATACCAGTATCTCGTGCCTCCCGACGTACAATCTGTAGCGGTTGCCAAGTGTATGAATGGGGTTCCCGACCATCAGTCGGGTATGACGGCGGTACCACTCGGCATACAGATGAATAGTGGCCTCCTAGGTAAATGTAAGTGGTGGCGGAATACGCTCAACTTGCTCCTCCCAATAAACTATCTGCTGATGTAGTCATCCCATATACTGTTGGTCCATGCTGGCAGGGTCGTCCCGCTGATAGTGTGTAGCCTCCTACCCAGGCTCCCTCGGTATAGGCTGGGGGCAGTGAAACTGTCGAAGCACATGCTCTATGGCATGATACTCAACGTGATCGAAGAAGATCATTAGGACGGAGGTGCTCCAAAGCAGCCGGTCGACTGAGCAAGAAGCGGGCATCTGAGCAAGCGACTCGATGTTGTACGACGTCTACATGAACTACCAAATAATAACATAAAAGTGAGTACGCGCAACACAACTCAATTTAAAACAAGCAAGCGTAGGTACATATCTATCTGTCTGTCCACCAACATATCTAATACATCCCTAAGAAGGGGGAGATTCTGATGCGCATCAGTCTATCGGTAGTTCCTACGCAGGAGAATCCACCTGACAGCTAAAGGGAGAAACGAATAATCCTCACCAGGCGAAAGTGGTGGTAAAGGTGGCTGCAACGGCATGATCCGCTGCCATGCCCAAACCTAAGATAAAAAGGTTAATGTAAATTTTATGAGCCATTTCACGATATAGAATTCAGAGTAAAGAACAAAGTATTCGGAAATTTTGTCACCTGTAGGAAGGGCAGAAAACCACATATTTCCACCGCTGGACCTATGCTCACCCCGCACATGCTACTATAAAGGTATGCCAGAACAGCAGCAGCGCAGCTGTACTAGGGTAACTCATCTAGCTGCTGAAGATGATGGAGAAAGCACATACTCATTCTATTACTTGAAGTGTCCGGGAACAAGGCACACCTTAAAAGAAAAGGCAACGCCAACCGCGTGTACCTATCAATCTAAAGATCCTCCGTCTTGCCAGTAATATCTGGGTGCAAAAACACCATTTGATCTCTAATGGCTGACAATGCAATGCGACTGTCCCTAGCGTCACCCTGAGGTATTAAACCAGTCAATTGCCCCATCATATAAAAAAACAATGCATATGTCATGCCTCTAATGTACTGGGGCAGTGCCACAACACGTCCATCTACGCACAGCCCGTATAAAACCTGAACATCCTCCAGCGTGATGGTGGCCTCTCCAGTGGGCAAGTGAAAAGTATGTGTCGCCGTTGACAACCTACAAAACAAGAAGTAATCTTGATTGTGGGACCTACACTCCTTGCTTTTTAGGTGACGTGTGGGGCCCAAAATTTTTTTTAAAAAATTTGACGGGGGGGGGGGGGGGGGGGGGGGGGGGGGGGGGGAACCAGTGAAGATCGTTTTTGGTTTTTTAATGAGGGGAGGGGGGCGCTTCTGTGAAGAAGAAGGGTTATATTTTATTAGGGCAAGTCGCAGTACTATACAGCGAATTGCCATACTATACTGCGAATTGCTCAATTTTTTTAAATATTTCACACTACAATGCTACAAATTACCTTAATGTCCAAATTTCTGTTAAAGTAATACGCAGTATATTACTGCAAAATACCTATTATTGTAACTTTTTTTTAGCACTAAACAAGTATTTGTTGTCCAAAAAAGCATTTATTAAATTTTGGACTCAAGGGCGGAGCTAGCCTCGAAGGAAGAGGATTCATATCGATGAAAACTCGTTAAATAAAGCAAAAATTATTTTCCTTTTTGTTATATATGAGTTGTCGATTTCCCTTGGCATAGGAAAAGTTTTAATACACTAGCAAAGTAGGTTAAAATTTGCTTTATATCAAAAGCTAATATCCCAGTTTGGCATTTTTGTACTTCCCATCATAGAGTAAATACCTTAAACCCCCTATGCTATCACGCATTTTGTCAGCTATCTATTTAAGCTATCCGGTATCCTCAAAATCCGCATTAATTATATATCCCTATACGTTAAAAAAATCACATATCAAATTTTAATGGTGCGTGTGATGCACTTTTCTATTTAACTCAACCTAAACTAAATATCAATTTAATTAAGAATTTTAACTAATAATAGAAAAATAATTACATGGGTAAATGTTTGGGTTAAAAAATCAAAGAAAGCCGGTGAAGGAATAAACAGTTTTCACTTGTAAATAAAAGAAATTCTCTTCCAACTCCTCTGATAATGACTACGCCATGTCTCTATCATTATTTCGGCCATTAAACTTTGAGTAAATAATGAATTTTTCCATTAACCTTCTTTTTCAATAGAAATTTGGTTTAATACAAGATTTGAGATTAAACAAAAATTAGAATTTGGTAATGTATTTAGTTAGGGTTGTAAAAATTATGGCTTTTGGTGGACCTAAATAGTATTAAAAAGAAATACCGAAATGAATAAGATATACTATAATTTTAGATGAAGGAAGAAAAGAATTTTTTAAAAAGATAAAACGAATAAGAAGAAAGATAAAAAAATGAAGAAGGCTAGAATATAAAGAAAATAGAGGGAAAATAGAAACTTGAATTTTTTAAAGAGGGTAACACTAAACCATTAGACACAGCCAACTGTGGCCATTTTTATGTATTATTTCATCTCTCCCGTGCCTTCTAACGAATTATCTTATATATTTTGTTAAAAAATCGACAAAAGGGATTTTAATATATATCGGGATATAGTTAAAGGATGTTTTAGGGATATCAAATATTTTAAGTAGATAACTGACAAAACTATAATAGTTCGAGGATTTTTGGTATTCCCTCCCCTACATAAATACCTTTTTCTATTGGGTATATACACTCAAGTAAAGAATAGGTTTTTGACTCAAAAGATACTAGAACCTTTTTGAACAAATCAATCAAAGATGAAAGGGTAAAGCTTAGTCAAACATAGTTAATTCCAAATCGAAAGGTGAACAACCATCACTCTATATGGGATGAAAGAGATATAATTGATCCTATTAAGATTTAATATTCTCTTTCCCATCAATAAATGAGGAAGTAGATTTACATATTTCTTTGAGGTTACTACCTCCTTTCCTTGAATACAAGAAGGAAGTTTTCTTTGTCTTCCTTTTCCCAAATCGGAGAATGTCCCTTAGTTGAGAGCTTTCTCTGGCTATATATAGATAGAGCGTCCTTGCCCTTTTTTGACTCGGCATCTCGTTGCCGCTAATATATCTTGGTCGTGCTTTCAGACCCTACTTTTACAGACTCATGGGCCGTCAGGAAGTGGAGATGACGGGACTATATTATCTGTCGCCGCCTGATTACGTAGACGGGATGTCGGTCAACATGGTCATGACCGGCATATTTTGACTAATACGGTTAGTCCCTTCGTCTGTCGGGTCCATCCTCTGTCGTGCTCGGCAGACGGATCAAGATTATGATGAGTTTGAGAGAAATCTGACTCACGACTCTTCACTTCTTATGTGCTTTGTGGGCTTTAGGCGGATTGGTGGCATTATGTCAATCCCCATGGATCGTCGTGACAGTTTCGAAACTGAGATATTGTTGAGTATTGATACATTGTTCGTGGTCATGGTCATTATTACACACGTTCCTGAGGAGCTAAAATATTTCGTGCCTTATCAGATTCGATCGGTGGCTCTTGGGTTTTGTGCTCAGGGGATTTTTGTTTTATAAATAGGTGGAGCTTGTTATTCGACTGAAATATTTCTTCATATTTTTCTTGGGAGAGTTCTGTAGATATATATTTTTCTCTGATACCTTGAATCTCTGCTCACCCTCTTGCTTACTGAAATCTTTCATCTCTCTTTTTATTACTTCTCTGGGCCGTTTTCTGCTAAAAATGACTTGTCATTCTTCTTTAGACAATCTCCCTGCCGCTAATCTGGTACTGGAAAGTACTGCTCAAGTTGCTGGAAGGGCGGATACGACAGAAGATGATGAAATTTCGTCAGTGATTGAGATCTTGCCTCACCCTAGAAGAGAGGCGACCAACTTCAGTATAAACGACAGAGCAGAATCGGAACCTCTCCCCTTCATTATGAGGGGAAGAGGGATATTAGAGTTGAAAAAAAGGTGGGGAATCCCTAATAATGTCAATATGCGGTCAGCAGTGGGGAACGACATAGTTCACTTTGATCGCCCTGGATACTGCATGTTCTATATCTACCTATTTCTAATGGGGTCTACATTTCCCCTTCCTTTGCTGGTAGTTGATTTTTGCCGGCCATGAGGTAACATTGGACCATATGCTCAACATCTTTGCTCCTCAACTTATTCAGGGTTCGATAATTCACATGCGTCCTCGGGGGTCGAAGAGTCTGGTGGTGAAGATGGATGACAGGGCCAATCGTCGTTTCTACGAGAATTATTTATGTGTGCGGACTGAGCACATTGTGGTAGACTGACAGACTTTCCTGAGATGTGGAACTTTGTGCATAAGTTTCTTTTATCTGAATGGCAGAATGCTCGGCCGTTTTCTGTTATGGTACTTAAGTTTATCATGTCTTTGCAGCTGGGAGATTGCCCCATCCGCCCGTTGAAGGTATTCATGAATAGGTGTGTGCCATTCTCCCCTATACAGTGGGGGTTCGCTCATGGTCGACCTTTCACGAGTCGGGCGCAGGCCTCTTACAGGCGAGATAGCATTTTTCTCTGTTGTTCTCTCTTTTTGCTTAGCTCCTTATGTGTTGTTTGCCGATGTCAGGGAAAGTGAGAAGAACTAGGGCCCCTATGTTAGCTTTTTGTCAGTTGGACGCATCTGCTAGCCACATTATGGTACCTATCGCCCGACCTTTATAGAGGGCGGATTCAATTGAGTCTACGGTCATGGTCACTCCTACGAGGATCATTTCTCAGGATGAAGTCCCGACCGATGTGATTCACCCGATGGTGGAATCACCAATAACTCGGGAAGAGGAGGGGTCGTTGAAGAAACAGATAGTAGAGTTTGAGACCGTGCCCCAATTGTGATTCATCTAGACGACTTTCCAACGACGGTCTCTGAAGAGGGCATTGTCGTAGCTCCCCCGACAGAGGTACAACTCGCCGTCGGAGTTGTTGGTGTCTGTGACCAATATTCAAAAATTCCCACCATTGCCTCGACTTAATCAGAAATTCTTGCTTTTGTCGGTGATCAACAACCTACCGAGGCGGGGAATCAAACTTCTAGGATCGCTGATATAATTTCGCACGTTCCCTCATCTTCTGCAGCAGGTCGTGCTTCCTCTTTAGTTGCAGAAAGGGGAAAAGGTATGGTGGCCGACGACTAGTAATCTTAGTCAGACTTTAACCCTGATGATGTTAGAATATTTGAAGAGGACATTACTCACTCGATGGTTCATGCAGAGGGCTCGGCCCGTGTCCTTCATATCACTCTGGTGTCAATCTCCTGGGGGAAAAGGAGGATCTGGCGCCTTAGTTTAGCCTGCTATGTGCAGAAGCTGAGAATGAGGCCCTTCGGTCTGTTCCTGATGCCTACTTGATTGATGAGGTGGCCACTATGGGCCTATGGGTATGTCGTAATTTACTTTTATTTTCCTTCACACTTCCTGGGAATATTAACCCGACCCCGTATTTACGTTTTTTCAAACGTACATGGTAGAGGTGGAAAGCATTCACAGGGCTAACTTCAGGGCCAGAGTCTTTTTGAAGATGTTAGAGAAGTATCGTCACCGTCGCATCAGATCCCACGAGATGCACGAGCGGTTGAGGACCAACCCCGATAACCGGGCTCTTGGTGAGGAGTTGGAGAAAAGGGATCAGGAGTTGATGCAAGCTATCCATAGCAAGAGCGCGCTCGAGGAGCAACTTTAAATTAAGGATGAGGAGCTCGAATTGGGCAAGGGAGTCGCTGCAGAATGTGAGCAGCTACAGGAGAGATTGAGGTCAAAATAGGCAGAGATAGATCAGCATTTGATCAAGGTCGAGGCAATGAGTGTGGAGTGGATGAGAAAATTAACCGCGTTGGAGAAAAAAGTCATCGGGATAGAGAGAATTCAGACCGCTTTTTTTGAGGCTTCGGTGAGGGGCGGCCTTGGAGAACACCATTCGCGTCCTTCAATCCGAACATGAGTCAGAGAGAGTAACAACTACTCTTATGGAGACAAGGCTCGAGTAGCACATCAACGAGATTGATCAAGAGGCATCAGTTTTGGGAGATTGGATTGTGGTACTGGAGGCACAAAATGAGCGACTCTTGGTTGAGATTGAGTCTTCCTCCACTACCGTCCCCCGCCATATGCACGATCTTTGGGTCTATGCTAAAGCCCAGCAATATATATATATATATATATATATATAAGAGTTTGTGGGATGGGGTACTGTGACTCAGGAAACTTATCGTGAAGCACGAGAAAAAGCGTAGGAGGCTCGTATCAACTGTGGGTATGATGTGGCAATGTTTGAAGCTAATATGGACACAGTTGATGGTAATGGCGACGACGGTAATGACTCCGAATGAAGAATGTTGTTTTTTCCTATTATTACTTTTAGTTGTTTGTCGCTTGTTGTTGTTTCTTCCCTCTTTTTTTTGTGAAGGCCCTCGACCTTATTGGGTATTATTTTGACTTGTCAAAATAACATGTCATCGTTCGATCAAGGTCGAACTATTCTTCTTCTTTTTTTTTTTGGAAAAGGCCCTTGGCCTTAAAGGGTGTTATTTCGACTTGTAAAAATAACAGTCTGACATTGTTCGACAGAGATCAAACTCTTCTTTTCCTTTTGGCGAAGGCTCTTGGACTTAAAGGGTGTTATTTTGACTTTTCGAAATGACAGCCCGCTATCAGTCAAGTGAGATCGAACTCTTCTTTTTCTTTTGGCAAAGGCCCTTGGCCTTAAAGGGTATTATATTGACTTGTCGAAATAACCTATCATCGTTCGATTGAGGTTGAACCCTTCTTTTTATTTGGGAAAAGGCCCATGGCTTTAAAGGATGTTATTTTTACTTGTCGAAATAACAGCACGTCATTGTTCGAGCGAGGTCGAACTCTTATTTCTTTTGGTGAAGGAACTTGGCCTTAAAGGATGTTATTTTGACTTGTTTAAATATCATGTCGTCGTCGAACTCTTCTTTTTCTTTTGGCGAAGGCCCTTGGCCTTAAAGGGTGTTATTGCGACTTATCGGAATAACCTACCGTCGTTCGAACGAGGTCGAACCCTTCTTTTACTTTCGGCAAAGGCCCTTGGCCTTAAAAGGTGTTATTTCGACTTGTCAAAATAAATTGTCGTCGTCCGATCGAGGTCAAACCCTTCTTTTTCTTGGTGAAGGCCCTTGGCCTTAAAAGGAGTTATTTTGACTTGTTGTAATAACCTGACGTCGTTTGATCAAGGTCGAACCCTTCTTTTTCTTTTGCCGATGGCCCTTGGCCTTAAATGGTGGTATTTCAATTTGTCGAAATAACCTCTCGTAATTCAACTGAGGTCGAACCCTTCTTTTTCTTTTGGAGAAGGCCCTTGGCTTTAAAAGGTGTTATTTTGACTTGTTGAAATATGCTGTCGTCGTTCGATCGAGGTCGAACTCTTCTTCTTTTTTTTTTTGGCGAAGGCCCTTAGCCTTAAAGGGAGTTATTTCCACTTGTCGAAATAACCTGTCGTCGTTCGATTGAGGTCAAACCATTCTTTTCCTTTTGACGAAGGCCCTTGGCCTTAAAGGATATTAATTCGACTTGTTAAAATAAAGGCCCGTTACCGTTCAATCGAGGTTGAACTTTTCTTTTTCTTTTGGCGAAGGCCCTTGGCCTTAAAAGGGTTCTATTTTTGACTTGTTGAAATTTCCTATCGTCATTTGATCGAGGTCGAACCCTTCTTTTTCTTTTGGCGAAGGCCTTTGGCCTTAAAGGGTATTATTTCAACTTGTCGAAATAACTTGTCGTCGTTCGATCGAGGTTGAACCCTTCTTTTTCTTTGGGCAAAGACCATTGGCCTTAAAGAGTGTTATTTCGACTTGTCAAAATATCCTGTTATCGTTTGATCGAGGTCGAGCTCTTCTTTTTCTTTTGGCGAAAGCCCTTGGCCTTAAAGAGTGTTATTTCGACTTGTCGAAATAACCTATCGTCATTCGATTGAGGTCGAACCCTTATTTTTCTTTTGGAGAAGGCCCTTGTCCTTAATGTGTTATTTCGACTTGTTGAAATAACTTCTCGTTGTTTGATCGAGGTCAAACCCTTCCTTTTCTTCCTTTTCTTTTGGTGAAGGTCCTTGGCTTGAAAGGGTGTTATTTCGACTTGTCGAAATATCCTGTCGTCGTTCGAGTGAGCTCGAACTCTTCTTTTCCTGTGGTGAAGGCCCTTGGCCTTAAAAGGCATTATTTTGACTTGTCGAAATAATGTCCCATCGTCATTCGATCGAGGCCAAACCCTTCTTTTTTCTTTTGGCGAAGGCCCTTGTCCTTAGAGGTTGTTATTTCAACTTGGTGAAATATCCTATCATCATTTGATCGATGTCGAACCCTTCTTTTTCTTTTTGCGAAGGCCCTCAGCCTTAAAGTGTCTTGTCGTCGATCGAGGTCGAACCCTTCTTTTATTTTGGCGAAGGCCCTTGGCCCTATAAGGTGTTATTTCGAGTTATTGAAATATTTCTTTATCGTTCGATCAAGTTCGAACTCTTCTTTTTCTTTTGGCTAAGGCCCTTGTCCTTAAAGGGTGTTATTTCGGCTTGTCGAAATAACCTGTCGTCAGTTCCATTTTTTGGCATGTCGGACATCTTCCATGGGAATCTCAGTCCGTTTGATATTCCTTGCATCGAAAGGCGCAACGCCGGTGAATACAAGATGTTGACATTTCGCTTAGGTTCGTGTTGTGTGCACATTTTGGTTTTCCTGCCCGATTCCCACTGTTTGGCTTCGGGGATGTCACCGGCAGCCGGTGCTTCGGCTGTGATGAAATAATTTTTGTTCTTCAATCAGGATGTTTCTTTGTGCGTTCACCCGCGCAGGTTTTATGTTCTCGTTTGAGTAAAAAGCACACGATTAGAATAATATTTTCCTTACCCCCATTCGGTGGTCCGGTGGGGGAGAACAGGTTGGTAATACCATTTGTCTTGTTTGGTATATCAATGATTGATGGGGGCAAGGATTCCAGAGCACAATGATCTTGCTTGACTCTTCTTCTTCTTCTACGATGCTCCTATGTCCCACGTGGGTTGGGATTTCACTCCGCTCCTTTTGGTGAGTGATTGTATTTCCTGGTTTCGATCTGGTAGACACTAGAAAATGTTCACTAAGAAATTTTCATAGATGGAGCCAAATTGTTTGACTCAAAAAATACTAAAATATTTTTGAACAAATCAATCAAAGATGAGGGGGTAAATCTTAGTCAAACATAGTTAATTTCATATCGAAAGGTTAGCAACCATGAATGCATATGGGATGAAAGAGATATGATTGATCTTATTAAGATTCGATATTCTCTTTCTCATTAATCGATGAGGAAGTAGATTTACATATTTCTTCGAGGTCACTACCTCCTTTCCTAGAATACAAGAAGGAAGTTTTCTTTGTCTTCCTTTTTCGAAATCGGAGGAGGTCCCTTAGTTGAGAGCTTTCTCTGGCAATATATAGTTTGAGCATCCTTTTTTTTTGACTCGGCATCTTCTTGCCACTAATGTATCTTGGTCGTGCTGTGCTTTCAGACGTTGCTTTTACGGATTCATCGGCCGTCAGGAAGTGGACATGGACGTAACTATATTATCTGTCGCCGCCTGGCTACGTAGACGGGATGACGGTCAGCATGGTCGTGATTGATAGATTTTGACCAATACAAAGGTATACCTTGTAAAGAGAATATAATATATGCCCTCTCAGCACTTGCATGTCCTTTTGACTCGGCGGACCATAGGTGCCTATACTCTCCCTGATTTTCTTGTAAAATATACTCATTTTGTTCCAACTTATATGAATATGTTTGATTGAAGAGTTTAAGAAAAATAATTTTTTTTTAAATTTGTAGTCCTAAACAAGTCAAAAAGGGTCCATAGTATTTGAGTGGTTATAAAAGTTTTTCACTAAGGATAGAATTGAAAGTTTAAACTAGATTATTTCCTAATTTATAAAGGACTCACTCTTTTTTAAATAGACCAAAAAGAAAATATATTCACATAAATTGAAGCGGACGTAGGACAAACTTTAAAAATATGATGTTGACTATTTCATTAACTATCGCCGGTAACAGTAAAGAACGTAATTGGGTAACTAATGGGAGAAAAGTAAAACTTGTGTGTACTGTTAATTAATTACGCTTACATGGTACTGGTAGTGTTACAGCCTTCCAGGTAAATGAACTAGCAACAACAACAACAACCCAATATAATTTCACTTAGTGATGTCTGGGGAGGATAGTGTGTACGCAGACCTTACCCCTACTTTTAGGTAGAGAGGCTGTTTCCAAATAGACCCCCGACATCCTTCCCTCTAAGAACTTTCCACGTTGCTCTTAGATAAATGAGCTAGCATAAAACACAAATCGTGTGTGTATTTGCAGTCGTCTGTGGCATGCGAATCCAACAATTATTAGATTGTGTTACTCTGAATATCAAATCAGTTTGACAATCCAAAACACAGTTATATTTATGTACGACCATTGAATCATTGAAGGAGACAAGGGTCAGAAAAAAATATTTATGCTGGGATATTCAAGGACACAAATCTCTTCTAACATCATGTTAATTATTCTTTTCGTTTTAATTTACGTAAACCTATTTAGCTGAGTACGAACTTTAAAAAAAATAAAAGTTTTTGAAATTTATGATTCTAAACAAACTAAAAAAAGGTCCAAAGTATTTGTATGATTATTAAAGGTTCTCTAAAATTTTAAGTTTAAGTAAAATTATTACTTTAAAAATATATTACTTTTTTTAGAACAGATAAAAAAGAAAATAAATTTGTTTTAGGGAGTACTACTATAGTTTATTGTCGTCACTGTAGTAGCTAGAGGAATCTTTAGCATATATTTATTCCATCATTAGTAATGTAGTTTTTACTCCAGACTAACGAACTAGATTTGTGAGTTGTAACCTTACGATCCTCCCCTCCTCCCCCCATTTTAATATATATATATAGATATATGAGGGTCGTACTATATACAAAAAGGGATAGCAAGAATCAGCTGAACCAAAGGTTGTGTTAATTGTACTTTAGACTTAGGCCCATTTCAAATATGTTGTCTTTTCATTTAATACGTGTACTGTCACTTTTTGCCAAGCAAACCACGTGTTCAAGTCTGCCTCTCTCATTCACAAGGAAGCATATATATACAAGAAGATACAGAGCAATCCACTAGATACAATTCTTTATTTGGAAAACTACAGTTATAGGACTCTTTTACAAAGAATATCTTTCTGTACCAATATACCAAGAAATAAAAAAGAATAATAAAATGCTGCACAATATTTTTCCAATACCCCCCCCCCCCCTCACCCTCCCCAAGATGGAGCATGAGGATCGAAAATGCCCAACTTGCAAAGTAGGAAATCAAACTGATCCTTTCCCATAGCCTTTGTAAAAATATCGGAAGGTCGTATGGAGGATTTCACAAAGGCAGTCTGAATATTTCCACTTTCAATCTCATCGCGAATGAAGTGACAGTTCACTTCGATGTGCTTCGTTCTTTCGTGATAAACGAAATTAGCAGCAATGTGCAAAGCTGACTGGCTGTCACAATGCAAACGCATAGGATCAGAATGATTAACAACAAGTGAAGCCAACAGTCCCTTCAACCATTTAAGTTCGCAAGCCATAGTGGTCAAAGAGCTGTATTCAGCTTCGGCAGATGAACGAGACACTGTGTGTGCTTATTTGTTTTCCAAGAAATAGGTGAATTTCCTAAGAGAACAAATATCCACTCAAGGAACGTCGAGACAATGGACAACCAGCCAAATATGAGTCACAATAAGCATACAATCTCAAATCACAATTGGCTCTAAGCAAAATACCTTGACCAGGTACGCTTCAGATAACGCACAACCCTCGTTGCTGCATATAAATGCTCTTTCTTAGGATTCTGCATATATTGAGCTAGAATACGCACACAATATTACAATTCAGGTCGAGTAATTGTCAAGTAAATAAGTCGCCCAATCAGTCGTATGTCATCTCCTGTAGCTAGAGCTAGCTTGTTATTTGCTGAAGAAGAGTATTGGCTACTTTAACCACAAGCAGATCAGCCTCAGATATAATCTCCAAAGCATACTTACGTTGACACAAGAAAATGCAATCTGGATTTTCAATTTCCAAAGTATTTCAATTTCCCAAGGTCCTTCATATGAAAACATCTATTCAAATAATCTTGAATTTTTGTACCGATGTCTCATCACTACAAGAAATAATAAGATTATCCACATAGATGAGAAAATTTAGTTCAATTGGACCTATAGGTGTTAAGGGTTGTGCGTTATCTGAAGCCAGGCCGATCGGGGTAGGGAAATGGGAACCGACCTTTTTCGTTATCAGACCTGTTTTCGGTTATTTTATACCGAGTTTACCATTTTCGGCTTCCCGGGTCAAAATTTGACCGGAACAGTTCCAAACCTATGGGCCTATGGGCCGGGATGGGCTTATTTAATTTTTTTTGAATTTTGTATAATAATCGTAATTTATATAAAGATAAAGTAAAATTATAAAACACTAAAAATTGATATATATATGAATGTTTGAATATATTTCAAAGGCTTTAATCGTTCAATATTTAAAAAATTCATTACGAATTTAAGATAATACAATGAATGAACATGAAAAAAAGATAACATACAACTTAATATGTAAGGATTAAACTTCAAAGGCTCTCATAATTTTCATTGCATAATAATACTTCTAAGTTCAATTAATCTAACAAACTAAAATATTAAGCTTAACTAAATGTAATAATTTTAAATTAACACCAATTGTCTCAAATCAACTTAAATACAAATTTTTGGAGGACGCTCAAGACGACTCTTCATATGTCTCTTTAAACATCCTGTGCCTTCCCACTTTTGACAAAAAATTAAGACTCGACCACCGTTCTTGCACTTTACTTTGTAAATTTCTTTAATTTCTTCCACAATCTCAAAGTTTTCTCAAACATATGAGCGCACTCTAAAAGCACAGTGCATGATTTAACTTAAATTAAATATTTGGGTTCGAAAATTGAGAGATGAGTGAAGAAATAAATTAGGGAAGGGGGGGGGGTGGTTAGGTATAATTATAATTTTTCAAATGCCTAAAATAGTAAATACTAAAAGTATTATTTTTCAAAATATAAAAGCCCAAAAGGGCCATTTTTGCAAAATAGACGTCGGGCAACAGTCAAAATGGAAGCTGATCGTTGCCAACGGTCAACTATATTAAAAAAAATTAAAATAGTCGTTGAACCAATCCAGACCGATTTGGTTAACCAGCTATTTCTTGACTTGATAGTACCGTCGGTTGATCGGTACCTCTATCCTAGCCAGTACGATCCATTCTATGTCCTAACCCAACCTTGCCTGGTCCCTTACCTACAGGTCCGGTCTAAAATTGGTATTGGCCGATTCGGAACAGGATCAACCAGGTCCGTTTGACACCCTTTACTGGACCATCTCGAAATGTGAATAAAGAGTAATCTGAACAAGATTGTTTGAATCCATACCCCATCAACGTAACAACCAGTTTAGCAAACCAACATCGAGGTGCTTGTTGCAATATGATATTTGAAGATGCCATCTTCCCTAGTCTTGGAGAAACTAAGCTAGGAGGTATTTTCATGTACACCTCTTCGTCTAAGTTTCCTTGGAGGAATACATTTTGTACATCGATCGGATGAAGACCCCATCTTTTTGCAGCTGCAACTACAAGGAAAGAACGAAACATAGTCATCTTTGTCGTGGGAGCAAATGTTTCATGATAATCAATTCCTTCAACTTGATCATTCCAAGTATCACTAAACGGGCTTTACCCTGCTCTACACTTCTATGTGAGTTATATTTAATCTTGTAGACCCACTTGCTTCCTATCGCTTTCTTTCCAGGAGCCAGTTCTTCTACTGTCCGTATATTGTTCTCTTTTAGAGCTTGTATTTCCTTCCTCATAGCTTATCTTCAACGTTCATTTTTCATTGCCTCTGCATATGTACTTGGTCCATGTCCTACATTTACACTATCCAAGAAAGCGTGACATTGCAAGAAGAACTTATTATAACTCACAAAATGTGTTATAGAGTAAGGAATATCGGAGGAATTTGAAATCACGATCCGAAATTTCCACCCTCATGGTCGTGATGACGCCTACTTGTGGAAGCTAGGCAAGCCAAGAGCCTTTGCAAACATCAACCCATATCATTTTATACATGATTAATGAATTTTATCATCAATGAATAAACCATTAAAAGAAAACAAAAAGTAAATTTAGCGGAAGTCTGAACTAAATATAGAAGCAACGTCTAGAAACCAATACAAGTCTCTACCCAACACGTGGTGTCAAAATAATACACGGACTATCTAGGACTACTACAAATAAGGGTTTGAAATAAAGTACATAGTATGTATCTAATACAAATGTCAACAGAACGTGAAAGCTGATAGAAGAGACGCCGGGCCTACGAACACTAGCAAGGCTACCTCGGAGTCTCATGGACTGAAGGTCAGCTTCCTGACTACTACTACGCACGGTAATATGCTCTGAAACCTGGATCTGTGCAAAAGAGCAGAGAGTGTAGCATCAACACAATCGATCCTATGTGGTGGTAAGTGGCTAGCCTAACCCTGACCAGGCTAGATCGGACTACCACATAAACCAGGGTAGTTATATATAAATATACAGCGGAATCGAAATACAAATACAAGTAACTAATATGGGAGGGGGAGCATGCTATGGGGGAAATAACAATTTCAAGTAAAAGTCATCCAGTAATGAAGGAAACAATACAACTCAGACATTAATAAAGAAACAGAAAGCTACAAGAGCACGCCATCAACCTTCATGCTTTTACTCTCATACTTACCAAACAATGATATAATAAAATGTGCACGGCATCACCCTTCGTGCTTTACTCTCTTTCCTCACATATAATCAATAGAATCGGCACGGAATGGTACATCGTGCGGTACAGCATCACCCTTCGTGCTTTACTCTCTTTTCTCACAATAAACAAACAATACACGACATCACCCTCCGCGCTTTAACACACTTCCTCACCCAAACAACAGTCACACACAAGGGGCAACTGAGTAAACAAATAATAATAGAAATCCCAGCAAAGGAACACAATTAAACAATTAAATCCCGGCAAGGGTACAACATCAATAATCTCAATGTCCCGGCAAGGAAAAATAATCAATAAGCAACAATATCCCGACAAAGGAACAATTTAAATTCTCTTTCTCTTTCTTTCACTTTTACTTCATATCTCACTTTACCACTAAGCCAATGCTCCAAAGGGTTCAATCATTCCATATACTTTCACAATTGTAATATAACTTGAGCCAATGCCCCTCGACGTTCATAGGTCAACATTTCTTTTCACAAGCTTTTCACAACATTTAGGAATTTTCACCAAGGCAAGAAATACAAAGAAATGAATATATTCACAACTTAAAGACCCACGGTCATGCTAGACACCAGGGTATAGATACTCCTCACCATGCCTATACGTCGTATTCGACAGTTACCACATAGCAAATAGGACTCAACTCCTAATCCCTCAAGCTAAGGTTAGATCAAACACTTACCTCAAACTTTCACGGTCAATTTAGTCCTCAATAACCACCTTGCCTTTAGAATTCGGCTCCAAATCAATTGTGTCTATACAATAATGACTTCAATACATCAATATATGCTAAATAATGCGAACCCAATGCCTAATTATAGCTTTTCCATCATTTTTCCAAAAGCTCAAAATTCGACCTCGGGCCCGTTTTGTCAAAACACGAGATTCAGACCAAAATCAAGTCACTCAATCACCCACGAGCCCGAATATATCATTCGTTTTTGAATTCGACCCAAAAATGATGTCTAAATCAAGAAAAATCAAAAGACCTAACTCTACCTAGATCCCTAATTTTCTACCCTTAATCGCATGTTTTAGACCTAGAATTTCAATAGATATTGATGAAAAATGAAGATAACGAGTTAAAGATTTCTAACCCACGAGGTTTTGGTGAAGGATTGCTTCAATGGTCGCCTAAGAGCTTGGAGAAGAAAGGCTTTTGTGAAACTTGGTAAAATCCAGTAGCTACTGTTTCTGAAGTTTTTTAAAAAAATAAATTGGGCAGAAAAAATACCCTAGCGATCGCGGAGAAGCTCATGCGATCGGATAGGGATAGGAAGGTTGGCCATCGCGATTGAAGAAGTGTATTGAGAATGCATAGAAGAAAAGATTTCGCATTTTGCAATTTGGTTTAATGAATTACGATAGTTAAAGATGTATGCAATTGCAATGAATGAATTGTGGCTAAGTTATGCAATTGTGGATGACTCTACGCGATCACATAGAAAAAACTGGGCACCTAGAAGCTTACATTATGCGATTGCGATGATGCCTATGCGATCACATAGAACAAAATATCATACACCAGAACTGCTACTTTTTACAACTATTTCTAAGTCTAAACCATCCCGAAACACCTCCAACACACACCCGAGCCCTCAGGGCTCCTATCCAAACACATGTACTAACTTAACAACATCATACCAACTTAATCGTGCAATCAAATTGCCTAATTAACATCATTATCAACAATTTAAACCTCAAATTCAAAGCATTTTTCCAAAACTTCATCAAATTCAAAATTTAGAATTTTGAGTCCGAAACATGTCAAACGACGTCCGATTTTAACCAAACTTCACCGAAATATATTAATTCACATATAAGACCTGTACCGGATGCCGGAACCAAGATACGGGGCTGATACCAACACTTTTCAATCAAATATCATTTCAATTTTTCCTTAACAATTTCAGAAAAACAAGTTCTTTTAAAAATTTATTTCTCGGGCTCGGGACCTCGAAATTCAATACCAGGCATATGCCCGAGTCCCATATTTTCCATTAGAACCTCTGAGATGGTCAAATTACTGGTCCAAGTCCGTTTACCCAAAAGTTTGACCAAAGTCAAATTTATTCATTTTAATATCAACACTTAGCTTTTGTTTTTTGAAGAATTTCATATTTTAGCTTTCCGACTATGCGCCCGGATTGACACACAAATCAAAGCAACTCTAAATGAGGTTTTCAAGGCCTCGGAAGCACATTAATTAAAAACAGGTGATAACCCTTTGGGTCGTCACATTCTCCACCTCTAAAATAACCGTTTGTCCTCGAACGGACAGAAGAGAGAAGTGCCCGAGTCGTGGAAAAGATAAGGATAATGGCTCTGCATAGTGGACTCGGACTCCCAGGTTGATGCCTTAGGATGCTGACCTCTCCACTGAACACGAATAGAAAGGGAACTTCTGGATCTCAACTGATGAACCTATCGGTCTAGAATAGCCACCGACTCCTCCTCATAAGACAAGTCTTTGTCCAACTGGACAGTGCTGAAGTCTAGCACGTGAATGGATCGTCGTGATACCTCCGAAGAATGGACACATGAAACACTGGATGCACGACTGACAAGCTCGGCGGCAATGCAAGTCTATAAGCCACCTCTCCCCATCGATCAAGAATCTCAAACCGACAATTAAACCTAGGGCTAAGCTTGACCTTCTTTCCAAAACTCATTACGCCATTAATAGGCAACACTCAGAGCAACACCCGCTCACCAACCATAAAAGCTACCTCTCGAACCTTGCGGTCTGCATAGCTCTTTTACCTGGACTGAGCTGAACGAAGCCTATCCTGAATAATCCTAACCTTGTCCAAGGCCTCCTGAACCAAATCTGTACCCAACGACTGAGCTTCTCCCAGCTCAAACCATCCAATCGGAGGCCGACATCGCCTACCATATAAAGCCTCATAAGGAGCCATTTGGATACTCGACTGGTAGTTGTTGTTGTAGGAAAACTCTGCTAGAAGCAAAAAGTAATCCCACGAACCCCCAAAGTCAATAGCACAAGCTCAGAGCATATCCTCCAAAATCTTAATAGTTCTCTCGGACTGACTATTTGTCTGGGGATGAAATGCTGTGCTCAACTCAACCCGTGTGCCTAACTCTCGCTGAACTGCTCTCCAAAAGTGCGAGGTAAACTGTGTACCCCGGTCCAAAATGATAGATATGGGCACACAATGAAGGCGAACAATCTCCCAAATATAGATCTCAGCTAACCTCTCAGAAGAATAGGAGACTGCCACATGAATGAAATGTGCTGACTCGGTCAGCCTATTAACAATGACCCATCACATCGAACTTCTTTCGAGTAAGTGGAAGTCCAGTAACAAAGTCCATAGTGATCCGCTCCCACATCCACTCGGGAAGCTCAATCCTCTGAAATAAACCACCAGGCCTCTGATGCTTGTACTTAACCTGTTGAAAATTCAAACAACGAGCCACATATTCTACGATATATATCTTTATTCTACGCCATTGATAATGCTGCCGCAAATCCTGATACATCTTTGCGGCGCTCGGATGAATAGAGTATTTGAGCTATCGGCCTCCTCCAAAATCAACTCTTGGAGCACATCCACATTAGGAACACATACTCAACCCTACAATCTCAAAACTCCGTTATCATCTAAGGTAACATGCCTGGCACCTCAGCTACATCGTGTCTCTAAGGACACACAAATGGGGATCATCATACTGTCGATCAAGGATACGCTCCAACAATGAAGAACGAGTGACCGTGTAAGCTAACACACGACTGGGCTCAGAAACATCCAGCCTCACGAACTGATTGGCTAAGGCCTAAACATCCAAAGCATGTGGTCTCTCACCGACTGGAATATAAGCAAGACTGCCCATACTGGCTGACTTCCTACTCAAAGCATCTGCCACCATATTGGCCTTTCCCAGCTGATATAAGATAGTGATATCAAATTTTTTTAGCAACTCCAACCACCTTCTCTGCCACAAATTCAACTCCTTTTGCTTGAACAGGTACTGGAGACTCTTGTGATTAGTGAACACCTGATATGCCACGCCATATAGATAATGCCTCCAAATCTTCAGTGCGTGAACTATGGGTGCCAACTCCAAATCATGAACCAGATAGTGTTTCTCGTGAATCTTCAACTGCCTCGAACCATAGGCAATAGCTTTGCCATCCTGCATCCACACGGCTCCAAGCCCAACATGGGAAACATCATAATAGACTGTATAAGGCCCTAAATTGTGGGGAAAGCCTACACCAGTTCCATAGTCAAGGATGATTTGAGCTTCTGAAAGTTCGCCTCACACTCTTCTGACCATATGAACTTGGCACCCTTTTGGGTCAATTTGGTAATCGAGGCTGCAATAGATGAAAAGTTCTCCAAGAACCATCGATAGTAGCCTGGCACCGCCAAGAAACTCCGAATATCTATAGCTAATGCTGGTCTAAGCCAATTTTTGACTGCCTCAAACTTCTTTGGGTCCACCTGAATACCCTCTGCTGATATAACATGACCTAGAAATGCAAACTGAACCCACCAGAATTCACACTTCGAGAACTTAGCATATAAATGACTATCCTTCAGAGTCTGAAGAACCACTCTAAGGTGCTGCTCGGTGCTCCTCCTAGCTGCAGGAATATATCAATATATCATTAATGAAAACTATCACGAATGAGTCCAAATAAGGCCTGCACACCTAGTTCATCAAGTCCATGAAAGTTGTTGGCGTATTTGTCAACCCAAATGACATAACCAAGAACTCATAATGCCTGTACCGAATGCGGAAAGCTATCTTACGGACATCAGACACCCTAATCCTCAATTGATGGTAGCCAGATTGCAAGTCAACCTTGGAAAATACCCTGGCACCCCAAAGCTAGTCGAACAGGTCATCAATCCTCCGCAATGGATACTTATTCTTGATTGTTACATTGTTCAATTGCCGGTAATCAATTCACATTCTCATTGACCCATCCTTCTTCTTGATAAATAACGTCGGCGCACCCCAAGGTGAGACATTGGGTCTAATGAAACCCTTCTCAAGCAAATCTTGCAACTGTTGCTTTAACTCTTTCAACTCTGACGGTGCCATACGATATGGTGGGATAGAAATGGGCTTAGTGCCCGGAACCAGATCAGTACATAAGTCAATATCCCTGTCGGGTGGCATACCCGGTAGGTTTGAAGGGAAAACATCAGGAAACTCACAAACAATGGGCACAAAATTAACGGAGGGAACCTCAGCACTGGAATCACAAACATAGGCTAAATACGCCAAACACCCCTTCTCGACCATATGCCGAGCCTACACATACGATATAGCACTACCGGTAGAACGACTAAGAGTCCCTCTCCACTGTAAACAAGGCATGCCCAATAAAGCTAAGGTCACACTCATGGCATGGTAGTCCAAGATAGCGTGATAAGGTGATAGCCATTCCATCCACAATATAATGTTAAAACCATCCTTGTCTAAAAACAACAAATCTACACGAGTCTCAAGACCCCTAATCACCAGAACACAAGAAAGATGGACTCGATCGACCACTAGAGTCACCCATTGGCGTAGACACATAAATTAGGAATACCCAATGCATGACTAGGCATTGCCAAGTATGGGGCAAAATAAGATGAAACATACGAATACGTAGACCTCGGATCAAACAACACTAAAGAATCTCGATCACAAACCAGAACCGTACTTGTGATAACTACATTTGAAGCCTCTGCCTCGAGCCTGGCTTGAAGAGCATGACATCGAGGCTAGGCCCCACCACTCTGGTTTACCTCTCTAGGACGGCCTGCTGCTGGCTGGCCTCCACCTCTGGCGGTTTGAGCTCTACCTCTATGGCCTCTACCTCCACCTATGGCACTTCTACCCCCACCTCTAGCTGGCTGGGCAGGCTGTGGAACACCTGGTGCCTACACCATGGCATGAAAACCCTGGTGCTAAGAACTGCTCGGTGCTCGAGAGAAAAATATTGCAATATGACCCGTGTCACCACAAGTGTAACAAGCCCTCGGCTGCTGAATCTTCTGGCCCCATTGACGTGAATGACCACCACGGAAACTCTAAAGTGGCTGTGTATTGATAGGAGCTGGCAGTGCACTGATAGGAGCTGGCGGTGCATTGAAGGGCTGCTGATCAAAATAGTACGCATGAGAACCACAGCCATATGAAGTACCATGAGAAACTGGAAAGGCCTAGAAGGATGACCCCTATCATACGAATCCCTGCCTCTAGATGAGGCACCGCTGAATCTGCCTAACTGATGGGGCCTCTTGTTTGCCATGTGATGACTTCCCTATGACAATACCATACCAATCCTCCGAGCCACATTGGCCGCCTACTGTAATGATATTTCACTCCCAGCCTCTCTGGCCATCTGGAGACGAATCGGCTGGATGAGCCCATCAATAAACCGTCTCCCTCTCTCCCTCTCTATGGGAAGTATAATAAGAGCATGGTGATCTAAACCAATAAACCTAGTCTCACACTTGATGACTGTCACAGATCCTTGCTGGAGATGCTTGAAATGCCTCTGATTGGCGTCTTGCTGTGTAATAGGGAGAAACTTCTCCAGAAATAGCTGTGTGAATTACTCCAAGGTCAAGGCTGGCAATCCTGCTGGTCTAGCTAAAAAATAATCCATCCACCAAGTCTTGGCGGATCCAGACAAGAAAAATATAGCAAAATCAACCCCATTGGTCTCAACAATGCCCATATTCCGAAGAACCTCGTGGCAGTTATCCAAATAATCCTAAGGGTCCTCGGTAGATGCACCGCTGAATGTAGTAGTGGATAGCTTGGTGAACCTATTCAATCTCCTTAAAGCATCGACAGACATATCTGCCCCTTCACCTGACTGGGCTACCATACTTGGCTGAGCTACTCCAACTGGTTGAACTGCTAGAGTCTGAATCTAGGAAGCAACCTGCTTCGAAGTGCGAGTAGTAGGAGTCCGGGCCCCTCCTCCAGCTTGAGAGACAACTGGTGCTACAGGAAGCAAACTTGCTCGGATGACGCTCACCATAAAACTCACCAATCGGACCAGAGTGTCTTGAAGAACTGAGGTGGAAATAAATCGCTCTGGGACCTAAGCTGGGCCCACCAGAAATGCTGGAGCTGGGCCCACCGAAAATGCTGGAGCTAGGGCTGGAACCTCCTCGTCAAAGTCAACCTGAGGCTCCGCCACTAGTGCTACTGCTCGGGCTGAGCTACGCCGTTACCTCAGCCTCAAGCACGACCTCAGCCTCGTCCTGTGCCCCTAGTGGGAGCTGTCCTCGGACTGTTGATCAGTAGATGAGGAAGCGCGTGTCCTCACCATCTGCGGAAGAACAGAGTAGAAATTCAATTAGTATTGAAAAACGAAACCGCACGACAAGGAAGCACAAATGTGAAACTTTTCCTAACTTTGTAGCCTCTGGGAGATAAATACAGACGTCTCCATACCAATCCCTCAGACTTTACTAAGCTTGTCCGTGAGTTGTGACACCTATGCAACCTAGAGCTCTGATACCAACTTGTCACGACCTGAATTTTCCAGCCTCAGGGTCGTGATGGTGCCTACTCGTAGAAGCTAGGCAAGCCAAGAGCCTTTGCAAATATCAACCCCATCTCATTTTATACATGATTAAGAAATTATATCATCAATGAATAAGCAATTAAATGACGACGAAAATTAATATTTAATGGAAGTCTGAACTAACTATAGAAGCAACATCAAGAAACCAATACAAGTCTCTACCCAACACCTGGTATCACAACAGTACACAAAGTATCTAGGATTACTACAAATAAGAGTTTGAAATGATGGACACAATCTATATCGAATACAAATGTCAATAGAACACGAAAACTGATAGAAAAGACGTTGTGCCCGCGGACGCCAGCAAGGCTACCTCGCAGTCTCTTGGACTGAAGGTCGGCTCCCTAACTACTAATGCGCACCATAAGCTACTTTGGCACTTGGATCTGTGCAAAAGAGCTAAGAGTGTAGCATCAACACAACACACCCCATGTGCCGGTAAGTGCCTAGCCTAACCCTGGTTAAGTAGTGACGAGGCTAGACCGGACCACCATATAAACCTATGCAGTTTTATATACATATACGGTGGAATCGAAATACAAAGACAAGCAATCAATATGGGAGCGGGAGCATGCTATGGGGGAAATAACAATTTAAAGTAAAATTCGTCCAGTAACAAAGGAAACAACACAACTCAGGCATTAATAAAGAAACAGAAAGCAATAAATGCATGGCATCACCCTTTGTGCTTTTACTCTGATCCTCACCATGCAATGATATAATAAAACATGCACGACATCACCCTTCGTGCTTTTACCCTCATCCTTACCAAGCCATGATATAATAAAACGTGCACGACATTGCAATTCGTGCTTTTACTCTCTTTCCTCACATATAATCAATAGAATCAGCGCGGAATGGTACATCGTGCGGCATGACATCACCCTTCGGGCTTTACACTCTTTCCTCTCAATAAGCAAACGATACACAACATCATCCTTCGTGCTTTAACACTCTTCCTCACCCAAACAACAGTCACAAACAAGGGGCAAGGGAGTAAAGAAACAATGATAGAAATCCCAACATCGGAACACAATTAAACAATTAAATCCCGGCAAGGGTACACCAATAATTTCAACGTCCCGGCAAGGGAAAATAATCACTAAGAAACAATATCCCTGCGAGGGAACAATTTAAATTCTCTCTCTTCCTTTCAATTTTAGTTCATATCTCATTTTACCATTAAGCCAATGCTCCAAAGGATTCAATAATTTCATATACTTTCACAATTGTATTATAACTTGAGCCAATGCCCCTCGACGTTCATAGGTCACAATTTCTTTTCACAAGCTTTTCACAACAATTAGGAATTTCCACCAAGTCAAAAGAAATACAACGTGATCAAGATATTCACAATTTAAAGGCTCACGGTCATGCTAGACACCAACGTATAGATACTCATTACCGTGCCTATACGTCGTACTCGACAGTTACCACATAGGAAATAGGACTCAACTCCTAATCCCTCAAGCTAAGGTTAGATCAAACACTTAATTCAAACTTCCACGGTCAATTCAATCCTCAATAACTGCTTTTCCTCTTGAATTCGGCTCCAAATCAATTGTATATATACAATAATGACTTCAATACATCAATAAATTATAAACAATGCGAACCCAATGCCTAATCATAGCTTTTCCATAATTTTTCCCAAAAACTCCAAATTTAACTCTCGGCCCACTTGGTTAAAACATGAGGTTCAGACCAAAATCAAATTACCTATTCACCCCCGAGCCCGAATATATCATTTGTTTTCAAATTCGACCCCAATACGAGGTCTAAATATAGAAAAATAAAAAAGCCCTAACTCTACCCAAATCCCTAATTTTCTACCCTTAATCACATGCTTTAGGCATAAAATTTCAATATATGTTGATGAAAAATGAAGAAAACGAGTTAAAGATTACTAAACCACGAGGTTTTGGTGAAGGATTGCTTCAATCGTCACCTAAACGCTTGGCGAAGAAAGGTTTTTGTGAAAACACGGTGAAATCCCGTAGCTACTGTTTCTGAAGTGTTTTTAAAAAAAAATAATTGGGCAGCAAAATACCCTATGCGGTCGCATAGGGATAGGAAGGTTGGCTATCGCGATCGCATATAGTGTATTGTGAATGCCTAGAAGAAAAGACTTCGCATTTTTCAGGTTTGTTTTAATGAATTGCGATCGCGGAAGATGTATGCCATCGAATTGAGCAATGTTGTGCTAGGTGGGTTTCGTGACACAAGATGATGTGCTTTTTCCACAATTGACTGTAGAGGAACCCTTAGTTTTTGCTGCATTCTTAAGACTTCCAATTGAATGAATTGTGTCTAAGTTACGGGATCACGGATGACTCTATGCGATTGCATCGAACAAAACTGGGCACTTGGAAGATTACACTATGCAATAACGATGATGCCTATGCGATCGCATAGAGAAAAATATCAAACACCAAAACTGCTACTTCCCACAACTATTTCTAAGTCTAAACCATCCCGAAACACCTCCGATACACACCTGAGCCCTCGGGGCTCCTAACCAAACACATGTACTAACTTAACAATATCATACGAACTTATTTGTGCGATCAAATCACCTAACTAACATCATCATCAAAAATTTAAACTTCAAATTCAAAGCATTTTTTCCAAAACTTCATCAAATTCTAAATATAGAATTTCGAGTCCGAAACACGTCAAATGACGTCCATTTTTAACCAAACTTCGTAGAAATTTCTTAATTTACAAATAAGACCTGTACCGGGCGCCAGAACCAAGATACGAGCTCGATACCACACGTTCTAATCAAATACCATTTCAATTTTTCCTTAACAATTTCTTTTAAAAATTTATTTTTCGGGCTCGGGACCTCGAAATTCGATTCCGGGCGTACATTGGAGCCCCATATTTTCCTATGGACCCTCAGATACCGTCAAATTACGGGTCTGAGTCCATTTACCCAAAAAGTTGACCAAAGTTAAATTTATTCATTTTAATATCAACACTTAGCTTTTATCAAAGAATTTTATATTTAAGCTTTCCGGCTATGCACCCTGACTGTGCACGTAAATCGAGGCAACTCTAAATGAGGTTTTCAAGGTCTCGGAAGTGTAAAATTAATTAAAAATCAAGTGATCACCCTTTGAATCGTCACATTTAATTGGGACGATGAACTCGTTAAGGGGATTACAGTACGAGTTACATAATCATGCAAACGTACCGAAGATTGCTTTTTTCCTTAGTCCTCTATCAAGTTTCTCATCTTCATCGTCGCCGCCAACTATACCATATGTGTTATTTTATCTATTCTCTACATTACTTGAAATTAATTGGTGTTCTTCTCCTCTTACCTCTATCATATGATTCTCATGTTCCTCAATGTCACAAAACGCTACTTTAAGATTTATTTTCTATCGACTCCACATCTCTAATGGCCTTCTTATCATAAGAAAATTCGGTTTTAACAAAAACGACATCCCTAGAAACAATATATTCACCTCTCTCCAAATCATATAATCTCCATCCTTTCTTTTCGAATGGGTCTCCCACATGCCGTGCCCCTTTTTCTCGCGTAATCAGGTTTATGACATTCGGTTGGGACAACTCTTTTCTTTTGGGAAAGGGGTTTGCAATTTTGAAGATTCTCCACCTAACAATTTTAAGGTGCGTTAGGGAACCTATGGGGTTAAACTATAACTACTTTTTTTTATAACCAGAGATAAGGTAAGGGCTTGAAATTATTTCAAGGAGAAGGTGTTAGACATCCTTTAGGATCTACTAGTGTGGTTCCCGGCCAGATGATTTTTTTGTGAATTTGTGCAACTAACAAGTAAGCAAATAGGGCTCAAACGAGAGGGGATTTTAAATACATATGTTCAGAAATGATAAAAATAAAACAAACTTTAAAAGAGTTATAACTAAGCATGCTAACAAATAGAAAGGAGGGGGATGGGTCCAAGGTTTATTTATAATATGGATCACATCAATGCAATACCTGGTAATCACTCCTCGAAAGAGGGCTACACGTGCTATTAGTGCACTGGCCATCATATCCATATCTACCATTCCCACCCCGTTTAAGTATTAAAGCGCGGATTGGTCTCGACATCTATTGCATGGTGTTACCCGTCCCATTCCTATCAGTCTCGGAGGAATTTAGGACTACTATTCCTATAAGAGGGAGGATATTAGGCTGACTCTTGGGTTTTAAAGGTATAAATACTAAGGAGACATTCAAAACACATAGGACTGTATATTAGGGGAAGCATGTAAAATAACTAAGAGGCTTAAATATACCTCCTTAAGTAAAGCACATAAATAATATGACTTAAAATACATTTAGGGTTAGAATTTAAAGTACTAAGACATGGGAGTTTTAGTTGTTGAAGCAGACCAATTTATTACATAACTCAGATGAGATGTCGAAATCAGGCCTGCCTGCTGGTTGTAGCAGTTGCTAATTAAACAAAGGTGGATTCAATTTTGTCATTATTACCTGAGACTTGCCTTAGTGTGTATTGATGATACCCTATAGGCATGATATCTATTACTGATTCAAAAATGGCAAAGCAACGATAGTTTTAAACGAGAAAACTAGATCCTATAGGCATGCTTTCTAAACCTCATTAACGAAAGGAGTAAGTTGTCTAAACAGTACGAGTAATACTGATTTTAACTAAACCAGTTTTAGATTTTATGGACATAATCTCTATTGTTGTTGATTTTAATCCCTACGTATATGGTATCTAGTAATTAAGGCTGATTTGGTCATATAGGCATGGTGTCCAATGAAGAAGAGTAGACAGGAATTATTTGATCACAGCGAAATTTCTATAGGCATAATTTCTATACAATATTGCTATTAACCTTATGGGCATGACATTTAATTTTTAATCTGATTTTTAACCTTATAAATATGACATATAGTTATAGCCATTATATCCTATAGGCAGGATATCTAAATGTTGAAATGAAACAATGTAAAATTTTTTTAGATAGGTGCTATAGGCAGGATATCTATGTGTATAATTAAAACATGCAGAACTGTATTAAATAGGTCCTATAGGCAGGATATCTAAGTGTAAAATAAAAATATGTAGAATTTGAAACAGCAAACCCTATAGGCATGTTATCCACCATCCTAACATCTAAACATACATAATTACACATCCCTTTTTCACTAGCCAACCCCAATCTTTATTTACAAATTATTACGGACCAAATGTTGAATTACACGAGAAGTACAAAATAAGAAATTAGTACGAAAAGAAGCCTGATTCTGACTTCTTTTCTGAGTTATGGAACAAAACACCTCAAATGTCACTTGTTTCAAAGCCCTTCTCAGATCTGGGTGTGTCAAAGTTCCGTAAGGGTCTCAAAGGAGCTCGGGTAATGGTTACATCCAGGCTTGCATAACCAGATAGAGAATGAGTGTAGTCTGAAAGGGACATCCCTTATGTGTCAAAATTCAGAGGGAGCTCAAGGGTCCCAAGGCAAGGCTCACACAAAAGGGGTAGAGCCTAAATTCTAAGAGTGTAGTGGAAGTGCAGAAATAGAGATTTATTTAAAATTGGGTTGAGAATATTAAGGGGTAAGGGTTATTTGAAAATAGTTGTGGTAAAACTTTAATTACACAGAACCAATAATTTGCACAAAAGGGGTGAGGGTTGGGACATGCACAACAATAGATGATGCTAGCATGCCCATAAACCAACTAGAGAACACAAGCACATATGAGGATATGGGGGTTTGGGATTTCATAATTCAACAAATCATATAAGAAGTGACTGACAGAGTACATGCATAAGAGAAAACATTAATTTAGAATAGGAGGGATCAGATTACAACATGCTTAGTAATATAACTTGATTGCATAAACATAAGCAGAAATAGGAAAAAGTGAAGGAAACAGCTAAAGAAACATGTTGTTGTTGATGCTTGACGATTAACTAGGACATACCAGTAAGAAGAAACGTGCAGAAAGAAAATTAAGCAAATTTTCACAGCCTAGCCTTGGCTTTCAGCCGGCTAGACAAAACAGTAACACAAGTAGTAACAGAGAAAAGAGAGAGAGAGATTTGAGTGAAGTGTATGTTCTAAACTAAGATGGTTCATTCGTGTTTTTGAAAGAAGAGGGGTGCAGGTTATTTATAGTTCTTTGAAAATGAGTGAAGGAGAGGTCATAAGAAAAGTCTAGATACAAACATGGAAACAATCACAACTGATTAAGGAATCACTGTTTAAAGGGTAGTAGCAGGTCTGATTAAGGAAAGAAAATCAGTTTGGAAGTAGACTGATTATGGCCATATAAGGGATGGTAAAAGCATGAAGTGAACAATCATGTATGAGTGCAAAATATGCTGATTTTAGAAAAGAAATCAGCAAGGTAAAACATCACAGTAAAGGAAAAAGAATCAATTAATTTTAAACAGACGAGTGAAATTATGGCTCGTATGAAAAGTTTTTGAAATTAGTCACAAGATTAACACCAATCAAAGAGAAAACATGCTTATGCACTTCAGTATATAAACAGAGTGAATAGAAACATCAAACATGCGAGGCTAAGCACATTGGCAAAAGAAAAAACATACAATAGTAGCAGAAATAAGCATGAGATTCAGTAAATAGTCAGAGTTCCCACATATAGCCAAAGTGAAGAAGAGAGTCAATATAAGTAAAGGTCTCACATTGACAAGTGAGGAAACCCTTTTGAGAAATTAGGTTTTTCATCCATAGTTTAGTTGAATGACAGTAAAAATCATATCAATCACATAAAGAAAAGAGATTTTGAAGCAAGAGCTTTCAATCGAGTCAAATATACATTCAAACAAAGAGTTTCAGACCTAAAGATCTAGGAGTTTCAACAATAATCGACTTTTAAAGATGGTAAAACAAATCAGTCAAACAAGAACTTAATCAAACCAGTACAAATCTAATAAACAGCTACAAAACTCAAATGAGATCCAAAACGGAATTAGGGTTTTCTAAATGCTGACTCAGATAGAAGAAAAACATGAGCAAAACATAGCAGAATCACAAATAACATTAAAAATTGGAAAAGAGATCTTTTGAAAAACTTAAATCAAAACCTTAACGAAAAGTCGTTTTGAAAGAAAAGTTGAAGAACTTTCGAGAAAAATGATGATAGGCTATAATTACGTATTTTAGTTGATTATTACAATCTAATTTAATGCACTTTAATTGAATTTTCGCTTTAATCGCTAGTGTTTTGCACTAACTGTATATTTTATGCCTTGTAGGAGTGATTCCGAGCTATACAGATGATATGGAATGAATTCAAGTTATTTGGAGCTTTGAAGTTTGAGTAAAATCCCAAGGAATTAATCGGGGATTGTGTCAGGAGTCAACTTTGATAGTTAAGAACAAACGAATACTCGAGTAGGTATATTGTGTACTGTCTAGTAAAATAAACATAACTATTTACTTAAAATTCCATTTGGGCTCCACAATTTTTGGTTAGAAACCTAACTCAAAGGGCTACAATTTTTTTGTTTTATGTTTTTCCAAATTCTAAATCAAACAGGGTGAAAAGTGTGCTTCAATAGCGCGGCCGCGCTCGTCAGGCAGAATACTGGGAACTAGCACGGCCACTAGCGTGGTCACGAGCATGCCGCACTAGGAAAACTCGGGAAAAGTGTCTGTTTTCACATTGGAGAAGGTATAATTGTTTGGGCCCAACCGTACTTGGTATATATACATGGAAAAATGATATTTGGAGGGGGAAGAGGGGAGAGCACAGAGCCGCCGTGGAAGCCGGGTTTCATCTTTTCTTCCTCAAAACTTAGTAATATTTACGTTTTTTTGTATGATTTGTTATATTTCTACCATGTATATGTGGAGCTAAACTTCACGTTCTAGGGTTGCGGTTCTTTCATGAGTATTGTTATTTTGGTATTGATTTTGATTTCTTAGTTTATAATATTAGTTTATTTATTTAAACCTGCACTTAATTAATTGATTGAATTGAATACTATCTACGAATCTAGAGTTGAAATCGAAAGTGAGAATTCTAGATTGCATATAGGATTGAGTAGAGCAAGTTCTTGAACCTGAGCATCGCGAAACGGATTCATGGTTAGCATTGACTTATTCCTAATTCTCTTGCTTGGTTGATTTACAGGAATCATAAATGCATTCTAGTTGATTCTAATTCCATAGACATATAGGTGTTAGGTTAGCTTGAATAGGCGAGTAAGAACTCGACAGATTCTTATGAGCAATATTAACCCTATCAACCAATAAACTAGATAAACTTAGTTAGTTAATTAAATTGAAGAATACAATAGGAATGTTGGATAGCCCATAACCCTATATCGTTTTTATTACATTGATATCATAAGAATCTGCTCTTCGTCTATTCAAAGTTCATTATTTGTTTTTATTTATTTTAATCAGTTTAGAATCAAATACTTCTAGGTTTAACACTTGTACAGATAATTAGGATAGTCTAATTTAGTTAATAGTTAATCACAAGTCCTCGTGGGTTCGACATCCGACGTTTAGTCATTTTAATACTTGATGACCGCGTATACTTGCGTGTGTATTTAGCTGCAACAAGTTTTGGCACCGTTGCCTGGATTTATAAATTAACTATTTTTCTAAATTAGACTTTTACTTTTATCTCTTCTTCTTTTGTAAATATTTTAATTTTATAACTATTTGACTTTTTTCCTATTGTGTTTTTAGTTCTCTCAACATGACATCTGATAGGTCTGAATTTGAATATGGGAGGAAGGGTTGGTATTGGGACGTATATTCTTGATTAGGCGAATATGCAGAGCGACATTGTCTTCTGACAACGTTGGTGAATGATCGGTCTAAGAATAGATGAACTTGCACATCAAATTGATAATTTTTGCTTGGATGTACATAACTTAGATGCAGATTTGAGCACAAAGGTTGATGTGTGTAACGCCCAACAAATTAATAATGAGTTATGTGAAGCTGAAAAAAAATCTTATAGACCAAATTGAGGAGCTAAAACGAGAATATCAATCACAAGACCATGTTTTCTTGAGGATGCCAATATTGAGAAGAGTGCTATAAAGTCATATGAGGGAGTATATAACATTACTTTGGGAGACTTGAGTGTGTGTAAATATGGGGATGCAAATAGTAGTAAAATTCATGAGTTAAGGCGCAATAGATCTCATTCCAATTATTTTTTCACATTGTGTTTAGATAGTAATATTGTAGTCGAGCCGTCCGCGCATGTGAGGGAGTCAAAGGGTGATTATAAGAGTGTCTATATTCTTGAATTTGTTGTGCCAAAAAGCAAAAATTACATTTCTCATGTAAATGCCGAGAAGTGCAGAGTTAAAAATTTATTACTTGGCATGGTTATCTTTGTAACCCCACCAAAATAGCATAGTCACATACTGGATGCCCTGTTAGGGGTACAATTCATAAGTTCAAGGTAGAGGCAAATAAATAGTTCAAGTCGTGCCACGACTTTAAATTAGGCGCTTGTTGGGAGGCAACCCAGTTTTATTGCTTTCTTTTAAATATTTTTTTTGTTATTTTTCTATTATCTTTGTAGTGTTGTTTTTGTTTTATAGGATTATAAACATAGGAAGCAACGCCATTGGAAGAGTGCAAAAGACCATGCTTGGGGGAAGTTCGAGTACCTCGTGGGCTACTATTACTTCGGCCTTTGTCCTTTTAGGGAGTTTCTTGACCACCCTTAGTATTATTTTGATTTGTTTGTGCATTGGGGACACTGCACCCCTTTAAGTGTGGGGTGAAAAAATTTCTCTATATAATTAGTAGTAGGATGTTAGAAAAATATTAACTTCTTATTTTTGTTTTTGTAGTCGTGTAGAATTTTAATCAAATTTGAAACAAAAAATTAAAGTTGAAAAAAAATTTGAGCCCAACCGTACTTGGTATATATACATGGAACAATAGTATTTTGTGGGAGGAAGGGGGGATCACAGAGCCGCCGTGGAAGCTGGGTTTCATCTTTTCTTCCTCCAAGCTTAGTAGTTTTGACGTTTCTTTGTATGATTTATTGTTTTGCTACTATGTCTATGTTGAGCTGAACTTCACGTTCTACGGTTGTGATTTTTCATGACTATTCTTATTCGATATTGATTTTGATTTCTTAGTTTATAATATGCGTTTGAGTTTATTTATTTAATCTTGAACTTAATTATTTGATTTCTTGATCTCCAATTGAATACTATCTGCGAATCTAGCGTTGAACTCGAAAGTGAGAATTCTAGATTGTATAAAGGATTGAGTAGAGCAAGTACTTGAACCTGGGCATTGGGGAACGAATTCGTGTTTAGAATAGACATATACCTAATTGCCTTGGTTGGTTGATTTACAAGAATTATAAATGCGTTCTTGTTGATTCTAACTCCATAGACATATAGGCGTTAGATTAGCTTGAATAGGCGAGTATGAACTCGACAGATTCATATGATCACTATTAACCCGTCAACCAACAAACTAGATAAATTAGTTAATTCAATTGAAGAATGTTAGATAGCCCATAAACCTAGATTGTTTTCATTACATTGATATCATAAAAATCTTCTCTTCTTATGTTCAAAGTTCATTATTTGTTTTTATTTATTTTAATTTATTTAGAATCAAATACTTCTATGTTTAATTCTTGTATAAATAATTAGGATAGTCTAAATTAGTTAATAGTTAATCACAAGTCCTCATGGGTTCGACATCCGACTTTTACTCATTTTATTACTTGACGAACGCGTATACGTGCGTGTGCGTTTGCCCGCAACATAAAACACTTGACATTTATAGCAAGTACTGATCTAAAGTAGATTTAAAAGAAAATAAAAAAATCTTAATGATCAAGGTTTTAAAAAACCAAGAAAAGGTGAAAAAGGCCTTGAAAGTTACCGATCTAACAAGTAGAGTGAAGGATCTGACTCGAACGGTCATGACTGGCTGGAGAAAGGTCAGGGACGATTGAGAAAAGCCATGAATAGCAGTTGAGCAAGGGATGGACCAAAATACTTCGAGGACTGACCATGAAACCCCTAAAATGAACACCCAAGAGCCACATGAGGCCAGTACTCATCTCCAATGGCCATAGAAGGCCATGGATTATGAAGGGTTTAGGGTGGATTAGGGTGTAGTTTAATGGCATTGGCTAGGGTTCATAAGAGTTTCAGAGAGAGTTGAGAGAGAAGAGAGATTCAAAGGCGGCGGTAGGTGAGAAATGAGGTAGGTTTACGGGTCGTTCAAGGTTTAAAAAGGAGAGGGCGTATAGGAGCCGTTGATCTAAATAATCAACGACTAGGATTAAAGAGGTTAGGTCATTTAAATGGGTTAGGGTTCTGGTTTTGAGTTGTAATTGGGTTGGGAAATTGAGTCTGATTTGGGCTTAATTTTAGGCTGAAATTGCAAGCCAATCTGGCTAGATTTTAAATAGCCATTTTCCCTATTTATAAATATAAAAATAGTAAATTAATTTTTGAAAATAAATTAAAAGTACTAAAATAATTTATAACATATAATTATCAATAAAAAAATACCAGACTTAATGTTTTATGAATATAAACACAATTAGATCCTAAAAGAGGCTAATATTGCAATTATATGCAATTTAGCATTACAAATACTAAATAAATTTGTCAAAATATGCAAAAAATTATCTTAGCTATATTTTAGCATAAATGTGAAATTCTAACAAATGAATTACCAAAAATAATAATTTTGAAAATTATTATTGAGGTTTTATGAATAAAATAGGAAAATAAATTGATTTAAAAAACTTTAAAAGATTAAGAAAAAATAATAAAATATTTGAACATACTTATATATGCATACATATGCTATTTTGAAGGTATTTTATATATTAAAAAATATATAGAGAAATTTGGGTATTAACACCACAAAAACACATTTTCTACTTCTACTTGTAAATTTATCTTTATCCCGATTTAAATGATGAGCATAACAGAGGCATCAAAGGTCTTTATATGATTAAAAGAGGGAGGATGTCCAATAGAATCTCACAAGGAGTTTTACCATCTGAAACCATAAAGGAGTTCTCTTAATTAAGTAACTAGCTGAAAGTGCACACTCAACCCAAAACTCAATGGGTAATTTGCCTTGAAATCATAATGCTCTTGCCACATTAAGAATATGGCGATGCTTTCTTTCAGCTCGGACATTTTGTTGGGGTGTATTGACACAAGAACTCTGTTGCAAACTTCCATGTTCTTCAAAATAATTTTCATACACACAAATTCACTTCCATTGTCACTTTAAATAATTTTTATATTTTTTTCAAATTGCCTTTGAATCATCACTATAATTTTTTAAGAACAGAAGAAACCACACTTTTTTTCATTCAGTAAATATAAACAAATAGCACAAGAGCAATCATCACTTATTGTTAAAAAATAAATTGCACCACAAGAGGCTGGAACTCTATAAGGTCCTCACAAATTAGAATGTATCAATTTAAAATAATCCATAGCTTTATTGTCACTAGAAAAGAGCACTTCTCTGGTATATTTTGCTCTAAAACAAATATCACACGCCTTACTAATATTCCTATCAAAACTACCAATACCAGAAATTAATTCTACCACCTTCGAAGTAGGATGCCCGACCTCCTATGCCATAGTTCAAAGGATGCATCAATTGTTATCTTGCAAGCAAGAGCCAACGCCACTCCGTTGAGCCAGTAAAGCCCCTCAAGTTGTTCAGCCCCTCCAATCAGCCGCCTCATACTTAGGTCCTGTAAAATGCATTTTTTTTGAGTAAACTGAGCCACCGACTTCCAATCATATAGAACTTTTGATACAGAAATTAAGTTGCATTTCAAGTTAATAAAATGATAAGTTGAGTGTCGAACTCACAGAGACTTGTATCAACTACTCACTAAATTCACCAAGATTGTTATCCAGTCAAGCCAAATTCGAGTTCAAGAATCTAAATAGTAACTAAATTGTCAAGCAGTAAAATGATTTTTATGTATTCAATAGAGACAAATATTCCAGGGTTGTGATCGATTCACCAATCCTATTGTGTTCTAGTTAGCTCTCCCTTTCATATAATTCACTCATGGTTGCTAATTAATCGATAATAGCCCTCATATCCTTCTCCCGAAGTACTACTCACCTATCCAAAATAGATTAACACCTATATTCCTATGGAATCAATCAATCAAAAATACAATAAGATTAAGATATTTAATTAGTCAGGATGACTAAGTATATTACTATCCTAACCATAGATCTGCCCCCTAAATATTAAGATCATGCTCTCTTCAATTATTCTTTAATTCAAACATGGCAACTAAGCAAGATATGGAATCTCCCTAGAACGAAATGGCACATGGGACTTGTACACTCTAGGTCTAACTATAGGTGGAGTCTGCATATATGGAGCATGCTCATTAGTGGCATCATGCTCGCTCGTCAGTGCAAGTTTATCATTCTCATCCTCAACATCATCGCCCTCATCAAGGAAGGGTGTGTCATCTTTGAACTCATCAGCATTATCGTCATAATCACTATCATCGTATCCTCAGGCAATTGAGTAAGGACATGACCTTTAAGTTTCTCATTTTCACTACACAACCAATAAAATAATGAGTTTTTCAAATTCATCCAAACATTACATATAAACTTTATCACTTAACTTATAAATCTTATACAATTTGTTGATATCCTATGATGCACATTATCCTGTTGCTGATGACTCCCAGATGGGCCGCCATGATCCAACACACCAAAAATATGCATATTCTAACTGAGCATTGGTCATAACTTGTAAAATTCATATATGACTGGTACCCCCGTTGGAATACATGAGTGTTAATACAAATATAATATATAAAAAATATTGTAATACAAAGGAAAATTTGAATTTAACACCCATCTTGTGGATTATGTAAACTTGGGGAGAAATTACGTCCTCGCTCCTCATTCACCCGTAGAGATAAATTTCGAATTGTCCAAACTCTTTTAAACAGAACCTGTTGAGATAAAACTGCTCCAAAAAACCACTCCATGACTGAGCGTTATCCCTATTTTGCGTAACCTCAATATTGCAAACGTCTCCAGCCTTGACGTACATTTCCAATATTTTTATCACAAGATGTTCCCAGTGTTCATTCGGTGTCCTCAAAAAATCTGGCGGTTTCATTGTCTTTGATGTTAAACTCAGCATAACGACCAACAACTTGTGGAGTAATAGAATATGGATATCTTCAAGTAGCTTTAATATTAACCAAATGTTTCGTCACACTCATTTTATTACATAACAACGAAACCAATCTATCATACCCCATTGTAAGTGGAAACTTAAACAGATACTATGGAGAACAACTATAACATATTGAGCTAATCTCTACTACAACCTTACCCCCCAATATAATGTGACCCTAATTTTTTGATCTTTGGACATTACGACAAAATGCAAAATATGTTAAGCAAACAAATATTTGGAAGACATGAAGGATCCTAAGTGGGTTTTTACTAAAATTTTAAAACTCCTTAAATAAGCAAAAAAATAGTTCAGGTGGTACAATAATTGAGAGTATAGCACATGCATAATATGCGCTACATATAGCGCATATTATGCATGCGCTATACCCTTAATAATTGGTGGGTCACTAACGTTCAAATCAAGTATTGGTGGGCCAGTAACGTTTCATATAGCGCATGCAGCCCATGTACTATACCTTAGCTAACAAACGTGCCATTAAGGAATAATGCATTGAAGACATTCGTTAAATATAAATTGGTCATCAATTGTTTTTTCACATATTTTTATGCTTTGAGTCTAAAAAATCAACACTTTGTTTCCAGATCGCCCTATCCTACCCCATTTAAATGCTCCTATGCCTTGCTCCGTTGTGGCCTTGCTCTGCCTAGCCTCGCTTCTCTCGTTGTCCATTGCTATCCCTACAAATAAAGGAGAAGAGAAAAGTCTATGTTACTTTGTATACAAGTGCGTGATATCGAATACACAATAGGTTGTAAATCATTTCAAATCTTTGGTTTGAAAAGAATAATTAACCCCATAAATATCAATTGAAACTTAAAGATTCAAAAATGAGTAAAGTTGTATCCTTAAAATTAAGATCATATTCACAACGCGAAAAGTCTTTTACACATTATTGAGCTAAGCTTGCATTGATTTTGATGAATGACAAATAATTGTCAAAAAACTAGATCTTTTGAAGATATTTGTTGTACTATTAACTAGGTTGCAGATGTGTCAACGAGATATTATAAGACATATGTATCACGATCCAAAATCCCATCAAATGTTGTGATGACACCTAATTCGCTCGCTAGGTAATCCAACACTCAATCCATCATAATTTAAGCAGATAAGCTAAATCTTTAACAAAGACATAATATAATAAGAAGGAAAAAAACTTCAAAATCAATAACATAGATATAAATATCGGAGACATGGTCTAAACACGACCATATCTGTCTACAAAGTGCAAAACACGATATTACAACTATCACAAGCATCATGCAAGGCGAAAGAATCGTAATTGAATAACAATGTTTATCTGAATAAAAAAGATAAAGTGAATAGATAAGTATGGAGGGGAGCTCCATGTGATTCTCACGACAAAGTCACCTCTACATCTCCTATTCAACCGGATATACACCATCAATACAAACATCAGATGCTGCACAAAATGTACAAAAGTATAGTATGAGTGCAAAACTATGGTACCTATTAAGTATTACATCTAGCCTCTAAAAAGTAGTAATGATGGATCGGTCGACAATCACCTATTGTCCAATAATTAGGTAAAAGCATAATAATATACGGAATAAAGTATGGTATCATCAAATGAGTAGGAAAGCTCAAGAAGTACCGTTCATACATAATTTAACTATTCTTTACAGATAATGAGATCAATTAAGATATCAACAGCTCAATCCTCACATCAAGACATGATAAATGTCAACAACATTTATGTTAAATTACTGCATGAGTCAAAATTTATATGCATGCTCAAGATCCCTTTCTCAAAACCTCACAAAACAAATGCATACGTCTGACCCTAGCCATATATCAAACAAGCACCAAATATCCTGGGTGCCTATGCGCACAAGGCTCATGATAACATGGGTAATCACCTTACTCCGAAGGGATAGATTCATATCTAGGCATTGATAATTTCACACTTAATAATCAATATCCGTAATGTAAAAATCATCAACTTTCGTCAATAATCAACTCTCTGGTAATGCATATGTGTAAGAAATAATATATAAAAATTACCACATATCATAATGCGAATGCGGATAACAACTGTAAAAGATAGATATGGTTAATCATGTAATTCATTTATCATGACGACTCAATAAGCTATTCAGGTATGCATGAGTTTAATCATCTTATTAACATGAGTCATTTAAGTCATATAAATAATCAAATTATGGAGCAAATAAGACAAATATTTGACTACAAATTAATAAAAAAGCCCAACATGACAAAATAATCCTTTATGCACAAAACAATAAGTCATAACCATAAGTATGCTCCTCAATCATATATATAAATTATCATGTAGTCATAGAATCAATTAAAACATAGATATTAACTTCACACGTTCCAAACAAAAAACAATTCAAGTCAACAATATCGGATAGCTGCACAAATACGCTCGCCACCTTGCATATACGTAGCCCTTAAATAGAGCAACACAATTTAAATAGATCACCTATGGAGAAAATTGTCTCTTATAAGAATAGACGAGAGACGTACCTCCATCTGTTAATGGCTTCAACCTTCGAAATCTCAAATAAACCTCCAAAGGAGTTGAATCTAGTAAAAAACACAGCTCAAGAATGTCAACAAAGCTACATAGATCAACTTCAAATAATAAAGGTTCATCATTAATCAAACTCCCAAAAGTCAGCAAAATTCAACTCATTCCTATAAGGTAAAAACTCGAGTTAAGAGATAGATCCTGACTACCCATAGTCTCGCATGTTAAGTGATAGATTTAAAAATCGAGTCCAAATTACCCTCAAATTATCAAAATACATCCTCTTAAATTGTAGACAAACTCTCAAAATTTACTTTAAATTTCCAAAATTTTAGGTGTATAAATCTATTGGGAATCAAGATATAAAGGTGAATCCAAGTAAAAATTTCTTACCTCTAATATAGTACTCAAAATTGCTCTTCAAAATCACTATCTCTCAATGTCTAGAGTTTAATATGAGAGACTGGGTAAAATCCCGAAATAAATCTCTTAAATAGTCTGCCCAGGCATATTCTTTATGATCACAGCCCAAGCTTGGGCTGCGATTGCAAAGAACAATTAAGATGGCACCAAAAAACACTTTATATTATCGTGTCCGAACCCTGCGATCATCAAACCAATCAGCCACCCCTTCATGCATGCGAACTCTTGATCACGAACACAGAGGCAACATTCCCTCGTGACTCCATATTAACGCGAATGAGATCACACCCATATGATTGCAGTGCTCCTGCCCATCCGCCTTTCTCCGCGATCATGACACTCAGCTCCGCGATCGCGAAGCATTGCCTCACAATAGAAAACTAGAAGCTGCAAATAAAAGGAACTTGATCCAAAACACACCAGAGCTCCTGGGACCCCGTCCAATCATACAAGAAAGTTCATATTACAAAGCCAAACTTATCCAAATGCCCATAACACCGCAATTAAGTTCTAATCTATGAATCGACGATAAAAAATCCATCTACTAACTTCAAGATTTTATAACATAGCCAAACACATTCGAATCATGTCTAACATTCTGGATACCAACCAAACACGACACATAAGCTCCAATCAACTAAAATAAAATATCCAATAATGCCACAAAATAACAAAAATGTAAGAAAAAGTATCAAATAGGGGAACTTGGCTCAAATACATAAAATGACTAGTCAGGTCGTTATATTCTCCCTCTCTAAAATAAATGTTTATCCTCGAACGAGTTTAAAATCATAATTGGAATGTTAAAAGATGAAGATATCTTATGTGCCTTTCATGCTCAGTCTCCTACCTTTCCTCCCCGATCGGCAGACCTCTCCGCTGAACCTTACTACTGCAAGATCTTTTGACCTTTTCTTCCGAACCTACCTATCCGTTATGGCCACCAACACTTCTTCATAAGCCAGATTCTCATCCAAGTGCACTGAACTAAAATCCAACACATGTGACTTTTTTTCATAATTCTTACGAAGCATGGAAAAATGAAACACCAGATATATTCCCAACAAGTAGGGTGGCAACACAAGCCTCACAAATCTGTAAATCACATTACCATCTCGCTCTAGCACCTCAAAAAGAACTATGCACATATACTAAACTTACCATTCTTTCCAAATGTCATCATGCCCTTCATATGAGAAACTTTAAGAAGAACCTTTTCACCCTCCATATGATCCAAATCACGATCCTTCCTATTATCATTACTCTTCTACTTGGACTGTATTGTACAAAGCCTCTCTTGAATCAACTTCCCCTTCTCAAAAGCATCATAAACTAAATCTATGTGCAAAAACCTAGCCTCACCAGACTCAAAACCAACCAATTAGAGAATGAAACCATCTCCCATATGATGCCTCATATGGAGCCATCTCTAGATATTAAACGGGTAGATGTTGTTGTAGGAGGACTCCACTAATGGTAGAAACTAATCTTATTGACCTCCAGAATGATAACACAGGCTCTTGACATATCATCCAAGATCTGAATAGTACGCTTAAACTACCCATCCATTTGAGGGTGAAATGCAGAACTCGACTCCACTTGCATGCCCAACTCATACTGAAAAGCTCTCCAAAAATGTAATGCAAACTGAGTGCCCCAATACGATACGATAGAAAAAGGCACACCTTGTAAGCAGAAAATCTCTCTGATGTGGATCTGAGGCAAATTCTTTGAAGTGTAAGAAGTCATGGTCGGAATGAAATGCACGGAATCGGTCAGTCTGTCCACAATGACCAAATTAAAACCAAATATCCTCAAAGTCCATAGAGGTCCTACCACCTGGTTTCTAATGCTCTTACTTAACCTTTTGACACTTCAAATATCGCAAAATATGCCTAACAATGTCCTTCTTCATCTTTCACCACCTATAATGCTGCTTCAATTCACGATACATCTTCGTAGCACCTGGATAAGTAAAATATCGTGTGAACTATGAGGCTCCTCAAGAATAAAATCCCTCAAGCTATCCATAATAGGAACACAAATCTTTTCACAACCCAAATCGAAGGGTCACAATGGGCACCCGGTGCATTACTCAACCGAGTACCAACGTAACATATCTTTTTATCGTATTATCATTAGTTATTGGGACAATATGGACACAATTCGTAATGTATAACTATAAGTGAGAAAGCACTGTGTCAATAAACCATCTTTCTTAAAACATGAATACATATGGTTCGTCAAGGCCTCTGACATACTGTACAAAATGAACCTTTGTCTACAAAGCCTCTAAGATTATTTGACATCAAATGGGATCGGGTAAAGACCTGCCCATAAGTCTGTAGAAAGTTTCTAATATGATGACCCATAGACTCGGCTACACTCCGAATGAGGTGGAGTTTTACCTATCCTTCGTTGAATGCTAACCTTGTCTACTATGAGGGCTCATCAAACTGATTGTCCATACCTACATGCATGAATGCAATATCCCAACAAAATAACGTCAATACTAATAATGTACCGAGTATGTAAGGCACATAAGTAAATATATACAAGAAATAGGAGAATCATTGAGTAAATGACTCAACCTATAAGTCTGGATAACTCTGTAAATCATGAAATACTTGTAGTGTCATGCATAGGTACATGTGTTCATAACCTTATAAAGTCGCTGAGGGTATCCCATCATATCATTTAGGCCACTGTAGGCAAAATTATCAACGTATACCAGCTGATTAGGTAGTGGTGCGCATATAAAGTGTAGCCTTTCTCATCTCTCCTTACACATAATATACATATATATGCATATATAACGCTATCTGGTCATGGGTCAATGTACATGTAAATGAATGCAATGCATGAGAAGTACATCCATAAAACTTGCCTTTGAATAATATCATGAAATAAACTGTTTAAACTTGCGTATTTTCTAAGACCCATGGATAGAAGATGTAACAATAAGACACATGGGAATTCAGGAACATAGGCACCTCTAATACTTATATGAATAGAGTCAGTTATGGAAGTTTTGCATTTTCTAGTTTTGTTTGTGTTCATGCCAAAAGGAAAGAAGCAATAACTTTAACATACATGAGCCGATTCTCTTGACAACCCCTTTAAACTATGTCTTTTACAAAGAAAACATAAGGGCGGATCTAAGAAGGAAATAATCCAACTGATATTCTTGAGAAAGATTGCACCGTACTCCCATTGACTCGCAAATCCCACGTTGTTATAGTATTAAATAGTCTTTGTATGAAAGATTGAAGCCATCCATGTTGCTAATGCAAATTGTTATCTTTGTTGAAGCCTTACACATTACATAGTAGTTGTAAGCATCCAATTTTGAGAATCAGAGAGACTTTTAAGTCTTGGTGGGTGGGCCCTACTTTGTAAGATTGCTGCCACATTGGGAGTCTTAATCTTATCCAAATAATTCATTAAATATCCACTAACATTCTTGATTATCTTGTTAATCTCCCACTGACCGGCTATTACCAAATTATCCACACAATTAAAAATTATCATAAATTACTTAAAATACTACCCACTTTTAACACACTTTATACACCTTGCTATAATTGTCATATGGTACCTTGTATTGCACTAGTCCATAAATACGAGGTATTATAGCTTAAAACATATTTTATCCCGCAATGTCAAATCTCGGCGAAAATCATTTTCTTCGATTTTCTTACCTTCTCACATTCACGAACTTACTTATCACTTGTTTGAAATAGCATAGTACTTATAATCTCAAGGTAATCTCAAACCTGAGCCTACGTCGATTAACTTACGACGAAACTTTAACATACAAAAATGCGGGGTGTAACACCTTAGTTCCGGGCTTATATCAATTTACTTATGACATAAAACATACGGTGTAACAAATCTAATCCTGAAGTTGAAATACACTATCAACACCAATAGTCACCTCCTTAGTACAACCTTGAAATACTAAGTCCTTAAGGACAAGAAAATAGGGATCATCAAACTAGTGATCCTTGATGTGCTCAAACAAGGAAGCTTGTGCAACAAAAGAAGCAAGAATCCATTTGGCTCTGAAATATCAAATCTCACAAATTTGTTAGTCGAAGCCTGAACATTCATAGACAAAGGAGTCCCCATAGCTGGAACAAATGTAAAACTCCCCATACTGTCCTCTTTTCTACTCAAACAATCTGCTACCACTTTAGCCTTTTCGAATGATAGAAGATAGTGATGTCATAATACTTTAACAACTCCAACCACTTTTGCTTGCTTAATTTTAAATCTTTTTGCTTGAATAGATGATGAAGAATCCGATGATCAGTTTAAACCTCAAAAGACATGTCATGTAAGTAATGCTTCCAAAATTTAAGCACGTGCACAATAGCTGCCAACTCTAAATCATGTACTAAATAGTTCTTCTCATGGGGCTTCAACTGGCACAATGCATAAACAATTACATTACCATCCTGCACCAACAAGCACATAAGGTCAACACATGAAGAATCATAATATAAAGTATACATCCTCGATCTCAATGGGACTACTGAATCTGAAGCTACATTAAAGCAGTCTTGAGCTTTTGAAAGCTTTCCTCACACTCGTCAGACCATCTGAATTGAGTGCCCTTCTGAGCCAACATGGTTAATGGGGATACAATATATGAAAATCCTTCCACAAAGAGATGACTGTAACCAGCCAAACCCAAGGAGCTCCTGTTCACTGTAGTAGAAGGTTTAGGCCAACTCTAAACAGCCTCAATCTTCTTCGGGTCCACCTTGATCCTTTATTAGACACCATGTGGCCCAAGAATGCCATTGAGTCCAACCAAAACCAACATTTTAAGAACTTAGCATACAACTTCTACTCGCTCAGAATCAGAAACAACATCCTGAAATGGTGCTTGTGCTCCTCAGTACTATGTGAATATACCAAGATATCATCAATGAATACAATAACAAACGAATCCAAAACTGGCAAGAACACAATGTTCATAAAATGTTTGAAAGTTGTTGGCGTAATAATCAAATCAAAAGAAGTCATCAAAAACTCATAATTCCCATGACGAATCCTGAAATTTGTCTTAGGGATGTTCGAAACCCTAATCTTCAACTAGTGATTACCTGATCTCAAGTCAGTCTTTGATAACACCTTGCCACCCTAAATTTGATCAAATAAATCATCAATATGAGGTAATTGATACTTTTTCTTGTCATTGAATATTTTCAACTATCTGTAATCAAGATAGATCCTCATAGAGTAATTTTTTTGTCTTCGCAAATAACACTGGCACACCCCAATCAAAAATACTCAGCTTGATGAATACTTTATCAAACAACTCCTCCATTCCTCCTTCAATTCCTTCAACCTAGCTGGGTTCATGCAATATGGAAAATAATATATGGCTTGAGTTCCCGCGACAAATAAACACCAAAATCAGTAACCCTATCAGTTGACACACACGATAAATTTCTAGGAAACTGTCATGACCTTAAAATGGATCCAGTTGTGATGGCGCCTATCGTGGAACTAAGCCAACCGACACAAATCCCCCAACCGACTAACAATTATAATAAGTCATTAAAATTAAATAATAAGCTAAAAACCCCAAAATATGTAGTAAAATAGAGTAGTACGGAAACAAACACAACACTGTATCGGGGTGTCACCAGTCATGAGCATGTAAAATCCGTGTATGAGTATGAAAAGACAACATAGTCTAATACAAAGATAGAACAGAGTGAAATCAAGATAGGAAGAGAAGCGTTGAGTTGCGAACGCCGAGCAGTTACCTAGTCAACTCCAAACAAGCCTGCTAGAAAGAAAATCAGCCCTCACTAGCGTGACCTGAGACTCCTGAATCTGCACATAATGTATAAGGAGTAGTGTGAGTATGCCAACTCAGTATGTAGAAAAAGTAAAAGTAGCCGAGCGATAAGAAAACATGTAAGACATAGAATAATGCTACAATAAAACAGTATAAAACCAGAATAATGCATTACAACAGTAAAAGCTCGTAAAAACACCTTAGTTCAGTAAAAACTTCTTTGAAAACATCCTTTAATATCTCAACTAGTGATGAAAACAGAGAAAATAAGGATAGAAACATAAATCAACTCCTCGGACAAAATACCAACAAAACCAGCACCTCGGGCTATAACATGAAACAACAATAGCCCCTCAGGCAATATCACATCTCATACTGCGTACCCGCGTTTAGTAGGGGTGTACAAACTCCGAGAGGGGCTCCTTACATCCCAAGCGCAATATCAAGTCATCTCGTGGCGTAATCAAATAGGCTCTCGGCCTTATATAAAGCCACCTCGTGGCATAAAAAATCAAGCCCTCGGCCTCATAATCATGAATAAGTATAATACTGTAGCGGCGTGTAGTCTGATCCTATAGTATCCTCACAACGCATTTCCCCGTGCTTACTAAGTTAGAATCTCACAAGCTACTCGAGCAATAGTAATACATAATGTCCAGCCTAAAATAACATTTAAAATATCAAAAATGATTAAATATGGCTGAATTGTAAAAACAGTATAATATAGCATGACTGATTACAAATAAGAAGTCAAAACAATGAGGAATAGTAATAAAATTCCCTAAGGGTTAAAAATAGTTGGCACGTGGCCCAAATATGGCATTTAGCGGAAAACATAAGGACATCAAACAACTTTCAATAAAATACGTGGTTAAGCAGCCATACGGAACAAACAAAGTTACAATCTCCAACGGTGTATGACCCCACGCTCGTCATCTAGCGTGTGGGTCACCTCAAAGTAGCACAAATATGTGAAGTCTAGGGTGTAATACCCTCAGGATAGCATTTACAATTATTACTTACCTCTATCCGGTCCAAACTCTAGCCTTCTATGCCTTTGCCTCTCGAATCGGGCTCCGTATTCTACAAATCGAACTAAAAATAGATTTATAACTTCAAAATATGCTAATGGAACAAAGTCCTTTACAAAATAACCAATTTGCATATAAAATCAGAAAATTGGCCAAACCCCACCCTGGTCTCACGTCTCAAATTCTGAAAAATTCACAAAACTAGAATCCTTACACTCTCACGAGTTCATACATATCAAATACATCAAAATCAGACCACAAATAACCGCTCAAATCCTTAGAATTAAGTTTTCCAAGCCCTAACATCCAATTTTTAGGCTTTAGATTCCATAAATTCCATGATTAATTAGGTAGAAATAACATTAGGATTGAGTATTAAGTCCATAAATCTCACCTCCAAGTGTTTTCACTTGATTCCCTCTTCAATCCTCCAAAAAAATCTCTAACATCACCTAATAATGGTGAAACTTAGACACAAAATTGCGGATATGGCCTTTTAAAACATTCTGCCCAGCTATTCACGATCATTCTTCGTGAACGTCGTCAATGCCTCGCGTTCGCGAAGCATAAACTCACGTTGACCAGTTTTTCTTTCATCGCAAAAGCGACTTCTTGTACATCAACATGAAGGCTTAGATTCTCAAACCATCACGAACGCGAAGAACAAATCGACCTAAACCCACCTGTTCACCTTTCCTCTACGCGAAGACGACTCAACCCTCGCGCGCGATGACTCAGCCCTCCGCGAATGCGGGACCACCTTCACGAACGTGAAGAACAACTTCACTGCCTCATCTCCTAACCTTTCGTAAATGCGTGACATGCATCACAAATGCGAAGGTCAAAAACCTGCAACATCAACATCAGCTTTTCTGCAATTATTTCCAATATGAAATGATCCGTTAAACCACTTGAAGCTCACCCGAGGTGCTCGCGACCTCCACCAAACATGCCAACATATCTCATAACCTTATTCAAACTTTTTACAAGCTTCGAAATGCTCAAAACAACATAAAAACACCAAAATCTCATCTGATTCAAGCCTAGGATTTCCAAAAAGTTCCAAATTCCACTTTCGATCAAAAAGTCTAACAAACCTCGTCCGAATGACCTGAAAGTTTGCACATACGTCACAAATGACACAATGGAAATACTCCAACTTTCAGAATTCTATTCCGACCCATATATCAAAATCTGACCCATCAACCAGAAACGCCAAATGTCCAATTTCACTATATCAAGCCTAAATTTACTCCGAACCTCCAAAACACATCATGATCACGCTCCTAAGTCTTAAATCACCCTCAAAGCTATCCGAACCATTGGAATTCACATCCGAGCCTTTTTCTTTCATAGGTCAACATTCGATTGACTTTTCTAACTTAAGCTTACTCAAAAGAGACTAAGCGTCTCAAACCTTACCAAAATCTCTCAGAACCTGAGCCAACCAACCCGATAACAAATAATTCAACTGAATAAGACAATAAGAAGCAGAAATGGGGGATGTCACGCCTCCTTTTTATCACATCCGAGAGGGTATAAAAGAGTTTCTTCCAATTTAAGTGACAATCAAAATGGAATTATTTATTTAAAATTTAGAGTCTCCACTTGGGATAATTTATGGTGTCCCGAATTATCGATTTAAAATTCCAAATCGAGGAAGTTGACTCTCATTTATGGTCTTCAAATACAGAAATTCAGGTAAGGAATCCTGTTAACTCGGGAGAAGGTGTTAGGCATTCCTTGGTTCCATGGTTTTAGCACGGTCGCTTTGATCATACTTGGCTTATTAAAATTACTCAATTAGTCTTTTTAGAACCTATGTTCATCCCCCCTTAACCTCTTTTAATCTTGATTTATTCATACTTTAGGAATTATCTTAAAACGAGCCATGCCTACGTGTACTCATTTCGTTTGATGCGTCAAGAATCATGTCATGCGAACGTATCTACAATTAATAATACTTTGTTGTTATTAAGAATGTTTACCCGATGTTGCGGTAACGCATACTCCGATTTTGTTTTCAAGATCGTAATTATGTCACGTGAACGTGTACACAATCACGATGATATATTAAACGCACCTAAAGTTACTACAAATATTCTTTTTTTAGTATCTAAGTTATAAAATTCATGTGCGGTCCATGAGCGATTTAATTATGAATGGCATGCCTCAATCCATCCTTAAGGAATCCTAATTATGTCACACAAACGTGTCTACAATCAAAATAATAAATTCAAAATGTGCCTAAAAATTTGTCAACCCGAATGTGGTCAGCCTAACATGTTACTAGCGAGCAAAGCAAAGTAATAAAACAAGAGTAAAGAACAAAAGTAATCCAAACCTCAAATTACTAAAAATAAAGACATTATCTGTTCCTTAATCCAAATGTTGTAACCCAATATTGCTTGCTCATTTAATTCTAACCCCACAACATTTCAAATGATTGGTTTTTTTTGGTATAAAAAACTTAGAATCTATCTAACGTCACCAAAGACCATTTCAATACTATCAATTTTAGCAACGCAGCAAGTATGAGAAATTAAAACCAGTAGCTACACAAATAAGTAAAGCAAGCATGATATTGTCCATAAAAGTATAAAGTAAATCTTTACAAATAATTAAAATGATAATATAAAGGAAGAGGAAGAAATGGACCTCAAATGAAGAATGTCACTCTACTAGTTCGAAAGTCAAACTATGAAACAAGAAATGCGAACCGAACCCGACTGAACCAGCACCAGAGAACTCAAACTGAACACAGTTTCAGACCCACATTTTGATCGAAATCTATCCTTGAACAACTTGAGTGAGGAAAGTGGCAGATGCGGGTGATGAGGGTGGTTGTGTGGCAGTGAGGTTTTGGAGCTAGGTGGTCGGTGGTGTTAGGGAGATGAGTAGTCGTTGATTGTCAATGAAAGATGGCTGGAAGGTGGTCGTTATGGTGGTGCGATGAAGGTTTAGCTATGGAGAGAAGGCAGTCTTGTTATTGCTGCTGCTTCTTTTCTTAGATCAGGTCTTCAAGGGTGTTGGAGAAGATGAAAGTCATGCTCTTGCGACTGTTTTTAAGCTTTTCGCTGCCGGTGTCTTTTCATCGGATTCCGACTGTGAGGCGATGACAGTGACGATGGAGAGGAGATGGATTTCCGGCGGGCTTAGTGGTTGTTGCTTCTGGTTTTCAGCGAGTTCCGCCGGCGTGAGCAGAGGACTGGTGGTGGTCATTTTAGTCGCTTCTCTTTGTCGAAGAAAGAAACAGTTCATGTCTTAGACCTGTGTTCTCTAAAGAAGAAGAAGCAACTTCTTTTGTCTAGGTTTTTATTTAATATCAAAAACAGTTGTAGCTTTTTTTCTCCTAGGATTCTTATGTTTTAGATTATACGAAGAAGAAGCTCTTAGGGTTTTTCTCCAAGGCTCCATGAAGAAGAAGATTAAAATCCGTTGGAGGGTGAGGAGGGAAGGGGGTTCTCAAGGTCAAAAATGATAAAAGGTCCAAATTTTCTGGGGTTGTTTTTTAAAGCTTTTTTCTTGGGTTTTAGAGATATTGGGCTTGAATTGTTATGAGCTAGGTCCAAAAAGTATACCTAAAAATTAGTCGTTTGAACCTAAATTTTATTCTTTCTCTATAAACAAGACTAAAAATACGAACTTATTTACCAATAATCCTATATAAGTAAAATAACCATTAAGATAACACTATCGTTAAAACAAACCTTTTTTTATTTTTTTATTTTTTTGGTATTTTCAAATATCTTATTAAAATAAAAATAATGTACTATTTTTGTATTTTTTTTAGTTCTAAGAAAGGTATATAAGCTAGAAGCAACTAAAAACAAGAAATATTTTTGTAATTTTTATTTTGCGATAAAATAAAGTAAAAGGGTCAAAACTTGTTTAAATAACTATATTGACCTAAACTGCATACTTAAATACAAAAATATGTAAAATGTTAGGGAGGGTCAAAAATCACATGTCTATAACAGCCCCTATTTGATTGAAAATACGAAGTATTTTCAGAAAAAGAACGACTAGACAGGTTTTTTGACCCGACCCTTATTTAGAGAGACCAAAAACTAAAAAAAAAAGAGGATGTGACCGAGCCCTGGTATCTGAACTGCCTACATATCCTTGACTATAAAGGAATCAGGCCACGTGAAGTTCAGAAGTAGGAATAGTGGTGGAGTATCGAGGTGGAGAGCCGATCGAGGTGACATTCCGTTGAGGTTCCAGTCCGCGGTCTCCTCATTACATAAATATTACAAAAATAAAGAGGAATAACTAAGCCTATTGATCGCTACCAACTCGACACTACACCAAGGTAGGAAGAGCGGGTCACAATAGCTTTTACCCGATTTGAGTGTCGGGATCGATTTCCACAAGGAGCTAGCAATGGAGTTTGAATATCTGTCTAGCTTAGAGATGTGTGTTTGCTTCAAATATCACTTCCAACATATTTTGGGGTTTTCAATTATAACTACTACTATCAAACTTAATTGAAACTAAATTTATGCTACGAGCTGATTGCTAAAATTTTATCTAATGGAAAGAAGGGCATTAGGGTCATGACATTACCTAGGTGGCTAATTAGCGAGTAGATGATACTAAGCTTCGACTTACATGATTGGGACTTATGCTATAGCCGTTGCACAATTATATTCATTCTCTCACCTCTCGATAGAAAAAGTGATTTTGCCCAATTGACTATCTATTGACCAAATGGGTAGGCAAATTAGATAAAGCAACTAGGATTCAAGTAGAGTGATTACTCTCTCGAAGTTTAACCCATTAATTGGAACTACCATTTCACATGAGTCCATCCCAATTCCTTGTTGAGTCAATTTTGGAGACATGGACTCTCTTTCTCAAGAAGAATCAAGTGCACAAAACTTGAATCAGTGTTTGCAACCATCAACTCATAGATTAAAACATAAAGCCAACTCAAATAGCAAATACCCAGAGTCAATCTAACCCTAGATGGCAACACCCATCAATTACCCACACTAGGGATGAGCCACAACCCTAGCTAATGGGTTTGGGTACTCATGCTTTAAGTAGAAAATGAAGAAATAGATGAGAAACAAGACATAATAAGTAAATGCTAAATTAAGTTACAAGAATCTATCGTTAATTTGAAGCTAAGATGCCAAAAATAGCTACAAAGTGAGTTCTCACGAGCGCAGCCCAGTTCTAAAGACAACAGATGACCTATAAATGGTAAAATATTCTATTTATACTAAATTAAAAAAACCAGACAAAAATACCCTTGGGGGGGAGGGTCAGTGCGGGCCGCACAAAGTTAACCGCGGCCACACAAGGCTTTTGAAATTCAAAATTTAGCTCTCTGAAATTGGGATCCATGGACGGCGCAGAATGGATCGCGGCCGCGGAGGTAGTTAGCACGGTCTACACAATAATGACCGCGGACCGCTTGACTTGGGCTTGGCATAATTCTAACTCTCTGAATCTCTTGTCCACGGACCGCATAAAAAGGTAGTGCAGCCGCAGAGCCTTCATTGCGGGCTACTAATACTGAACCGCGGCCACGTTGTGTTAAGCCTAGTTTTCCACCTCTCTGAATCTCCTAGTACAGCTGCATACCACTCTGCGCATTCCGCACTAGGCCAGCTTTCCCTCAGATTGCCTAGTCTTTGACACTTGAGTAGATTTCACTCCTTTTTGAGCCAATCCTTGACATTTCATCACTTTGTCGATCAAACCTGCAATCAAGCACACATATAAGCCTTTTGGGACTATTTTGTGACAATTTATAACCAAAGCATAAGCAAGAAGGAGCATAAAACATGGCAAAATCTCTGGTTATCAACTCCCCAAAACTTAAGCTTTTGCTTGTCCTCAAGTAAATAAAATAAGACTCATCCCTTAAGGGAAAATCCAAGTATTTTTAGCTATCCTAAAGTATCCTCAAAAAGCATCAATTGGGACTAACAATTGCCCTCAATACGAATGAATTATTAGCAACCTTTAGCAATTGAAAAACCATGGATCAAGTGTGACACAAGAGCATCAAGAATTGATTCACTACATCAAAGAACTCTCTCAATTACTTTGGTCGCTGTGGAACCCAAACTCAAACATCCTCAAGTTTCCCTAAGTAAACCTCACCTTTAGAGTATTAACAGAAAAACCGAGGTTAATGGGAATTCTCTCATCTCTCTTAAGAAAAAGTCACAAATCCGGCTCTAAGTACCATATGCTTGACCATCATGTAAGAATCCACTAATGAAAGCATCATTCAACTCAAGATCATATAGGGTTTTTGTGGGGTCAATGTGAAGGCTTTTGGGTAAAGGTAGGACATGTTTTTGTTCAAGTGGGTTCAATCTTCCCCTAATCACTTCATTTAATTCATTTGGCACAAATTTCTTGACTCTTTGAGTCATTTCACTTCTTTCTAAGCGGTTAGAGAGACACATTGTTACCTTTTCTTTTGCGTTTCAAACAATTTCTCCTTTTTCAACTTCCCACGCCTTTCTTTCTTTGGTTTTCATGAATCCCATTATTCTTTTTCAAATTGAGCATTCTTTTTGTCTTTTGCTTTCCTTTCTTTTTAATTGCCTTTTTTTTTTGCTTGCATACCTTTTACCACTTCGATGTCCTTTCTTGTCCCCCCCCCCCCCCCCCAAACATAGACTTTTGCCATTACTCAAGGGAAGGTTTGGATGCCCATCAGAGAGTATAATTTAGAACGGATATAGGTTTGTATCATTGGTTTGAAAGAAAAAGGTTTAAGGCTCAAAAGGGTTAGTTAGGGATTATATCATTGGTAGGTTATAGAATTGTTCAACTGTCATTTGGATCAAGGAGAGCCTATAATCACTTCACAAGTCGAATTTCACTCAAAATTTCACCTCAACAGACATTCAGGGCAAGTGATAGACTATTGGCTCGTGACATGGACTCAAAATTTTATTTCTAACCACACACACTCAAGGATTTCTAAAGATATAGAGTCGGGGGCCCACAACAACCTTAGACACGATTGAGCACACAATAGTCTCAAAAGACCACATGATGATTGTTTTGTCAACACAAGAGTCTCAAGTTCATTACTTCCACTACCCTAAACAAAAACACTTGATTTTGACCATGGGGTCAAAAGCAAATGTGTTAGATCCAAGTAAATATTTGCTTGAGGTACCGTTAACTATAAACTACCAAAAACAAAAGAAAAATAAAAACGGACTCAAAACCTTAAGAACTTTGTCACGCCATCCATCATCGGGAAGCGCCAACCGGTTTGCACAATACTCCACCCTTGGAAAGACATGTGGCATTAAGAAAACTAAGGGCTTATTGAAAGTGCCAAAAAGGAGACAAAAGGCTACAAGCCTATCTATGGAGATAAAAATGATTTTTTTTTACGAAAATAGAAAATAGAATGAATATTTATAATAGTGTATTATAATATACAAAGGGGAATAAATATGTATGGTAATGTAACTTTATATACAGAATAAAGAAAATATGAAAAGTACGATAAAGTAGCTAACTAAAAGATTATATACAGACCAAGTGAAAATCAAAGAAACCATAAACTAAATCAGTATCTATACATACAGTCATCCAAGGATAAATAGGGCACACCTCCTCAAATAAAAGCTGGTATTGTCCCCAATACCAACTAAAGCAAAAAGCACCAAAAGGTAATGAAAGGATATGAAGACTCCCTAAGCCATGTCTGTCTGCATAGCATCATGAGGTCCCCGGGCCTCTGTATGCACGGGGAACCACTGATTGGTTTGCGGTATCCTACTGCTCAGCTGCTAGGACCAGGGACTGGACCTGGACAGGCTATGGATCTGGTAAATCCTATGGATGACTGAAGGAAGCCTCTAGTGGGTCCGCCAACTGGATGATAGCATCATATGCACTAAGGATCTTCCTATTCTTCTTTCGAAGCCTCTGCACCAACTTTGTATCTAGTGCTGCTATTGGAACTGCTGCTAGGGCTAGGTGCTCATAATAAGTCTAAAGGCAGTTGGTCTGCCATCAAAAAATCCACATCTGCTCTCAACTCCTTCACGAACTCCCTGGAAGCACTTGTCTTGCTCAGCTTCTTGTGCTCTATAGCAAACTCTTTTAGAGCCTTGCCATGTGAAGCAACTGCCTTCACCAGCTCGGACTGGGTGCTGAGGATCTTCGCCTGGTTGTCAACTAACTCCTTCAAATAATCCTCTATAGATTGCGGGACTGAACTGGTAAAACTGCTAGAGGAGCCAACTGAGTTGCAATGGTGGAGGTCAAGGTGGACAACTTGGATGACGCAGTGTACATCCAGTTGTTTTCTGAAGTGTCTTGCTTAGCCGGTGACCTGTGATAGGATAGGCCCGAGAAGAAAGAATCTCTGGGCTTGCTAAAGTGGGAGGATCAGGAGGTAAGTCTGCAGTAGTGGAAGGTCTGGTAGGCATATTTGTGGTAGTGGCAGCAAGCTCAGAGGAAGGCTCTACCACAACCGGCTCCTCAGATTGGCTAGTTTGGGTAGAGGTAGGTGGCTTGTAATTTTTTTCCTTGGGGTTGTTTGGCCCCCTCAAACTATACCAAGAAAATGGAGCAACCAAGTTGGCTTTGACATTATACCGCTTCTTCTCCACCTCCAAGTCCCAGAAGCACAAAGAAAGAGTGTTGGGGAAAGGTTTGTTCCGACTAACCTCCGTACCCACAAGAGAGATGATGCGGGACTTCACATTCCCCACATTGAATGGAATATGCGGGACATCACATTCCCCATATTGATGGGGTATCCCGCCATGATTGATGCAACCAACACAGCCCGATGGATAGAAAGAGACTGGTCATGTGTGGTAGGATCCAATCTGCTACAAACGAAGGTCTCCCAACCCTTAGCTTCAAAGTTGATGGTCCCTCTCAATATTTTCTCCCCCGCAGTCAACCACTCAGGAAAAGTACCTGGGATCGCCAAGTACTGGGATAACCATGGACGAACCCCCTCACCTATTTCTAAATTCGCCAGATATAGGGTTTCGTCCTCTTCGTTGAAGCCCAAATATTCATTCAAGACCCGGCCGTCAAACAATACCTTTTTGTTCCAGACCTTGGTCACCTTGGACCCTTTGACAATGTGAGCCATATTTCAAAAGAATTCCCGAACCATATGCTCATTTGCATCAATACACTCTTCTAGAAATATCTCCCAGCCCGGTCTCATTCTAAATTATCTCAGCACGTCAGGGTTTTGGGGTAGAAAGTCTATGATAACAAAGCTCCTCTACGGTATTAAATGCCTTATCAGCCACCACTCCCTAAATTTATGGTAAGCCACTTGGCTCACAAATCTATCCTCCCACACTTCGGCCTTCCTAGTTCTGTCAATCCCTTTCACCTGAGGTTTACCACCCTCATCTCCGCCTCCACTCTCTCCAGATAGTGAAGTTGTGGGGGAGGTAGAGTCATCTCCACTACCGGTTGTGGACTCTTCAATTGAATTCAAAATTACATTCACCGCCCTCTTGATAGAGGGTGATGCTGGAAGGGTATCAGTTAGTTGGAAGCTGGAGACAAAGTTAGTTGGGATTGAGTCGGATGAGATGTACTGAGATGACATATACTCACTCCCGAGGAATAGAAAGCAACTCAATCTACAACGTTTATCAACTTCCGGGTCTTTTTAATGTTTTCTCGGACATCGGGAGTAAGTTTTACCACTCTTTTTGATTTTCCTCCCTTGGAGGAATCACCTCTATCGGGTTGTTTGGAGCCCTTGCCTCGTTGTTTTCCCATTATATGCAAACACACACACATCAAACATTGTTAGTCTAAGCACAAGCAATGAATCAGATGCAGACTGAATTACATAACAGAAACTCAGGAATTGCAGAAATAGATGTAGGAAAGACTAGTGCGGATCGTACAAAATGGACGTGTGGCCGCACTGAGGCCACCGCAGACTGCACAGAAATGACTGTGGTCCGCACAAGTCTAAGGCCCCTCCAACATGCTCTCTAAACTCACCACCGCGGCCCGCACAAGATGGCATCATGGCCATGACCATCAGAGCGGACTACACAAAGTGCAATGCAGCCGCGCTGGCAGAATTCGAAGCTCAGAACATAAGCACCAAGAACCTTACAAAAGTGACTGCGGTCCGCAAACGCTGATAATTTAGGGAATTGAATTAGGGTTTCTATTTTTTGCAATTTTGTTCAAGTTTTTACCGTACTTTGTCCCTACTCAATTTACCCAACTAATAAAACTCGTTAAGCACACAAAAATTAACCGATATACCAACCTAGCTAACAACTAGAGCAAAATGGTAGAAAGAAGAAGCTATGAGCTATTGTAAATGAAACAAAAACTAAAAGTAAGCACAAATATATGATTGAGGTGTCACCATATGAGTGTGTGTAATGCAAGTAGTCATACTAAGCAAGAGATATGGTCAAACAAAGAGGATGAATTTGAGAGTTTAGGGTTCTAAAAGGGTAAATGGTTACCCCTAGGGTCTATTTATAGAAAATAGTGGGACTCAGCCTTACCTACCAGCGCGGCCGCACAAAATGGACCGCGGACCACACTGGGTTTATGCAGAAGAAGGTTGAGAAGGCAACCTCCGCGGTCCGCAAAAAAAGAGACCACGACCGTAGAGGTCCACGCGGTCCGTACAAAATGGAATGCTTCCACGGTGGCAAACTTCAGAGAGCACCCCACATGGCCCGTATCAGTGTGTATCGCACAAAGTGTACCATGGCCGCACTGGCAACTTCAGGGATTGTTCAATTTTTTTAAAAATGTTCTGCACTGCATCAACACAGTCCATGCAATGTCTCACAACCAATTAGCCCAAAATCCTAAACTACAAAGAAAATCAAAGAAATAGTAAAAGTCATGGGTTTCCTCGCAAGAAGCGCCTGATTTAACGTCATGACACGACACGAGTTATCAACACATCACTTCAAAGCAAGAATCGCCACCACATGGCTCTCATCAAACTTTCCAAGAAGTAGTAAATAGCAAGCCTAGCAAGTTGTTTGAGCATCCGATCAATGAATGACAAGGGATAATGATCCTTACGGGGCATGTTGTTCAATTTTTTATAGTCCCTGCAACCCTGCCAACGCGTGACTGTTCTTCCAGGAATCCACTCATACTGTGAATTTATCACTATGGTCATGCCACTCTTCATCGATACGCAATGCACCGGAGAAATACAATATTTGTTAGAAACAAGGGTAGAACCCCACTTCTTGCATCACCTCATCCAATCTTCCTTCATGCTCCAAGAAAGGTTTCACATCATTCTCTGAGATATTTTTAAGACATACGGAGCATGGGATTGAAGTGTGGAGAAAGTGGAGTCAATTCCAACCCCGGTGACTCCTCAGTTGTTGGCTTTGTTAGTGGAATTTGTTGGTTTTCAAGATCCAAAGACAACTTACTGGGCTCACAAGATTCCATAACATGTAAAGAAACTATTCACGTCACTCTACTTGCATCATCATTAATATCCCGATTTAGAGGCTCGGCAGCAAGGGGGTCTTCAACATTAATCATAGAACCTGTATCATCCAATATCACAGATGTGACAATGTCCACAAAGGAGCACACCTCGATGCCATTAGGTTGCCTCATAGATTTGCAAACAAGGAAAACAACATTCTTATCCCCTACACAAAAAGTCAACTCAACGGCTTCAACTTCAACCAATGCCTTCCCCGTAGTAACTTAAGATCTACCAAGAATGATCGTGACTTCAAAGTCCACTTCACAATCCAATATGACAAAGTCGGGTAGCAATATAAATTTGTCCATCAAGAAAAGTACATCGTCAATTATGCCAAACGGTCGCTTCATCGATTGATCCGCCATTTGAAGTCTTATTGAAGTTGGTCGAGGTTGCCCAATTCCCAAAGTCTTGAAGACCGAGTGCGGCATGAAATTTTTGCTAGCCCCAATAACAAAGGGCCTTGGCAGAATCCTCGCTCCCAATAGTGCAAGGGATAGTAAAAGCTCCGGGGTACTATAACTTCGGGGCCATTGAATGTATGATAGCACTCACTTGATGAGTCATCTTAAGTGTTTCACATTCCATCGACCTCTTCTTCATTACTAAATCCTTCATAAACTTTACATACCCCGACATTTGCTCATGTACCTCACCAAAGCCACATTCACTGTAAGGCTCTTCATCATGCCTATAATCTTTTTGAACTGGTGGTCACTCTTGTGCTTCGCTAACTGTTGAGGATAAGGTGGAGGAGGCCTAGGCAAGGGAGCCTTAGCTTTTGGTACAACCGTCTCGGCATGTCAATCACGTGTTCCCTAGACGGGTTCACTGAATCTTGAGTTTCTACCCCGGCATCATCATCATTATCAATTCGCACATCATTGTTTACCTTGTTAACCACATATTCAACAATCAGAGGTACATTATCATCTCACAACTTATCATCATCAACCACAACTTGTTTTTCTCCTGAGGCATGCGCATCACTACCTCTCCCACTTCTTGTTGTAACCGCCATCACTTGATTGGTGTTCATGCCCTTCGGGTTTTCCACTGTATCACTTGATAGCACACCCTTGAGCCGAGTATTCAAAGCTTGAGAGAGTTTCCATATTTGCACTCCAAATTAAGAATAGAGGTATTATGAGAAGCCAATTGTGCATCGGAACCTTGGTTCTTTTTCATCATTTGCTCGAACATATTCTCAATTCTCTCCATATCACTCCCGAAAGAACTTGGACCTTGAGAAGTAAAAGGGGTGGATTGTTCGGTTGTTGGTACATGGGGGGTTTTGAAAGCCTTGACCCCAGTTGCCTTTGTTCCCACTATTGTTCCACCCTCCTTGATTGTTGTTGTTGCTCCAATTATTGTAGGTCCCATTCCAATTACCTTTAAATTTACCTTGATTACCCCAATTGTTATTTTGATTGTTGTTGTTTCAACTGCTTCCACTTTGTTGTTGGTTGTCATTATTCCAATTACCTCCGCCTTGTTGTTGATTACCCCAATTACCATGGGGACGCCATTGTTGATTCCAAGAGTTGACTCCATTCCCTTGGTAATTGTTGACATATTGGACCTCTTCGCTTTGATCATTATAACACTCATTCAAAAAACCACCACCATCATTGTTGTTATATTGTTCACAATTTCCTTAAGGTTGTTGCCCTCTTTGCCTCTTTTGTAGGACAGAAACACCTTCCATGGCATTGACTTAGTGCAAATTCTGGACTTGTTGCAATTGCGCCTTTGCCAATTGGTTCATAGTGGGCGTCAACTCCACTATAGCTTGCCCACCGTCATGTAACTCCTTATGTAAATGAATAACCATAGGGTCACCCTGAGGAACGTTAGCTCTACATTGCCATGTGGAGGATGTATCCATCATCTCATCAAGAATGTCACAAGATTCATCATAACTCAACTTCATAGAATTATCCCAGTCAATTGTTTCACTATGAATTGATTTGTAGTATTGATGCCCCGGTAGAAAGTTTGTTGGAACATATTCTCCGTCATGTCATTATTGGGGAATTCCTTCACCATCGTTCTATATCTCTCCCAGTTTTCATGCAAAGGTTCTGTTGGCTCTTGCTTGAAGGCTAAGATTTCATCCCGAAGTGCTGCCATATGACTTGGTGAGAAAAACTTGCCAATGCATTTATCCACCAATTCATCCAAAGTTGTGATGGAATGATTGGGGAGCCTTTCAAACCAATCCAATGCTTTACCTTGAAGAAAGAACGGGAAAAGCCTCAATATCAATGCATCCTCGGACATGTTTGTCTGCTTACCACCCCAACATGTATCTATGAACCCCTTCAAGCGCTTGTAGGCATTTTGATTGGAGGCTCCCGTAAAGTATGCTCTTTGCTCGAGTAAGGTCAAAATAACATTTGTGATTTGAAAGTTCCCCGCACGGATTCAGGATGGAACAATTGCACTGACATATCGTTAATTAGGGAGAACTCTTGGGGCCACTCATGGCAGTGGAGGAGGAGGGTCTGGGATATGATTGTTTTCATTGACCTGGCAGCCTTTGCGTGGAGTTTGAGGTAACGGAACCTCATCTTGATCAATACCTTCTACCTCATCTCCCGCCATGACATTTCCAAGAGGGTCATTAACATTTAGAGCCATTGGTACATGAGTAATTGACCCAAACAACAATTAGTAAACAAGAAAGAAAGAGAAACAAAACACAAAACTAACTAAACAGATAGTCAACACCGTAAGCTCTCCAGCAACGGTACCGAAAAGTGATCGCTACCAATTCAACACTACACCAAGGTGGGAAGAGTGAGTCACAGTAACTTTTAACCAATTTGTGGGCCGTGATCGATTTCCTTAGGGAGCTAGTGATGGAGTTGGAATATCTTTCTAGCTTAGAGATGTACGTTTGCTTCAAATATCACTTCCAACATATTTTGGGGTTTTCAATTATAACTACTGCTATCAAACTTAATTGAAACTAAATTTATGCTACGAGATGATTGCTAAAGTTTTATCTAATGGGAAGAAGGACACTAGGGTCATGACATTACCTAGGTGGTTAATTGACTAGTAGATAATACTAAGGTTCGATTGACATGATGGGGACTATGCTATAACAGTTGAACAATTATATCCATTCTCACACCTCTCGATAGAAAGAGCGATTTGCCCAATTGACTCTCTCGAGACCAAATGGGTAGGAAAATTAGATCAAGGAACCAGGGTTCAAGGAGGGTGATTACTCTCTCGAGGTTTAACCCATTAATTGGGACTATCATTTCTCATGAATCAATCCCAATTCCTTGTTGGATCAATTTTGGAGACGTAGACTCTCTTTCTCTAGAAGAATCAAGTCCACAAAACTTGAATTCAGTGTTTACAACTAGCAATTCATATATTAAAAGATAAAATCAACTCAAATAGCGAATACTCATAGTCAATCTAACCCTAGATGGAAACACCCATCAATTACCCACAATAGGTTTGAGCTTCAACACTATCTAATGAGTTTAGCTACTCATGCTTGAAGGATAAAATGAAGAAATAGATGAGGATGAAGACATAATAACTAAATGCTACATTAAGTTACAAGAATCTATCGTTAATTTGAAGCTAAGATGCCAAAAATGGCTATAAAGTGAGCTCTCACGAGCGCAACCCAGTTTTAAAGATAACAGATGACCTAAAAATGGTAAAATATTCTATTTATACTAAGCAGGAAAAATGGACAAAAATACCCCTGCGGGGTCAGTGCGGGCCACAAAAATGGACCGCGGCCGCACAAGGCTCTTGAAATTAAAAATTTAGCTCTCTGAAGTTAGGCTCCATGTACCACGTATAATGGACTGCGGCGACGGAGGTAGCTAGCGCGATTAACACATTAGAGACCGCGGACCGCGTGGCTTGGGCTTGGCATAATTCCAACTCTCTGAATCTTTTATCTGTGGACCGCACAGAAAGGTAGTGCGGCTGCAGAGCCTTCATTGCGGCCCGTTAAAACTGAACTGTGGCTGCGTTGCCATAAACCTAGTTTTCCAACTCTCTGAATCTCTTAGTGTGGCCGCATACCACTTTGCGCGGTCCTCACTAGGCCAGCGTTTCCTCAGATTGCCCGGTCTTTGACACTTGAGGAGATTTCACTCCTTTTTTAGCCGATCGTGACATTTTGTCTTTTTGTCGATCAAACCTGCAATCAAGCACACTTATGAGCCTTTTGGGACTATTTTGTAACAATTTATAACCAAAGCAAAAACCCTAGTTATCACTTGTTAACTATAAATTACAAGATTCCTAGCTATGTCTTATGAAGCTTGATCTTGAGTCATGAATGGTTCTTCATGCAGACTTTAGATTTGAACCTTGATGCTTTCTAGCTACATGTGTTGATTCGTTATTCTATAGCTTCTTGCATCAACACCGGACACACCATGATTGTGACTTCAGCCATGTCTTGAGCAATCCACCTCTTGTCTTAGCTTCTGCATTTGGATTCACTTCGTGCTTTTTTTTTAATTCTGGATTGTGACTAACTTCTGTTTATCATCTCTGACTGTTGACTCGTATTCTTTCCTTGAGCTTCTTTTGTCGCTGAGTTGAATTGCATTCTGAAGTGAATTCCCTTATTTTCCAGGCGGGCGACTAATTTCCAAAACTTGAATTGTCTTCCACTCAAACATGGATTTCTTTCTCTTGAAACTCGGACTGTGTTCCCTTGAAACTTGAATTGTCACCCCTTTTTCTCCAGGTGAGCGCCTGATTGCTGAACTTGAACTGTCTTCCTTCGAAAGTGCTTTTCCCTGAAACTTGAAGTGTCTTCCCCTATTCTCCAGGTGGGCGCCTGATTGCTAAACTTGAACTATCTTCCTTTGAAACTACTTTCCCGTCAAACTTGAGCTATCTTCCCTTGTTCTCCAGGTAGGCGCCTGACTGCTGAAACTTGGACTGTCTTTCTTTCCGTTGAAACTTGATTGTTTTCCCGTGTTCTCTAAGTAGGCGCCTAATAGCTAAACTTTGGCTACTTTCTCTTCTTGAAACTATTTTTCCGTTGAACTATCTTCCCTTATTCTCCGAGTGGACGCCTAACTGCTGAAGCTTGGACTGTCTTCCTTTCTCTTGCAACTTGAACTATTTTCCCTTGTTCTTCAGGGTGGCGCCTGATTGTTGAACTTCGATTGTCTTCCTTCAAAATCGATTTTCCTTGAAACTTGAAGTGTCCTCTCTTGTTTTCTAGGTGGACGCTTGATTGCTGAACCTGAACTACTTTCACTTCTTGAAACTGCTTTTTCTTTGAACTGTCTTCCCTTGTTCTCCAGGTGGGCACCTGATTGCTTGAACCTGAACTGCTTTCTCTTCTTGAAATTGCTTTTCCTTTGAACTATCTTCCCTTGTTCTCTAGGTGGGCGCCAGATTTCCAAACCTGAAATGTCTTCTATTTGAAACTGCTTTTCCTTTGAACTATCTTCCCTTGTTTTCCAGGTGGGCATCTGATTGCTGAAACTTATACCATATTCCTCTGTTACTTGAAACTGTTTCCCTTGAAACTTGAACTATTTTCCCTTGTTTCTTAGACTGTTTTCCCTGGTTCTTCAAGTGGGCACCTGATTACAACAAAACAGACAAACAAAAGATATTTTTTTGCCTAAGTTTGACATTCGGTAACATATGTGAGCGTTAAACAAGTGTTGTTATCAAAAGAAATTCTAAGCCAAACTCCCTTAACCTGAAGATTTCAAACCAAATCTCACCTCAAAAGTGAAAACTTGAAAGCTAGATTATATTTTCTAAACGGTAGAAATCTCATCAAACCTTGTCATTGATGTGCACTTATACTCAAAACTTCTCGCTTCAAACCTCTAACACTTCTTGGCTTACTCATTTTTTTTCTTTTTTTTAGTTATCACTATTTTATTTCCTCTCTTTCTCACCTCCCATAATTTCATCTCTTTTTTTTTTCTTTTTTCTTTTTTCTTTTTTTTTTCCTTTTTTTCTTTTTCTTTTAATAAAAAAATAATTTGATCGAACTCTATGTAGGTTACCGACGTATCAAAACATCGCATGAATCATATCTTTGTGTATTTCAGTAAGATCGGGAATAAAGTAAACAAACTAACGTTCTCTTTTTCATTTCTTTTTTTACCTTGATGACCATTCTGATGAGAAAAGAGAAATAAAAGAAGATAATCCTTTTTTTATTTTCTATACTTAATGTTCAATAAGCTATTCTAAACTCAAGCTTAAAGAGCATATATTATTTTCTCTCTTTTTGAAATAAATACTCTATAGGAAATTATTAAGGAAAAACACTACAAGAGAAAAATATTTTTTGATTTTTTTTTATTGGAAAGAAATCAAAAGAATAAACCAAAGAAAAATATTTTAAATTTTCATTTGATATCCCTAAAGAAAGATTTCGAAACCAGAAATGAACAAGAGAAAAACAATTTTTGGATTTCGATTTTTATTATCTAAGGAAGAAACTTTAAAGATACACAAAAGATAAAGTATATTTTTTTCTTCTATGTACAATGTCCTAAGTTCTAGTGAAAGTAGAAAGCATATTTTTTTGTTTTATTAATTTCCGAAAGAAGACCTTTAAAGGAAAATATTTTTGGCTTTTGAAATTACTATCTTAAAAAAAACTTGTTAAGATATATCAAAAGAGAAAAATCCCATTTTTTTAGTTTTTAGTCCTAGTATCCTAAAGAAGTACAAAAGTAATTTTTTTGAGTTCTAGATATTAATTTTCTAAAGAAAAAAACACCTCAAATTTTCTTTTCTTTTTTTTTAAAAATTTCTAGGAGTAGTATTTTAAAGAAAATTCTAGCAGAAATATAAAAACGCAAAATATATTTTTTATTTTGATTTGTAATAAATTTTCAAATACAAAATAGGAAATAATAAGAAAAGTCTTGACAAACTTAATTATATTATGATAGACTCTAGCATCAACTAAATGATTGAACACTACTATATAGGACGAAAAATTAAAACATGAATAATAGACTCAAAAATATAAAAAGACTCCTCAGACAGCTCCTGAATGTAGTGGTCCTGGGGTATTTTCATGCTCAAACTCCAGTAAGTAGATCCACAGCTGTAGGAAAAAACTAAAACCAATACTATGTGAGAGAATGATATTCCCTACTAGACACATGCAAGACATTGTTGTGACTATTTTTCTAAATTAACCTATGTGGCTAAAAGTGGCTAAAAATATTAAAATTTGGCTAAGGCCCTGCGAAACAACTAAGACCCTAAAACTTACTAGGATGACCGGACCGTATGTGGGTTGCCTACGTATCAAGCCCCAAAGACGAGAATCAGGTATTCGTAGTTCGGTCAGATTGGATACATGCGAGAATTAAAAAAAGAACTAATTTAGAGGAAAATATTTGTTTCTTTTGTTTTGAACAATAATGAAACATGTAAAACTCCTTTTGGATTTGCTTTTTCCTTTTTTTTTTTGATTTTTTGATTTCCGAAAAATGATGAAAAAGTCCAAAATATTTTTTTAAAATCAACACATGTAGCTAGAAAGCATCAAGGTTCAAATCTAAAGTCTGCATGAAGAATCGGTCATGACTCAAGATCAAGCTTCATAAGACATAGCTAGGAATCTTGTAATTTATAGTTAACAAGTGATAACTAGGGATTTTGCTTTGGTTATAAATTGTTACAAAATAGCATATTTGCATTTAGGACTCAATCTTTATATTTTTTATAAGGACAAAGAAATAAAAAATGGTCATTTTTTTACACTTGTCTAGTTTTCTATTTAAATTGAGATTTGGGTTATTTTAGAAGTTAATTTGTTTTGTTTGTAGAATTTAAGTTTGGTTTTGTCTATTTTTATACTTACAAAAATCTGGAAAATAAAAATAAAAAGAGAAATAATTAAAAAAAAAAAGAAGAGGAAATGAAAGAAGTGTAAATTTGGGTCTTCAATTAAATCCAGCCCCAACCCTTCAAACCCACTTCAAAACCCAAACCAAAACCCCCACACACGGTCCAGAACCCCCACGCCCAAAACGACGCCATTTTCATCAAGATCAATCTGAGCCGTCGATTGGTCTTGATCGAACGGTTGAAGACAAAGGTCGTAACACTATATACTGTCCTATATCAACCCCCCCCCCCCCCCCGCCCAAGAACCTCGTACCATGTCCCTATAGCCCTAAATTACACAATGTAACACCACCGTAAAACAACCACACCTCCGTCGTCTGCCGCCGGCCGGAAATCGCCACCGGCGGCGGCGATCACCCAAAAGCTTCCAAATTAATACCATTTCACCTCCCTAACCTTCTCTTTCCGAATCTAGACTTGGTTTCTTTCAAATCCCTGTCTATCTCCTGGAATATCCGTTTGAAATCAAGGTTGCTCTGCCGTCCACGGCAGCGCCGGCTCAGACAACCACCAGAAACACACCATGGGTTCCCCTTTGCCTCCTCTACTCAAATCTAACACCAGCTCCCTTCGAACCATAGTCCAACCACTCAAATATCGATTTGAAATCCGACCAAAAATCTCTCCAACTTTTTTTTATCAGTTAAAGCTTGGTATTTATATATAGCAAAAATAAGGATGTACAAGTGTTCCTACGCGTAGCCGATTGGACGATCAGCTACTGGTGCTATTTACATTTCAGTTTCTACGAAACTACCAAAAGAAGCGCAGACTCATATGTTTGAGTTCAGCAGGTAACAACACAAAAATAGTTAGTTACGGAAAGTAGTTGAGTTGTTGTAGACCATTCTGCCAGCTTTTGCTATGTCTCCCACGAATGTGAAGGAGTAATGCAATCTCTCTAGTTGTTCTATCTTCATTATAAGTCAAGTTCTGAAATCGAACTTTGTTCCTAGCCTGCCATATTAATGTTACAGCATGCACAAATGCAGCAGTAGTGATGGCATTCCTCCATACACGACTGCGAGCCTTACTGCAGATCCATTCTAGTTCTCTGTCCCAGTCGAGTACTGATCTTGAATATCCCAACCAGCAACCAATTCTAGACCATAGACTATTGGTAACAGCACATTCAAAGTAGAGATGCTGGAAAGTTTCCACCTGTTGTTTGCAGAATACACACATTGAAGGGAGTTGAATACCAAAGTTTGCTAATCTGTCCACAGTAGGTAACCTTCTTTGAGCAGCCAGCCAAGCTGTGAAACTGTGTCGAGGCAGTACATTTTGAACCAGAAGCAGATTTCTCCAGTCCACTCTATCGAATCTAGGAAGCATGCTGATATATAGTTTCTGGATGTGGAGTTTGTCAAGGCAACACAGTCTTGAATCTGTCATTCAAAGTACCCTGTAGCTGCTGGTTTGCCATAAGATCCTCTCTGCATTGAATGATCTTCCTGATGACCCATGCTGCTTGCTTGGGCACATTGACTGAGCCAATATCAGCTCTTTTGATGTAGTAGCAGTGAACCATCTCTCCAACTTTTGAATCAAACCAAACTCACACCCTGAGTCAACCACACCCTCCTTACAAAAAAAATAAAATAAAATAAAAATAAAATAAAAATAAAAATAAAAAAACAAGATTATGTGCCCTCGAATGCCTCCTCAGCCTCTCCAAGTTAGAATTAGGGTTCCCCGGAATCTTCTCGGTGATGCATGCAAATTCCAGAGCTTCGAGAAGTTTAAGCTAAGTGTTTTTTAGTCTCTCTGTTAAGTTTAGTTTTAATTATCATTTTATAAGCCGGTTTTGTTCTAGTCTGAACATGTTCTTCATTAGTTCTGTTCTGGCCTTGGTTTATGCTTCATTTATTTTTGGTCTAGCCTTTTAGTTTTAGATTTTATTCGTAAGTTATTCAGAAGGCAATTCTTGTTTTTAGTTCTTGTTAATCCACTCACAATTTTTTTCTTTTTTCTATTTTGGCCTTAATACATGCTTGATTCGTGTTGGTTTAAGTACCGTTGATGTTCATTGCTTTACTTGTTAAATGTGTGACAATTGCCTGTTAGCTTAATGGTTTGGAATGGCAGAGATCCGTTTAATGCTAGGATAACTGAACTTGATCCTTGGACATTACTGTCCTCTTGTGGCTGTTAGTTTAATGCCAAGTTTGGATTCAGGTGTTAGAATTAAATCTGGTATAACCTGTTTCAATTATTGGGATTTTCGTTTTAGGTTAAGATTGGATATAGCTGACTAGTTTCATTTTTGGTTAGTGTTAAAACTAATGATAACACTTTGGAAGGTTAATATGGTAAAAATAGTAATTTCAGTGGTTTAAAAGGGTAGTATAGGTCTTGGATGAAAGGAATCTTATATGAAACTGATTTGGAAACCCCTAGAATATTCTAGATGGGTTCCAATCAGATTTTTAAGATTATAACACAGTAACTTGGCCAGCAAGTTAAGAATTTAGGGAGTAAGTGAATAAATCAAAAAAATAAGAGAATGGCTAATGGATAAACACAAAATGAGCGGGTTGCCCTAAGCTTTGGATATAAAAAGGCACCCTAATACCTTCATTCACAAGTTTTTGGGAGTCTAAAATCCCTGAAAAATTCCCAAGTTTTTGGCAGTCTGAAATCCCAAAAAAATTCCCAAATTTTTTGGCAGTCTGAAATCCCTGAAAATTTCCCAAAACTTTTGATGTCTGAAAATCCTTAAAATTTACCTAAAAATTTCTAGAAAATCAAAAAATTCCTCAAAAGGTTAAAAATTCTAATAAAATTTAAAAATTTGAAAGTCTGAAAAATCCCGAAATTCCCTAAAATTCAAAAGATTCTACTGTTCCATTCGAGCAGTTTTTTCAGAATCATCCCAATTCTCAGCTATCTACTGGAATTTCTAGCTACATAAGATGAAAACAACCTGAAATATGTTTGTTTGAAGTACTAAACCTTCAGAAATTGTCCTGGGTTTGATTTCAAGTTGGTTTGGGTTTGTTCAAGCTGTATTGGGTTGTGTACTGATGTTGTTTGTGTTAAAACTTTCCTGGGCTATTTTATATTATTTCTTGGTTCACAATATATCACGAACTACTGATTTCTGTCACTATACTGCTGTTTGAATTTGCTGAATTCCTGATGGCTCCCTTTTCTCCGTTGTTCATTGTAACTACAGGTATTCCTAAACTTTGAATGTGTGAAGAACCAGATCCAAAGTTATACTTAGTTTGCTAACTGAATGACCAGTTTCCCCTGTTGACTTCTATGTTTAAATTCCTTCCATTCCTGTAGTTCATATGAGAATTAGGTAGTAGTAGTGTTTGACGTTAATAGGAATGTTAAACTGGATTGTACCTGGGCTGTATAATTTGTTTTCGATGTTGTTATAGCATGTACTAGTATAGTTGTTCAACACAGCTCTAGGTTGGTTCAATTCAATTGGTAAACATGTTTTTTAGTGTCGATTCAAGTGTGAAACATATATATTGAAATTAGCATTTTGCATTGACATATTCAATAGCATGTTGACGTGCTGTAGGATCTCATATAGATTTTAAAATCAATTTTTAACATTCAATGATTTCTGAAGATAAATTTAGTGGTTGTATAAGTCAATTTGCTAAGATCAAATGGTATTAGCCTCTAAAAATGACCATTTATGCAATTGCTCTGTGAATACTGCATATGGCGATTCATAGCTTTTAATCTCACTTCGTAATTCAGTGATTTTAAAAATATTCATAATTAGCACTTACTATCAGAATTACTTTTGAAGTTGAAAACTCGACAATTCAGTTCATTAATTCAGATTTGTGATTAACTTTATGATTTCTCATTTTAGATCATTAATGCAAATCCGCCACTCATGTGTTGGGGCCTTTCTGTATTAAGTAGCAAATTTAATTAGGAGGTTGCCCTCCTGTTTCAGTTCGGACTTGAATCAAAGGATTGAATGACATGTATTAGGACAAGTAAGACAAATTTGATAAAAAATTCTAGTTCGCTCTATATTGACCTTCTTAAAGTAACAATATGAGGTACGCCGCGCTAAACAAAATCCATAAATTGTGTAGCCCTCTTTAAATGTTCATATTAAAATACTTTGAAATTCGAGACATATCGTTTAGCGAACTGCACGGCTTCCCACAAAGATAATAACATGTTAGTCGCATTAAGCGCGTCTTTAACAATTTTACCTTCTTAAATACGGGTGTGCATTTTATGTGACCCAAATCCAAATCCTAAAACGTCGAATAAAATGTGTTTCGGATCCGGGTGCATTTCATGTGATGCGATCCAAAGACATATTTTAAATGACGTTCACATTCTTAAAAACTCAATTAAAAGCGTTAAATAATTTAAAATCACACTATAGGATGAACATGTATAAATATCAGAGTTTTAGCCAATTGTAATAGATTAAGCGGCCTGCTAGAACCACAGGATCCGAGAGTGCCTAACACCTTCCCTCGGGTCAACAAAATTCCTTACTTAAAATTTCTGGTTTGCAGACTTCATTTGGGCAGTCGAATTTTTTCTCGATTTGGGATTCAAACAAACCGGTGACTTGGGACACCAAAAGCCAAGCCTATCCCAAGTGGTGACTCTAAACAAACAAATAATCTCATTTCAAATAATGTCACTTTAATTGAACTCCCTTATATGTTTTATCTTTCGGGGTAGCCGTGTAAAAAGGAGGTGTGACAGCTCTGGCGACTCTGCTGGGGACAAACCCAGAATCTCTAGTTCAGGGTTCAAGAATTCGAGCTTAGAATAACTGTTATATTTGGCTTTATCTGATTTTCCTACATGCTCCATGCTATGTGCTAAATGATTTACCGATATGATATTTTGTGAATTGTATATAAAGTGTTACGAAACCCTTCTCTTCTTATCTTCGGGGATGTGCTCGCTGGTCGAGACTCCTAATTCTGTTAGTGTCATACCTTGAAATAAGAAAGAGGCTCAGACAAGTTACTAAGCTGGATGATCTTTCGGGTCCCCGGTACGTAGCCCCCTCCTTGACTCGAGTTGTCCGCTCGGGTACACAATCTAGAACAAATGCCCAGGTTATAAACCTAGAATAACAAAACCTCATGCCGGATCCCCAGTGGGAACATTTTTTTGCATCACGTGCATTTGACTTAGGGGACTCAACACAGGGGTTGGGTCCGTCTAGGACAGCTGTACCCAAATTAAAAAACCAACCTGATGCATCTTACATGCTACTTGTGCATTTATTTTCTCGGCTTTGTATGCTGACCGGCTTGTAAATAATGGGAGAAAGCTGAAAAGAAAAGAGAAAAAAAAGAAAATAGAGAGAGAAAAAAATAATAGTATTAAGGTTGAGTAAGTTAGTCACCTATTTTAAAAACCCAATCCCAAATGATACGGAAATTAATCAAAGAAAAGAAAAAGGATTTTCAAAAAAAAAAAAATAGTTGGTTCTGTCAAATCTTACAGAACTACGCTGGTCTAATTCTCACCGGATGTGCGATACGTAGACAAATCTCATCGGTTTCGACCCCAATTTTAAAAAACCAAAAATATTTTCTTTCAATACTTCTTTAGAAATATTTCCTTAGAAAATTCGACAAAAGAGATAATAAAATATTATTTTTAAACTCAAAAAAGTTAGTTTCTTTCTCTTTGAAGTCTTTCATACTAACATAAACATAAAAGAAAAATCAATAAAAATCAAATTCCAAAATACGGGTTTCTTTCATTTTGAAATATTTTCCAAAAAATCCAAAAAACAATTTTAGAAACACTTTTATAAATAAGTAAAAAAAAATTGTTTTTAAACCCAAGATATTTTCTTAAAAGTCCGTCTTTCGAAAATTAAGAGGCAGCTTTCAAAATAAAAAATCCCAATTTTCAAAAATCCAAAATAAATAATGAAAATTCAAGAATTTGACTTTTTCATTCTTCTTTCGAAAATTGAAAAGAAAATTCGCATTTTCAAAATAAAATCCTAATTTCAAAAAAATACAAAAAAAGATAGTTTGCCGTTACTCCTTTCTTTATGAGGTATTTTTCTTAGATTCTGAAGTTTCAAAAATACAAAAATATTTTAGTTTCTAGGTTCACAGGAAAATTCAAGATTAATAAATATGTCTTTCAAAAATGCCAAAAAAAAAAAAAGATCAAATGCAAAATCCAAAAGAAAATATAGTTTTTCTTTCTCCTTTAGAAGGTTCTCTCTCAAATTTCACAAAAATATGATAATCAAAATTCAAGAATTCTTTTTCATTCTTCTTTGTAAAAGTGAAAAGAAAATTTATATTTCTTTCATAAATTCAAAATAAAATCCCAAAAAAAAAAACTTCTTAGAAAATCCAAAACAGAAAGGTTGTTAAAACTCAAAAATGGTTTCCTTATTTCCAATATTTTTCGTACGAATAAACAAAAAACAATAAGAAGCAAAAATCAATAGATGTCTCTCTTTTGTAAATGTTCATAAAAAATTTTGAAAATTGAAGTGCCAAAACAAAACAAAACAAAAAAACAACAACAACAAAATAAAAAAAATAAAAAATTTGTGTTCTTTAGAAGCGCTTTTGTAAATAAACAAACGCTGAGAAACCCAAAATATTTGCTTAAAAGTTCCTTTTTCGAAAATTAAGAGGCAACATCCGAAGTAAAAATAATAATAGTAAAATAAAATGTTCTTTAGAAAAAGAGAAAACAATTGAAAATTAAAAAAAACTAAACAAAAAAATAAAAAAAATAAAAAAAAGAAAGAAAAAATAAAAAAAAGAAAAATATCAGAAAAACAGAAAAGAAAAAAAAACAATCTTCCTTTCCAATCAAAAGCAAAAGAAATTTAGAAATCTTTCTTTCAAAAAAATGATGAAATCAAAAATCCAAAGAAAAAATTTCCCTTCTTTTATAGCATGTTTTTTTAAAGAAAAGTTCAAAACAAAAATGTTTTAAAAAAAGAGAGATTTTGCCCTTGCCTTAAAGTTTTAACGGTTTGAGTTTTATAAAAAAAATGAGAGAAAACAGTTGGTTTTTTACTCGATTCCCAATCTCTCCGAACTAGGGAAGAACTTATTCATGGGGGGTCATGATACGTAGGCAATCCCCATCGGATCGGATAATAGCCATAAATAAATATAGGGAAAAATAAACTTAAAAAAAAAATTAAAAACATAGAGAAAGAAATTTGAGTGAAAACAAAAGTGAAAAAAAAGCGACAAAAAATATAAAAGTAACAAACAAAAGAGAGAAAAGAGAGTGTCAAATAAAAGAGCGGCAAAAACAAAATGAAAAAATCAAGAGTTATTAAAGAGAGCCAGAACTGATGAAAAGATGTACGCAGAAAAGGGCTAGTTAAGGCTGGGATGAAACATGCAACCATTCAAACACACGGTAGAAGTATTTAACTGTTAGGTGCATTGAATCCCAACGTGTGATTTTTCCTATATGTTAAATGTTTCACAACTAACAAGGTTGTTGGTTGTGCTAATTAGCCAGGTTTTGGTGGTTGGTTTTGTCGGTAATATAGCGCCCCCCTTCCTTCAAAAGATCCAAAGGCACAGATGGCCTCCTGTAGTAATCTACCAGTCGTTAGTCCTAAGGACAGCCCGACATCGGCTATTCTGCCACTACAATCAACAGGTGCTGAAGAGAATAAGATGTTGTATCTCCGCAGGGAACCACTAAGTGCAGTCCCTGGGTTACCTGAGTTGGTCCCCAGGTCAAGCAAGGCTACCAACACCCCTGTGCCTAACCCGCTCTTCCCATGCGGACACCCTCCAATTCCCTCCAATGATCCCGGCATACCTTTGGACACTCAAAAGGGCAGTTGAAGATTTAATTGAAGCTGAAAGAATTGTTTTTCGAGATGAAGATGCTCCTGATATAACGAACAACCTGTTGCCTGCCACAACAACAGGCCAACAATCGGAATGATTTGTGCAAATGAGAAATTTGATCCGGCACTAAACGCCATTGTATCTATTGTCGGATAGAAGGAAAGCCACCAATTGGTCGCCAAGCATGAAAGCACCCCACCAAACGGGAGTCTCGGTAACCACTCTTGCTATCCTCTTTGCGTCTGAATTATCTCAGGGTGTGATCCGGATGTTTTACTTTATTGTCTTACACTTCCGATATAAATCCTTCTATATTCAAAAACTAAAAAATCAAAAAAAAAAAACAAAATCAACAATAAAAAAAAGCAAAAAAAAGAAATTAAACTTTCATGTCTAGGAATGTCTCTTTTCTTAATCTTGTCATTTTTCCTATTCTCTTCTATTAAGTGCATATTTTAATAACATGAAATGCCTGCGGACTTTATGCCCAGATCCCAAAACGTTGTCAGTCTTCGAAATAATTAATCAAGAGTCGAAATGCAAAGAAGATAAGATTGAGGAAATAAAACCAAAGAGTTTGAACAGCTGAAGAACAATTGGTTCCAAAATTTGAAAGGTCCATACCTTACAATAAGAGTACTGCCGAAAGAGTGTGTTGTACTAGGGACGCATCGAAGGAAATGTCCCTGAAACAACTGTCAATGCAAATGCAATGAAAAGGTACTATGTTGGATCCTCCATATAGTTCTAATATTCTCCGGTGGAATGACGAAGGCTTTCATTCTCGCTACCCAAACACTATCAGCCCTTTGCAAACCCTTTGAGCCGGCTCACCCATTCTTTGGTTATTCTCTTTGGAATTTGACAGTGTTATTGAAATGGAATAGAAAAAACAAAAAAAACAAAAAAAAAAGAAGAAAAAGAAAAGAAAGACACAAAAAAATAGAAGAAAAATTGAAAAGGAAAGGAAAACGAAAGAGAAAAAGAGAAAAACCAAACAAACAGAAAAACGAAAGAAAATCCAAAAACAAAATAATTTTGAACTACGTCTGACTTGATTATGAAAGGATACGTAGGCAGTCTCTCTCTAGGGTTCATTCACACCAAAACAAAAATCCAAAGTCCCCTAAAACATGAAACATGGGGCAGATGATGTAATGATTCGGCGGCGATCCCGCCCAAGAGTTCCAAAGTTGTAACTCAACCTAAATCCTTTTTACCTAAACCCTGTTCATGTCCTTCCGATCAATCGGTGAAAATGTTCAAGGTTAAGAAAATAAAACTAGTTGGATATGATGTAATCCAAGTTGAGAAAATAAAATGAAAGAGTCTTATTGGTGAAAACTCACACAGGCACCGTAAGGCGCTGGTAAGGAAAAAAACAACAACAAAAAATCAAAATGAGAGAGTCTTGTTAGTGAAAACCCACACGGGCACTATGAAGCGATGGTGGAAGAGAAACAAGAAAGGTCAACTAGTGGAAACCTGCAAATGTCCCTATTGATCGAGAAGAAGATCCTCGCAGCCATCAGCATCAACAAAGTCCTAGCAAGGTTTCTCGAGTTTTGAAGCAAAAGTAGTGATGAATTTCCGAGAGTCGGATGGTTCACACAGATCAGACATCCGGTCCAAAGGGCATGTCATGTTCATTGAAGTCCGCATGTACTCCAGATAAGTCCCTCTTTCCTTTCCACGAAAAGGACACTTATTGTTTTGAAACTCATTCTCCACTCCATTGGTTGAATCCCTTTCGTTCTAACACAGTTCCAAAACTAAGACAAAGAAGGGATGGAAGACTGATTTACAGGTCTCTTGTTTGACACGAGCTAATGTGCAAAAGGCACCCATTCTTGCAAGGGGCATCAAATCAACCACAACTAGCCATGGCGGCCGATACATCAAAATCAAACTCTTGAAAGGACAAAACCAATTGGAAGTTCCTATAAAGGCAAATGAAATTGAAAAAGGTTGAGTCCCACGCGGCTAACCGTCTCGGCAAATGTTTTTAAAAGCCAAGGGGCTCCAAGTGCTCTGAAATGGAAGTTGTAAGGAAGAAGTCAAAAATGAAAGGCCTACGGAGGCGAAATAAAGATGGAAAAATTCAAGTCCCACGCGACTAGCCGTTGCAGCAAAGTTTGAGGAGACAAAAGTTCCCCAATGTTCCGAAGAAAAGAAAGAAAAAAAAAGAATCAGAATGGAAAGGCCTACGAAGGAAAAATAAATCTGAAAGTTGAGTTCCACCAACCAACCATCAAGAAAGATTGGAAAATCATATGTTCTCAACAGAAGCAGGGCTGAGATCAAGCAATCAAGGCCACAAAACCAACCACTGTTTCAAGCTAACAATTGTTCTTTGTTGTAAATTGAAACAGGTGCAATTCGAGCAACCGGACAAAAGCAGTGGCACCCCCAAAAGAAAAGCACAGGAGCTAGGAACAACTTCAACTCAACAATCGGCCCAAAAAGTAAGTTTCCTTCAAATCCTTTCCCGCAGTTTTAATAAAAAACAAAACAAAAAAAAACAAAAATAAAATAAAAAATAAAAGGAGAATCACAAAAATCATGGTAGCATAGGCCCCAATCCTTATCTCCATCCCTCCAAACCTAGGACCATATCCCCTAGTTGTCCCTAGCATAACCTGAGGACCCTTTTGTAGAAAATCACTCTATCTATGATATGTGCGCTTTGGTTGTATGAGCATGATTTTCAGGTATAGGTTTTGATGAATGACAAACAATCAAGTCAAGTGTCAAACAACGATATTATATGACAAACAATCAAGAGTGAATGCCAAGAAGCATATTGATGACGGAATTGCATAGACAAGCCAAAGACGAGTTCAAAAGTTCAAGACCAAAGACCCAAGGCATAGGTCGTTAGGTAGAACAAATATAAGAGCAACGTTTAAAGTTATCTCATCTTTTGGCTCAGCATAGGTCATCATAAATATGCATAAAATCATTTTATCAAATCATATTTATCATAAACATATTTTAAATACTTCAAACAAAATGATTTTAACGTTTTCATTTTAACCAAAATGGTTTTTGAAGTAAGTTTTCAATTCTGGTATATTCTGGTATATTACATAGGTCATCATTAATATGCATAAAATCAGTTTATTAAATCATATATATCATAAACATTTTTAATATACTTCAAACAAAAAGATTTTAACGCTTTCATTTTAACCAAAATGGTTTTTGAAGTAAGTTTTCGATTCTGGTATACTTTGGTATTATTGGTATACTCCAGCTTTGATTCTGGTATACTCTGGTATATTCCAGCTTTGCTGGAAATTTTGCAAGGGTAAATAATCGATTATTTAACTCACAAAATCGATTATTTACTGCCAGTAGCCTTCCTAACGTTCCGATTTATGAACGTTGAGAAGATAATCGATTATGCAGATCATATAATCGATTATGTAAGCATAAAATCAGCATAATTGATTGTCAATTAAGCAACGGACATACACCTTTTAACCCCTATAAATAAAGGTCTTTTGAGCTGATTTTTAAAACACAACACGTCCCAATATTGATATGCATATTGACATTATTTGAGCATCATTTTAAAGCTTTTGTTGAGCCATTTGAGAGATAACTTTGAGTTGTTCATAGAGCTAAATTTGTATCTCTTTATCTACTCTTTTGAGAGAGTTCTTGTTGTAAAAGAGAAAGGTGTTTGAGAAGAACATATCTTCTCATTGATTGTCGGGTTCGCTAAGTACCCTAAGTCTTAGTGTGTGAAGTCTTGTGGTGCGGTATCCACGAGCAAGGTTGAAGTCTTGAGGTGCGGTATCCTCGAGCAAGTTGAAGTCTTGTAGAGTGTACATCTACGAGCAAGTGTAACGGTTTGTTAGGCACCCGAAAGCTTAACGGAGTTAGTGGAATCTCGAGAGAGTCTCTCGGGGACTGGACTAACCACAAGTTATGGTGAACCAGGATAAATTCGGTGTGTTGTTTCCTTGCTATTTTTATTACTGAATTTATTTTATTCCTGCATTTTCTAATTCCGCAATATTTATCAATATTCTCGTGCCGCACTATTCACCCCCCCCCCCCTCTAGTGACGGGCATAAAACCTAACACCTTTTCTTTCACTCCCGGCATAACCCGAGGATTATTTTACTTTCTCCACAGCATAACCTGAGGACCCTTTTCTTTCATTCCCCGGCATAACCTGAGGGTCATTTTTCTTTTATCCCCACCATAATCTGAGGGTCTTTGCTTTTCATCCCCGGCATAACCCGAGGATCATTTTCCTTTCTCCCCAGCATAGCTTGAGGGTCTTTTCTTTTCTTCCCCGGCATAACCCGAGGATCATTTTCCTTTCTCCCCGGCATAACTTGAGGACCCTTTCTTTCATTCCTGAGCATAACGCGAGGGTCATTTTCCTTTTATCCCCAGCATAACCTGAGTCTCTTCTCTTTTCTTCCCCGGCATAACCCGAGGGTCATTTTCCTTTTATCCCCAGCATAACCTGAGGGTCTTTTCTTTTCTTCCCCGGTATAACCCGATGGTCATTTTCCTTTATCCCCAGCATAACATGAGGGTCTTTTCTTTTCTTCCCCGGTATAACCCGAGGGTCATTTTTCTTTTATCCCCAGCATAACCTGAGGGTCTTTTCTTTTCTTCCCCAGCATAACCTGAGGGTTATTTTATTTTCTCCCCAGCATAACCTGAGGGTCTTTTTCTTTTCTTCTCTTCCCCGGTATAACTCGAGGGTCATTTTTCTTTTATCCCCAGCATAACCTGAGGGTCTTTTTCTTTGCTTCCTTGGCATAACCCGAGGATCATCTTCTTTCTACCCCCAATGGAGCCTTTTTTTTCCTTATCCCGGCATAACCCGCGGATCTCCCTGACATATCTCACGAGCCTTTTTCTTCCTATCCCGGCATAACCCGCGGATATTCCTGGCATAACACGAGGAGCCTTTTCTTTTCTGCCCCGGCATAACCCGTGGATTCCCCTGGAATAACGCAGGAGCCCTTTTCTTCCTATCCCGGCATAACCCGCGGATCTCTCTAGCATAACCTAGGAATCTTTTTCATTACATCCCGGCATAACCCGTGGATTTTCCTTTTCATCCCCAGCAGGGACGCGGTATTTCTATCCTGACATAACCCGTGGATCCTCTTCTTATTCCCAGTAGGGACCCGTTTTCTTTCCCGGCATAACCCGGCCATCTGCCAACATAACCTGGCAATCTTTCCAAAAGAAAAACAATCCTGACTTTTATTGTTTTCTAATATATATATATATATATATATATATATATATATATATATATATATATATATATATATATATATATATATATATATATAGCTTAGATATGTGCTGAAAATAACTCACAAAATTTTCCCAGTGAAAACTGGGGCAGAAAATTTTGTTCGTTTGTTTATCTTGGTGCCCGAACAGGTTTTACCTCAAGGCAAAATATTTGAGATGACAAGAAGATCAAATCTTAATCCAGAATAAAGGAAAACCAGGAAAGAACAAAACGAAACAAATCCAGAATGATTGAATATAAAATATGCGGACTGCTCAAATTTGATTCAAAATTACAAGTCGCGCATGTTCTGCTTGGTTGAAATGCTGAAGAAAGAACTGGCACCTATAGCTTACGAGCATCAAGATTAAGATCGGGGTCCACAGCAAAATTAGCTAAGACTTAAGATCAAGCTTCAGGAGATCATAGTTGATAGGCATAGCTAGCTTAGCTTTTGATTTTCTTTTTGGTGTCATAAGGAGGTCAGCAAGAAGCAGCAGCAGCAGCAGCGGTGGAATCATAGCTCCTGGTAGTCCCAGCTACCAAAACACTCAAGAACTACACTGACCTGATACCGTTGTAGCCAAGGATATGTAGGCAACCTTTGAAGCAGGGTTCGATCAAACAGTTTTCAAAAGTGCCTCTCATGGAATACCGAGCAGGCACAATCTCTCAGTTTCTCATTTATCTTTTTGGAAACCCTTCGTATCTCTAAGCAAAGTGGGACAGGTGTGAGTACGTGATTTTTGCCTCGCTCGAAATATTCCTACATAATTCATTAAAATCGAGATTTTTCTTTTATTATTTGAATTTTTAGGAATTTATTGCATGATTTTGTTTTTGTTTGCATTTTTGCGCATTTTTTAATTAATATAGATCATAAAAATACCAAAAATAGCATATTTACATTTAGAACTCAATTTTTATATTTTTTTTCTAAGGACAAAGAAATAAAAAATTTGTCATTTTTTTTTACATTTGTCAAGTTTTCTTTTTAAATTGGGATTTAGGTTATTTTAGAAGTTAATTAGTTTTGTTTGTAGAATTTAAATTTTGTTTTATCTATTTTTATACTTACCAAAATTTGGAAAATAAAAATAAAAAGTGAATTAATTAAAAACGAAAAAAAGAAGAGGAAAAGAAAGAAGTGTAAATTTGGGCCACCCTTCAATTAAATCCAGCCCAAACCCTCCAAACCCACTTCAAAACCCAAACCCACACACTCGGTCCAGAACCCCCATACCAAAAACGATGTCGTTTTCAACAAGATCAATCAGAGTCGTCTATTGGTCTTGATCGAACGGTTGAAGAGTAAGGCCGTAACACTATATAACTGTCCTATATCAACCCCCTCCCTTCCCAAGAACCTCGTACCATGTCCCTGTGGCCCTAAATTACACTGGTATAACACCACCGTAAAACCACTACCCCTTCTCCGTCCACCGCCGGCGAATATCACCCAAAGGCTTCCAAATTAACACCAAATTAACCTCCCCAACCTCCTCTTTCTGAATCCAGGCTTGGTTTCTTTCAAATCCTTATCTATCTCCTCGAATATCCATTTGAAATCAAGGCCGCTCCTCCGTCCAAGGTGGCGCCGGCTCAGATGGCCACAAAAAATACACCACGTGTTCCCCTTTGCCTCCTCTACACAAATCTAACACCAGCTCCCCTCGAATCATAGTGCAACGACTCAAATATCGATTTGAAATCCGACCAAAAATCCTTCCAGCATCTGAATCTAACCAAACTCACATCTTGAGTCACCCTCACGCTCCTCACCACAAAAACAAGATTATGTGCCCTCGAATGCCTTCGCAGCCTCTCCAAGTTAGAATTAGGGTTCCCCGGGATCTTCTCAGTGAAGCATGCAAATTCCTGAGCTTCGAGAAGTTTAAGCTAAGTTTTTTTAGTCTGTCTGTTAAGTTTAGTTTTAATTATCATTTGATAAGTCATTTTTTTCTAGTATGAACATGGTCTTCATTAGTTCTGTTCTGGCCTTGGTCTATGCTTAATTTGTTTTTAGTCTAGTCTATAAGTTTTAGTTTTTATTTGTATGTTATTCTGAAGTCAATTCCTGTTTTTAGTTCTTGTTAATCTAGTCACGGTATTTTCTTTTTTCTATTCTGGCCTAAATACATGCTTGATTTGCGTTGGTTTAAGTACTTGTTATTCATTTCTTTACTTGTTAAATTTGTGACAATTGCTTGTTAGCTTAACGGTTTGGAATGGCAGAAATTCGTTTAGGGCTAGGATAAGTGGATTTGATACTTGGACATTACTGTCTTCTTATAGCTGTTAGTTTAATGCCAAGTTTGGCTTCAGGTGTTAGAATTAAATCTGGTATAATCTGTTTCAATTACAGGGATTTTCGTTTTAGGTTAAGACTGGATATAGCTGACTACTTTCATTTTTTTTAGTGCTAAAACCAATGATAAACAGATTGGAAGGTTAATATGGCAAAAATGGTAATTTTAGTGGTTTAGAAAGGTAGTATAGGTCTTGGATGAAAGGAATCTTACATGAAACTGCCTTAGAAACCATTAGAACATTCTAGATTGGGTTCCAATCAGATTTTTGATATTACAATGCAGTAACATGGCCAGCAAGTTAAGAATTTAGGGACTAAATGAATAAATCTAAAAAATAAGAGAAGGCCTAATAGGTAAACACAAAATAAGAGGGTTGCCCTAAGCTTTGGCTATGAAAAAAGTCACCCTAATGCCTTCATTCACAAGCTTTTGACAATATGAAATTCCTGAAAAATTCCCAAGTTTTTTGGCAGTCTGACATCCCTGGAAATTTGCCAAAATTTTTGAAGTCTGAAAATCCCGAAAATTTCCCTAAAAATTTCGAGAAATTCGAAAATTTCCCAAAAAGGTTAAAAATTCTAAAAAAATTCAAAATTTTGGAAGTCTGAAAAATCCTGAAATTCCCTAAAATTCCAGAGGTTCTATTGTTTCATTAGAGCATTGTTTTCAAAATCATCCCAATTTCAGCAATCAACTGGAATTTCTAGCTACATAAGATGAAAACAACCTGAAATATGTTTGTTTGAAGTACTAAACCTTCAGAAATTGTCCTGGGCTTGATTTCAAGTTGGTTTGGGTTTTTTCAAGTTGTTTTAGATGGTGTACTAATGTTGTTTGTGTTATACCTTTCCTGGGCTATTTGATATCATTTCTGGGTTCACCATATATCACGAGATGCTGATTTCTGTCACTATACTGCTGTTTGAATTTGCTGACTCATGTTGGCTCCCTTTTCTCCTTTGTTCATTGTAACTCCAGGTATTCCTCAACTTTGAATGTGTGAAGAACCAGATCCACATTTATACTTTGTTTGCTGACTGAATGACCAGTTTCCCCCGTTGACTTCTATGTTTAAATTCCTTCCATGCCTGTAGTTCATATGAGAATTAGGTAGTAGTAGTGTTTGATGTTAATTGTATGTAATATGAATGTTAATATGAATTGTACCTGGACTGTATAATTTGTTTTCGATGTTGTTATAGCATGTACTAGTATAACTGTTCAATGCAGCTCTAGGTTGGTTCAATTCAATAAGTGTTGATTCAAGTGTGAAACATATATATTGAAATTAGCATTTTGCATATATTCAATAGCATGTTGACGTGCTGCACGATCTCGTGTGGATTTTCACAAATACATTTTCAACGTACAATGATTTCTGAAGATAAAGTTAGTGGTTGTATAAGTCAATTTACTAAGATCAAATGGTATTATCCTCTAAAAATGACCATTTCTGCAATTGTTCTGTGAATATTATATATGGAGATCTATAGCTTTCAATCTCACTTCTTAATTCAGCGATCCAAAAAATATTCATAATTAGCACTGACTATCAGAATTAGTTTTGAAGTTGAAAACTCGACAATTCAGTTCATTAATTCAGATTTGTGATTAACTTTATGATTTCAAATTTTAGATCATTAATGCAAATCCGCCACTCATGAGTTGGGGCCTTCTGTATTAAGTAGCAAATTTAATTAGGAGGTTGCCCTCTTGTTTCAGTTCGGACTTGAATCAAAGGCTTGAATGACATGTATTAGGACAAGTAGAGACAAATTCAATAGAAAATTCTAGTCCACTCTATATAGGCCTTGATAAAATAACGAAATGACGTACGCCGCGCTAAACAAAATTCATAAATTGCATGGCCCTTTTAAAATGTTCATATTAAAATACTTATAAATTCGGGACATGTCGTTTAGTGAACTTCATGGCTTCCCACAAAGATAATAACACGTTAGTCGCTTTAAGCGCGTCTTTAATAATTTTACTTTCTTAAATACGGGTGTGCATTTTATGTGATCCAAATCCAAATCCAAAAACGTCGAATAAAATGTGTTTTGGATCCAGGTGCATTTCATGTGACGCGATCCAAAGTTTTTTTTTTAAACGACGTTCACATTCTTAAAAACTCAATTAAAAGCGTTAAAATAATTTAAAATCACACTATAGGATGAACATGTATAAAAATCAGAGCTTTAGCCAATTGTAATAGTTTAAGCAATCGTGCTAGAACTAGGGGATCCGAGGGTACCTAACAACTTCCCTCGGGTTAACAGAATTCCTTACTTAGAATTTCTGGTTCGCAAACTCCATTTGGGCGGTCGAAATTTTCCTCGATCTGGGATTCAAACAAACTGGTGACTTGGGACACCAAAAGCCAAGCCTATCCCAAGTGGCAACTCTAAACAAATAAATAATCCCATTTCAAATAATGTCACTTTAATTGGAAAAACTCCCTTATTCGTTTTATCCTTCAGGGTAGCCGTGTAAAAAGGAGGTGTGACAAGGGCAAGGACAACATAATTCTCAAAAGGATGTTGAACTTGTGATGTCTTTGCAACCTGGTTTTGATCTATTTGATGAGGGTGTCGATTCAACTGGTTGGGGTGATTTGTTAGACCCTTGACAAAGATTATTGGGAAGCATCGACAGTGGCGAGGATTTTAGCATGATGGCCTTTCCATTGGCCTATGTGCGGGGGAAATTAACATGCAAGACAATGCAGGTGTTGTTAATGGAAACAAACTACTGCAAGGGCAAGTGTGACGGAATTCACTTCAATTTGAGGGCTAAGGTGTGACGGACTACACCAAAAATATGAGTGGGCTGCGTGCAAGCAAAGGCCAAGACCTTGACAGAACTAGGCGGGCTGGACGAATGCTTGACAAGGCAAAACGGGAAAGACCTCGGCGCTAAAATAGGGCAGCTTAGTATCAAGGCAGTGGCATTAGCAATGTGGTGTTGCCATGACTTAGGTGAGCGGGCTGGCACCTAAGTATATTGTGGCAAACGGCTTGGCAAAGGGAAGGGCATCAAGGCTTGGTTACTTGAAGCTAAAATCAGCATTGACATTGGCAAACGGCAAACTTGGTCAAGTAGGGGCGAATTGATAAGGACAACTAACTGTGGTAATGGACGGGCGCGCAGAAAAGTCATGGGCGACGATCTGTTGCGATGGCATTGAGCAGAGCAGTGTTAAAAGCCAAGGTTGGGCGCAATGCCAGCCATAGGCGTGCAGCAGCTTGCCAGAAACGCGCACATGTAGCGCACATGGAGTTGTTTTCAAGTGTGTTGTGCACATGCCAAGAAGTTAGGCGGTTACAACTGCCTTGTCCAAGAATGTTGAATATATGTTGAGTCTTTACACGTTTTGGGAGCATGTTCTACGCATGTTCTGCATGTTTTTATCATGGGGATCATGTCCTATCAGTTAGGGGATGTCAACTGAACATAGAAAACAATTTTGGTTTGACAACACTATATATATGTGTGTTGGCAGCCATGAAAATAGGGCTAAGTACCTAGGAAGGGAAATAGTCTATGAAATAGGCATAGGGTTGTCTATTGTAAGGCTTGAGCATGGAAAAATAGGTGCCATTGCCTTGCCAAATGAGTGGGAAGCACGACTGGCCTTAGGCAAGGGCTTTTATAGTGCAGATTCGTGCACGTGTCAACTTTTTTATGAGTTGGTGCCTGCCAAGGATGGCAGCACCTTGCCAAACTCGGAAATTTTCTTTGTAGTTGATTTTATAAAAGTTTGGAAAAAGGGTTTCCCGTAAATCTGTGTCCCTTCATCTGTTTTTCTGTTGCCTTGAATTTATTCTAATAGTAAACATCGAATGCAAAATAAAAATCGGGACCAGCTGAAGTCAAGGCGGGACTTGACTGCCGTACGAAGGGCAGCGTTTCGACGGACAGAAAACGCCCCCATGACACATTGGGCCTAGCATATTTTCCTTTGATCTCATGGTCAAAACAAATTGTTGTGTGTACTATGGTGAAAATTGTGACCTTGAGACTTATGTTGACCGATAATCATCAAGTAGGTTTTTGTGACCATAGTGCGCTCAAATCTTATCTAAGGTCATTGTGGGCCCCCGACTCTGTGTCTTTAACAATCCCATAGCTTGTATGATTATAAATTGCAGTGCATGTCCAAGTCCCGAGCCATTGGTCTAGAACTTGCCCTGAATGTTTGTTGAGGCGAAATCGTAAGTTTAATTTGACTTGAAGCTTGATTATAGGCTCTCCTTGATCCAAATGATAGTTTGAACACTTCCATATCCTAACAATGATAAAATCCCTAGTCAACATTTTTTAGCCTTAAACCTTTTCTTTCAAGAACCATGATACAAGCTTTTACCTGTTCTAAAAGATATCCTCTCTTGGCACCCTATTTTTCTTTAGCACATGGAAAAAGTATAAGTTTGGGGGAAGAGACGAGGATTTCAACAAAGTGGCAAAAAGGTACAAAATGAAGAAGGAAAGGCAATGAAAAATAAAGAAGATCAAAAAGACAAAAAGAATACTCAATGTAGAAATGAATAAAAGGGATTCAAGAAAAGAAAACAATGAAATGTATGAAAAATTGAGAAAGGAGAAAAGATTTGAAAAGCATAAGAAAGAGAGATAGTATATCTCTATAACCCCTTAGAAAGAAGTGAAATGACTCAAAAATTCAAGTAAATGTGTGCCAAAATAAAACAAAAGAAGTGTTTAAGGGAAGACGAAACCTAGTTAGACCAAACATTGCCTACCCGAAACCAAAAGCCTTCACTATGTCTCTACAAAAGTTCTATATGATCCTAGTTGAATGAAGCTTACATTAGTGGTGACACACAAAAGGGGCAAGCATATGGTACTTAGAGTTAGTCTTCTGTCTTTTCTATTAGAGAGATTTCCAATACCTCATTCTGAGTGCCACTATTCTAAAGGTGAGGTTTTCTTAGGGAGAGTTGAGGATGTGTGAGTTTGGGTTCCATAATGACCAAAGTACTAGAAAGAGTTATTTGATGTATTGAATCAATTCTTGATTCTCTTGTGTCGCACTTAATCCATGGTGTTTAAAAGGTTAAATGTAGTTAATGATTCATTTGTATTGAGGGAAATTGTCAGTACCAATTGATGCTAGATGAGGTCACTTTAGGGTAGCAGAATTTTCTTGGATTTTCTTTTAAGGGGTGGGTCTTATTTTGTTTGCTTGAGGACAAGCAAAAGCTTAAATTTGGGGGAGTTGATAACTAGGGAATATGATTCATTTTACACTCGTTCATGCTCAAGTTTTGATTATAAATGTATACAAAATAATCCCAAAGTCTCACAAGTTTTGCTTGATTTTAGGTTTGATCAACAAGGTGACAAGATGTCACAAACCAGCTCAAAAAGGAGTGAAACTTGCACAAGTACCAAAACAGGACAAAGCTCGGTCAAATAGGGCCTGGGCGGATGCACACCATTTTGTGTGGTTCACACAAGTGAAGTTCGGAGAATATGCAACTCAGGCAAAAAGGGCAATGCGGCCACAAAGGATTTCTTGCGGTCCGCATTGGAGTCATACGGCCGTGCTCGATTTAGTGCGATCCACAAAGCCAAGGTTCAGAGAGATGGCTATTTGAAGATTGAAGCCCATATTTGGTCTCGCTCTATTTCATGTGGACCGCACTAGAAGCCACCGCAGCCACACTAGACTTTGTGTGATCTGCATTGTCGAAGTTCAGAGAGCTGGAAATTCAAGTCAAGAGCCTTAGTGCGACCGCACTTGATTTTGTGTGGTCCGCACTAGCCCCACGGGGGTATTTTTGTTCGAGATTGTTAGCCTAGTATAAATAGATTATTTTCTCATTTTTAGGTTAGAAATTAATTTATACTGAAGGTTGCGCTTGTGACTTCATTTATTTTAGCCGTCTTAAGTAATTTTAGCTTCATTTCAACATTAAATCTTCAAGCTTAATTTAGTAATTAACTAATATGAGTTTTTCTTCATCTATTTCTTTGTTTTCTTCTCTAATTATGAACAACTAGATCCATAAGCTAGGGTTGTGGCTCAACCCTAGTGTGGGTAATTGATGTGTCTTATGTTTTAGGGCTTGATTGACTATGGGTGTTTGATAATTGAACTAATTAAATATTTAATTGCTGAATTAGTGGTTGCAAACACTAGTTTGTGTTTAGTTGACTTTGGCTCTTATTGAGTAAGAGAGCCTAAGTCTCTGAAATTTGTCCAACAAGTAATTAGGGTGTACTCAAGAAATTAATAGCCCCAATTAAAGGGTTAAACCTAGAGATAGTTATACTCGACTTGAACCCTGATTGCTTGTGCGAATTTGCATAACCAATTGTTCTTGAGAGAGTCAACTCGGGAAAAATCATACTATCGAGAGGTATATAGTTATTAGAATCAAGCAAGAGTTATATCATACTCCCCAAATGTGACGATCTAGCTTTAGACTCAAGAATCCGTCAATTGACCACCTAGTTGAAAGTCACTACCCTAGAGCCTTTTAATCATTTGAACAACTCGTAATAGTTTAAGCTTAATATATTTTAGTTTAATTGAGCATTATACTTTTATAAAATTAAAATCATAATCAAAACCAAAAATGTGTAGAAGTGCAATTAAGAGCAAATATACAACTCTGCTTTAGATAGACACCTGACTCCAATATCTAGATCCTTGTGAAAATCGATCCTGGCCGTAATCAGGTAAAAGTTGTTTCGACCTCTCTTGCTACTCAATAGTAATGCAGGGTTGGCCTCGATCAACTACTCCTGCAAAATTATGTTTAAAACGATTACTAGTAGATTGCAAAATGTGATGCATATTCTAGTTGATCATAGCTAGGTTTCTTTTGTGCTTAATATAATGTTGGCTGACAATGTGTTGCTCAGTCATGAATCGATTAAAGGATATGGCAAGAAGGGAGTATCACCCAAATGCATGTTGAAAATAGACATGCAGAAGGCATATGATTCTATACAATGGGTATTTCTTGAACAGATGCTACCAGGACTGGGGTTCCTTTTTAGGATGGATCATGGGTTGAGTAAAAATAGTATCATGTTCTATAATTATTAAAGGAAGTCCTACCCTCCCCCCTCCCCCCATTTACAGCCAAGAGAAGAGTGAGACAAGGAGATCCAATATCCCTATATCTATTTGTATTGGAAATGGAGTACCTGACTAGATTGTTGAAAACCTTGAAGGAGAAGCTAGATTTTAGCTTTCACCCTAGATGTGAAAGGCTACGCATAGTGCAATTATGCTTCGCAGAGGATTTGCTTCTTTTTTGCATGGGTGATGTAACTTCAGTAAAGATGCTACATAAATGCTTTTAAAAATTCTCTGAGTTATCCGGACTCATTGCAAATCAATTTATAAGCAACATTTACTTTTGATGAGTATCACTAGAAGCCAAACATGAAATGACTCAAGCCCTGGGATTCTCAGTTAGATCCGTACCCTTTAGGTACCTTGGAGTTTTCTCAAGCTCTACAAAGCTTACAGTCGGGCAATGCCAACCTTTGATACACAAGATACTAGGAAGGATAACCAGTTGGACTACCAAATTTCTGTCATATGCAGGGAGATTACCAATAATCAAGTACTACTGCTGTGCAATTATTCTGGGCTCAAAATTTTCCATTATCAAAAATAGTACTACATAAAATTGAAACAATATGTGGAAGGTTTCTCTGGACATGGGAGGTAAATACAAAGAAGAAGGCAATGGTGGGATGGGAAAAATTATGTCTTCCAAAATCTTCAGGTGGCCTAAATGTTACAGATATACTCATATGGAACAAGGTTGCACTTTTAAAAACACCTCTAGAACATCTGTAAAAAGAAGAAAAGATTGTGAATTTTGTGAATTCATGAGTACTATATAGAAGGGAAGGTGCCATGGAAAATAAAAGCAAGTCAAGCTTCTTGGATAACTAAAAAGGTGTTACAAGCTGCAAAGTATTTGAACAAAGTAGGGATAAACAAAAGAGAGGTACTACATGATGATGGCTATTCTACAAGGGAGATGTATAACAAGCTTCGTGGTGATTTTCCTAAAGTAACCTGGAGGCGACTTACATAAAACAATTAAGGATGTCCAAAATGGTTGTTCATCTTGTATCTTGCAATCCAGAAAAAGCTGTATAGTAAAGATAGACTGAGCAAATGGGGTGTCATAACTTTTCAAACATGATCAATGTGTGAAGTTGTTTTAGAAAGCCACCATCACCTATTCTTTGTGGCAGAAGCTCCTTGTATAGCAAGGGATATGCAGGCAAGCACAAGGATGGGAAGATGAGGTTTATTGGGCCACTACATGCGCAAATGGGACGCAAGTACAAAGCAGAGATTTATCGGACTACCTTAGCAGCTGCTGTATACCAAATTTGGGTGGAAAGGAATTGCAGAACTTTTCGGCAGAAGAAGAGAAGCAACATAGATGTAACAAGGATGATTATTCAAGAAGTGCACTGTAAAGGAAGTTTGAAGCCAAGATTGTATAGAACATTGAGTAACCCCTAGTATAGGCCATGTAACTAGAAATGAGAGGCAGTGAGATGAGATACTTGAATTTTGGTGGCGTCTGTCCAAATTCAGGTTTGAAATACTGCTTGTAAATAGACACTTTGGTTTAATTACCAAAAAAAAAAATATTGAACCCATTATATTTTTAAAATTATAAGTTCATATTTATTATTTTTGTAATTTTAATAAATTTTTGCATATTCCTCGTCAAAAGTTATACGAAATCAATTGAACCCGTAAGTAATGTATTGCATCCGCCTCTGACTATAACTTTCTTTTTGGTATACTTCCATTCTTTCATATTTGGTGTGATAAAACTATTAATTGACTCAAAAATAGACAAGTTGTCACTAATTAGGTGTTAATTTTAGTTTCTTCTATGATGACAAGAGGGGTTGCTTTGATCGTAAAAAACTTTCACTTACAATCGATAAGTTGTGAGTTCGAGTCTTCCCAAGAGCAAGGTGGGAAGTTCTTGGAGGGAAGGATGTCGGGTTTCTATTTGGAAACAGCTTCTCTACCCAAGGTTTAAGGGTAAAATCTCCGTACACACTATCCTCCCCAGACCCCACTAAGTGAGATTATACTGGATTGTTGTTATGGTATGATGACAGAACTTCCTATTGCTTCTTTCTTTTTATTTAACTATCGCTTGCCTGTGGATGCTTTTTAAAATGATATCCATGAACGATAAGTGGTAAAATATAACTGCAGATGAATTTGGGGATCTTCCATGCTACCGAAAAATGAATATGGTCGCAAATTATTTAACGAAAATGGCTTCCCTTGAAGGAAAATCTTCATATAATGGGGGAAAAATACTTGCATAAGTTCAACGAATATGAAAAAACGAAACAAAAGAAAGAGTTAAACCAATAATGAAAGTCGTAGAATTGATTTGTATCCAATAAAATAGAAATATAATTTTTATTGCAGCAAATCGAAGTAAAAATAAAAAGAAATTCATTTGTAAATTAAGTTATAGGTTCTTTGCCCCAACTTCAAAGAAGGAAGGTACTTTATAGAAATTTTGTTGTATGGACATATTAAATGCATGAATCAAAAAAAAATTGAATAAAACAAGTTAGTTTTCTTACAAAAACTTGAAAAGAATGGACCTTGGGCTTAACTCAACCCCAAAGCTAGCTTATGAAGTGTGGATTGCCCAAGCCATATAAGGAGACCAAGGACCTCAAATCCCTCCGATGTGGGACAACTCAACAAAACTAGGAAGAAATGTAAATTGAAAAAATAAGGGGTAAACTTGTCCAGATAATAGTTTTGTTACACCAAATATGAGATAAAAGAGGTAAGCATAATATCTTAAACCACAAGGAATATTAATATAATAAAGTTAAACATTAATGAAGGAAGGTCTCTAAAATTATTCCTAAAAACTATTAGCTAATAAACTATTAAAATTAGTATTTTACTAAGAGTAGCTAACCACACACAGTTTAAGAAACTATAAAAAAAATTTATAATTGTGGTCTAAAATAATTCATAAATATTTGTATGGTTCTATATCATCTTAAGGGTAAAAGAAAATTTTAATATTCAATCATTTCCAAATATAGAGAAAGATTCACTCTTTTTAAATTGACTCAAAAGAAAGGGAGTATTAATTAGGACAAAAGGAAAAGGACCCTCGTGTTGAATCATAGAGAATAGAGGGAGATTGATACGAATGATCCTGCAGCAAGGGGCTGGTCTTGGCCTAATATCCCTAAAATTAGTGGTATTAAAAAAATAGCACTTAGGATTTCTGGAAGTCAGCTTGATTGTTATACTTTTGCTCTTCAGGATTTCTCTACTGAATTAGTAGAGTTGATGTCAAATTACTCTACCTATTTATTAAGCTGTTCATCAAAGTCTACTCCAATTGTCATATTTATGCTCTTCGTGAATTCTCTATCGGGCTAGTGGAGTTGAAGCTACATCTACTTTATATATCTGTTACGTTGTTCATCAAAGTCTATCCGATTGACATACGTTTTGGATTGTTTTAACAAATTTGTAACTTCAATTTCAATCAAACCCCTCCCCGCCCACCGCCCTCCTATCCCTTCAAATCTGTTCCAAATTATTTGAAATTTAAAAGAAAGCTTCTTAATATTAATCTTCAATCATCAATTTAGTCAAATAACACTAACGCAAAAAGACCTATTTTGTCTTCTTCAATTCTTTTTAAGGTCCAACAATGAATTTTTAAAATTGTTTTTTACAATAAATTACTAAAATATGTGTTTGAGCAATAAAATTCACCACAAATTATCAACATTTAAACGATTTTAATAATTATCGATTATTAGCTTATATTTTCCATCACCAAACAAGAATTTCAAGCTTTAAAAAATAAAAGAACTTTGACAACCAAGTCAACGACATTTTGCTAAGATTAGTTAAATGGGACATTCACCCAAAATCAATCCTTTAGGAATACGCCGTGCAAATTTTTGGAGAATAGAGGCAAACCTTGACCACCGGAAGCCCAAGAATGGAATTTGGAAGATGGAGGATATTGGCCCAGCAAAGGATTACACGAACTGCAGTATGACAGATAATTACACACTCGGCCATTGAAATAAATTTCAGTGTTTCAAATTTAAGGCCCCTTCATTTTGTAAATAATTGTTTGCCCAATATTTGAAAGGAAATACTTTGTACTTCAAGTAATAATTTTGAAATAATTATTTGAGGTGTAGTTCAAATGAAGAGCAAGGTGGTGTTAACGAAAGGTTAGAGGCCTGGAGTCATACCCTGGAGTCTAGGGTTACAAGTTGAACAGGACCAAGATAAAATACTTGGAGTACAAGTTCAACGGAGTTACCCAGGAGGCGGACAGGATCTGAGACTTGATACGCAAGTCATTTCCAGGAGAGAGAGTTTCCAGTATCTGGGATCTACAATTCAGAAGGATGAGAAGATAGATGAGGATGTCACAAATCGTATCGGAGCAGGGTGGATGAAATGGAGGCTCTCTTCCGGTGTCTTGTGTTATTAGAATGTGTTGTTGAGACTTAAGGGTAAGCTCTACAAGGTAGTGGTTAGACCAACTATGTTGTATGGATAGAGTATTAGCTAGTCGAAACTCTCATATCCATCAGATAAACATAGTGAAAATGAGGATGTTGAGATGGATATGCGGACATACTAGGTTGGATAGAATTAGGAATGAAGTTATTCAGGACAAGGTCAGAGCGGCCCTCATGGAGGGTGTTTACCTTGAAAGTAGTATTTACAATTATATTTAATTTTGTGATTCTAAAAATATGTGATTTATTTTTATGCTAGTTGTTAAGGAGTAGATGCTAAGTATAAGTGAAGAGAATAAGATATGCAAACCTAAGCTATTACAAGACTGAGCGTCGAGCTAGCTGGAGCAGGGCCTCGAGATCTAGACGGGGCTAATAGCAATGAACAATAGATGAAGAATCAGTGATAATGAGGGACTCAAAAATAGCCTTTTGTGGTTAATAATGAGCAATAAATGAAGAACAATAAATGAACAATGGACGAATAATGAAAGAACATATAATAAATGTGTGGAGTAGTTGTTGAGCGCGTTTAAGAAAGAAAACCAGACAATGTTCTAATATATTCAATAATGTGTGTATTCAATAATGATTCATCCCATTACAAGATGACAAGGGTCCTCTTTATATAGGATGGAGGATCCCAATATAGTACATGTTTAATAACGATGGAAAAATATTATTGGTACAGCGGTATATGACTTAGCACGAGTGGTACTAGTCTTGTAGACCAGCTCTAACCACGTGTCCTTGGGAGCTTTTCCACCTTTCCATGAGTATTGCTCTGAGATTGACCTTCGATGTGCTCCCTCAAGAGATTCACCCTGGGGCCATATTCCAAATTCTATTTCGAGCTTCTCGATATTGGACATGGAGTGCTACAATAATCCCAAAGTTGAACTCTTCCAATTTTGGCCGTATGGAAATAGTCCCTGCATTTCTTAGAATGAAATGATAAGAAACGATCTTGAGTTCCCGATACCCTTTTTGTGATGTCAACCACGTGAGGTCATTAAATATTATAACAGAAAAGCTGTACAGGGGTCTTGTCAATACGGCTCTCGAAAAGCCTATGAATTGCTACTGGTGGCCCTTTCAACTCCTCCAATTTACTTATAAATACTCCAATTCTCTATCTTTTAAACCATTGCAACATTTTCAAATCTTCAAATCTTCGCCAACAGTTTCATGTGTTCACCCTTCTTCTACGTTTACTTCTTCGTCATCTTGCTTTGAAACTTCATTACTACCATGGACAAAACTTCTATGATGGTACCTCAAAAAGGTGAAGCCCCTTCTTCGCACGCTCATATAAAACAAAAAGGTAATGACTCCCAGTATTGAGGAGTGTGTTCTTGGGTACTTCGACATCCTCCAATTTCAAAGTTGGTAAACCTTCTTCGATATCGGACGGGTGCAAGCCTATGTCTCAGTATGTTAGTTCAATAACCGACATAGAGAAGGTGAAAATATAATCCCGCTAGGGAGAGGCGATACATGTAGAGATCCTTTCTTTGGAAGAGGATATAACTACACATAAACCCGATTTCCTCAGCGTGTATACATATTCTTTTACCTTAGGCCCCATAGATTCTTCTTCTCTATCGATAGACCCGGTGATCCTCAATATTTGCCGAGAATATCGAGTGACACTTGGTCAAATTTACCCCTTTTTTGGAGAATCGTCTATTTGATTAGATATTTCTCGAACAAGGTTGAAAGGATGTCTTTCACCCTTGATCATCTGATCAGATTGTATAGCCCTCACCTCTATCGAGGGGCCTAGTCAAGCTATGACATCTATCTACCAAAGCATTTTTTGCCAATACTGACGAAGATAAAGACTGTGGTGGATGATCCACTTTGTTCGAGTCAAGACTTCGAACCTCATCCCTACCGAGAAGATGTTGTTCCTGAGGAATGGACTATCAGATGTAAGTGTCGTTACACAGAGCATGCTTTAGCATCAGAATGCCTTCTTTTTTTCTTTCAAACTAACTTCTTTTTTTATTTTTTGAATTGCTTCTCCTCTGGCTACGTAATCATCGTGTGGTTCCCTGGTGCGGTCAAGGACCTCCCAAGCTAGATTAGACTTTTAGACTCTACCTCATCATATAACAAGCACGTTTGGTATGATTTGGCAAAAAATCGATGGGAGGCCAAAAATCATGGTATGCCTTCACCGTTGTCACTTTTAAATTCCTTATGAATATATTTCTTGGCAGTATGTTTAATAATATACACTTATACAGGCCTCGGGGAAGCTGTTTTAATGAGATCACATCCTCTTAGCGGAGTGGTGACCCAAAAACTCACAAAGGAAAGAAAGGGAAAGAAAGAGATGTCGGCGGAGTCCCCGACATCAAAGAGAGCTTAGGCTCGAAATCCCATGACCAATGCAACGATCCTAACTTCGGTAGTGGCTGCGAATCTTCGTGCTGAAGATGATGACGGTTGTCCATTGGTACATAGGGCAAGACGAAGAGTTAATGCTTCGACGGTTACCGGGTAAAAGACTGTCGATTCAGAGGTGGCCGATGCGGTCCCACCTCATATTGAGAAGCCCCTCGAGAATGGCTTGGATGTAGTCCCTGAGCCGATCACTGAAAAGAATAAAACTCATACCGATGAACACTTGGTTGGCACATTCAGAGGATCCTGCTCTGAGGCCCTTCGAGTGTAAGAAGAAGGGACGATAAAGGTGATGTCCTAGGAGGTCTTCAATCAGGGTCGTCATTTTCCCCAGGGAAATATGGGATACCTATAATAAGGAGACTGTCTATGTGGGGGAATCCCGGGGAGAGGATGATGAATTTGGAGCATTTGGAGATTATTTTGCTGGTGTTGAAGAGGATGTTGATCTCGATTCTTCAGTCATTATGAAAGAGGCCACGAAAATCGAAAAACAAGCGATTTATGACATAACCATTTTGCCTTGAGTTTTGATCTTTGTTTTTCTAACTTCTTTCCCTCATGCTATAGGTCACAATCCTGTACGACTAGGACTTCTCCAAGTTACAAGTTGAACTGACTCATTGTGAGGGGGAATTTGAGAAGTTCGCTTTGGTGTCAAAAGAGCTAAAAACTCTATATGCTCGAAGGGAGGTGGAACTAAATAACCTTCGACCAAGTTCAAAGAAAATGATCCAAGAGCGGGCATATTTCATCAAGCAGGTAGTTCGGCACTCATGAGTTTGCCTTGCATTTTTCATAACTCAGTGTTTATTACCTTTACTCGGCAGTTGTAGATTGAGCGAAAAGATGCGCTAGCGGGGCAGCTTCGGTAAGAGATTGCAACCATAGATGTTGAGATCCTTGAGCTGCGCGGTACGAGGATAGCATCGCCTTAGAAAGGGATACTCTCCGAGAGGATTTGGCCTTGGCCTAGAGTCTTCTTCAAAGGGCTAGAGAGGAGGCTCATAAATTCAAGGGGCTTCATGCTGAGTCGGATGTTGCGTTATCCACGGCCAATTTGGAAGCCGATGAACTCATATCCTCATATCCGGATAATGCTGCTACAACGAATGCTCGAGCCAAGGAGATATCCAGCAAGGCCAAGCTCAAATTGGCTCGTGTTCTTGAACATACTCGATTAAAATCTTGAAGGCAAGCCTTTGAAAAAGTGTCGCCAAAGGTTTCGACCTCTCTACCGAGATCGAAGAACCAAAGGCCTTGGAAGAGGAGTCAGCAACTCCGACTACTTCAGACGAAAGCTCTTCAAGTAGCTCGGGGAGTAATGAAGATCAAGATTAGGCCAGTTTCGCTATTTTTACTTCTCCTTATTTTGTATGTGGATTCCTTGTGGGAGTCTTTTAAATATATTTGCACTTTTATAAATATATTTTTGGAATGAAAAGGATTATTTTTTTGTTTAATGCCTTCAAAGCTTTGCTTTTTAGTGTTCATGCAACAGTCAAGCCTTGAACCTGAATTTAAGTCCTTCGAGCTCAATCTTGGAGTAACAGAGACCCTTAGGGTCGGGTTGGTAAGGGATAGATTTGACTCCTCGATTCCTCGAACACTGCATCGTATCGTTATTCCTGTTATATGATCATGAAGTGACCAAAGTGGCCCCGTCGATATATTTTCTATAAGGTCATAAGTCCTTTGCTAGAGCTGATTGGCTATCAAAGTTATTGAATAGTTGCCGCTTTTCTTATATATACTTGCTTTCTTTTTATTGAGGGCTTTGCCGCTTTGTGCAACTACCTTTCTCTGTGGAGTTCCTTTCCTACTAGCTCTAGTGCCGCACTAGATCAAAGATTTCACTTGAGTTTTCATCTTCCCTTTCTTGTTTTGAGGGATCCATGTACACCACACCCAAATCGGCTTACCAAAAAGAGGGAAGCCCTACTTTTCTCCTCGCTCGGTTGGTGATATAGCACTGGCATTTGGCGAGCCAACATCGAACTATTTCATCTTAATAAAAGATTTTACGATAGAGAAACCTATCGATGTTCTTGGCTATTGAGAACATGCATCGAGGTTCATTTGCTCAATAGAAGAGAGACACATTGAGGTAATGAGGAGAGACTGCGGATGGGGAGAAAAGGTAAGGCTACAGGTACCCTCTCGAGAAGAGGGTATTATGGCCACATAGCAGGGTTTCTAAACGTGTATACATACCCTTTTATGTTGGGTCCTCTCGACTGACTCGTGCTCGAATTTTTAAAAGATATCGAGTTACCTTAGCTCATATCTATTCGTCTTTCTAGCGGATCGTGTTGATGATGATATGTTGTGCTAAAAAGGCCATGCTTGAGTTCACTCTCAGCCACCTCATCAGATTGTATCGGCCCTTGCATTATCGAGGTCTAATTACTCTATGCTGATCCACGAAACCTTTTATTGCTAGCGATGATGAGGATAGGGATCGAGGATTGATGAGTCGGTTTGTTCGAGTAAGGACTGTGAATATTATTGCTGTGGAGCTCCTATCATTTCCTGAAAAATGGAATTTCAAGCATAAGTGACATACTGAACTCTATTATTTTTGTTCTTGGTGGGGCTAGACTCTGTAAGTGTGTTTTCTTTCCTTTCCCGCAGCAATCCCATGGATGCCCAATGAGGTCCCTGGTCTTACAGAATGGGCTCGTAAATTGGTGGCCTCTTCGACTTATAGTGAGCGCATGTGGCGGGATTTGTCGAAGGGCAAATGGGAGGCTAAGCACTATGGTATGTCCTATGCATTCCTTCTCTGTAGTTCTTTCCTTTACGAAAGTTAATCTCATTATTCCAGGAATTGGTGAGTTTTCTGAGTGAAACCGTCCCCTTTCGAGGAGAAAACTTTGACTTCTGAGACAAGGAAGGACAACAAATAAAGAGATCCTTGAAGGATAAAGAATCCCATAACAAGGCAGGTCTTGCCTGGGAGTGCGAGAAGGACGTTTCTGCTGATGAAGACGTCATATTTCTCGGTCGTTCTGTGGACATCAATGCACCTGGAGAGGGAAATTTTACATTGATGGCTTAGTCTAGAAGGCCTCCCGAGACTTTTGATCCTACTAGGATTGAGGCCCCTAGTCTCGAGGAAAAAATTCCCCGAGAGAGGAGGGGCAAAGGTCCTTCTTTACCTGATTTGGAAACTGGTTCTCAAATGTCGGGGGCACTCCAAGGGAAATGGGCTTTGATGTATCTTCTCCCATTCAGAGCGCCTCGGGTTTCTCTACAACTGCCGATGAGGTCGAGCCAGTGGATGAAAAATTGACCTTTAAAGAACCTCAGCGACTCTACTCTATGGTGAGTTCTGGAGTCATTACTACTATTTCCAGCTTCGTACTTTCTTCTTTTCAACTAAACCTACTTTCTCGTATGCCTTTGATGAGCTCAAGTCTAGGTTTCTTCACTAAGAGGCTAAGCTACGTAAAGTTCTGAACGGGGAGAAATCCCTCAGGCTTTCTTGTGATAAGAAGATAAGAGGCTGATACATCTTTGATCGTAGTTGAACCGAAGTAGTGATACGAAGGCAACCTTTAGAAACACATAACCTCTATTTTGAGGGACATTCTTCTTCTCCTATCTTCGGAAACTAACATTTTGGTATCTCAATTGTAGAGAAATATAGAGGCATTGGAATGCCTTCAGGGTGAAGCCAACCAGGTTAATATCGAATGCATCAAATTGAATGCATAGATAGAGCTCATGTTGCGGCCAAAAGAAACGCTTTGGCTAAGGCCTCCGCCCTCGAGATACAACTTCATAATGATCAAGAAAGCAACTTGGTCCAAACCAGCGGTATTGCTAAACTTGAAATGTATATTTTAGAGATGAAGGCTGAGGTTGTGGACGATCGAGCCGAAGCCAAAGAGGTCCAAGCGAAAGTCGATAAGAAGGTGGCCATCTATCTGAAAGATGTTGTTGAAACTCGTACTAAGTTGAAGGGAGGCTTTTGATTGAGATAGGAGGAGTCATGACTATGTGCGGTGAAGATCCTATAGGGAAACTCTCAAAGAGATTCATTGTAAGGGCTTCGATCTCTCGAACAAGATAGAGCAGGCCAAGAATGATGAGTTCGACGCCAAGTTCCTCATTTATGATGCTGAAGACAACAAGGAGGAGGCAGATGAGGGAGCCAGTCCCCAGGGAGCCGATTGAGACATAATCCCTGAGGGGAAAGGCTAAGATCTGAAGGGTAGACTAGATTTTTCTTTCTTGTTCTTTGTATCATGCTCCCTATGGGAGTGTCGTAGAAGGTATATTTGTACCATTACATATAATAAAAAAAGAAATCCTTTAGTTTTCTCTTTATATAAATTTCCACTTGCTTGTGTCTTTGTTTATGCTTTGAGTTTTGATGTTTGTTGATAATTAGTCTGATACGTTGGACTTTAAGATAAGAACCCTTAGGTTGCGCTCGATGTATAATTGATAATAGTTGACCGTTTTAGGGCCCGATCCTTGAACCAAGTTTTTATTCAGGTTCACTGACCCTTAAGTTTTCAACATATTGGCCCTTAGGCTTTTTAGGCTAGCTCTTAGGATTTTATGCATTGGCCCTAGGCTCTTTAGGCTAGCTCTTAGGCTCTTACATATTTGCCCTTAGGCTCCTTAGGTTTGCTCTCCGGCTCTTACGCATTGGCCCTTAGGCTATTTAGTGTGGACCTTAGGCTATTATTCACTATCCCTTAGGCTCTTGCGTATTATCCCTTTGGCTTTTTTTAGATTGGGTAGATACGACCTCTAATATGGCTAAAACTTTTTCTTATTTTAGCTAAAGACTTTTGATGTTTTGATTATCCCTTGGCATGTTTTAGGTTCATCAGACTCTTCAACGACTCAAACGAGAAGATTAATTATGAGTTGATATGTGACGATAGCTGAGTTCCTCGGGAGGCTCGCTCGAAGGTTGAGTTTTCGAAATCTTTTCATCAAAGTCTGATTGTTTTCGAAGCCTTTTTATTGTTCGAACCTGATATTGTTGAAGCTTCTTTGCTTATGCCAAGGGAAGTGTGATTAATCAATTCTCTTTGAAGTATTTTTGAAGCATTTGGAGGCCTTTAGTTTATGGCTGCAGTCAGACATCTCCCAGCCACATTAATTTGGTCGTAGCCTTTTTCTTCAACCATAGTCTTTTTGTTTGGTCTTAGCCTTTAGTACTCGTGTGTGGTGACCTTGGAGTCTATATAGAGGGTATGCATTTTTGGGGTCTTATAAGTTCGATATACAACCTTGGCCTTAATATCGAGGTTATGCCTTTTTAGTGTCTCACAGATTTGATGTTGCCTCATTGAGGGCTTACGAGCTCAAGTTACCTAATCGATGTCTTACTAATTTGTGTTTTCGACGGCTTGATGAACCAACTTTTGATGACAATCCCCGAGTGTTCAAGATTTTTTGGCCTTTGAGTCGTCTTATGAGAAAGTAGTGAACTTCTTTGAGGCACAAAGTGTTTTGATAAGCAAAGGGGCTTCCTGAATTACTTGATATATGCGTACATGTTTTTTGTCTTTGGAGGCTCGACTATTCTACATAGACACGGTTCATTTTACCATTTGGCCCAATACAATATTCCCCTATCGAGGTCCTCCTAGGCATAGTTTGGTTTCCTCCAAGAGGTGACCTCGCAGGGTGATGCCTCTTAGTATTTGAAGTTGATTGAAGAGAAGCATTGAATACTTGATGAATTCTACTTTGGTAGCATATGGGTGTTGCCTTCTAAAACCTGTTCGGGATAAAAATCTGGTCTAAGGGAAAAAGAGCACAACGCATGCTTAAAACCCGAGGTCTTTGAGTTGGAGGGCGCTTTGATTCCTCTCAATTGAACACCTGCAATAAGGTAGTATAAAACATAAATGAAAAGGGAGAGGGTTTTACCTTAGCAATGATGGCGTTCGAGCCTCGATAAATTTCATTTGCTTGCTCCGGGGATGCGGCACAGTCTGTTATTCTCTCGTTCAGATATAGCCGAGAATGTCGGTTCTGGTCGCTACTTGATTGTTTACTTGTATTTTGGATTCTTTGATGTAGAGGGCGTTGATGCTGGTGCCATGTCGTGCATCACGAACATCTCTCTTGATGTATACTGCCCCCCGTATACTGCTTTTACTCCATCTTTGGTTGGAAATGTCAGCATTTGATAAAGGTTTGATGGCACTGCCCTAATATTGTGCATCCACAGCCTTCCAACTAATGTAGTGTATCTCATTTCACCTTTGATGGCCGAGCTACCTGATCCACCATCATACGTTTAATTTGAATTTTATTCAAAACAGAAGAAATTACCAGTACATAATTATGAGGCTAAGACAAGTCTTGATGTCTTCTTCGATGAACATGAATATATCCTCTGGTATGTAACTCTGAGTTTGCTTTTCCATGGTGATGGATATTTTTGTCCATTTGAAAACGGACCCCTGTGGGTCGTCGACCCCTCCAATGATCATGTGGATGACATGTTGTGGTTCTTCTAGTTCATTCTTCCTGTTCGGCTCTGATCTCTTTCCCAAAATTGGTTTTTAGTTCAGTCGCTAAGAAATTCTCGAAGGTGCCGTTCGCTGATCAGTCGGGCTAGCTCTTCTCAAAGCTGTCTGCAATACTCGGTCCTATGACCGTGAGAGACATGATATTTACATACCAAGTTAGGGTTTCTCTGTGAAGGGTCTGTATGGGTTTTGACCACCTAGTATCTTTGATTTTACCTATGGCTGATACGATATCCGAGACATCCATGTTGAAGTTGTACTCACATAGTGGGGGTGCCTCTACCGACCCGTATGCCTATCTAAACTGGCTTTCCTCATGAGTGCTCGGGAATTAAGACCTTGATCTATTCTTAGATCACCTCGAGGTATATTACACTTTGGTGCATTTCTTCGATCTTCTACAAACAGCTGGTATCTTTTCTTGTTTGATCTTGACTCCCTTTCTGTAAACCTGTGTTCCTTTGTTAAGTGCCTTCTAGGACATACTGAGCCCGATGGTGCTCCCAATTGGTGGTTTTCGACCCTGATCTTCGACTGATTCCTGTTGTGCACATCCGTCTAGGTCATGGCGGGATATTAGATCAAATTTTGTTTTTGTTGCCTTGAAGCTACCGAGCTTCATTCGTTCAAGCCTTATGTGAAGACATGTACTTCCCAGTCAACAGAGACAAGTGGTAATTCCATTCACTCTATCTGAAAGCGAGATACAAATTCCCTTAGCTTCTCGTTATCTCTCTATTTGAATTTAACGTCATCGAACTTCCTGCTGGCGACCATGATGGCACAAGCGTGTGCCCTCACAAAAGAGTTTTCCAACATGGAAAATGAATCTATTGATGTTGGGGGTAGGTTATGATACAACATCATAGCCCCTTTTGACAACGTTTCTCCAAATTTCTTCAGCATAACGAACTCAATTTTCATCATCATTTAAGGTGTTCCCTTTTATAGCACATGTTACGTGATCGGTTCATTGGAGTCCGTGTTCCCATTATACTTTTGGACATCGGTCATTTTGAATTTCTTCGGGATGGGCTTCGGAGCCGCACTCGGTGGAAATGGTTTGTGTATCAACTTCTTTAAATCTACACCCTTCAGGATCGGGGGCGCGGCCGAATCTGATCACCCTTTATCGTTATCCTCTTATCTTCTTTTCTCCTGATTCAATTCTTTTGGTGAGGTCCTCGAGCATCTTCATAATTGCTGACCCATTGTCACTCGACCTCTCTAGTGCAGAAAGACCTCGAAGATCCTTTTCCGGTGCCACTGTGCTTGGAGTTTTTTGTTGACTTTGCAGCTGAGAAATAGCTACTTGTTATGCTTGCAATATCTCAAAAATGACATGAAGTCTAACTTCTCTTTGCTCCTCGTGCACACTTTCGGAGGTATGAGAGCTCACATTAACAGGCATAGCATAGCGTGAGCTCACATCGACGGGGATTTGTGTTGGTGCAACCCTTAGGTTTTGTGGTGGTACACCGGCATCCACAATTTTCTTTCGATGCAGCCAAATACCGTTGTTTTTGTGTGCATTTGCTGAGTTAGACATTATTTGACCTGAAATCAGAAATTCTGGGACAAGAAAAGGGTGAAGAATAACTTATGTTTTCATAGAACTAGCACTTAAACAATCACAATTATTCTGATCCCCACAGAGGGCATTAAACTATTTACCTTGAAAATAGTATTCACAACTATATTTAATTGTATGGTTTTAAAAATATGTGCTTTATTTTTATTGTGGTTGTTAAGCAGTAGATGTTGACTATAAGTGAAGAGAATCAGATATGCAAACCAAAGCTATTACAAGACTGAGCCTCAAGCTGGCTGAAGCAGGGTCTCGAGGTCTAGATGGAGCTAATAATAATAAAAAATTGATGAAGAATCAATGATAATGAGGGCCTCAACGATAGCCTTTTGCGGTTAACAGTGAGCAATAAATGAACAATGGACGAATAATGAATGAACAAGCAATAAATGTGTGGAGTAATTATTGAGCACATTTAAGCAAGAAAAGCAGAGAATGTTCTAATATATTTTCAATAGTGTGTGTATTCAATAATGATTCATCCCCTTACAAGATGATAAGGGTCTCCTTTATATACGATGGGGGGTCCCAACATAGTACATGTTTAATAATGATGGGAAAATGCTATTGGTACAATTATATAATGGCTTAGTACGGATTGGTACTATTCTTGTAGACATGGTCAGCTTTACCCACGTGTACTTGGGAGCTTTTTTGCCTTTTCATGACGACCATCAATTTGTACCGAGATTGTCCTTCGATGTGCTCCCTCGAGGGATGCATCTCGAGGGCATACTCCAAAGTCTACTTCGAGCCCCTCGAGGTTTGACATGGAGTGCTACAATAACCTCAAAGTCGAACTCTTCCGATTTTGGCCGTAGCAGAGGTAAAGATGTGTGAGGAAATGTTGATATTGTTCAGGCACGTTAAGAGAGAAGCATTGATGCCCCTGTCAGGAGATGTGAGAAGTTGGACTTGGGAGGTGAGAGGAGGGGTAGAGGTAGGACAAAGAAGTCTTGGGGAGAGGTGATCAGGCGAGATATGGTGCAGCTTGAGCTAACCGAGGACACGACTCTAGATAGAAGAGTGTGGAGGTTGAAAATTAAGGTAGAAGGTTAGTAGGTAGTCGTACGTTTTCCTTTGTCTTCTCTAGCTCGGTAGTATTAGCGTTAGTACGACACCTTTTTTCCTCAGTATTTATATTCGCATGTCTCGCTCCATTGTTACTTGCCAACGGTAATTCCGTAATTTGCTAGCAGTACTTCGTTGATATTCTCATTTGATGCTTTAAAATTAGTTTTCTAAATATGTTATCTTGCTATTACTTGTTATCGATACCCCTTTTATATTCTCTGTTTCTGTCTTCGATTTAGTCTTTTAATTATTTTTCTTGCCATCACGGCTTCTCTCACCTTCTTTAGCTGAGGGTTTATCGGAAATAGTCTCTATATACATCCTACCGTATCCAGACTCCACTTATGAGATTATAATGAGTGGTTATTGTTTTTATTGTTGTATTTCAAATGAAAGTTTTCAAATCCGAATCTCATGACACAAAAATCTTCAGCTTTCTTAAATTCTTTTAGATGAAGTTCGGGCCAAACGCAACTGAATCAACACTAACTTAAAATACTCCGTTTTCAACGTCTAACTCAAATTTTATAATGCATAGTAAACAAGGTCTTTATGAACATATCTTTTGGTAAATACATCTGTTCTGATGTTGCTTAATTCAAGCAAACAGACGATATTTGAAATAATTAATCTCAAAGAACTAGTGAATATAATTTAATATCTTGGGGATGTAGCTCAAATGGTAGATCGCTTGCTTTGCATGCGAGAGGCACAGGGTTCGATCCCCCGCATCTCCAATATTTCTTTTGAATATTACTATTTAATTTAATTAATTAATTTTTGCAAATCTCTAGGTTTTTCAATAATCTTTAACAAAGGTGAGATATTTCTTTTCTCACCCCTGCCCCCAGCTTACTACGAAAACTAGCTCTGCTGTTCTTTCCTTTATGTAATCACCCGATGTGACAATATAAAGCAAATTTCGTTCTCTTCTTAAGTTAAGAGATTGAACCCAAAGCTAACACTTCAAGCTTTTTCCTAAACGAGAGAACTCTAACGCATATTACTATCAAAAACGGTTGGACAGCTGTCCCAATCAAAAAAGTTGTACTTGCAAATTGAGGCACTAGTAATTAATTCTGGTATGTTGTGTTTGTGAAAGAGAAATTTGTAATAATTAAGAGAACATAATCTCACTAAGTTTTCAATTATACCAGCGATTTGAAAAATAAGTCCAGGTAAGGTAGGAACCATTAGAGACAAAGAGGTGTAGCTTATCTTGACTGTTTTAATTAATTAAACCAATGTCACTATCAACATATAGAATCCTTCGCTTTCTCCTTGCTCTTTATCTCTTCTAGACTTAATCATCATTTATGAGTGACCAGGAATTTAAGGCTTCACAATTTCTGATGAACTTCAGATCAGGAGATTACGAATTTGAACCGTGAAAATAATCTCTTGTAGAAATACAGGGTAAGATTAGCTATAATCGACCCTTATAATCCGGTACAGGTTTTCATCAGACTCCACTATTAGCAGAAGCTTAGTGCGCAGAACTGTCCTACTTTAATTGTTTCTTTGAAATGCGACTGCTATAAAGTTCAAAAGCAATCTTATTTGAGTTTATCTTGTGTACACACAAAATGTAAATAGTTTTTACACTACCAATATAATCCAACCTATTGTAGTAGGCCGTTGCTCTTATTTTCATGATCATACAGTTAGTTACATGTAGTTACATTCGAAAGGAAACTCAATGTACTAAAGTTACACTCGTGTTGTTTATAGATGTTAATAGTGCATTCCATGTAAATGTCGGTATGTAAATTGGCCTTCAAGTGGAGCTGAAATTGTTGTTATCATTATTTACTACCTGATTAATTACTGATCACGTCCAACAATGCTTTATAAAAAAGATAAAACGGAAAAGGATCAGAATTGCCCCTAACGTATTGCCGCCAGTTTAAAAATGCAATCCGTTAACCTATTTTGAAGAAAATGCTCCTACCGATTCTGGCATATTTGTGCCCCTAACGTATTGACTCCAGTTTAAAAATGCCCCTACCGTTTTAAATATAAGTACAGTCAGTTGTTAGACTTAGGGGCATATGCCAAATTTTTAAAGGTAGGGGCATTTTTTTCAAAATAGGTTAACGGTGAGCATTTTTAAACTGGAGTCAATACGTTAGGGGCAGTTTTGACCCTTTTTCCAAGATAAAATGATCGCCGCAAATATATTCCGATTAACAAGTCCGGAATCGAATTCCATAAGGAATTAACCTATCAATCACAATTATTAGACTCACAGAAATTCACGTAATCAATCTTCAGAGATATTTGAGTCTTGGGTGTGTATCAACTAAATATTATGTAATAAAAATGCAGTAAATTAAAAACTAGCTATAAACTGATTGTAAGCAAGAATGAGAATGGTCTAAGGTTATGATTTTCCTTCTTGTCAGAATCTTTTCCGCTATGTTTAATATAAATTTTCCTAATTCTTCTATATCAATCATGAGCACTCTGACTGTCGTAACTCTCTCCTGAGTAATCACAATAATATACTATACATATTCTTCCGAATTACGCTAGCTGACCTTTGTTACAACTCACTTAAATCGCACCCAAGGTTTTGTTATCCCTAATCCCACCTTTAAACCCTTTGTATTGATCTCTCATATACGTTAGGAGTGATGTTGTTCAACAACTACATAAATATACACTCTCTCCTAAGTAATGCATACTAAATATGCACAACCGATTGAGGGCCGTTCAATCAATAGCAATCACAATATAATTGAACAAATAGAGAAATTATTAGAGAAATTCTATATTAACATAACACAAAATTCATCCTCCAAGAGGTTCCATAACCCTATATTAGAAGTTTAGCTACGCATAATCGTTTTCAAAGTCATAACGATATAATTCATCCGCAATGATAAAAACAAGAAGAAGAAGAAAGGTAAAGACTTTATGCCAATTCTTCCGCCTTGCTTCTTGCCAGTTCTTGCCTTCAAAAACCTCGATATCCTCTATTTGGGCGAGCTTGGCTTCTTATAGGTCAAGGAGAGTTATCCTAAAAATTACACAATTGACCTTGCAATATTTGGCTCCGAGCACCCCATCCGTAGCCGCGGATTAGACATATGTTTTGTCTGCGGCCGCGGATTGACCACGGACCTGGGCGCGAATTTCATCCTTGCTCTTTGTTCTCTTTGTTCGATTGTGTTATCCTCCTATTAGCCTTACATGCTCCACATTGACTCCAAAACTCTCTTTTAGCTTTCTCCTAGCTCGGAGTGGCTGCGGCAAAGCAATAAACTTGTAATTAGAGCATTTTTTATCTTTTACAATCAAACATAGGTAAAGTGCCGCCAAATTAGAGTGTAAATATTAGCTAACTTGCATGATTATCATCTATTATCAACACCTCACACTTAAATCCTTGCTGGTCCTCGAGCAATCAAACCATACTCTACAACAACCTAACTTCACTAAGCGACTCCACTAACTCGTCACACCAAGAACATTTCACAAGAATTGAGCTCAATAGTGTGAAATCTTTGCCTCAAGAGCTGACTCTCCTATGCCACACAATATTCCTAACTTTTCTCACTTACTCTAACGTAGAAGTTAAGACTCACCTTTATTTCATGAATCAAGTGCTCTTTCATAAAAAATTAGAGTGGTTCAACACACAATAACATCTAAGAATAATTTGGAACTCAAGATAGAAATAATCCACTCACTCTCAAAAAGAATATTCATATGCCACAAAAAATGCACCATATGCTTGCCTGTAGTGTACTACTCCACTAATTTGAGTTTGTTCAGTCAGAGATCAATTAGGACATAATTTGGTTTATGTAGGCTGCGGGACAGGTAGGACACATTTAGGTATAAGAGTGATTACACTTTCCTAAGCACTTTAATACATAATCGTTATCATTGAAACCCCCACACATATGTCAAACCCTAACTCCACCTTCATATCACTATATATTAACTCCATTCTTCTTTAAGCACAATGACATCAAGACCCACCGTTTATCAGGGATTTTTTTTTTGCTCACAACAATACACAATTATTTTCTTTCTCTTTCACTTCAGGTGGCTCTTACTTATTCGAAACAATGCACCTTTTTCCTTATTTCATTAGTTCCACTCAAAAGCCAAACCACCCACCTCACACTTTAATTTTTACAAATTTCATAACAATTCAAGTGCTTATCAGAGGTAAAGGGTTCAAATAGATGATTAATTCAAACAAATGGGTAAGGCTTGTAATGTAGTAGCCAACGAAATAGGATTACAGGCTAAAAGAGGTTAACTACAATACATAACAATTAGGCGGGTAAAATATATATATCTGGCTTAAAAAAGAAACACCTTATATCATTTCCAAGATTGAATAAACTACTATTTCACTTAGTAAACACACATGGCAAGTTCTAGGCATCCAATGCAATTCAAAGAATACAACAATCCTCGTACACATATGGCACATGACTCACTCTAGATGGGATCATCGAAACGCTCTAGTTAGAGTACATAAGCCAAATTAAGAACATGCAATTGAACGCACTCTAATAAAAATCAACAATTGAGCCTAAGCATCACACTAAAGTATCTTTTGTAATCAAGGCATAATGACGATAAGGGATCCTTCTTCTATATCAGCTGCTAGCCCACAAGTACCAAAAAAAATAACTAACCCAGTTCAAATAAAAACCCTTGGAAAAGAACTGCCGTAAAAAAAACCAATGGGTAATTGATACACTACCTACAAAAGAAAATCTTTTTTTATATCGAGTTAGACCCTCGAAACCCGTCGAGTGACATCCCATTGGGACAAGTCGAACAAATTTAGATTACTAATTGAAAATAAAAATCAAACTACCAACGACTACAATCAAATTAACCAAAGACTATAATCAAACTAGAATCAAGCTACCCTACATATACAAAACATACCAACGAAGTAACCCCATCCCACATTTAAAAAAATTTCATGCCCTCATGTTATAAAATAGAAAGTAATACGAGGAAAAGTAACTTCCCTGGAAGATCGGTCTTGATCAAAGACTGTGTCGGGATCTAAGTGACACGCTCTCCCCAACGCATGCAAGCATCTCATGATTTTCTTCTCCGATTTAGCGTTTTGGGTGGCCAAGTCATCAACTCTAGTCCACAAGTCTGTGACTATAGTCCGCAACACTGTCATTTCCCCAAGTTAGAATCATCACTATCAGTTGAACTGGTTGCCAGTGCCTCTTTCCCAATGGTCACCTTGGAAGCTTGGAACATGGTTTCTTTCTTCACTTTGTGTCTACATAGGGGTTCTATGCTACCCCTACAGCCCGACATACTAGAGTGACCAGAGATGAGAAAAAGAACCCATACCTCCGCAGTGGTGAACATATGAACATCTGTGAGTGAATAACCTCGGTTACATCAAAATTGTTGCCATTCATAAAGCTCTAGATCAAAGAAGCTCGCCTCCATTGACTTCAGTGGTGTTGTGAGACGTTATAAGTCGAATGTTAATGATGTAAAACCAACACTTGCCTTCAAAGGTGAGTGAAGAGGAGTGCAACTTTGATCCCTGAGTAACCCACACTACCTCCTTGTCGGGTGTTATCAAACTGTCCTGAATTGGATGATGCCCGTGCCGAGACGAACCACCGCTAGTACGTCGCTTCTTGAAAGATCTCATTGTACCTACACAACAACCACAATAATAAAAAATCAGAGGAATAGGTGACTCAAGAGCGGTTACTCAGACTTCACACCCTCTCTATGTCACAATTTATAATATACAGTTCAATGGCGCAATTCAACAAACACCTCATGTGCATATGCCCCCTAATGGACCAAAGGACCTAATTAAACCCTCATTCATCACAACTCAGCAATATTTTTCCAACCGAACAAACCTAATTTCTTAATATATCACAATTATACCATCAAAAACACATCAATAAGAGTACCTAGAATTATACTTTCTTACAACTAAAAAATAAGAAACACATAATGAAAAGAAAAGAAACAAAATCGAAAAAAACAAAACAGAAGAAATTAAAAGAAGGGAGTAGAATTATATTCTTACTTGAGAACCTTGTGATGAACTGAGATGGATGATTGGGTGAGTAGAGATTGATGAGAAGAAAAGAGGATTTGGTGGAGAAAGGGGAAGGGATGCGTGTTAGAAATTTGGGGAAAGGGGAGGGTTTTCGGTGTTCATGTGTTGTTTATGTGAAGTGGGGGGATAGAAGTAATGGGGGAATGTGGATTGGAGGGGTTAATTAAAAAAAAGACTAATAAAAGGTGGGTGGGTTGAGGGAGAAAATAAATTTTCTTTCCGATACCTGAGTCGTCGGGTTCAGATCCGTGGCCGCGGACAGAACTTTTGTAGAATTCACGCTCTATCCACGGTCAGATTTGCAACCACGGATTAGGCGTCAAAATACTTTTTTTATTTTTAATTTTTGTACCTACCTCCAGGATACTTATGTAATCCCGATGAATATTGCAAAACAATGGGTTGCCTCCCATGAAACGCCTGATTTGACGTCGTGACATAATGCATATTAGCGTATTTAAAGTATGCTCAACTTTGGAGGCTCGATCAAATGGGTCATCGACACTTTCTTTGTTTCCTCCATACCCACATAATCCTTCAACCTATGCCCATTGACTGTAAACATGCATGAGTTATTATTCGCAATAATCTCTACAACACCTGTGGGGTGATTTCAACCACACGAAAAGGCTCTGGCCACCGTGACTCCAATTTGCCCGGAAACAACCTCAAACATGAGTTATATCTCAATGACATAACTCGGGGTCTAAAATTCCGCTCAATAATATTCCTATCATGTATCATCTTTATTCTCTCCTTGTATAATCTTGTGCTCTCAAACGCATGATATCTAAACTCATCAAGCTCATGCAACTTCGTTACTCTACTTGTTCCAGCAACTTCACTATCAAGATTCAACTGTCTCAATGCCCATCGAGCTCTATACTCCAACTATACTGGTAATGACACGCCATCCTAAACACTAACTTGTATAGCGACATGCCAATTGGAGTTTTTAAAGCGGTTCAATATTCCCAAACTGCGTCATCTAACTTCATTGCCTAATATGTTCTAGTTGCATTCATTATTTTGGTCAGCACACTCTTTATTTCTCTATTCAAAACTTCCACTTGCCCGATTGTTTGTGGATAATATGGGGTTTCCACCTTGTGGCATACATAATACTTCTCCAATAACTTTGTAAAGGCTCGATTATAAAAGTGAGTGCCTCCATCACTGATTATTTCCCTTCGGATGCTAAATCAGGTGAAATTGTTCTTTCTCGGAAAACCAATTAACCCCTTTGCATCATTTGTAGAAAGCTCTGTAGCTTCTACCCATTTGGACACGTATTCCATAGCGATGAGTATGTACTTGTTGCTATATGACCTGACGAACAGACTCACTAAGTTGATCCCCCATACATCAAACACTTCAACCTCCTGAATTGGGTTTATGGGCATCTCATGTCTGCGGGAAATATTCATGGTTCGTTGGCATTCATCACGCCCCTTTATCCATAGTTTTTCATCTTTAAACACGTTGGCCAATAGAATCCTGGCTCCAAGATTTTAGCAACTGTCCTCACTCCCTCGAAGTGCCACCATATGGTGATGCATGACAAGTCTGCAAAATAAGAGACTGGTCTATCTCGTGGATACATCTTTGGATCATGTTATTAACACAAATCCTAAACAAATAAGGTTCATCCCGATAATACATGCGACAATCACGAAATTACTTTTTCTTTTGAACAGATAAAAGGTCATAAGGAACAATACCGCTCGCCGGGTAGTTTACATTATCTGTATACCATGGCGCTTCCTCGAGACTCGTAGCTAGTAGTTGTTCATCTGGTAAAGTTTCTAGAATCTCTTCTAACTCAACCTTCTTTTCAGCTCCTTCCAACCTGGATAAATGGTTTGCTACTTGGTTCTCCATTCCCTTTCGGTCAAAGATCTCCAAATCAAATTCTTGAGCAGTAGCACCCATCAAATCAGGTGTGGTTTTGATTCCTTTTTCTCAATTAAGTACCTGAGGGCAGCATGATTAGTATAAACAGTTACCTTTGAGCCTATCAGGTGAAACCTAAACTTGTCAAATGTGAACATCATCGCCAACATCTCTTTCTCGGTCACATTGTAATTTAGTCGGGCTCCACTCAAACTTGCATAGTATATTGGATGCATGATTTTATCTTTTCAAGAACTTCTCCCACAGAGCATTACACATCAGCTCAAATGGTTTCTCCCAGTTGGGGGCAACTATGATAGGTTTTGTTTCCAGTCTCTTCTTTAATTCCTCAAAAGCTACCCTACAACCATCAGAAAACACAAAATGGTGATATTTTTCAAGCAATTAACGCAAGGGGTTAGCAATTTTTGAAAAATATTTTATTAATCTCCTATAGAAACTGGCGTGCCTAAGAAAGCTTCTGATTGTTTTGAAGGAGGTGGGTGGTTGAAGCTTTTCTATCACATCAACATTTGCACGATCTACCTCAATACCTTTACTTGACACTAGGTGCCCCAAGACTATACCTTCATGTACCATGAAATGGCACTTTTCCCAATTGAGTACCAGATAAGTCTCGATGCACCTTTTCAAAACTCGCCTCAAGGTCAAGCGGCAACCATCTAATGAATTCCCCACCACTGAGAATCCATCCATGAAAATCTCTATTATTTTCTCTACCATATTTGTGAAGATGGCCATCATGCACCTTTAGAATGTGGAGGGTGCATTGCATAGGCCAATGGGCATTCGCTGAAAAGCATAGATTCCATGTGGGCGGGTGAACGACATTTTCTCTCGATCCTCTAGGATAATGGAAATCTGATTATACCTTGCGTGCCTATCCAGGAAGCAAAAGTGAGACCTATCTACCAATCTATCTAGCATCTTATCAATGAATGACAGTGGGAAGTGGTCCTTCCTGGTGGCCAAGTTCAACTTCGTGTAATTCCATACAAATTCGCCAACCTGTCACTATTCGGGTAGAGATCAACTCGTTCTTTTCCTTTTCCACCACCGTCATACCTCTCTTTTTGGTACATATTGCACTTTGCTAACCAGTTGCTATCAAAGATGGCGAATATATTTCTGCATCTAACCATTTAATCACTTCTTTTTTCAACACTTCTTTTATGTTGGGGTTCAGCCTTGTTTGATGTTTTCTGAATGGTTTTTGCCCATCTTCCAGTAGAATCTTACGCATGTAGAAGGCAGGGTTGATTCCATGAATGTCTACAATGGTCCACCCAATTGTAGTTTTGCACTCAGTTAGTACTTGCAAAAGTTGTTCTTCCTGCACATATAATAAATTGGATGAGATAATAATAGGTAGAGTTGAGTTAGGTCCTAAGAATGCATACTTGAGGTGAGCGGGCAGTGGCTTCAGTTCCAACTTTGGTGGCTCTTCTATTGATGGTTTAGCTGGCGTAGTTTCTCTTTCATCCAAGTGCAAAGGCTTGAATTAAAGCTCCATTTTCCAAACTTTTGCCTTCAAGATCCAATACCCACTTTACCAAGTCTTCACCATTAGCTTTGTCTAAATTCATAAGGCAAGATGCTAGGGGATCTTTAACTCTCAATGCTTCATCGTCTTTCTCCAACACTACATCCACCTCATCTATTAGAGAGAAATTGGCAAATTCACTAGGTCTGTGCATATATTTTTTGCACATTGAATGTTATCTCTTTAGTGTTTAATCTCATTTTAACCTCTCCAGTTTCACAATCAATTAAAGCTCTCCCACTGGCTAAGAATGGTCTTTCCAAAATTGTGGGAATTTCCTCATCAACCACATAGTCAAGGATGATAAAATTTGATGAGAATACAAACTTCCTAACCTGCACCAATACATCATCTATAATACTAAAGAGCCTCTTCATAGTTCGGTAAACTAGCTGTAATAAAATAGACGTGGGTCTAGCTCTTTCAATGCCTAGCCATTTGTAGATAGCTAGGAGCATAAGATCTATGCTTGCTCCCAGATAATATAGTGCCGTAGCAAATGCAAAGTTGCCTATTGTAAAGGTATTGTGAAACTCCCTAGGTCAGATAGCTTCTCAGCTATGGGTCACATCATACATCACTACAGGTCTGAGTCAGTGAACTCATGGCAAGTCTTGGAAGTCGAACTTGCGGGACATCAAGTATTTCATCATCTTTGCATACCAGGAATTTCAATTAAACCACCGATCAGTGGAATGTTTACTTGAATTTGCTTCAACATCTCTAAAAATTTCTTGTACTGCTCATTTTTTTGGTACATGGCCAATATCTGTGGGAATGGTGTTGGAGGTCGCTTCTTCCTTGTAACTTAGTTTTTCTCTTATTCAGATACCGCTTCTACTATCAGTTCTGTTATAACTTCAGTCTCTTTCAAATCCTCTTCTTCTTTGTCGGTGTTCTCTTATACATTCTGTATCATCACCTCAGTTAAACCTGCTGAATCATCTATCTCAATGGGTACTGGCACCAGTGTCTCAGCTGGCCTGCTTTCGTGAGCAGTTGTTTGCTCCAAATCTAGGGCTCTACTATTTTGGTGGCTCACTGCCATCAAGTGCTTTGGCCATACTCTTTTGGATTGATTTTGGTGTCTTCAGGTTACATCCCATGAGGACAGTTATTTAGGGACATGGAAATCTATGCTAACTGGATCTCAATATTCTTAATCACTGACTCATGTGAGTCTACTCTCAGCTAGTTTTCAGTGGAACCAATCACTTGTTGCATCATACCCTCGAGTTTAGCAAACCCGTCTTCATGTGTCACAATCTATTGTTGTGGAGGATATTGATAAGGATGCTGCTAATTTTGCAGGTTGTACCCTTGTTGCCTTTGGTAATGCTCCATTTCCCTTGTGGTCAAATAGCCCCATGATTATTGTTGTTATTGTACTACTGTTGAGCTTATCTTTATTGTTGATTTTGCTGACCAATTCTGACCACCTGGTCTTGGTCCCCCATAGTTGGACACATAGTTCATGTTCTCCTGATATTGTTGATTCCCACCTTCAGCACTCCATGAGCAGACATATGGTTGATTAAAGCATGATGTGCACAGACCCCCATTGGTTGTATCAACTATATGTACTTGCTACTTCTAGCCTGATTCTTCAACCTTCTTGGTGAGGATGATTATTTGTGTCATTAGAGTAGCCATATTTTCAGCTTTGGAGTTAGCCGGGTCTAGAGCCACTGAGTGAACCACATGAGTGATTGGAGCGTTTTTTGTTGTCCGTCCTAAGTTTTGTGCCATCTTGTCAAGTAGGATCTTTCTCTCTCTGAATTTCTTGCTCAAAAATGCTCCACCTGTTGAAGCATCAATATTGGCTTTTAAAGTATATTCTAAACCCATGTAAAATCCCTGCTCCAACATCTGCTCCAGAATACCGTAATGTGGATACGTAACCGGCAGACCCTAGAATCTCTCCCACGTTTCATGCAGCATCTTAGTTGGTCTCTCTTTGAAGCTCAATATCTAATCAATTTTCTGAGAAGTTTTGTTTGGTGGATGAAATTTGCTCAAATATTGCTTGAATAATTCCTCCCAAGTAGTGATGGAGTTGATAGGAAGTTAATTAAGCTAAGTCTGGGTTGCTCCTGTAACTGAGAATGGAAACAACAACAAATATATTGCTTCCGGTGTCACATTATGCTGCCTCTATGTGCCACATATTGACAAGAAGTTCTTTAGATGCTGCTGAGGATCTCCAACGTATCACCCATAGAATAGTCCATTGTTCTACAATAGAGGTGTTTGTGATCTAGAATGAATTTGCTTGTATCTGAGGGACTACAATAGCAGTTGCTAAGTTGTCTGTTGTGGGTTATGACCAGTCATATAGTGCTGCTTCTGGCACAAGCGGTGCCACACCCTGATCATTTGGGTCATTTTCCTTGTTTCTGTTGCTTAAATTGTCGTCTTCCATGTCTAGTTTAATGTTTCGGTTGATTTCTGTTGTTGTTTGCCTTTCCTGTTTGCACGATTCAGTGCCTTGAATACTTTCTCAGGATCAGATAATGCTTCGAGAAATACTCCAGTTCTTGAGGAGTTTATAACCACGCACCTATAACAACCACGACTACGTACGTTAGAATTTCAATGATTAGTTTAAATTGAAGAAAAATGACTATACTAAGAATTTTTGCACTTCTTTTTAACTGTAATTAATAACACCATTAAATTCTTCGGCAAGGTGCCAAAATTTGGTCACCTCCAATTATGCCTTATAAAAAGGAAAAAGCGGTTGGTGCAAACATATTTCAGTTAACAAGTCTGGAGTCAAATCTCGCAAGGAATTAACCTATCAATCACATCTATTGGACTCATAGAAACTCACGCATTAAATCTTCAGAGATATTTGAGTAACAATTTGGTTGTGTATTAACTAAAATTATGTAATAAAAATAAAGTAAATTAAGAACTAGCTATAAACTGGTTGTAAGCAAGAATGACAATGGTCTAAGGTTTTGATTTCCCCTCTTGTTGGAATCCTTTCCTCTATGTTTGATATAAATTTACCTATGTCTTCTCTATCAATCATGAGCACTCTGACTATCATAACTCTCTTCCGAGTAATTACAATAAATATACTAGACATATTCTCCCGAATTATGCTAGCTGGCCTTAGTTACAGCTCAGTTAGATCGCACTCATGGTTTTCTTATTCATAATCCCACCTTTAAACCCTTCGTTTTGATCCTTCATATACGTTAGGAGTAATGTTGTTCAAGAACTACCTAAATATCCACTTTCTCCAGAGTAATGCATATCAAAGAGGCACAGCCAATTGAGGGCCCTTCAATCAACAACAACCACAATATAGTTGAACAAATAGAGAAATTATTAGGGCAAATCTATATTAACATAACGCGAAATTAATCCTGCAAGAGGTTCATTAAAACCTTAGATTAGAAGTTTAGAAATGCATAATCGTTTTTACAATCATAATGATATAATTCATCCTCAATGATAAAAACAAGAAGAATAAAGGTAAAAACTCTATAATTCATCCTCAAGTATAAAAACAAGAAGAAGAGAGGTAAAAACTCTATGCCAAATCTCGCACATTGCTTCTTGCCAGTTCTTGCCTTCAAAAACACTTCAAAAAATCTCGATATCTTCTATTTGGGCGAGTTGGGCTTCTTATAGGTCAAGGGGAGTTGTCTTAAAAATTACACAATTGACCTTATAATGTTTTTCTCCGAGCACCTCGTCCGCGGCTGCGGATGGATCCCGGATTGACCGCGAATTCGACATATGTTCTGTCCGAGGCCGGGGATTGACTGCGGACCTAGGTGCGGATTTCATCCTTGCTCTTTCTTCTCTTTTTTCGATAATGTTATTCTCTAATTGACCTTCCATGCTCCATATTAATTTCAAAGCACTCTTTTAGCTTTCTCCTAACTCGGAGTGGCTCCTGCAAAACAATGAACTCGTAATTAGAACATTTTATTTTATTTTACAATCAAACATAGGTATAGTACAACCAAATTAAAATGTAAATATTAATTAACTTACATGATTATCATCTATTATCAAGTATGCTTACCCGTCTTTATCACCAAAATGAGGGACAATAATGTCAGGTAGAAGGTAGAAAGATTGAGTAGCATACTACTACTACGATTTTAATCTAGATCTAATAATAGATTTGCACTGATTCTAGAAGTTATTTGCGTCAGCTAAATAAAGGGCACAAGTTCAGCCATCAATTGTTAAATAATAAAAACAAAGACCAAGGATTGAGTTTTAGCTTTCAAAGTCTAACTTACTATAATAGTCTCGTACTGTCTTACCTTTTTTTTCTGTTCTTTTTTTCTTCTTTTTTTCCTTTTTACATAAGTGGAGATAAATCGTCTTTTATTGTTTTCTTGAATCAAGGATTTTTTGGAAATAGTCTTTTTACCTTAGGGGGTAAGGGTAAAATTTACATATGTATTATTTTTTTCAAACTTTATTTGTAGGGTTATATTAGATTATTGTTATCGTTGGAGACACATCAAAATACTGGTCAGCTTACATGTTGGTAATTATTTTATTTATATAAGAAACAAATTATCAAAGCCTAATTCTAGGCTGCTCGATCTAAAGATTAACTCATCGCGCGATGAGATGGTTCTAATTGTTCTAACCAATTATGAATGTACACTTAGGTAACATAATGCCATATATTGACGGAAGCAAGCCTCTATCATTTGTGGACATACACTTATTCGCACCTAAAATTTAGATCAAATTTGATAAAATAGTTTAACTTCAAACAACTAAAAAGTAAATTAAGAATACAATCTGTTAGAAATGACAATGTGTATTGAAAGACATATATCTTGCAATTACATGCCTTGTCCTAATTTATATATATGCATCTTTTGTACTTTGCACGTAAAAAAATTAAAATCACAAAAAGATTAACCTTATAGTTCAAAGCTTTAATTCTGAGCTCTTTACTAGAAATCCCACCGGGGAAAAAGATAAAATTGAAGAAGAATAAGCAGTATTGATGAAGAGCTGTGATTTAGAATAGTTGATATTTGGATAGTAATTGATGTTCATGAGTATGTTTTATTACCTTAAGCTATAAGTCCTCCGGTCAAGAAGTCTGTATACGGTAAAAGTCGGGGCTACTTGATTTTACAATTTTGAGGGTCACTTCAAGAGCGAGATCGAAATAGACTAAGAGTGAGCTCGATGTATACGATCAAAATCATATACCTCTAATTTTGAGAGCTCGAGATGTCGCATCGAGGACAAAAGTTTAATATAAACCAAGCACGGGCTCGAAGGTAGAATAAGAGGCTCGAAGATCTAAGTGCTTGAGGATCATCGGAGCCAAGTATGCTCGACCCCGAAATAGTACCAGTACGGATTTGTAACAGAATGAACTAGATTCCTGCCACGTCCACAAGATCATGGCCCTAATCTTGGGATGGGATTGTACGATTTTGTACTAGGCGGTTAAACAGCTGTATCAAGAATATTCCTTACTGTAAATAGAAATATACCTTATTTAGAGTTCACCTATTATATAAATGGGACCCCAATCATTTGTAAAAATCATCTAATTAAGCAGAGAATACACTCTCTACATTTTGCCTACTGTTCTTGAGAGTTATCCTTTAGTTCTACTATTCTTACATTTTTTTTCTTACTTAATTGTTCTAAGCCCATATCGAGGTCACTAAGCTCGAGATCATTGTTGTTATGTAACTTTGGTTTGATTTATTTGTCTCTTTCATTTTTATTTCATATTTATTGATTATTAATTTGTATTGAATTAAATCATATATCAAATTTAATTATTACTCGTATTTTCGAGGTAAACAGTTTAGCGACCGCCGTAAGAGTAATGATAATAGTGATTGTTTATTTATTGATTCTCATTATACATGTTATTTTTACACTTTTTCTTGTCAAAGATTTTCTGATTCTCAAGTAGAAACATGTATAGCACACAAAACATACTTGTTCATTACAACATGGGTCTTGGAGAAAAACGCAATGCAGGGGTTGGTGTACGATCGATAAACCCATAGGAAGTGCCAATAATGGAACCAGTTGATATTAGTTCATGCATCGCTCTAAATACAGATTTAGGCATAGACCCCGTCAAGAACCACAAGGAGACGGGGGAATCAGCCTCCAAGTGATATTCGAGATGCTGCAAGCTCCGCAAATCGCCATTGTTCAACTTTGGAGTCTGAATAAAATTCCAAACATAGTTAAACCGGTTAACACTTTGTACTGAACCAGTGCTAGAAAGGCTCGATGAAAGTGGCTCGAGGACTTACCCCATGCTTATGAGGATGCTCGAAGGGCTAACAAAGAGGATCGAGTCCAGAGAAAAGAAAATTGAAGACAATGACAAAAAAGGTGGAGACCTATAACTCTCGTGTAGACCAGATAGCAGGAGCACCTCCAGTTCTGAAAGGTTTAGACGCCAAAAAGTTCATACAAAAACCATTCGCTCAAAGTGTGGCTCTAATGCACATTCCCAAAACATTTCACATGCCGGATATACCCCAAATATAATGGAACAACCGACTCCAATTAGCATATTACTTCATACACTTGCAGCATCAAAGGAAATGACTTAGAAGTTGACGAAATCGAATCCGTACTGCTGAAAACGTTCAGGGAGACTCTATCCAAGGGTACCTTGATATGGTAACATAATGTACCTCCTAATTCTATTGATTCGTTTGCTATGCTTGTAGATTATTTTGTAAAGGCACACGTGGGAGCCATTAAAATTGCAACGAGGAAATCGGAGTTCAATAGCTGTTCAAGCTTTCACTCAAGGTCTCAATACTCGGAGTTCAATAGCTTCACATCAGTTAAAGCAAAGTTTGCTCGAGTACCCGGCTGTCACTTGGGCCAACGTACATAATTGGCACCAGTCGAATAAGTCAAAAATGATTAACTAGGGAGCTATTCGGGGTCTGTTTATCCTAGCAGGCTTGTGGGTAGGATCAAAAGGGACATAGATCGAGAGCCAAGGTCGAATATAGATCAATCTAAATCGTACAACGGAGACCATAGAGATAATGAGTCTGGTCGATGCTTCGCACAAAATGAGAGGAGAAATGGTCGAGGTCAAAATTCACGAACGCCTAATGCCGAGGAAGATCGCGTTAAATATCAAAAATCCAAATAAAGGGACGACCGCATTCCGATTCTCTCTATTTTCTCAACTAACACTTACAGGCAATCGACAAGGATCGACATGAAGTTTTAAATCTTAAATCACGCATTGCAATATTTTTCCCTTGGACCGATTTTTATCCAAATGGGTTTTTCCAATAAGGTTTTTAATGAGGAAACCATTGTTCGTGCCTACTTAGGGCAGTTCAATAGTATGCGAGATTACCTGAAATAAGCCTCGAGATCTATGAGGCATTACCCTCGAATTTCATCTCTTCGGTTAAGCTTGAAGTAAACTGAAGGTAAGCCCAAAGGGCAAATTCCGAACTAAAAAGGCTATGACCTAGTTAACACGGATCGGAGGTGTCCGAAATCCATAACAAATACGAAATCCCAAAGGCTATCTTAAACCGAGTTCGAGAAAACTCTCATTCGGGGACTATCTACGAAACCTAAGAGCTAACTTTACTTCGAGTTAGAGAAAATCCTCGCTTGATCATTAAAGCTTAAAGACTATCTTAACCCAAGTGCGAGCATACCTCAAACACTCGAGGACTACCTACTCGAGCCATCCTAGTTCAAATTCATAAGACCTCAAAGAGGCACCCCCCTGATATACGGGCCAAGGCCATCATACTTGGGGACTAACCTTTCGGACAAGTTCGAAAGGCTATCCATAAATTATTACAAGAGACATACCCGAAGGCTACGACCATATTGAAAGGCTACGGCCATATTAAAGACTACGGTTAGGTAAAAGGTTATGGGCGAAATAATGCGGCTCGTAGACGTCCAACTTCCACCATAAATTGAAGGCCTTCAAATACTTTGAAATCCCGGTTAAACTTGGCTACCCTCGACAAAATCACAAAGGGCTTCGATAAAATCAGCCCTCAAATAATTTAAACGCTTCGATAACATTAGCCTTCGAAAACGCCTCAAGAGGCATTAACACAAAAGGGTTCTGATCGATAGAACCCTCGAAAAGCCCAATGGGTACAAAAAACACATGTTAAGGCATAAAGAAATTTTCAATAAGTCATTTAGTAGGAAAAAAAGGAAATATTATAGACTTCTTAGAGGCCGAACTAGCCCAACTTAAAGAGCCTAAGGGTCGATCTAAAAGAGCCTAAGGGCCAATATAAAAAATTCTAAGGGCTAACTTTACTTCGAGTTCGAGCAAATACTCACTCGACTATAAAGCCTATGGGCAAATTTCATTTCGAGTTCGAGCAAGTACTCCTCGACTACTACACCCAAGGGCTACCCGAGTTCGAGAAAATTCTCACACGGGGACTATCCATAAAGCCTATGGGCTAATTTCATTTCAAGTTCAAGCAAGTACTCACTCGACTACAAAGCCCAAGGGCTACCCGAGTTCGAGAAAATTCTCGCTCGGGGACTATATTTCGAGCCCAAGGTCCACCTCATCTCAAGTTTAAGTATGTCTTCACTTGACCATAAGGCCTAAGGGATATCTTCATTTCAAGCTCGAGCGAGCACTTACTAAAATATCAACTCTAAGGGCTACCTTACCTCATCAACTCTTGAGCGTAAGAGCTACTCAAACTCAAGTTTGAATGGTCATTCGGGGATTATTGATCATAAACGTTCAAGGGCAGAACTTATTATCGGTCATTACCATCTCAAACTTTGGATATTCAAAAGAAATTTTATGATAAGGAACTTTGACCCGCATAAAATAGTAACATGTTCAAAAGCCATGGAAGTACAAAGGCTTTGTATAAACCTTTTTACAAGAGCTACAGGTCACAATCAAGGATTTCTCGCAAGGGCCGATTAACCTCAAAAGCAAAAAATTTACTAAAAGCATGAAACCTAAGCGGCACAGTCCTCATCGGCATAAGTGTATTAGCCCTTGGAACCTTCCGCCAGACTCGCAAATAAGTCTCGAAGTTTTCCTCAAGATAGATCAATTTCCAAGCTTTTGTTTCCTTAGTCTCTTAAGTCTGATGATGATATCGTGGAAAATCGAGATAAAGATCAAGGAATCAATTCGTTTCTTATCGTTATACTCTAAGAAATACGGGGACTATCTGTATGCGGCAGAAATCAGGGTTACCCGATTTCGTGAGCTCAAAGGTCACTTGAAGAGCGAGATCGAAATAGACTAAGAGCGAACCCGATGTATATGGTCAAAATATTATGCCTCGAATTTTGAAGGCTCGAGAAGTCGCATCGAGGACAAAAGTGCGATATAGACCAAGCATGGGTTCAAAGGTAGAATAAGAGGCTCGAAGACCTAAGTGCTCGAGGAGCATTGGAGCCAAGTATACTCGGCCCTGGAATAGTACCGTTATGGATTTATAACAGAATGAGCTAGATTCCTGCCATGTCCCTAAGATCATGGTGCAAATTCCAAAACGGGATCGTACGATTCCGTATTAGGAGGTTAGACAACTCTATCAAGAATATTCCTTACTGTAAATAAAAATATACCTTATTTAGGATCAATCATTTGCAAAGGTCATCTAATCATTGAGCAAAGAATATACTCTATGCTTTTTGCTTACTATTCATCGGAATTGTCATTTAGCTCTACTTTTCTTACTTAATTGTTCTTATTGTTCTAAGTCCAACTCGAGGTCACCGTTGTTAAGTAACTTTCGTTTGATTCACTTGTGTCTTTCATTTCTATTTCATATTTCTTGATTATTAATTGGTATTGAATCAAATCACATATCTTTAATATCACATATCAAATTTAATTATTACTCATGTTTTCAAGGTAAATAAATCACAATTTGAACAACAAATAATGAGTTCAATAAGTTTTGTAAAATGTACTAAAAGTGTCCATTATCAGTGTTTGCTCTCAAGGCATAATTTTCCACAACAATGATTTTCTACATATGAAAGTTACGCCTCGAGCCCATGCACAGAACAATACTTGTGTTTAGGTTGATAGATATACACTTTTCAAAAAGAAGCTTAGTATAGTTATTGGTCGTAATTTGACTAGAGCCCATGCACAATACAATACTTGTACGTTATTTTTTTTTCTTCTATCTAGAGAGAGGGTTCAACTTCTAGAAATAAATAATACAAGACAGCTCACTTACAGCTAGAGAGCCAAACTCCAGCACGTCATCAATATTTAGAGCTACTATCTTAGAATTTCAAATGTGTGATCACATATTGAAAATGTCAACATCAACTCACGCACCAACTTCTGTAAAATAATTGGTAATTTACTTCATGACCATGAATCAGAAAATAATAAATCTTATTTATGCGCAAATGTTTTAAAGCTTCCATTGCCTGCCACATTATAGATTATATTACTATCAATTCGCTAGTTTGGTCACGCCTTCAAGTATTTAAACTTTAATCTCAAGCAAGCTGGAGGCGTTTAAATGTATGTTCATATTGTATATTTAGCCTCGTCACTATCCATTATTATATTCCTGAAAAGAAATTAGTTGAATATTCATTTTTTTTTTGTTATTGTTTTTAAGTTTTACTTTGACCAGACATATTTGTTCCAAAAGATTGATGTCAAGTTTTGAACAAACAACAATTGTCTGTGGATCAAAACTAACACCGACTAACTTCGGTAGGTATTGGGATCTGACCAAGGACAACCGTCCGACACTCATGAGAGTGTTATCTCTTGATCACTCAATCATACAACTATTACTCCAAGAAACCAAAATGAAAAACAAAGAACCATAACAAATGGAAAATATTGGAAATAGAGTAACAACAACAACAACCCAGTATAATTTCACTTAGCAGGGTCTGGGGAAGTGTGTACGCAGACCTTACCCCTACCTTTGGGTAGGGAGGCTGTTTTCAAATAGATCCCCGGCATATTTCCCTCCAAGAACTTCCCACCTTGCTCTTGGGGAGATTCGAACTCACAACCTCTCGGTTGGAAGGGGGGTTGCTTACCATCAGCCCAACCCCTACCAGCCACCACACCTCACCTTCGACCACCACTCTAACCCTAACACCCTACTACCCTCCCACCTTTATCTCAACCTTAATCCCGACCCTCAACCCCTGACCGCGACACCGACCCAACTTCGACCCCCTAACCAACAACCCACAAGTGCCCTGACCTCTCATTCGATTTCACCACGAACTCAACCCTCGACAGACCCTCGATTCCCGACCCCTAATGTAAGCGCCTAATATGTGTGGATTTTAACGTTTTTATAAGTGTCTTTTTGCTATAATTTTTAGTCCGAAAGTACTAATTTTGTCCCATATTCAATTGAAAATGATTGAATCGTAGGTGTGCTGGAAAGTAAAAGTTCAATGAAGAGAAATGACTAAAGAGGAGATGTTCTAGCCAAATTAAGTAAAGAGGAAAAGTGTCGAGATAAGCGTGAGCTGCAGAATTACAACTGCATCTGCAAAAGCGACTGTGGTCCGCAAACAAAGAAATGAAGCTTTAGGAGCTTTAGGCAAAAGTGCGGTCCGCAGTATAATATGTGCAGACAAACTTGGTTCACAAAATAGATTCGTGCTGACAAGCTTGAAAGAATAAAGAATGAGCAGTTCGACAAGTCTGAAACCTCCTGAAATGCGGTCTGTAGAAAAGTTCGGCCGCAAAAGCTGATGTGATGTTACGAAAGCTGAAGTGTGACCGAAGAACTTTCCCTACTAAAAGCACAGGTAATATCAATCCAGCAAAGTGCAGACCGCAAAAGTTAATGTGCGGCCGCCAGAACCCTACGAAGGACATTTTGTCAGAGATTTCAGAAGCCCTATAAATAAAATTTTATGACATCTTAAAGATATATTTTCATTGTAGCAGCTAGGAGTTAGTTACATTTAGCTATATTGAGAAAGTTTGAGCTACAATTGGAGAAGATTATCCACTCTTTCTTTCATTTTTGATTTTATGTTTTTGATTTTTTCTTATTTTTATCTTTCCAAGTATTTTATTATGAATGGTAAGAATTTTATCCAAGGTTGTGATCCAACCTTATTGTATAAATATTATGGGTTATTGTTATTATGCTTGTTAGTGATTTGGTTAGTTTTATTTATCCTTGTCTATGTTTGAAAGTTAGAATTGATAGTTGAAAATATTGATTAGAAAGAGGAACTTATTTTAGAAAATCTTGACTAATAAAAAATTAAACTAGTTGAATTATTGAGTAGTTCAATAAATAGATTTGAACTAGAGATAGGAATAATCTAACTTGGGCTCATATTCAATTACACATATAGCTACCCATTTGGACTTGAGAAAGCTAAGTTGGCAGTAATCACTCTTTAACCGAGAGGTATTAAGTGAGTACTTGGGTATTGAAATCCATAACGACCGTGATCTCTCAAACAAGCATAAATTGACCTAACTCATTAGGTTTACACCTAGGATAATATTACAACCCTAGGTATTTTTTCATTTGATAAAACATCAAAAGTATTTTGCTTATTACATGGTTGCTAGCTTAGTTCACAAATCATCTTATTTTAATTAGTGAAATTGATACACCACTTTGTTTGAAAGATAAATAAAATTATATCAAGTTTCTCACTTAAATATTTACCACAACATCCGTATTAAACTCCTTGAGGTTTGATCCAACTCACGTTGGGTAACTATTATTATAAAGATATGCCATTGCGTGAAATTTTGTGGACCGCACTTTTATTTGTGCGGACGTAAAAATAGATTGCAAGCAGCAAAGGATGGATTATAGTGGTAGAATCTGATTGCGGACCGCAAATGCAAGGGCAACCTACGTGCTAAAATAAGGAGTCTCTGAACTTTTCTGAAAATAGGCGGAGCCAATTTTGCGGCCTATGATGCAATTTTGCAACCTCATGAGAGCACCATTAGAGAAGCCATTTAAAACAGGTTGACAGAAGTTAGGTTGCACTTGAAAAAGTGAAGATCGCACAACAATAGGCTCTCTACCGCCTAGGTAATAGAGTGCGACCACAGTTGGAATTTGAAGCCGCACTCACTCTCTCTAAACTAATCCAGGAATACGTAAAAACAGAATATTACATCCGCCTTTTACACTTTTCTCCATTTGACCTTATCAACAATGTTCGACTAAAAACTCAATTGCACGCACGATTGTGCACTTTCAGTCATTCTCGTTCCGGTCATCAAGTTTTCACTAGCACATTCTGGTATGCAACACTTCGATCTTGTTTAATTTTCTTTTGAATTTTTTATTTTTAACTTCTTTTTTAGGTCATATACGATTGCATCCCTTTATCTATTCTATATGGGGTAATATAAGAATAGGGTATTTGTAAAATAATATTTAGAATGGGTTAGAATTGTTGTTATTATACTTTTATACTGTTATCCAGTTAAATTCAAATTGCATAACTTAGATGTTCACTGAGCATCGTGCTTACCCAGTTAAATTCAATAAGATTGCATAACTTAGATGTTAACTGAGCGTCGTACATAGTTGTTCCTGTTGGTTCTTGATTGTGCGGACCACATTTAAATTTACAGTCTACATTGTTGGTTTAAGCCTCCTGGATGATTACTTAAGTTCTACGGCTGCAACTTTATTGTGTCGATGGAAGTGGGAATCTTACGGCTGCAAAAAAAAGGTCCGCACTATCCTTCAAAGAACTTCTCTAGGACCTGATTACTTTTACTCAAAGTGAGGACCACACTTTTAATCTGACATATCGCGATTGGATTTTTGCGGGCCGCACTTCCACCCTGCCCTACTTATTTTTTATAATGAACCCCCCCCCCCCCACTCCCCTCTGATTTATGCTTTTCCCTATTGCTAATGTGACTTATAATTACCTTACACCTCATGCCAATGACTTGTATAACCACTGACAACTCTTCTTGTGTGTCAAAAAATAATGGTACGATCAAATAAAAAGGCGTAGACTTCAAAGGGTCGAGGTAGAAAAAGGGCAGATGTAGAGGTGCATTGCCACCTAGTGTACAAAAAAATGAATACTAAGAAAAAAATAGCTAGCGGGGGAGAGGAAGAATCTTGTTAGACTCTGATTCATATGTTCTTTCTACGGAGGCCTCCAAAGGAAACTCATTGCCTTAGTTCAAAGACATTAATGAGGAGAAAACGCAACCATAGGGTTAGTCTGAGCCCCGAGCTGAGCCTTCAAAATATCAAAACATATCCAAGGCACAGCCAGCACTATCCATGAGTCCAACGAACCTGCACTTGACTCTAATTCTTATAATGCCCTTCACGGCGAAAAAGGGGAAAGATTGAAAGGGATGGGAAAGAAAGGACCAAGAAGAATATGTTCTAGAAAGACCACTTCTTGAGTTACAATACGTTTGTGGACTTCAAAAGGAGTGGAAAAAAAGATCCTTGATTCATGAGAAGTGATTCCTCACAAAAGATCTAGACAAATACAATATGACAGTATTGGAACAGTTTATAAGAAAAGGATGGATGCAGTTCACTGAAGAGCTAGTTGATGTCAAAGAGCATCCTATCCGTGAGTTTTACGCCAACACAATGCACATAGTCAAAGAGTCCAATTTACCAAAGTGCGGAACCTCAAGATTAAATTTGGTTAGAGAACATTGAATGCATATCTCGGACTTAAGAATATCTAGGCTTTGAGGATGTTGAGCCAAAGAAGTACCTAGATAACTTAGATGAGAAGAAGGAGATCCAACCGTGGTCTGTTGAGATTCTTGCACTAGAGCCTACCCCTCCAAGGATAGGTTCTAGAGTGCCAATATTCCGCAATACCTTGAGCTACAAGGCAAAGTGTTGGAAGAAATTTCTGAGTACAAGACTTGACTCGTGCTTGAAATAAAAATCTACCATTAGAGGGGGAATTGCGCATCGCTTCCATCATAGCCGAATATCGAATTAATGTGGGTGCCTTGATGTTAGCTAATATTACTTAGGTATCAAAACAAGGAAACACTTCCTACCCGTACCCTTGCACCATCAAAGAGTACTTGACATATGGAAAAGTGGAGTCTAGACCATTTGACACTAAGTTAAGCCAACTGGTCCCTTTGATCTGTACAAATTGCAATACCCCATAAACCCCAAGTCCTAGAAGAGCAACCAGCTTCCCACTACTACTAGCCAGTCTGATCAGCTTGTAGTAGCAGCTTCTAATCCTTCTAATATCCCCTCATATTCAGCTGAGCTATTTACTCATGCCATGGAAATTGTTATCTACTCATGCCACGGAAACTACTTCTGAGCCACCATCAGCTTCTGCTCCACTGCCTATACCAGCTTTGAGTCTCGTTCCAGTGCCTACTGGCCAATTATCTGCCTTATGGGTTTCTCATATATTGGAGAGTCACAACAACTAGGTGCATACAGCTAGATCAAATTTTTTCGAGCTATCTAGTGTAGTCACTAGGCAAGCTTCTACACAGCTAGACACTCCTGAAACTTCTGAGAAGCTTGAAAAGATGTTGGACAACCAAAAGGTGATCATGGATACTTGGTTCAACAAGGTGCAATGATCGAGAGGTTGACCAATCAGGTTAAGAAGATGAGGAAGAATCATGCCAGCAAGAAGTCAGTTGAGTCACTACGGGCTAAAGTGAAATGGATAGGTGAGACAGACAACTTGCTCTTTGACATGTTGACCTAGCCATACCCAACTGAGACTTCTCAGGATGCCCCTACCACTCACACTGACTTAGCCTTGCATCCAGCACTACTACTGTGGTGTGTGACATATTCACATATCAAGTAGTTCCCACGGATGATGATACCATCTATATAGCTGAGTCAGCTCGGACTGACCCACCTGCTGATACCTTGATGACTGAGGATGCTTACGGAGTTTCTTTTCTCCTCTCTAATCTTTAATTATATTTTGTTACAAATTGGTACAATGTTTAATTTTATTTATGGGGTGGAGAATTTGATTTAATTAGATTTATTTTATGACATTGGGATGTAATAATTGGATGATACATTTTGTGAGTTTTTAGTAGTTTGATATATTCAATAATGTATACGGCAAAATCGAAGGGTTTAACTTCCCGTCATTACGACACCTCGTAAACACATCTCGAATGCTGGAGACTACGGCCGAGCTTCCTCCCTCGAGGGTCATCAACGCTCGACCTCAAAGCAGTACAGACCAACAGTTATGGTGAAAGTGGTAAGTTCGTAAGGAGCGTGAGTAGAGCTGACAAAGCCTAGTGGACTGGTCTAAAAATGAACCAGTGCATTAAATGGTTATACAAGCCCATATATTTACAATTAATGTATGTGTACTATGTTGGGGTTTCTCCTTCTATATAACGGGTATCCCTATCATTTTGTAAGGTTCTGTTGCTCAATACTAAGTAACACATGAACATTCTCTCTACTCTCTAATATATTCTCTTGAGTTCATTAGTTCGTTTATTGTTTATATTTATCATGTTCTATTTATTGTTCTTCATTTATTGCCTATTTTTGCTCATAAAAGAGCCATCTTTATAACTCACATAACTGTTATCAACAGCTATAATCTTGATACCAAGCACCTTACTTAGAATCCATTGCTTAACAACTAGCATAAAAATAGATCTCGTATTTTTAGAACCTCGTAATCAAATTTAATTGTTATTACTATTTTAAGGGTAAACAGTTTGGTGTCCACCGTGGGGCTAAAAATAATAGTGATTATTTTCTTTCTGGTTTCACTATACAACGCAAGTTATCTTCACACTTTTTCTTGCCCGAGATCTTTGATTTCAGGTCAAAATATTTGATTCAATAAACAACAATCTTGAGAACCATGGACAAAATGGATTAGATGTTCCAGGTATTAGTATACCACCACGAAACTCTATGAATGCACCAAAGCCGATTCCCATGGACGTGATCTCACGCGATGCCCAACACATCGATATAAGCTCCCACACTAATAAGAGCGTGCACCAAGGAGGCCAACAAGAAGCTCAGAAAACCCTGACTGGGGAGAATGGGAGGTTAGCCTTCACGTTATTATTGAAATGTTGTAGGCGCAACAATGGCTATTGCTGAGCCGCAAAGTCTCCAGAAAACTCCTAGCACAGTAACACCTGGGATGGCTCCCCCAGCCGAGTAGGTACCAGAGAGATCAAGAGACAACGGGTCAGCAACCGACCTCACTATTGTAAAGATGCTCGAGGACCTCATTAGCAGGACTGAATTGGGCGAGAAGAAGATAGAGGCCAATGACAAGAAGGTCGATACCTAAAACTCCAGGGTCGACCAAATTCTAGGTGCACCCCCGATCTTAAAAGGTGTGGATTTAAAGAAGTTCGTACAGAAGTTGTTCCCACAGGACGCCTCCCACAAACCCATTCCAAACGTTTTGAATGCCCAATCATTCAAAGTACAACAGAACCCATGACCCCAATGAGCACGTTACCACCTACACTTATGCAGTGAAGGGCAACGACCTAAAATACGACAAGATTGAGTCCGTTTTAGTGAAAATTTTTAAGTAAACACTTTCTAAAGGGGAAATAATGTGGTATGACAACCTGGACCCAAACTCGATAGATTCATTTTTCATACTGGCGGATTCTTTAACTAAGGCACATGTTTGTGCCATCAAAGAAGCAACGATTAAATCTGATGTCTTCAAGATTAGGCAGAGGAACAATGAGATGATACGAGAGTTCCTATCTCGCTTTCAAATGGAACGAATGGAACTACAACCAGTATCCAACAACTAGGAAGTGCAGGCCTTCACTCAAGGTCTGAAAGAACGAAGCTCCGCGGCTTCAAAGTAGCTGAAATAGAATATGGTTGAATATCCCGCCCTGACCTGGTCGGATGCTCAAAACCGATATCAATCGAAAATCACGGTCGATGATGACTAACTAGGAGCCCCTCGGGCTCGATATACCTAAGAAGCCATCAAAGAGAAAAAGCCAAACAAAGAAAGATACCAGCCAAACACCGAAGACAGAAGAAATACCCTGAGGCGCAACATACCCCACAATGATCGAAGGATGGAAAAAGGACAGAATCCTCGGGGACTCATAAACAAAGCCAGATTCGATAGGCAGTGGGCCAATAGAGGTACCTCGGTTGTCGAAAATACAAATTCAATATTGACGTATCAGACATCCTGTTTGCCATCAGTAAAATCATAGACGCCGGGTGGCCCAGGCCTATACAATGAGATCCTTCATAAAGAAATCATAACTTAGTGTATGAATTTCACAACACGCACGACCACAGGATTGAGGATTACCACCAGCTGCGAGAAGAAGTAGCCAGACTACTCGCTAAAGGTCACTTCCGAGAATTCCTAAGTGACCGGGCCAAATATCAGTTCTGGGAAAGGGAGGCAACCAAGAAGAATGAAAGAAATAAGCCACAACATGTCATCCACATGATCTTGGTAGGCATCGATGCCCCACAAGAGCCAATGATGAGAAGAACAAAAATATCCATCACTAGAGAAAAGAAAACTCGGGTTGACATACCCGAGGATGCTCTCACCTTCAGCGACAAGCACATTGAGACCTTGTCTCAGCCTTACAACGACACACTGGTAATCTCTTTCCTTGTATATACATTTCAACTTAAATGTGTACTTGTGGATCCAGGTAGCTCGACCAGCATTATCATATGGGGGTGATAGAGCAGCTCGGACTTCTTGACTAAATCATACCTGCCTCTCAAATCCTCAACGAATTCAACATGCCAAAGGAAACAATGAAAGGGGAAATCACCCTCCCAGTCAACATGGCCGGCATAACCCAAAATTTCAAATTCCATGTCATCGAAGGAGAAATAAGGTACAACACCTTCCACGGAAGGCCATCGATACACTGCATGAGAGCAGTACCATCCACCCTCCATCAAATGATGGAATTCTCGACAAAGGATGGTATTAATATAGTCTATAAGGAATAGCATGTGGTAAGAAAAATGTTTGCGGTGCACGATGTAATACAGACACCAGTACCTCCACCCTGGAAGGAGCCAAAGGGTAATCAAACAGTAAAATAATGATAGCAAACTACATCTTTGGTTAAGCCAAACTAAATAAAGTAGAAGACCAAACTGCATCCTCATCACAAGCGACTGAAACATATAAGGGCTCGAAACATTACCGAGCACATTATACACTAAGGTATGATCGTCTCCCTTTTCTTTAAATGCATTCTATGCTAACTTGAGTGCAAGTATCCTATCAAAACGATCGAAGCACTTCCCAGCTCGAAGGCCTTAGTTTTCAAAAGCATGTGTTGAACTCTTTTCCGTCGACCGGGTTTTTATCCCAAGAAGGGTTTACCGGCAAGGTTTTAAACTAGGCAACACCCACATGCTACCTAAGAAAGACTCAACAAGTATTCATGGCTTCTTTTGCAGTCGACCTCGAATACTGGAGGGCATCCCCCCAGAAGGCCACCTACTTAGAAAAGCCAAGATATGCTAAATGAGGACTCAATAGGAAAATGATGTACCAGGCCAAACGATCAAACGAACCGTGTATGTATATAATAGCCAAGTCCCTAACAGCGAAAGCATGTATACTTGTACAAATGAATAGAAGAATACTTTCCATTAAAGCATTTCACTCTTCAAAAGAAACTTGACATTTTTGTAAAAACGTCTCCTCTATCAAAAATTTTCCGAATACTCCGGGATTAGCGTCAACAACTCGGAACAATGCAATCCTCGAGTCAGATCTCCTAATGCGTAAGCCCTCAATAAGGCAATATCAAGATCACGGAACAGCTCCAGAGCCAAAAATGTCCAAAACACTCGGGGATTGTCATCACTAAACTCAAGGCCACATGAGCTCAGGTCGGAAGCACCAAAATCGTAAATCCTCAATGAGGCAATAGCAAATTTACTAGTAATGGTTCCCGAGCCAAGTAAGTCTCGATGAATCAGGGATGGTCGCCAATTGCCACTTATCAAAAACTCGAGGCCATGGGACACCAAGCGGTTAGACTCGGCCTCGTAAGACCTATATAAGGAAACAACAATCTTAGACCTATATAAGGAAACAACATTCTCTGTAAGACCTCAAGAAACGCATGAACCACACTTGTACCAAGTGGCAGTATCTGTAATACCTCAAGCAAGGCATGAACCATATTTGTACCAAGTATCCAAAACAATAAGACCTCGAAGGCATGTAAAACATGTAATACCTTACTAATAACATAAACCCGATCTCAAAGTTAAGGCTATATATCGAACTTGTAAGACCCCTAAAAGGTGTACCCTCGATATAGACGGTGAAACTACTTTAATTGAGAATAAAAGGCTTCGACCAAACACAAATGACTATGGTCACAAGGTTGTACCAACAAAATTAACGTGACTCAAGGATGCCTGACCATCACTACAAAATCACAGGCCTTCAATTACTTCTAATCTACTTCAAAAAGAACCGGTTAAACTGGACACCCTCAATATAGGCAAAAGAGCTTCGACCATGTCAACTCTAAATTACAGGCTTAGAGGTACTCAGCCATCGAGCCAAACCTCCTAATGTGCTAGATCATCGCCACATAACGACTCATAATTGAGGTTTTTATCAAACCGTCGAAGAGTCGGGCAACCACAATCTCAAAAATCCTTAACGAAGGAAAATTAAACCCTATATAAAAAGTCGCATCGACCCAAAGCATAAGATCCATTGTCCCCAGCCTATATAAAAGGTCGCGGCCTACAATAGTATTACTCGTTAATGGTTGATCAAATTTGATATATTCGCCCTCAGAAACAAGGAGTTCTGCTCCGGGGGGGATAATATCAACCACTTGACGTCCATCCGACGCATCCGTTATGGTTATCTCATACCCACCTTAGGGGCTGCCCAATGCCCCACCGACTTAGTATAGCCTCTTTATTCGGGGACTTCAAGACCCAAAGCGTAAGAACCATTGATGCTAGTTTATGTAAAAAGGCGCATCGTCCTAATGCGTAAGAGCCATTGTCGCCAGCCCACATAAAAGGGTGCATTGACCTAAAGCATAAGAGCTACTATCGCGAGCCTACATAAAAGGTCGTATCGAACCAATGCGTAAGAGCTTAAGGTCCTACTTAAAATTCAAAAACATAAGGGTCAAATGAGCTCGAATCGATACCCAACTCGGAGGCTAAACCCAAAATAGTTGACCAAACACACCTAAAAGCACAACCATGAGAGCTCAAACGCCAGCTTATACTAACATGACATATCGACCGAGCACGTAAGAGCCTACGGGCCAGCCTAATGAGCCCCAGGGCCATACTACGAATCTAAGGATTCCTTGCAAATCAAAGACCAGTACATCTGGATAAAATCAAGGCAAAATTAAATGCAGGAGGAATGAAACCACAAGGTTTCTATTTATACATATGTACGAGAAAATGCAAGCTCCATTTATAGACATACTTTAAAAGTATCTATGTCCCCCTTGGGGACTATGGCCCTTCAGCCTCATCTTTGCTATCCTCGATGTCGGATAGAAGTAATCGAGCACCACGTTCATCCGGCCTTACCTACTTTACCTCTTCCGAGAGGTCAAAGCCCATAGCACGGATCTCCTTGAGGGTTTTCCTTTGAGACTTACACCGAGCATATTCCTTGCTCTTGTCCTCACATTCAAGGGTCCTTCTGAGCTCAGCTTGAGCATCAACAGTGTCCTTCAAATAGACCACCACCTTCTGGTTAGCTTTAGTTCGGCTCATTACGGCTTCAGCCCGGGTATCCACAACCTCAGCCTTTACCTTTAAAATCTCAGACTTGAGCTTCATAGTCATATCTGTCTAAATTGAGCTATTATCATGAGCTAAGTGAAGTTGAAACTCAAAGGAAGAAGCTTTAGACGGAGCACCCTTCCCCACTGAAGAGTGAACCGCCGCTTAAGCCTTTTACTCATCACACTCGTGCTTGACTCCGCTAGCTTCGTTCCGAAGGCGCTCCAGGTCCTCCGTCTTATTCTGCAACTGAAATAAATTAAACATTAGCCTCAGGAGTTGTAAGAAGGAACACACACCCACTCGAAACAAAATTACCTTCTCTTTCAGGTAGCTCTCATAATTCTAGCTTTGACTCGCCTCATACCGCAAGCGTGCCAACTTGACTTCCTTTTCATTGCAAAGGAGCCTAAGGGATTTCTCCCCATCCAAAGCTTTTTGCAGCCTGGCCTCTCAACGAATCAGCTCAGACTTAAGCTTGTCAAAGGACTGCAAAAGAAAACTCAATAGGGAAGGGAAGGCGTGAAACTCGAAAGGCCTGTGCCAATACTCACCACAGTGTGAAGCCACTAGGCTTACTTGATGGTCGAGGGTCCATCATCTAGTCTAGCTCCCTCAGCCCCGAAAGAATTGACCCTGTTGGAGGACGATCGCTTGGTGTAGATGATACTGGGTCTCAAGTATCCCTCGAAACACCTTCAATGGAAAAAGAAGATGACAGCAAAGGAGAAACCGCCTTTCCACAACCAAAAATCAAGGGAGTAGAAAGCTCAACCAATACTTCCACTCCGATCCCACGACCAGAGTTCACCTTGATTTGAGAATTATCCGCCTTCTAAGGTATTTCTTGCTTATTGTTATCATTCTTTAGCCCAGAAGCTAGCAATCCTTCTCACACTCCAAGAGGGCATGGCCTCGCCTCAAAAGACTCCCCGATTCCTAAAATAAGAGGGTTAGTACGTTAAAACGAGAAAGTGCCTTTCCAAATTAAAAAAAAGGAAGGGAATAAATCGCACAGCATATACCATAATGTTTTTCATCCCATCTGCCCCTAGAAAAAGCTCACCACTTACACTCCTCATAAGTCAAGTGGGTCTCCAACTACCGAGCCCAGCCCGGTAGATCAGGGATCTCACACGGCATCCATGAAATTGCTGCAGAAAAGGAAAAGAAATTGTACTTACAGAGCACACCTTCTCCATTATTAAAAAACTGCAAAGGCATGATTCTACCACTTACGTGTATAATTCCATTCCTCAGAGAATGACATAAAATCAACAGGGATAATAGCAACAGTCCGTACTCGGATGAATCGACGCATCCATTCCCGATCTCCGTCTTTTTCATCATTAACTACAAAAGGGTGATCGACCGGCATCGTAAGGTTAGTAGACCTCGATGGTGAAAAGATCGGTACAGCCTAATAAGATAATTGAGCGCGCCATGCCTTCTCCGCTAATAACCTCATCATCAACACTATCCGTCAAAATGATTGTGAATCTGCGCCAAGGTATCATGATACTTTCGACAAAAGTCAAGCACATCCCTATCAAGGGGGCCCAGTGTGAAAGGATACGTGTAGACATTCAAAAACCTCTCGGCACGATCTGTGATGCTCTCTTCCACGGAAGGTATCTGTAATACTACATTTTCCCCCTTTCACAGTCTTTCCTCACAACCTCGAGGTGTCCCTCTCCTATCGAAGAAGTAAACTTCAAGGTATGCTCCGATTGATCCTGAGCATCAAGATAATTTTGTGATGAGAAGCCCACTTTAAAGAAAAATGCCCCGAGTTAGGGCCTGCCTGGCATCAGCAGTGCTCCACCAACAAGGCGAGAACTGGAGGCAGAACTCTCTCCTCTTTGCCGAACAGATCTTGATGTCGCAGTCATAATTGTGGTAAAATTAGAGAACTGGAGCAGGAAATTGGTCAAGAGCGTTAATACTGAAATAATGAAAGGCTTACACAGGAAAATAGGATAATTACTCAGAATGGTAAAATCTACAAAAGGGCGAAGACGGCCTTATATATGGAAAAAGCGGGGATAATCAGCCTGCCTCAAAGACCGATTAAAAATACTGGCCAAAATCACTTTGGGAAGATGTGTCAGTAGGATCACCTCAGTCACTTTGTATGTGTGTCGTATATTTGACGATGCCATGTGATGCTTTGTGGTCAGAGACACCCGCAACGGCGAAGCCTCGATATGGTACCGATCTCGAGAACCTATATTTAAGAGAATATAGGCTCCAAAAAGCCATTAATATCACTACAAGTGCCGAGATGGTACCCGATCTAGGGGACCTTCACCAAGAAGAAGAATGGCTATAGAAAGCCATCAATATCGTTATAAGTCCTGAGATGGTATCCGATCTTGTAGACCTCTACCAAGAAGAAGATTGGCTCCACAAAGTAAATGACAACATTACAAGTCCTAAGATGGTACCTGATCTCGAGGACCTCCACCAAAAAGAAGATAGGATTCAGTAAGCCATTAGCATCATTATAAGTCCCGAGATGATACCCAATCTCGAGGACCTCCACCAAAAAGAAGATAGGCTCCAGGAAGCCATTAGCATCATTGCAAGTCCCGAGATGCTACCTGGTCTTGAGGATCTCCACTAAAAAATATAAGCTCTAAAAACCTACTCATATGGGCTCGGCCTCGAGGCATCTGAGCAACCACCGCAGGGTCTAAAAGGCTAAGTTGGAAGCCTTACTCTTATTCAACTCAAAGTCATGGATCCCAATGACCCGAGTTTGCCAATCCAATATGGGTTCGGTCCAAGGATGGGCAAAGGGTACCACGGGAAATCATGTTAATCAGTTAAGAGCCATAGGAGATACTCACACCAGGGCTTGACACTCACGCCAGTCAGTAAAGTAATGCATTCATATTCTTCATAAACGCAGGTAAGGGGTCCTTACATATGACTACAAAAGCCCGTGAGAGGTCCTTACATATGATTACAAAAGCCCACGAGGGATCCTTACATAGAAACAAAGAAGCAAACAAAGTGTATATATAATAGAAGCCAAGAGTCTAATATATACTTGGGGTACATCATCGGCAGCAACATAATTAAGGGAAAAGATGAAGAAGAGGAAAGTGATGTAGAAAAAGCAAAAAGAAAAGATGAAGAAAAAGTCTTAGCTTTCCAAAGAGCAAAAGCTTTCATCAGACCAAGAAAACTACAGCTTGATAGAAGACTTGGCAAGCTTCGGCCTTACCTGGAAGGCTACTTTGAGTCCACTTCTTGGGATATTGCGCAGTGCAAGTTAAGTGGCTGGTACTGCCACTTCACCCATGAAAAGAAAAAGGGAAGAAGTACTACACCAGGCTGGAGAAGGGAGGTGAGCAGCGATGTATAGTCAAAACGCCCTCCCGAGCAGCGGTGTAGAGTACAAACATCCTCCTAAGTCGAAAACATCGGCCCTTCTATCTCATCGTCTCGATCCAACGACAACAGCAGTACAAACAATAACAACAACAACAACAACAAATACAACAAAAATAACAACAATGATAAGTTGATGCAACCTAGCTCGGTAGGGAAGAGCCTTAAGAAAAGGACATGGCATGACTGATGGGAACGCTGCCATGCGACCTTAAGGTCGCAGGCCTTAAACATAAAAATAACAATGGATAAGGGTGAAGAGAATAAAGGGGTAAGAAGCTATTAGAAATTACTTGAATGAAGAATTGATTCGAGAAAGCTCCCACTTATAGAAAAAGGGAAACATAACCTACAAGCACAATTAATAGTCTTTCAAAAACATAACTAACAGAGCCATCAATGTCTTTGAAAGTGTATCGGCAGGCACAATCAATGCATTTTTTAAAAATGGAATGACGACGATATTATGGATTTGACGAATAAAAGGCGACAATGCAATGAATAATTCTAGAAAAGTGGACCGATGGGACGTCTCAGTTATCACAAAGGATTACATCATCAATATGACATCATCGCAAGAAGTTCGAAGAGATGGATATCAAAGTCATTTCTTATCGTTCCACTCTAAGAAGCGCGGGGACTATCTGTATACGTTAAAATTGCAGGGTCCAATTTCCCATTGTTACGAGACCTCGTAAGCACGTCTCGAAGTCTGGAGACTACGTCTAAGCTTCTTCCCTCAAGAGTCATAGACGCTCGACCTCGAAGCAATACAAACCAACAGTTATGGTGAAAGTGGGGATTTACCAAGGCAAGTGAGTAGAGCTGACAAAGCCTAGTGGATTAGGCTAAAAATAAACCAAGGCATTAAATGGTTGTACCAGCCCATATCTTTGCAATTAATGCATTTGTACTATGTTTAGATTTCCCCTCCTATATAAAGAGGATCCTTGTCATTTTGTAAGGTTTTGTTGCTCAATACTAAGAAACACATGAACATTCTCTCTACTCTCTAACATATTCTCTTGAGTTTATTACTTCATTTATTATTTAAATTTATCGTGTTCTATTTAGTGTTCTTCATTTATTGCCTATCATTGAGCATAAAATATCCATCATCATTGCTCTCATAACTGTTATTTCCCCCTCGACTACCCCGAATCGGCATCCAGCTCAACCCCGAGGTCTAATAATCAATAGCTCGAGGCCTCAGATCTGCAACCATTGGGTTCGATTATCTTTCCATCTTTAAGCTACAATCTTGATTCCTAGCACCTTACTTAGCATCCACTTCTTAACACCTAGCATAAAAATAGATTACGTATTTTAGAACCTTGTAATAAAATATAATTGTTATTACCATTTTCACAGTAAACAAAAATAATAATTAATAGTTTTGTGTTGTTAGTGTAAATAACTTGTATACAGCGAAATCGGAGGGCCCAATTTCTCATCATTAAGGCATTTCAGAAGATCATCTCGAAGCCTCGAGGCTGCAAGGCTGTGTCCGAGTCTCATCCCTCGGGATTCATTAATACCCGACTCTGGGAAATGGTGACCACGGCAATAATAGGATAGAGGAAGTTCCCAAGGTACACGGGTAAGTCTGACAGAGCCTGTTGGTCTACTATAAACCCGAATCAGGGTGTCATATCTAGCTGTCCCATGCCCATATCTTTGCAATTATTGCATTTTGTACTATGTTAGGATTCTCCTCCTATAAAAAGGGGATCCTTACCTTTTTGTAAGGCCTGTTGCTCCAATTACTCCGCACGAAATACACAAGAACATTCTTTTAACTCTCTAACATACTCTCTTGATATTATTGCTTCCATTTATTATCTTCATATTTGTTCTTCATTTATTGATTATCATTGGCCATAAAGAGCCTTTGTTGATTATTTTATAATTGTTATGCCCTACCCCGATTACCTTCGATAGCTTATAATTGGCCATAAAGAGCCTTTGTCTCACAAATCTAGCATCAACTATTTAACAGCTAGCATAAAAATATATCACGTATTTTTAGAGTCCTATCAACAAATTTAATTGTTATCACTATTTTCTCGATAAACAGTTTGGCTCCCACTGTAGGGATAAAAATAATGCTAATTATTTTATTGTTGGTTTCATTACGTAATGTAAGTTATCTTTCATGATTTTTCTTGTGCAAGATCTTTGATTTCAGTTTAAAATGTTTGGCTCGATAAATAGAGTTGAAAACGACAATCTTGAAAACCACGGAGAGACTAGTGTGGCTGCTTCAGAAGTTGGTGTGCCACCACAAAACCTCGAGAACGCGCCAGGACCAATTCCAGTAAACATAGGTTCACGCGATGCCCAGCAGGTCGATATAAGCTAACACACCAATATGAGCGTGTACCAAAGAGACCCACAAGAAGCTTAGAAAACCCAAACTAAGGAATAACGTAAGGTTAGCCTTCAAATTATTTTTTGAAATGTTGCAGGCATAACAGCTAGCTATCGCTCAGCTGCAAAATGACCAGAAAACCCCTAGCACGGTAGCACCGAGGACCACTTCCCTTGCCGAGCAGGTGTCGGAGAACTCGGTGGCTTCTAAGCAGTTGAAAAAGAATTTTGTCGAGTATTCCGGTGCGACCTAATCGGACATCCACAACCAATACTAGTCAAAGATTAGGGCCGAGGATGACCAACTAAAGGGCCCCATCGAGCTCAGTATACCCAAGTAGGCTTCTAGCAAAGGAACTGAAGCCAAAAATATAAAGATATCAGCCATACATTGAAGATAGAAGGAACTACTTGAGGCACAACCCACCTCGCAATGATAGATGAATGAACCGAGGACAGAATCCTCAAGGACTCATCAACAAAGTCGGATTTAATGGAAACGCAAGGCCAACGGGGGCACCGCGCTTATTAGAATTAACTTCAATGTTGATATATCGGACATCATGTTCGCCATTAGTAAAATCAGAGATGCTAGATATCCCAAGCCTGTATAGTCGGATCCTTCTCAAAAGTACCATAACCTAGTGTATGAATTTCACAACACGCACGACCATAGGACTGAGGATTGTCACCAGCTCTGAGAGGAAGTAGCCAGGCTACTCAATAAAGGTCACCTCTGAGAATTCTTAAGCAACCGGGTTAAGAACCAGTTCCGGGAAAGGAAGGTGGTCAAGAAGACTTAAACGAATGAGCCGCAACATGTCATCTACATGATCTTATGAGGCATCAATGCTCTGCAAGAACCCGTGATGAGAAGGACAAAAATAACCATCACCATAGAAAAGCGAACCCAGGGATCTGCACTTGAAGATTCCCTCACATTTAGCGAGGAGGACACTGAGACCTTATCTCAGCCTCATAATGACATTGTGGTAATCTCCTTCCTTGTAAATTCATCTCAAATAAAACGTGTACTCGTGGATCTAAGAAGCTCGGCCAACATTATCAGGTCAAGGGTAGTAGAGCAGCTCGGACTTCTTGATCAAATTGTCCTCGCCACTCGAGTCCTCAAATTCAACATGGTAAGTGACACAATGAAAGAAGAAATCACCCTCCTAATCAGCGTGGCCGGCACAACCTAAAGTGTCAAATTTCATGTCATCGAAAGAAACATGAGGTACAACGCCTTGTTCGGACGGCCGTGGATACACTGTATGAAAGCAGTACCGTCCACCCTCCATCGGATGACGAAATTATCGATAACGATGGGATCAAAACCGTCTACGGGGAACAGCATGCGACAAGGGAAACGTTTGCGTTGCACTATGGGACACCAGCACCAATATCTCCATTCATAAAAGGGCCAAAGTGTAGCGAAACTACATCTCCAATTTAGCCCGTTTAAACAAAGAAAAGGACCGTACCACATCTTCATTACAAGCCACTAGGGCATATCGGACCTCAGACCATCATCGGCATATTCCATACTAAGGTATAACCGTCTCCCTCTTCATTTTGTGTTTCATACTAACCCACATACAGGCACCCGATCGAAACAACTGAATCTCTTCCCAACCTGAAGGCCCAAGGTTGCAAAAGCATGTGTTGTACTCTTTTCCTTCGGCTGGGACTTCTCACTAGGTAAGTTCCCCCTTATCTTTTTCAATGCTTTAGGGATCGGTCACAATAAGAAGGAGTTCTGCTTTTTTCCCTAGCATATACTAAAATAGAGTAGACTGATCGGACGACATGAGCATCAGAGAAATAAAATGGATTTCACATCGATAGAAAGAAAGTCCTTTCTTTCTCTGTCTTGGTAGTAGCATCAGCCTCATTGCCCGGTATGGCTTGATAGTGGTATAAGGATTTCCCTGTAGGTGGTCCACTTACTATATTCTTCAAGAAGACGAGATTAACCCAAATCAAAAGAAAGCTTCTTATCGAGAGATAAATTACAGGAGAAAGCCCTATATTGGCTTTCACTGCCCTTAGAGAAGAAAGCCTTAGAGTAAGGGAAGGGAAGCCACTGGCCGTCTATCTCTACTTCTCTTTTATACTCGCCTTTCGGTAACTCGTTATACTAGTTAGACTCACTTCAACCGAACATAATAAATGAGTTGAACGAATAGCTCTTCGAGCTTGGAGTGAAAACAATAGAACTAGGCTCGAAGAGCTATTCGTTCAACTTATTTCGTTTATTCCACTCGCTTCATCGGATAGTACTAATTGCAAGGCTAGTGTGACCTACCTTGGTTTCATCTCAAAAAGGGTTTTACTGGGAAGGTTTTTACCGAGGAAATCGCTATATGCTACCTAAGGAAGATCTAACAAGTGTTCAAGTCTTCTTTTGCAATCAACCTCAAACACTGGGGAAATGCCCCCGGAAGGTCATCCACTCGAAAAAGCAAAGAAACGCCAAATGGGGCCCCAATAAGAAAATGATATACTGGGCCAAACGGTCAAACGAACCGTCTCCGTATATTCGGGACCCCAATGCCAGAGACATATGTACTTTAATCGAGTTTATCAAAGCATCTCATACTCCAAGGAAACTCAGCATTTTTTGTAAAAACAATTCCTTAATCAAAACCACCCAAACACTCAAGGGACAGGCATCGACAATTCAACCCCTAAACGACCTCTAGGTCAGGACTCAAACACATAAGCCCTCAACAAGGCAACATGAAAATCATGGAATGTCTCTAAGGCCGAAAATTCCCCGAATGCTTGGGGACTGGAGTCACAATCTCAAAAAAATGCACGACCTCAAGGTCGGGATCTCCAAAATTGTAAGCCCTCAAAGAGGCTATACAATGTCTAAAATTAATAACTTCCGACCCAAGGTACCCTCAATGACTCAGGGACTATCGCCAATCACAATTCATTAAAAAACCTAAGGCCATAAGACCCTGAGCGGGCAGACTCGATCTCTTAAGACTACATAAGGCAACAACAATATCAGTAAGACCTCAAGAAAGCCATGAACAATACTTGTACCAAGTATCCAAAACAATTAAGACCTTACTACAGGCCATAAGACCCAAATGGGCAGACTCGATCTCATAAGACCTACATAAGACAACAACAATATCTATAAGACCTCAAGCAAAGCATGAATAATACTTGTACCAAGTATCCAAAACTGTAAGACCTCACAGGCATGAAAAATTTGTAAGACCTTACTACAGGAATAAACTCGATACCAAAGTTATGGCTATATATCAAACTTGTAAGACCCCTAAAACGGAATACCCTCAATATAGAAACCTAATCTACTTCACTCGGCACCAAAATGGCTCCAACCAAGCACAAATGACTACGGTCTTATGGTTGTACCAGCGAAACTAGCGTGACTAGGGGACGCCCGACCATAGCTACAAAATCACATGCCTTCAATTACTTCGATTCTACTTCGAAAAGAACCGGTTAAATAGGGTACCCTCGGTATAGGCAAAAGAGCTTCGACCATGTATACTCTAAATCACAGGACTCGAGTTACTCAGCCTCTGAGCCAAACCTTCCGAGGTGCTCGATCATCGCCGCTAAATGATTGCTAATCGAGTTTCTTCCCGAGATGTCGAAGAGTCAAGAAAATATTATCTCAAAAAGTCCTTAACGAGGGAAACTAAAGCCAACAAAAGGTCGCTTTGACCTAAGGCGTAAGAGCCATAGTCGGCAGCCCGTATAAAAGGCCGTATCGGCCCAAAGCGTAAGAGCCATCGTCGCCCGCTCACACAATCCTGAAAACTTGAGGGTCGATTGAGCTAAAGTCGAAAACTGACTAAGAGACTGAACATAAAATAGTTAGTTACATATGCTTAAGGGCAAAGTGTAAGAGCCATTTTCGACAGCCTAATGAGGCTCATGGCCACACACGTAAAAGATCACTTCGATCAAAGGCGTAAGAGCCATTGTCGCTAGCCCATACGAACATAAAAGCTTGAGGGTCAAATGAGCTTGAGTCAAAACCCGACTCGGAGAATAAACCCAAAATAGTTGAACAAAAGCATAAGAGCTCAAATGCTAGCTTGTACTAAAGGTCACATCGACCAAGCGCGTAAAATCCCACAGGCCAGCCTAAGGAGCCCAAGTGCCATATCACGAATCTAAGGATTCTCACCAACTTCAAGACCAAATCATCTGGAGAAATTAGAAACAGAAAGAGGTATAGAAGAAATAAATCCACAAGGTTTTCTTCTATACATAAATGCAAAACAACACAATGTCCATCTACAAACATGCTTTAAAAATGTTACATATAAAATTGCAAAAATTTACGCCCTCCCCCTGGGAGATACGGCCTTCCGACCTTATCTTTACTTTTCTCGGTGTCGGACAGGAGTAACCGAGCATCACGCTCGTCCACTCTCGCTCGCACCAACTCTTTTGAGAGAGAAATCCCCCTAGTAAGGATCTCCTCGAGAATCTTTCTTCGAGACTTGCAATGAGCATATTCTTTGATCCTCTCTTCGCGATTGAGGATCCTTCTCAACTTGGCTTGAGCATTAGTAGCATCCTTTAAATAAATTGCCATCTCCTAATTAGCCTTAATTCGGAGTACCGCTCCAGTCCGAGCATCAACGATCTCAGCCCTGACCTTCGAAAGCTCGGATTCAAGCTTCGTGATCATATCTGCTTGAACTAAAGCATTGTCATGAGCTAAGCGGAGTTGAACCTTGAAGGCAAGAACTTTATCCAAGGAAATCTTCTAAATCCTGAACCTCCGCTCAAGCTCTTAGCTCGGCATAGTCACTCTTGGCTCAGTCAGTTTCATCTCGAAGACGTTCCAGGGCTTCCGTCTTTTTATGCAACTGGGATAGATGAAGTTTTAGCGTCAGAAGCTAAAAGGCGGAACGCATACTCACCCGGGAAAAAAGACCACATGCTCCATCAAGTAGCTCTCGTAATTAAAGCTTTGGCTAGCCTTATATCAAACAAGTTTTCCTGGTCGAATTTCTTTTCCTTGCAAAGGAGCCTAATGGATTTATCCCCATCTAGAGATTTTCGGAGCTAGGCTCCATGACGGAGCAACTCAGACCTAAGCATGTCGAAGGCCTGCAAAAGAAAACACGATAAGGAAAGGAAGACGCGGGATTAGAAAGGCCCATGCCGAAGCTCACCACGAAGTGAAGCCACCGGACTTCCTTGAAGGCCGAGCACACATATGACAGTCTAGCTCCCCCGGCCCTAGAAGAATCAACTCCAGTCGAGGGATGGTCTTTTGAGGAACCATCTTTCCAGAATCACGAACCACAGGCACGGCAGGCTCAGACGATGTTTCCGTCTCCAAGCCCCGGCCGCGTTTTGCCCCACTCCGAGCAACATCACCTTGCTATGGCATATCCCACTTATTATTGTCATTCTTTAGCCTGAGAGTTGGAACCCCCCCCCCCCCACTCACCCTCTCCGTAGGAGCAAGGCCTCACCTGAAAAGGCTCTCTAATACCAACAACAACAAGATTAATATGCCGAAAGGGAAGTTGTCTCTCCAAATGAATGATGGGAAAGGAAAAAGTAGTACAAAAACACACTGTGATGTTTTGCTTCCTATCTACCTTGAGACGAAGCTTGCCACTTGTGCTCCACAAAATTTGAGTGGGTTACCAACTCCCGAACCCAACCAAGAATATTAGGAACATCGCTCGGCGCCCATGAAACCGCCACAGAAGAGGAAAAACACGGTTACGAGACTAGCCTTCACTATAAACAAATTTGAGAAGGCATGGAATGTACAACTTACGTGTATAGTTTCATTCCTCAAAGAATGGCATAAGTTCCAGGGGGATAACATCAGCAGTCTGAACCCGGACGAATCAACTCATTCATTCCCAATCCTCATCTTCCTTATCATCCACAACGAATGGCATGGTCGACCAACACCGCAAGGTTAGCAGACCTGGGTGGTGAAAGGGTCGGTACAGCCTAATGAGGTGATATAGCATAAATTCAAGCCTCGCCTTCTTCGCAAAAAATCTCATCATCAACACTATTCACCAAACGATGGGTGGATCTATGTCAAGGTAACCTGATACTTTAAAAATAAGTCGAGCACACCTCTATAAAGGGGGCATAATGTGAAAGGATATGTATACACATTTAGGAATACATCAACATGATCTGAGATGCACTCACCCGGAGAAAGTGTCTGTTCACTACTCTCTCCCTCCAATCAGAATCTCTCCTCACTAACTCAAGGTGCTCTTCTCCTACGAAGATGTTATCTCCAAGGTAAGATCTCATTGATCCTGAGCATCGGAAGCGGAACTCTCCCCCTCTACCGAGTAGACCCCGATGTAGCAGTCATGGCTATAGCGAGACTAGTGAACTGAAGAAAAAGCCTGTGCAAATACTTTTTTATTGGGGTAATGAAGGGCTCAACGCCGAAACGAAAGGATATCTATCTAAAAAAGTAGGATCTCCAAATAAGCAGAAGCGACCCTATATATGGAAAGAAACAGTAGTGACTCGCCAGCCTAAAAGGCCAACGGCATTATTACCATTCTAGATGTTGTACCTGACCTGAGGATATCCATAAAAAATAAGATAGACTCCAAGAAGTCGACAATATCTCCGCTAGTCTCGAGGTAGTACCCGACATCGAAGATCTCCATCAAGGAAAAGCTAGGCTCTAAGAAGCCAACGGAATCATTGCCATTCCTAAGGTGGTACTCGGCCTCGAGGACCTCCATCAAAGAAATGAGTTAGGCTCCAGGAAGCTAATGACATCGTTAAGAGTCCCTAGATGGTACCCAACCTTGGGAACTTTCGCCAAAAAGGAATCAGGCCCCAAGGAAATAAGCATTTAAGCTCCACACATATGGGCTTGGCCCTGGTATACCGTTTGAGCTCAACATACCATCCTCCAGGATCTATCTACAGTACCTTAAGGCTATCTACTCTAAGTTCAAAGCAAGTTTCTAGGTTGTCCAGATTTGTACGAACCTCCACCCGGGGGCTGCCCTCAAAAGTTCAAAGGAAGTCCCTATCCACGGGCCTCCGGCAAATTTCTCCTCAAAGGTTACCACGGAGCCTAAATGGTAACTCACGATTTTAAGGCTCGAAGCATTACACTCATTCGACTCAAAGTAAGGGGTCCGAGGACCTTGGCTTATCGGACCGATCCAAGCTTGATATTGGCACCGACTGGTAGAGCCATACATTTTGAGTCGTCACAAACATAGATAAAGGGGAACATAGCAAGCGTCAATGACAAAATTGAGGAAACAACATCATATTCATAAACATTCAATTACAAAAGCTCATGAGGCGTCCTTACATATGATTACAAAAGCGCATGATGGGTCCTTACACTGAAAGAAAGAAGCCAAAGGGTACACATGTAGTAAAATCCTGGAACCTAGTCTACTCTCGAACGTTCATCTCCGGTAGCAGCATCTCCGATCACCACAGTCTCGAACATGCATCATCGGCAGTGATACCTTCGATTGCCACCTCCTCTAGGTTCCCATCTCAATCACACAGAATAATATCTCCGAGGGAAAAGATGAAGAAGAGGAAAGAGGGAAGACGAACAAAAGGAAAGTGAGACAGAAGTGGCAGAAAAAAGAGACGTAGCCTGCTGAAGCCAAAGGTTGAAGATTCAGCGGGCATCAACACTACTTACATGGCCACTCAAAGTCCACATTCTGGGATGTCCTATCGTGCAATATCAGTGACTGATTGTTCCATTTTATCCCTTAGGAAAAAACCCGAGGGCTGAAGTTCTACACCATGCCAGAGTAGGAGATTGAGTAGCGGTGTATAGTCCGAACACTCTCCCAAGCAGCGGTGTAGAATCCGAATGACTTTCTAAGTCGGAAGAAGTCGGTCCCCCATGTAACATCACCTCGAGTTAGTTACGACAACAGTAGCAGTAGTAACAACAACAACAACAATAGCGATTAGACAATATAATCTCGTTCACAAAGGGAGTGAGTAGGGGAGCAGGGGGTGGTCCTGCGGGTAGGGCGGGAGGTAAGGGTGGGGAGAGGGTAGCGGACGCCCATAGATTAAGGATTGGGTCATGGAACATAGGCACTCTGACGGGTAAGTCCATAGAGTTGGCAAAGGTTCTCCAGAGGAAGAGGGTTAACATAGCATGTGTTCAGCAGACTAGGTGGAAAGGGTCGAAGGCGAGGAATGTAGATGGGTTTAAGCTGTGGTATTCTGGGGACTTGAGGGGTAAGAATGGAGTGGGCATCTTGGTGGATAGGGACCTAAGGGAGTCCGTGGCCGAGGTTAGGCGAGTGAATGATAGGCTAATGTCGATTAAGCTGGTTATTGGGGGTTGCGTCCTCAACGTCATCAGCGCTTACGCGCCGCAAGCGGGCTTAGACGAGGAGGTTAAGAGGCGCTTTTGGGAGGACTTGGATGATCTGGTGAGTAGTATTCCCCAATATGAGAAGTTAGTTATTGGAGGGGATTTCAATGGTCATATCGGGGCCGATGCTGGTGGCTATGATGAGGTGCACGGTGGCTTCGGCTTTGGGGTTAGGAACAGAGGAGGCACTTCGCTGCTTGATTTCGCCAGGGCTTCCAAGCTTCTGATTGCGAACTCGACTTTTCAGAAGAGGGAGGAGCATTTGGTCACCTTCAAGAGTTCGGAGGCGAGGACTCAGATTGATTACATCCTCATCAGAAGGAGCGATAGGGGTATGTGCAAGGACTGCAAGGTTATTCCGGGAGAGTCTCTTTCAACTCTTCATAGACTCCTAGTGATGGATGTCGGTCTCTGGGTGAAGAGGAAGAGGAGGGGCGCTTGGGGACAACTGCGGATTAGATAGGGTGCTTTGACTAAGGAGAAAGCACAGGAGTTGGAAAGGAGGTTAGTTGAGGGCGGAGCTTGGAGTAGTTCTGGGGAAGCGGACGCTATGTGGACAGTGACGGCGAACTTGGTTAGGGGGGTAGCACGGGACGTGCTCAGGGTAGCCAAGGGATATTCAGGCAGACATCAGGGTGATTGGTTGTGGAACGATGTAGTCAAAGGAAAAGTGGAGGTGAAGAAGGCGGCGTTCGCTAGGTTGGCAGGGAGCACAAGCGAGGAAGAACGGGAGCGAACAGGGTGATCTATAAGGTGGCGAGGCAAGAAGCAAAGATGGCAGTCACGGAAGCTAAACACGCGGCGTTCGGTCGCATGTACGAGGAACTAGGGGAGAGAGGCGGGGATAAGAAGTTATTCCGGTTAGCTAAAGCAAGGGAAAGGAAGGCACGTGATCTAGACTAAGTTAGGTGTATCAAGGGCCGGGATGGTAGAGTTCTGATAGGGGAGTCCCAAATCAAACAGAGGTGGCAGGCTTACTTTTGGGACTTACTTAACAAGGAGGGGGATCGTAACATAGAGCAAGGGGAGTTGGGGCATTCAGAGCAATATAGAGATCTTGGGTACTGCAGGCGCATTAGGGTGGAGGAGATCATGCGGGCTTTACGTAGGATGAGTAGGAGTCGAGCGATCGGGCCTTACGAGATCCCAGTGGAGTTTTGGAAGTGCATGGGTAAGTCAGGAGGGCAGTGGCTCTCCAGGTTGTTCAATGCGATCTTCAGGACCAAAAGTATGCCGGATGAGTGGAGGTGGAGTACAGTGGTGCTCTTGTACAAGAACAAGGGGTACATCCAGTGCTCCAACAACTATAGGGGTATAAAATTAATAAGTCACACGATGAAGGTTTGGGAGAGGGTGATTGAGGTGCGGGTGAGGGAGGTGACATCTATATTTGGGAACCAGTTCGGTTTCATGCCGGGCCGCTCCACTACAGAGGCTATCCACCTTGTCAGGCGGATGGCGGAGCAATTCAGGGATAAGAAGAAGGACCTGCACATGGTGCTTATCGACTTGGAGAAGGCGTATGACAAGGTCCCAAGGGAGGTGCTATGGAGGTGCTTGGAGGCGAAGAGCGTGCCGGAAGCCTACATCAGAGTAATCAAGGAGCTAAGACTAGGGTTAGGACGGTGGGTGGTGAATCAGACCATTTTCCAGTGGTCATGGGGCTCCATCAAGGATCGGCGCTGAGCCCCCTCATGTTTGCCTTAGTGATAGATGCTCTAACCCGACATATTCAAGGGGATGTGCCTTGGTGAATGCTATTTGCTGATGACATAGTATTGATAGATGAGACGAGGTCGGTGTTACTGAAAGGTTAGAGGTAAGGAGACAGACTCTCGAGTCTAAAGGTTTCAAAATAAGCAGATCTAAGACACAGTACCTGGAGTGCAAGTTTAGCGCCGAGCCGAGCGAAGTAGGCAGGGACGTGATGATTGGTTCTCAGGCCATCGCCAAGAGGGACAGTGTCCGATATCTGGGGTCTGTGATTCAGGGGGAGGGATAGATTGACGGGGACGTCACTCATCATATAGGAGCAGGGTGGTCCAAGTGGAGGCTTGCATCAGGAGTCATGTGTGACAAGAAAGTTCCACACAAAATCAAAGGGAAATTCTATAGAGCCGTGGTTAGACTTGCGATGTTGTATGGGGCGGAGTGCTAGCCCGTGAAGAACTCGCATGTTCAGAGGATGAAGGTTGCGGAGATGAGGATGCTTAGGTAGATGTGCGGACACACCAGGCTAGATAAGATTAAGAATGAAGTTATTCGAGAGAAGGAGGGGGTGGCCCCGGTGGATTAGAAGATGCGAGAAGCGACGCTGAGGTGGTTCGGGCATGTGCGGAGAAGAAGTCCTGATGCCCCGGTGAGGAGCTGCGAGCGGCTGGAGATTGTTGGGGGTCGGCGAGGCAGAGGGAGGCCTAAGAAGTATTGGGGTGAGGTGATTAGGCAGGACATGACTAGAATGCAGGTTTCCGAGGACATGACCCTTCATAGGAAAGTCTAGAGGTCTAGAATCAGGGTTGTAGGATAGGGGCTCCTAGAGTTTTTCGTACGCCTCATCCGTGGTTGGGTGTGGGTCAGCAGGGTTACCCATAGATGATTTGTGTTTTAGCTGATGTCCCCCATATGGCTGTTAGTTATGGTAGTTACTGTATGATATTATTGCATGCGATTGTATTTATGTTTCGTATGTTTAGATAATTATTACGCTATTTACGCTATTTCAGCCAGAGTTACTAATGCTTTATTGTTTTGTTTTTGTCTTTGTTTTTGTATTACTGTTGTTTTTCCTTTTGTCCTATGAGCCGAGGGTCGATTGGAAACAGCCTCTCTGCCCTTTCGGGTAGGGGTAAGGCTTGTCTACATATTACCCTCCCCAGACCCCACCTGGTGGGAGTATACTGGGTAGTTGTTGTTATTGTTGTTGTACAATCTTAAGGCCGTGAACCTGAGCATGGTGGTTAACAATGGAGGAAAATAGTGAGGAGAGAAGAATGGATAGATGTTGAAAGACACTTGAGTAAGAAGATTGTACCGGAAAGCCTCCATTTATAGTAGGAGATAGTATGGCCAATGACACCACAATTCCTTTGAAAAATGGATCGGCAGGCGCAGTCAATGAATACTTGAAAAATGTGTTGGCGCCAATATTATGGCCTTGAAAAATGGGAATCAACAACGCATTGACTGACATTGAAAAGACAAGTCCATGGGATACCTCGGTTATCGTGAAGGATTACATCACATGTTGACATCATCAGTATGATGCCATCATAGGAAGCCCGAAGAGCTGGATGTCAAGGTCATTTCTTACCACTCCTCTCTAAGAAATGCAGGGACTATCTGTATACGGAAAAATTGGAGGGCCCAGTTTCTCGCCATTAAGGCATTTCAGAAGATAAACTCGAAGCCTTGAGCCTGCATGGCTTTGGCCGAGTCTCCTCCCTTGGGGTTCATCGACACCCAACCCAGGGGCAATGGTGACCATGACCATGATAGGAAAGGGGAAGTTCCCAAGGTACACGGCTAAGACTGACAGAGCCTGCCGGTCTACTCTAAACCCGAATCAGGGTGTCATATCTAGTTGTTGCATCCCCATATCTTTTCAATTAATGTATTTTGTACTATATTTGGATTCCCCTCCTATATAAAGGGGATCATTACCATTTTGTAAGGTTTTTTCTCCAATTACTCCACACAAAATATACAAGAACATTCTCTTTACTCGCTAACATACTCTCTTAATATTATTGCTTCCATTTATTATTTTCATATTTGTTCTTCATTTATTGCTTATCATTGGCCATAAAGAGCCTTCGCTGATTATTTTATAACTGCTAAGCCCTACCCCGATTACCCTCAATCGCTCGTAGCCGAGCCTTAGGATCGACCTCGAGTCCCCGAATTGACAAGCTCGAGGCCCCAAATAACTAGCCTATCGATTTATTATAGCTCTCTCCTCAACTTTATTTTTTTCCTTAAGTCCCATTTATCTAGCATCAACTGCTTAACAACTAGCATAAAAATATATCATATAGGTTTAGAGTCCCATCAACAAATTTAATTGTTATTTCCATTTTCACGGTAAACATAATTGTGCTTTTATTTCTAGTCATTGCCAATAAGTCTTTTGTTTCCTTAATGCAACGGTTCTTTCCAAATTTTTCTCTTGTGTGAACCAGTGACTTTTCTCTAGAATGAATAGTGTGACAACTTTCTTAAGGGAATTAGTTTGTTGTATGTTTAGATAGTAGTAGTAAGTACTAATGAATAAAATCCCTAATGAAGCTCTTCTATGAAAACATGTTATTTATGTTTCATGTGGCACCAGCATAACTAACTGCATGCATATGGTTTGAGACAAGGTCGTTCAGAATCATTTTTGAGGAAGTAACTCTAGTAAAGTGACTTTGAGGCTCTTGAATTGTCTTTGATAATCACAGGGGTAGTTGCGTAGACCATAGAGATTCTTTAACTCAATTGTGGTTATTGTGGGTTTTAGACTCTATCTTATTTTACGGTCAATTTGCATGGGAGATGGTGTAAACTGTTGTTGCTAGTCCAAGTGCTTTTGTGGATAGTCTAAAGCATGTCCTGAATGTGCTTCAAGATGAAATTTTGAGTTTGCTTGGTTTGAATGATGATTTTGGGCTTTCCTTACACCGTTTAAGCTTTCAAATGCCACCATATGGTCATTATCCCTAGTCAACCCCTTTGAGTTTTTTGCCTTTCTCTTTTGGTAACTTTGCTTCAAGCCTTTTACCTTTCGATCATGATCTCCTCTTGGCACCTGAACCTTCCTAAGCACTCACATGTAATACGTGGATTAAACGCCTAAGTTTGGGGGGAGAGTTGAGGAATCCAAAGAGTTATCAAGGCATCAAAAGAAAAAAATGATCTTCATGAAAAAATAAGGAAAAACAAGTAATGTGAACAAAAAAGAGCCCGAAAAGGGCCAAAAAGGAAGATTGATGAAATAGAGTGAACCAAGTATCTCTAGCATCAAAATCAAGGAAGAAAATGAATTAAATTATCAACAAATAATGATGGAAAGTATTTATAGCCTCCAAGAATAAGAAATAACTCTAATGGATCTATTTATAATGTTCTATGACGAATGTGAGCCAAGATATGATAAGTGAAGTCCTTAAGAAAAGGTGTAACCCCTTGTATCACATATAGTATCCTACCTCAAAAAAGAAAGGCTTAATTACAACCCGATAGAAGTCCTATTTGATTTCAAACTGAGTATGCTTACATTAGTGGATATGTACATGAGGGATAAGCCTATGGTACTTGAAGCATAACTTGTGACCATTCGTTGTGAGAGAAGAGTGAAACCTTTTATGCACTAGAAATTGAGTGTTTAATTTTGAAGCGAGAAATGCAAATGGAAGGTAGAAAGGAAGAGTTTGCAGTCCACCATTATAAGCATGAAAGAAGAAGAATCCTAAATAAATGAAGTTAACTCTTGAGACTCAAATGTCACACTAGTTTCATATGAGATAAGCAAGTTACACCTTTTTTGAAAACGCTGACACCTTGTTTAGAATACATGAGTATTGTGGGTATATGTTGGTCCCAATTGAGTATAAACAACTTGTGGGTGACTTCTTAAAATGACCTTAGATTGTGGGAATAAGGGTTCTAATATAGTCGCTAGAGGAGAAATCAAATATTTAAGTTGTTGGAGTTGATAAGTGTCAATTTTGACCACTTATCAGTGTTTTCTTGCTATTGTTTTCAGTCTAAAAATACTGACTTTGTCCCCTAATATAATGAAAATGATTGAATTGCAAGTGTGCTAGAAAGTATAATTTCAATGAAGAGAAATGACTCAAAAAGAAGATGTTCTATCCAAATTCAGTGAAGAGCAAAAGTGCGGAGATAAGTGTGGTCCAGGGAATTACAACTGCGGCTGCAAAAGCAACTATGATCCGCTAAAGAAGAAATGTGTCGCAAGAAGAATTGAAGCTTCGGGAACTTTAGGCAAAAGTGCAGTCTGTAGAATAAAAAGTGAATTCGTACGTGGTCTACAAAACAGGTTCACAATGACAAGCTTGAAAGACCAAAGAATGTGAAGCTAGAAAATTCTAGAACCTCCTCAAATGCGGTCTGCAAAATTTAAAGTGCAGCCATAAAAGCTGAAGTGCGACCGCAGAACTTCCCCTACTGAAAGCACATGCAATGTCAATCTAGCAAAGTGCGGATCGCAAAAGTCGATGTGCAACCTCAGAACCCTCTACATGTCATTTTTGTCAGAGATTTTGGATCTCTATAAATAGAACTTTATGACTTTTTTAGGGTATCCTTTCATTATAGCAGCTAAGAGTTAGTTACTTTTAGCTACTTTGAGCAAGTTTGAGCTACTGGAGAAGATCATCCACTCTTTATTTTATTTTTGACTTTATATCTTTAGATTCTTCTTATTTTCATTTGTCCATGTCTTATTTTCTGAGTTGCCAGATTTTTGTTTAGAGTTGTGATCCAACTCCAGTGTGTAAATATTATGGGTTATTGATATTATGCTTGTTATTGATTGGGTTAGTGTTATTCAACATTTTTTATGCTATAAAGTTAGAATTGATGGTTGCAAACATTGATTCATACCTTTTTTACCTTATTCTTGCTTGAGAAAGAAGAACTTAGTATAGGAAAATTTTGATAACAAGAAATTGAACTAGTTGAGCCATTGATTAGTTTAATTCACAAAAATGAACTATAGATAGGGATATTCTAACTTGGAATCATATTCATTTGAACCTATAGCTACTCATTTGGAATTGAGAAAGCTAAATTTCCTATAATCACTCTTTATGTGAGAGGTATTGAGTGAGTACTTTAGCATTGAGGGGCATAAAGTTCGGGGTTGGGTTGGGTCGAATATCGAGATCGAGTGTCAGAATTGGGGCCAAGATTAGGGGTTAAGGACAGGATCAAGGACGAGAATCAGTGGTTGTGGTCAACATTGAGAGTCAGAGTTGAGAGCTGAGAGAAGGGTCAGGGATTAAGATCGTGGGTTGAGGGTTGGAATGTAGGTTCGAGGTTGGGTCAGGTTGGCCGGAGAATGGGATCGAGGATTGGGGATTAAGGTCGATATCGAGGTTGAGAGTCGAGAGTTGGGTCGGATTCAAAGATTGGGATCAATAAAGGGTTGATCAAAAGTCAAGAGATCGGATCAAGATCTAGGATTGGATCCAGGTCAAGGGTTAGTATCAGGGGTTAGGTGTCGGGGTTAGGGCTGGAGTGGGTGTTAGTGTCCAGGTCGGGGTTGGTGTTAGGGGTTTTCTTAAATACTCTTAGAAATATATTTTTGGTTATAACTAATAATCAAACACCAAAAAATAAATAAGAAAACTAACCAATTATTTATTAGGAAAACCTTTTCCGGTGAAAACCTTTTTCATGAAAAATATTTTCCTACCAAATGCTCCCTTAAAGTGTTGAGATTTGAATTAGGGTCTTTTAATAATTAACATGGGATATAGGCCCACCCATGCATCTTACACACACTTTTATTTTAATGGGGTAAAATTGATGAATGAAAGGTGGATATTCATCGAGATGACATGTAGCAGTAAAGACATGCTGGATATGAGTTAGCTAATAGTTGGCACCGGCTACAAGTATACGACTGATGTTGTATACTTTTCAATGACATTAAAACTGGTGATAGGAGTTTGCGAGCAAGATACTAGTTGAAGAAGGCAGGAGTAAAGGAGCAACCGTTATAGAGAATATATGCATTTAAACACGAACTTTATGCAACCCTCATGAAGGGTCTTTGTTCACCTTAAAAATGAGCTTGATTTGGGATCTTGACTCCCTTAATTTAGCTTTAAATATAGAAACCTAATATAGCCTCGAAGTTGATTCCAAAATGATTGAAGATGTCGGATGATCCAAAATACGATGTAAAATCGGATCCACATGAGCATATTACAGCCTATATCATAGGCTCTGCATGAGACTGAATCAGTTTTGCTAAAGAAATTTGGTGAAATCCTAATAAAGGGAGATTTAACTTGGTATTCACTCTTACCTGAATATTCAATTGATTCTTTTGAAATACTTGTAAAAAATTTTATCAAAGCTCATGATGGGGCAAGGAAATTTAATCCATGAAGGAAGATATATTTAAAACTACTCAAGGAAATTTTGAGTTACCGCAAGAATTCATAATCTGGTTCCAAAAGGAGATGATGTTGTTTCCAGCGGCACTGAATGAATGGGCAGAAGAAGCATTCACCAAAGGTCTCAACCCCTTAAATTCTGATGCTTCAAGGTAGTTGAAAGAAAGTCTACTAGAATTTCAGGAGACCACATGGGTTGATGTCCATAATCATTATGAATCAAAAATTAGGGTTGAGGATGATCATTTGGGTTCTTCAGTGTCATTTAAGGGTCGTAATCGCAATCGGAATCAAGAAAAGTTCAAAAATGATGATCCTGATGTAGACAAAAATTATCCAGGAATTGTTCTCAACCTTATATTTCCAATGAAAGATCTGATCGGCCTAGAGCTAAGGGTTTTTAGTCATCATTTTGAACTGGATAGAAGAAAAAATCATGGTTGGATTAGTAGAACTTGTTGGATAAAGAACCATCATGGTCTCGGAATTCAAGATATTCCCAGTTATCGAATTGCAATTTCAACATCAGTTTGTTACAGTTGGTTTCTGCTATGAGAAACATCAAGAAGGCAAGGTTTTCGAAACCAGTTCGATTAGACCAATCAAAGGAATCCTAATTGGTGGTACGTGTTATATGTAACACATGGTCATAACACTGGGGACTATCAGCACCTTCGCGAAGAAGTAGCGTTGTTTGTTGAGAAATGGTCAACTTAAAGAATTTTTAAGTGATCGGGCAAAGAACAACTACGAGAGGAGTCGAGATGCAACAGAACCGGCAAAACCAGCCACATGGTCTCCCTCCCTAACAATAAACATGATTTTTAATGGTGTTGAAGTAAATGGGTTGATGTTTCCAGCTGCAAAAAATGAAGATATCAGTGACTCGTGGAAAGAGAATCTAAGAAGCAACAGAAGATGACAAAACCACCTTCAAAGTAAAAATTGTCGACAACCTTATTTTACCGTACAATGAGGCTCTGGTAATATCTTTAAATATTTCAAACTCTAAAATTAAATGTGTGTTGGCCGATCCAGGTAATTAAGACAATATTATCCAATTGAGGGTCTTGGGACAAGCAAAGCTAACCAGAACTATAGTTTTGGTGGTAAAGCTTCTAGTTGGGTTCAACTTAACAAGCATAACAACTTGATGAGAATATGGGCTACAAAGTGGTGATGAAACCCACCTTGTTAGAAGTTGTGGATGGCGATATGGGCTATAATATAATTCTTGATAAGCCGTGGATCCACGAAATGAAAGTTGTATTATCAACCTACCATGAATTGTTGAAGTTCCCTACACCGGATATGATAAAGAAGATTACAGGTGATCAACTTGTTGCAAGGAAAATGAACGATATCACCATATCTATCGGCAAGGCGGAGGGAACCGACATGTAGAAACTATAGGAACCAGTGTTAACTTTCCCTCCGGTACCAACAAAACACGATGGAGAGGAAGAGACATCAGATGTTTACCAAGGGCCCAGATCTTTCCAGGTATCGAAAGAAACAGATTCAATGAAGTCAATTGCAAGAGATCTTGAGCAAGTCGTGTTGTTTAAAGAATTCTCGGAAAGGAAAGTTTACTTAGTAAGGGGATTAAGCCCCAAACTCAGGCATAGAATTTTTGAATTTCATAAAGCTAAGATTAATTGTTTTGAATGGTCTCATTCATATACGATAGGTATTCCACTAGAAGTGGTTTTCCACATATTAAGCTTGGACTCTAATTTCCCTCCAACAAAATAGAAGAAGCAGCAGTTAGCCGAGGTTAGGAAAATGTTTGTTAGAGAAAAGATAACCAGGTTGCTAAATATAGGTTCAGTACGGGGAGTAAGTTATTCTGATTGGTTAGCTAGCATAGTAGTTGTACCCAAAAAGAATAATAAGTTTTAGAATTTGTATAGACTTTAAAAATCTAAATAAGGTTGCCCTAAGGATTTTTTTTTCATTGTCAAACATCGACCAAATGATCAATGTTATGGCTGGGCATCAGTTGTTGAGTTTTCTTGATGCTTACTCCGGGTATAGTCAACTTAGGATGCACCCGGAGGATAAATAAAAACATCATTTATCATAAATTTCTATATAATCCTACAATGTGATGCCTTTTGGGCTTAAAAATACTGGAGCCATCGGAGGCTCATTAATAAGATGTTTGAGCGTCAAATTTGCGAAAACCATGGAAGTTTGTACTGATGACATGTCAGTTAATTATCTAAGTGCAGGGGATCATTTGACCCATCTTCAAGAAATATTCGACATCTTGAGGAAGTAAAACATGAAGCTAAACTCGGAGAAATGCACTATTGGAGTTGGATTTGGGAAATTTCTTGGCTTCTTCATTTCTTAAAGAGGAATTGAAGTAAATACCGAAAAGATTAAGGACATAGAAGATACCCTTGACCAACTGAAAAGTGTTAAGGAGGTGCATAGGTGGACGGTAGGTTAGCGGCCCATATCAAATTCATATCAAGGCCATTTGAGAACGTCACAGTTTCTTTTCACTATTAAGGAAGAAAAATGGATTCTTGTGGACTCCAGAGTTTTATCAAACATTGAAATACTTGAAGAGATATTTGTCCTTTCCTTCTTTTGATGTCTAGACCAAAAGGATGGAGAATAGTTGTTAATTTTTTAACGAGAAAAGGTGTTGTGGTAAGTTCAATTCTAGTCTGAGAGGAAAGATACGTGATTTCCTATATATTATGTTAGTAAAATACTGCGACATGAGGAAACACGTTATCCACACCTGAAAGGTTGGCTCTAGATTTCGTAGTCACCTCTTGAAAGCTTAGACCCTACTTTCAATGTCACCCGATAGCCGTTGTGACAACTTTTCTGATAATGAACATCCTTCATAAACTTGAATTATCGGGTCGTTTGGCTAAATGGGTAGTTGAAATTAGCAAATTTTATATTGAATATAAACATAGGATTGCGATAAAATCATGGGTCTTGGCCAATATTGTGGCTGATATTAGTTCGGAATGATACATTTTGCTGCAAAAGAAGCATATATGGTATCGAGAACTATTTTCGGTGTATGGACCTTCTTTATGGATGGAGCATCCAACGTAAAGGGTTCTGATCTTTGGATAGTGCTAATCACTCTTTCAGGAGAAACCATGAGACAGGCCATTCTGTTGACTAATACTGAAATAGAGTACGAGGCTATGGTTGTAGGACTTGAATTAACCCGGGGACTAGGCTCCGGGGTAATTTAAGTACATTGCAATTCCTAGTTGGTGGTATATCAGATATATAGATCTTTGATGCCATAGAAAAGAGCATGAAACAATACTTGACTAAAGTTCAAGTTTTACTCTCCTAGTTCAGGGAATTGTCAATGATCCATATTCCAAGAGAAGAGAATGTGAAAGTGGATGCCTTGGCTAACTTAGGTTCGTCCACGGAGATGAAAAGTATTTAGTCTAGTGCAATTGTTTAGCTATTACATAGGGTCCTAAACGCAGATGGCTATTGTGAAGTTAACTCCTCCAATTTGGTATGGGATTGGAGAACTGCATTGATCGGATAGTTTAAGGCATAGAAAACTACTGGGTGATTCTAAAGCCCCCCGGAAACATCGAATAGAAGTTGCTTGATAATGTCTCATGGATGGAAAATTATACTGAAGTTCTTTCCAGTGTCGGTTGGATTGGTGATTAGGACCATCAGAAGCTTGATATAATGAGAGAAATTTGCGGAGTTTGTGGAAATCACTCTGGTGCGGATTGGTTGGTACTCAAGTTAATGAGAGCCAATTACTATTAGCCCTGGATGGAGCAAGATGCAAAGTTGTTTGTACAAAAATGTGATAAGTGCCAGCATCATGCTCAATTGGTACATCAGCCGGCGAAGCTTTTGCATTCAGTGGTGTCAACCGTGGTCATTCATGAAATGGGGGATAAACATCATTTGTCCTTTGGCTCAAGGGCCCGGGTGAGTAAAAAAATTTTTAAATTTTGAGTGATTATTTCACTAAGTTGTTTGAAGCAGGTGATTTCAAGAACATTGGAGATTGAGAAGTGATTGATTTCATTTGGGATCATATTATTTTCCAGTTTATAGTACCAAAAGAAATTGCTTGTGATAACGGGCCGCAATTTATAGGTTCCAAGATTACAAAATTGTTAGAAAGAATGAAGATTAAAATGATCACATCCTCCCCAAAACACTCAAGTGCTAACGGTCAAGCATAATCAACTAACAAGGTAAGAGTTCAAAACCTCAAAAAGAAATTAGAGGATGCTAAAGGCAGATGGCCAGAAGAGTTGCCGGGAGCATTGTCAGCATATCGAACAATGGCAAAGTAAAGCACATGAGAAACACCTTTTTCCCTTGTGTACGACACGAAAGCTTTGATTTCGGTGGAGATTGGGGAACCGACCATGAGGTATTCCCGAGAAAATGGGTAGGAGATTGATGAAGCAATTTTGATTAAGTTGGGCTTGCCTAAGGTGAACAATAACTTAGTTTGTGTAAGAATTGTGGCACCAAAGCAAAGGATGGAAAAAGAGTATAACCGCAGAGCAAATCTTCGCTAGTTCAAAATTGGAGACTTGATTTTACGGAAAGTAACTCATAATACCCAAGAAGTCAATGCAAGAAAGTTGGGACCAACCTGGAAGGACCTTATTGGATTTCAGCTATAACTAATAAATGTTCATATTAGCTGGAAAATCAAGATGGAGTAAAATTACCAAGCAATTGGAATATGACTCACCTTAGAAGGTATTAGTGTTGAAGATCCTTAATGAAACGAACGTATACGCTGCACTCTTTTTTCCTTCATTCAATTTTTATCCCAAATAGATTTTTCTTGCAAGGTTTTTAATAAGGAAGCAATGTAAAGCGTACTACGAAGAAGGATCGTCAATAGCAACAAAAATTCCATTATTCTAATTCTCATACTTTGCATCTGAACACTAGGGTGAATTTATTGCATAATAGAGCACTAAAAGTGTCAATGAAATTGGGGATTTCTAGAATTAAGAATTATGTCTTGAACTTAAAAATTTTAGTTACTGCAAAAAACCTCGAGTCAGGATAGAGGAGGGTATAACCAGCTCCATAGAAATAAGTTGTACAACTTAGCCGCATGTATTGGCAGCTTTATTTACTTAAGCCAAGCACATGTACAAATTTTTTGGCTTATGTAGATGTGCTTAGAAATGAAAGGAATAAATAAAAGTAATTTTGTTTTTATCTTATTTCTTGTCCGAATGATATTACTTGGTCTTTTTCCGTTAAATGTTACTTAAACTTCAAATGCAAGTGCCAGAATGAACAGGAGACATCCTCTTCAAAAATAGTGTAAACATAAGAGCCCTCTTTTATGAAACCCTCGAATTAGAGGGTAAAAATCGGAATTACGAATGCTCGGTATTACAGTTGACTCGATGTGAAAAATTCCCTAATATTACCAATAGAAAAAAAAAGATACCTTTCGCATAGAAGTTAAGAAAAAAGAGTATCTTTTATATCGAAAATTCCAAGACCCAATAAGGCTCCAGGGTAATTAGAAAAGAAAGAGAGAAAAAATAAATTAGTTTGGTTTATCAGCAGAGTCTAAATAGAGAGAAATCTCTGTTGCATCTTTTGAATATAAAGGTTGCTCAGTATCTAATTCAGCACCTTCGTCCTTATATTCATTTTCAACTTATTCCTCGTTTTCCAAGGACTTAGAGCAAGTGATCGAGGAGCTTGAAGCAGTGGGCCTGGCAGGAATGTTCTTAAAGGCAGTTATCCTCAAATTAAGGGCTTCAACAATGCATTCATCTATATTTGAAATGTAGTCTTTGACATCCTCCAAAGTTTTTCTCCTCATGAGATGAAGTTCATGAGTTTTTCTCAATCAAAAAAGAATCTTCTTGATCTTAGAGTTTCGTTTGGAGTCTTTGGATTTTCGATAGAAACTTCTCATTATCAACCTTCAAGATGTTATATGTCGGGAAAAAGGTCTGTATTGATTTTTGCATGTTCGCGATTTTGCTCCATGACCCTTTTGAGCCTTTCCTCCATTCTTGCCTCTTTTCCTCCGCCGCAGTAACTTTTTCGGTTTTGAACATAAGTTTGCTTCCAGGTTGTTAATTTTTTCCATGGAAACAGACTCGGATTCGGTTCCAAAGTTATAATGTACAGCAGCTCAGCCTACTTGACCTTCAACTCTGCAAGTTCAATATGCAACTGAGTGGACTCTTGGCTATGGGCCATTTTTTATTGCTCAGTTTGCTCCAACTGGGCTTCGAGTTCACCCATCTGAGCAAGCCTTCCCTCTAAATTCTGGAGGTGTTCAGCAAGTTGATCTCGTTTAACAATGATCCGATCTTGTTCGGCAGCATGTGCCTCTTTTATCCTGGATCAACCTCTGCAAGCCCTCAGAGGTGAGGAGGTTAGCCTTTAAAGTCGATTATCAGAGTTTCCAAAAGGCATAGGTTAGCATGTGAAAAGGAAAAAGAGAAGGATAAGATGATACCTGAGCAGCAAGGTGCATGTGTTGATTAAACATTCCATAGAGAGACCGCCCATTTTTCTTCGATCTTTGTTCGAAACCAAAAGCTTCAAGTAGTTGGCTACTCCCATTGGTTTGAAAAGAAAACGGCATTCATCCGAAACCAAAAGGTAACACTGCGTTTATCATTAAGATTTTGGATGAATGCCGGGAAGGCAATTTCTATATTCCCTAGATCGGGTGATCGGGAGAAGTACATAATCCTTTTATTTAGTTGGAACTAGCAACGAGATAGGAAATGATAGTGCAAGTACTGGTGATGGAATAGAAGTTGGAGAAGCATCAGAAGCAAAACCCTCCTAACCGTATGAAACACTAGAGCCCGGAAGCCGCACTCAACATTCTTAACTAAGTCAAACTCCATAAAGAGTCCTTCTACGTCCTCCGATTGAACTGAAGGAGTTCTTCTTTTTCTTATTCTATGAAGAAATTGCTTCATCATTATCCTTGGTTTTATCTACGTCAAGGACCACTGTAGCCGGTTTTTTTGAGATCTTTTACGTGATTGGAGGCTTCTCCTGAGCCTCAACCTTGGTGGTATGCTTTCTTTTTTTGTTTTTTCCTTTTGGGCTGGGGACTCAGGGAGGATGTGCCTTCACCAGAACCAAGAACAGCATCATGAGCCCTCTTTCAGTCAAGGAATTATTGAACTTATTGTTGAGCCACCTTCCGGTCATGTGAAACCATGACAGTGGGACAAATTGAAGATTCCCTATGAAGGCTTACATGTTGTTGAAAGAAGTCAAAATTCTATATTACATAGAGTTAGATGTTAAGAAAGGAAAGTGGCAGTTTTTCTTACATAGGAATCAAAGGCAAGCCACCATGCAGCCATATTGCCGGTCCTACTTGAGCTAAGCAAAATCTATAGTTCCATCAAACTCCAAGATCACTGGGTCAATTTTCTTGCCAAGTCTTAAACTGAAAGGGTACGTGTAAACGCAGATATACCCTAGTTTGCTGAAAGTAATCCTTGAAAAAAAAATTAATCTACTTTCATTTGGTATTTTGGCCAAAATTCCTTGACTCCGAGGGCTGAAACCTCAATATTATTTTCAGCCACAATCCTCTTTTACTACAGGAATACTAGCCGGCCAAATAGAAGAGGGGTATTCACCAATAGCTCTATTTCTGCCATTATCGGGGTCAGAAGATTCCTTTTGAATATGGAGATCCATTTTCCAAGATAACTGAGAAGGAATGATTGTGTTAGTAGAGGGAGGACCAACGTTCTGTTAAATTGACTTGTTCTTTCTTAGATGGGCCGCCACCGATGCAAGTTCTTATGTAACCAGAGGAAGAAACAGCAGAAGCCATTTTGACAGAAAGCATGAATTTCTAAGTTTTTACTGAGAATGGGGGAGTTGCAGAAAAAGTTTATGAAAACTCAAAGAAGAAAGTTTGTAATAGTGAAAGATGAAAGTGGTGAAAATGGGAGAAGTTTATAGGCGGCAAAATACAAGGCCATCATTACCTAGGTAACTGGCAAAATACTTGTCAAATCACAGGACAACATGTGTTCAACTAATTAAATACAAATAGACGTGTGTCCATTCAAGTGTCAGAGACTATTCAAGAACTTTTCCGTCAAGAAAATAGGTCTTATCTACTTCCCGATTACATCAAGTTGAGTCGCCGAAAAGTATGAGGGCTATATGTATGGGATAAAATTAACGAATGACAGGTGGACATTCGTCGAGTTGACATATGGCAGTAAAGACAGGTAGGATATGAGTAAGCAAATAGTTGGCACCGGCTACAAACATACGACCGATGTTGCATGAGTTGCGAAGACATTAAAATCGGAGATAAGAGTTTGCAAGAGAAATACCAATTGAAGAAGGCATCATTAAAGAAGCGGTCATTATAGAGTATCTTGATATTAACACATAATCGTAATACGACCATCAAGAGGGGGCCTTTATTCACCTTAAAAAGGAGCTTGATATGGAGATCTTGTCTCCCTTAATTTAGCTATAAATAAAGAAATTTGTACCTATTGAAGGAGACAAGATACTTATATGAAGAAAGGCTAATATTACTTTATGATTGTGCTAAACATTACTCTGCTATAATTTTGCTCCTAATTTATTCTTGTTTTCGGAGAGTTTAATTCAAGGCCCCGGCTTGTTTTTCCTTCAATTATTCTTAGTTTATTCAAGTTTGTTCTTCGTTGCTTTATATTCTCGGATTAATTTAATTCACGTATCTAAAAACCACGCTACAAATTTAATTATATTATTTTATGGGTAAACATATTTTTCGATAATGTCTTCGGAATTACGTTTTTCCTTTGTCTTTAACCGCCATTAGCTAAATACTTTTGAACCCATCTAAACTAGTATTACGATAGTAATTTAATTGTGTTTTTATATATCCCTTTCGGTTGGAAAACCCCTCATTGATTTGAGACACAATCAGAATTCACAAAGTATTTCTTACGCGGCTAACGGTTCCTAATGCTCTCTTTAGCTAAAAAAAATGGAATTCATCCAACATTGCACAACTCGCTATTTAGTATTCTACTTGGCCTACATAATTAAAAAAGAAGGAGGCATGCATAATAAATGCCTATTTCTCTATTTTCTGAAGAGTATATGCTATCTTTAGAAGAGGCGATAGCGCCTAACTTAAAATAAATGCTCTTTTCCTTCTTTACCTGCTAGGGGAATATATATAGCCTGTGGCTCAAGGTGAAAGACAGAAAATGCCATCACTAGATTGCAAATTTTATTAACTTCTCTTTACTATTTTAATCTTGTTTATATTAAGTCATCTCTACAACATTAAGACTGCTGACTAATGATTATAGTGGTAATACTGGAAGAATACAAATAAAGCAATGTCGAAAGAATAATTTAATAGAGAGATCGAATCAAAATTTACAATATAAAAGGTCGAGGAATTAAAACCTAGAATACTATTATGAATTTTCAATTGTACATATTTATAACGTAAGAAGAATGTTATCATCAATTTCATTTGACAACGTACAAAGATGGATACCAGAAACTTTATTTTGTGTCTCGCGTGTGATTTTTTTTTTTTAAAAAAACTCCTCCCTCTATTCACTTTTATTTGTCCAGTATCTTAAAAATAAATTTTCACTTTTACTTGTCATTTTTAGCATATTAAGATGAGGCAATATTTTTTCTATTATACCCACAATATCAATTACTTATTTGATATCATTTTCTCAAATCCATTAAAAAGATACATAAATTAATATAAATATCTTGGTAAATTATGCACATCATTTATTATTTTTAAGAGATATACAAAATCCGTAGTGAACAAAATAGCAGTGGAGAGTGAACACAAATCTTACCCTTTTGGATTGCTAATTTTGACCCATTAATTTGTGGAAACAGAAAAAAGAAAAATTTACACAGCTTGTGTGAAAGTGTAAAACTGAAAATAAAAATCCTAAAATAAACAAAATCTTCATTAACAAGTGGTGTAAATGAAAACAATATGTTGACACGTGGTTGCCTGGCTAGGCCATAGTGTTATAACACAATAGTTTACCAGTTACAATGTTGTTATGTGATCACCCGGCTGCTGATATAATTCTTGAAAGAACTTTTCAAACAAATCCCACCTACTCTTTCTAATTCTCCCTCTCTATGTATGGCACGAACGTGTATGAAAGAGCAAAATCAGAAAGCGTGGAATTCATGTTAGAGAGATCTGTTGAGATGCGTTTGTTTCTAGTACGTCATTGCAACCCCCAACTTAGTAAATTTTTGAGACTACTGAAAGCAAAACCAGTAGTATAGCAGATAAAGCACTGAAAAGTACGCAGGGAGCTAAAGCTTAAAAAGGCCTTATTTACTATTTACCGGAAGCGAGAATGCAGCTGATGTCATTTTTGAGGTCATCTCCTAGCAGCTCAAAGCGATCCAGTTACAGCCGGAACTTTGACATGCCAGAGGATTCTACGGCGGAAACGTCGGAGCATGTTGGTGGCGCAATGTTGCCCATTTTCCTCAACGACTTACAGAGAAACAACGACAAAGACATAGTTGAGGTCAGGCTAGAACTTGATGATAATTCCATTGTTTTGTGTAGCGTAACACCAGCTTCACCACACAATACCAATGTTGCTGCTGCGGAAGAAGAACATTCTCCCATCGGAATTCCGTCGAACAGCACATATGCATCTGCCATCGCTTCTAGAATTTGCCGGAAATTCCAGTGGCTGAGATCGCCGGAAAGGGATGATCACCATCATTTTCATGGCAACCAGCTGATGACGAATTTATCGGCACGAGAGGAGATGAAATCTAAATTGCAGGTGGTGAGGAATAAACCGAGTGCTCGGTACGCGCTTGGAGGGCTAAGATTTATAAGCAAGAGCACGAAGGACTCTGACATTAATGAACTTTGGGGAAAAGTTGAGACGCGCTTTGATGCTTTGGCCAAGGATGGTTTGCTCGCTAGAGAAGATTTCGGTGAATGCATTGGTACATTCAAAAAAAAATTTCTTGCCCAATGAATTTAAAATATCTTTGACTAATAATGGAGAGATCCCAACCATCTCACTATAGTCACCATGAGTTAAATTTGTTTCATGCAAATTACAAATATGAGCGGGTTTAGAGAGGCGAAAGGGGTTCGCCCGAACCCTTCGCTGTTTAATTATACTAAACATATAAAGTAAAATTCAGTTTGCATCTCTATATATTATATTTTGAATTCTTTTGATATAGTCCAAAAATCTAGCTTAATGGTCAAAGGATTTAAAACCTTTGTTAGATTGTTTGTTCAATTCACACAAGCCACATTTCTTCTAAACTTTTTTGAACCCATTAGCAAAATTCTTACCTCCGCCAGTGATCATAAATGCCATTGCCGGATTCATAATGTTAACACTGGATACTCACATTTTTACAACATAATTTTATAGTCACGTAAATATCACATCACTACAAAATTTTAAGAATATTCTTATTATATGTGACAGGGTGATTCATAGTACTAATTATCTTCAACTTGAATTATATAGGAGTATGTAATTAAAAATGAATATTTATATTGAATTGAGAAAAAATTACAGACGTGCTTAAATGGTGGTGTATGTGCAGGAATGGCGGATTCAAAAGAGTTTGCGATGGGGATTTTTGATGCATTGGTGCGACGACGACGGAGACAAAAGACGGCAAAGATAAATAAAGCAGAGCTTCACGAATTTTGGTTGCAGATTTCGGACCAAAGCTTTGACGCTCGACTTCAGATTTTCTTTGACATGTGCGTGTGTGTCTCTCAATTCTCATCTTCTATTCTTTTCGGTTTTCACTTGTCTTCTTCTTCCCCAGTTTTTACTTGTTTGAAAGCGTGCATTCGGCTTGCCACACGAAAGCTTTATCGTCCTTTTCTGTCAAACAAATTAGATTCACTTCGTCCCACGTGCATTGAATTCTCGCCTGTAATATAAACTGATTCTCACAATCTAATTCGTCTATAATCCCATTTTTCTCAAATCATACGAGGTAACAGGTAAGTCAGAAAATTTTATAGGACCTAGGGTTGTTGGGTAAAAGAGAACATAACAACAACAACCCAGTATAATCCAACTTAGTGGGGTAGTGTGTACGCAGACCTTAACCCTACCTGAGGTAGAGAGGCTGTTTCCAAATAAACCCCCGACATCATTCCCTCCAAAAACTTCCCACCTTGCTCTTGGGGAGACTCGAACTCACAACCTCTCGGCTGGAAGTGGGGTTGCTTATCATCTGAGCAATCCCTCTTGCCTGGAAAAGAGAACATAAAACAAATAAAATGCAAAACAAGAACGCAAATAGCATAAGGTAAACTACATGCGATATAGGAGAATACGTCAATAATATAGAAAATAAATTTACATTGGCAATGTAACATTATAAGACCTGATTGCTTAAATTTCTCTTTTATCTACGGCTCATACCCTTATTTTGGTCAGTTTCAACAAGTTGACAATCTCAATTTTCAAGTCTACAATCAATTCATTCTAACTCTTGGGACTTGTTGGTACAAAGGATATTGAATAATTTTTTTCAAAATTAAATTTAAAATGAATTTATCACGCATTTAATTGAGATAAAACCACTTTATAACTAATTTCCGAATTAGTTATCTCGAAATTGTAATTTTACTACTATGAAAAGGTGGAATAACAATTCAAGAATAATGAATTTTAGGACAACCAAGGATTCCCTTGGTGTAGACACTTCTCCGTGCAAACATTTATCGTTGTCTAATAATTTCACTGTTTCAAATCCCAGCATTTTGAATAATGACCATGTTAAATATCGTGCTTTCCTTGTAGGGCTGATAGCAATGGAGATGGGAGAATCACGAGAGAAGAAGTTCAAGAGGTAAGATTATCATTGGTTGAACTTTCTCAATCAAAACCAAAAAGGGCTACGAAAATAAAAAACAAAAAGAGTGGTTACGTTTTGGTCAGACCATATTGTACGTGCGTAATTTCCATCAGCAATAGGGGCATCTAAAATTATTGGGAAAATACAAATCCTATTTATGGGTTTGCTACCTGATATTCCCTCCAGTCGTTTAGTTGATTTTTTACCTTTTTGAAGATTCACAATATTTAATTTTTCAAGAATATTTTTTTTAAAAGTTGCCTTGTGGAAGCAACTTACCTATTTTTATGATATATGAATAAAATTTGCATACGCATTGCCCTCTTCAAACCCTTCTATACTAGATTTTTTGTTATTGTTTCATTTTCCCTTTAAATAAAGAGTCTAGCAATATATCTTATATTTCTAATGAACAAATTAAGGTCAATATGATCAATTTCATTGTTAATAAATATTAAAAGGTGGATTCCTTAATATGTATGAAAATAACAAAAATCAATTAAAATGAACCGGATGAAGTAGTATTTGTAAACCAATTGCAGAAATTTCATCCATGGATAAGGGTAACAAAAAGAATTCCACAATCAAGTTATTACCAGTAATTATATATAGTAAGTTTAGGTCAACAACTCAAGATGATAAGTAACTCGCTGCAACATGTCGGACTAAACTGATTGAGCATGTACAAATTCTTACATTTTCAAATATCACTAATCTTTTTCTTCTTGTTCCTTCACCAGCTGATAATGCTGAGTGCTTCAGTAAATAAGCTCTCCAGATTGAAGCAATGTGCAGAAGAGTATGCTGCGTTAATAATGGAGGAACTGGACCCAGAAGGTCTCGGTTACATTGAGGTATATAACAAGAGAAAAAGAAAGTTCATACCTACTCTACTAACTTGCTTCCTTATTTCCCAAGAGTCTTTAAGCATAGGCATATTTAGGATTTTAAGTCATTTTTGCAAAGTGCTACTGCAAACACAATTTCTTCATATTTATTTGGGTACTGTGTATATACATTCCAAATACTTTCAACAATATATAGTTTGAGACGAAGACAACTGTATTTACTACCAATAATAACGAAACAGAGACCTTGGCTCGAAGCTTCTAGCTCTAAATCATAGGAAATCCAAACATCCCCTTGGATTTGCCTCCAAATAAGAGAAAATTATCTTCTAATGATTCTCCAACTTCATACCAAAGAAAGAACAGAAAGGCATTAACACTTTCTCCTTTTCTTCTCTAATCATTGCTTGAACTTATCACTACGAAACAGCCTAAGTATAATCCAGCTTCTAGCACAAACAACATCAGAATACTTCCACTATGAACTATCAAGTCATCATTTTATCTAGGCACTAGAAGATATAATTAAGCATCAGCACAACACAAATGTGTCTATCTAATTCATGTACCAACTGGGTTAGAATTGCTAGTGATAACATCTCTTTATGTGCCTTGTCATTCAGTTATGGCAGTTGGAAACACTTCTTCTACAAAGGGACAACTACATGAGCTACAGCAGACCTTTGAGCACAAAAACCCTTGAATGGAGTCAGAACCTAGGAATCAGCAAGACCAACATCATAGTAAAGAAAGCAAGTTGTGCCCTCAAATGCCTTGTCTTAGAGAACTGGCAGAGGGGCTGGATTCTGCTGCTATGGTTGTTGGCGATGACTGCACTTTTCACTTGGAAGTTCTTGCAGTATAGGCAAATGGCATCATTTCAAGTTATGGGTTACTGCTTGGCAACAGCTAAAGGAGCTGCAGAGACTCTCAAGTTTAACATGGCACTAATCCTTTTACCAGTTTGTCGAAACATATTAACTAGGTTACGGTCAACAAGAGCCAGGATACTTATTCCATTTGATGACAACATCAATTTTCACAAGGTAAACACATCATACCTGAGTTTCTTCTGAATTTGTCAGCAGTATCGTACTCTTCTTAACTGTGGCATCAACTTGGCAGATTATTGCACATGCCATAGCTGTTGGCATAATACTTCATGCAGCCAACCATTTAGCGTGTGATTTTCCCCATCTGGTTAACTCATCGTCAGAAAAATTTGCACTCGTAGCTTCTGATTTTGACAAGTTAAAGCCAACTTACAGAAGCCTTTTGATTGGTGTTGAAGGCATAACTGGTATTTCTATGGTCACTTTGATGACTATAGCCTTCACACTGGCAACACGATGCTTCAGGAGGAGCATACTGAAGCTACCACCTCCCCTGAACCGACTAACGGGCTTCAATGCATTTTGGTATTCTCACCACCTTCTGGCATTGGTCTACGTATTGCTAATACTACATGGAAAATTCTTGTTCTTTGTCCACAAATGGTATCAGAAAACGGTACGGATTATGAAGAGAATTAGTACAAATCGAACATTAAATCTATTTACATTTTTCCATTGATTATATGCCAACAATGTGTCGCTGATAACTATTGCAGACATGGATGTATATCTCTATTCCCTTAATCCTCTACATTGCAGAGAGGAGTTTGAGAATATGGCGTTCAGAAGACTATGCAGTTAAGATCTTGAAGGTAAGTTACTAATGAGGCCTTCACCTCTAGCGAACTAAAAGCAAGATACTGATACATATGGGTAATCGTCAACTACTTTTGTATTCTTGGGAAAATACAAGCAACTAGCCCCAAAAGTTAAACTGTAAAACCACCTAAAAATAGAGAGAGGAAGCTCAAGAACAAAAATAGGACGACACAAATGAAGAATTGATTTTCGGACCTTACAGGTTTCTGTACTTCCAGGAGATCTCTTAAGCTTGATCATGTCAAAACCAGATGGCTTCAAATACAAGAGCGGGCAGTACATATTCCTGCAGTGCCAAACAATATCCTCATTTGAATGGTAGGTATGGCTGTTTCACATTCAAGCTGACTTTGCCCCACCAACAGGCATTAAACGTACATCTCAACTTTTCTCCAGGCATCCATTTTCTATAACATCAGCACCAGGAGACGACTATCTCAGTGTTCACATCCGAATTGTAGGTGACTGGACAAAAGAACTTAAGAGGGTATTCACAGAGGATAGAAGTTCAGCATGTGTAGTTGGTCGAGCAAAGTTTGAAGAACATGAAAATGTTGATCACAGAGGGTAACTTTACCTGTACTTCTGACCTGTCAAACCTATGTCAAAATTTCCCTTCTAAGGTCTAAAAATTCTATGTATGACGCAGCTTACCTCGAATGCTAGTCGATGGACCCTATGGTGCCCCAGCACAAGACTATCAAAATTATGATGCCTTGCTTCTTGTAGGACTTGGTATTGGAGCTACACCTTTTATAAGTATCCTAAAGGATATATTGAACAATACAAGACCACATGAAAACGTAGTAAATCTTCCTTCATCATCAAATTCAAAGCAATAATGTTGAAATCTAGGCTCCAACTAAATATCTTTTTTCCATGATGCTGTTTCAGAATTTGAATACTGAGACTAGCGCATCAGATGATAGCTGGACAAGTTTTTTCTCTTCAAGCACAGCATCAAGTGTAAAAAAGAAATCACAAAGGATAAGAAGTGCACATTTTTACTGGGTTACCAGAGAACCTGGATCCTTTGAGTGGTTCAAAGGAGTGATGAATGAAGTTTCAGAGATGGATCACAAAGTAGTAGACACATACTTCTTGATAGATGTCCTTAAACTGCCCACCCCTCTTCGCTCCTCCTAATTGGAGTTCTATGTTGGTCTATTTTTGTTAATTGACTCAGTTATCTCCTGTATTCTGGTAATGGAACAGGGTCTGATAGAAATGCACAATTATCTAACGAGTGTTTATGAAGAGGGTGATGCCAGATCAACTCTCATCACCATGATCCAGGCACTTAATCACGCAAAACATGGCGTAGACATCCTGTCTGGCACTAGGGTATGATCCATCATTACCCTCTCCACAGCTTCTCAAAGAGAAATGTAAAAGAAAAAATAAATTGACAAGTAAATGAAAAAAAAAAAGGTGTTTGGCTTAGCTCATATACTTAATTCCAGCCAAAAAAGAAAAGGTTTTACTACTATAAAGTTGCCAAACCTTTATGAAAGGTCTTCAACAATAGAAAAGAAGATAATAAGTTTGCAATTCAACAGTACTGACACCAAAACAAATTATATTGCAGGTGAGGACACATTTTGCAAGGCCCAAATGGATGGAAGTATTCAAGAGAATAGCTTTGAAACATCCCCATTCGACAGTAGGTAAAGAATTTCTACAATCTCAACAATGATAAGTTATTAAGCATGGGCACTTCCAAAAAATGCTGATCCCTACATGATTTTGCTTGATCCCTTCTAGAGCTAATGATCTTAAGCTACAAAAACGAAACAACCTTGCTCCAATGAATATCATTACATAGTACAGACGAATAATAATTAATACAAAAATTATATACAAGCATGGCGAAGAATCTAAAAATGCAGCAATGTTTGCTATATCCAAAGAATAACATGTTCATTGATTAGACGAAGATAGTGGACAGAACTATACAATGATAACACATCATCAAGCGGTTTAATAGCATCCAATATTCAACGGGAACTCATATCTTAAGTTTCTTTAGAAAGGCATAGGTCAGCTGTTGTAGAAGTCATGGATAGTAACTTTTGTACTTCATGAAATATTGAAACAGTTAAATCAACTAAAAGCAGAAAGTATTTAGCTTCTTAGAGGATTTAAAAGGTGGAACTCCAACCAGGCACTTCCCAGTTAAAATCGAATATTCAAAATGAAAAGAGAACAGAAATAGAACCACAGCCAAAAAACAAAAGAACAGCTAAAAATTAAAAAGAAAAACTGCAAAATGAAACTGGAGATTAAAAATAATCAAAGTAAATTCACTAACAAAAAGATTTGCAGGAGTCTTCTACTGCGGGATGCCTGTCTTGGCAAAGGAGTTGAAGAAGCTATCACAAGAATTAACTTACAAGACATCCACGCGTTTCGAGTTCCACAAGGAGAACTTTTGATGTTAGAAATTTTTGCTTATAAGCCAAGTGGGTTTTGCCCTTTTAATTTTGTAATTATTTTGTGATACATGTACATGTATACATCGATTCGCAGAAATACAAATACAAGTATCAAACAAGATACTATGCTGAAAGAGAGTTCTTTCGCTAGAAGACTATAAATTTCAATAAAGTTATCATTTTACAGATATACATAAGAGCCATATCATTGTACCATCATGCACATCTCATGTGCTGCATGTCAAGAATGGTGTCTCAAATTCGCAGAGCATTTGCAAAGATCAATAAGTTGCAATCTTTAGGACAGCCAAAGACAGTTACAGAAAGAGGGGCAAGAGCAATAATAAGGAAATAAAAAGAGGCACATCTGCTTCGTTGGGGCACCAAGTTACAAGGCATTCACAGTATCAAGGTTTCTGAGCAGCAATAGAATGGTTCTTTTGTTATTTGTACATAAAATTTGTGATTGCTAAAGGTAAGTTTGTTCTTGTGTATAGTCATTAGTAAAGCCTGCTGATGTATTTCTATCTATTTTTGTTTCTCTTTTTCATTCTGTCAAAAGAGAAGTCCGATGACGTATCAGAAATTACACATGGAAGACCCTTATCAAAAAAATTACTAATAGAACAGAGCAGTCAATCAGAAAAGCGAAAGGATTTTTTTTAAGAGATTGAATAAAGCATCATAACATTCTGAACTTCCATGAAGAACTCAAGTAATTTGTATTGTCTTAGAAATTCAATGTACTCTTCTTATATCCAATATTCCATGATACATTCAAACAAAATTTCTCTACAACACAGAGAAAATTAGAATCATCACACTCGGACATTTGTCATGCATAATTGATAATAGAATCACAACCTACCTACCAAAAAAGAAAAATCATAAACTCTACATCTCAGAAAGTTATTCATCCTTCAATCTCCTGAGAAGTTTGGAAGCCCATCGTCGCACCCTACGCTTCAGTGTATAGCCAACAAATACTCCGGCAATAAAACAAATGGCACAGAATTTTGAGCAAGTCCACAATGATACCACTTGTCTGCAGAAAACGATGGACAGAGCTTTTCATATGAAAATCACAGCATTTTCATTACTATCTACATCTTTTCCAACAAGACATTAAAGAAATTGATCACTGTACATGATTAATGCATTGATCACAAGGTGGAGGCTTGGATTTAGCAAGGGAAGATCACTTAAATGGAAACAGACCTTTTCATATTGCAAATAAAAGAGCTGCAAAGTTTGGTTATAGCTGAAGTGCAAAAATGATCAAGGATAAGGTGTATGATATAGCAAACTTGACTATGGACTTCCCATCTTGGAAGTATAGAGTTCAGGTACCCATTATCTCTCTCCCTCTGTTCACACATATAATCAATCCATATCAATTAACTACCTCAATTCTAAACTAGTTGGGGATAGCAATATGAATTTATACCTTTCTCTATTTACACCCATTTCACATTGATCCGATAATTGTTATGAGACACAAAGACATGACATTTTCATTGCCTCTACACATATTGTGTATCAATGGGATTTAAAATACAGAAACCTTGTTCAACAATTTCTTTGAGTGAGAAAGAATATGTGATGGTAGCCAATTTCTTCATGTTAGTAGACATTAATCACAAGTCACAAATTGGAAGAAAAAGATTTCTTTTAGTCCCATACCCTACACAAAGAATTGCTATTTTGGTTCCTGAATATACAGTGGTTGAAAGATACCTTCTTCTAGTTTGTTAGTATATCTGGTACTTAGCTACCACGTCCATTGTTTTTTGAAAATTGCTCCAGCAAACTGTTGCTTGCTCCCTATTGTTACTATTTGATGCTACTTTTTCTCCCCTTCTACTGGAAATTGTTGCTCAATTGTTGCTTCCTAATTGCTATTATTTGATGCCACTTTTTCTCCCCTTTTTCCTTATTGTCGTTTGTCTCCCTCTTCTTTCTTTCTTCCCGTTCTTCTTCCCTTTTCTTTATTGCCACCTTTTCTTGAGTCGAGAGACTATCGGAAATAGCTTCTCTACCTCTCCAGGCAGGGGTAAGGTTTGCGTTCACGCTATCCTACCTAGACCCCACCCGTAGGATTATACTGAATTTATTGTTGTTTTTGTTGTTGTTCCTGAATATACGGTAATTCTTAGTCTAGTTCTACTTTCTTCGTTTATCAAGAGCACAAAGGAATCTTTAATTTAGTCAGATTGGTAAAGAGGTTATGAGAAATGATAGTAGTGAAGCTGCAAAACCATTTTTCTCCGAAGTGATTTGGAACGAAGTGTGCTTCTAGTGCCGTTACAATCAAGTCAACGTTTCGTATTTAGAACTCATTCAGTTACAGGATAGCTAAATCTCCTCCGTAACAGTACTTTTATGAAGTTTCAAAAAAAAATTATCTTAAGAAAATTAAAGAACCCACGTCCCAGTTAAGACTAAAATAACATCCTCTGTTACTCAGAACGCCTCCATTATCATTGGGACGAAGGGGTATAATTGTTAAAACATTTCAACTACAATATATATTTCGAGCTGAAGGCACACAAGAAATTTGAAAAAAAAATAATAAGAAGTAAACAAGAAACAGAGGAAATTAAGGGCGAAATACCTAGGAGGCCGAGCAAGCAAGAGCTGAGACTGGTCAGCTGCCGAAACGGAACCAGCCCCAGATGATTTTGAGCTCGACTTTTCAAGAACAGCAGAAATTGAGCTTAAGTTGCTATCTCCATCCTCTGACAACGCACTGCGAAAAACTCCCTTCAACCCCTCCATAAATAGAGAAATTGGGTTTATATAACAACTAAATCTTGACCAATTTGGTATTCCCTTTCGACTCTTTGTAGGGTTTTAGGACTAGAGTGTTTTTCACGACATCTTCCTCTCCTTTTTTTTCTGCTTAAGGTTTAAGAATTAAGAGGTGTTTGGGTGTGTTTGAAAACCAGTCAAATTAACTTTTACTAAAAAGATCAATATTTCGAACCGAAGGGAGTAATATTTTACGGTCGGCTGAATCAAATGTTGAGTTAAAGAGTAATTTCTTTTCTTCTTTTTTTAAACTTTTACTTCAAAAAAAATTATGATAACTCTAAAATATGAGTAATATTCAGAAAGGAAATGACTTATCTTTACTTATTAGAGAGAACATCTTCGATGATTAGATAACAAAAGAAATGTCTTCATTTATAAAAGATATCTTATGAACTTTTAATTTTACAAAAATATCAAAATAAAAGTTCATTGATACGAAATAAAAGTAATTCAGTAAAACATAAATAAAAAGTATAATAAAAAAGAAAGAAGAACTTTTCTTCTTCAGCTGTGTACTTTTATCCCTCTGTTACATTTTTTGTGTAAACATGAAAAGTAAAGAATCATTATTATAGAACAATGAAAAGAATGGCTACTTCACGGTAAATAATGAAGATTAGCATAGGCATCCATAACTATTATTTTCAACATTCCCCTAGAATGTTCATGTTAAAAATGAAATTTTAAGTGAAAAAAAAAGATCATGTAGTTATTGTTATACGTATTGTGTGTTGCTCATTAAAAAATTTATTAGAAAAATTCAGTGGGACAAAACCTATAAATAAAGATATATATATATATATATATCTTTCAAATGGGATCTCAACAATTCCATAAACTCTCGAAATATGCATGAAGAGATCAAATATGAGATCTCTGAAATTCCACAAAATTCTTGGAATATTCAATCAGAGATCAAAGACAAATCAAATATGTCTTGCTTAAAATCCTATGTTCGAGAAATACACTGCTAAAGTCCTCGAATCACGTAGAATGAATCAGTGGGAAGAATCAAGGGACAGAAGGGTGATCCCAACACTGCTTCGCGTTCACGACCACAACCTCGCGTTCACATAGAAGAAATCCCAGCCCAGCGCAGGTTACCCTTCGCAATCGGGGGAGTTGCTTCGTGATCGTAAAGAACAAAGCACCAAACACCATAAATCATTGAAACCAACAATCTCTCAAGACCGAAATGGTCCATATCTTATTAAAAATTCACCCAAGCCCCTCGAGCTACAAACCAAACATGCGCACAAGTGTAATAATATCATACCAACTCGCTCACTCGATCAAAATTCCAAAATAACACCCAGAACCACGAATCGGGCATCAAATTGTATGAAAATTTTAAAGAAACTTAAGAACTTTTAAATTTACAACTGGACATTCGAATCACGTCAAATCAACTCCGTTTTGTACAAAAAAAATTTGCACAGAAGTCATAAATAGTGAAACAAACCTATTCAAAGTTTCGGAATCGAATTCGAACTCAGTAGAAACAAAATCAACCTACGGTCAAACTTAGGAATTCTTTAAACCTTCATATTATTAATTTTCAACAAATCACGTTAAGAATCTGTTTGGCCAAGCCTTTTGGGGCCAAAAGTGCTTTTTTCTGCCAAAAGTACTTTTTTCCAAAACTTGAGGTGTTTGACCAAGTTTTCAGAAGGAAAAAAAATAATTTTGAGGAGAAATAGAAGCAGAAATAAGTAACTTCTCTCCAAAAGCACTTTTTTATTAGCACTTTTGAGAAAAATACACTTAGAAGTAATTTTTAAAAGTTTTGCCAAATACTAATTATTGCTCAAAAGTGTTTTTTAAATTAATTAGCCAAACACAATTTGCTTATTACCACTTTTGAGAAAAATATTTTTCAAAATAAGATGATTTTAGAAGCTTGGTCAAATATGCTATAAATCAAATTATAAACTTCTGAATTCAACTCCACGCATACGTCCAAGTCCCAAATTATGATACGAGTCCACCGAGACCGTCAAAATACTGATCTGAGTCCGTTTATATAAAATATTGACTGTAGTTAAGTCAAATTATTTTAAGGCTAAAATTCACATTTTCTTTAATTTTTCACATAAAAAAATTTCAAAAAAAAGTACGAACTGCGCACGCAAATTTTTGAATGCTAAACGGATCTATTCAAAGTTTCGGAATCCAAAAATGAAGGCTAAACTCAAAGTGACCTATCGGTCATTACGAAGACCGTACCATCAAGTATATTAGCAATGACTTATCAAATAGACGAATCGAAAATGAAATGGTAAGTAAGAATTAACACGATAAAATGAATTATGCTTATGTTCATTAATTTAAACATACCTGAAGTAGAAATTCAAAATTTACTTGGAGAAGATAGAGTTTCTTTCTGATATCGTGTTATGAAATAAAAGTAATTCAGTAAAACATAAATAAAAAGTGGAGATAGAAAGAAGAAAGAACTTTTCTTCTTCAAATGTGTACTTTTACCTATCTGTTACAAAGTCTTTATATATACATAAGCAGTGAAAAATCACTATTGTAAAATAGTGAAAGAAATGGCTATTACATAGTGAATGATAGTCATCGTGGACATCTATAATATTATGAGCCTGTTTGGAAATACTATATTAGGCTAGATAGATGATGTTTATACCTTAATATGACCATGCTTTATTGTTGTTTTGTAGGTAAATTACCAATAAATACTCTAAATAGTATTCTTTTATTTCGCAGAAAATATTCTAGGCAAGGAAGCACAACAGAGTATTTTGGAGGCGATAATGTGAAGAAAACGCCCACTCGAGAAGTACCCAAGCACGAAGAAGCAAGAAAATGGCATGGGCAAATTCCACCATGACTGCGGTGGATTAAAATTCGAGACAGAAATTCAGCTCTCACTGCGGTCGAGCCGCGGTCTTGCTGCGACCGCCATGCACTTTTCACTCATCAGGAAGTTTGGGGACGAAAGTGTAAATTCGGGAAAACTTTTTCCAAATCCTTATTAGCTTTAGAAACTCGCCCAATATTATTTTTAAGCTTGTTTTTAGACTACTTTAGGAGGAACAATTGTGAAAAGATAAACCTAACATTAGAGTTCTTCTATCTCTTTTATTTTTCTTGCAATTAATCATTATAAAAATTTATTATTTTCCTCTTATTTTGTCATGAATAGCTAATTTCTCTGTCTAGAGTTTTGATGGAACGTATTGCAGGATGAACTTCTTTATTATGTTAACATAGTTTGCCATTTTAATCTCTATTTGTTCAATTACGTGCTTGTTGTAGTTAATTGACAGGATCCTCAATTAGCTGTGCCTATTTACTGTGCATAACTCGAGAGAGAGTGCATATTTAGGTAATTGTTGAACAACACCATTCCCAAAGTATAAGAGGGATCCATAACTGCGGGTTTAAAGGCGTAATTAGGGATAACGAAGCCATGGGTGCAATCTAAAGTGAGCTGTAATAAACAAAGCCAGCTAGCGTAACTCGGGAGAGAGCATTTAGTAAATTATCATAATTACTCGGGAGAGATTTACGGTAAGAGGAGCGCTCATAATTGGTTGAGATGATTTGGTGATTCTATGTGAAGCATAATCGGAAGGGATTCCATTAATAGAGGAAATCATAGCCTTAGAACCTTCTCTTAATTGTTTACACTTTAACCATAGTTAGTTTCAGTTGTTTATTTACTGTCATCGTAGTTAGTAGAAATACCTTCAGCTGTTATTGACAACATTTGGAAAATTGATTCCGTAGAATTTAGTAAGTTCAACAAAAGTAATTGATAGGTTAATTCCCTGTGGGTTCAACTATGGGCTAAATACTCAGATTATATATGCAACGTCCGCGTGTCCTTTTTACAAGGCATAGTTGGGCGTGATCAAATTTTAGTGTCGTTGCCAGAGAACTAACGGTGTTATCAATTACAATTGAAAGGAGTACAAAAATTCTTAGTGTAGTCAGTTTTCTCTATACCCAATCTTTACATTGAAATTTTAACGTTTGTTGACTGGGTTGTGCAGGTGCATACTTAGAAACTCCTCAAAAACTAGTGAAGTACTTGAAGCGTTATCAGATCCCGAGAGAGTTTTCAAGGCCTTGATCGAGCCAACCGGAAAAACACACAACAACAAAGAACTGAACAATTTGAAATAGACATGGGAGATCACGACGATAACCCAGCTGTACCAATAGTGCCAGAGGCTGCTCTCTATAACTTGGCACAACCCATAGCTGAAAATCTGGCCATCACCGATTGTAGTCATGCAGATACAGGTAGAATCATTCCAAATCACGAATATCATGATGTATTTGTTGCAGAATAAGGGATTATTTTTGGGGTCACAAATTGAAGATCCTCAGCAGCACTTGAAGATTTTCCTGTCAATCTGCAAAACCCAAAGGTAGCCCAACGTAACTCATGAAGCAATCAAGTTGCTGTTATTCCCATTTTCAGTGACAGGAGCTGCTCAGACCTGTCTAAACTCACTCCTCATAAATTCCATAATAACTTGGGAGGAGTTAGTCAAGAAATTCCACAACAAGTTCAACCCACCCAACAAAGACTACTCAACAAATCGATGAAATTTTGAGTTTTAAACATAGACCAATGGAAACACTGCATGAAATATGGGAACGCTTCAAACGGATGCTGGTTATATGTTCGCATCATGCTATTACAGATCCAATGTTGTGGGCAATGGTTTTACATGGGATTGTCAGATGTTGTAAAGGGCATAGTTGATGCTTTGGTGGAGCATTTTTTAGTAAAACATGGAGAGAAGGCCAGAATCTACTGAACAAGATGGAACAAAATTCAAGATAGATAACCAGGAACGCACCTATCACCCTAGTGGTTCACTAAGTGCCCCTAGATCCATCCAACTCTATAGCTGAAAATATAGCAACTTTATTGACACAGATGAGTATACTCACCAAAAAGGTGGAGGAGTCGGGGCAGAAGTAGCAGGTACACATCGTAGATACTACCAATGGGTGTTTGTGCACATTTTGCATCAGCCAGCCAATGGGTAACCAGTGGAATGCAGAACCTGATCATCATCACTACCCTGAAGACATGAACTGTGTGTCTAATTACAAAGGTCAGAGATAGAGTGGTCAGAATTGGGGCCAGCAGAATCAGTAGTACAAGCCAGCCCAGCCATAGTTTAACAACGGGAACATGAGAGGTATGAGACCCTCTAATTACCCAAGGCCACGGGGATATAATAATCAAAATCAACAGCAGGGGTATCACCCTCCTTAGGAGCAGCATGGTGGAAGGCAGGAAGATAGGTTTGCTAAACTTGAAGCAATGATATAGTAGGTTATTGGGTCTAATGCAAAAATTAGTGAGATAGTAAATGCACATGATTTGGCTATCAAGAATATTAAACTACAGATGGGCCAATTTTTTATGTCTCTGGACAATTGTCCTCATAGGACATTACCTGCAGACACCCAGATAAATCTAAAAGATCAAGGTCCGAAGTAGTTGATGGATGTGAGTTTACGTAATGGCAGAGATTTTGGATGCAGAGCAAGAGAGAGATCGAGAAACTAGACAAGCTTAGACGCTCATACCAATGCCCATTGAGCTAGATGAGTCAATGAAACTGACAGAGGTGATAGTCAGGCCTGTCCAGGAAGAAAATAACATTCGGATTGAGAGTGATAAAGAAGTTGAGACAGCCCAGGAACCAGTAGTTGAGGTGGCAACTGATAAAGATCAAACCCAAATCATTGGGAAGAAGAGACCTCATGCACCATTCCCTCAGAGCTAGCTAAATACCAAAAAGAGGAGCAATATAAGTTCTTGGAGATGCTGAAACAAATCCAGGAAAATATTCCATTGATTGATGCTTTGAAAGGGATGTTTGGGTATGCAAAAATGATAAAGGACTAAATGTCCTGAAATTTTGATTTTCAAGACTTGGCCACAATTATTCTTACTCAGACCTGTAGTGTAGTGGTGACTAGACCAATTGCTGAGAAGTTGTCTGACCTAGGGAGCTTTACAATTCCATGCACGATTGGTAATTTTGCTTTTGCGAAGGAACTATGTGATCTAGGGGCTAGCATAAATCTTATGCCCCTAGAAATTTATAAGAGACTAGGGATTGGAAGAGCTAGACCCACCTTTATGTTGTTGCAACTGGCTGACAGGACTGTAAAATGACCCTATGGTATCCTGAATGATGTATTGATTCAGGTAGGGAAATTTATATTCCCTGCAAATTTTGTGATCTTAGATTGTAAGGTGGATGAAGATATTCCCATAATTTTGGGAAGGCTATTCTTGGCCACTAGGAGAGCTCTCATTGACTGTGAGGCTGGGGAGCTCAAGATGAGATTGAACGATAAAGAAATAACATTCAATGTGCAGAACTCTATGAGACGACCAAGCGAATTCACCAATTGTTCTCTTATTGATGTCGTGGATGTAATCGTAGATATTGATGATGAGATACTAACTATTAAGGACCCCCTGGATGCATGTTTGATGAATTTGGATGAGGTGAATGGAGAAGAACTGGCAGAACAGGTGTTGGCATTAGAGAGTAGAGGGTTCTGAGATAGAACTCTTGAATTTTAACCTTTGAACTTGGAAAATAGAGAAACTCCTCCAGCCAAGCCATCTATCGCAGAACCACCAAAGCTGGAGTTAAATCCACTGCCAGCCCATCTCAGGTATGAGTTCCTTGGACCTGACTCCACATTACCTGTTATTATTTCATATAGTTTATTAGATGTGCAGGCTCAACAACTTTTACATGTACTAAAGGAGTGTAAGACTGACATTGGGTGGACCATGGTAGACATAAAGTGGATCAGCCCTACCTAGTGTATGATTCTGCTGGAAGAGGGACACAAACCTTCCAGGGAACACCAGAGAAGGCTGAACCTCAATATAAAGGAAGTGGTAAAGAAAGAAGTGATAAAGTGGTTAGATGCGGGAATTATTTTCCCAATCTCTGACAGCAGCTGGATTAGCCCGGTTCAGTGTGTACCTAAAAAGGATGGCATGACGATAGTTAAAAATATAACAACGAACTGATCTCTACAAGAACCGTCACGGGCTGGAGAATTTGCATGGATTATAGAAAGTTGAGTCTAACCACCCGGAAAGACCTCCCACTTCCCTTCTTTGATTAGATGTTAGACAGATTGGCTGAGAGGTCACACTTTTGTTTTCTGGATGGGTACTCAGGGTACAATCAGATCTGTATTGCACCAGAGGATAGAGAAAAAAATTTCTTCACTTGCCCGTATGGCATTTATGCCTTTCGGAGGATGCCCTTTGGCCTACGCAATGCACCCGCCACATTCCAAATGTGCATGATGGCCATATTTACTGACATGGTAGATGACATAATGTAGGTGTTCATGGATGATTTCTCAGTGGTGGGGAACTCATTTTATGAGTGCCTGATAAATCTGACTCGTGTGCTGAAACGGTGTATCGAGACTAACCTGGTTCTTAGTTAGGAGAAGTGTCATTTCATGGTACAAGAAGGCATAATCTTGGACACCGGGTGTCAAGCAAAGGAATTGAGGTGGATCGTGCTAAAGTGGATATGATAGCAAAGCTGCCCCCTCCAACTTCAGTCAAAGCAATGAGGAGCTTCCTCGGGCATGTCGGTTCCTACCAGAGATTCATAAGAGACTTCTCAAAAATTGCCAACCCTTTCTGTAAGTTATTAGAAAAAGATCACCATTTCTTGTTTTATGATGATTGTAGGGTAGCACTCGAGGAGCTGAAAAAGAGGCTGGTCACAACACCTATCATAGTTGCCCCCGACTAGGACCAACTATTCAAACTCATGTGGATGCTAGTGACTATGCAGTAGGGGCAGTGTTGGGACAGCGGAAGGACAAGTTGATGCATCCAATTTACTATGTTAGTAGAACATTAAGTGGAGCCCAGGTGAACTACAATGTGATTGAGAAGGAGATGTTGGGTGTGGTGTTTGCTTTCGACAAGTTCAGATCATACCTGATTGGTTCTAAGTTAATTGTATACATTGATCATGCAGCTTTCAAGTAATTGATTGAGAATAAGGAGTCTAAGCTGCGCTTGATTCATTGGGTGCTGCTACTTCAAGAATTTGAACTCGAAATTCATGACCGTAAGGGCACAGAGAACCAAGTCGCTGATCATCTGTCACGACTGAAGGGAGCTGAAAATTCTGTTGAGGTTGAGGATATTCTGGAAACCTTTCCAGATGAGCAGCTACTCGCTACTAGTCTTGAGGAAGCGCCATGGTATGCAGACTTTGCAAATTACCTGGCCTGTAGTATAGTGCCCTATGACCTTTCATCTGTACAAAATAAAAAGTTTTATCATGATTGCTGTATGTATTATTGGGATGAGCCTTATCTGTTTAGAACATATGTTGACAATTTGATCCAGAGGTGTGTCCTGAGATAGAACAATCTTATGTTTTGTGGGCTTGTCACGCATCAGCATATGGAGGAAATTTTGGAGAGGTCAGGACAGCTACGAAAGTGCTATAGGTTGGGTTCTTTTGGCTAACAGTATTTAATGATGTGCACCAATAAGTGAAGGGCTGCAATGAATGTCACAGCGGACCGGGAACTTTTTGCGTCTCCATGAGATGCCCATGAACCCGATTCAAGAGGTGGAAGTGTTTGATGTTTGGGGGATTGACTTCATGGGTCCCTTCGTCATATCCTTTAGTAATAAGTACATACTCGTCACAGTGGATTACATGTCCAATTGGGTAGAAGCTGCAGCATTGCCCACTAATGATGCAAAAGTGGTGATGGGATTTTTGAAGAAGAACATATTCACTCGCTTTGGGACACTAAGAGCGATTATCAGTGACGGAGGCACCAACTTCTGTAATAGAGCTTTTGAGAAGTTGCTAGAAAAGTATGATGTATGCAACAAGGTGGCCACCCATATCATCTCCAGACTAGCGAGCAGGTTAAAGTATCCAACAGAGAGATAAAGAGTGTGCTAACTAAGACTGTGAATGCTATAAGAACTGATTGGGCCAAAAAGCTAGATGATGCACTCTAGGCTTATAGAAGTGCTTTTAAAACATCAATTGGTATGTCACTATGTAAGTTGGTGTTTAGAAAGGCCTGCCACTTGCCAGTGAAAGTTGAACAATAAGTATGGTGGGGAATGAAACAGTAGAACCTAGACATTAAGGTTGCGAGAACAACAAGAATCACTGAATTGCATGAGCTCGATGAGTTCAAACATCTTACTTTTTAGAGCACAAGCCTGTACAAGGAGAGAGTAAAGCAGTTGCATGACCAGAACATTATTGAGCGATATTTCAAACCCAGGGAAATGGTATTGCTTTGCAACTCAAGATTATTGTTGTTCCCTGGTAAGCTTAAGTCACAATGGTCTGGTCCATTTCAGGTGGTAAAAGTATTCCCTTCGGGGGCTATGAAAATTGCCTCAGAAAAAGATTCTCACACATTTAGAGTCAATGGAAGAGACTGAAGCTATACATAGGTATGAAGGAATCAAAGAAAGTGTCAGATATTCAATTGACGGATCCTCAGAGGTCGAGCGAGCCTTAAATCCGCTTGTCTGCGTCGTGCCATGATGTTAAATCAGGCGCTGCGTGGGAGGCAACTCAGGAATGTTGTGTTACTATTTTCTTGTAGCTATATATATATATATATATATATATATATATATATATCTATATATTTATATGTATATGTATATGCATATGTATATAAATATATATATATATATATATATATATATATATATATATATATATATATATATATATATATATATATATATATGTATATGCATATATATATATGTATATGCATATGTTATATGTATGTGTATATATGTATATGCATATGTTATATGTATATGCATATGTATATATATATATATATATATATATATATATATATATATATATATATATATATATATATATATATATATATATATATATATATGTATATGTATATGTATATGTATATAAACATCAGCACCGCGACCGCGGTCTAAGAGGAGAGGATTATGCTCGGAACTGGGCAGTTTACCGCAGCCGTAATGAAACGTAAAGATTCTACCTTCGATTTTTAAACCCACCATGACTGCGGTTGACTTCGGTGAGTACCAGGTATTTTAATTTTTATAATGTTTTAGTTTTTCGTACTTTTCTCTTTTCTTTTACTTTTTTTACTCCTAATATCAACAAACATCCCCCATTCTTCCAATTCTAAATTCCTCTACCTCTCTCTCTAAACCCTAACCCCCAAAATCCCTTTCTTCTTCTTGTTCTTCCTCTTCAATCACTCCACTTCCCCTATCTCCATTCCTCTCACCCCTTCTTCCATCAAGGTATGTAGCTCCCTTCCCTCTCTTTTGTTTTTCTTTGTATGTTGTTGTAATTATATGCATGCCTAATAATTGCAAGTGCGTAGTAAATTTTAGTAGATTTTTGTTCCTTACTCTTATTTTTCTTTTGAATTTCATTTATTAGAATGATTGGTGAAGAGGCTATATGTTTATTGTGGTGGAGAGGTGTATGTTGGTGGGTGTTGAATGAAGTAGTGTGAGGTGTGATGGTGTAGTAATAGATCTAATTTAGGAGTAATTTTGAGGTACTCATAAGGTTTATATGTGTTAGGATTTTGTCTTGCCCACAAGGTGTTTGGGAAATTGCCCCAATAAAGTTATAAGGGCTAATGTGACATGGTTGTGGTGAAGTTTGAGTAACCACTCATAGTTCCACATGTCATACACTCGCTAATAGGCGTTTCTCTATTTGACAGGTACAATGAGTTCATCTAGAAAGAGATGCACCACCGAGCCCTCCATTAGTGGACCGGGAAGCTCCTCGAGAGGTAGGGTCAAGCCCATGCACCATAGTTTGACAATGCGATGGTTTTCTCCCAAGCAGCGGAGGCTAGGTACAATTTGAAGGCGGCAAAGAAACTTCTACATGAGTTGCATAGCGACCGCCAGACACTAGAGGTGGAATGCCCAAACATCTTCACTGAGTTGAGGAGGAGTCAGCTGGACATCTTCTTCGAGGTTCCAGAGGAGGCAATTCGGGTAGTACAGGATGTCTATGCGAACTGCCCGAAAAATGAGAAGGGAATTGTTACTATTAGGAATACACCGGTAAACTCTTCTATTGAGGCCATCTGTAGTGTGTACATGCTGCTAGTGTTTAGGGAAGATACTGATGATTATCGGACCTATATCTCAACACAAGACTTGTGGTGGCCTATTCTTGAGATTATTTGTGTGCTCGACAGGGAATATATTAGGATAAACCCCATGATCACACTTAACTCCCAATCCCCAATCTCTCAATTGGGAGGCTAAGTGTTGGCTCACCATTATCAACAGTCGGCTATTGCCCTCTAACAACACGACTGGTGTCAATCTACCACAGGCGGCTGCTATTTACTGTTTCATAGCACACAACGATTTTGATGTGGCCAGGCTTCTCTATGACGAGATGTTGATCAGATTAGCGAAGTTGCTCAAGGGCTTCTACTTCCCTTCTCTAGTCACCAGGCCATGCTATCTGTCTAGAGTCCCTAAGGATCCTCGAATTGATGAGAAGTTAGCAATGAAAGCCCCGTTTTTAGCTAGAAAAATCAGAATTGGGATGGAGCCAGTGATTAATATTGATGAGTCCGATAATGATGATGATGATGTGGAAGCAGCCGTAGTCCCCCCCCGCCCCCACCTCCAAGAGTTGACGAGGCAGGCCCTTCATAGCCCCACTAGAGCACCCGTATGACAACTATAGAGCAGGAGATGGTTGGGTTGCGTATCCCAGTCACTGATTTAGGTGCCCGTGTAGACGCGGTGGCTGACGACAGGTGAAGTTGGAGAAGAAATTCCTGAGCTGGCTGAGAGCTCTGGGTCGTGCTTGCAATGTAAACCCAGACACTGTCTCTGATCAGGAGTGATCCTTCAGGGAAGTTCCTTTACCTCACTATTCCTTCAATTTTAAGTCATGGGGACATGTCTTCATTTTAAGTGTGGGATGGGAGATACTCCATTGTATGTGTGTACAATTGAATGTTTATTTTCTTTTGTTTTGCTTTGACTATTTTGGTGTTTGAGTAACAGTTCATTAGGTAAGTTAAAATAGTAAGTGACTTGTCTCGACGATGGATCTCTTTCGGCGGGGTTCTTGAGGGACTAAGTTGAAAAAAAAAGAAAAAAAAAAGAGTTTTCCTGATGACGGATCCTTTAGATAATTTTCTTGAGGGAAGTAGTCTAGAGAAAATATCAAAAAGATTTTTTATTTTATTTTAGGTAGTGTAGTAACTTTCCCTTAATTTTTTTTTGGGCCGCGGTTCTTTTCCAAGGGTTTTGCTTGAACTGGGTGTAGGTAGTTTTGTTCATTTTGTTTCTTTGTAGTTTTTAGATTAGGATTAATGGACTACGAGTTAAAATCGAAGGGAAAACCCTTAGCGTTGACACACTTGAACACAATAGATACTAGAGTGTAACGCTTAGCTTCAATGGTTGAATCTTGTTAAAGTGCCTTAAAATTGTATGTTTGTATCTAACTTAAACACTCAAAGGAGAATGTCTTGATAAACCAATCTGGAGTGAGTCATGTGTTGTATGTGTGAGCTTTAATGTATTCCATGATCCACGTTCGATGCCTAGAAGTTGCCCTGTGTGTTTGCAAAGCGAAATAGTAGTTTCATTTAGTTTTAAAAGTGATATAGGCATTTCTTTGTTGATCCAAACATATAAACTAAACCCACCTGAATGCAATAAATCTTAGTTAATTCCGTTGAGCCTATAAGCATGTTTATTTGGAAATCACATGACGAACCTTACCCAATTGTTTGAATAGCCTGTTGTTTGAACTCTTTTACCTCCCATAAGCACTTGACGGGTATTAAAAATATGCAAAAGCGAAAGTGTGGGGTGGTGGTTTGGTTTTTGATGGAACCATTGAAATAGAGAAAATGTGCTGAATTTTGAAGCATAAAAGAAGAAGAACCACGGGAATTTTGAATCATAAAAGAAGAAGAACCATGGAAAAAAAAGTTATAAATAAATATAGCGGTTGATAAGTGGTAGCTTGATGCAAATGCACCTAATTGATGGGAATGTTTTAAATAAAAAGTGGTGGAATGTTTGGTTGACATAAGTATAGTTTGGAAAGTTAATAAAATTGTATTAAAAGTGCTTAAGGAGGTTAGTCACTATATCTAAATATATCCTACCCATCCTTTAGCCTATTAACCTTAGATTGAGTGGGATCGATTAGTAGAGTATTACACTACGGGTAAGCTTATGGTGCATCTTTGTGGCAAGTGAATGTTCTTTGTGAGAGTGAGCGAATTTTGTCTATATAATTTCCTAATTGTTCTAAATATCATCATCTATGGAGTTACTCTCTTGTGTGCTGTGAGGGTATGTGATTCACAAAGGAAAGGTAAGTCTTGACTCTTGTATAAAGTGGCTTGAATAAGTGCAAATGTTGCATGGTACGAAAGATTTGACTGTTGAAATAAAGGTTATTCACTACTAGGTGCAACTCTATTAAAATATTCAAGATGTGAGTCGTTAAGGGAAAAGCTTAGGGAAGAAACTTTGATGGAGTGTGGTGGATTGCTCGAGGACTAGCAATAATTTAAGTATGGGGTGTTGATATTAGGCTAGATGATGATGTTTACCCCTTAATATGACTATGCTTTATTGTTGTTTTAATGGTAAACTACCAACAAAATACTTTAAATAGTGTTCTTTTATTTCGTAGGGAATATTCTACGTGAGGAAGCACCACAGAGTGCTTTGGAAGCAATAATATGAAGAAAACGCCCACTCGAGAAGTACCCGAGCACGAAGAAGCAAGAAAATGGTCTGGGCAAATTCCACCATGACCGTGGTGGAACCATGGTGGATTAAAATTTGAGACAGAAAGTTCAGCTATCATCGCGGTCGAGCCGCAGTCTTGGCGCGACCGTGGTGCACTGTTCACGCATCAAGAAGCTTGGGGACCAAAGTGTAAATTCAGAAAAACTTTTGCCAAACCCTTATAAGCTTTAGAAACTCGCTCAATTTTTTAGGCTTGTTTTTAGACTACTTTGAAGGAGGAACAGTTGTGAGAAGATCAACCAAACATTAGAGTTCTTCTATCTCTTTTCATTTCTTGCAATTAATCATTATGAATAATTTAGTATTTTCCTCTTATTTTGTCATGAATAGCTAATTCCTTTGTCTAGGGTTTTGATGGAACCTATTGAATGATGAACTTCTTGATTATGTTAATATAGTTTGCCATTTTAATCTCTATTTGTTCAATTACGTGCTTGTTGTAGTTAATTGACAGGATCCTCAATTAGCTGTGCCTATTTACGGTGCATAACTCGGGAGAGAGTGCATATTTAGGTAATTGTTGAACAACACCATTCCCAAAGTATAAGAGGGATCTATAACTGCGGGTTTAAAGGCGTACTTAGGGATAACGAAGCAGTGGGTGCAATCTAAAGTGAGCTGTAATAAACAAAGCCAACTAGCGTAACTCGGAAGAGAGCATTTAGTAAATTATCATAATTACTCGTGAGAGATTTAAGGTAAAAGGAGCGCTCATGATTGATAGAGATGACTTAGTGATCCAATGTGAAGCATAACCGGAAGGGATTCCATCAATAGGGGAAATTATAGCCTTAGAACCTTCTCTTAATTGTTTACACTTTAATCATAGTTAGTTTCAGTTGTTTATTTACTGTCATTTGTAGTTAGTAGAAATATCTTCAAGTGTTATTCACAACGTTTGGAAATTGGTTCCGTAGCATTTAGTAAGTCCAACAAAAGTAATTGATAGGTTAATTCTCTGTGGGTTCGACTCTGGGCTAAATACTCAGATTATATTTGCAACATCCGTGTGTCCTTTTTATAAGGCATAGTTAGGCGTGATCATATACATTTTTTTTCTTCTGAAAATAATATTTGGACATATAAATCTTATCATTTTTTCCCTTTTCACTTTAAAATCTATTTTCAAATTTGAAAAGAAAAATTCTCACTACTTTATCAATTGAAAATGAGAATTTTCAAGTTTATAGATTTACAAATTTACGCTATATTTTTAAACAATTGCATTTTAATTATTTATGATATATTTTTTGTTAGGCTGCTACTTTTTTTTTGTAACATCTGTATTTTCTTGACGCCTTTAGCTAATAATATTCACTTAGTTCATAGAAAATTGTTTATTTCTAATATGATAATCAAATTGAGATAATTTTGATATTTTTTAACAAGTTGTGAAGTATTAATCATATTTTACGGTTTTGAAAAAAAAATCTAAATATATTACAAAAATTATAACTAAACACTAACTTCATCTTCCATTCAAATTTCAGAAATTCTAAATTTGATTTTTTTTCTTTTGGAATTATGTCCAAACGGCTACTATATTTTCTAACATTTATAAATTTATCTAAAACGAGGGAACTGATGCTGACAGCACTGTCATAGTTTGTTGGGGTCAGCAACGCTCCACCGCGCAGAAACCAAATTCCCACTTTCGCCACATACACACTTTAGCCTTGTACCACTCTCATAATCGGTCTTCCCCTCTTCAATCTTTTTCCATATAAAAGGCAAACAATCTTGATCTTTATTAGTTATTACCAAAAAAGCTTAGAAAATTTACCCTCTTTCTGCAACTAAGGTCACTCATAATCTCATATTGTCTCGTTTCTTTCAATCCCTCCACCCCCACAAATGGCTTCTATGTCCATTTCTGTAAAACTGGCTTTTCCAAATTCACTGCTCCATTCTCAAACCCCTAAAACCCTCCTCTGTCACAACCTAAGCATTGTCTCAAGATTATCAAGATCCAATTTTTATGGTCTCAAGCTCCTTCTTCACCTTCTTTGACAACCCCTTCTTCTTCTTTCTTCTTCAACTAAAAGTTTTATTTTTGCTAAGGTACATACATTGCTTTCCCATTTTATTGCTTTTTCTTTTTTCTGATTTCTTTAAACACTATTTGGAATTTGTGGCATGTTTGGTAGGTGGAAATAGGCTCAGTGCCTCCACCATTCACATTAAAAGATCAAGATGGAAAAGATGTGAGCCTCTCCAAGTTCACAGGCAAGCCCGTGGTGGTTTAGTTCTATCCTGCTGATGATTCTCCTGGCTGTACAAAACAGGTAGAGTAAAGACACCTTAAATTTGCGTATAAATTCAGTTAATTTCATATTGGTTTGCACCTTTATAATCATAGACAAAACATGATTTTGTTGGCCTTATTGAAGTTAAATCCAAAAATTACTGCATTTTATGCATAAAAATTTGCACAAAGAAGGACCTTCTTAGTATCATAAGTTGAGAATTAAAATCAATTAGCTGAATAGATGCGAATGAAGTCTTCCTCTTAATGCTAAGTATTAGGTTGGATGAACAATTTCTTTTATACACAACTTGCATTGGAATAGGGGTGGGCCTGCTTAAAGCGGCCGGGGAAAGCTTTTGGTGAAGTTGTGAATATGAGGCTACAACTCCATCCGGAGAAAAGTTTGATTTTGAATCGGACCAATGTGTGACTTGTCCATCCATATTGAAGTTGGACTGATATATTTTGCCACCAAAAGATCTTTGCAAAGTGAATCCTATTCTGTGGAGTTGGATCATATTAGAGTACTACTCTAGTTTACAAATTATATACAGAAACATACACAAGACAACATGAATATAGGGTTAACCATGATCATTGGACATCTGTACTTGTTTGATTCTAAAACATTAATAAACAAGAGTTTTTCTTAAACTCCGTTTTTACCCCATAGAGAATTGGTTAGAAGATTTTTCTTTTGTTTTCCACCATAATTTTGAAAATGAACGTTTAATTTCCCTTTAAAAGTAAGTTAGATCCGAAACATATAAATTGCGGTTAATCCCTTTGTGGCCCAAGCTATTATTGCGAAAATTGGCGAATACAACCAACTATCGTTAATAATTTCATCTTTAGACCAAAAACAAGCAAGAGTTGGAATACCACAAAGAGAAAGTTCACCTAATAGAAATGTGATTTTGGTAATTGGTACATGTTTTTTTAAACCTCCCATAATGTAGACCTGTCTTTCGCCATTCTGAATGGCCCCCGAGCTTCCTTTGGAATGTCCTGAACATGATGAACATATCTGCAATGGGGAACTCCTGAAAGGTCCCTCCATACTTAATGCTAAGTATTTGACTACCAGGTTCTAGGTTGGACGACTAATTTAATATACTAGCAATTTCTCTGGAATAGCGGTGGGCCTCTGAATACAGTGGCTGCAACAGAACTTTTGGTGAGATTAGAACCCTGCACCTAAGTCATGTTTAGTGAAGTTTACCATTAGACTACAACATGCTTTAACTCCTATTCCGAGTAATGCTCGATTCAAGTTTGACCAATTTGTGGCTTGTCTAATATATTAGGTTTTAGGGTAGCTGTAGTTTTCACTTTGAACTTTTTGAATGTATCTATGTTGGATGGATTACTCTATTTTCCGTGGTCATCTCCTGTATTGCTATTTCAGAAAGACAGTGCAATTGGTGAAAAATATTATCTTTATACATAAATCAAGTGTAATCCAATCTAGGGAACTTCTCAAATATGCAAACAAGTTTATTATTTACCTTAATACCATCTGAAATAGGCTTAAGACGAGTTAAAAATACAGGTCTAGACGTACTGTTTAAACTCTATTCTAGAGATAACCAGAATTATCTCATTCTTCTTATTTTATTTCTTTTTTTAGCTGGAAGTTAATTGCTTTGCTCCTAAAAGCAAAACCGTCCTCTTCATGCCTCAATAGTATATACATAAAAAGTTAGCATGGTGATCGCCAATGTGCGAACATTTTATACAGGCCTGTTCCTTCAGGGACTCGTATGAGAAGTTCAAGCAAGCAGGAGCTGAAGTAGTTGGGATTAGTGGTGATGATCCGGAATCCCACAAGGTATTACAGATTTTCTTGGTTGGTTAAAAATAGTTAGCTGGACTTCCTCTATGATAGGTAGTCAGTAATCTGGAGTTCTGATTCTTATAATCAAATCAAATTACATTAACCTTGCTCTTCCTATTAGTCTTGTCGTCTAAAATTTGCACCGAGTATTGATATCTATGGTTTTACAAAAAAGTACCCTGTATATTTGTTTTTATACACAACTGGTCAACTCCTTGATGGTCGGATTTCACAGACATACAACTATCAGGTTCTTGTTTCTAATTGTACTTGGAAGAACTGGATGGTTAAATTACTTGGACCGTCAAAATTATACTTTTCTTTGCAAGTAAGATTTACATTTCATACTTCTCATGTCAAGGATGTACACCAACTCATCATGTTTCACACTTCTTGTATCTTTTCTTATCATAAATTTATATTCTTTACATATTTGCTGTTCGATATTGCCAACTGTTATAACCGAGGTATTTTGTGTTGTATGTACAGGCTTTTGCAAAGAAATACAGACTTCCATGTACGTTGCTGAGCGATGAAGGCGGCAAAGTTAGAAAAGAATGGGGAGTCCCAGCAGACCTTTTTGGTACATTGCCTGGAAGACAAACTTATGTACTTGACAAGAATGGAGTAGTTCAACTCGTATATAACAATCAGTTCCAACCTGAAAAGCATATTGATGAGACATTGAAGCTACTTCAAAGTCTCTGAATGTCTAACAAATTTTCTTTCTATATCTCCATTTCTCCCACTGAGGTGGGTGAGAAGATGCGAGAAGCGAGGCTGAGGTGGTTCGGGCATGTGCGGAGGAGAAGTCCTGATGACCCGGTGAGGAGTTGTGAGCGGCTGGCGATTGTCGGCGTTCGGCGAGGCAGAGGGAGGCCTAAGAAGTATTGGGGAGAGGTGATTAGGCATGTCATGGCTAGAATGCGGGTTTTCGAGGACATGACCCTTGATAGGAAAGTCTGGAGGTCTAGTATCAGGGTTGTAGGATAGGGGCTCCTAGAGTTTTTCGTACTCCTCACCCGGGGTTGGGTGAGGCTTGGCAGGGCTATCCATAGATGATTTGTGTTTTGGCTTGTGTCTCCCTTATGGTAGTTATTTATGGTAGTTACTGTATTATATTATTACATGCTATTTTATTTATGTTCTTATGTTTAGATAATTATTTACGTTATTTCTGCTGGAATTACTAATGCTCTCTTGTTTTGTCTTTCCTTTCCTTCACTGAGCCGGGAGTCGATTGGAAACAGCCTCTTTGCCCTTTCGGGTAGGGGTAAGGCTTGTCTACATATTACCCTCCCCAGACCTCACTTTGTGGGACTATACTGGGTAGTTGTTGTTGTTATATTATGTGATTCTGGTAAGATATACAACCATTATAGTTAGATGACAAAGGAATTATCAGTTCAGGATCATAGCACAAATTATGCTCTAGATTGTTGAATCACTGCCACATGTGAACTATGTTGCCTGGGCTCGTCAAAAATATTGTCACATACATATGAAAAGTAAGCCAGCAAAAAAGGGAAAATAAATAGTTTGTGTCGGACTTTCCAAAGATGATGTTGCACCTGTGTTATAGCAGAATTATTTGTTGAGCTCAATCGTATAAAATTTTAAGTCTAGTTAACAAATGTTTAGTTCTTAGTTCTTACACACCAATTCGCTTAGAAGTTTACACTCGGGTGGCTTAAGAATCAATTTATAGAGAGCGCATATAGCAAGTTAAGATTGGTAACTTACAACTATGGTAGGTAAGATGGTAAATAAAATGTTATACTAATTGGTTTAAATGTATTTTACTTTAAAATATCAATTAGTTGAAGTTATCTTTTTCTTTGGGAAACTATTTGTGTGTATGGATTTATTTCCAGAAGAAATAATTTTGCATGTGTTTTTTCAAGAAAATAACCTTTTGCGTTATTTATTTTACTTATAGCTATTATTGCGAGACAATTGTTTTTTTATTTTGGTTTTGTTAAAACAGAAAATTTATTTGCATTTATTAAAATTAAGGAACAATAAACAATTGTTCAATAAATAAATGAAATTAGTAAATAGTCACTTTTAATCCTTGCTATTAGAGTTTAGTGAGTATTTAAAAAGCAATTAGTATTTAGTCACTTCTTTTAACACTATTTTTTTATTTTTTTTTTTTGTGGAGAAAAATACTCCCAATTAAGACATGAAACAACTCCAACAATTGCTGCTGGAATTCAAAAGTTTTACAAGTGAAATTAAGGCTGTATCCGGTTCCGGTTCTGGGTCTATTTGGGTAAACGGTTCCGGTTCTGGCGGTTCCCGGTTCTGGCGGTTCCCGGTTCTGGCGGTTCCGGAACCACGGGTCTGGCGGTTCCAGGCGGTTCCCGGCGTTTCCAACTTTTTTTTTTTGTTTAAATTAAATAACTTGTATAGTAGTGATTAATATATTGTAGAATATATTTTTATATGGTGTACTATGTTGTTACTATAGCATATATTGTGTTTGGAAATTAGTATATATTCAAAATAAGTAGTGTATATTTTGTATATAAGTAGTAAATGTTGTAGTAAAGTAGTATATATTGTATATAAATAATGTATATTGTGTAGTAGTTAGTATTAATAGTATTATGTGTTGTATGTTATATATTATATGTTATATAAATATTTTATATTCAAGGATTGATATAGAAGTAAAGACAAAGAAATATTGAGACAAATATATTCAAGTATATGATAAAAAGCATATTTATTGACCAAAATGGCATATCTTTCTTAGTCTTCCTTCCCCCAATGGAATGAGCACAACATGGTACTAATACCACCATTAAAAGGAAAAAAAAACTAAAAGAAGACATGCCAATGTACAAGTTACATCATAATTTATGTATTATTTCTAACAAATCTCATAAAACCTTCAAGGTTTGGAGGTGGTTGTGTTGGCGGTGGTGGAAATGAAGCTTGTTCATCACCACTTTCGGGTGAAGATGATTCTTGAGCAATTTCTGCTAGCATTTCTTCATAGCACTCATCTATTTCGGGTTGAGATTCAGCTAGCCCAAAGTTTCTTCTTTCAGAGCGGATCCAATCTCGGAAGAGCACTGATTTTTCCAAGCTGTCCCGCATCGACGCTCTATGATCTCCTATTTGTAGTCTGGCTTGACTAAATACGCTCTCCGATGCAACAGTTGACGCTTGAATGGACGGAACATCCCGAGCCATCCTTGCAAGAACGGGAAAATGCTTTTCCCTTGTCTTCCACCAATCCAAAAGGTCGAAAGATCCGTCTGGATTATCATTCTCTAGCCCCTGCGACAAATAAACTTGAAGTTCGTTTAGATGGGAAATATCATCTAAATTCTCACCTTGAGTACCCCTGAACTCCATCCACGATTTAAGAGCTGTTAAGCCAGCAACTCTTTTAGACGATTGTGACGTGGACGAAGTAGGAGTTGGAATATTAGGCCTAGCATGCTCTAAGGCCTGTTTATAAGCATTATAAACAGTTTGAGCATTCACTGTAATTGATGCTTTCGCATCAGATAGTGTAGCCCTTTCTTCTGGTGAAAGATCTAAACATTGATAAATACTAGTATACCAAAAGTTAGGACCTCCAGCTTTCATAGTAGGGTTTAACAAAGCAGCCACACCAAAAATAGGAGGGATTGGAAAAAAAATATTTTTTAAATTTCTTTTTCATTTCAAATATTGCATTTTCATAAATTTCCCCTCCCTCGTTAAAATCAGCAAATAAATTAGCAAGTGCGGCAATATATACTAAACAGTTTGAAATTGTAGGATAATATTGGCCAGATAAAGCAGTTGTAGCCACACTAAAATGTTCTAAAAAATCTAAAAGAATCTTAACGTTATTCCAATCTTGATTAGTTAGCATATCATTATCTTCATCCTCACAATCCCTAGAATTATAAGTAGCGGTTATTGGGTTTCTATATTCGTACGCCACTACTAAGCTTTCATACATGTAGTTCCACCTAGTCGGACAAGGTTTAGGAACCTTTTTTTCTCTAAGGCCACTTTCGTCACATTTTTTATAATATTCTCTAAGTCTACTTCTACGGTTTGAATAAAAAAGCCAATTAAGAGCGAATTTAACTTTTTCAATTTCTATGTTTAAAATTCTCATACCATCTCCAACAATTAAATAATAAATATGGCATATACATCTAACATGGAAAATATTTGTAAAAGCAGGATTAAGTTTTCTAGTTAAAATACCTATTGCAGTTGTGTTGCTACTAGCGTTATCCATGGAAATTGACATTATTCTATCTCTAAAACAAAAATATCTACAAACATCATAAACAGTGCTAGCAATAAACTTACCTGTGTGCCGTGAATTAATTATTCTATATGCTATAATGCGTTTTTGCATGGTCCAGTCTTCGTCTATCCAATGACTGGTCACAGTTAGATAATCACAATCATTTCCACTTCTACCAATATCAGTTGTAATAGACATACGATTACTTATATGAGTAAATAAATAGCGCAAGTACTGTTCATATTCATGCTTATATTTATAAATGTCGGCCTTAACTGTGGCCCGAGGTCAACCTTTATATGTACGATTAAATACTCGTCTAATATATTGAATCCAAGCAGGATTAGAAGCAAAAGAATAAGGTAAACACATAACAGTAATCATTTTAGCTAATTCTTCACGATCCTTATTAGGATCGTAGTACAATATACCTCCGGTGACAGTGTTTATTCCTGGTTGAACCATGTTAGAACCAGTACTTTGGTTAATTGTAGTATCAGGACTTGACTTCCCCTCTTGTTCCGCTTTCATTTGAAAATATCTAGCCTTATCGCTAGGATGTATATATATATGTTTAACTAAACTACCTGTTCCGCTACGATCACCCGTATACCTATGAACAAGTTCTTTACCACAAGTTTTGCATTTAGCCCTATCTTTATCTCTTAGTTGAATAAAAAAATGCCAAACTAATGAAGTTTCTGTACGTTTCCGAGGTTGTCTACTAAAAGTGGGAGTTTGTACGGGTGGGTGTTCTGGGTCATTAGGAGCAGGACTAGTAGGTGTATCATCTAAATCTACCGGAGGTTGGGTTTCGTCATCATCATCACCCTCATTTCCCTCTGATATTGGTGCATTAGGATAAAGCAAATTCATAATATCATCATCTATTCTATCACCGACTGCTATATCATGTAGAAAATTAACATCGCTAAATTGAAAACACGGGTGATCACTATCAAGTATTCCTAAGTTTTCATTAGTATTTCTAGGTTGGCTACTAGTTTGAACTTGTTTATCTTTTCTAGGTCTGGGAGCCGGGGGAGGGGTAGGATTTTGGCTACTACTTTCACCGGATTTAGATGTACCTTTTCCGAATATTTTTTTCAATGAAAATGCCATACTAATTATAATTAAGGAAAATATCAACACACAACAAATATTCTTAGCACGTAAGAGTTGAAACGAGTTTACCGGATTGATGAACAACTTCTTGAAAATTGACAATCGTTGTAATTGAACACTTGAAAACTTCAATTCAACAACTTCACAATGTTTCACGAATTTGCAACAAAAATTAAGCACTTGCACAGAAAGATTGTAAGAGAGCTTGAGAGAGATTGAGTAAGATTGATGAATTGGTGAATTAAAATGAAAGAATGAGGGGGTATTTATAGTTGAGAAATGGGAAATTGTGTAATTATATAAAGTTTGAGGTTAAATTAAATTTGAGGGGTCAAATGGCTAAATTTTAAAAATGCCAAACGGCTATTTCTGCAATACCAACGTTCTGATTTTCAGAATTTAAAAAAAAAATTTTTTTTTTAAAAAAAAAAATGGCCGTTGGGAACTGGATAGAACCGGAACCGGAACCGGACCGGTTCCGGCGGTTCTAAACGGTTCCAAACGGTTCCGCCAACGGTCCGAATTTAAAATTTTTTTTTTCTTTTAATATCGGAATCGTTAGGAACCGTTTAGAACCGCCTGAACCGGTCCGGTTCCGGTTCTGGCGGTTCCGGTTCCACGGTTCTAAAGGGTGGAACCGGCCCGGAACCGGAACTGTATAACCGGAACCGTTTAGAACCGCGATTCCGGTCACGGTTCCGGTTCGGAACCGTTATTCTTCCAGCCTTAAGCGAAATACTAATATAATATGTTGAATTTCAAACTACAGTAACGACTTATGGGGTTCAAACCTTTATAAGCTCGAACGCCAAAATTTTTATGGGGTTCAAACTTTACGATCTAAATGTTAAAATTTATGGAGTTTTAAACCCCAGGAATGATTCTTTCTGGTCTAAACCTTTAAAAGTTTAAATCCAACAACACTTCACGGGATTTGAAAATTGGATCCTTCTTAAATGAAAGTGATGATTAGAACTTTTTTTGACAAATCATATGAATAGCTCGAAGACATATTTGCCTTCTGCATTTTTTTGCCCCCTCTTTGATAGGTTACAAGTATTTTATTTTATGTTTTGATAATCTAACAAATTTACTGCTAATAATAAAATGAGGAACCGGTTACATATTCTGAAGACCTTAAGATCAAAAGGTTCCAGCTTGAGATATGCTTCAACTCTTCAAAGTCAGAGCAACAACAGAGGAAACATATAACTATCATTTCCCGAAAAAATTCATAAGTCAACTGCCCCAGCAGTAAAGTTGGTGCCTGCACTTGCTACAGTGCAGAAACAGTGCATCAGTCAACATTATGGAGAGTGTCTTTTACCTACCTTGCTTACGTCATCCCAAGTTCACAAATGTATTATTACCGTCAAGGAAGGTAAAAACATATCACTTGAACACTTAGAGAATTTACTCAAGCACTTCAACATTGATTAAGCTTCCGATCAAGAAATTCTCGAGTACATCAAGAACAAAGAACGACAAGACTGCAGACCATTTTCCATATGAAGTTATTGTATGTCCGTAGTTGAGTTGTAACTTTCTAATAGTACTTCAAGTGTAATTCGTACTTAGCTTGTTTAGAAGTATTCTGTAGGAAACCCTTTGTAAATCATAAAACCTTGTGTTTGAGTCTAGAGTTAGTCAAGTTGTAAAGTCTGTATAATAGAGTAATTCAAAAAGTAGCTTATAATAGAGTATTACAAGTTAGTGAGGGATTAAGAGGTTAATTTCTAAGTTGCATAGGTTGTAATCTAAAAGTTGTTCAGTAATGAAATTGAAATCCTACAAGGGTAGGTCGTGGTTTTTAATCCCGTTGAGCTGGAAATTTTTCACATAAAATTTCTCTTGTCATTTATTTATTATAGTGTGCGTGTGTTCTGTTGAACATGATAGAGAACCTGGTTCTCCATAGAATTTGGTGGATCCTTAAATTCTATTAATTGGTATCAGAGCAGGATCATGGCTGCTCCTCCAAACTTAAAAGAAGACCAGTCTACTTATAGACCACCAAGGTTTAACGAACAATATTATAGATGGAAGAAGACCAGAATTCACGACTTCATCATGGCTGAAGATTCAGAGCTATGGGATGTTATCTTTGATGGACCCTTTGTTCCTACCAAGAATCTCGGCGACCCAGCTGTAGCCATTCCCAAGACAAGGAAGGAATTCAATGACAATGATCGAAAGGAAGTAGAAAAGAATTTTCGTGCAAAGAAATTCTTGTTTGTGGCATTGATACTAACGAATACAATAAGATATCAGCATGTCAGTAAGCCAAGGAAATTTGGGAAGCCCTTCAGACAGCTAATGAAGGAACAACGCAAGTGAAGCAATCCAAGATCGGCATGCTTCCAACTGAATATGAGCTCTTTAGGCTGAAAGATGGTGAATCCATACAAGATATGCATACTTGGTTCACCTCTATCATCAATAAGCTTCACTCTCTTGGTTAAATCATTCCAAGAAACAAACTTGTCATAAAAATCCTTAATGTGCTACCCAGTTCTTGGGAAAGCAAAGTGAACGTCATTACAAAGGCGAAGGACTTGCAAGAGCTAACCATTGGTGAGTTTGTCAGTAATCTGAAAACATATGAAATAAAGAAGAAGAAGAAGGACAATGAAAGAAGAGAGCCCAAGAGGGAGAAGTACTTGGTCCTCAAGACGGACAACAATGATTCAAGTGGTGAGGATGGTGATATGTCTTACTTGACAAGAAGATTCCAGAAGATGGTTTGCAGGAATAGAGGCATTCCAGAAAGAGGAAGTTCTAGCAAGCCAAAAAGTTATGACCTCTATCATAAATATGGAAAGAGGAGATACTTCATCAAGGGTTTCCATCTCCTAAAGCAAGATCAGTACAAATAAAAACTTTGACAAAGCAGCTAAGAGGAACCCGGTTCCTGATAAACGCTTCAATAGAAAGAATGCCGCAGATAATGTTCTAAAATAGGCTCTTACTACATGGGGAGACTCTTCCAGAAAATCTGAAGAATGAAATGGTCATGGTAATATTTTAATAATGGCAGTGGAAAGTGAAGCAACTGAGTATGATTCAGTCTTTGCCTTGATGGCTCAGACTGATGAAGAAGAAGATGACGACGATGATGGGGTAAATTTTCTGGATGTTCCGAGAAATCTGAAATTCTATTCTCCTATAAAACTCATGTCATTGGCAAATATGTTAATTTATGCTTATCACAGTCTTATAAATAATAAATATGCTTTAACTATGGTTAGGATAAGCAGAACAGATCAGAGATGACCCTATAGAAAGAGAAAGATGCCTTAGATAGGAAAAATTGCAAATATAAAACATGAAAGAGATGACTAATAGTGGTTTTGGTAGACCTAAATCAGATCATTGAGTGTGTAAAAAGGGAAAAAAAAATCTTAGCTGAGAAAGTTACTAATCTCGAGCATGAGAGAGATAACCTATTAGTGGTGGTAGTAGATTTGAAAGAAACAACTAGGGAACTTAAAATGAAGAGTAGGCCTGGAAATTCTCAATAGGGAAAGGAAGAAAGCCAGACACACATTAAACTTGAAAGTGAGTTAAATTCAGTGAAGTCTAATTTGTGTGGGGAGCTTGAGAAAAAGAAACAACTTCAGGATGAACTAGGCAAAGTGAAGAGTGATCTTGAAAAGTCACTCAAACGGAACTGCTCCTCTGATGCTATCGCTGCCATGTACACCAACAATTGGGGAAACATGCAGGGAATTGGGTTTCAATGGGAAAAGATTACTTACAACCCTCATATCAAATACATTACTGTATTGCACTCACTGCGATAACAATGGGTAATTTAAAGAAAACTGTAAGGCTAGATTTCAATCACATTAGAAAAATAAATATTTGCTGATAAAGTAAATACTGGTAGAGAACCTGGTCCCTCGTATAAAAATTGCATGATGCATGCATAGACCAAAAGATTCCTCATTCACCTCTTTCCTCATTACAAGGAACCCAAACTAGTTTGGGTTCCTAAGTCTAACTCCTGATTTTCTTGTGCAGGGAACTATGAAAAGAAGCAACCTACAAATGGTACATGGATAGTGGTTTCTCAAAGCATATGACTAGAAGTACGAATGATTTCCTTTCACTTAAGGCCCAGTAAGGAGGGAGTATTTCCTTTGAAAATGGAAAGAAAGGGTACATTCTGGTGTTAGAACGATTGGGAAGTCTCTCTCACACTCAATTGATAATGTGTACTATGTGAACGGGTTGAAGTATAACTTACTAAGTATTTCTTATATATGTGACAAGGGAAACAAAGTGGAATTCTTGTCAAAGATATGCACACTTACAAATCTTGTGACTGGTGAGGTGTTTCTTGTGGCCAAGAGATACAAGAACATTTATGTTGTTGATTTTGAGTCCCTGCAAAGTGGTGATCTCAGCTGTCTAAGAGCCGCTGATGATGATGCTAAATCATGGCATAGAAGGCACATGCATGCAAGCTTTTCATTACTAAACAAAATAGTCTAGAAGGACCTAGTTGTCTGTTTACCCAAGTCAAGCTTCAAGGAACATAAATTTTGCAATGCTTGTACAAAAGGAAAGCATGTCAGATCATCATTCAAGCCCAAAACGGAAACAGTACCTCAAGGCCACTTGATCTTCTTCATATGGATCTATTTGGACCTATGAGGGTACCAAGCAGAGGAGGAAAAATATATATCATTGTAATAATGGATGACTACTCCAGATTAACTTGGACCCTGTTTCTCAGAACCAAGGATGAGACTTTTTCAAGTATTTTTTGACTTTGTAAAGAAGACCCAAGTGAAAATGGGCACAAATGTGGCTTGCATCGGATCAAACCATGGTACAGAGTTTTATAATGCCAATTTTAATGAATTCTATATTGAAATGGCATTAGTCATAACCTATTAGCTCTACGAAGACCTCAGCAAAATGGTTTTGTAAAAAAAAAGAACTCTTGAACACATGGCGAGGAAAATGCTAATTGATAGCGGGATCACAAAATATTTCTTGGCAGAAGTAGTTAACAATGTATGTTATTTAATAAACAGATGCATTATCAGGTCCTTTCTAAACAAAAAATACCTTATGAGTTGCTGAATGGAAGAAAGCCTAAAAAGACTCATCTGAGGACATTTGGCTGCAAAAGTTATGTTCTCAACCATGGCAAGGAACCGCTTGGAAAATTTGATGCCAAAAGTGATGAAGAAATCTTTCTGGGATACTTGTCCCAAAGCAAAGTTCACAAACTATACAACAAAAGAACTCATATGTTGAGGAGAGTGTACATGTGATCTTTGATGAGTCTCACCTCTCATGTGAAAAGGAAAAGGATGTTGATCAAGATGGAGAACCCTTATCTATTCCTGGAGAAGTTATTCACATGGAAAATAGAAAGGGAAACATGACGAGTCACGTAAAGGAGTCTAGTGATGATAATGCAAGTACACCTCTATCTATTGTAGAGGAACTTGGTCCCACGATCACAATAACTAAAGCTAAAAATGGAGTTGTTGATGCAGTCCAAGTCATGCAAGAGGAGCTGCTGAAGAGGCTTGACATGGAAGCACCAAAGGCCAAACATTGTGTTCAGTGTGGGTCCTTGTGCAAGATTTCAATCAAATACAAAGGAATCTCATCTGAAGGCTGCCAGGAGAATACTGAAATATCTCAAGGGAATGCAAGACCTAGTTCTCTATTACCATCAGGTGACAACCTTGATCTTATTAGGTATGCTGATACTAATTATGATGGATATCTGGTGAACAAGAAAAGCCTGTTTGGAATGGCCCATTTTCTAGGTTCTTGTCTCATCTCATGGTGCAAAGAAGCAAAACTTAGTGGCTCTCTCAACCGCTGAAGAAGAATATGTAGCAGTTGCTTCTTGGTATGCTCAACTATTATGGATCAAGCAACAGTGGGAAGACCTTGGAGTATAGTCAGATTATGTACCCCTCTTAGGGACAATTTAAGTGCACTCAACATGGCCAAAATCCAGTCCAACACAAAAGGACCAAGAACATTGATGTACGTCATCACTTCCTTCGTGACAACTTTGAAAAAAGGCTCATCTGTATCTAGTTTTGCAGCACTGAAGATCAGATTGCAGACATTTTCACCAAAGTTCTAAGCAGAGAACATTCTGTCAGAAATCGCCTGGCATTGGGGTTGATAAAGCCTAACTGAGGACCTGGTCCCTCAATGATTGGCTATGAAAGAAATGGACAGGTAAGATTAGCTAAAAGTGTTTTCTGGCAAAGTCTAACTCATTTCTATACCGTCACAGGTAGACACGCATGATGATTACAGAGCTACTGATGCAGTGCATACTGGTAAAAAGGTTTAAGCTTTCACTTGTAAGACCTATCAGGGAACTTGGTTCTCCTGGTTTAGGTTAGTACCTTCTATGTTCTCTCATACACAACTTAGAGCAGATAAAAATAATGCCATATCATCAGTGTGTCAGTTTCTTTACTTTGCGTCTCTTCAATTGAAACGTCTTACCTGCTACTAAACAATTCGACTCCCCAAAATAAAACTGCTGCCTTTTCTTAACAGGCCCCTCATCTATCCTAAATTCATATATCAAAATCACAACTCCTCGCATCAAACCTCAAACTCTTGACTTCCCTCTCTCTTCTCATACCACTAATCTGTCCAGTAAACTTCACCATGTCTAAGAATCAAGAAAATTCCTGTGTTATCAACAATATCCCCATTGAGTCCACACTAGTTGAAACTCTAGTAGTAGAATCCTCACCAAATACCACCACCAGTCCAAACCTTAGAACTGAGTCTCTCTCAAATGCAGTTTTCGTACCTACCTACTCAGGTTCTGGTTTTCATCGAAGTCGAAAAACATCAACTTCGAAAAAGTTTGTGGTCACCAGTTCTCCTCCAATTTTGCTGGAATAACAAGGTGAACAGGGTAATTTGGCCAAAGAAGTAAATCAGGAAACGTCCAATCTTACTATGAAAGAGAACACAAGTGCAAACCAACAAGCTAGTCTTGACAATGCTGACTCACCCAAGACATGGCTTGACTCTACATTCAAAACTCCTCTTCCTACTGAAATTTCCTAGAACCAGAAGAAAAGAACGCAATAGAAAACATGCTCCCCATAGCTGCTGAAGGAGATTTTGTTGAGGAAAGTGTAGAGAGGTCTGAGCTTTAGCCATAATAGATGGGAGAGAGCTTGTGCCAGTTGAAGCATTGGCACATGATGATACTTCTGGGGTCCCTAATGATGGAACTGATCCCCCCATGGAGGATCCAGGTCAGGGGTTATCTCCCAGGTCAATATTGGTCATGCTCCTTCTCCTCACTTCTATGCTGAACCCATGTCTATGCTGGTGTCTGAGATGCGGTCTGATAGTGAAGAAAATTTTTATGATATGGTGATTGCTAGTTTTATTAAGTCTAGGAGTAATCCGGTTGCATCTCCAGAGCCAACCCCTAAGCAACCCACTATACGGTTGCAGAAAAAGGAGGCTCAAGAGTCTTCTTTCAAGAAATGTTTAAGGAGTCAAAGAAGGAAAAATCTGGTAAAGGATGGAAAACTTGTGCATGAAAAGGTCGTCCCTATGGTTAATGTGGATGAGGAAGCAGAAGAGGAACCTAGTTCGTTGACTCACAAACCCATGAGGTAGAAGCACTCTCACTCTCAATCCAAAAGAAACACTTCTACAAGTGTTGAAAGTCCAACCAAGAGTGCTGATCTTGTTCCTAGTGAAAAGTTTGTGGAGAAATCTGGTGAAAAGACAATTAAAAAGAATGGTGAAGAGTCTGATGATGAAGAGGTGGAAAATTCTGGTAAACATATGCATGAAAAGTCAGTGGAAAAGCAGAAATTCTATTCGCAAGTCAGTGAAAGAAAATTGGATGATGATGAGGAACCTAATACCTTAAAGAAAGCAAAGGTTGGTGAGTCTCTGAGTTCGGAGAAAGAGAACTTGAGAAATCAGAAAGTGCTATTAGGCTGCACCTTTGCCCCTGACATTGTAGAACTTGCTGGAATGAAAGAGTTAGTGAAAATTTATGATTTCCAACAATGGACTCATTTATTTTCAAATGTTGTTCCAAAAGTATATGAGGAGGAGGTGCATAGTTTTTATGCCGATCTGTGTGTTGGTAAATGGGTGGACATAGTGATAGACTCTGCCGTGTTGTGGTCAATTCTTGGTATTCCTACTGAAGGGTTGTCGTTTGTTCATGTGATGATGTCTAAATCCACTACTAAAAAGTAAAAGGATATAGTTGCATACAATATAATTTACCCATCCATGAGTCAGGGTTGAATCCCACTAGGGCAATCCAACGGGATGGAACAGGACGGGTTCGTAGGCCTTAAGTGTGTTTTTTATAAAAAACATTGAAAATTACTATATTTTTAATGTTTGCAACGGCCAGATTTTTGACTTATTGAATAAACTTAAATGTTACTATGTTAAAATTAAAATTAGAAAACAAAGTAAAGAATTATAAAATATTAAATTAAAAGACTTCTAATGAAATATTCTACTAGTTATATATTTATAATACAATTATAATTTATTTAATATAATTTCAAAGTCTTAACTATTAAGTAACTAAGACAATTCATAAAAACACTTCAATGCTTAGAGACTTTTATTTTATTAATAGAACTTTCAAATCTCAAATACAAATATAATTCTTTTGAAGAGCACCTAATCTATGCAGCCACCTTCTAGGAAGGGTTTTGTTTGAACTAGGCCTCTTAGTAGCCAATTACAAATTATCATACTAATATTTGTAAGCTCCTATATATCTATTTTCTAACTTATCAATAATACCTCTCGGACATTCTACTGGAATTGGAAATGTTGATTGATGTTCCATGAGCTCCATGTTGTCATCGCTCCCAGTGGTAAGTATCTCATTGTATTCTTCTTCTTCCCTCGTGGTTAATTTTTCAAAACCAAGATTTATTCTTTCTGAATTAATCCAATCTCTGAATAGTACGGAAATCTCTAGACTGTCCTCTGCTAATGCATGTCTATGATCTCCAATTTGAAATCGTGCCGCGCTAAAAGCACTCACCGATGCTACTGATGATGCTTGAATAGCCAGGATATCTCGGGCCATAATTGAAAGAGTTGGAAAAGCCTTGCCACGCTCCCTCCACCATGACAAAAGTTGTTCCTTGCCTTCTTCATCTTTAATATTTTCTAATCCTTGATTAAGATAAGAATCAAGTTCATCATCAATAGAGGAATCAAAACCTGTAATATCATCTATATCTTCCCATAAAGCATCTGCTCCAGACTTGGAAGTAGAAGGAGCAGTTTTAGTACTAGTTGTATCCATAGATTTATATTTATCAAACATTGATCTAGCATAAGAATATATGCTAGCTTGGCAGTTTTCGAGAGATGGTTGTTCATTTTTTTGAATTTTTAAATTCTCATAAATTTTACAAACAAGTCCCTTTGCACCTCTTAGTTTTAAAGATGGGTTAAGTAGAGTAGAAATTTAATAAACTCCGGGAATAGGGAAAAAATACTTTTTAAATTTTAAAATCATTTTTTTACTGGCCGGTGCATAAGTTGAATTTTCTTTAAACTTACCAAATGCAACAACAATTCCACAAATATACCATAATATTTGTGTAATAGTAGGATAATATATACCAGAAAATTGTTTTGTAGCATAATAAAGTTTTTCTAAAAATTTAGTTAGCTCTCTTACCTTATCCCAATAAGAATCAACAGTTTGATCAACACGGTAAGCATTATGCATATTAAATACCTTCTAGATAGGCACTCGATAATCATAAACAATTTTAAGCATTTCATAAGTAGAATTCCACCTAGTACAAACATCTTTTGGAACTTTTCTAAATGGAAGTCCATCACTTGCACATTGTTGAGAAAATTCACGAATTCTACTTTGTTTATGAGCACAAAAAATATAGCCACAAGCATGTTGTATTTTACTACAGGCATCAGAAAATAAATTAAGACCATCTTTTACAACCAAGTTAAAAATATGGCATGCACATCTAACATGAAAAATTATTGGATTAATTGGACAAAGTCTAGATTTTAAGCTATTTGCCGTGGTTGTTTTAGCAGAAGCATTATCTAAGGTGATAGTTAAAACTTTATTAATGTGTCCATAAAAATCAAGTATTTGTAGAACACCAGTTGCAATATATGCTCCAGTGTGTTTTGAATCAACAAATTTATAACCTATAATACGTTTTTGTAAGTTTAAGTGATGATCAACCCAATGATATGTAATAGTTAAATAATCACAACCATTAGGACTACGACCTATATCAGATGTGATAGACACTTTACAATCTAAGTGAAAAAATACACAACGAATATACTGAAGATATTCGGTTTGAAATTTAAAAACATAATTTCTAACTGTGGTCTTAGGAAAACCTTGAAAAGCAGGGTTATAAGTTTCTTGTATATAATGTACAAAAGCAAGGTGAGAAGGAAAAGTAAAAGGTAAGCTACAGACAACCACCATTTTTGCTAAGTTCTCACGATCTCTATTTTTGTTATATTTGCATAAAACATGATCAGAAGCAGGGTCAAGTTGTTGTTTAATTTGATTAGAACCAGATCCACTAGCAGTGCCAGAACTGATGGTAGGATCTATAATATTTCCGGCTTCTACGTCAGCTTGTATCTATAAAGATTTGTGATCCTTTCTTAAATGTCTAGTTAAACCCCCCGTCCCACCACTTGTTGAGTGCGCAAATACTTGCTTACATTTTTCATATATAGCACGATGATTGAATTTATCATGTTTAAAAAATTTCCATGCAAGTGATGTTTTGGGACGTTAGCCTTAGGCTTACAGGGGGTAAAGCTCCAGACTGAGATTGACTCTGAGTTGGAGCTTGTGTTGCGGGACTAGTGGGGTTTTCATCTAATTCTTCTTCCTCATTTTCTTCATCCTAATTCTTCATCCTCAAAAAAAAAATATCATTGCCAAATTGTCTTTGTAAAGTTTCATGATCTAATTGTTCTCCGACATGAATATCATAAAATGTGGGGCTTGGGAAAATGAAGTTTCATCAACATGAGTCATTTCATCAATATCCTTTCTAACTCTAGGTCTAGGAGAAGGGCTAGGATTAGGATTACTACTATTTTCACCTTTACTATTTTTTTACTACTTTCTTGAAAAATACCAAATACATTTTTAGGTGCCATAATTTAAATATGAAATTAAATAAAAAAATCTAACACAAATAGTAAACGCACAAATGAAATATAAAAATATAACACATAAAGAAAACACAAAAATTAAGCACTAAATGATACGCAAAAGTTATATATTAAAATTAGGAGATTGAATGAGTGCACTGTGATTAAATATTGAAACTTGAAAAAATTTCCCAAATATTGTTCAAAATACTTGACGAATTAATTTGAAGCTTGAAAGTTGCTCCAAAAAATTTGCCCAAATACTTGAAAGTTGAAACTTGAAAGATAGCACTTGATACTTGATAGTAACAAAATTGAGAGAATAATATAGAATATAGATAGGATATTAGAATGTAAGAGATTTGAGAGAGAATATTGATTTTTTGTGGAAAAAAATGAAGAAGAATGAGGGGTATTCATTGTAGAAAATAGGGCCAAAATGTAATTTAATTAACTTAGGGTTATATTAAAAGTTTGGGAGGGGGGAGGGTGGGTTAGGGGGTGTTTTGGGTGGTGTAGGGGTTGTTTGGACCGTTGGCAACAACTATTTTTACCATTTAAGTCGTTGACCAACGACTAGTTTTAAAAAAAAAATTGCGGGACGCGGGATGGGACGGGACAGGACGGGATGGGACGAAATGGGGCGGGACAAATGGGACGAAATGGTCGTCCCGTCCCATCCCGTGTCGCGTTTAAAATTGGCCCATCCCATTTAACTTGAAGCAAAACGGGACGGGACGGGATGTGATGCGGGACGGGACGGGATGACCCGTCCCATTGGACAACCATAAATCCTACAGAGAAAAATATGTAGGTGATCAGGAGTGAGAGAATTATCAGTTATTATGCAATGGCAAACATTGAGAAGGGTGATTGTGAAAATATTATATCTAAATACGAAAAATGTAAACTAACCTAGAAATTAAGTAAAATGATCAGTGGCTACAAGTATGGATGCATGAGGAATTATACTCAAGTAACATTCTAATGTATTTTACGATTTTACAAACATGAGCAAATTTATGTTAATTAGCCTCAAGTAATAATTCTATATTAGCTCCTTTAAAGACTAACAACACTTTCTAATTGAATTATCCCTAAAATAATTAAGAGAATAAGCATGCCCGAATATGGCTACAAGTAGTTCAATTCCATCCCTTGATAGAATCTATAAAATGAGAGTTAAAGCCTCAAGTTCTTGTTAATTACTCTTTACTAACCCTAAATAATCTTTAGCAAAATTAGTTCGAAGTTAATAGGCAAGTCCCAGGGTTAGCTAATCCCTTTGGAAACATTAAAGAACAATAATAATTAAAAAACAATAACTCAATTTATATTAAGTAAAAATCGTTCAATACATAAACACAACAAGATATTTAATTCACACTTTAAACATGAATATTCCCATAAATAAGATTCAAGTGTTGAATAAAAGTTATACACTTAGGTATAAAATACAAAGCAAGGAAATGAACATAACTGGGTAAGAAATTCTCAACCAAAAGCTTCAAAATCTTCAAGACCCAAGTGTGTATGCAGGAACCCTAACTTCAAAACTTGTTCTCTCTAGTCCAAAGACTGAAAATTAAGCCATTTACCAATGCGCTAGGTTGTGTATTAAATACTTTGGGGGATCAAAAACGTGAAATGCCAAACTACTAGATTTCTCCCCAGATTTATGAATCGCGATTGCGAAAAGAGGCATGCGATTGTGAAGAGTAAAGCAATAGAGCATTGCGATCGTGGACTAGATCCAAGCGTTCGCACAGAGCTCATGGGAGCAGTTGACCAGCTTCTTCTTCGCATTTGGAGAAATAGCCCTGCGTTCGCGATGTGTAGTTTCCTAGCATTCTGCGATCGCATGCCAAAGTTCGCGATAACATTAGCTGACACTACTCATTTTTCTTCAATTTTACACACTTTGACTTGGTTTCCCTTGTATCTCCTATAAATCACTTGATACCTGAAATATGACAATAAACCTCAATAAATGCCTTAGTTTCTCAATAAAATCATACAAAAGCCTAAGTATCAAGAAGTGATAAGTTGGTAAAATACCAACTTATAATAAGGGTGCATGCACGTCAAATTTTAGAAATGCCATTGTCAAGGACAATGCAATCAAGAAGGGGGAACATGTGCATAATAAGGCACTCCTAGTATATCAACTTCTTTTTGATATGGTTAACAAAGTGATGCTTCCCTGCACTGATAGGAGATCTATTATGTCCAAAGCTGACCTTGTCCTTATGGAAGCCTTGGATGGTTTTACCACCATCAATCTGCCTGGGATAATGATTGAACATATGCAAAAGGTGGAAAACTTTAAGGGTGGATACCGTCAGCTATTTTATGAGTTTATTCTCACAAAGGTCTTCAAGTTCTTCAAAGTTCCTCTAGGACAGGCCAAAGTTGGCACTAAAAAGTAAACCTTCTACAAGACCAATTTTGAGGAGTGAGAGTGTATTGACAAGGTTAGAGGAGTTAGAAGCACCTCTGCTATCTCTCAATTGATAAATTATCAGAATAGTGCTATAGAGGAGATCTGGAAGTTGAAGGCTAGGAACATGATTCTTGAGAGTCAGCTCAGTCGGAAACAAAAGGCACATGGTTCGAGTAGTTCTCGTAGCTCAGAGATTGCCCACCTAATGAAGCAGAATACTGAGCTCCGAAAATAGGTGGATGAACTGAAAGAAAGACTGCTCATAAGCAAATGACCGTGAATGCTCGCACGAATCTTGTACTCAAAACCCTTGCTCCCCCTTCAAAGCCCTCTTGCTCTAGTATGCCCTAAGTAGTGTCCCCTTCTGTGTCTAGTTTCCAGTGTCAGTCTCTTATGAATGTTTCTAATGATGCCTTTTATTGTTGGTACTTGTTTTTGTTTCTATTTCTAAATAGTGGATTGTAACATTGAATCTGCTCCCGTTTGAAATATATCCAAAGTGTTCGGTGGAAGGGTTTTTACCTTTTACCGTGCATGATACTGTTATTCTGTTTCTGTTTTCTATTATGTTGTGTGCACATATGTGGCATGGGTTAACTGTTGGAAACACGTTCTCAATGCGATATACTAAACGTGTATTCTTTTGTAGGTTTTGATGAATGACAAACAAAGCACAAATTGATATATGACGGAGTTCAAGTACAAGAGTACAAATGTTGAGATTGAAGCTCAAGACGTTGTTTTTAATTGTTATTATTGAGTTATTCTTAAATGTGATCTTGATCCTATAACTTGACTCCATAACATGGCTTCTCTCATAAAACTATTTTCCAAAATCGTGCATACTTATTTCTGTATCAAATGATTTCAAATGATGCATATTTACATTAGACAAAATGTTTTCTAAACATACCTCAGAAATCTGGGCTAAGAATAATCGATTATGTACTTATGATAATCGATTGTTTATAAGCCAAGACTGCATGACAATCGATTATGAACTAATGATAATCGATTGTGAATAAGACAGTTAACATCAGGTTTTTCCAAATCTGCAAGATAATCGATTGTGAACTAATGACAATCGATTATTGATGAGGTAAAGTTTTCCAATACTCAGAATAATCGATTATGAACTAATGGTAATCGATTATGTTGAGTTGATGTCTCCCAGTGATTTTAAAATTACTTAAGTAATCGATTAGTAACTAATAGTAATCGATTATGTTGAGTTAACTGGGTATAACAATCGATTGCCTATGTCCAACAATCGATTGTCAAAGTTTATACTTAGTCGCAAAAACTTTGGCTTGAAATAGTGTGATTTGAGATTTTCAGAAAATGACAAGTAATCGATTGTTGCAAGGGACAATCGATTGTTGAAGCTGACCGTTGTCAAATGATTTTCAAATACCTCAAAGTAATCGATTATTGGTTTTCTGTAATCGATGTTTTGCTCAAAATCCGGAAATAATTTTTAAAACGTTAATGAGGTAATCGATTATTGATTTGCTATAATCGATGTTTTTGATTAAAATCTGTAAATAATTTTTGGAACGTTGCTGAAGTAATCGATTATGGATTTGGTATAATCGATTATCTGAATTTGAATTTTGCCAGTAATCCATTATGGATTGTAAGTAATTGATTATTAAGCGTAAAATCTGGGATTGATTTTTGATCTGACTGGCAGATAATCGATTGTTCGGTCTTGACAATCGATTGTCACTGAGTAAATTCAGCAATTCTTAATTGGCAATTAGACAACGGTAAGACCAAGTTTTGCACCTATAAATACAGCTTCAACTCAGTGTTTTAAACACAACAACATACACTAACTGATCATTACATTGCTTTAAGCTTTCATTCAATTGTTCATCATTTTCTACTCATTTCATAAAGCTTTTGAGAGCCATATTATTGTTCAAAGTTGTTGTGATCTTGAGCGTATTATTTTACTCATATCTGCTCATCAAGGAGTACCTTTGTTAAGTGAGTGTTCAAGTATTTCAAATACTTGTAAGAGAATTTTGATTCTCTTGTGTTGAGGAACTTGTGCTTCCTCTGTTGAAGTCTTTGGGATTGTATCCCCGAGCAAGTGAAGTCTTTGGGATTGCATCCCCGAGCAAGTGAAGTCTTTGGGATTGTATCCCCGAGCAAGTGAAGTCTTTGAGGTGAGGAACCTCCGAGCAAGTGAAGTCTTTGAGATTGTATCTCCGAGCAACTGTAAAGGTTTGTTAAGCACCCGTAAGCTTAACAAGTTAGTAGAAAATCTCGAGAGAGTCTCTCGGGGACTGGACTAACCACTGTTGTGGCCAACCAGGATATATCCTTGTGTAAGTTATTTTTATTGCACTTATTTACTTCCTGTAAAATTTAAATTCCGCAAGAAAACGCTAAATTTCATTAAAACGCTATTCACCCCCCCTCTAGCGTTAAGCGTAGTTTCTAACAATTGGTATCAGAGCCCAACTCTCTGAAAAACTTAACAGTTTGAGAGAACCATCCATGGCTTCTACTCTAGATTCTTTTGCAGGAATTGAAGAAGGACAATGCCCTACACGACCTCCTCTATTCAATGGCACAAATTACTCATACTGGAAGGAGAGGATGGAAATCTTCATTCGGTCAAATTGTCCCTACCTTTGGAAGGTGTACACAAAGGGAAATGAAATTCCAGTCAAGAAAGTGGAAGGCGAATGGATTCCCAAATCCGAAGATGAGTACACCACAGAGGACAATAGAATGATTCAAAATAATTATAAAGCTGTAAATTTATTGTATTGTGCTATTAACGCTAACGATTACAGGAAACTTTCATGTTGCAAAACAGCAAAAGAAATGTGGGACAAATTAGAAGTCACTTACGAAGGGACTGACCAGGTAAGAGAAGCAAAAGTTGATTTTCTTACTCATGCTTACGAATTGTTTCATATGAAGGAAGGAGAAAAAGTAGATGAGATGTTTGAGCGCTTTTCAACAATAGTAAATGATCTACACGTCCTCAAGAAGACGTTCACGGATAGAGAACTTGTTCGAAAAGTTCTTAGAAGCCTCACACCGGCATGGCGATCCAAAGCCGATGCTATCCAAGAATCAATTGGAGTCTCAAACGTCACCATCGACGCACTAAGAGGTAATCTTAAAACCTATGAATCTACTATTCTTAACCCGTTTGTTGATGATCAAAGAAGGCAAAAGATTGCTCTAAAAGCAAGCACAAGCCAACCAAAGATTGAAGAGGAAGAAGACAACGAGTTTGGATTAGTCATTAAAAGATTCCAAAAGTTTATGCGCAAGGAATATGAGCGCAAAGGGAAAAAACAAGGTGAGCAAATAAAATGCTATGAATGTGGAGAAACTGGACACATCAAAACAAATTGCCCAAACATCAAAAAGGAGAAGAAATCCTTTAAAAAGCAACGGGCATATATCTCGTGGGGAGGCGACTCCGGAGATGAATCAAGTGAAGAAGAAAACGACGAAGCTGCAAACCTTTGTCTCATGGCACAAGAAGACAACCAAAATGAGGTACGTCAAATTTCGTCTGAAAACTTTTCACTTGATGAAATGCGTAATGCTTTTGATGAGTTATATACTGAATTTTTAAAGGCTTCAAAAACTGTCACTAGCTTAAGAGAAAACGCTTCTCTAAAAGAAACGGATTTTCAAAAACAGATTTCTTTAAAAGAAAAGGAATTAGAAAAACTGGTTTTGGAAAATGAGAAGCTACACGAACAAAACAAGTTTTATGGAAAGAGAAGTGCCGACAAACCTGAAAGTTCTACTAAAGGTTGTGTTTCTTGTGTGAACCTTAAGAATGAAGTAGGTAGACTTAAAGGCACACTAGATAAGTTTAATTCCTCGCATAAAAACTTGAATGTTGTTCTTGATAACCTAAAATCAACTAAGCACGGAATAGGTTTTAAAAATGAAGAAAAGGTTGATGCTAAACCTCAAAAACCTAGAGCTCAACCTAGGAACAACAACAAAAATGTGTATCCTAGAAATAGCTATCCTAGAACAAATTTGCATGCTAGACCAAGAAATGACCCTCCGCCTAGAAATAGTCACCATAGACATGATGCATATTTTAGGCAAAATTGTGAACCTCCTAGAAGACCCCAAAATGGTCCTCAACCTAGATATCATCACTCTAGAAATACTACCCATCCTAGAGATCAAAGTAGGAGAAATGATAGCGTTCGAAATAAGGTAAGCAACCTTCATTCATCTAGCTACTATGAACCTAGACGAATGCATAATCCGAATGTGACATGTCATTATTGTAGACGCATTGGTCATATTGCTCCCGCATGTTTTACTCATCATAGACATGCTACTCAAACATATTATTACAATATGCCTAACCCTCAAGGACCCAAGATGGCATGGGTACCCAAAGAAAATTAATTTGTTTTGTAGGTGTGCTTGAAGGGATCAAGCGTACTATGGTACCTTGATAGTGGATGCTCCAAACACATGACGGGAGATGAATCCAAATCCCTTCAACTAGAGCACAAAGAAGGAGGAAGCGTCATATTTGGAAACAATCATATTCAGATCGGTTGATATTTTAAGCAATTTGAAAAACAAAATACAAGAAAAGGCATCGAAGGAAATCAATGATGAAATTGTGGAACAATCAACGGAAGAAGCTCCACATTTGGGGAGTGAAACAAAAGAACAAAATGAATGGAGGACGATCAAAGATCACCCTCTTGATCAGGTAATTGGCGACGTCGGAGGAAAGGTAAGTACCCGAAACTCTCTTAAGAACACTCTAGGACACAATTCTTAAGAGTTCACGATATCACTTGATAACACTAGTGTAATTTATTCACGTCACTATAAATTACTGACTTGAGCGTCGGAGACGTTTAATTCCATTTTGCAGGTACTTCCCCAAAGGTAAGATAAATTATGAAGTCTTAGCACACCGCAATCGATTATCCCAAGAAAATAATCGATTATCTGCTGTGCAGTACATCGATTATCAGTATCAATAATCGATTGTTTCGACTGATTAGTTTTATTATGCAAATGTGTTTAATTTGTTAACTCCTTATATTGCATAATCGATTTCCGTCTCAGTCATTCAGCAATACTTTTCCAGACAATCGATTATTTCTTCCTATAATCGATTAGTTGTCATATTCAAAAATTCTCCGAGTTCTCTGTATCAACCATATTTCAATAATAATCGATTACCAAAATTGACAATCGATTATTTCTTGTTTAAACTTTGTTACCGTTTGGCTCCAACATCGATTGCTGTCAGGACATAAATGCTCCATAATCGATTATTTTGTGTTGATAATCGATTATCTCATTCAAATTTTTTTACCGTTTGTCTCTTAAATCAATTTGTCAGTTTCAAAATTCAATCCAACAGTAAATACAATCGATTATCTCTGCCAAATAATCGATTATCTAACGGTCAGTAAATTTATTTCTTACCGTTTTTGACTGTTCCAACTTTCAATTTTCAGCAGGTATCTTTAGTAAATGGCTGATCACTCCTTCTCCTATAAATAGCCCTCATATAGGATCATTCTCACTCACTCAAGCACCATTTCTAAAAATCAAAGGTCAATTCCTTGCATCTTAGTCTAAAAAATTCAGCAGTAAAAATTTTCCAATATGTCTGGACGCTCCTCCAAACGTTCTCGTTCCAGGCAAGGTGCCTCAGCCTCAACAGTCCCTCCTCCTCTAAACTTCCCATATGAAGACGGGTCCGTTTTGTTCTTCGAAACTCAAGCTGAACTTTCTAGGTTTCTCTCCAAGTTTGAGAAGCGATTTATTCTTCCTCCTCGCTTCTTAACAAGCAAGCTCCTTGAACCTTTCGCCCCTGCCGCCAACATGCTCAAAGAGTGTCAACTCTATGATTTCTTGCTCCTTACCCATCCTCATATTAACACAACTTTAGTTGAAGCATTCTATTCAAATCTTCACAAAGATGAAGATGGTGAGGTGGTCACCTCCATCAATGGCATTCACATTCTCCTCTCTGACGAGAACCTTCACACCATCGCCCGCATTCCAAACGATGGTGAAGATCTTATCCGGTATATTGATGAGGCCGGCTCTCTCTTTGATGAATCCATTCTTTTCCGCCAAGCCGGAATCTCTTATGATCAAGCTTCTTCTCGTCGTCCTACCATCTCGGGCATGGACCCAAATTATCGATTTCTCCTCTACTTCATCACCCGTGTCCTAAGACCTCGTAGGCACAATCATACCACCATATCCCAAGAGGACTCTAAGCTCTTACATGCCATTGTCACTGGAGCCAAGATCAATTGGTGTCGGCTCATTAAAATGCACATGCTCGATGCCGTCGCCGATAACATGCCCCTTCCTTATTCTCTCCTCATCATGAATTTTCTTGAAGCATCTGGATTTGTCACTGAAAATGGTCCTCTCAAAAGGAGTACCAAAATCTGGGAAATCTCGGAATCATCCTTCCATCATGATGGTGATCACGCTCCAGCTCCTCCTCCTACCCGTCCTGCCCGTCGTGCTCGTCCATCTCAGGAGCCCACTCTCCAAACTATATCCGACCAGCTCTCTCAGTTGACACACGAGATCCATGGTTAATTTGACCATGTCCATTATCCCTATGCAGGTCTCGTTCCCTTTGAAGCTGCGCCGGATGACGAGGTGGATCGTGACGGAGATAATTGATATTGTATTTTTTTTTTCTGTTTTTAATTGTATTGTTGGATGTCCCTCTGCTGTACCCCTTTAATTTTCAATAAATAAACCTTGTTTTATTTCGTCTTTGTGTATCTTTCCTTACTATTTTTTTGCTAATGGCAAAAGGGGGAAGATAACGGGATAACGGGTATGCACCACCTCTACATTGCTAAATTGCACCACCTCTAAATTGCTTAATTGCTTATAAGCTTAAATTGAGGGGGAATTCTTTAATTGAGGGGGAACAAGAACAAATATGCATACTTGTTACTTGTCTTGAATCGTCAATATTATTTGTCAAAATAGCATATCCCGCTTAATGTTTGCCATTATCAAAAAGGGGGAAATTGTTGGAAACACGTTCTCAATGCGATATACTAAACGTGTATTCTTTTGTAGGTTTTGATGAATGACAAACAAAGCACAAATTGATATATGACGGAGTTCAAGTACAAGAGCACAAATGTTGAGATTGAAGCTCAAGACGTTGTTTTTAATTGTTATTATTGAGTTATTCTTAAATGTGATCTTGATCCTATAACTTGACTCCATAACATGGCTTCTCTCATAAAACTATTTTCCAAAATCATGCATACTTATTTCTGTATCAAATGATTTCAAATGATGCATATTTACATTAGACAAAATGTTTTCTAAACATACCTCAGAAATCTGGGCTAAGAATAATCGATTATGTACTTATGATAATCGATTGTTTATAAGCCAAGACTGCATGACAATCGATTATGAACTAATGATAATCGATTGTGAATAAGACAGTTAACATCAGGTTTTTCCAAATCTGCAAGATAATCGATTGTGAACTAATGACAATCGATTATTGATGAGGTAAAGTTTTCCAATACTCAGAATAATCGATTATGAACTAATGGTAATCGATTATGTTGAGTTGATGTCTCCCAGTGATTTTAAAATTACTTAAGTAATCGATTAGTAACTAATAGTAATCGATTATGTTGAGTTAACTGGGTTTAACAATCGATTGCCTATGTCCAACAATCGATTGTCAAAGTTTATACTTAGTCGCAAAAACTTTGGCTTGAAACAGTGTGATTTGAGATTTTCAGAAAATGACAAGTAATCGATTGTTGCAAGGGACAATCGATTGTTGAAGCTGACCGTTGTCAAATGATTTTCAAATACCTCAAAGTAATCGATTATTGGTTTTCTGTAATCGATGTTTTGCTCAAAATTCGGAAATAATTTTTAAAACGTTAATGAGGTAATCGATTATTGATTTGCTATAATCGATGTTTTTGATTAAAATCTGTAAATAATTTTTGGAACGTTGCTGAAGTAATCGATTATGGATTTGGTATAATCGATTATCTGAATTTGAATTTTGCCAGTAATCCATTATGGATTGTAAGTAATCGATTATTAAGCGTAAAATCTGGGATTGATTTTTGATCTGACTGGCAGATAATCGATTGTTCGGTCTTGACAATCGATTGTCACTGAGTAAATTCAGCAATTCTTAATTGGCAATTAGACAACGGTAAGACCAAGTTTTGCACCTATAAATACAACTTCAACTCAGTGTTTTAAACACAACAACATACACTAACTGATCATTACATTGCTTTAAGCTTTCATTCAATTGTTCATCATTTTCTACTCATTTCATAAAGCTTTTGAGAGCCATATTATTGTTCAAAGTTGTTGTGATCTTGAGCGTATTATTTTACTCATATCTGCTCATCAAGGAGTACCTTTGTTAAGTGAGTGTTCAAGTATTTCAAATACTTGTAAGAGAAATTTGATTCTCTTGTGTTGAGGAACTTGTGCTTCCTCTGTTGAAGTCTTTGGGATTGTATCCCCGAGCAAGTGAAGTCTTTGGGATTGCATCCCCGAGCAAGTGAAGTCTTTAGGATTGTATCCCCGAGCAAGTGAAGTCTTTGAGGTGAGGAACCTCCGAGCAAGTGAAGTCTTTGAGATTGTATCTCCGAGCAACTGTAAAGGTTTGTTAAGCACCCGTAAGCTTAACAAGTTAGTAGAAAATCTCGAGAGAGTCTCTCGGGGACTGGACTAACCACTGTTGTGGCCAACCAGGATATATCCTTGTGTAAGTTATTTTTATTGCACTTATTTACTTCCTGTAAAATTTAAATTCCGCAAGAAAACGCTAAATTTCATTAAAACGCTATTCACCCCCCCTCTAGTGTTAAGCGTAGTTTCTAACATTAACCACGTTGGACTTCTTTTTGCTACTTATATAGAATTATTCTTTTTATGATGCCAATGGGGTAAGATTTAATAATTGAATGATATGTGCACTGATTAAGGGGGAATACAGATTCAGGGAGAATCTTAAGGTTTTTCTAGTTCACTGTCTGGTTCTGTGTGGCCTTTTTTAGGATTTTCAATTATAAGTTTGTCATCATTAAATAAGGGAAAATTGATAGGTTACAAGTACCTTGTTTTATGTTTTGATGACCTAACAAACTTACTATCAAGAACCAAATAAGGAACCAATTACATATTCTAAAGAACTTAAGATCAAAAGGTTTCATCTTGAGATATGCTTTAACTCTTCAAAGTCAGATGAACAACAGAGAGAACACATAGTTATCGTTTCCCAATAAGACTGCACAAGTCAACTGCACCAGGTGTAAAGTTGTTGCATTCGCACTCTACAATGCATAAACAGCTTATCAATCAACTTTATGGGGAGTGTCTTTTAACTGCCTTGCTTACATCATCCCAAATGATATCACAAATGTATTATTAACATCAAGTAAGGTATAAAAAATCACTTGAGCATTTAGATAACCAAGCACTTCAACAATGATTACGCTTCTGATCAAGCAATTCTCAAGTGCATCAAGAACAAAGAACAACACAACTACGGACCAATTCCCATATCAAGTTATTGTATGTCCTTACTTGAGTTGTAAATTTGTAATAGTTCTTCAAGTGCAGTTCCTACTTAGCTTGTTTAGAAGTATTCTAAGGAAACCCTTTGTAAATTTTTTACCCTTGTGTTGGAGTCTTGGCTAGAGTTAGTCGAGTTGTAAAGTCGTTGTAATAGAGTTATTACAAAGTGGCTTGTTATAGAGTATTACAAGTTAGTAAGGGAATAAGAGGTTAATTCCTAGGTTTCATAGGTTGTAATCTAAAAGTTGCTCAGTAGTAAAGTTGAAATCCTACAAGGGTAGGTCGTGGGTTTTAATCCCGTTGAGCTGGGAATTTTTCATGTAAAATTCTTCTTGTCATTTATTCACTGTAGTGTGCGTATCTTCTGTTAACCTGGAACCTGGTTCTCTATAGAGTTTGGTGTGTCCTTAAATTCTCTCACTCTTCATAAATACTCTTATCAGTAATAAGTGACGGTAGGCCAAGAACCCGTATTTTAGCTATACTTTACACTTTAGTTATTGTATTTTGATTGTATTTGAGCCTAACTGTACTTACTACGAGTGTTATGCTCAGAGGCATACACATGAATTTTTATAAGCGATATCAAAATTTATAAAGAAAGGGAATATTAACTTTAGTTATCATACTTTTGACAAGAAATAGTCTTAATCTATTGATTTTATTGAATCTTAAGTTAGAAAAGGTTCCAAGTTCGATTCTACTTAATCATATTTTTTTAACCACAGAGGCTCTCTCAAATATTTGTATAAAATATACTAGATGAGATTTGAACATTTGACATCCTAGAGCAAAATCAAGCACATAACTAACACACCAAGCGACGATTTATGTCAAGTGGTATTATTTTTTTCTAGTTGTCTGTTTCCTCACATGACTAATTTATAAATTAAGTAAAAGTTTCCGACAAAGGGTGTTGCGTGACACCGCTTCATGCATCTGCCCCTTGTTATGCTGTGTAGGGTATGTTTTTGAGTTGAGAAGCAAGTTTGAAGTCTGAGTAGAAATTTAAAGAATTAAACTAGGATCGTGTTCAGGGGCGAAGAACCAATTTAGAATGTTAAAAAGTAATAAAATGCGGAACTATGAGAAAGCTATATGACCGCGATGCACGGTGCGGTGCAATGGTGTAGAGGTGGATGTCTGTCAAAAATTAACTCTCTAAAAAATTCCACTAGTGCGATGCAGGGCATGCCGCACCAGTATATTTTTGTTGTCCATTTTTTCCACTTCAACTTGAAAGGGGAATGTAACACCCCAAAGTTTTAGACTAGTATTTATATTTTTAATTGACTATCTTTATCACGATGATAGATTTTACTTCGCACGGTTGCGTTAACATGTACAAAGAAGTTTCAAGGTACCTAACATCATTTTAGTGAATTGTTATTAAATACAATACATAATACATATACACACGCATGTGTATATATATATATATATATATATATATATATATATATATATATAAAAGGTTTTGGGAAGCAACCCTTATATTAATTTAAAGATATTTAGTAGTTTGGACAACCATCCTTTTTATATTTATCCAAAGTTTATATATATTAATTTTGTGACATGATTTTTGACAACCTCCTCTCATATTTCATTCCTTCGTGCCAAAGCCTAACCCTCTCTCCTTCTTATCACATGAAATACTGCATGGAAAAAATAAGATTTTTTCACTAGACCAACCAGCCAAACTAGTTCTTGGTGAAGCTCAAGTTTCTCCTCTCTTTTGTGGCATATATATCCTTGTAAAAGCGGAAGTGTTTGAGGAAGTGGACATATTTGTTTGATCTATGGCATAGATGATTTGAATGTCCTCAAGTTGTGGTCGAACTGTTTTATGGTAAAACACTAAGGTTTGTATATAAACTTGAAGTTGTAGTCTTTTTACTTGCTGGAATATTTTGAAATAACTTGAGCTTTTGTTTTCCTTGTCTTGAATTATACAATTTTATTCGTGTTATATCAAGTATTGCAAGATATTCGCTAACTCGCTCACCTATACGGATTGCTTGATCATTTTGCATCCTTATTCGTACTTTGTCCTTCTTGTGGCAGATAATCTGTCACTCATCTTGGCATGACTTTTGATTCAGATCTTTTTCCATTTTGAATTTAGATTTGTGTTCGTCAAAAATTATAAAATATGCGTGTGTTAAGTACGAATTAGAATGTCATTTATAATATAGTTTTTGATTCTCTTGACTATTGGATTTCAACCCTACTTGATTTGGGACTTCGGTCCATCTTGATATCTTATGCTTAGTGTGATGACATGACGTACATATTGGAAAAAATAAATAATTGACAAACAATCTTGGATTGATGCTATATGCTTTCTTGATACTTGAATCTTGAACGTTGATAATGATATTTGAAAACACTTTAATGTTTGGTATTCGATACTTTTGATATATTTGTTTACTTGCCTTTATGTTTCATTTGAGCTACCCATGGTTGAAAAGGAGAATTGAAGAATCTAATGGCTCCAAGTCTAAAGTTTATACAACACTAAGTTTTATGCTTAGCGATAGTGATTTTCTATCGTAGGTAATTTGTGAGAAGAGATTTGAAGAAGGCCTCCTGGATTGGACTTTTTTGGGAACTTTTGCGAAGATCATATTTGCATATGCACCTAGGTTTTGTATAGTTTTGAGACTTGTACATGATCTATATACCACACTTATGTATGTAATTTTAGAGGCTTGTTGCATCTCAAGACCATAAGCTTGTAACTTGAATTTGGTAACTTGTTTTGCAGTTTTAGGGTGTGTTAATAACCCAAGTATTGTAATATGCTAAATTTACACTTTGTCTTATAAATTACAAAAGAGAAGACTAGTTTTTCTTTAGACTCGCTAGCTTGAAATTCATGTACAATATGAACCTGCAGTGATATTCAATGAAAAATACAATTTTGTTAGTAAGTTACTTTAACGTGATGATTATTCAAGAAGGGTTATATCATATTATCTTAATAATTTGACATTGTATTTTATTTTAGAAATGGTACAAAGTGTATTTTCAAAAGCAAAAAAATTATTGCACTTGAAACCTTTATCGCATGAGTCTATTTCTGCTACTAAAATATTGTAAATGTCTTCTTAGATGAATATCTTTTGATTGTTGTAAGTAGTAACATAGCTTTATTTCGTAAGTAGCTCCCTACTAAAGGGATTGCCACAAGTTTTGTGTCAGAGTTTAGTTTTGTGATTTTTTAGGACTTTTATTGTGACTTGTTAGTATACTCGATCCTTTTTAACATGCTTTGTTGTGTGTATTGTGAATATGCATCATGTGCATGTCCTTAATGAGATATCAATTTCCTTATGTATGAATTAAGTTATAGCCTCTTCTTCTAATAGACCTAGGGAAGCAGCTCGTGAGGGTTCTGATAACTCTTATGCCCAACTTCACTTACAGGAAGGGGTTGGAGAGCATTTTTTTTATCTTAATTTTTTTTCATAATAGTCGATCTAAAGTGGGAAATAATTAGGGTGCAAGAGTTGGGCCACATCCTCATATGAGTCATAGTACTCCTGTTGTTGATCCTCTTTCTCAGCAAATGGTTGATTTCTTTTGTCACTTGGCTAGAACAATGTCCGACCCTAATGAAATAAACTTTGAGAAAATGTGAAAAATGGGTGCAGTTGAGATTGAAGGCACTATTGATCCTACTGATACTGAATAATGGCTTGAGCACATAGAGGGAGTATTTGAGAAATTAGAGTGTTTGAAAGCTGCAAAAGTTAAGTATGCCATCTTCTTGTTACAGAGGGATAGTTATGACTGGTGGGAAAATGTACCAAATGCTAAAGAAAATCCTCCGATGTTCGCTTGGGAAGATTTTATCAAAGAATTCTGTATGAAGTATGTCCCACCTACTTATCGTGATGTGAAGAAAAAGGAGTTTTTGGATTTAAAGTAAAGGGGTATATCTATTGGTGAATATCAACAAAGTTTCTCAGGATTTCTTGTTATGCTGGAGGTATTATCGATGATAAAAAATAAATGCCGGCGATCAAAGATGGTTTGGATGATTCTATCGGAATTTCTGTGGCGGTCCTGCAACAAGAAATTATTTCCAAACTACTTACAGCTGCTCTTACTTGAGAAAGAATTGACAAGGGAAGAGCTAGTAGAAATGAAAACAGGTTCATAAAAGTTAATTCAACTTATGGAGGTCCCTTCAAAAAGGAGAAGTTTGACAATTCCAAAATTGGGGTGTTCACACGTCAGCTCAGCATAAGCAAAATAGAACAAATTTTTCTACTAATAGCACTCCAAGCTATGGACAAGGAAGGACTTGTATACCCATTTGTGTATAATGTGGAAAGAATCACTATGGTACTTGTTGAAAAGCTTCTGGTGTTTGTTTTTATTGTATGAGCTTCAATCACAAAGTGAAGGACTGTCCTAATCCTAACCCTATTTCTTCTCTGCGTACTGAAGGTTCAGTTCAGAAATCTACTACCGCTCTTTCTTAAGGGAATATAGGTGCAACATCTAGAAACATCCAAAGAGCAGGTGTGGGTCAAGAGATACAACACGAGCTTATGCTATGAGATATATGGATGATGAAGATGGGTCATACATGGTTGTTGGTGAATTTCATTTATTTGGTTTGTGTGTTGTTACAATATTTGATCGTAGTTCTACTCATTTCTATGTTTGCTCATTACTTGTTTTTCCTGAAAATGTGAAATTTGTGAGACTTGATTGTAGAGTGTTTGTCAAAAGTTCTTTGCGTCATCATGGTGTATCTAATCAGATCTATCGAGGATATCCTTTTGTGATTCAGAACCTATTCTTCCCTGTTGATTTGATTGAAATACCTTTCCAATACTATAACGACATCATTGGTATGGATTTGCTTCATAGATACCATGAAATAGTTGGTTGTAGGTTAAAACTTGTGCCTTTTAAAGCTCCTACATTTTTAGAAATTGTTAGTTAAGGTGAAGGTTCATTGAGATCTAATATTATCTCTGCGGTTGTGATGAGTAAGTTGATTAGTCTGGATTGTGAAGCTTATCTTGCTCATATAGATGATAGATACCTAAAAAAAGCCAAGACTTAAAGATATACTAGTTGTATGCGAATTTTCTAATGTTTTCGCTCAAAATCTTCATGGGTTGAATTTCCTATGGGGATTATTCCTGGAGCTACTCATATTTCTATAACTCCTTACCGAATGACTCTAGTAGAACTTAAGGAGTTAAAAATTCAATTGCAGTAACTTCTTGAGAAAGGTTTTATTTGCACAAGTATTTCTCCTTGGGGAGATCCTGTTTTATTTGTGAAAACTAAAGAGCACTCTTTGGCTTTGTATTGATTACTAGCAATTGAATAAGGTATAACAATTAATAGATAGCTACTGCCTAGGATCAATGATTTACTTGACCAGCTAAAGGGTGCTAGGATGTTCTCAAAATTGGCTTGAGGTCTGGGTATTACCAAGTGTGAGTAAGTGAGCAAGATGTTCCTAAAACTGCTTTTAAGACTCGATATGGTCATTAAAATTTTTTGGTGATGCCATTTGGGTTGGAAAATGCTCCTGCAATGTTCATAGATCTAATGAATCTTGTATTCAAGACTTATCTTGATTAATTTTTATGGTATATTTATTGATGATATTTTAATATATTCCAAGAATAGTGAAGATCATGACAAACATCTCCGAATTGTATTGCAAATTTTGGAGGAGAAAAAGCTCTATGCTAAACTTTCCAAATATGAATTTTGGCCTAGTGAAGTGGCTTTTCTAGGACATGTTATGTTATCTGAAGCTGTGAAATTTGATCCTAGCAAAATTCAAGATATGGTTGAATGGAAACCACCTAAAAGTTCAACTAAAATAAGAAGTTTTTTGGGCTTCGCGGGATACCATAGAAGGTTTGTCAAAGGCTTCTCCATTATAACCTCTACTTTGACTAAACTTTTAAGAAAGGATGTCAAGTTCGTATGGGATGGAAAACACCAAGAGAGTTTTGAAAAGCTCAAATATATTGACTAAAGCTCCTATACTTACTCTACCAACTGAAGGGAAAGGGTATGTGATATATAGTGTTGATTGTCATCATGGTTTGGGTTGTATTTTTGTTCAATAAGGGAAAGTGGTTCCATATGCCTCTCAAAAACTAAAACCACAGGATTTGAATTATCCTACTCACGACCTTGAACGTGTTGCCATAGTGTTTGCTTTGAAAATTTAGAGACATTACTTGTTTGGAGAAAGGTATCATATATTCACTGATAAAAAGAGTTTGAAGTACTTGGATACACCAAAAGAGTTGAATATGAAATAGCGTAGATGGCTTAAGCTTATCAAAGGTAAATATTGTTACCAATGCTCTAAGTCACAAATCTTTTACCGATTTATCTCTATGTCCTTTGCCTTTTTTTCTTTAATTAAGATCCATGAATGCTGGTCTTGCATTTAAAGCTGATGGTTCTATTATTTCTAGTTTCCAAGTCAAGGCAGTTCTAATTGGATAGGTAAAAGAAGCACAAAATCTGGATAAGAAGCTTGTGAAACTGATCAAAGAAGTTCAAAATGGAGAAAAGTTTGATTTTAAATTGAGGGCAGATGATGTCCTATTTTATCAAAATATGTTATATGTTCCTAAAGATGACATATTGAGAAAATAAATTTTGAGAGAAGCACACACTTCACTATAAACAATGAATCCTGGATGCACTAAAATATACAAAACCATCAAAAAACACTACTGGTGGAATGGTATGAAGAAAGACATTGCAGAGTTTATCTATAAATACTTGATTTGTCCACAAATAAAGGCAGAGCATTAAGTTCTGGCTGGTTTGCTACATCAAAAAAAGTCTTGTATAGGTATGCCTCTTTATGAAGCTTTATACGGGAGAAAATGTAGAATGCCACTTTGTAAGAACGAGGTTGGTGAAAGAAAATTGGTGGGTCCTATGATTGTGCAACAAGTTGAAGATAAGATAAAAATCATCAAGGATCGCTTAAAAATTACATTAGATAGATAAAAATCTTATGCTGATCTTAAGAGGCGTGAAGTTGAGTATCAAGTTGGCGATTAAGATATTTTAAAAGGTTTCTCCATGGAAAAAGAATATGAGATTTGGCCAAAAAGGTAAACTTAGTCCTCGACTTATTGTACCTTATGAAGTGCTTGAGAGATTTTGCCCAGTTGCTTATAAACTAGCTATTAACCTGAGTTAGACAATATTCATAGCGTCTTCCATGTCTCTATGCTAGATTCCACTCAGATCCATCTCATGTTCTTCCTGTTGAATCTAATGAGGTCAATCCTGATTTGACATATGAAATAGAACCAAATCAAATCTTAGCTCATGAGATAAAAGAGCTTAGAAATAAGAGAATCCTCTTAGTGAAAGTCCTTTGGAGAAATCATTCTGGAAAGAAATCTACTTGGAAGCAAGAAGAGGATATAAAATTTGATATCCACATTCGTTTCGGGACTAGAATAAGGTAAATTTTGGGTCAAGATTTATTTAAGGGGAACCCACTTCCAACCGAGAGGTTGTGAGTTCGAGTCTCCCCAAGAGCAAGGTGGGAAGTTCTTGGAGGGAAGGATGCCGGGGGTATTTGGAAACAACCTCTCTACCCAAGGGTAGGGGTAAGGTCTGCGTACATACTACCCTCCCCAGACCCCACTAAGTGGGATTATACTGGGTTGTTGTTGTTGTTGTTGAAGAGATTTGTAATAACCCAAAGTTTTAGACTAATATTTGCATTGACCATCTTTATAATGAGAATAAATTTTACTTCACACTTTCTAAATGTGAATTTGACTATATATGACAATGGCCTGCATTTGTTTTTTGCAAATCTACTAAGAATTGTGCCTAGGGTTAATTTTCATAAATAGAGCAGTAAAGATACAACATAGGAGGTGGAATAAACCTGACCTCTGAATATGAGAGAACACTTGGTCATCTGATTATGATAACCAAGTGATACCTGAGCGCTATGGTGAGTTAGACCTATGATGATGAGACAAGTGCCTATCCAATATTGATAGGAACTTGAGTATACAAAAAGTAAAGCAAGCCTAGTTCAGCTATACAAAAAAGCACTAGAAGTCCTCAACATACTAAAAGAAAGGTGAAAATTCATCTTCCGTATACAACAAGTTCTACATCTAATGCAAGCGTAGAAATTCCCTATTAGGTAAGGCAAAAACATACGAGAAAGAGGGAGACTATCTTCAACCTTACTTTGACATCAAGGCCAAACAAACCATGATTGAAACTAGCTAATAAAAGGACTCAAAAAGCTGGGTTGAACTGCTGCAACTGCATAATATCCGTGGTAAAAAAGAAGGGGCACTGTCCTGCTTTAGAAATCCAGAAAAGCTTGATGTATGCTGATGATGTTCCGTGAGTTCTGGGCCAGTTTTTACCTTGAGTGAGCATTTGTTGCTGGGCAGAATAAGTCAGGACAAGTAGGTCTGAAGCCCTAAGTGTTTTCTGTTACTGAAGAGTTGTGGGGCAGGAGGTTGACTGGTGTTGAGAGGTTAGCATTATGGATACATTCTGGTTTTAAGAGGTGTGTAGCAAGAGGGAGCAACAGTATTGGGGCTGCTGATGACTTAGATATATGCTCCAAGAATTATTTATATATGCAGTGTTGCCTTGAAAAGCTTGGTCAGATTGCTTCAACTTTAGTAGAATGAACATCAGAGATGCTAATACCACACGCTGAAGTTGCAACATTTGACTAAGCTTATTGAGTGTACCTGGAAAGCTGAACAAACTTTTTAGCAAGAAAAGACAACTCTGTTTTTAGGTTCTTGTGGGTTCTGCAACTTGAGGTTATTTGTGGGGTGAAATTTAGTGTGTCTTTGTTTTGTATTGGCCACCTACTAGCATGTTCTTGTGGTTGCTGTAGTTGGTTATTTATTGGTAGTGTGGTTGGTGTAAAGAACATGGGAGGGGTGGTGATAGGTGCTACAGTGATGGAGCTTGTGATTAAATGGGGATGGTATAATGCAACTTGTTGGGGGCTATGGTTAATAAAGTAGGTTGTTTGGGTGTTATTGTAACTGGAGAGATTAGGGAAGTGGTTATGGGTGTGGTTATGTGGTTTGTTGCAGTAATGTGCTGTGTGGATAACTAGAGGGAATTTCTCACAGGTTAGTGGAACTTTATAACAATGGTATATGGAGAATTGTCCATTGGTGAAGATTGTCTCAGGATGGACTGCTATGTTATTCATGGTTCTGGTGGGCATGCTTGTCTTTCTCAATTGGTATGTTTTAGGAGATTGAGCATCTTGGATGCTAATACCAATAACAATAACAACAACAAACCCAGTTTGATCCTTGCAGGTGGGGTCTGGGGAGGATAGTCTGTACGCAGACCTTACCCTTACCTAATACATGTAGAGAGGTTGTTTCCAATAAAGGCTCGGCTCGGGAAGGGCAAAAAGAATAATGGGAAGCAAGGAACGAAGAAATATGGAAGATAAAAGAAAAAGGGAGAGATAAGATAAGTGGTACGAAATAATAGTAATACAGAATACAATACTTGAGACGAAAAAACCACATAACGTAATAAAAATCTAAAAATATGAAGAGACATGCATGCTGCTAAGACTATGGGTGAACAACTATAAACTACCTACTAACCTTCCACCTTAATCCTCGACCTCCATACCTTCCTATCAAGGGTCATATCCCCAGCCTAATCACCTCTCCCCAATTCTTTTTAGGCCTACCTCGACCTTTTCTCAAACTCTCCATGGACAATCTCTCACACCTCCTAACAGGAGCATCAATGCTTCTTCTCATAATATGTCTGAACATCTTAGCCTCGACTCCCGCATCTTGTCCTCCATGAAGGATAATACCACACCCTGGAAATATGCCAATTGATTGATCATGAAGAGAGAGATGAAACCTACAAAAAAGAAAATAGTGGGTGGTAGCACACATGTTCTTGTGTCTACTAGTGCAATATGGGAGTATATGAGTGGTTGTTGGTTGGTGGCTGGGGATGTGTGGATGGTTGAGAGTATATTGCTATGTTTTCTCATTTTTGAGGGGTGAGGGTGGATTGTTATAGAACTGTGTAAGCAGTGTAGAGAGAGGTGATGGTTGAGGGGATGCTGAGTATCCAGTGTGTTGGGTAGTGTTGTGGGACTGATGTATGCTATTGAGGTGGCCCATAAGGTATCATAGAAAGTAATCATTCTTATTCTTATAACCTACATCAATGACTTTTTGTTCTTCCAGGAGAATGAGCATGATAGATAATTCTACACTCTGAAAGAATAACAAGTGACTTGGTAGTTCATAAAGAAGAGAAACCTGTAAAAGAACAAACAGAGTTGGAAAATCGTTGTCATTGGTGAGACCACATTTCATGTTGCTTTGACCTTCTAGGACTCCTCTTCTATGGTAATCATGGTCTGTCATAAGTATTTGTTGTATTATGGGGTATTTGTGGTGGAAAGTTTACCTTGTTGGTTCTTCCGTGTCTAAAAGTAGGGGTATTCGGTTGGTCAAGATGAATTTTTCCCCTTATGTTTGTTGGAAGTTCCATCTGACTACTGTAGTGAGTAAAATAAGCGAGATCATGGCTGAGTTTGGAGAGTGATTCAGCCGAGCAATTGGGCTCTCTAAAGACGTGTGAAATTGATGCCTTTAAGGTCTTGATTTTCTGAAGATGTATGCAAAGAGACTAAGGTTGTGGATAACTGGTGGTCAACCATTGAATGAAGAGGTTAGAGTCAACTTCAAGGTGGATCCTAGAGAAACCATTTTTAATAAACCATCTGATGCCAATGTAGGCAGCCTCTATTTCTGCCAAGTTATTAGAAACTTCCTCCAATGGACTAGCAATTGCATGAATGAATTGTCCATGGTGATCCCTGATAATGACTCATGCACCTATGTTTCTTGGATTGCCCAATGCATTGCCATTAGAGTTTACCTTAACATAGCCCAGATTCGGTCTATGCTACAGAACCTGCTGGACCTTTATGTGTTGCTTTCAGTTTTCAATAATAGGGTAGATCACTATCTATCTAGGTGGACACATGGTGTTAGCAGAAGTAGTTTTTAGCAAAATGAAGGTGTTAGAGGTGATAGAATACAAAGTTCTAGTGACATCTAATGATTTTCCTCCATATTTGGTAGCACATATATTTATCCACAAGTTCCCATAATTATGATTGGCATGGTGTCAAAGATCAGCTTCTGCACTTCATTTTCCTTGGTTGCAACCACCAGTTCATAAGAATGATTCTTAAGGGTTGCATGTTTCTTTGAATGCCAATAGGTGCATTGAAATGCTTCCAGATAATTCTTCCAAAGTTCCTAGAGTTTTAGCAGCAGGTGTGGTGCAACACGTACACTTGTTAACAGTGGGAGGTCCAATTTAGCCACCCTGTCATCTGTGAGGAGTTTGTTCCTTAAGGCTCTCCATAAGAAAAAGTACCATTTGAAAGGGATGTTCGTGTGCCAATTCATCTTGTTAGTTAAAAGGACATGTCTCTTCTCTCTGATCATTGACCATGCATAACCACAAGAAAACTTTCTAGAACTGGTAGGTTGCCAAATTGTCTTGTCAAGAGATTGTGAATCATAGTGGATTTTGACTTGAAGGATGTGTGGAATCATATCTATGGGGACAGCCTGGTAGAGTTTTTGAACATCCCATTGCGCAGAATCCAAGAAATGAGAGACCTTGATGTTGCCAAGTCTATCCCTACCCATATTGATGGAGGCTAAGTGTCCAATATCTAACCAATTATCCCACGAGAAGCTACTGCTGCCTAAGTGTAACCTCCAGAGTATGTGGTTATCAACAATTTTCTTGTTTACCATCATTATTTTCCATGCTTGAGATTGGTGAGAGTTCTATTTTTGGGCTATTGGGTGAGCTCTCGTACAGTATCTGGCGACTAGGAACTTTCTCTATAAAGTGTCTTTGGTTCTGAACCACCACCACAGTTTATACTCTGTAGATTTGCATACATCTTCAATAATCTCAAACCAATGCCACCTTCTTCCATAGGGTGAGATAGTTTATGCTATGAAGCCCTATGATATTAGTTTATCTCCTTATCCATTTCCCAGAAAAAATTAGCTGCCAGCTTTTCAATTTGGCTGAGGACAATCTTATAGGGCAAAACAACAGAAAGCAAATGTATAGGGATAGATTGCATGACATGCTTTATAAAAGTGATTCTGCCCCCATAAGATAACAAATGACCATACCAACCTCTAATCCTACTAATTACTTTGAAGATGATACAATTGAAGTGCACAATTCTTTTCCTGTCAGTGTAGGGAGCATCCAAGGTATCTGAGAGGGGAATCCTTTCTTCTGAAACCAGAGACTTGTTGATTTTTTCTGATGGTGTAATGGAATGTAGAAGGAGCATTCATGAAATGGCTCTTAGTTTTGTTGATTTATTGGCCAGAAATCTTCTCATAATCATAAAGGATCCTCATGATTTTCAAGAGTGATATTCTGCCCCCAGAAGTGAAAATGATCACATCATTTGCAAAGTTCAGGTGTGTGATTTGGGGTTGTCTCTTTTCCACATAGAATCCAGTGAAGAACTGATCATGTGAGAGGTTATTCAGCATTCTTGATAGAAGTTCAGCCCCCCTGATGAATAAGGATGGAGCTAGTAGATCACCTTGCTTCAAATCTAGTGGAATGGAAGAAGCCACACCTGGTGCAATTGTTGGACATTGTCCTACACATCATGTCCATGATTTTTTCATTAAACCCCACTCCTCTCATCATAATGCATGTGAAAGACCAAGAGACCCTATCATATGCCTTGGCCATGTCCAGTTTGATTACTCCATTGGCACCAATATTTGGTTTCTTGATAACTTGAACAATCTCCTGTGCAAGCATGGTGTTCTCAGAAATGCTTCTACTTTTAACATAACCAATCTGATTATGGGAGATGATTTTTTTGGATATGATTTTGTTGAGGAAGTTGCTCAAGCTGATAGGTCTGAATTCAAATAAAGTGTTGGAAAACTCCACATCAGGAAGTAAGACTAGACAAGATTGAGTCATGAATCTTGGCATTGACTGTCCACAGAAAAATGCATTCACCACATCGAAGAGGTCTTCTTTGATGATATCCTAGCAATGTTGGAAAATTTTTCCATTCAAACAATCTAGGCCTGCAACACTAGTAGGATTAATTGAAAACACAGTTTGCTTAAGTTCCTCAATGGTAACCATAGTAGGAATACATGTAAGGAGGTCTTCACTAATGATACCCCCTGTATTTGCGAACAGTTTCTAAAAATGGTCATAAGCACCTTCACCAATGGCTTTATCTCTATATATCCAACCATAATTATTTTATGAACATAAAATTTTCTCCTCCTACCTTTGATTATACTGTGGAAGTATTTAGAATTAGCATCTCCATCCTTGAACCATGTTGTGTTTTTTATTTCAAAACTGCTTCCTCAACTTTCAGAAACTTGACATATTGGGCAGTGAGTTCATGGACAATGATTCTTTCAGATTCTTTATTGGATTTTGCCCATATCTCCTTAGCTTTCTTAAATTTCTCTTAAAATTCTTTGGCTTTCTGAAAAATGTCCCAATATTCTTGCCTCGACCAGCTGGAAAGTGCAGAACATAAAGCTTTGACTTTTGTAGAAGATCTACACTTAATTACCATTGATTGGCCTATTCCAAATCTGTTTAACCAAGGGGACAAAGGATGCACTTTCTGTTCAACAATTCAGAAACTTGAAGTATTTGATGGCATTATCAGTTCTGACATTCAATTCCATGTAGATGGGGAATAATCTGAACTAGTAGATATCAGGTAAATAATAGTGGTTGTTGGATGGGCAGCAAGCCATCTATCATTAATAATTCACCAATCTAATCTTTTCCGGACAATTGAACAAGGACCTCTATCATTAGACTGAGTATACCTTGGTCCATAATACCCTAGATCAGTAAGGCCACAATTCTCCATCAAACTAAAAACTTCCAGACTTTTGCTGATTTGATAAGGGACGCCACCAATCTTTTCTCCATTGGAAGCTATAACATTGAAGTCCCAAAAGACGCACTACGGACTAGCAGCACCCAAAATCTGACTCGGTCATGATGACGTCTATCGTCAAACTAGGCTAGCCACTTATTATCAGTTTCTCACTTTACCAAAATTATTAACTACATAAAATATCAATTTAAAAAGAAATCCAATAATAAAAGGTAGATGTGTCAAAAATAGCGGAAAAATACACAATCCCAACCTCGGGTATCACTAGTCATGAGCAAACTAATACAACTAACTGAATTTCAAATCTAGAATAGTCTGAAATTATCCAAAAAAATAAAGCTAGAGGAAGATGGGGAAGGAGAATTGAAACTGCAGTCGCCAAGCAAATTCCTCGCAATCTCCATAGAAGTCCTCAACTGGCAAGATCAACAACCATTATCGGATACACCTGGATCTGCACACAAGGTGCATGGGGTAAAGTGAGTACACCAACTCAGTAAGTAACAAGTCTAAACTATGGACTGATGGCAGTGACAAAAAAAAAATCCAAACAGGTTGTAACATATAATTGTACAGAAAAAGTAGACATGCTTACAGTTCAAGTATTTTGTCATAAATAAACCAACACAGTATGAACAATACAGAGTATAAAGCTAAAAGAACTCTAAGTACCAATGCACATATAGCATGATCAGTGTCACGTATGATACCTCCACTCACAATGCTCAACCACATGATACTGCATCCCACTCGGCCCAAGAAAGATCCATCCCGGAATGTACGTACATCATAGACTATAAGTCACCAGTACCAAGGAAAAGACAGACCAATCTAGCCTCATAGAAAAGATCCATCTCCATATTAATACTTCGGACAATATCCATGTCCAAGGAAGATCCATCCCTCAATATCATCAACGATTATGCTCACTGGGGGTGTAAAGACATCGGAGGGGCTTCTCTAAGCCCAAGCTCTATATCAATTCCAACGAAGGAATGATCAATATCATTGCTGCGGTGTGCTGCCCGATCCTATACTGTCAATTAATATTCGTCTCTCGGACACACTCAGTCAATACTCTCCAGTCTCACACACATGGGCTAAGATGTCATGATACAAACCCGAAGAAAGATATAATATGTGAAATAGCAATAATCGAGACCGAGGCATGATATAATATACATGAACAAGAGTGAGTGTAGAATATACATGAAACTAATGATATGATAGCAAGAAATGACCTCGCGGGTCTCAGTAATATCGGCCTGAAGCGTTAACATGATATTTAACATGATTTGCAGCTTATCAACTTAATCACATGATTATAACACAATATCAACATACAAAAGTAATTAAGCGGTTCCTTGGAATGATCGAGGGCGAATTTCTTGTGGTGCACGCTCACACGCCTGTCACTTGGCATTTGCGTCACCTTAATAGAAATCATAGGAACAATAGTTCGGGGTTTCGAACCCTCAAAACCAAGTTTGGAAGCGTTACTTACCTCAATCCAAGTCAAATCTTAGCCTGCGATGCCTTTTCCTCTCGATACGGCCTTCAAATGCCCCGAATCTAACCAAAATCAAGTGTAAAGCAATCAAAATGTGCTAAGGGAACAAAGCCCGCTCGATATTATAAGATTACATCACCAAAATCTAAAATTGGCAAAACCCGACCCCTGGGCTCACTTCTGGGAATTCGAAAATTTTTACATCAATACACCCTTATTCCGCAACGAGTTCATTCATACCAAAAGTACCAAAATTTTACCTCTAATGACCCCTCAAATCACCACTCAAAGCTCTCCAATTAAACAAGCCATAACCTCAATTTTTACCACTGATTTTTCCTTAAATTTCATGATAACAACGATAAAAATCACCACAATATTAAGCTTAGGAACCAAGGACCTTACCTCGATGAATCTCTCTGAAAATCTCCCTTGAAACTGCTCCCAAAAGCTTCACCCTGAATGAGAAAACGAGAAAAATGGAAAAAATATCGCGAAGGGAGTCTTTTAATATTTCTGAACCAGGCTTTCCGCACCTGCGGTCGATTTTCGCATCTACACTTCCGTTTCTACAGTCAAGTGCACCGCTTCTGCTGTTGCCACATAAGTCCCCTTCCACACCTATGGCCCAAACTCCGTATTTGCGGGCCTACAGGTGCAACTCACCTCTCGCATCTGCGGCTTCTGTTCTCTTCGCCTGTGGCCACATCTGTGGCTCAAATTCCACTTCTATAAGTCTGAACCTACGGTCCCCTAGCCGCAGGTGCAGTTATGACAGCCATATAACACTTTAGCTACCAAACCTAACTCTAAATCTCCCGCTGACCACCCGAAATCACCCCAACCTAACTCGAAATCTCTTGTTGACCACCCAAAACCACCCTGAAGCCCCTGGGTCCTCAACCAAAAGCAAAAATTAGTCATATATGACTATTCAAACTTATGCCAATCTTCAAAACCCCTCAAACAATATCGAATCAACCAAATAACAACATATTCAAGCCTAAGGTTCTAAAAATCTTTCGAATTCTACTTTCGATCAAAAAGTCTATCAAACCTTGTCTGAATGACCTGAGATTTTTCATACAAGTCAAATTGACACAACGAACCTACTGCAACTTCTAGAATTTCATTCTAACCTCTATATCAAAATATCACCTACCAACAGAAAAATGCCAAAATTCCAATTTCGCCAATTCAAACCTAAATCTACCACAGACCTCCATCATACATTTCGATCACACTCCTAAGTCCCAAATTATCTCCCGAAGCTATCCGAATAATCGAAATTCACATGTGAGCCCTTTTTAACACAAGTCTCCATCCGGTTGACTTTTCCAACTTAAGCTTACTTAAGAGACTAAGTATCTCAAACCTTATCAAAACCTCTCCGAACCCAAACCAAATAACCTGATAACACATAATACAGCTAACCAACGCAATAAGAAGCAGAAATGGGGGAACCAAAGCGGTAACTCATGAAATGACTGGACGGGCTGTTACATCTTTTCCCTCTTAAACAAACGTTCGTCCTCGAGTGAGTTGAGAATATACCTAAATTCTCAAATAGGTGAAGATATCTGCTCCCCATCTCCCACTCGGTCTCCCACGTGTCCTCCTTCATGGCCCGACCTCTCCATTGCACTTTAACTGAAGCTATATCCTTTCACCTCAACTTTCAAACCTGCCGCTCCAAAATGGCTACTAGCTCCACATCATAAGTCAAACCACCATTTAACTGAACCATGATGAAATCCAAAAACATGAGACGGATCACCAATATACTTCCGAAGCATAGAAACATGAAATACCGGGCACACTCTCGATAAGCTGTGGCAAAGTAAGCTCATAAGACACTTCCCCAATCCTCCGAAGTACCTCAAAAGGCCCAATGAACCGAGGAATCAATTTCCCTTCTTTCCAAACCTCATAACACCCTTCATAGCTGAAACCTTCAGTAGCACCTTCTCCCCAACCATATAATATAAATCACGAACCTTCCTGCCATCATAACTCTTTTGTCTCGACTGCGCTGTATGAAGCCTCTCATGAATCACCTTCATGTTGTATAAAGCATCCTGCACTAAGTATGAACCCAATAGTCTTTCTTCGCCCGGCTCAAACCAACAAATTGGATATATATATCGCCTCCCACACAAAGCGTTATATGGAGCCATTTGAATACTCAATTGATAGCTATTGCTATCAGAATACTCTGCAAGCAGTAGAAACTGATCCTATAGGAGTCCAACTATAAAGTCTATGGTGATCGTCTCCCACTTCCACTTTTGAATATCTATGTGCTGAAGCAAGCCACCCGGTCTCCGATGCTCATATTTCACATGCTGATAATTGAGACACCGAGCTACAAATCCCATAATGTCCTTCTTCATTCTTCTCCACCAATAATGCTATCTCAGATCCTGATAGATCTTTGCAGCACCCGGATGAATAGAATACCGCGAGCTATAGTCCTCCTCTAGAATCAACTGCCAAAGACCGTCCACATTGGGCACACATACCCGGCCATGCATCCTCAATACCCCATCATCACCAATAGTCATATCTTTGGCATTGTCGTGCTGAACTCTGTCCTTTTGGAAAAGCAAATAAGGATCATCATACTGGCGCTCTCTGATGCAATCAAATAAGGAAGACTGAGAAATCACACAAGACAATACGTGACTAGGCTCCGAAATATCCTACCTTACGAACCGATTAGCCAAGTCCTGAACATCAACTACAAGAGGTCTCTCTCTAGTTGGAATATATGCCAAACAGCCCATACTCACCGCCTTCCTACTCAAAGGATCGGCCACTACATTGGCCTTCCATGGATGGTACAAAATAGTAATATCATAGTCCTTTAGCAGCTCCAACTATCTCCGCTGCCTCAAATTCAGATCCTTCTGTTTGAAGAAGTGCTGGAGGCTACGGTGATCGGCTAACACCTCACAAGACACATACAAATAGTGCCTCCAAATCTTCAACGCATGAACAATGGCAACCAACTCCAAATCATGAACATGGTAGTTCTTCTTATGGGGCTTCAACTGACAAGAAGCATAAGCAATAAATCCACCCTCCTGCATTAACACACACCCAATACCAACTCTCAAAACATCACAATACATGGTATAATAACCTGAAGCTAATAGAAACACTAACAGTGGAGCTATGGTCAAGGAAGTCTTGAGCTTCTGAAAGCTCCCCTCACACTCATCCGACTATATAAAAGGAGCACCTTTCTGAGTTAACTTGGTCAAGGGTGATGCTATAGATGAAAATCCCTAAACGAACTGGCAATAATACCCCATCAAACCAAGAAATATACGAATCTTTGTGGCTGAGGATGGTCTAGGATAACTCTGACCTACCTCTATCATCTTCGGATAAACATGAATCCCCTCAATTGCAAGTAAGCTTCAGCCAAGCATCAGATAAACCAAGTTCGGGTTGGGAAAAGGGCTATTTACCAAAACTCACACTTGGAGAACTTTGCATAAATCTTCTCCTCCCTCAATCTCCAAACACAACTCATAAATGCTCCGCGTGGTCCTCCTAACTATGCGAATACACCAGAATATCATCAATGAATACTATGACAAACGAGTCGAGATAAGGCTGAAACACGCTGTACATCAAATGCATGAATGCTGCTAGGGCATTGGTCATCCCAAAAGACATCACAAGGAACTCAGAATGACCATATCTAGTTTGAAAAGCTGTCTTGAGCATATCCGAGTCCCTGATCTTTAGCTGCCGATACCCTAAAAAAAGATCAATCTTGGAGAACACTCTCGCTCTCTAAAGCTGGTCAATCAAATCATTAATACGAGATAGGGAAATCTTGTTCTTAATTGTAATCTTGTTCAGTTGCCAATAATTAATGCACAACCTTATGGTTCCATCCTTCTTCTTCACAAATAGAATAGGAGCACTGACATCCTTCACAAATGCTAAGCATGAAAGACAACCCTTCCCAACTATATAGTGGGCCTTCAACAATGAAATTACCCTACTAGGGACATAATCACTCAATCCCTGCCACTCAATTTATGGCACACTCAGCGTGTCTAACATCACTGTCTTAGCATGATAGTCCAAAATAGCATGACACGGAGATAACCAATCCATGCCCAATACGCATTGAAATCAACCATATCGAGCAACAGAAGATCCACTCGGGTATCCAGACCCCTAATAATCACTAAATACAACTGATATACACGGTCCACAATAATGGTATCACCCACTAGAGTAGATACTTGAACAGAGAAAATAAGAGACTCATCGGGCGTATCCAAATAACGGGCAAAATATGATGACATATAAGAAAAGGTGGAACCAAGATCAAATAATACAGAGGCATCTTTGTGTTAGACTGATATAATACATGTAATCACACCATATGAAGCAATAGCATCTAGTCTAGCTGGGAGGGCGTAGAAACAGGCGTGACCACCACCCGATCAGCCTCCCCCTCTAGGGCGACCCCTAGCTAACTGACCTCCACCCTGAGCTGACTGAGGGGGTGGGGAAGTAACTGGTGCTAAAGCTAAATGCTTGCTCCTCTGTGTCATAAATAGGCCTTCTAGACACAACTGCTCAAACTCCCTGAGCAGCTCCTCCCTGTGGGAATGCGGTACATACTTCTCTAGGAAGAGAATAAAGAACTGATGCTAGGTAAGGGGAAATGCACCAACATCACTGTACCTCTCATTAGCCTCCCACCAAGTGAATTCAGTCCTAGAAAACTGAAAAGTAGTAAATGAGACCCCACTAGTCTCCAGAATACCGGATGTACGCCACATCGTCTAGCACTTATCCGAGAAACCCAAGGCATCATCGCCATCTGCACCACTGAAAGTCGGAGGCTGAAGTCTACCAAACCTCTCCAAGCGACGCTGCTCATCATCAAGCATAAGTGGAACCACAAAATCATTAGCAGGTGCAACCGGCTAGGTTAGTGGTGCCTCTAATTTCTGGAGTCCCTGAACAACCTACTCGGATATATGGGCAACATGAGCCTAGTACATGTCACGACCCAAAATATAACATGGTCGTAATGGTGCCTATCGTGGAACTAGACTAGACACTTATTTCCAGTTTCTCATTTTACCCAAATTATTAACGACAGAAAACATCAATTTAAACAAAAATCTAATAATAAAAGGTACAAGTGTCAAAAACAGCGAAAGATACACAATCCTGACCTCGGGTGTCACTAGTCAAGAGTAAACTAATACAGTTGACTGAATTTCAAATCTAGAATAGTATGAAATTATCCAAAAAAAAATAAAGCTAGAGGAAGAGAGGGAAAGAGAAGGCGAAAGTGCGGTCACTAAGCAGCTAACTCGCAATCTCCATGGAAGTCCTCAACTAGCAAGATCAGCAACCGTTATCGAATATGCCTGGATCTGCACACAAGGTGCAGGGTATTACATGAGTACACCAACACAATATGTAACTAGTCCAAACTATGGACTGATGGTAGTGACAAACCAAACCCCATACGGGGTGCAATAGATAATTGTACAAAAAAAGTAGACATGCTTAGAGCTCAAGTATTTTCTCAGAAATAACCCAACACAGTATGAACAATATAGAGTATAAAGTTTAGAAACACTCTACGTACCAACACACAGATATCATGATCACTGTCACGTATAATGCCTCCACTTACCGTGCTCAACCACTACTGTATATGGCCCACTCGGCCTAGGGAAGATCCATCCCGAAATGTACGTATATCATAGTCTATAAGTCACTAGTACAGAGGAAAAGACAGGCCAATCCAGCCTCATAAAGAAGATCCATCTCCATATCAATACTTCGAACAAGATCCATGCCCAGGGAAGATCCATCCCTCAATATCATCAACTACTGCACTCATTGGGGGTGTAAAGACTCCGAAGGGGCTTCTTTGAGCCCAAGCTCTATATCAATGCTAGCGAAGGAATGATCAATATCATTGCTGCGGTGTGCTGCCCGATCGCATATTATCAATTAATATTCGGCACGTGGCCGTACTCAGTCAATACCCTCCAGTATCACACACACATGGGCTAAGATGTCATGATACAAGCCCAAAGAAAGATATAATATGTCAAATAACAATAATCAAGACCGAGGCATGATATAATATGCATGAACAAGAATGAGTATAGAAAATACATGAAACTAATAATATGATAGCAAGAAACGACCTCTCAGATCTCAACAATATTGGTATGAAGCCTTAACACGATATTTAGCATGATTTGCAGCTTATCAACATAATCACATGATTTCAACACAATATCGACATACAAGAGTAACTAAGCGGTTCCTTGGAGTGATCCAAGGCGCATTTCTCGCGGTGCATGCCCACATTCCAGTCACTTTGCATTTGCGTCACCTTAATAGAAATCATAAGAACACACAGTTCGAGTTTTCGAACCTTCAAAACCAAGTTTGGAAGCGTTACTTACCTCAACCCAAGCCAAATCCTAGCTTGCGACGCCTTTTCCTATCGATTTGGCCTTCAAATGCCCTGAATCTAACCAAAATCAAGTATGTAACCATCAAAATATACTAAGGGAACAAAGCCCACTCGATAACAATCAAATTACAATACCCAAATCTAAAATTGTCAAAACACGACCCCCGGCCCACTTTTGGGAACTCAACAAATTTTACATCAATAGAACCCTTATTCCGCCACGAGTTTATTCATGACAAAAGTACCAAAATTGGACCTCAAATGGCCTCTCAAATCACCACTCAAAGCTCTCCAATTAACCAAGCCCTAACCCCTAATTTTTACCACTGAGTTTCCCTTAAATTTCATGCTAACAACGATAAAAATCACCACAATAATGAGCTAAGGAACCAATGACCTTACTTAAATGAATCCTTCTAAAAATCTCCCTTGAAATTGCTCTTAAAAGATTCACCCCGAATGAGAAAAATGGCAAAAAATCGCGAAGGGAGTCTTTTAAAATTTCTGAACCAGGCTTTCCGCACCTGCGGTCGATTTCCGCATCTGTTCTACCGCTTCTACAGTCAAGCACACCACTTATGCGATTGCCACATAAGTCCCATTCCACACCTTTGACCCAAACTCCACATTTGCGAGCCTGTAGGTGCGGCTCATCTCTCGCATCTGCAGCTTCTGCTCTCTTCGCCTGTGGCCATATCTGTGGATCCAATTCCACTTCTATGAGTCTACACCTGTGATCCCTTAGCCGCAGGAGCGGTTATGACAGCCATAGAACACTTCAGGTACCAAATATAACTCCAAATCTCCTGTTGACCACCTGAAACCACCCCGACCAAAATTAAAATCTCTTGTTGACCACCCAAAATCGCCCTAAGTCCCTTGGGACCTCAACTGAAAGCACGATTTAGTCATATATCACTATTCAAACTTATACCAATCTTCAAAACCCCTCAAACAATATCTAATCAACCAAATAGCATCGGATTCAAGCCTAAGGTTCTAAAAATCTTCCGAATGACGCTTTCAATAAAAAAGTCTATCAAATCTTTTTTGAATGACTTGAAATTTTTCACACATGCCAAATTTGACACAACGAACCTACTGTTGCAGCACCCGGATGAATAGAATACCGTGAGCTATAGTCCTCCTCTAGAATCAACTCCCATAGACCATCCACATTAGTCTTCCTATCATCATAATATTTTTGTCTCGACTATCTTGTATGAAGCCTCTCATATCATTGCTTTGGCGTGTAGCCTAATCCCATACTGTCAATTAACATTCGGTTCACGGCCTCACTCAGTAAATACTCTCAAGTCTTACACACATGGGGTAAGATGTCATGATGTAAGCCCGAACAAAGATATGATATGTCAAATAGAAATAATCGAGAAGGAGGCATGAAATAATATTCATGAACATGACTTGGTATAGAATATACATGAAAGTAATGACATGACAGTAAGAAACAACCTCTCGGGTCTCAATAATATCAGCGTGAAGCCTTAACATGATATTTAGCATGATTTGCAGCTTATTAACTTAATCACATGATTTCAACACAATATCAACATAAAAGAATAACTAAGCGGTGCCATGGAATAATCCAGGCCGCATTTCTCGCGGTGCACTCCCACACGCCCATCACTTGGCATTTGCGTCGCATTAATAGAATCATAGGAACACTCAGTTCGGGGTTTCAAACCCTCAGAACCATGTTTGGAAGTGTTACTTACCTCAAGACAAGCCAAATCTTAGTCCGCGACGCCTTTTCCCCTTGATTCGGCCTCCAAATGCACCGAAACTAACCAATATCAGTATGTAACCATCAAAATATGATAAGGGAACAAAGCCCACTCGACAACAATCAAATTACAACACCAAAATCCGAAATTGACCAAATCCTACCCATGGGCCCGTGTCTCAGAATTTGAGAAATTTTACATTAATAAAACCCTTATTCCGCCACGAGTTCATTCATACCAAAAGTACCAAAATTGGACCTCAAATGGCCCCTAAAATCACCACTCAAAGCTCTCCAATTAACTAAGCCCTAACCCCTAATTTTTACCACGTAATTTCCCTTAAATTTCATGCTAACAACTAAGAAAATTACTACAATAACGAGCTTAAGAACCAAGGACCTTACCTCAATGAATCCCTCTAGAAATCTCCCTTGAAATTGCTGCCAAAAGCTTCAACCCAAGTGAGAAAATGATAAAAATGACAAAATATCGCAAAGAGAGTCTTTTAAACTTTCTGACCCAGGCTTTTTGCACTTGCAGTTGATTTTTGTATGTGCACTAATACATATGTGGTCAAGCGCACCACTTTTGCGGTTTCCATTTAAGTTCCCTTTCGCACATGCGGCCCAAACTCCGCATCTGCAGGCCTGCATGTGCGGCTCACCTCCCATTTATTTGGCTTCTGTTCTCTTTGCTTGTGGCCGCATCTGCGGCTCTAATTCCACTTCTGCGAGTCCGTACCTGCGGTCCCCTAGCCGCATGTGCGGTTATGACAACAATATAACACTTTAGCGGCCAAACCCAACTCCAAATCTCTCGTTTACCACCCCAAATTACCCCGAGGCCCCCAAGACCTCAACCAAAAGCAAAAATAAGTCATATTTCACTATTCAAACTTATACCAATCTTCAAAACCCATCAAAAACATCTAATAGACCAAATAACATCAGATTCAAGCCTAAGGTTCTCAAAATCTTTTGAATTCTACTTTCGATCAAAATGTCTATCAAACCTGCTGAGTGACCTGAAATTTTGTTCACATATCACATTTCACACAACAAACCTATTAAAGCTTTCAGAATTCCATTCTAACATCTATATCAAAATCTCACCTACTAAAGGAAAAATGCCAAAATTCAAAATTCACCAATTCAAGTCTAATCTACCACGGACCTCCAAAATACGTTCCGATCACACTCCTAACCCCAAATCATCTCCTAAAGCTATCCAAACTATCAGATTTCAGATCCGAGCCCATTTCACATATGTCAACATCCAGTTGACTTTTCCAACTTAAGCTTACTCAAAAGAGACCAAGTGCCTCAAGCCTTACCAAAACAACTCCGAGCCCAAACCAACTAATCCAATAACACATAATACAGTTGAACAAGGCAACAAGAAGTAGAACTAAAAGAAATAGAGTGGTAACTCATGAATCAAATGGCCAAATCATTACAAGCACACAATGCTTTGGCTCTTATATTATCCCATTAGGGCCTTCTCAGAATAGTTTGCATTTGGCATAGATGATTGTGAGGTGAAAAGTGTTGCAACTTCAACATGCCTAAGTTCCACAATGATCTATTGTTCATCAAGATCTAGAATGGTACAAGTGAAGTCCCGATCCCAAAAGATTCAAAGCTTGTTAATAATATTTGATGTTTCATGTTGCATGAACAGTTGGACTTTGTGGTGGTTGATGTGGGATGTATCTAGGAAGGGTACCTGGATATCTATGAAGGAAATTTTGTGGATTTGTTTTATTATTCTGAGTCTCTCTATGGATCCAGAGGTTCTGATACCTCTAACATTCCATATAAGTGTACTAATCATTAAAAATGGTAGGGGAGTTTGGAATTCGGTTGTGCAGTGGAGGTTCGATCAGTTTTGCTTCTTGTGAGTCTTCGTGAGGGGTTGTATTTCTGGGAAACAAACCTTGAGAACCAACCATATCATATTGCTGATATTCTCCATTGATGGCTTACAAGGAGATCATAATGGTGGTCGTCATCCGAGGCATCACTAAAATGATGTTCATATTTAATACCACCACTCATTTCATCTTCAGAGAGAATAGGTATGTATTCATGGTTAATTAGTGGAGATTTTAATGCTGTTCTAACAGCTGAGGACAGGATTGGCTCCCCTGTAACAGATGCAGAGGTTAAGGACTTCAAGGAACTGCTTTATGATCTTCAACTTACTCCTATCAGGTCAAAAGACTGGAGATACTATTGGACAAACAAACAGGTCTATAGTAAGATAGACTGGGCAATTGGGAACTTTCAGTGGCTGCAGCAATTTAGCCATGTAGAAGCTGACTTCTTGAATCATTCTATTTCTGATCATACTCCTATTTTTATAAAGTTTGGAAGGCAAAGACTGCTTCATCCCAAACCTTTCAGACTTTACCACAATGTTATGGAGGATCCTAAATTTGGTGACATTCTACAGCAGGTATGGAATCAAGGAGGACAAGGATCATCACTGCAACTCATCTGGCAAAAGCTTAAGAATATGAAGCAACAGTTGAAGGACTTAAATGGACATATGGCTTCCTATCAGCAAAAGCTAACTTGTGCTAGGGAACAATTAGACATTATCCAAAGTCAGATTATGAGGGACCCTGCTTCAACCCACTTGTACAGTGCAGAAAAGGAAGCTCTCCTTAGCATAGAAAAATGGAGTAATGTTGAGGAACAGGTTCTGAGACAAAAATCAAAGGCAAACTAGATAGCTTGTGGGGATTCTAATACCAAGTACTTCCATGCTCAATGGAAGATTAGATCCAGTCAAAGCAACATCACTTCTATATATACAGAAACAGGTATCAAACTTACTGATCCTTTGGCTATTGAGAAAGAATTTATTGAAGTATTTCAGTCATTGATGGGGGATAGTCCTAGTGAGCTTCCTTGTTTAAATTCTACTGTTGTCAAAGAAGGAGTCTGCCTCACTTTTGAACAACAGAAGACCCTTATTAGAGAAGTGACTATGGAGGAAATTAATGAAGCTGTGAAGGAAATGCCAAATGATAAGGCTCCAGGGGTTGATGGTTTCCCTGTGGAGTTCTTCACTAAAAACTGGGAAACTGTCAAAATGGATGTCTATGCTGCTGTTAAGGAGTTCTTTACTACTTGTCACATGCCACACATGATAAATACCACTGCTATTGCTCTTGTCCCAAAGGTGAAAACTCCTCAAACTGTTAAGGATTTCAGGCCTATTGCTTGCTGCACCACCTTATACAAGATTGTTTCTAAAGTTCTCACTAGAAGAATTAAAGCTGTAATTGATCACATCATTGGAAAGGGACAGTCAGCATTCATAGAAGGTAGAAGTATTCTTGATAATATACTACTCAGTCATGAATTGTTTAAAGGGTATGGAAGGAAAGGTATATCACCTAGGTGTGTACTTAAGGTTGACTTGAGGAAGGCATATGATACAATTGAATGGAGATTTCTCAGGCAGATGCTGGTGGATCTTGGATTTCCTGCAAAGTTTGTGGACTGGATTATGGCTTGTGTTTCATCAGTCACTTATTCCTTAGTGATTAATGGAGGTCTCACTAAGCCATTCTTAGCTAAAAGAGGTATTAGGCAAGGAGATCCTATGTCTCCTTACCTATTTGTTATTGCTATGGAATATCTCAACAGGAACCTCAACCTACTTCATAAAAATGGTGACTTTAATTTTCACCCTAGATGCAGAAAACTCAACTGTTCTCACATCTGTTTTGCAGATGATTTATTATTATTTTGTAGGGCTGATCCTACTTCTATTCAGCTTCTTCAAGCTGCTTTCTCCTCCTTTTCTGTGGCTTCTGGACTCTCATCTAACAAAGCTAAGAGTGCCATATATTTTGCTGGTATATCTCTTGCTGAGAAGGCAGATATTCTTGAAGACTTGGGATTCAATGAAGGGCATCTCCCTTTCAAATATCTGGGCATTCCATTACACTCAAAGAAGCTGAACATACATCAATACTTACCTTTGATTGAGAAAATCACTGAAAAAATTACCTGTTGGTCTGCAAAATTTTTATCCTATGCTGGTAGATGTCAACTTATAAAGTCAGTACTATTTGGAGTTCAAACATATTGGTCTCAGATCTTTATATTGCCAAAGAAGGTGGTGAAATCAATTGAAGCTATTTGCAGGTCCTTTTTATGGACAGGCAATGGAATAGTGTCCAAGAGATCACTGATAGCTTGGGACAAAGTGTGTCGACCTGTTACTGCTGGAGGGCTAAACATCATTGACATCCAGACCTGGAATAAAGCAGCTGTTTCTAAATTGCTTTGGGACCTTGCTAGGAAGAAGGATTGTCTTTGGATTAAATGGATTCATTTTTATTACATAAAAAATGATGACATTGAAACAATGGCAAGTCCAAAGAATGCTTCTTGGATTTCTAGGAAGATCATTGACTGTAGAACTCAAATTATGAACACTCACAGTCTACAAGGTGATCTCATATCTAGGTTGCAACAGGTATGTAAGGCTGGAAAATTCCAAATCCATATTCTCTACCTTTCTCTGTTGCCAGATTTTCCTAAGATGGACTGGAGGAACTTGATGGCTACCCCAAATGTTTTGCCTCGACACTTATTTACTATATGGATGGCTGCACATGGTAGATTACCAACTGTTGATAGACTCCTCCAATTTGGGATTCAGGTGGATGCAACATGTGTGTTTTGTAACCATCACATTGAAGATTTTGAACATTTGTTTTTTGATTGCTCAGTCACAAACAGAATTTGGAGCAAGATTTGTCATTGGCTGGGATATCATAGAAGGCCTGTTTGCTGGAAATCTGAATTAACATGGATATGTAGCAATGCAAGGAGCAAACAGTTCAAAAAAGCTGTAATTGCTACTGCATTTGCTACTACTGTTTCATTGATTTGGAGAGGGAGAAATGCAATACGATTTCAGAAACAACCTTTTGATGAAAACAAATTGTGCAGAGAAATTGCAATCCTTATTCATGCAAGAGGTAGAAGATGCAAGACTTGGTTAAAAGGACTGCGACAACTCAATTATTATCCTTAGTGTGGTTAGTTTTATAGATGATATGTAATAATATAGCTTGATAGCAGTGAATGATTGTATAGCAAGGTCAAAGGATTAGGATGTGGTAGTTAGTCTATACTACCACAAAAGAACACTCCATTGTATATTTGTTGATATTAATAGAAGCAATATTCATATAAAAAAAAAATAAGGTATGTATTCATCAAATTCAGGAGAGTATTTTTTGGTAGAGGCATGTTCCAGCTTAGCACTTGAGCCAATATCTTTGATATTTTTTTGGGCATTGGCTTCCATCAGGGTAGAGATAAATATGGATCAATGACATGATCCTTTTAAGCATTTGATTTATTTGCTGAGTCAAGTCTAGAACTCCATCTCAATTGAGCAACTGGACTGTGGAATGTGGAAGAAGGAGAGACAGGACTTAGGTTTTCTGAGGATTCATTGATGTTGATCCCAACATTTTGTTTTCTCATAGATTTTCTCTTTTTATGACTGGGCATGTTTTTGGATTGGGGGATTGTATGCTGAACTCTGCCGTTGCATGGTTCATTCCTTTTAGAAGTCTTCTCATCTCATCACCATGTTGATCAAGCTGATTTTCTTTTAATTGATCTGCTTCAGAATTAAATACCTCACAAGTTTTATTCCTAGGGTTCATACGGGGTTGTTGATTGATAGCATTGACTGACGAGAGAGTAGTGGTAGCACGGGAATATGGTCGGTCATATGGGTAACCAATTGTGAAGAAGCACACTCATGCAAAACATAAGTAATCCCTGTTGAAACACGTTCTCAAGGCACTATACTAAAACGTGTGTTAATATTTGTAGGTTTTGATGAATGACAAACTATGCGCAATGGACATATGACGAGGTCAAAGCACAAGTGCGCAATTGATATATAACGAGATTCAAGCACAAGACCAAGATCAAGCAAAGATATAAAGTTATACATGAGTCGTTCTTTAATTGTGATCTTGATCCGATAACTTGACTCAAGACTTGGCTCCTCTAGTAAAAACATTTTTATCAAATCATGCATATTTAATTTAAAGCAAAATGATTTTAAATCATGCATATTTACTTTAGTCAAAATGATTTTTAAACATGCCTCTAAAATCTGGACTAAGATAATCGATTATGTACTTATGATAATCGATTATGTTAAGTCAGCTGCATGACAATCGATTGTGAACTTATGACAATCGATTGTGTTGAGGCAGTGTACATCAAAGTTTTGCAAAGCTACAAAATAATCGATTGTGAACTTATGACAATCAATTGTGTTGAGGCAGTGTCTATCAGACATTTTCAAAGTCATAAAATAATCGATTGTGTACCTTTGACAATCGAGTGCATTGAGGCAGTGTCTAATTGATTTTTCAAAGACTGATATATAATCGATTGTTCTCATAGCATAATCGATTGTGTAATTGAACGTTGCCAAAATATCTTCAAACACCGTCAGGTAATCGATTATAGATTTCTAATAATCGATTGTTTTAAATAAAATCTTAAAAAGATTTTTTGAACGTTGCCAAGTAATCGATTGTAGATTTCTGACAATCGATTGTTTTAAGTAAAATCCGGAAATAATTTTTTGAACGTTGCCAAGTAATCGATTGTAGATTTCTGACAATCGATTGTTTTAAGTAAAATCTGGAAATGATTTTTTGAACGTTGCCAGTAATCGATTATTGATCTTAGATAATCGATTGTTAAGCGTGAAATCTGGGAATGAAATTTGGAACGATTGGCAAACAATCTATTGTGGCATTTTGACAATCTATTGTCACTGAGTAAAATCAGCAATTCTTAATTGGCAATTAGGCAACGGTAATGCATGATTTTGCAACAATAAATACAGCTTCAAATCAGTCTTCTAAACACAACAACTGATCATATTATTGCTATAGCTTGCATACTCTATTGTTCATCACTTTCTATTCATTACATAAGTTTTGAGAGCCAAAATTCTTGACGAAAGTTGTTGCGTTCTTGAGCGTATCTGTTTACTCATATCTACTCTATTAAGAGAGTCTTGTTTAAGTGAGTGCTAAGTGTTTTATACACTTGAAGGGAAGTGTTAGTCCCTTGTATTGTAAGAAGGAACTTGTGTTTCCTTTGGTTGAAGTCTTGGAGTGTTGTATCTTCGAGCAAAGGTTGTTGAGGCTTGTGTCCTCAGTTTGTAAAGGTTTGTTGAGCACCCGTAAGCTTAACAGTGTTAGTGGAAATCTCGAGAGAGTCTCTCGGGGACTGGACTAGCCACGGGTTGTGGTGAACCAGGATACATCGGTGCGTTCGTTCTTATTTATTTACTTATCGCATTTATTTCTTTCCTGCAATTTTTAAATTCCGCAAGTTTACGCTAATTTTTGTTATAACGCTATTCACCCCCCCTCTAGCGTTAAGCGTATTTTCTAACAATTGGTATCAAAGCCCAACTCTCTGAAGACTTAACCGTTTGAGAGAAACAATCCATGGCTTCTACTCGTGATTCTTTTGCAGTAATAGGTGAAGGACAATGCTCCACCCGACCACCACTATTCGACGGTACAAACTATACGTACTGGACGGAGAGGATGAGAATATTTGTTCAATCAAATAGTTTTCATCTTTGGAAGGTTATAATGAAGGAAGAACAAATTCCAACCAAAAAGGTTGAAATAAAGATGTTCCAAAGTCCGAAGATGAATACGATGCGGATGATATCCGAAAGGTGCAAAACAACGCTAAAGCCATTAATTTATTATATTGTGCTGTAAATGCTGATGATTACAGGAAAATATCATGTTGCAAAATGGCGAAGCAAATGTGGGACAAGCTGGAAATTACATACGAAGGTACGGACCAGGTAAGGGAAGATAAAATTGATTTTCTAACCCATGCATATGAATTGTTTCACATGAAGGAAGGCGAAAAGGTCGATGAGATGTTCAAACGATTTTCAAAAATCGTTAATGATTTACATGCTCTTAAGAAGACCTTCACGGATAAGGAACTTGTCCGAAAAATTCTCCAAAGTCTCACTCCGGCATGGCGATCCAAGGCCGACGCGATTCAAGAATCTATTGGCGTTTCAAATGTCACCATCGACGGATTAAGAGGTAATCTTAAAACTTATGAATCTACTATACATAACCCTCTTGTTGATAATCAAAGGAAACAAAAGATCGCTCTCAAGGCAAGCACAAGCCAACCTCAAAATGATGAGGACGGAGACAACGAGTTCGGACTCGTTATTAAGAGATTTCAAAAGTTCATGCGAAAAGAGTATGAACGAAAGGGCAAAAAGCAAGGAGATCAAATAAAGTGCTATGAGTGCGGAGAAACCGGGCACATTAAATCAAATTGCCCAAATGCCAAAAAGGAGAAGAAACCCTTCAAGAAACAACGAGCATACATATCTTGGGGAGGCGACTCCGGAGACGAGTCGAGTGAGGAAGAAGAAGACGAAGCCGCAAATCTTTGTCTCATGGCACAAGAAGACAACCAAGAAGAGGTATGTCAAATTTCTTCCAAAAATTTCTATTCTCTTGAGGAAATGCAAAATGCTTTTGATGAATTGTATAGTGAATTTATTAAAGCTTCCAAAACTGTTAAAAGCATAAAGGAAAATGCTTCTTTGAAAGAAAAAGATTTTGAAAAATAACTCTCTTTGAAAGAAAAGGATTTGGAAAAACTGATTTTGGAAAATGAGAAGTTGAAAGAAGAAAACAAATTTTTCGGCAAGAGAAACGCCGACAAACCCGAGAGTTCTAGTAAAAGTTGTACTTCTTGCATGCATCTCAAAAATGAGGTAGAAAGACTTAAGGGCACCCTAGATAAGTTTAATTCTTCTCAAAAAAATTTGAATGAAGTTCTTGTTAATTTGAAGTCGACCAAGCATGACATAGGTTTTAAGAATGAGTCTAAAGAAAAGGTTGAAGCCAACCCCCAACAACCTAAGGCTCAACCTAGGATTAATAAAACAAACTCTCATCCTAGATATAACAAACCTAGAAATGGCTTTCAACAATCGCAACCTAGAAATAATCACTCTAGAAATAATGCATATTCTAGGCCAAACACTAGAAGGAATTTTGAACCTTTTAGAACACCTAGAAATGGCTTCCAACCTAGAAATAATTATTCTAGAAATGCTGCATGTCCTAGAACAGATAGTAGGAGAAATGACTTTCATGAAACGCGCAATAGTCATATTGTCGAAAATAGAGTAAACAATTTTCATCCGTCCAACTACTATCAACCTAGAAGGATGCATAATCCTAACGTGATTTGTCATTATTGTAGACGAATTGGACATATTGCTCCTGCTTGTTTTACACGACATAGACATAACACTCAATCACATCACTATGATTTGCCTAACCCCCAAGGACCCAAAATGGCATGGGTACCTAAAACTCATTAATCTGTTTTGTAGGTGTGTTTGAAGGGGTCAAGTGTACTTTGGTACCTTGATAGTGGATGCTCCAAGTACATGACTGGAGACGAATCCAAGTTCCTTCAACTAGAACACAAGGAAGGAGGAAGCGTTATTTTTGGTGATAACAATAAAGGAAAAATTATCGGCATTGGATCGGTCGGTAAGGATGACTCCTCTTCCATTAAGCATATATTGCTAGTTAAGGGTCTAAAACATAATCTCTCGAGCATAAGTCAATTATGTGACAAGGGAAATCTTGTTTTATTTGATTCAAATGAATGCTTAGTTTTTCGCTGTAGCGATTTTAAAATTATTCTTCGTGGATTTAGAATGCATAATATCTATATGGTTGATCTCGAAAATTCTTCATCTGAATATGTAGATTGTCTTATGAGCAAAGAAGATGACACGTGGTTATGGCACCGTAGAGTAGCTCACATCAACATGCATCTTTTGAACAAATTGGTTTCACAAAATTTAGTTATTGGTCTTCCAAACTTGAAATTTGAAAAAGACTCTATTTGTGATTCTTGTCAAAAAGGGAAGCAAACAAAAGCATCTTTTAAATCGAAAAATATTGTTTCAACTACTAGACCTTTGCAATTACTTCACATGGACTTATTTGGACCATCTCGCATTGAAAGTCTTGGTAGAAATCGTTATGCTTTTGTTATTGTTCATGATTATTCTAGATTTACATGGACTCTATTTCTTGCTCATAAAAGTGAAGCTTTTCATAATTTCAAATATTTTCTTAAATGTGTTCAAAACGAAAAGGACACAACCGTCACTTCAATAAGAAGTGATCATGGGGGAGAGTTTGATCACAATCTCTTTGCGGACCTTTGTGACGAACTCGGTATCGAGCACACCTTCTCCGCGAACGCCACAACAAAATGGGGTGGTGGAAAGGAAAAATAGGTGTCTCGAAGAGATGGCTAGAACCATGCTCGATGAGGCTAAGATTCCCAAACATTTTTGGGCGGATGCCGTGAGTACCGCATGCTACGTTTTGAATAGAGTAGTCATAAGGCCAATACTCATGAAAACCCCTTATGAACTCTACAAGGGAAGGAAACCAAATATCTCCCATTTTAGAGTATTCGGTTGTAAATGCTTTATTCATAACAATGGAAAAGATCTATTGGGAAAATTTGATGCCAAATCCGATGAAGGAATTTTTATTGGTTATTCCTCACGTAGCAAAGCATATAGAGTATTCAATAATAGAACCGAAATTGTGGAGGAATCCCCTCATATTGTGTTTTTCGAAAATAATGCTCGCTTGGCGAGAAAGGATTCTGGTTTTGATCTTGCAGGTATTTTAAACTCACTAAGTCCTCAAGACAAAGTACAAGAGGAAACTCCGAAGGGAACTCAAGATGAAATCTTGGATCAATTATCGGAGGAAGCGCCACAATTGGAGAAAGAAACGAAAATGCCTAACGAATGGAGGACAATCAAAGATCACCCTCTCGAACAGGTAATTGGCGACGTTGGAGAAAAGGTAAGTACTCGAAACTCTCCTAAGAACACCTTAGGACATACTGCTTTTGTTTCTCAAATTGAACCCACAACCATCTCCGAAGCAATTGGGGATGAATTTTGGACCTTGGCAATGCAAGAGGAGCTTAACCAATTCAAACGGAATGACGTTTGGGATTTGGTGCCAAGACCCGAAAATCATACCATAATTGGTACGAAATGGGTTTTTCGAAACAAATTAGATGAAAATGGTGTAATCACTAGAAACAAAGCTAGGCTTGTAGCAAAAGGCTACAATCAAGAAGAGGGTATTGACTATGAGGAAACATATGCTCCCGTAGCAAGGTTAGAAGCTATTCGTTTATTACTTGCCTTTGCATCTTCTATGAATTTCAATTTGAATCAAATGGATGTAAAAAGTGCTTTTCTAAATGGTGTTATTCAAGAAGAAGTTTATGTTGAACAACCCCCGGGTTTTGAAGATTTTAAATCTCCAAATCATGTTTTCAAACTTAAAAAGGCTCTTTATGGTCTTAAACAAGCTCCCCGAGCTTGGTATGAAAGATTGAGTAAATTTCTTTTGGAAAATGATTTTATTAGGGGGAAAGTTGACACCACTCTTTTTATTAAGCATAGAAACGATGATATTTTATTAGTTCAAATCTATGTGGATGATATTATCTTTGGTGCTACTAACAATGCTTTGTGCAAGGAATTTTCTGATTTGATGACAAGCGAATTTGAGATGTCTATGATGGGTGAGCTAACATTCTTTTTGGGGCTGCAAGTAAAGCAAATGAAAGAAGGAACTTTCATTTGTCAAGCTAAATATTGCAAAGAATTGCTGAAATGATTTGAAATGACCAACGCAAAAGCAATGGTCACTCCCATGAGCACATCCAATCATCTAGACAAAGATGAGAAAGGTAAGGAAGTCGACACCAAAAAGTATCGAGGTATGATTGGATCTTTCCTTTATCTTACTGCTAGTAGACCGGACATCATGTTTAGCTTGTGTTTATGCGCTCGTTATCAATCGTGTCCGAAGGAGTCTCACCTAACTGCGGTGAAACGGATATTGAAGTATCTTGTTGGTACTGTAAATGTGGGTCTATGGTACCCCAAAGGTTCTTCATGCCAACTTGTTGGCTATTCCGATTCCAATTTTGCTGGATGCAAATTGGACCGCAAGAGCACTAGTGGCATTTGCCATTTGCTCGGTAGCTCTCTCGTTTCTTGGTTTAGCAAGAAACAAGTAAGTGTTGCGTTGTCCACAACCGAGGCTGAATATGTAGCCGCGAGGAGTTGTTGCGCTCAAATCCTTTGGATGAAACAACAACTCTTGGACTATGGACTAAGTCTTGATCATATCCCTCTTAGATGTGATAATACTAGTGCCATATGCTTGACGAAGAACTCCGTTCTTCATTCAAGAACAAAACACATTGACATTAGGCATCATTTTATAAGAGATCACGTTCTCAAAGGGGATGTCGAAATTGAATTTGTTGAAACCAAAGATCAATTGGCCGACATCTTTACAAAACCCTTAGAGAAAGAGTCCTTCTTCCGAATTCGTAGCGAACTCGGGATTCTTGACTCCACGTTGATCTAAGTCATGCATTGCATTTTCCCTTTCACATGATTTCTAACTTGAGCGTCGGAGACGTCTAACGAATTTTTGCAGGTATCGCCCTAAAGGCAGGGGGAATTATAAAGATTGATGCAGAATAATCGATTTCTCCTAAGGATAATCGATTTCTCTTTAGTATATTATCGATTATCTAGTATCAATAATCGATTATGTTGATATTATTTGCTTTTTTATGTCTTTTACTTTTTCCATTTTTGCTAATGGCAAAAGGGGGAAGAATAAGGGATATGCACTACTTTTTTATTGGCATAAATTGAGGGGGAATTCATATGTTGAGGGGGAACTAATTGCACATCTAGAGACTTGTTGCATATTGTTGCATATCTTTACTTGTCTTGAATCGTCATTATGAATTATCAAATATGCATATCCCGACTAAAAGTTTGCCATTATCAAAAAGGGGGAAATTATTGAAACACGTTCTCAAGGCACTATACTAAAACGTGTGTTCATATTTGTAGGTTTTGATGAATGAAAAACTATGCGCAATGGACATATGACGAGGTCCAAGCACAAGCGCACAATTGATATATAACGAGAATCAAACACAATACCAAGATCAAGCAAAGATATAAAGTTATACATGAGTCGTTCTTTAATTGTGATCTTGATCCGATAACTTGACTCAAGACTTGGCTTCTCTCATAAAAATATTTTTATCAAATCATGCATATTTAATTTAAAGCAAAATGATTTTAAATCATGCATATTTACTTTAGTCAAAATGATTTTTAAACATGCCTCTAAAATCTGGACTAAGATAATCGATTATGTACTTATGATAATCGATTATGTTAAGTCAGCTGCATGACAATCGATTGTGAACTTATGACAATCGATTGTGTTGAGGCAGTGTACATCAAAGTTTTTCAAAGCTACAAAATAATCGATTGTGAACTTATGACAATTGATTGTGTTGAGGCAGCGTCTATCAGACATTTTCAAAGTCATAAAATAATCGATTGTGTACCTTTGACGATCGAGTGCATTGAGGCAGTGTCCAATTGATTTTTCAAAGACTGATATATAATCGATTGTTCTCATAGCATAATCGATTGTGTAATTGACCGTTGCCAAAATATCTTCAAACACCGTCAGGTAATCGATTATAGATTTCTAATAATCGATTGTTTTAAATAAAATCTGAAAAAGATTTTTTGAACGTTACCAAGTAATCGATTGTAGATTTCTGACAGTCGATTGTTTTAAGTAAAATCCGGAAATGATTTTTTGAATGGTTCCAAGTAATCGATTGTAGATTTCTGACAATCGATTGTTTTAAGTAAAATCTGGAAATGATTTTTTGAACGTTGCCAGTAATCGATTATTGATCTTAGATAATCGATTGTTAAGCGTGAAATCTAGGAATGATTTTTGGAACGATTGGCAAACAATCGATTGTGGCATTTTGACAATCGATTGTCACTGAGTAAAATCAGCAATTCTTAATTGGCAATTAGGCAACGGTAATGCATGGTTTTGCAACTATAAATACAGCTTCAAATCAGTCTTCTAAACACAACAACTGATCATATTATTGCTATAGCTTGCATACTCTATTGTTCATCACTTTCTATTCATTACATAAGTTTTGAGAGCCAAAATTCTTGACGAAAGTTGTTGCGTTCTTGAGCGTATCTGTTTACTCATATCTACTCTATTAAGAGAGTCGTGTTTAAGTGAGTGCTAAGTGTTTTATACACTTGAAGGGAAGTGTTAGTCCCTCGTATTGTAAGAAGGAACTTGTATTTCCTTTGGTTGAAGTCTTGGAGTGTTGTATCTTCGAGCAAAGGTTGTTGAGGCTTGTGTCCTCAGTTTGTAAAGGTTTGTTGAGCACCGGTAAGCTTAACAATGTTAGTGGAAATCTCGAGAGAGTCTCTCGGGGACTGGACTAGCCACGGGTTGTGGTGAACCAGTATACATCGGTGCGTTCGTTCTTATTTATTTACTTATCGCACTTATTTCTTTCCTGCAATTTTTAAATTCCGCAAGTTTACGCTAATTTTTATTATAACGCTATTCACCCCCCCTCTAGCGTTAAGCGTATTTTCTAACAATGCCCACCCCAGTAGGTACCCTATCCTATTTTTAATAGGTTTCTCATGAAATTCCTCCATACCTCCAATAACTTCATTAGCATTAGAATATACAAGGGGATGACAGGATTGGGAAATCTGATTGACATCAAAACTAGTACCAGAAGCCACACCTTCTATAATTTCCAAAGAGGGTGGAAAAGATATACCTGATTTTGTGGCGCTTTGATTGGATTGATTTGGAGCAGCATTGTCCTGAGTTGCATTTTTATTTGGTATGTAAACTTGGTGTTGCCTCTTGTTATTCTGAGAGCTGCCTTTAAAGTATTTTTTTCTTTTAAGTTGCCACTCATTATTTCTGGTTTCAACTTCTATGTTTTGGTGTTGTGCACTTTTGTGGTATTCCTCTGTATTTTGAGTTGTGTTTTGGTCTTTACATGCTGTTATTGGTGTGGGGTTTTGCATTGTGCCTTTTGGTTGATTTAATGTTCCTGCATTGCTTTGAGGGTTGTGGATCAATTGCAGCTACAATTTTCTCTTTTTCCTTTGAACTTCCTCATCTTTTAGTTTTATCTGACAAGCTTGAATTGAATGCCCTTGGTGTCTGCAGTAGGAGCAATACTCAAGGAGGTTGTCATACTTGACTTCCAACCATTGACTATCTCTATTTACATCATCATCATGACCAAGCCATACATGATTGGTCCTATCCTAGGTGAAGTCAATTTGCATTTTCACCTCTACCATACTTCTTTTGATTTTCTGGAAAGATGCTAAGTCCAGGAAGAGATTTTTTCCAATGGGGGATAACAAGGGGGTGAGAATTTCCAGATAATACAAATGGCATGGCAATACTGAAATTACAATCCATGTGGGAACAATTGGAGATTCTTCATTTGGTTTGAAAGCAGGGTTCCACTGGCCCTGTATATATATGTACGGCTCGGTCCATACAACTGCATGGTCATATTTATTTTTAAGATCTATGTAAACAGTTTTGGCATTAAAATGGGCAACCTTGACACAACCTCTAAGTTCAGTCTGAGCTAATAAGCTTTTCCTAAACACCTCCCTTCTATTCATAGTGTTAAGGAACTTACCAACCACAGTGTCTATCGGCAAACTTGACCATGTAGTCTTCCCTTTTGAAAATTGAAGCTAGCTTGCCTTTCTTTGTGGTAATTGTTAGGGGAGTGAATTGTATTGGAGCAATCTCAGCCCCATGTCTGGCTCTTAACCTATTTGCAAAGGAATGTTTAACGGGGGAGGGGGGAGGGGGGAGGGGAGGATTTGAACTGGTTTGTGGTTTAGTATTAGTGTTGTTTGGCTAAGGGGCTTGGTATTATTCAAAGAAGTTTGAATTATTGGTTGGATCCTTCCCTGTGCTGCTGGTTGAACATGAGAGAATGTTTGTGAATATTTAACTAGGATCTTCTGTGATTTCTTTGGGTGTTTTGGCTTATTTAAATTAGATGAAAGTTTGATAGGAGGCTACAATAGTGGTATGGGATTTACCTGAGATTGGCTATGGTTAGTTAGAATCAGAGTGACTCCATTATCAATTGCCAGGGCAGCTGAAGTACAGAACTTAGATTGGCCATCTAAATTCTGGTTTGTTGCAGCAGCGACTCCTATACCATTCCCTTCAATACCATTTGTGGCATCTTGTTGAGAGGTTTGAGCAGTCACATAACCTTCCTGACTCATTGATCCACCATTAGTGCATATCTGCCATTCTGACACTGAGGAAACCAATTGATCATCATTATTTTGGGGTAGTTCCCGGGAAGTTGATTAACGTAGAGGTTCCATATGGTTTTGAGAAGATTGGGGGAGCTTAGTTTCACACAACTGGGTTGTGGAAGTGGGCTTGGCATTACGTCGAACATCTGGTACAACAAGAATGTTTGAATCACTATTTTGAAATGTTATGAGAATTTTCTCAATGGAATTTGAGTTTAATGATTGTAAAAGATTCACCCGAGTTCCAGCGATGATTTGGAATTGGTCTTGAGGCAATTGGCATTGCTAAGCACCCTGCCTGGCCAGCTAGTGGGATTTTGGGCTATAAAGAGATCCATAGTGATCAATTAGCGCGTTGAAATTGCATGAAACTTCGCATATTTGATATTTAGAGGCTATTGAAGGTTTTCCAATTTTTGGTTGCTAACAATTTAGCTTAAAAGTGGGAGTTGAATTTGGTCAAACACCTGGTGGCTTAAACTGTCAGATTTATTCTTTTGTAAAATTGAATCAATTGGTTGATGTCCAATGCAATTGATGGTGAAAACATGCTCTTCTCATCAAAATGAGAAGATTGGTACCAAGCATTTTCATTTGGACGGCTAGAACTCCATTTTCGGTAAGTTCTATGTTGCCGACGATTTGTAGTAGATCGGAAGGGACGACTCCCACGATAGAATTAGCTAAACTTTGGTGGGGAGATGCACCTTGATATGGATAAAAATATACACAGTTTAGAATTTCAAAATATGGTCCAGAACTCTCTTGGGAAATTTTATAAAGCTCCAGGCGATTTTTTGCTATGGTGATCCTTGCAACTGTTTTGTAGAACTGTGGCAGCTGGAGTGGAATTTTAAGATGAAACCAATTAGAGGTGGTGATCAATACTTGGGCTCTTCTTTTGGGATAGATCCGATGGTTTCCACTGCCGGACGGCGGAGTAGTGGCCATTTCGCCTCCAGTGCTCTATTTTTTATTTTGATCGCACTATACGGAGAGGATTTGTTTTACTTTTCTTCTTGCATGAATCCATATTTTAAATTGCCTACACTAGATTGTGTTAAGGTGTACAAAGAAGTTTGCCTACACTAGATTGCAGTAAACCTTCTGTTAATCTAAAGATATTTAGTAGTTTGGATAAGGTTTCAATTTTATCTGAAGTTAATATATATTACTTTTGTGACATGCTTTTCTATAACCTCCTCTCATATTTCATCCCTTCATGCCAAAGAAAATCCCAACCTACTACTATTCTTCTTATCACATAAAATACAACATGAAAATCATCAGAATGTTTCACTAAACCAACCAACCAAACTAGTTCTTGGTAAAGCTCAAGTTTCTCCTCTCTTTTGTGGCATATATACCCTTGTAAAATCTAAGTGTGTTTTTTGAGATTTGGTTGGTCTATGGTATTGACGATTCGCATGCCTCTTGATGTTCCATTTTGACTTAAGATTTGTGGTTCACAACAATTATGGAATTTGCTTCTGTTAAGTAGGAACTAGAAAGCCCTTTAATATGGTTCTCGGTTTTCTTGACTATTGGGTTTCAACCCTTCTTGATTTGGGACTTCGGTCCATCTTGATACCTGATTATGCTTAGTATGATGTCATGACATACATATTTGGCGAAAATGAATATTTGGCAAATTCTCTTGGATTGATGTTATGCGCTTTCTTGACACTTGAATCTTGAACATTGATATTGACATATTGGAAACACTTTAAGGTTTGGTATTTGATACTTTTGATGTATTTGTTTATTTTACTTTATATTCTATTTGAGCTACCCATGACTGAAAAGGGGAATTGAAGAATATCATAGATAATGTGCGAGAATAGATTAGAAGAACACCTCTTGGAGTGGGCTTTTTGGGAGCTTTTGTGGAGATCATATTTGCATATGCATCTACTTTTTATATAGTTTTGGGACTTGTACATGATCTATATGTCACACTTATGTATGTAATTTTGGATGCTTGTTGGATCTCAAGATCATACGTTTGTAACTTGAATTTGGTGATTGTTTTGCTGTTTTAGGGCGTGCTAATAACCCAAGTATTGTAATATGCTAAATTTATACTTTGTAAGACTAGTTTTTGTTTACACTCGCTAGTTTGAGATTCATGCATAATATAAACATGTAATGATGTTGAGCGAAAAGCACAATTGAGTTATAAAGTTACTTTAGTGTGTTGATTATTCAAGAAAGGTTGTATCACATTATCTAGATACTTTGACATTGTATTTTATTTAATAAATTGTATGAAGTGTATTTTCCAAATAAACTATAAAAATACATTTCACTTGAAACCTTTATCGCATATGCCTCTTTTCGCTACTAACCTATTATGAATGTCTTTTTACATAAATATCTTCTGAATGTTATAAGTGGTAATTTCACTTTGTTTTGTAGGTAGCAACCTTCTAAAGGGGTTGCCAATGTAATTTAGTTGGGCTTATTCTTATATGGTATAAATACACCAAAAATACGATTTTTAGAGAATTTTTGACCTAACGAACAATTGGAGAGCATTGGAGACTTCAAGACACACGAATTAATCATCTTTCCATCCATTTCATATGGGTGTTTGATTGTAACATTAGATTGTTGATTTCTTATTCTTTAACTCTATTTAGGATGAATTCCTCCATGATTATGACATAGTTTACCTTGGGTTTGACATGATTTGGTGACCTGATCTTTTACCTATGGACTTGCTTTTTGTTTGATTGACTGGATTTTGTTGGGGGAGCTTTAACTCTAATTATGATTTTATTCATTATAGTGTTTAATTGAAGATGAGCATAATTTTGAATATTATTGTACTGCATGCCTTAATTTATTTTGGTACTTTACTAAAGTAATCAAAAGAGCTTTATGGTCTACGTTTTGAATTAAGATTGAGAAATATTTGCGAGAAATTTTTCTTAGATCATTCCTACCGATAGATTCTTACAAGTATTACCGTACTTCATATTAGCTTATGAATGGTTTAAGTTTAATCGAGAGAGGAACCTGAATTAGAGTAATAAGATAGTAACTTGTTTAATTTGTGAGAATCAATAGACTATTAAGAGTAAAATATAAAAACGTCAAGTCTAGAATAAAAATCTTGTACCTTTCATGTCATAGCCCTTATTTCTAACACTAATAACAATCCAACTCTGCTAATCTCCAGTTCTTCGCGATAAATTGTTATTCGCTTACTTTTAGTAGTTAATTGTAGTTCATAATCATTTTGAATCAAAGTGTTGAACATCCTAAATAGCATTTACCAAAAATTACTTAAAAATTATTTAATTCCGATCCTTGTGGAGATGATAAGTTCACTATACTATCTTTGACTAGAGAGCAATAAATTTTCTTGTATGTTTTGCGCTCAACAAATTTTGGTGCTGTTGTTGGGGATTAGCAATCAGTAGTGATAAAATAGTTTTCTTTGCTAATTCAAGAACCTATTTTATTTCTTGCATTTCCCGGTTTCTCATCTGTGTGCAAGCAACAAGTTAAGCTTGATGGTGTATGACTCGATCTTCCTCGAATGGATTGGTTCCACACGACCTATAATTGAATAAGCACATGTGGTAGTACAGAAACGAGAAAAGAATCAAGTGGATCATTCTTGCGGAAGGCTTCGACTCAAGAAACTATGGTGCACCATATAGATGGGGTTGGACTTAGCTGCAAGAGAAACAACATAACATAGAGAAGCAGTTGTACAGGTAGTGGCTGAAGTAATCCTTAAACATGCTGATAAGTCTATCGAAGATTCAATCTAAATCTACCCCTAGTTAAAGATAACTTTGAAAACGTGGCCCCCAGGCCTGGGAGATTGCTGGTAGACTATACCAGGCCAGTCTACAACCAACAACAGTCAAGTGTGAGACCTCCACACGTTGACACTAATTATTTTGAGCTCATGCAGGGAGTCATCCAGATCATTTAGAACAATTGCATCTTCATAGTCAAAACAATGAAGATCCTAATAGTCATCTGATGGACTTTGATGAGGTCATGAATATTTTTTGTTACAATAGAGCATCCCACGATCAATAGCAAGTGGTTAATGAAAGAGATCAACATGTGTGCATTAAGTAGAATCATTTGTTGCAATGTAGGCCCAGATAGTAGCTATGGCTAAAGATATAAAGAAATTAACTTAGCCAAGGTACAGAGTGAGCCGCAAACAATTTGTGATTTTTGGGGAATGGGTCATCTGCCGCATGAATGTCAAGCTTCAGCTACAGATGAAATGGAAAATGTTGTAGGAAGCTTTAACGTAGGCAACTACCAAGGTGGTAATAATTTTAACTCCATGGGCCAGAGGTACCTCAGATTTTTGTGGAGTTCACCTCTTAGTAGTTTGAATGCATGACAACCGAATAATCCCAGAACTCAAGGACAAGTAGCTCCAAGTTTTCTAAATTAGCAGAGGCAGCAATATCAACCACACCATCCATTCATTCTAGCATAAAAGATCTAATGAAGGTCTTCATTATTAACACAAAGGAGAGACTAGAAACTCATGGAACAACCATTCAGAACTTAGAGAGGCAAGTGAGATAAATTCCTACTTTGCTCTCTGAGAGGGCTCATGGAACCCTTCATGCTGATACCAAGAAGAATATAAAAGAAACAACAAAATGTGGTGTCTTTGAGGAGTGGCCAGATATTAAAGGCCCCATTGCAAAAGAAAAAGTTGAGTTAATTAAAATATAATTGGAGACTGTATAGGAGTAGGAAAATAACGAAAATCAAGAAGGTGAAGTGAGGGTAGACCTAGAGGATGGTCTAAGAATAAGATGAAGGCTCGAGCTCTATAAAAGAAAAAGAACAAAAGTTCAATATAAGGAAATCAAATATATAACTTCTCTATCTTTCCCTCAAAAGCAGAGAATAAAGAAGCGGGACAAACAATTTGGGAGTTTCTCTAGAAATGCTCGACCATGTGCAGGTTAATCTACCTTTCATAGAGGTACTTTCACAAATGCTAGCATATGCTAAGTTCTTGAAGGAGATATTATCCAACAAGTGGAAAGTAAAAGAGACATCGGTTGTCAATATAGAGCATTGTAGTGCTATTCTATAAAATAAACTCCCTTGAAAGTGTGGAGATCCAGAGAGTTTCACTGTAGCTTGCTCTCTAGGAAGTACTAACTTTAAAAAAGCTCTGTGTGATTAAGGTGCTTCTATTAATCTTATGCCCTTATCTATTTTCAAGAAACTTAAGAGAGAGATTGGAGCAATTAGATCAATACCTGTGTCTTTGCGGCTAGCGGATTAGACCATAATAATATCCTTCATGATCAATGAATATCAAGTTTCATACTCCTGGACTAGTATAAGTGACATGCTAAGATATATGAATATGCAAAGTGTGCTATCGTAGCTCAAATCAACCAATTATATCATGAAGATACCAAATATAATATTCAATCAAGAGATTAACATTTATGTAACCTCAAGCATGGTTCAGATATCTCATAAAAAAGGTATGGATATAAGAAGCACCACATCATAAAACTTAGAAATGAATTCAAGACATATAATAGCCTAAGCACTATCCCGCGCATGAATGATACCATGGTGTATGCACACGAGCTCATCCCCGCACATATGCACAACCCATAGCATGTAGCTATCAAAATAACTCAGGAAACTAGTGCCTCAACCAAGTGTAGGAAAGATACTTATCTTAAGCAAGACAAATCAAAACTTTATATGTCTTTCCTGCATGAATCAATCTCCAGACGACTTAATCTAGCCAAAATAACTTAATATTATTAATAAGAGCCATACGAAACAATTCCAAATGATAAAGCTAAGATCTTGAATCATTATGCAAATTCAACCCTGTGCCCACACCCCGAAACCCGTAAAAATTACAGATTACAAACACCCAAGTCCAAATATGTGCTTCATCCAAATCTGACATCGAATTAAACCTCAAATCATCAATTTATACGTTAGAAAGTTCTTACAAAAATCCTCAATTTTTCACTACGATTCACTAACCAAATGCTAAAATAAAGTTTGGAATCATGAATAATGAACAAATCCGAGTCAAAATCGCATACCCTAATCCAAATCGTGAAAATCCCATTGATTATCGCCCAAATTTGAGCTCCATAACTAAAAATGTCATTAAATAACGAAAACCTTCAAAATATAGTACATAAATAATTTGCCAAGGTATATGCATCGCAATTGCAGGGCATTCATCGCGATCACAGAGAATAAAAATCACCCGCTCAAAAAATGCCTTCCCTTTTATGTCCAAACCGTCGCAAACCTAATGAAGAACACATCATACCCTTCAGAAACGTGGCCTGGTCCTCGCGAATGCTTGCTCACTGCTTTGCAAACACGGATCCCCCACTGAAACTTCATAGAAGGGCGGCTTCCTATCACACTCCAACCTTACACGAGTGTGACAACATTGTCACAGCCACGAAGAAGGAAACTAGAACTCAGAATCAGCAGTCCAAAACAAGGTGGAAAAGGTCTGAAACCCACCCGAAACACAACCAAGGCCCCAGAGACCCTGTAAAATCACATGAAATATTCCCAAAACATACAAAGGACTTACTCGAGGCCTCAAATCACACAAAACAAGATCAAAACCACAAATCACACCTCAATTCAAACCTAAGGAACTAATCAAATTTTTCGAATTCAAAATTTACGCCGAACATGCCTAACAATCTTAGAATTACCTCAAATTTTGTACGCAAGTTCCAAATGACATAATGGACTTTTTACAACTCTGAAACAAAAATCCAAACCATATATATTCAGAGTTAACTCTCGATCAAATCTATCAATCTTCAAAACCTTCAACTTTCCAACTTTCGCTAAATAGAACCAAATCAACCTAGGAGCCTCCAAATACAAATCTGGATGTACGCTTAAGTTTAAAATGACCATTCAAAGCTATTTAAACCATCAAAACTCCATTTCGGGGTTGTCTACATTAAAGCCAAACTCCGATAAATTCTTATAACTTAAGCTTCTAACCTAGGACTAAGTGTCCCACTCTGTTTACCTTGAAAATAGTAACTACAATTATATTTAATTTTATGGTTCTAAAAATATGTAATTTATTTTAACATTAGTTGTTAGAAAATAGATGCCAAGTGTAAGTGAAGAAAATAAGAAATGCAAAACTAATAGGGTCACAAGCCTGGGCCTCGACCTTGCTGGAGCAGGGCCTTAAGGTCTAGATGGGACTAATAGCAGTGAACAATTGAGAAAGAATCAATAATAATGAAGGCTTAAATATGGCCTCTTGCAATTAATAATGAGCAATGAATGAAAATAATAAATGAACAATGAAAGAATAAGCAATAAATGTACAAAACAATTGTTAAAGCAAAGAGCAGAAGATGTTGTATTGTATTCAATATGTCTGAACCCTCCTACAAGATGACAAGGGTCCCCCTTTATATGGGGGAAGGAGGGGAGGGGTAAATTCTAACACAAGACATGTATAATAAATGATGAATAAATGCTACTGGTATAGCTGTATAACGGCTCAGTACGAGTTAGTACTATTCTTGCAGACTCTGTCAGTCCTTATCGCATGCGGGTGTGTGTGAGGGGGGGGGGGTTCCTCCTTCCATGATGGTCGTCGATTTTCATATTGCCTCGAGGTACACCATGGTGAGTCTTCGGCGGACCCTGTTGAGTCGAGTTCTTCAGGGATGGCCCTTGGGATGTGGTTTGATCTCATCGAGGCCGGGCTTGAACTGCCATGAGAGCCTTAAAATGATCTTCCCTGATTTTGAACGTATACAAATAGTCCCCACGTTTCTTAGAGTGAAACAATAAGAAACGATCTTGACCTCTATTTTCTTGAACCTTTCGTAATAACGTCAGGCTCGTGACGTAGGTGCTCGAAATGATCGAAACGTCTCATCGTTTCATTTCCCCAGAAGCATTGAATGCACCGCTGTTCTGTTCCCCAAAAAGCATTAATTGTGCAGTCGGTTACGGTATAATCTCTCTATAAATGGGGGATTTCTTTAACCAAGACTTCACTTAGTCTTTCTTCAACAGCCTTTAGCGTTTTACCGTCTCTATATCCTTCTCCAAACTCCTATTTCTATGGGTCCTCGTGACCATGAGGTCATACAACAACAACTTTATCAGTTATGCCATGGCTCTTTTTCAAAGCTTTTCCCTACTGAGTGGGATTATACTAAGTTGTTATTTTTGTTGGCTAGGAATAATGAGATAAGGGCCTTAAATTCTTCCCCTATCTAAAGACATGTGGACTGTAAATTGCTGCTCATCTCTCTTAACTTCAACCTGGTGTGGCACTTCACTCCTTTTGCTTTCAATAGAGTGAGGTGGCATTATCTGCTAACTTTTGCATCTCACACCAGTCCAATGTCTCAACAAGTTGCTTTATAATAGTAGTGCTGACGACACTCATACTCTCCAAGTTTTTCACCATGCCACAATTTTCCTTGCCTGTGAAAAGCTTTTTCTCTTTGATAGGCAATAGCATTTTCTTCATCTATTGTGGCTTCGGAGGACGTTCTCAAAGATATCATTTTGAAGATCAAAATGGGGTCCCCGAGGAAATATTTCTCCAGGATATTGCCCTTGAGGACAATCCCTCGACCGTAGATTAGGCCTTTGGCTGTTGTTTTTGCTTCTTTGGTTCTACGTAAGGTCTTCTATGTAAGGTATTCTATGTAAGGGCCCATTGTGGGCTTTGTAAAGCATCTTTTATTAATACAAGAATGTATTCATTTTGCCTTTCATTTTCATTGGATTCCGTTCTGCTTTTGTTTGTGAAAAATCCAAGTGTATGACTCTAACGATTGGTCCGAATACCAGATCCAGAACGTAGTAATAATAAACCTTCAGGTTTTTATTTTAATTAATATGATGCTTATTGAAGCCCTTTGTTATCCTTCGGACTGATCTTGGATTGAATTGATGTGAACTTAGGTCACCGGGATTTCTGAGCCCGAATTGAGTGAGAGTTGGGCCTCGATTTATGAAGTAAACCTAGCCCTTTAGGATTTGTTGGTAGTCCTTGAGTGAGTATTTTCGAACCCAAATTACCTTTGGACTCAGCGACCGAGTGACCACTTGTTCGATGATTTGAAAATTAAAAAAAGCCTATTGGCCTTTGCAAATAGTCGTCGAGTGAGAGTTTGCTTGAACTTGGGTAGAAGATAGCCCTTAGGATTTATGAATAGTCCCCGAGTGAGAACTCGCTCGGACTTGGGTAGCCCTTGGGCTTAATATTCGAGTGAACGTTTGCTCGAACTCAAAGTAAAGATATTCTTAAGGCTCTATGAATAGTCCTCGAGTAAGAACTAGCTGAGGCTTAGTGAATAGTCCCTGAGTGAGAACTGGCTCAAACTTGAGTAGCCCTTGGGCTTAATAGTCGAGCGAGCGTTTGATCGAACTCGAAGTAAAGATAGCCCTGAGGCTTTATGAATAGTCCCCAAGTGATAACTAGCTCGAACCCAGGTAGCCTTGGGCTTAATAGTCGAGCTAGCGTTTGCTCAAACTCGAAGTAAAGATATACTTGAGGCTTTATGAGTATTCCCTGAGTGAGAACTACGGGTAGCCCTTGTGCTTAATAATTGAGCAAGCGTTTGCTCAAACTCGAAGTAAAGATAGCCCTAATGGATGTTGGGATTTAGTAGCCGAGCAAGTGACTACTCGAGCTCAACTCATAGATTTGTTCTTAAAAATTACAGACAATCCGATTCTGATGCTTTAGTTCGGACGTCAACATCATGACATAAATGGTTGAAGTGACTGAAGGGTTGCTTTTGTACAATTCAAAAAATTATTAATTATAGGCGGCCAACGGCCAACCTTTTGGCTTCTTCAACATGTTCAAACGATCTTTATAATTGGACAAAAACCCACCATTTTCTTGATATTATTCTCTTAGTTCTTCCAAGATTTCATTTGGTCATTTTCAATTTCTTTAAACTCTCCCTTTTCTTTCCTAACGACATTTTCCATTTTCTCGGATCTTTCACTTTAGAAATGGAAAAAACCTCAAAAATTGCTCCTCAAAAGGGAAAAGCTCCATCATATTCTCGAATGACCGAAGGTAAACCAGTAGTTCCTCCTAGTATCTAGGCGTGTACTCCCGGGCCTAGCGATACATCTTCTGATTTCCTGGTCGAAAACCCCTCCTCTGTTCAGGGACAATGTGAACCCAATATATCGATTTAATATCTGAAATCGAGAAGGTGAAGGACGACTGCCGCTAGGGCAATGTAGTACAAGTAGAGATTCCTTCACGAGGAGAAGACATTACCATGCACAAGGCCGGTTTCCTTAGTGTATACACATATCCTTTCACCTTAGGCCTAGTTTCAGCCTCTTTACCATCGATATTTTGACACCCCTTTTTTAAAACAAACTGACTGACTTTCTTAAATAAATAAAAGATTTAATAAAGCTCAAAAGGATTTTAATTAAAAAGTGCCAAAAGATTATGTTGAAAAGGAAAAAACTCAGAGTCGACACCTGCCATTTGATTTCGGTGTGCCAGGCCACCGATGTTTTAGAAATGATTTTCCGTTTAGAAGAACTTTGGACTCAAAACTAAGTCCAAACCAGAGATTTGGGTAAGGGGGTTCATTTGAATCGGGAATAAAGTGTTATGCACTCCCCAAGTCCCGTAACTAGTATGGTTGCGTACATGATCAAGTTGACTTTTAAAATATTCAATTGAGGTTGAAACATAGAAAAAATAAAATAAACACATAAGAGGCTCAAGATCGTCCCCACCTAAATATTTTTAGTTCATGTCATGTCTTCATACTTCAACACCGGGCTTTCACTGATCCAATTTCTCTATAAAGTCATAAGCCTCATTCGACTTGCAGTGCCCCGACGGGTTTCATCGACAAGCCTCTCTCATTTTTTTTATCTCTTAACTCACCATCGTCTTACGGTGCTTGTGAGGGTTTTCACCAATAAGACTCTCTCATTTTAAATTTTCTCTCAACTTACCATCGCCTTATGGTGCCCGGGAAGGTTTTCACCAATAAGACTCTCATTTTAAATTTTTTCTCTCGCGCCCATGAACAAAGTGTTACCCATGATGTAAATCATACCTCTATCTCGCTTGACCTGGCATCCTCAAATATTGACCGGAAGGTCATTCTTTGGAATGTAATGTAGGCTTTTGGATAGGGTTAGAATGAAAGGGTGGCATGAAGGCTCAAACTAGTTCAAGATGAAAAGGGATAAAAAATTACAACTTTTGGAATCAGATTTTTCGAACCAAAACTTCTACCCCAGTTTTTTTTGGGCCTGGGGGATTTTAACTTTCATTTTGATAGGACCGAACCGCAAAGCTTCCTACGTATCTTTAAAAAGGAATCAGGTCGAATGTAGATCAAAAGAAAGTTGTTTGCTTTTGTTGCTTTTCTTTTTCTTTTCTTTTCTTCTTTTTCTTTTTCCTTTTTTCTTCTTTTTCTTCCTCTTCTCTTTCTTTTTTATTATATTTTTCTTCATTTTCCTTCTTTTTCATTTTTTTATTTTTACTCATTCATCATCATCATGTTTTTTTATACTACTGATTCCAAAAGAGGGGTAAGAAAGAAAATAAATAAGGCTCAAAAGGGGTAGCAAAGGATGAAAGTGTTTGGGTAGCGGAATAAAATGCCTTCGTCATTTCAGCTTCGAACATGCCAAGTACAAAGTACAACTGAAGGTAAACAAGAAAATCATTCATAGTACCTCTTAACTGCATTAGAACTGATAGACTTATCTACACATTTGCCTTCTACGTCTGTTAAATACAAAGCAAGATTGGGTAACACTTTTTTCACAATGAACGACCCCTGCTAGTTTGGGGCGAACTTCCCTTTTGCTTCCACCCGATGAGGAAGAATGCACTTCAATACCATATGGATCGATTTTTCGGGGACGCACCTTTTTGTTGTATGCTATTGCCATTCTCTTATGATACAATTGACCATGACATACTGTAGCTAATCTTTTCTCATCAATCAAACTCAACTACTATACCCGAGTTCTGACCCACTTATTATCATCAATTTCAGCTTCTGCAATGATTCGAAGGGATGGAATCTCAACTTCTGCAGGTATAACTTCCTCAGTTCCATATACTAGCAGATAAGGAGTTGCACCAACTGAAGTGCGAACAATAGTTAGATAACCCAGTAATGCAATAGGCAACTTTTCATGCCACTGCCTAGAACCTTGAACCATCTTACGAAGTGTCTTCTTTGTGTTCTTGTTGGCAGCCTCAATAACTCCATTTGCCTTGGGGCGATATGGAGTGGAGTTCCGATGCATGATCTTGAACTGTTGGCATACCTCTTTCATCAAATGACTATTGGGATTAGCAGCATAGTCCGTGATGATCACCTTGGGAATTCCGAACCGACAAATGATGTATGAATGAACAAAATCCACCACTGCCTTCTTGGTCAAGGACTTGAAAATTACAGTTTTGAACCACTTGGTAAAGTAATCAATGGCCACCATAATAAACATATGCTCGTTTGACGCTGCCGGCTCAATTGGTCCAATAACATCCATTCCCCAAGCAACAAAGAGCCAAGGTGCACACATTGTGTGTAGCTCAGATGGGGGAGAATGAATCAACTCACCGTGTACCTCGCATTCATGACACTTGCGAACAAAACTGATACAATCCCGTTCCACGGTGAGCCAATAATAACCTGCTCGAAGTATCTTCTTTGCCAACACATACCTATTCATATGCGGCCCGCAAACTCCAGAATATACTTCAACCATGATAGTTGAAGCTTCTTTAGCATCTATGCACCTCAACAGTCCTAAATCTGGATTACTCTTGTACAAGATTCCTCCACTCAAGAAAAATTCACTAGCCAAGCATCAAATGGTTCTCTTTTGGTCACCTATAACATGTACTAGATATACCCCCGAACTGATGTATTCCTTGATATCATGGAACCAAAGTTAACCATCAATCTCCTCTTCCACCACATTACAATAAGTATGTTATTCATGAACTTGGATATGCAGGGGGTTGACATAAGCCTTTTCCGGATGGTGTAACATTGGCGCTAGAGTAGCCAAGGCATTTGCAATCTCATTAATCCTGGGAATATGTCTAAATTCAACTGACCTGAATTGTTGACAGAGATCATGCAGACACTGTCGGTACGGTATGAGCTCCAAATCTCGAGTCTCTCATTCTCCTTGAATCTGATGAACCAACAAATCTGAATCTCCTAGAACTAGTATTTTCTGGACTCCCATGTCTACAGCTAACCTCAAACCCAGAATACATGCTTCATACTCGGCCATGTTGTTTGTGCAATGAAATCGAAGCTAGGCTGTTACAAGGTAGTGTTGCCCTGTTTCGAAGATAAGTATAGCCCATATTCCCACACCTTTCATGTTTGCAGCTCCATCAAAGAAGAGTTAACCTAACTTTTCATCACGATCAACTCTTCATCGGGAAAATAAGTCTTTAGTGGCTCATATTCATCATACACCGGATTCTTGACCAAGTGGTCGACCAAGGCTTGGGCTTTCATCGCGCTCCAAGTCACATAGATGATGTCAAACTCTATAAGTAAAATCTGCCACTTTTCAAGTCTTCCTGTGGGCATAGGCTTCTGAAAGATATACTTTAGAGGATCCATGCGAGAAATTAGGTAAGTAATGTAGGACTAAAGATGATGTTTCAACTTTTGTGCCACCTACGTCAGGGCGCAACATGTCTTTTCAAGCAGAGTGTACTTAACCTCATAGGGAGTGAACTTCTTACTAAGATAATAGAATGCTTACTCCTTCTTTCCTGTGATGTCATGTTAACCCAATACACAACCAAAAGAATTATCCAAGACTGTCAAATAGAGAATTAAATCTCTTCCAGGCTCTGGTGGGACCAACACAGGTGGATTCGATAGGTACCTCTTGATCTTATCAAATGCTTCTTGACACTCGTCAGTCCACTTGACCGCAAAACTCTTCTTCAACATCTTAAAGATGGGCTCCCAGGTTGTCATGAGTTGAGCAATTAACTTGCTAATGTAATTTAACCTTCCAAGCAAACTCATCATCTCAGTTTTGTTCTTTGGTGGCGGTTACTCTTGAATGGCTTTGATCTCGATGGATCTATCTAAATGCCGCGTCTACTAACCACGAATCCCAGCAGTTTGCTAGAAGATACACCAAATTCACATTTCGCTGGATTGAGGTTGAGGTTGTACTTGCAGAGTCTTTGGAAAAACCTCTTCAGGTCCTTAACATGGTCCGATCGCTTCTTTGACTTTATGATCACATAATCTACATAAACCTCAATATCCTTGTGTATCATGTCAAGAAATATAGTGGCCATTGCCCTCATGTATGTTGCCCCCGCATTTTTCAGACCAAATGGCATTACCTGGCAGAAATATGTCCCTCATGGCGTGATGAACGCTGTCTTTTCGGCATCTTGCTCATCCATCAAGATCTGGTGATATCCCGCGTATCAATCCACAAAAGACCCAATCTCATGCTTGGCATAATTATCGTCAAGAATGTGAATGCTCGGCAATGGAAAATCATCCTTCGGGCTTGCTTTGTTAAGATCACGGTAATCAACACATACCCTCATCTTACCATCCTTCTTCGGTACTGGCACAACATTGGCTAACCAAGTGGGATATCGAGTGACCCGAATGACCTTTGCAGTAAGATGCTTTGTGATTTCTTCCTTGATCTTCACACTCATAGCAGTCTTGAACTTTCGCTACTTCTGCTTGACAGGAGGGAATCCTGAATCAATTGGCAATTTAGGAACTACCAAATCAGTGCTCAGGCTTGACATATCATTATATGACCATGCAAAGACATCTTTGCACTCAAAGAATGCTTTAATTATTTCCTCCTTAACCTGCAGTTCTAAATGCACACTAACATCATCTTGGTCCCCTAAATTGATTGCTTCAGTTTCACTCAAATTAGGCTTTGGTTTTTCTTCAAGTTGTTTTAGCTCTTTGCTGATTTCCTCAAATGCTGCTTCTTCATCATATTCTACTTCTGGGATTGTTATTTCAAAATTAGATTGGCTTTTAAGACTCGGTTGAAAATTCTTCATGCATGTCATGTCATTGCAACCAGCATAAAAAGAACTGTACAAAAGAAAAAGGAACAAAATAAAACACTAGTAAGAATAACAAAAAACGGGAAACTGCATTTCATTGAAAATAAAAGGATAGAAGGGTTTGAACATAAAAAAAAGCAAGAACTAAAATCTGGATTACAACCTTGGAATTACCTAGATAACAGAAAGGAAAACAAAGCAAACTATCAAAACTCCTTCCTAGTGGGGAGAGGAGTAGCTTCCCAATTTCTAAGCTTCACGTTTGGGCCAACGAGATGCACATCTGATTTACAAGAACCTTCACCAACTTCTACCATGTTGACCTCTTCGAACAGACTTTGGAACCTCTTGATCAGCTCTTCATCAACATCGACCATAGGTTTTGAGATGGAGGAGGTTGGAGAATTTTTTGGCCCCTGGTTTGACAAAAGACTTAGAGATGTGTGGGACGGACTTGGGGAGAGACCATGCCTTCTGTTTCAGATTTTTAACCCTTTTCACGCTCATCTCTGTGGGCATGAATCCCAAACCAAATGTACCAGGATCCCTACTGGGGCACACTGGATGCAAAATACCTTGTAGAGATGAGCCAGAACCTTGCCCGTCATAAAACCATTCTTCAACATTTCTTTTGTAACCATGACGGATGAGGAGGATAGCTCAAGACCCGGAATGCATTTTCCTTTAGGAATTTTCTCAACAGACACTGTTTCAAAAGTATGATAAACCTAAGGTCCCTTATCATCTTCAACTTTGATAAACGGAACAATTGTGTCTTTACAAGTTGACAAGTCCTCATCACCATGCATAATTATTTCTTGCCTACCCCATTCGAACTTCACCATTTGGTGCAGAGAAGAAGGGACTGCCTTAGCAACATGTATCCAGGGCCTTCCCAATAAGAGATTATAGGAGACGGCCACATCTAACACTTGAAATTACATGGTAAGCTTGACTGGCCCTATCAAAAATTCATGCATTATATCTCCAATAGAATCTTTACCTCCCCCATCAAAGCCTTGAACACACACATTGTTCAAGTGGATTCCTTCAGTGCCAATCTTCAGTTTTTGCAGAGTAGACATGGGACAAATTATCGCACTCGAGCTATTATATACCAAAACCCTTGAGACAATAGAATCTTCACACTTCACCATGAGATAAAGAGCTCGGTTGTGTTCAGTATCCTCCATAGGAAGTTCATTGTGTGAAAAAGTGATCCTGTTTACTTCGAAGATCTTGCTAGCTATCTTTTCCAAGTGATTGACTGTGATCTTATCAGGTGTAAAGCACGTGATTTTTGCCCTATATGAAATACTCTTGTAAAATCCCAAGAAAATAGATTTTCTTTTTGTTAATTACTTGACATTTTAGGAATTTCTGAAGAATTTTTAATTATTTGCATTTTGTGCATGTTTTATTTATTTATTTATTTATTTTTAATTTAATCATGAAAAAATACCAAAATATCACACATGGAATTTAGGTTTTATCTCTATATTTTTAGGATTAATTAGTAATTATTTGTTTTATAAAAATTAAAAATCACAAAAAAGAGTTATATTTTGAAATAGTGGCTTTAATTCTTGCAAAGGATAGAAGAATTTTTCTATATATATATGTTATTAACAAGAAAATTGAGTGGTTAGTGAAATAAAAAAAGAAAAGAAAATACAAATGGAAGAATTATTATAAAATGAAAGAAATTTAGTAAAACATGAACAAGAAATATAAGCATCTTAGTGAAACATGAACAAGAAATATAGATAGAGAGAAGGAAGAGATTTTCTTTTTCAATTGTGTTTCTTTTCCTATCTATTACAAGGCCTTTATATATGCATAAAAGTGAAGAAAATATGTCATGGAATATGTCATTGAACATACAAAATATGTCATTGAATATGTCATTAAGCAATTGAAATGAAGATCATGGAAGATGAGTAGACATCCAACATATTATGATATTTATCATAATACTCCCCCTTTGGGTGTCCATAGATAACGTGCCTCATTAAAACCTTAACTAAAATAAATTCCAATGGGAAAAAAATTCTAGAAAGGGAAAAAGAGTACACATATCTAACAATATGCATTTTTGTTGCCTCGTTAAAAACCTTGCAAGGAAAACCCAGTGGGACAAAACCTTGTAAGATAAAAAGAGTGCAACGCCCATTAACTCCCCATGAAAAGAGCATCAATTCACATCCTTGAGCCTTCGCACTCCAATCTTGTGCACCATCTTCAAGAGATCGTTGTAGATATTTGATAAATAAATCAGTCATATTTACTATAATGAATGTTTGCACCTTGAAATCATAACTCGTGATAGATATATAATGTCTTCACAAATATCGTGGGATGGATCTTAAATTTCTCCACAATTGTATCATCGCTACCACATTATCATGCTTATACTTATACCAAGATATATTTGTGCATAAATTGTACTGAGAAAGTGGTACCTCAAGATCAAGAATTGTAGATGCTTCAAGCAACTTAAATCCTTTATGGATTGTCATATAAGTTAAGTCATATAAGCCATACTACAGACATTAGATGCATATCAAGTTTTCATGTCATGCTAGACCTATAAGATATCAAAAACTGATTACACATACCATTGACTTTATACTTTCAAGTATTCGAACTACATGTCCAAAACTACATGTCTTTCATATGGAATCAATTCTACTTGAATTGTATCTCGTCCATTTGGCCAATATTTTTGTTTGTATTGGACAAACTTAAGATCCTCATCGATATTTGGCGCCATCATAGATGTCGTCGACGAATATTTTATATCGGTTCCAATAAATTTTCATAAAGACATAACATGTAGATCTCTTCATTCATATATTCAGGTAACTGAATCTCTCATGAGATTTTATGAAGTGTTATGTCATGTGACCTTCTAGATCACTTACCTCCTTTATTATGATCACTTTGATCATTTGCTCATCTTCCTTATCAAGAAGATTATTTGAAACCGATTTGTCTATACGCTTTAAGCGTACCAAAGACTTTGTCCTTCTAGGACTTAATATGAGCATTTGCAATGAGAATATAGTTACTTTCTTTGGGTCAGCAAATGCGTATGGCATGCTTTGCAATATGATGCAATTGAATTATCTTTTTATGAAATTCAAGTTCATATTATGAAATTCGAGGATCTATATATACAAATGATAATTCGTTCCATGTAACTTTTTCTCAAGTGTTTATCATGTCTCCCTCTCATGTTAGAAAAGCTAACTTGTTTCCTCAACTCTGAGAACCCATCTTTGTGCATTATCCTGTTAATATACACTGCACATCAATAATAATAAGATAAAATTATTTGGTTTCGGACCCTGAACCACTTGTGAGGGGAGAATATAATATACTCTCGTATATAACGTATATCAAATTGATATAGATAACTTTGTTCTCATAAGCAATAGTTTAGCTATAAAGTGGAGGCACTCAATAAATTATTTTGCTAAACCAACTATGGTGTAAACCAGCTTATCAAGATGAACTATCTTGAATAGAAAATCTGGAAATTATGCTCGAAATTAGATTACTGAGCAAGTTACCTCGCAAGCAACGGCCATGTTGCAGGTTAATAATAATCGCACATGTAACCATCTCATAGATGCATCTTATGTGGTATACATGGCAGGTGAATGGGCCCATATTCACCTTTGATATTTCCAGAATTTATGGGATTCAACCCCAACTTTAGTTGGTCAATTAATTAATGAGAACAAGTAATACAAGAGAATTCTTAAAGAACTTTCTAGTTCTTTAATAATTACCCATGTGAATTCTCTATTATTATTGCACATCATACTTAAATTGATATGGCTAACCCGAATGCCAACTGAATAAATTATCAATATTGATAAAATTCAGGTTTATATCATGACATGTGCAATTATCGACAAACTCCAAGTTTATTATGATATGGATTTTTATATCAATAAACATCCACTTTATTGTGGCATTCTTTTGTTTGTATAGTACAAATTAGAGAATAAAGCGGATAGCTTTTCACATACATATTATCCCGCTACAAGTTGTAGTAATAGAAGATATCAAATCTTTCCTTTATTTATAGTCTCAATATAATCAATCGCGTTCGTGTATACTTTGTAAACTGAATAAGTTTCTTTGAGTTTTACTACAATACAATACCTTATTGGTAATCAATTGTGTTTCTCCAAAATAATATAATTAACTCTTACAGAGTTCTCAATTAATTTGGTACTATCACATATTAATCAATATCCATATAGTGAATATTTCTTTTAAAGAGAAAGTTGTACCATTATGGTCATGTCAAAATTATATGCAAGATATGTTTCTTGCATTATTATTGTCCTTTAATAATCACATAGCCAAAATATTTTAGCGTACAATAGGTACGTGACCAAAGACCATTCATGCCATAATAATGACATTATTTTCTTATATCATCTCAACCCTCCTTCTAGAGGTGAGTGTGGTATATTCAATACCAATAACATGTTCATATTCTTCCAATAATGAATATGTATTCATAAATCAGATGTTTTCACGTTCACACCATGAATGGACCATAATCATCTATATGTGCTATATAAAATCTCATGTCAAATCGATGACAGATATTACTTTAACAGAGTGAGTGATTATTTTGAGAATCCTTATTATTCTCATTATCACAATGATGACGATTATAATTTCGTCTATTGCCACGCCCACATCCATTGATACCTTCACGGTAATAATTTTATCTTCTTTCAGACTTATCACATACTGCTATCACATTCTCTACGGGGATATGTAATTTTGTTATCCTTTTCAAATCCGTAAATGCGTCTGGCATTTGATTTGCTATTCTTTGCAAATGAATAATCTTTTGCACCTCTTTTTCACAAATAGAGGCACGTGGATCAAGATGAGATAATGATGGATTTTTCCACAAAATTTCATGTTTGGTTTCACCAACTTCTCCCCATAATTTTGGAAAAAGTGTCTCATCGAATCGACAGTCTGCAAATCGTGCAGTGAACAAATCCCCTGTCAATGTTTCGAGGTAGCGAATAATGGAGGGCGATTCAAACCCAACATATATTCCTAACCTTCTTTGCAGACCCATTTTGGTGCGATATGGCGGTGCTACAGACACATGTACTGCGCATCCAAAAATTCTTAAATGGGATATAATAGGTTCATGACCCAAAACTAATTGCAACGGGGAATATTTTTGATAATTTGTCTGTCTGAGGCGAACTAGCATTGCTGCATACAAAAAGGCGTGACCCAAAACTGAAGTGGGCAGCCTCGTTTTCATGAGTAACTGTCTTGCTATCAACTGCAGACATTTAATTAAAGACTCTCCAAGACCATTTTGAGTGTGAACATGAGCTACAGGATGTTCCACTTTTATCCCAATTGATATACAATAATCATTAAATGATTGGGATGAAAACTCACAGCATTATCTAGTCTAATAGACTTAATTGGATTATCGGAAAATTGTGCCCATAATCGAATTACTTGTGCAATTAATTTTGCAAACGCAAGGTTGCGAGATGACAATAGGCACACATGAGATCATCTAGAAGATGCGTCTATTAAGACCATAAAATATCTAAATGACCCACTAGGTGGGTGAATAGGTCCACAAATGTCCCCTTGTATACGTTTCAAAAATGCAGGTGACTCACTTCCAACCTTTGTTGGTGATGGTCTAATAATTAACTTGCCTTGATAACAAGAAGTGCAAGAAAATTTATTATTTAAAAGAATCTTTAAATTCTTTAATGGATGACCATTTGAGTTTTCTATAATCCGTCTCATCATAATTGATCCAGGATGTCCCAATCGATCATGCCAAAGTACGAAAGTATTGGAATCAGTAACCTTTTGGTTTACGGTATAATGTGCCTCAATTGCACTAATTCTTGTCCAATACATGCCACAAGATAAAGATGAGAACTTCTCAATAACCCTCTTTTGGCCAGAGACATTCTTTGTAATGATGAGATATTCAAGATTATTCTCATCTATTGTCTCAATATGATATCCATTTTGACTGATATCTTAAAAACTCAACAAGTTCCTCTTGGACTTGGAGGAGAACTTTGCATTCTCTATGATAAATATTGTTCCTTTAGGTAGAGTTATAGTAGCTCTTCCAGAGCCTTCAATTAATTTACTACTACCAAAAATTGTAGTAACATCTGCCTTACACATACTTAAATGAGAGAAATATTTCTTCTCTTTGAATATTATATGTGTGGTACATGAATCAATTAAACAAATATTTTTACAATTGAATTTTGATCCAAGTTTATATCCATACTTAATCTTTTATGTCTAGTTAGTGCATGCATCATTAAATTATTCAAGTTAATTAGCATGATTTAAAGTGTACTAAATACGTGTAGGACAATACCGGCTAATATGAATACACTTATTGCACTAAGATCTTTATCAAACAATTTTAGTAATAATTTGGCTAAGTGATTTGACATGCTACATAACTAGTATTGTTACTTTTCTAGATTGACCATATAAAAGAATTACATGTGCACCTAAAGAATATAAAAATTTTAATATCGTAAAATCTATACCTGCATAGTATCTCCATGTGTACTAATATTCTGTATGTAGGCTTGTCAAAATAAATAGTTAAATGTAGCTAGTGTAGTATATCATGTTATACTATACAATAATGTATAATCACACATTATGTTAGGTGTACCCAAGTACTTAAGCATGTAACTAGATATACTTGAATTCAATAAGAAAATAGACATGAAAACAAAAACAATTTCAAGTAACCTCATTATTACTAACATGTTTTATTTCTACACAAAAAAAGATGAATAATCGATAAAAGCTTCTTGGATTTAGTCAAAGTAGGATGTAATATTTTAATCATCCAAACACTATTTATATTCATATTTTGGATACATACTACTGTCAAGAAAATATTATTGTTATCTAAGTCTATTGTTGATTACTTCTATTTATATTCTAATAATGCAAATCAATTAAGAAGCAGTTCATTAAAATCATTACATCTTTATTCATAAATAAAGAGATCATGGTGTATCTTTCTCTTTCTATTTTTGTTTTTAAACATAATTGAGAAAAACTACATATTACCCTCCCCATACCCCACCTGGTGGGATAACTGGGTAGTTGTTGTTTTAAGTATCCAACAAAACATATCATTATTCTTACAAAAGAGAGGAACATGTTGTACCTGATAATTTTAAATCAGAGTCGAGAGCTTTAAAAGAAGATAACATACCGTGATGGTTAGAGACTCGTGCTGATAACGTATTATAAAATGAAAGAAATTTAGTAAAATATGAACAAGAAATATTAGAAACTTTGTGAAACATGAACAAGAAATATAGATAGAGTGAAAGAAGAGATTTTCTTTTTTAATTGTGTGTCTTTTCCTATCTATTACAAGGTCTTTATATAGGCATAAAAGTGAAGAAAATATGTCATGGAATATGTCATTAAACATACAAAATATGTCATTGAATATGTCATTAAGCATTTGAGATGAAGATCATGGAAGATAAGTAGACATCTAACATATTATAATATTTATCATAAGAATGAATTAACGAAGAGAAAGAGAGGAGTTTTTCTTTTGTCCTGCACATGCTTTCTTCTTTTTCAAATTTATAGGGACCACTTAATTTGACATTTTGCATCTTTTACTCTCCATTCATTCACATGGTTATATCACTTTCATAGGATTCTTTTGGGTAACACATTCTTATCCTTTCTCAAAAATACAATTTTTACTCCTTTATCTTTTTTTTGGAAGATAGTACACGTTCCTCTCTTGGGTAATAGAATAACTCTTCTACAACTCACATGGGTTAGTTACCCAATTTCTTGTTGCCCAATTTTCATACCACTATAAAGACACATACACTCAATCCTTATGAAGACGGATGAAAAAACGGAAAAAGGCAGAAAAGGAAAAAAAAAATCTGGAGCAAAAGCTTAAAAAAAATGCCTAAGCTCTTCATCTTCTGGAGGCCACCAATAGCGAATCCGAAGCTTGTTCTTTTTTCCTCCATTGAAACAGTCCAAAAACCAGCTACTCACATGACTTAAAAAGCTACAATTTAAGCTCCATTTTCAGCCGTGAACTCCACAAAAACTCAGCTGGAAAACAGTTGAAGGAGCAGCCATGTTAAGATTAAACTTGATTAACATGAGGTGTTCTAGAATCATCTTGTACTAGCTAGAAAAATCTTTCATAAAAATCAATGTATTAAACTAGACAATTCTAGGAGGATACTAAATACTTCTCAAATAAAATTCATAGGCATCAATCTAGAGAATTCTATAAACTTGTATAATCATTCAAGTATCTAGATCCTTCCATGGAGTAGTATAAATATGTGATGTTGTAACTCATTTTGTAATCAAGAAAATTAATAAAATAACAAAAGCCTTCTTCAATATAAAGTTTTATCTCCATTCCAATTCTCTACATTTCCTAAACTCTTTTCTTCTCATTTTAAATATTACTCTCCTTCTCCAACAAATTTGGTATCAGAGCCCGGGTTTAGCTTTGTGTTCCATTACAAACCACCATGGCAACACAATCATCTTTATCATCTTTATTCAACTATTCAAAAAATCTTGTCCCTATTTTTGATGGAGAAAACTATGATTATTGGAGCCTTCAAATGAAGACTCTATTCATTTCTCAAGACCTTTGGGAGCTTGTAGAAAGAAGCTATGATGCACCCGAGGACTCGGAAACACTAGCATCATGGACGGCGCAAAGCAAAAGGAGTTTAAAGAAAATAAGAAGAAGGATGCAAGGGCACTACTCTTCATTCAACAAGGGGTAAATAAAACTATCTTTCCTCGTATTATGGCTGCCACCAATTCAAAAGAAGCTTGGAGTATTCTACAACAGGAATTTCAAGGCTCCTCTAAGGTAATCTCTATCAAACTTCAATCTTTATGGAGAGAATTTGATAATCTAGCAATGAAAAATGATGAAACCATGAAAGAATTCTTTAATAGAGTTACTATCATTGTTAATCAAATTAGAAGTTATGGGGATAAACTTAAAGATAAGAAGATAGTTGAAAAAATATTGAGGAGTTTACCCGCAAAATGGGATCATGTTGTGCCGCTATCGAAGAATCTAAAGATTTATCTACATTAAGTTTTCAAGAACTAATGGCTTCTTTGGAGACACATGAGCTACGAATGAGCAGGTTTTCAACTCAAGAGGTGGAACAAGCTTTTCAATCTAAAGTGTCAATTTCAAATAAAAGAGGAGGAGAGACGGATAAAGAAGGAAGGAAAAATTTCCAATAAAAGAGCAATTATGGGAGCAGAAATTTCAAGCAAAGTAAATTTGGAGATTACAATCAAGGCCCTCGTGGAAGGTATGAGAAGAATAATAAAGTTACGTCTTCCTCCCAGTATAGAATTTGTGGAAAGTCTAATCATAATACTCAGAGTTGCAGATTTAAGTGTTTAAAATGCAAAAATGCTAATCACTTCCAAAAGGACTGTTGGTACAATAAAAATGACGAAGCTAATTTTACTGAAGGAGATAATGTTTTCTATTCTTGCTTTAGTGCTAAATTAAATGTGAAGGATATTTGGTACTTGGATAGTGGTTGCAGTAATCATATGACAGGAAACAAAGAAAGGTTCGTCAAATTGGATGAAGATGTTAATTCTCAAGTTAAGCTTGGAGACGGAAAATCACACAAAGTCGAAAGAAAGGGAGTGATAGCAGTTCAAGTAAATGGAGGTAAGACTAAATTTATTTCTGATGTGCTTTATGTACCGGGCCTAACACAAAATTTATTAAGTGTGGGACAAGTATTACAAAAAGGCTATAGAGTTAATTTTGTGGGAAATGAAAGTACAATTATTGATGAAAAAAATAATCAAGTTGTGGCCAAAATTAAAATGACTCCAAACAAGGTTTTTTCACTGAAAATGTCAATTGAGAATCTTGCATTAAAATCAGAGGAAAATGATATTTCTCAATTATGGCATAAGAGATTTGGCCACCTAAATTTTAAAAGTCTCAAATTACTCAAAAAGAAAAATATGGTAATTGGACTCCCACACATAAATGTGGAAAGTAAAATTTGTAAAGGTTGTATTTTTGGAATAATGCATAGACTACCCTTCACAAAAACCTCATGGAGAGCTAGAGTTCCTTTGGAACTAGTTCATGCCGATGTATGTGGCCCAACTAAGACACCTTCTCTCGGAGGAAAAAGATATTTTCTCTTGTTTGTTGATGATTATAGTCGAATGATGTGGGTATATTTTCTAAAAGAAAAATCAGAAATTTTCTCAAAGTTTGTATAATTTAAAGCATCAGTGGAGAAGCAAAGTGGTCATAAGGTGAAGATTTTGAGGACGGATCGTGGAGGAGAATTCACATCCAAGGAGTTTAACGAATTTTGCAAGGCCCAAGGAATAAAAAAGGAGCTTACAGTCAGATATACTCCCCAACATAATGGAGTGGCAAAACGTAGAAATCGATCCATAGTGGAGATGGCACGGAGCATGTTAAAAGGTAAACATCTTCCAAACAAATTCTGGGCTGAAGCTATTTATACCTCTATCTATATTTTGAACAGGTCCCCCACGAAAGCTGTGCCAAATAAAACTCCTTATGAGGTGTGGTTCCAAAAGAAAGCGAATGTAGATTTCTTGAAGGTATTTGGATGCATAGCTTATGCACACATTCCTGATCAAGTCAGAAAAAAAAATTTGATGAGAAAGGAGAAAAATTCATCTTTATTGGCTACAGTGAAGAATCCAAAGCTTATAGATTATTCAATCCTACAACTAACAAGTTTGTGATTTCCAGAGATGTTATCTTTAATGAAGCAGGTTCATGAAAATGGGAAAAAGATCAAGAAACCACTCCAGATATCATTGCCGATGAAAACATTGGATCAACATCTAACACTCAAGAGCCTTCTAACCCGAGAATTGAAGAAGCAACTGATGCAGATTCACCTCCAAGTAAGACTCGTTCATTACAAGAAATTTATGATACTTGTGATGTTGCATTCTTTTCTTGTGAACCAGTAAAATTTGAAGAAGCTATCAAAGAAGAAGGATGGAAGAAGGCTATGGACGAGGAGATAACAATGATTGAAAAAAATCACACATGGAAGTTAGTGGATCTTCCAAAAGGCAAGGAGGTAGTCGGGCTCAAGTGGGTCTATAAGACCAAATACAATGAAGATGGAACAATCCAGAGGCTAAAAGCTCGTCTCGTTGCAAAAGGATATTCACAACAACCAGGCATTGACTTCAATGAGACGTTTTCTCCTGTTGCTCGAATGGAGACCATCAGGATGGTGTTAGCACTTGCAGCTCAACTCAAATTAAAGGTATATCAGATGGATGTCAAGTCAGCATTTTTAAATGGAGAACTTGAAGAAGAAGTTTATGTGGAGCAACCTCAAGGCTACATCGTCAAAGGGCAAAAAGAAAAGGTGTATAGACTCCGGAAAGCATTATATGGACTCAAACAAGCTCCTCGAGCATGGAATAGCAAGATCGATCATCACTTCCGCAAACATGGATATCAAAGAAGTTCAAGTGAACCATCACTCTATGTCAAGAAGCAAGGTACGGATTTTCTCATAATCTGTCTCTATGTTGATGATTTAATTTATTGTGGCACCAACAAGAAGATGATAGAAGAATTTAAAAGAGAAATGATGGAAGATTTTGAGATGACAGATTTAGGCTTAATGAGATATTTTCTTGGCTTCCAAGTAAAACAAAATAATGGAGAAATATTTATAAGCCAAGAATAATATTGTGATGATCTGTTAAAGAAATTTCACATGATAAATTGCAAGCCAATCGCTACTCCAGTAGCCTTGAATGAGAAATTATCCAAAAAAGATGGTTCCAATAAGGTGGACGCATCAATCTATTGAAGCTTGGTTGGATCGTTGATTTATCTCACAAATACAAGGCCCGGCATATTATATGCGGTGAGTGTTGTATCCAGATTTACAAATGATCCAAGTAAAGTACATTATGCCGCAGCAAAGCGTATCCTCAGATATTTGAAGGGCACAATAAATTTTGGCATCAAATATTCAGCTGAAAAAGATAATGTACTCGCCGGTTATACAGATAGTGATTGGGCCGGATGTATTGATGACCGGAAGAGTACTTCAGGATAAGTCTTCACTTTGGGATCAAAAATAATATCTTGGTCTTCAAAAAAGCAACAAACAGTGGCACTATCATCTGCAGAAGCGGAGTATATATCTACTACTAGCGCAACATGTGAAGCAATATGGCTGCAAAGGATCCTATTTGACTTACAGCAAGATCAAATTCTGCCAACAACACTCTACTGTGATAATATGTCAGCAATTGCTATGACAAAGAATCCAGTGTTTCATGAAAGAACAAAGCACATAGAAATTCGACATCACTTCATCAGAGAATTGGTGGAAGACAAAAAGATCAAGCTCGAGTTCATCACTACGAATGATCAACTTGCCGACATCTTCACCAAGGCACTCCCAATTGACAAGTTTGTTCAATTCAGGAATCAGATGAAGATTACCAAGAGAGACACAAATCAAGTTTAAAGGGGGGTGTTAAGATTAAACTTGGTTAACATGAGGTGTTCTAGAATCATCTTGTACTAGGTAGAAAAATCTTTCATAAAAATCAATGTATTAAACTAGAAAATTCTAGGAGGATACTAGATACTTCTCAAATAAAATTCATAGGCATCAATCTAGAGAATTCTATAAACTTGTATAATCATTCAAGTATCTAGATCCTTCCATGGAGTAGTATAAATATGTGATGTTGTAACTCATTTTGTAATCAAGAAAATCAATAAAATAACAAAAGCCTTCTTCAATATAAAGTTTTATCTCCATTCCAATTCTCTACATTTCCTAAACTCTTTTCTTCTCATTCTAAATATTACTCTCCTTCTCCAACAAGCCATAGCTTCACAAAATGGAGTTTGTATTCTCTTTTTCTTCCTCCATTAATGCAGCTTCACAGTAGTACACAAAGCAGCCATAAACGATCCCCTGCTAAATGTCATCTTCTTCTTCTACACTTCAAGGACACACATGAAGGACTTCAACCAAAACAAGAGAGCTCCCTATCACTGCTCCCTATCATACTTAAAATGAAGGAACCTTATGTTTGATTGTTTTGACTCAATTTGTGTGAATATTATGTGGATGTCAATTTTTAGGTCAGTATTTTAACTCGGTGTAGATTTCTTTCTGTTCTTGAGATCGGATTTCTAGTAGACTTTGTTTTCAAACTAATCCTCTGGTCTGCCATCATGAGAGTTCGAAAAATGATAATTTCTTATCTTGTTTTAGTTGTGATATTGTCAAATAGATCAATTATTGACAGTATATCAATGAATATGCATATGTTGGGCTGCGATTTCAGCATCTCGTCTGTAAGTTCATTCACAATTTGGGCTGCGATTTCCGCATCTCGTCTGTATGTTCATTCACAATTTGAGTTCAACCAAGTGAAGCTCCCCTAATTTAGTATAAAAATAGGATTTCAGTTAATTGAATACCAAGGCATTTTGGCGTGGTTTGTAAAGGGATATTATGTACCAATTATGGGTGAATATACTGTGTTTTGTCATGGAAATTGTGTTTGGTTCTTTGGCTAATCCTCACAGGTTAAGTGAAGTAATATATGATTGTGCAATTATTTAGAAGAAGAGATAGGGGCTCGGGTTGCATTTTCTGTAATCCGATTATATCTATTTCGAATAATCAATATTTTTGAAATAAATTGAGGCGTGCCATACCAAAATAAAACTCTTAAGCCCATGATCCTCATGTAATTAACACTAGCTCTTTTAAAATCGAGGCGTTGCCATCAACTGAACTTTCTATGGCCCTCACAAATATTGTCAATAATTTGAACCTTTATAGTTGCTTTAGGCGCGTAATTTAAAAAGTACTTCCTTAAACTCGGGTGTGCATTTCATGTGATTCAAATTCCAACAACGTTAGGTTAATGTGTCGCGGACCGTAGGTGCATTTCATGTGGTGTGGTTCAAAGACGTATTTTCGATAATGTTGAATCTTCCTAAAATTAATTAAAAGTGGTAAATAATTTATTGTACTATAGGATGAACATGTATAAAAATCAGATTCTTAGCCACTTATAATAGTTTAAGCGACCGTGTTAGAACCATGGGATCCGAGGGTGCCTAACACCTTCCTCGGGTAAACAGCATTCCTTAGAATTTCTGGTTTGCAGACTCTATTCGGGCAGTTGAAAAATTTCCTCGATTTGGGATCCTAAATAAATCGGTGACTTGGGACACCAAAACTCAAATCTATCCCAAGTGGTGACTCTAATAAATAAATAATCCTATTTCGAATAATGTCACTTTAATTGAAAAAAACTCACTTCTACGTTTTATCCTTCGGGGTAGCCGTGTAAAAAGGAGGTGTGGCATCAGGAACATATGCCTCATTCAAAATCTTCATCAAGACCCTGCGATGTTCATCCGAATGTATCAGTAAAGACAAAAGAGAAACCTGAGCTAGTGTTTTCTTTAACTTCTATATAATGGAATAATCCTGCACTTTCATCTTTTTCAGGAACTCTTCAGCCTCTTCCTCGGTGACTGATTACTTTACTGGCATTTGGCTATCCTTGAATGGCTTGGCCTTACTTAATTCTTCTGGGGTGAAACATCTCCCAGAACGTGTCAATCCTCTAGTTTCATTAACTTCTTCCTCTATTTCTTTTCCATTGTATGTCACTATCACATGTTTATAATTCCACGGAATAGCCTTAGTATCCACCACTGACAGCTGGGTTACTGGTTTAATGATGATAGGGTAATATGAGCCCCCTTCACAACTATGACAGGCTTACTTGGAATCCCTAGCAGTACCTCTTTCGAGCTTTCTAGACTTGCCCCAATATATTTTGACATCCCTTTCACGACCAACACCGATGGTTTCAAACTAAGCGTGCTCGGCTTTTCTGTTGCCCCTTCAACTGTCAAAGACTTTACTTTGGTAGAGTCTGGAGCTTTAACCAAATTACTTTCACTAGCCCGAATCATCATGACGGACTTAGAAGACTTCTTGCTCCCCATCCTTGTGAACTATTTCAATCATATGTGTCTCTTCATGGGATGGCAAAGGGTTTTGGTTGATGTTTGGAGCATCTGGATTTTGGACTAATATTTGGTTTGTATCAATGAGCTCTTGGATTTCCCTTTTCAAATGCCAACACTTCTCTTTGTCATGCCCTGGAGCATCAGAACAAAAGGCACATCTTAGGGAATAATCGAGGTTCTTTGGAGGGGGATTTGGTATCTTTGACTCAGTCGGCCTCAAGACGTCCAACTGCCTTAACCTTTGAAACAGACTACCATAGGACTCTCCAAGCGGAGTAAAAGTTTGTTTTCGTTGCTGCCTCTCTCTTCTATATTTTGGACTTGATTGAAAATTTGAACTATTAAGGTTTTGGTAAGGTTATGGAGGTGGATAGGTGTTTTGTGGGGCCGGGTAGATATTCTGCGGAGATGGAGAATGCCATTGTAGGTAAGGAGGGGGTTGAGCATATGACTATGCATGGTGAACAAGGTATTGGGATGTCCTGGCGGAGTATTAGGGGTTTTGCGGGGAAAAGTAATGTTGAGGTAGATTATATGGAGTTTGGGAGTAGGTTTGAGGTCGGGGTCGAGTATGGGTGAATTCATGAGGTGAACCCCTCAGGCTATGCCATGATCAAGAGACAACCATAATGACATCTTCCTTCTTCTTCTTGCCTAGTAAACTTCTGGTACCACTCTATAGAGTTGTTTATATTGAATTTTATCATTATTCGAATAATTTGTGTTGTGGCCAAACACACATATGTAAGTATATGCGGTCGTCAAGTAATAAAGTGACTAAAAGTCGAATGTCGATACCACGAGGACTTGTGATTAACTATTAACTAAATTAGACTATTATAATTATCTATACAAGAATTAAACCTAGAAGTGTTTGATTATAAACTAATTAAAATAAATAAAAACAAATAATGCACTTTGCACAGAGAAAGAGCAGACTTTTATGATACCAATGTAATAAAAACGATCGATGATTATGGGCTATCTAACATTCCTATTGTATTCTTCAATTGAATTGACTGACTAATTTATCTAGTTTATTGGTTGACATGGTTAATATTGCTCATAAGAATCTGTCGAGTTCTTACTCGCCTATTTAAGTTAACCTAATGCCTATATGTCTATGGAGTTAGAATCAACAAGAATGCATTTATAATTCCTGTAAATCAACCAAGCAAGAAAATTAGGTATATGTCTATCCTAACCGCGAATCCATCCCCCGATGCCCAGGTGCAAGAACTTGCTCTACTCAATATTATATGCAATCTAGAATTTCCATTTTCGAGTTCAACTCTAGATTCGTAGATAGTATTCAACTGGTGATCAAACAATCAAATAACTAACTGTAGGATTAAAAAAATAAATCAATATTATAAACTAAGAAATCAAAATCACTATCCGAATAACAATAGTCATGAAAGAACCACAACCCTAGAACATAAAATTTAGCTCCACATAGACATGGTAGCAAAACAACAAATCATGCAAAGAAACGTAAAAATTACTAAATTTGGAGGAAGAAAAGATGGAACTTGATGAATTCCAACCTCCACGGCGGTTTAATGCTTGTGTTTTCCTCTAAAAAAATATCCCCCCCCCCCCCACAAAATACCATTTTTTCATATATATATATACCAAGTAGGGTTGGATCCAAAAAATTATACCTTCTCTAATGTGAAAAAGGACACTTTTTCTGGGTTTGACTAGCGTGGTCGCGCTTGAGACCGCACTAGTGGCCGTGCTAGTGCCCAGTATTCTGTCTGACGAGCGCGGCTTAAGCGTGGCCGTGCTTTGACGCACATTTTTTACCCTGTTCCATATAGAATTTGGAAAAACATAAAACATGAAAGTTGTATCCCTAAAGACCCAATGGAGATTTGAACAAAAAGTTATGTTTTACTAGAAAGTGTATAATATGCCTACTCGATTCTTCGTTCGCTCTATCATCTGTTGACCCCAATCATGTTCCCAGCTTAATTCCTTGGGCTTTTGCTCATACTTCAAAGCTCCAAATCACTTGAATTCATTCTATATCATCTGTATAGGTCGGAATCACTCCTACAAGGCATAAACCACGCCGTTAGTGCAAAATACTAGCGACTAAAGCGAAAACTCAACTAAAGTGCAGTAAATTAGAGTGTAATAATCGACTAAAATACATAATTATAGTCTATCATCAACACCCAACACTTAAACGTTGCTCGTCCTTGAGTCAACCAAAAATTTACTCTATCTATGAGCAATTAACATATTCGAAGCACACTACACCAATGATTATGGTTGATAACAACAATTATACTCTAGCATATGCAATCATCATACACTTCCCATTACTTATGTCATTGTTCAAAAATTTTCAAACAAAGACAATATGCTCACAACAATCCTAGCCTCAAAAACCGATTCAATGTCACAATGCACTTATGGCTTGAACACCCAACATCCTAGAGAAGTCTAATAACGTTACCTATCATTCCAGAAACTGTGTGCCCTCACAACCAAAGCAAAGAAAGTAAAATCAATCCACACATTCAAATCTCATGCTCACATATATCAAAGAAAATCGCTCACCCTCACAAAAGAAGTCATATGCATGTAATTGGTACCATAATCTTGCCCTTAATGTAAATCTCTACTAATGTAGGCTCGCTCGATCTAAAATCAATTAGGTATTTTTCATGGCTATAATGTGGGCTAACGGATGGGTAGGATATATTTAGGAATAGTGACTAACCCTCCTAAATATTTTAACGCACCACATAATCAACTTTAAGCATAAATTGTTCAATCTAATTCACTTTCACAAATAATATCACCCCAAAAATTCTCCCTTCTTCTTTAAGCACTACATTAATTCATACCCATTATTAAGAACAAGACAACAATGTATCCATCTCTATTTTTTTTTTCAGATTATTCTTTTTTTTAAATTTCCGCTAGTGGTGTCTTATTTTAAAAAATAAGTGCACCTTTCTTCCTTTTATTGGTTCCATTTAAAAGTCACCCCACACTTAGTTACTTCTTACTTCTTTTAGCGTTCAGCTCACAATTAAAGTGTTTTAAGAGGAAAATGGATCAAAACAATGTCAATTAAGAATAAAAAGGGTATAGCCTTGTAATGTGGGTACCAAATAAAAGTCTATAGGATCAAAAGGGTTAATTAGGAAAAAATTTATTTGTGATAAGTAATAAAGCTCAAAATGATCAGAGAAAGCCTAAAGTCATTTTTCAAACCGAACATCACCTAAAATTTTGTTTCGACTCCTAAAAAGGGCAAGTTCTAGATACAAGTACAATACATGGACTACACAAAAACATCACCACACATAGTACATGACTCATTAAGGACGATTCCATTCCGACTCTCAAACAAATGTAAGTATTCACGGAGTCACAAGATATTAAGCATTAAGCACAAAGTGAACATAAGTCAAGAAAATGATACATAGGCACCACAAAATATACTATCCAACTAAGCAAGGCATCATCAATAAATTCAAATAATAGGAAAGATACTACAAATACCAAAGCCTAGATATGCTACTATCAAACAAGTCAAAGGCGCCTAGGTTTATCTCATCTTTCTTCCTCCATTTTATTCCCTAAACTATCCTAAAAGAAAAAACTACCCGATTCAAACTACATCCTATGGAAAAGAACCGAGGCACAAAGAAAAATCACGGGGAATTATTAATACCTAAAGGAAGCTAAAAGACATATTTTTGTATTTTTTGTTTAGAATTTAATCCCTCAAGAAAACTGTCTAGGAGATCCATCGTCGGGAAAAGTCTAAATTTTTCAATTTTTTTTTATAGCTACTAAATACTACATAACTACAAAAAGAAAAATAAGAAGTTAATATTTTTCTAACATCTTACTACTAATTTTATTAAAAAAAATTCACCCCACACTTAAAAGAGTGTAGTGTCCCCAATGCACAAACAAAGATAAGTAATACTAGGGCTGGTCAAAAAACTTCCTGAAAGGCCAAAGGCTGAAGCAATAGTGGCTCACGAGGTTCTCAGACTTCCCCAAGGATGGTCTTTTGAGTGGGCACTCCACGCTTAGTTCTCACCATTTAACTTGGTTTTGCACTCTTCCAATGGCTTTGCTTCCTATGTTTATAATCCTACAAAATAAAAACAACACTACAAAGACAATAGAAAAATAAAAAAAATATTTAAAAGAAAGCAATAAAGCTGGGTTGCTTCCCAACAAGCGCCTAACTTAAAGTTGCGGCACGACTTGAACCACTTTTTGCCTCCACCTTGAACTTATGAATTGTATCCCTAACAGGGCATCCAGTATGTGGCTACGCTCCTTTGGTGGGGCTACAAAGATAATCAGACCAAGTGATAAATTTTTAACTCTACACTTCTCGGCCTTTAGATGATGAATGTAATTTTTGCTTTTTGGCACAACAAATTCAAAAATATAGACACTCTTATACTCATCCTCTGACTCCCTCATAGGCTCAGATGGCTCAGTTACAATCTTAGTGTCTAAACACAATGTGAAAAAAATGATTGGAATGAGGTTTAATGCGCCCTAACTCATGAATTTTACTACTATTTACATCTCCATATTTACATACACTCAAGTCTCCTAATGTAATGTTATCTACTCCCTCATATGACTTTAGAGAACTCTTCTCAATATTGGCATCCTCAAGAAAAACATGGTCTAGTGATTGATATTCTCGTTTTAGCTCCTCAATTTGGTCCACAAGATTTTTTTCAGCTTCAAACAACTCATTATTAATTTACAGGGCATTACACGCATCAACTTTTATGCTCAAATATGCATCTAAGTTATGTACAGCCAAGCAAAAATTATCAATTTGATGTACAAGTTCATCTCTCTCCTTAGACCAATCATTCACCAACATTGTCAGAAGACAACGTCGTTCCGCATAAGCCTAAAATATACATCCCAATACCAACCCTCACCCCCACATTCAAATTCAAACCTCCCGGATTTCATAGTAGAACTAGAAACACACTAGGAGAAAAATCAAATATTTATAAAATGAAAATATTTACAAAACGAGAAGAAAAAAAACTTGTAAAGATAAAGTAAAAGTCTAATTTAGAAAAATAGTGAATTTCTAATTCCCCGAAAACGGCGCCAAAAACTTGTTGCGGCCAAACATACACGCAACTATACACGGTCGTCAAGCAATAAAGTGAATAAAAGTCGGATGTCGAACCCACGAGGGCTTGTGATTAACTATTAACTAAATTAAACAATCCTAATTATCTATACAAGAATTAAACCTAGAAGTATTTGATCCTAAACTAATTAAAATAAATAAAAACAAATAATGAACTTTGAACAGAGAAAGAGCAATTTTTTATGACATCAATGTAATGAAAACGATCTAGGGTTATGGGCTATCTAACATTCCTACTATATTCTTCAATTGAATTGAGTGACTAATTTATCTAGTTTATTGGTTGACAGGATTAATATTGCTCATAAGAATCTATCGAGTTCTTGCTCCCCTATTCAAGTTAACCTAACGCCTATATGTCTGCGGAGTTAGAATCAACAAGAACGTATTTATAATTCCTGCAAATCAACCAAGCAAGGCAATTAGGTATATGTCTATCCTAATAGTAAATCCGTTCCCCGATGCTCAGGTTCAAGAACTTGCTCTACTCAATCCTATATGCAATCTCAAAATTTCCCTTTCGAGTTCAACTCTAGATTCGTAGATTGTATTCAATTGGTGATCAAGCAATCAAATAATTAAATGCAGGATTACATAAATAAACCAATATTATAAATTAAGAAATCAAAATCAATATCCGAATAACAATAGCCATGAAAGAACCACAACCATAGAACGTGAAGTTTAGTTCCACATAGACATGGTAACAATACAACAAATCATACAAAGAAACGTAAAAATTACTAAATTTGGAGGAAGAAAAGATGGAACTTGATAAATTCCGGTCTCCACGGCGGCTCTATGCTTGTGTTTTCCTCTCAAAAACGTCTGCCACCCACAAAATACCATTTTTACATGTATATATACCAAATAGGGTTGGGCCCAAACAATCATACCTTTTCCAATGTGAAAAAGGACATTTTTCCAGGGTTTTACTAGCGTGACCGCACTAGTGCCTAGTATTCTGCCTGACGAGCGCGGTCTGAGCGCGGCTGCGCTATTGATGCGTGCTTTTGACCCTGTTAAATTTAGAATTTGGGAAAACGTAAAACACAAAAATTGTAGCTCTTTGAGTTAGATTTCCAACCATATATTGTGGATCCCAAATAAAGATCCGAGAAAAATGTTATGTACATTTTACTAAACAGTACGCAATATGTCTACTCGATTCTTCGTTCGCTCTAACTATTATCTGTCGACCCCCAAACACGATCTCGGCTTAATTCCTTGGGCTTTTACTCAGGCTTCAAAGCTCCAAATCACTTTAATTTATTCCGTAACATCTGTATAGCTCGGAATCATCCCTACAAGGTATAAAACACATCGTTAGTGCAAAACACTAGCGATTAAAGCGAAAACTCAACTAAAGTACAATAAATTATTGTGTAATAATCGACTAAAATACATAATTATAGACTATCATTAACTTGCTAATGGAATTAAAAAAAACTCACCAATAATGCTATGAGGGATAAAGTTCCTTGTTTAGCAATGGGGTTGCAAACTAAAACTGTTGCTGCACGTTGCTTTCTGAAGCTAAAAGTTTTTCCTTTTCTGGAGTTGGCGCGAAATGTTCATCTTTATTTAAAAAATAGGATTCGCATGTACCCAAATCACTAAAATATCTAAAGTTAAAAATGGAACAAAAATTTGCTCAAATTTATTTAGTTTCAAACCAAATATATACTTTAGTGCATCACATATTCTATTTTAATCCTATGAACCACATATGGCCCTAGTACTAACTAATCTAAAGATTGCTAATTCCAAGATTATAATCTTAGGAATTTATTCTGGAATAATTTGTCCGTGAACCAAACGACCCTAAATGCAGTGGCCTATTGCTCATCAATTCGGAGAAAGCTGTATCTTCCACATTTTCCCCACCCACCCAACCTTAACCTAACCCTTAAAAATAAAAACAAAAACAAAGAAAAAGACTAGATGGTGCTTGGTCGTCACACACTCACACTCAAAAACAAAGATATTAGGTCCAACCACAATAAACTTCTTTAATTTCCACCATAAAATTTAATCGAATCCCACAAAAGGAAATCGTTTCTCCAACTTATTTGTCTTTATTTAGTCGTATTAACTCATTGTAGACTATCTACTGTTCTCCTCATAAACCCCACTTCATTTACTTTTGCAACCTCTCCAAACTAGGTCAAGCTATTGCATTATAACCTTTGCTTCCACATTTTTCGGAGGCTCAAAGGGCAAAGCTTATTAGTCATATTTCAAATTATATCACTAAATGTAATTATGGTGGCTAGTCATGTTTTATCGTTATAAACAAATCGTTATAAACAAAATATAGCCGATGATATAAATTTAAAATATATATTCTGAAATTTAGAGTTCTATAACAATAACTATTTTTCAATTATATGCACTGGAAAGTTACTGACAAGAGGGGTTACTCTGATGGTAAGCAACTCCCACTTCCAATCGAGAGGTTGTGAGTTCGAGTTTCCCCAAGAGCAAGGTGGGAAGTTCTTGGAGGGAAGGATACAGGGGGTCTATTTGGAAACAGTCTCTCTACCCAAGGGTAGGGATAAGGTCTGCGTACTTACTACCCTCCCCAGTGTAGAGAGTTTTGGGAGAAGTAAGTTTCTTGTATTGCTCACCAAAGTATATATAGAGTACAGGGAAATCAAAACCTACCAACTATAGGGTTGTACAATAATGAAGGAAAATCAAAACCTACCAACTATAGGATTGTACAATTAATGAGAGAATATTCTACCAATAATAAAAAGATACACAAAAGATATTTACAATATTTCCTATACGCCCCCTCAAGATGGAGGGCCAGAGGACGCGCCAATCTTGGACATCAGCAGAAGAAGCCGAGGACGAGATAAGTGCTTGGTGAGAGCATCAGCAAGCTGATCAGCAGAGGATACGTGAGCAACACGAAGGGACCCATTCTGGACAAATTGATGAACAAAGTGATAATCAGTGGAGATGTGTTTCATGCGAGAATGAAACACAGGGTTGGCACAGAGATAAGTGGCGCCAATGTTGTCACTGTAAATGACAGGAGCAGCCGGAAGAGGGACATGAAGCTCGCGCAGCAGGGAATGAAGCCAACGTACTTCAGCGGCAGCAGAAGCAATGGCACGATACTCAGCCTCAGTAGATGATCGCGCAACGGAACACTGCTTTTTGGAGCTCCAGGAAATAGGATTTGGCCCTAGAAAAACAACATAGGCACCAGTTGAGGAGCGGTCATCACAGTTTCCACCCCAATCTGCATCAGAGAAACAATGCAGAGGTATAGCAGATGAAGGACGCAGCCAGACGCCAAAGTGACGCGTCCCATTCAGATACCGGAATAGGCGCTTAACTGCACCCCAAAGAGTGACAGTAGGAGCATGCATGAACTGTGAGAGTTTATTCACAGCAAAGGAGATATCAGGACGAGTGAAGGAGAGATAGTGGAGGCCCCCAAGGGCCTCGCGATAGGCGGATGCGTCGGCAGGGGCCGAGCCGTCGGCCAGATGAAGGCGAGTTGACGCCGCTGTTGGCGTCTGAACAGGATTTGACTTAGAAAAAGGTAACTTATGACACTTATGAAGCTTGCAAGATACACGGGCAAGATCAGACACATTACTGGACTCTATTCTGCTAGACGACACTAAATGACGCAGGATTTTAGCTGATGGGTGACCAAACAGAGAATGCCACAGTGACGCAGAGAGCTTTTGTGCCGTGAGGGCAGATGGGAAGCCGCCGGCCAGTAGTAGGTGTTGCCCCTAAGTGGGCCGCGAACGAGCGTTGCCCACGTGCGACGATCCTTCACCTGAAAATCAGTATCAGGAAGAACAACATTAACATTATTGTGACGACATAATTGGGCAACAGAGATCAAATTTTTACGCATATGTGGAACACAGAGAGCCCCAGGTAATAAAAGGGAGGAATGACTGTAAAGTTGTCCAATATGAGTAATTGTCAAACCTTCACCGTTATCAATAACCACATTGTCGAAGCCAGTGTAAGGACTGTGAAGAGACATGTTGGTAAGGTCAGAGGTTATGTGATGAGAGGCACCAGAGTCCGGGATCCAATCGGATGCAGAGGGAATCATCGGAGAGTGATGGGCTGTGTGAGCAGCTGGATAGGGCGGCGAAGCATAGGCTGGCCGCGGCAATGGTCCACCGTAAGGGGGCTGGTTGGCGCCCGAGACGGGATAGGATGGGCAGGGGCGCGCGGAGTGGCCAAATTCACTGCAGAGTTGGCACTTCCCATTGTATCCGCGAGATTGGCCATTGCTGGAGTAACCACCGCGATCGGAGACTGACCCGCGGCTACCGAATCGGTGACGGACTGGCTTCTGTCCGGCGACAAAGGCAGCCGACGGAGCCGAGTCGGATGTGACGGAGGTGGCCGGCACACGAGCAGTAATCTGAGCCTCCATGCTTAACAGCTTGTCATGTAATTCAGCAAAAGAGATGGGAGACTCACGGGCTTGGATGGCATGAGAGAGTTCCATATACGGGTCATCAAGACTATTTAGAACCTTTATGAGAAGATCCTCAGAATCAACGGTAATACTCAGGAGAGATAATTCATCCACAATCACGCGAATACCGTGCATAAAGTCAGTAATAGATTTAGAACCTTTTACCGGATTATGGAGCTGCTGTTTGAGAGCCATGATACGATCATGAGAAGCGGTGCCGTATGTGCGCGCGAGGATGTCCCAGGCCTCTTTAGAGGTTTCCGCAGCGGCAATGAAGGAGATGATCGTCGGTGTGATCGACGAGATGATGGCACTGAGAATAAGGTTGTCTTGGCGAATCCAGTAAGGATATGCTGGATTGGGGGAAGTCACATCGTTGTCGACGATAGTGGCCGGTGGGCATGGCTTCGATCCGTCCAAGAAGCCGAGGAGATTGTAACCCGTAAGGAGAGTTCGAAACTGAAATTTCCATGCCAGGTAATTAGTGGAGTCCAATTTGAGTGGGATTTGAGCCGATGCATTGATGGCAATCGGCTGGAGGGGCGCGGTTGACGTCGTGGCGGCCATGATCGCGAGGCAAGGAGAGGAGGCGCTGAACGACGTCGAGAAAAAGAGGGCTGCCGATTAGTGCAGCGGCGGCGGCGACGGGCTCCGATGAGAGGAGCTACGGCGGCGGCGGGTAGTATGTATTTAGGGTTTGTTTGGCGATAAGCCACTGGCGTATGATACCATGTAGAGAGTTTTGGGAGAAGTTAGTTTCTTGTATTGCTCACCAAAGTATATATAGAGTACAGAGAAATCAAAACATACCAACTATAGGATTGTACAATAATGAAGGAAAATCAAAACCTACCAACTATAGGATTGTACAATTAATGAGAGAATATTCTACCAATAATAAAAAGATACACAAAAAATATTTATAATATTTCCTAATAACATGACCCTATTAAGTAGAATTATACTGGATTATTATTGCTGTGGTTGCTGCACTGGAAAGTTACTATTTGATATCCTGTTCCGTGCTTGCTGTTTAATTTGGTGTTACCTAATACCTATAGCAATTGTGAGAGAGAGAGAGAAAAGCATATCCCTCAGCCACCGCCTTTTATATAACACCAAATTACAGTACAAATGTGAAAATCAAACATTTTTTTTTAACTATGACTTCTTATAATGTTTTTAATAATAATATTACTTTAATGATAAAACTGGAAATCTTATTTTTAAAAAGCGGAATTGATGTTTATTTGGATCTTAAATTAGATATTTTAACTTCATAGCTAGAATCAAGTCATTCTTATTTTTTTAAGAATAAAAAGGAAATAACAATGAAAGGATTTAAATTGTTTCATAATTATTTTTATTATCAAATATATTAATTAATTATAACATATTAGCTAGTATTTGGTTAATTTTCTGTGTTACCAAGTTTTTCTTTAAGAAGATCAACTGTTGCAGCATGGTCATGGGTAATTATCTGCAGTGGCGGATCTAGGAATTAAAGTTTGTGGGTGTTAAATTTTTTTTGTACATAAAATTAATGGGTGCTTTTATAAATTTTTATACGTTTTCTCAAATTTTCTATATAACTATACATACTCTGCATCGAGGTTAATGGGTGCTCGAGCACCCAATTTTTGTTAGTAGATCTGCCCCTGATTATCTGGTTGTGTAAATTCTAAGACAGTACTTATAACGATGGATTCAGAATTTTGAGTTTGTGGGTGCTTAATTATTTTTAATATAAAATTATTACTAATATATCGTATAAGTATGCAACTCTTTAAATATAAAAATAAAAAATTAATGAAAAACTATAGTAGCAATATGAACGATGCCATAAAAATGTGATGAGTAACACAATTTACGATTCTAGAGGAATTCTTGATTTTTAAAAGCACATATTCTTTTCTACGGTGAATTACATAAAGTAACAACAGAAAAGTTTAAAAAAAAAAGGTAGAACAAAGTTAGAACCAAAAGAATAAAAGTAGTAATATTTAATAACCAAAGCACCCATCAAACTTTTTGTTATTTAGATGCTCGTTATTTTATTATATTCTTTTTCTTAAATTCTCTATATAATTATACGTATTTGGGGTCAGATTAATGAATGCTCGAGCACCCAATTTTTATATGTAAATCCGCCCTGATTACTTATACAGCCTGATAATTAATTAGTACTATATTAACTATAATAACGTATTTCTCCGCCAGAATATAATTCCAGTGTAATTCTCACTGTCAATGTAATTCTCGCTGTCATATGTCAGATCTTTCGTTTTTTTATGTTCAAATTTATTAATTTTGACAGTTTATTTAAATATAAATTTTTTCGAATATAATCCTTACATACTAAAAATTACCTAAAAGTGCTACAAATTACAATATTTAATAATTTAAAATATATGAAATACATGTGAAAAAATTATAGTCAAAAATTAATTATCGGACTCTCGAAACATCTTCATATTTATTGAGACAGAGAGAGCGCATAGGAACATGGGCGGATCTATGTAGAGATGACAAGACGGTACGCCACCCAGTTGCTCGTGTAGAATTTCATGAATAGATTGGTGTTTCACTAGTATTTCATGTAGAAAAGGTATGTAAATAATTAGTTGCACCACAGTCACAAAATGGCTATAGGTACCATCATCAATGCAGTGCTGCCTTGTAACGATCTGACCAGTTATTTTGAGCACTTGCACTTGCACTTTGCTCGATAGTTTTCGAGCATGGCTAATCCCGTATGATGTATTATGACTTATGTAAATCGTCGGTTTTATTTTTTTAAGTTAATCGGAACATATATGGAAGAAAGATTCTCAATTTGAAGCTTTAAATTTGAAAGGTTTGACCAAGTTTTTACTTCTTAATATTTGACCTCATATTTGAATTTTGATGACTCTATTAGCCCCGTTAGGTGATTTTGGACTTAGGAGCGCATCCAGTTTGGGTTTTGAATGTCCGTGGTGGAATTAGGCTCGAATTGGCAAACTTGGAAATTTGGCGATTTTCAATCAGCAGTGAAGAATTCTATACGGGAGTCAGGATAGAATTCTGGGAGTTAGAGTAGGCTCGTAATGTCATTTGTGACGTGTGTACAAAATTTGAGGTCATTCGGACAAGATTTGATAGGTTTTGACATCGATTTGTGAAAGTTTGAGGTTTCAAGCCCATTAAGCTTGAATTGGTGTATGATTCATGTTTTTGTTATTGTTTGAGGTGATTCGAGAGCTCGATTGAGTTGTTATGGTATTTTAGGACTTGATGGCACATTCGGTTGAGGTTCCGGAGATCTCGGATGTGTTTCGGGTGAGTTTTGAGCGAGTTCGGACATTACCGAAACTCAGGCATGATTCTGGTGCTTAATTTTTGCTGAGGAAGAAGTAATTTTTTCTTAGAGCGGAATAATTCCACTGAGGGCAAAATTTGGGGCGCTGAGCCGCTCCACGGAAGAATCTACAGGTTCGTTAGTCCGACTTCAGAAGCCTATATCTTTTGATCTACAAGGTATTTTACAATGATTCAAAAATAAAAGTTATAGCCCTTCGTGTCTAATTTTTTGAAAGGTGTAGAAATAATCATTTGGACGTATGTAGAGAAAGTTATGGCCAAATACTATGTCATGTCTGTGCAGCCACCAAAAGTGCAGTCAGCGGAGGAATTTCACTATCAGCGATGGAAGTTCGCAGTGGCGTTAACTTTTTGCTTTCAGTGGAAATGGAAATCCGAGAGGTGCACTATAAATACCAGATTTAGGGTTTTATTTTATATTTTTACCTAGAGAGCTAGGATCTTGGCAATTTTTCGAAGGGTTTTCGAGAAATTCATCGAAATAACCGATTCTAATTAATATTTGACTAGAATACATGGATCTGTCATTAATTTTATCATTTGATTAGTCATTTGGGGTGAAAATTGGGAAAATGTGTGGAAGTTCATGAAATAAAATTTTGAAATTTGAAAGCCGGTTCAAAGTCGGAATTGAGTGAAACTAGTTTGGTTAGTCTCGAAATCAAGTGGATTGTCAGATTTTGTGACTTTGGTCGGATTTCGAAATATGGCCTGGGGCCCGGCTTTTGATTTGATATTTTGACCTTTGGCCTTAAGCTTAGTATTTTCTTATGGAAATGGTCCCTTTTTCTCTTGTTGATAGTATCGAATTATTTGTGGCTTGATTCGGTATTAAGAGGCCGGTTCAAGAGGCGAGGACATAGCGGAGTAGAAGATTGATCGTTGAGGTAATTAATGATTGTAAATCTTGTCTTGAGAGTATGAGGCACTAAATTTCACTTCACCATTGTGAAGTGATGCACATGTTAGGTGACAGGCGTGTGGACATGCACCATTAGGGATTGTGACTTGGTCCATTCTGTAGCAACTATATAGTTGCATATTTGACTGAAACTATTTGATACATATGTGATATAAAAAGTATTTCCTATACGTTGGGCTGAATGCCAAATTTGGGCATTGTACTAGAGCTGTTTGGACCCTTAGGGGCCTTTTCTTATTATTTCCTCACTGTTTTGATTTAAGATTTGTACTCAGTCATGCTATGTTTTACTAATTACATAACTCAGTCTTTATTACACTGTTTTTTATGCATAAAATGATATTTTGGGCTGAGCACCTTGTTTTATTAACAGACTGAATGGCTTGAGAGGTTTCTGACAGAGTGAGCCAAGGACCAATTTTGTAAGGATATTATAGGATCGGGCTGCACACTGCAGTACGTTGTTACTGATTCCTGATATTGCAAGGCCGATAGCGTGATTGATTTAGGCCACGAGGTGACTTGTTGTTGTTGTGAGGCCGGAGGCCTGATTGATTTATGCCACGAGGTGACTTGTTGTTATGAGGCTGGGGGCCCGATTGATTTACGTCACGAAGTGGCTTGTTAAAGCGCTTGCGCTGTTGGAGCTCCTCCGGAGTCTGTACACCCTTAGTGAGCGCGGGTACCCTGAGTTAGTGATATGATGTTAGCCCGAGGGGTTATTTATGAATTGATGTTTTGCCCTATGAGATGTTCTTGATCCATGTTTTACTCGAGGGTTGATTATGAGTGACTGTGAGGTTTGCCCGAGGGGTGGTTCACGAGTGATATTTTTCCTGAGGGGTTACTTATGTTTTCATAATTTTCACCCACGGTCTTATCACTTGTTCGAACACTATTAAAAGATGATTTAAAAGGTTCTACTGAAACCGAATTTTAAACGAGATAATTTGACTCTTATACTGATTAGAGGCAGTTGTACTTACTGAGTTTTCATGATGTAGATCATATGTGTTTCCTACTACTCGGTCTTTATTTACTTTTATTACTTACTAAGTTGGCGTATTCACATTACTCCCTGCATGTTGAGTGCAGATCCAGGAATTGTTAGACATGCTAGCGAGCGTTGATCTTCATCCACCACGAATATATCGGAGTTGGCAAGTTAGTTGCATGGCGATCACAGCCTTGTCCTCCTCCCTCTTATCTCCCGCTAGATATATTAGCAGTTGATTTCTAGGCTATTTTAGTTTTTGTTGTATTTCGGAATAGTTGTAATTTGCTCATGACTTAGTGACATCCGAGGTCGGGCTTGTATTTTTCGTATTTTGGCTTTTGAATTTATTTTTCTTTACGGGATTCCAGTATGAAAAGTTTAATATATGATTTTAAATGAAATGTGGTATTATTTGGGAATTAATGTGTCAACTGATATAGTTCTATAATAGACACCATCACTATCAGAATGGTTTTGGGTTGTGACATGCTCAAGTCCAATACCCAAGATCGATCCTCCCTCACTCAGATTGAGCCAATTTTACTTTTCTATGTTCCTCTTGCCAGTTTGTTTTTCTTTCTCCTCTTTTTCTTAACTTATTTTATCTTATTTTTATATTTTTTCTCCATATACAATATCATTTTTATTAGTTCTTTAGATTAAAAAAATATATGTGCCTATGTTTTCTTGTTCTAGATCTCAAATTTTTTTATTTGAATGTTTTAAATTATTTTTCTTTTTATCTAGTTAATATTATGTTTCCTTGAAAAGACAAAATATATTCAACTTCGTTATTATATGTTTATATTATGCACCAAAATATTTTGTTAAGCAAATCAAATTAACTTACGATCGAATCGAACTAAACTAATTTAAAATTTAGTAAATCAGCCAAATGCATGTATACTTAAATTCAACTTCTTTGATTACTGATAAATTTACATTAATACAATGGTTCCCACAGCTATCAAATTCTAAATCTTCTATGCTGCTTATGCATAGCAAGAATTCTTGTGGTGACCAAGTGAGGCAATATCCAATCTAGACAAATGCTCCGGAGCCTTACACGTGTCTCCAAATATCGCACTTGCAAGTTGCCAAAGCATAAATTGTCGTACATGAAATAGGAACTTGGATCTACCTTAGCATCTTCATTCCCGATTCCTAGCATCAAATTTAGATGCTTACTCTCTCTCTCTCTCACCTACTCCCATATATTCTCACATCCTCTCTCTAAAGCTAGCAAAACTAGTCACCATTAGCGATCTACTTATATTCTTTTTAGCTCTTTGTCACTTTGATTCTTAAAATCATGAGTGCATTGGAATCTCCGCTAGAAGCTTTAGCGTTCAACTACTTGAGTTTCGGACTTTTTACGGTTGTCAACAATATATGGACGTGGTTGGCGGTGATAACAGCGGCTTTCAGCTTCTGGAGGATCAAAACATCCTCAGCATTGCTGAAACCGGCACCAGTACGTGGAGATTTTTCAGGCGATGCATCTCCTTCGCCGCCGCGGACAGCGTTTGTACCAACGATGGCAGCTGATGAACCTGTTTCAACTTCTAGGGGACCCTCAATAACAGCACCAACTGCTATATCACCGTCCTCTGTGTTTCACAGAGTAGACAGCACAAAAGGGAGATTCACGGCGTACTTTAAGCAGGATCAGATCCTTGGACCATGTGATGACGATGTGGACTGCCGCGATAGCACAGATAAAGAAGATAAAGGCGAATTCAGAATTTCAAGTCGGTGGGTACAAAGTTCCATATTTCCGAACAATAGTACTGTAGAAATGGAGGATTTAATGTGTAATGATTGGTTTCAGAGTTGGGAAAAAATTATTAGAACAAAAAATGGGGAAATGGGATGGTATAGTTACCAAGATTTGCATGTTATTGACGGCAACTTAGTTAGACTGTGGGAAGGTTGTAGACGGCGGAGAGAAGTGGAAACCACCGCTTTCCTGGGTGGCGTTGTTAGGACGTGGTAGGTGAGAAAAGTTAATTAATGCTAATAGTACTATAATAATTTATTAGGTTTCATGATGATGGCCGATATTACGTACAAAAGAATTGTAAATACTCCCTGCACGCGAGTCTTTTGTAATTTTGATAATTTTGTAATTAGTCTTTGCTTCAACTTTCTTTACCTTATTTAGATTATTTATTTATTATTAAACCTTTATTGTTGGTTGCCCTCTTTACAGCATCACGCATACAAATAAAAGGGAGAAATTTAAAAATAGTCAAATTTATAGTTGGTCGTTCAAAAATAATTTAATTTTAGAAGTAATTAAAATTTAACTATTTTTATATAAAGATAAATCTAAGCAAAAATACAATTTATAACTTAAAAAATACTTCAGTATATTATGTTGGAGTTCCAACATAAGTATATTTGACTTCCAGCATATTATACTGGAGTTCCAGCATTAATACATTAGAACTCCAGCATAATATACTGGAGTTCCAGCAAGTATACCGGTCCAGTATAATATAATGGAGTTTGGAGCACCGATGCTCTAATCGACAGTATATTATATTGGAGCCAGCAAAGTATATCGGTCAAACATAATATGCTAGAGTTTATATATAGGTGCACCGAACTCTAGTATATTATGCTGGATCGGTTTCTATTATAGCAAAATAATAGCTATTTTTTATTCACTTGATAAAAAGTAACTATTTTTGAATGATCAATCTGAAAATTAATTATTCCTTACTATTTTTACACAAATAAAATACTAAAAGATAGTTCGCCATAATTATTTGAGACTTAAAAAGACACTTTAATTATCAGAAATCAAATAAATTGTTATGAAATATTAGATTATGGTGGATGTCCATAACTCCTATAACACCCACTACTTTTATCCATTATCTCCATAACTCCCACTACTCCAATACTTATGGTTGTAATTCCCACACCTCCATGATCTCCCACATGATCTTCCTCCATGATCTCAAAAGCTTAATGACATATTTATGGAATTCTTTTAGTATACCTGTATGTAGTACTATAAATAGAGGATGAGAAATCATTTTGTAATACACTTGGATACATAGAAGAAATATATTCTCTTCTCTATTTCTCTCTACTTTGTTGTCTATCTTTTTGTTTATTACTTTGAGCTAAGTTTTGTAACACGTTATCGGCACGAAGCTCTACTATCTCAAGAATCTCTTTGATAAAATTAAGGTATTTTTTCTCCTCCTAATTTTGTTTTAATTATGTCTGACATAATGAAAAGAAAGTTTGCTGCCCTTGAAATTTCGGGCAAGAACTACATGACATGGGTGTTGGATGCTGAAATCCATTTGGATGCAATGGGTCTTGGAGACGCCATTAAAGACAGAAATAATGCATCCACCCAAGACTGTGCTAAGGCCTTGATTTTCTTGCGCCATCACCTTGATGAAGGTTTGAAAATTGAATATCTCACAGTCAAAGATCCACTTATCTTGTGGAATGGCTTAAAGGAGAGATATGACAACTTAAAGTTGGTCACTCTGCCACAAGCACGATATGATTGGGCTCATCTGAGGCTCCAAGACTTTAAGTCTGTTTCTGAATATAATTCTGTAATGTTAGAATTACTTCTAAATTGAAACTTTGTGGAGATACTATAACTGATTATGATATGCTTGAAAAACCGTTTACAACGTTTCATGCCTCCAATATGGTTTTGCAACAACAGTACAGAGAGAAAGGTTTCAAAAAGTACTCTGAGCTGATTTCTCTTCTCCTTGTGGCTGAGCGAAACAATGACCTGCTCATGAGAAATCACGAAAATCGACCCACTAGGTCTACACCATTGCCTGAAGTAGATAAGGTGTATTCCCATTATGCTAAGCGTGGAAAAGGCTATGGCTTTAATCATGGTCGTGGTCGTGGTCGGGGTCATGGCCGTGGACGTGGACAAGGAAGAAATTTTCCTGGTGTTAGTCACCCCCCAAAGAGATATAACCACCAAAAGCGGAAATGGAATTATGAGAATCCAAAAGCAAATAGTTCAGAAACTATATGTTATCGTTGCGGTGGAAAAGGGCACTGGGCAAAAATTTGCCGTGTACCAAGACATTTGGTTGAGCTTTATCAAGCATCTCTAAAGAGTAAAGGCCCTGAAACCAATTTTGTCTCTGACAATAATTTTGACATCACCCACTTGGATGTGGCAGACTTCTTTGAGCACCCTAAGGGGAAAATAGATCACTTGATCGGTGATGGATCCATGGTTAAAGAAGATTGAGCAGTTTGATATTTTTATTTTTACTTATTCGTAGTAGTTAATGAATAAACAATTATCATAGTTTACATAAGTTATCTATTATTGTGATATGGTTCAAATTTTATATAACTTTAGATTACACATTCATCTTATGCTTTATTTGTAATGATTTTTCAGTAAGTTAATCGATTAACATAACAGATAATCGATTAACCAATATATTCTATTAAACTGGACCTTTTCCGCAAGGCATGTTAGTCGACTATCCGATTTAGTTAATCGACTAACCTAATGACCGTTGCCTAAGTTAATCGATTATCACTTTAGTTAATCGATTAACCTTATGTCCGTTGCCTGTTCATCGACTAGTTTTTTAAACGTTGAAACAGGTTAGTCGATTATCTATTTGGTTAATCGACTAACCTCAGCAGATTTTGAAAATATTGTTTAATTATTAAGCAACGGATACAAGAGTATTAAAAGGAGAATAACTTTGATAAAAGATATTTTTTTTCATAATGACCGCACTGAAACTATTATGTTGAATCATAGACTTAAATTTGTTTATTCTCATATCTATTTTTCGTATATTTCTTTTGTATGTCAAACCATGGGAAGCAAATATGGATATCTCACAAAGCAAACTTGGATCAACGTCCAATTGTAAAAATATTTGTTTAATTGATTCATGTACCACACATACGATATTCAAAGAGAAGAAATATTTCTCTCATTTAAGTATGTGTAAGGCAGATGTTACTACAATTTCTGGTAGTAGTAAATTGATTGAAGGCTCCGGAAGAGCAACTATAACTCTGCCTAAAGGAACAATATTTATCATAGAGAATGCAATGTTCTCTTCCAAGTCCAAGAGGAACTTGTTGAGTTTTAAAGATATCCGTCAAAATGGATATCATATTGAGACAACAGATGAGAATAATCTTGAATACCTCATCATTACAAAGAATGTCTCTGGCCAAAAGAGGGTTATTGAGAAGTTCGCATCTTTATCTTGTGCCCTGTATTGGACAAAAATTAGTGCAATTGAGGCACATTCCACACTAAACCAAAAGGTTACTGATTCCAACACTTTTGTACTTTGGCATGATCGATTGGGACATCCTGGATCAATTATGATGAGACGATTATAGAAAACTCATATGGGCATCCATTAAAGAATTTAAAGATTCTTTTAAATAATGAATTTTCTTGCACTTCTTGTTATCAAGGCAAGTTAATTATTAGACCATCACCAACAAAGGTTGGAACTGAGTCACCTACGTTTTTGGAACGTATACAAGGGGATATTTGTGGACCTATTCACCCACCTAGTGGGTCCTTTAGATATTTTATGGTCTTAATAGACGCATCCTCTAGATGGTCTCATGTGTGCCTATTGTCATCACGCAACCTTGCGTTTGCAAAATTAATGGCACAAATAATTCGATTACGAGCACAATTTCCTGATAATCCAATTAAGTCTATTAGACTAGATAATGCTGCTGAGTTTTCATCCCAAGCATTTAATGATTATTGCTTATCAATTGGGATAAAAGTGGAACATCCTGTAGCTCATGTTCACACTCAAAATGGTCTTGCAGAATCTTTAATTAAACGTCTGCAGTTGATTGCAAGACCATTACTCATGAAAACGAGGCTGCCCACTTCGGTTTGGGGTCACGCCATTCTGCATGCAGCAATACTAGTTCGTCTCAGACCGACGAGTTATCACAAATATTCACCGTTGCAATTAAGTTTGGGTCATGAACCTAATATATCCCATTTAAGAATTTTTGGATGCGCAGTATATGTGCCTGTAGCACCGCCATACCGCACCAAAATGGGTCCGCAAAGAAGGTTAGGAATATATGTTGGGTTTGAATCGCCCTCCATTATTCGCTACCTCGAAACATTGACACGGGATTTATTCACTGCACGATTTGCAGACTGTCGGTTCGATGAGACACTTTTCCCAAAATTAGGGGGAGAAGTTGGTGAAACCAAACGGGAAATTTTGTGGAAAAATCCATCATTATCTCATCTTGATCCACATACCTCTATTTGTGAAAAAGAGGTGCAAAATATTATCTATTTGCAAAGAATAGCAAATCAAATGCCTGACGCATTCACTGACTTGAAAAGGATAACAAACTCTCACATCCGCGCAGAGAATGTTCCAATCCGTATTGATGTCCCTATTGGACAATCTTCTAGTGTCATATCTAATGAGTCGAAAGCACGCCTAAAACGTGGCAGGCCATTAGGTTCCAAAGACCGAAATCCTAGAAAAAGGAAAGCAAATGATCAAAATGACACTACGAAAGAATCTCATGAGGAAATTCACGATTTAATAAATTCTGAGATTCATGAAGAATCCATTGAGCCCGAGATTCAGGAAAATAAGGAACTATCAATAAATCCAATAGATATTGAGACAAATTTAATCGAGTGGATATAGTGGTGGATTATGTCTTTGCATATAATGTTGCATCTAGCATTATGCAAGAAAGTGAGGATCTTGAACCTCAATCTGTTGGAGAATGTCGACAAAGACTTGATTGGCCAAAATGGCAAGAAGCAATTCAATCAGAATTGAATTCACTTGCAAAATGTGAAGTTTTTGGGCCTATAGTTGAAACACCTAATGGTGTTAAGCCTGTTGGCTATAGATGGGTCTTTGTACGCAAGAGAAATGAGAAAAACAAGGTACAAAGATATAAGGCACGCCTTGTTGCACAAGGATTTTCTCAAAGGCCTGGTGTCGAATATGAAGAGACATATTCACCCGTAATGGATGCTATAACTTTCCGTTATCTCATTAGTTTTGCTGTCCTTGAAAAGCTTGACATGCATTTAATGGATGTGGTTACTACCTATCTTTATGGCTCACTTGATAATGAGATATACATGAAAATTCCCGATGGATTCAAAATGCCAAACACTCATAATTCAAAGTCCCGGGAAATGTTTTCAATCAAATTGCAAAGATCTTTGTATGGTCTAAAGCAATCAGGACGAATGTGGTATAATCGTCTTAGTGAGTATTTATTAAAGGAAGGCTATATAAATGATGCCATTTGCCCATGTGTTTTTATAAAGAAAACAACATCGGAATTTGTTGTACTTGCCGTATATGTCGATGGCATAAACCTTATTGGAACTCCCATAGAACTCCAAAAGGCAATTGATTATTTAAAGAAGAAATTCGAGATGAAAGATCTCGGAAAGACAAAATTATGTCTTGGTTTGCAAATTGAATATTTGGCAAACGGAATTTTTGTTCATCAATCTGCCTATATAGAAAAGGTATTGAAACGGTTTTACATCGATGGGGCATATCCTTTAAGTACTCCGATGGTTGTTCGATCACTTGATGTGAATAAGGATCCATTCCGACCGCAAGAAAAGAATGAAGAGCTACTTGGTCCTGAAGTACCATATCTTAGTGCAATTGGCGCACTAATGTATCTTGCAAAATACTACAAGGCCTGATATAACTTTTTCAGTTGATGTCTTAGCAAGATATAGCTCTGCTCCCACAAGGAGACATTGGAATGGAATCAAACATATATTGCGGTATCTAAAAAGGACTACCGATATGGGCTTATTTTATAGCAATAATTGCAGTCCTGATCTTGTTGGTTATGCTGATGCTGGATATTTATCTGACCCACACAAGGCTCGATCTCAAACAGGTTATGTGTTTATCTGTGGAGGCACTGCCATATCTTGGCGATCGACTAAGCAATCAATTGTGGCTACTTCATCTAATCATGCTGAGATAATCGCTATTCATGAAGCAAGTCGAGAGTGTGTGTGGTTGAGGTCTATAATACATCATATTCGAGACAAATGTGGTTTGAAATGTGACAAACTACCCACGATTTTGTATGAACACAATGCAGCGTGCATAGCCCAATTGAAGGGAGGATTCATAAAAGGAGATAGAAGAAAGCATATTTCACCAAAGTTATTTTTCACACATGATCTTCAAAAGAATGGTGATATCAATGTGCAACAGATTCGTTCAAGTGATAATATGGCTGATTTGTTCACAAAATCTCTACCAACGTCAACCTTCAAGAAGCTGGTACACAAGATTGGAATGCGAAGGCTCAAGGATGTGAATTCATGCTCTTTTCAGGGGGAGTTAATGCGCGTTGCACTCTTTTTCCCTTACAAGATTTTGTCCCACTGGGTTTTCCTTGCAAGGTTTTTAACGAGGCAACAAAAATTCATTTTGTTAGATATGTGTACTCTTTTTCCTTTTCTATAATTTTTTTTTTCCCATTGAGTTTTATTTTAGTTAAGGTTTTAACGAGCCACATTATCTTTGGACATCCAAGGGGGAGTGTCATGAAATATTAGATAATGGTGGATGTCCATAACTCCTATAACACCCACTACTTTTATCCATTATTTCCATAACTCCCACTACTCCAATACTTATGGTTGTAACTCCCACACCTTCATGATCTCCCTCATGATCTTCCTCCATGATCTCAAAAGCTTAATGACATATTTATGGAATTCTTTTAGTATACCTCTATGTAGTACTATAAATAGAGGATGAGAAATCATTTTGTAATACACTTGGATACATAGAAGAAATATATTCTCTTCTCTATTTCTCTTTACTTTGTTGTCTATCTTTTTGTTTATTACTTTAAGCTATGTTTTGTAACATGAATATGGTTTTAAGTACCTTTTAAAAAACTAATTTTCAGAAAACACCAAATTGTGAACTATGTTCATGATATTTGGTTGGTAGATATAGCTTTATTAAATCCAATTCTCGTTTCACTTTCATTTATTAAGAACGGGTGTTATATTCCTTCATTACGGCTTGAAAAAACTTATTAAAGCATGGAAGGTGAGGAGAAATTTTATTTTGTATTTCATATAACTGATATTATTTATATAATTCTTTTTATATAAAATTATAAATTCCAATCTTACACTTTTAGGTCCATAGAATTTTGGGTCCATAAAACTGTAAAATAAAAAATTACCTCATATATCTAGTATAAATTGTACGAGACACAAAGTGAAATTTTACCAAGATTAGAATTAAAAATTGATGACTAACGCGCTACTGTTTTTTCTCATCTGCACACCGATACTTCTCATTTAATAGAAAGATATTGTTGCCTGTTTTGTCTATAATTCATAGATTTAGAGAAAGAAAATGAAAAGTGTTATAAATAGAACTCTAATTAGAGTGAATGTCTATCTTATAGAAGAGTTTTACTTTGAGGCTAAGTCTTTTATCTTCCTATAAATAGAGGGGTCTTACCCCATTGTAAATCACCCCAAAGTATCAATAAGAATACTCCTCTCTCTACTTCTCTCAATATTGTTCTTGTATTATTGTTCTTGTTCTTATATTATTTCATAACACGTTATTAGCACGAGTCTCTAACCAATTGAATTTAATATTCAGCAATTATCGCTCTCAGAATCTCGAGTTGCAATCAGATTCACCCACTCTAATTCGTGTTCCGCCGTTTGGGTTTTTCTATTCGAGTGAAACGAGATTTGTGATATTTTGGTTTCTGAAATTCTTCAATTTTTTCTTTCTCGTTGTTTACTTTTGTTTTCTTTTTGAAGGTGAATTTCCAAGCAAAAGAGTGTAATAACGATTGCTACTGCTCCATATGAGAATTTCTATACGGAAAAATAGAAGAGATGGTATCATCATAAAATAATGCAACAGGATGGAAACTCAAGAGGTATATTGATATCACAACATTTATTGGTATACCTTGAAGGTAAGTAATTTACTTTTCCCTTTCAAATTCTTGAAATTCTACAATTTGATTTCATATACAAACATAGACAAGTTTGATTATAACTCTAATGGAGTTTGTAAGAAATTACACTCACATGAAGTGGTAAAATTTCTATGCCTTGCCATGATCAAATTCATGTATGATTGTGGGCAAAGAATTAAAAAAAAATCCGTCCAATTGAATTTGCTCCATTCCCTTTAGAGAATGTGGTAGCAGTATGTAATAAGTCTGAAAGAAGACAAAATCCGTCCAATTGAATTTGCTCCATTCCCTTTAGAGAATGTGGTAGCAGTATGTGATAAGTCTGAAAGAAGACAAAATTATTACCATGAAGGTATCAATGAATGTGGACGAGGCAATTGACGGAATTATAATCGTCATCATTGTGATAATGAGAATAATAAAGATTCTCAAAATAATCTTTCACTTTATGAAAGTAATATTTGACATGAGATTGTATATAACACATACAGATGATAATAATCCATTCCCTGAAGTGAATGTGATAATAAAGCCCGTAAGTATGAACACGCTCTTGATGTAATTTTGTTTCATGTCTGACATTATGAAAAGAAAGTTCGTTGCCCTTGAAATCTCGGGCAAGAACTATATGACATGGGTGTTGGATGCTGAAATCCATTTGGATGCAATGGGTCTTGGAGACGCCATTAAAGACAGAAATAATGCATCCACCCAAGACTATGCTAAGGCCTTGATTTTCTTGCGCCATCACCTTGATGAAGGTTTGAAAATTGAATATATCACAGTCAAAGATCCACCTATCTTGTGGAATGGCTTAAAGGAGAGATATGACAACCTGAAGTTGGTCACTCTGCCACAAGCACGATGCGATGAGAATCCAAAAGCAAATAGTTCATAAACTATATATTATCGTTGCGGTGGAAAAGGGCACTGGGCAAAAATTTGCCGTGTACCAAGACATTTGGTTGAGCTTTATCAAGCATCTCTAAAAGGTAAATGCCCTGAAACCAATTCTGTCTCTGACGACAATTTTGACATCACCCACCTGGATGTGGCAGACTTCTTTGAGCACCCTGAGGGAAAAATAGACCACTTAATCGGTGATGGATCTGTGATGAAGGAAGATGGAATTGTTTGTATTAGTTAGTGAATAAACTAATAGTCATTAGTATCAGCTTGTATTAGTTAGTTTATGATATAATGTTAGTATTAGTTCTTTAGAATGTTTCAATATGCTTAAATTTCAAAGATATTTTTATTTTTCAGTAGAGTTAATCGACTAACCTAACAGTTAGTCGATTATCTAATATTTCGCATTAAAACTGCAAAACAATCGATTATATACTTGTTAACAATCGATTATATTAAGACAGTGTGATCTGAAGTTTTTCAAAATAGCAAATAATCGATTATGTATGTTTAACAATCGATTACATTGAGACAGTGCTTAAACTTAAATTTTCAAACTGCAAAGTAATCGATTATGGAAAACATATAATCGACTATCTGATTTAGTTAGTCAACTAAGCTCAGCAGATTTTGAAAATATTGTTTAAATGTGAAACAAACGGATTGAATTTGTTTATTCTCATGTTCATGTATTTTCTTTTGTATGTCAAACCATGGGAAAACAAATATGGATACCTCAAAAAGCAAACTTGAATCAAATATTTGTTTAGTTGATTCATGTACTACACATACGATACTCAAAGAAAAGAAATATTTCTCTCAACTAAGTATGTGTACGGCAGATGTTACTACAATCTCTGGTAGTAGTAAATTGATTGAAGGCTCCGGAAGAACAACTATAACTCTGCCTAGAGGAACAATGTTTATCATAAGAGAATGCAATGTTCTCCTCCAAGTCTAAGAGAAACTTGTTGAGTTTTAAAAATATCATTCAAAATGGATATCAGATTGAGACAATACATGAGTATAATCTTGAATACCTCATATACTCATGAAAACGAGGCTGCCCACTTCGGTTTGGGGTCACGCCATTTTGCATGCAGCAATGCTAGTTCGTCTCTGACTGACGAATTATCACAAATATTCCCCGTTGCAATTAGTTTTGGGTCATGAACCTAATATATCCACATAAGAATTTGTGGATGTGCAGTATATGTGCCTGTAGCACCGCCATATTGCACCAAAATGGGTTTGCAAAGAAGGTTAGGAATATATGTTGGGTCTGAATCGCCCTCCATTATTCGCTACCTCGAAATATTGACAGGGGATTTGTTCACTGCACGATTTGCAGACTGTCAATTCGATGAGACACTTTTCCCAAAATTAGGGGGAGAAGTTGGTGAATCCAAACGGGAAATTTTGTGGAAAAATGCATCATTATCTCATCTTGATCCACATACCTCTATTTGTGAAAAAGAGGTGCAAAATATTATCCATTTGCAAAGAATAGCAAATCGAATGCCAGACGCATTGGTATTGAATATACCACACTCACCCCTAGAAGGAGGTTTGAGATGATATATGAAAATAATGTCATTGTTATGGCATGAATGATCGTTGGTCACGTACCTATTGTACGCCAAAATATATTGGAAATATGACTATTAACGGACAACGATAATGCAAGAAACATATCTTACATATAATTTTGACCATGACCATAATAGTATAACTTTCTCTTTAAAAGAGATATTCACCACATGGATGTTGATGAATCTGTGGTAGTACAAAATTAATTGAGAGCACTAGAAGAGCCAATTATTACTATGTTGGAGAAACGCAATTGATTACTAATAAGGTATTGTGTGGTAGTAAGTCTCAAAGAAACTTATTCAGTTTCCAAAGTATATGCGAAAGCGATTGATTATATTGAGACTATAAATAAAGGAAAGATTTGATATCTTCTATTACTACAACTTGTAGCAGGATAATTTGTATATGAAAAGCTACCCGCTTTATTCTCCAGTTTGTACTACACAAACAAAAGAATGCCACAATAAAGTGGATATTTATTGGTATAAAAACCCATACCATAATAAACTTGAAGTTTATTGATAATTGCACACGTCATGGTGTAAATTTGAAGTTTATCAATATTGATAATTTATTCAGTTGGCATTCGGGTTAGCCATCTCATTTTAAGTATGATGTGCAGTAATAGAGAATTCACATGGGTAAATATTAAAGAACTAGAAAGTTCTTTACGAATTCTCTTATATTGCTTGTTCTCATTAATTGATTGAACAAATAAAGAGTTCGGGTTGAATCCCACAAATTCTGGAAATATCAAAGGTGAATATGGGCCCATTCACCTGCCATGTATACCACATATGATGCATATATGATATGGTTACATGTGCGATTGTTATTAACCCGCAGCCTGGCCGGTGCTTGCGAGGTAAATTGCTCAGTAATATAACTTCGAGCATAATTTCCAGATTTTCTATTCAAGATAGTTCATCTTGATAAGTTGGTTTATATCATAGTTGGTTTAGCAAGATAATTATTGAGTGCCTCCACTTAATAGCTAAACTGTTTCTTATGAGAACAAAGTTATATATATCAGTTTGATATACGTTGTATACGAGAGTATATTATATTCTCCCCTCACAAGTGGTTCAGGGTCAGGAACCAAATAATTTTATCTTATTATTATTGATGTGCGGTGTATATTTTCATTAACACCATAATGCACAAAGATGGACTCTCAAAGTTGAGGAAACAAGTTAGCTTTTCTAACATGAGGGGGAGCATGAAAAACACTTGAGAAAAGGTTACATGGGATGAATTATCATTTGTATATATAGATCCTCGAATATCATAATATGAACCTGAAGTTCATAAAAGGATAATTCAATTGCAAAATATTGCAAAGCATGCTATACACATTTGCTGACCCAAACAAAGTAACTATATTCTCACTGCAAATGCTCATATTAAGTCCCAGAAGGACAAAGTCTTTGATACGCTTAAGGCGTATAGACAAATCGGTTTCAAAAAGAACTTCTTAATAAAGAAAATGAGCAAATGATCAATGTGATCATAATAAGGAGGCAAGTGATCTAGAAGATCACATGATATAACACTTCATAAAATCTCATGAGAGATTCAGGTACCTGAATATATGAATAAAGAGATCTCCATGTTATGTCTTAATGAAAATTTACTGGAACCGATATAAAATGTTCGTCGACGACATCTATGATAGCGCTAAATATCGATGAGGATCTTATGTTTGTCGAATACAAACAAAATATTGGCTAAATGGAAGAGATACAATTCAAGCAGAATTGATTCCATATGAAAGACATGTAGTTTTGGACATGTAGTTCAAATACTTGAAAGTATAAAGTCAATGGTATGTGTAATCAGTTTTCGCTATCTTATTTGTTTAGCATGACATGAAAACTTGATATGCATCTAAAGTCTGTTATATGGCTTATATGACTTAACTTATATGTCAATCCATGAAAGATTGAAGTTACTTGAAGCATATACAATTCTTGGTCCTGAAGTACCACATCTTAAGTGCAACTTGTGTACATATGTATCTTGCTATAACTATAAGCATGATGGCATCGAGAATACCTCTATGGAGATATTGAAGAGTCATTCCACGACATTATATGAAGATGTTCATATCTATCTAGAATGATAATTTCAAGATGGTGCACAAGATTGGTATGCAAATGCTCAAGGATGTGAATTGATGCTCTTTTCAGGGGGAGTTAATGCGCGTTGCACTCTTTTTCCCTTACAAGGTTTTGTCCCACTGGGTTTTCCTTGCAAGGTTTTTAACGAGGCAACCAATAGGCGCATATTCAAACATGTGTACTCTTTTTCCTTTTCTATAATTTTTTTTCCATTGGGTTTTGTTTTAGTTAAGGTTTTAACGAGGCACATTATTGAATAGACATTCAAGGGGGAGTGTTATAAATAGAACTCTAATTAGAGTGAATGTCTATCTTATAGAAGAGTTTTACTTTGAGGCTAAGTCTTTTCTCTTCCTATAAATAGAGGGGTCTTACCCCATTGTAAATCACCCCAAAGTATCAATAAGAATACTCCTCTCTCTACTTCTCTCTATATTGTTCTTGTATTATTGTTCTTGTTCTTATAAATTGTGAACTATGTTTATGATATTTGGTTGGTAGATATAGCTTTATTAAATCCAATTCTCGTTTCACTTTCATTTATTAAGAACGGGTGTTATATTCCTTCATTACGGCTTGAAAAAACTTATTAAAGCATGGAAGGTGAGGAGAAATTTTATTTTGTATTTCATATAACTGATATTATTTATATGATTTTTTTCTATATAAAATTGTAAATTCCAATCTTACACTTTTAAGTTCATAGAATTTTGGGTCCATAAAACTGTAAAATAAAAAATTACCTCATATATCTACTATAAATTGTACTAGACACAAAGTAAAATTTTACCAAGGTTAGAATTAAAAATTGATGACTAACACGGCTACTGTTTTTTCTCATCTGCACACCGATACTTCTCATTTAATAGAAAGATATTGTTGCCTGTTTTGTCTAAAATTCATAGATTTAGAGAAAGAAAATGAAAAGAATATTATTTTTTTTATCCGATATCCAATATTTGTATTGAATCACATTAAGTAGGCCACATTAGAGGAAAGATGCTTTCTGCCAGAGTTTTTTTCGGTACTCAAAGACTCAGAACTCGAAATTTAAACTGAATAATAAACTGTTATATTCATGTAAACCTATCGATCTAGGGGCAGAGCTACGGCTTATAGGTAGGGGTGTTCAAAACCGATCCGAAATCAAAAATCGAATCGAAGCTTAATCGTTTATTGGTGACAGTTTAACGACTTAACGAACAGAGAACGGATTGAAATTTTTTTATTAACGGCTTATCAGTTTGGGGGCGGAATATTTAATTTTCTTAATGGCTAATCCTTTAACACGTTAAGTATATATATATATATAATTTATTTTTATTATTATATATATTAAATATAAAAAAACAAAAACCCTTGAATAATCAAACCCTTGATCAGATTCTGTTCTCAGTAATTCAACAAAAAGAAGGAAATACCGCAGGCATACTGCAAACCAAATTCTAGAGCTTGAAACGTGCGTATCATTCCAATTTTTATTTTACTTGTTAATTTTGTTTATATTAGTTCCAATTTTTGCTCTTTTTTCTGTTACAGTGCTTTCAAGGAGAATCCACATCCTAACTAAAAAGTAAGACTAGAACTTGGAAAGAAACTCTCTATGGACAGTAAACAGGTGAAGTTTTGGTTCGTGTGATTATGTGAGAGTTTACTAAGTTTTGGTTCGTGTGATTATGTGAGAGTTTACTGTATTTTCTTGAACAATCATGAACTTTAGGAATTGGGGACGGACTCGGAACACGAACACTTATTTTTAGTTTTAAATTTATAAGCATTGATAATTTTGCTAGGCCGATAAACTGCTCGATAAGAGCTAAACCAAAACCTATCCGTCCAATACCTTATCAGGTGGCTAGCGGATTAATAAAATTAAAAGTCGATAACCGATAAGCCAAACCGTTAGAAGTAAATAACTGCCCAATCCGCCCGATAAGCAGCCCTGCTTATAGGGATTCATTTGAATTCCTTTTGCCAGGAACTTACACTAGATGTATCATGTCAAAATATTTTTCATGTATATATAATAGGTATTGAATCCTTAATTTTTTTTCTTATGTTTACTTCTTTATATTCTGAAAATGTAACCTGTAACAACTCAATCGGTCATTTTAAGTTCTAGAACCCTTTTTCTATTTGGGAGTTTTTGTCGGTTTATTTGTTGCTTATGACTTGCAAGTATGGATAACAGATCCCAAGAGACTCCGGGGCGTTTTGGAACACTTGGTTGCTAACTAGAGGCTTTAAGTTAAGATAGTTCACCAATGTTAATATTTTCACTAAATAAATATAAAATTATGATTTCAAGGTTTTATAGGTTTGTATGATTGTTTTTGTTCCTGGACGTATGTTTAGTTCACCCTCCAAGGGACTCTGGTGTAATTTTGAATTATCTCGTGAAAGTTGAAACTTGAATAACTTAAGAGAATTTATAGGCTAGTTTGGATCTTAGATTCTTAGTTATGATTTTTTTGTAAGTAATTTGATCCCTTGGATAAGTTCTTAAAGTGTATATGCACTAGTCGGGATGGTTTAAAGGGGTTTCAAGAGGTTCGGGTGAATTTCGAAGTGGTTTCAAAGTATCTTGGAGCAAATAAAGCTATAGATTTTCTGATGCACAATAGTGCATCACGGTCACGAAGCTGAGGCTCACGATCCAAGAGAAGAAATTGGGCGGGGGGAGATTTGTTCATCACAATCGGGATGGGGGTCTTCATGATTGTGAGGGGTAGCTTTCATCTTATGCATCACGATTTTGATGCCTCTAGCAGCGATAACACGAGCTTATTTGGCCCCGAGATATTTTATCTCTAGCATTTCGAGAATTATTTATTTTTTCTAGTTTTGAGTTTTAGAGAGCGAAAAAGGTGTTTATGTGATGACCAGATAGGTCATTTACAGTTTTAGAACCTTGTTTTGTATTTTGAAGCCTCCAATAGCTTCTTTAGGCCTTCCTCAATTTGCGTGTACAGTCCGAGTATTTTTTCGGAAGACTTGTATGTTATAACTGATAAAATATAAAATTTTCCCTCAGAAATTCATTTGAGTTTACTTCAGTCAACATTTTGAAAAAATAGACCCGGATGCATATTTTGACGGTCGGGGTCGGTCTGTATCGCGGGTTGGGACCTGGGCGTATGTCCAGAATCAAATTCGTAGGTCCCTAGCTCGAGTTATTGATTTTTTGTCGAAAATTAAAAGATTAAATGTTAATGACTTTAAATCATTGATAAATGTTTGAATTTTTTGATACCGGGTCTGTATTTTAGTTCTAGAGCCGAGTATAGGTCCATTACCGTATTCATGACTTGTCTGTCAAATTTGGTGAGAAAAGGAGTTGGTTTGACACGATTCGAATGTCCGAATTTTAAAATTGAAGTTCTATAGTTTTCTTAAAAATCTCATTTGAGTTGGTATTTGATTCATAGTTTAGGAGTTATTTTGGTGTTTTGATCATGCGAGCGAGTTCGTATGAGATTTTTGGATATGTGTGCATAATTGAATTGGAGCGGCGAGGGCCCGCATAAATTTCAAATAGGCTATGGATAGTTTAAACTTAGAAAAAATCTGGTTTTTGTGCTTTAGATGTCATCTGGTGCGTTGTGCTTCGCGATCGCGAAGGGGATATAGGTTGGGGGGGGGGGGATTTTAACGTGAGACATTGGTCGCGAATGTGTAGCATTGGGTGGCCTACTCTATGCGAACGCGTCAAGTCACATGCGAACGCGTAGCGTTAGCGTGTCTAGGCCGGGGACTTGAGTTTACACTATGTGAACGCAAGTCCAGTTTTGCAAACGCGGAGGTTAGGAGGGCTAAACCTTCGCGAACGCGTGTATGCTCTCGCGATCGCATAAGCCATTAAGGATTTGCTCTTTGCAAACGTCTCGGTTTTCACGCGAACGGGATGAATACCTGACGCCAGTGATTAAAACTATCCCAAAAACGGGATTTTACCCATTCTTTCAAAATTTTAAAACTAGAGAACCCTAGAGGCAATTTTTCCAAGAGTTTTTCTTTGCCAATTTATTGGTAAGTGATTCTAATATACTTTCTTTTAATTACTCATTATATTTCATAAGATTTCCACCTAAAATCTTGGATTTTCATGGTAGAAGATTGAGAGCTTGGATAGAGTTAGATTTTTTTTGTAAAATTAGAATTTAGACCTCAAATTGAGGTTTGGTTTCGAAATAAATTATCTAATCGGGCTGGGAGGTGAATGGGTAATCGTGTTTGGTCTGAATTTCAGGTTTTCTGGGGTTGATTTTTTACTTTTGGGGGAAAATTTTGGAAATTATAAATTTATGCATTGTAATTGAATCCTAATATTTTATATTATTGAATCAATTATAGTTAGATACAAGTTGTTTGGAGGCGGATTCTAGGGGAAAGGCCCTAGTAGAGCTCTGAATTGATTGCAAAGTGAGACAAGTGTTGAGTTTAACCTTGACTTGAAGAAATTAGGGACTCTCTGATTATGTGCTATGTGAATTACATATGTTACAGAATATATGCGAGGTAATGAGTTCTTATACGTGGCAGAATTACTTGTTTTCCCCTGATTTCTGCTTTCCTGAAATATCTCCTTCCCTGTCTTAACTGTTATATGCTCTAAATATTTTCTATGCTTATTTGCTACCTGTTAATCAATGTTCTCTTCTGCTAATGATATTATATATTTTCATAGTTTCATGATTCCCTGCTATTTACTTTAATTGACTTACTCGTATCTTCTCATTGTTATTTACTGGACTTGACTTGTTGTGTAGTATTAGTTATGCGAAGTCTCATGTTGTACAAGGTTTCCTTTCTAGTTCAGCATTGTATTCATTGACCATAGATGTTCTTGTGATTTGAATTATTGGTATACTGTACTCACTAAGTATTGGGTACTGATACGGTAGGATCGGGTTGCACGCAGTAACAAGTGGAATAAAGGTGGATTAATACGGTAAAATAAGGATGAAGTATGGTACTGATATTGTTATATGGTGGGATTGGGTTGCGCCACAACATATATATATATATATATATATATATATATATATATATATATATATATATATATAGATATATATATATATATATATATATACATATATATATATATACATATACATATATATATACATATATATATACATATATATATATATATATATATATATATATATATATATACATATATATATATATATATATATATATGTTGTTGATGTTGTTACGATAAAATAAGAGAGTATTTTGTGTTGTACGGTGGGATCGGATTGCACGCCGCAACAACTTATATATTTTATTTCCTTGAGTTGTGTTGGTTTTCGGTATTTTCATTTGTAACTTTAAGGATTGGAAATTCTGAACGTCACTGGCTTATTTCTTGAGGCTGTAATTATTATCTTCAGTTGACTATCTTATCTCATTTCAGATTTCCTTTTATGCCTTTATTATATATTACATACAGGTTGTAGTGTGAGTGGCCTGTCTTAACCTAGTCACTACTTTGTCGAGATTAGGCTCGGCACTTACAGAGTACATGGGGTCGATTGTACTCATACTACACTCTGCATTTATTGTGCAGATTTTGGAGTCGGTCCTAGCGGCAATTATTAGTGTGCTCGAATTGGATACCATGTAGAGACTTGAGGTACATGTGCTCAGTGCCTGCAGCTCCTGGAGTCCCCTTCCTTTTTATTTGGTTGTGTACTTTATTTTCAGCAAGCTTTATGTTTATTTCATACCCTTATTTGTACTATTCTAGTAGCTTTGCACTTGTTACACCAGGCCTAGGATCGGGTCGGACATTTGGCTATTTTATCTTTCGCATTTTTACTTTGGATTATTACAGTTATTTCAATTCTTTCTCATTAATTTATTTAAACTGTTAAAAATGAATAAAAAGTTCTAACGTTGGCTTGCCTAGAAAGTGAAATATTATGCGCCATCACGGTCTCAATAGTGGGAATTTCAGACCATGGCAAAAGGATCGGGTTGCACGCCATAGCAGCTGGAATAAGGGTGTATTGATACAGTAAAATAAAGATGAATTATGATACTGATATTGTTATATGGTGGGATCAGGTGTATGTGTGTGTGTGTATATATATATAAGTTTTTGTTGTTGGTGTTCTAATGGTGAAATAATGGAGGATTCTTTGATGTACAGTATGATCGGATTGTGCGCCGCAGCAACCTATGTGTTTCTAATTCCTTGACTTGTGTTAGTTTTCGGTATTTTCATTTGAAAATATAAGTATTGAAAATTCTAAACGTCACTGGCTTATTTCTTGAGGTTGTAACTATTATATTCAGTTGTCTGTCTTATCTCGTTCTGTATTTCCTTGTTTGTGTTTATTATATACTGCATACAGGTTGTAGTGTGAATGACGTGCAAAGTACATGGGATCAAATATTGGAATTGGTCCAACAGCGGTTGTTAGCGTACTGAGATTGGACGGCTTGTGGAGACTTGAGGTACAACTGCTCAGTACCCACAACTCCTGGAGTCCCCTTCGTTTTTATTTGGATATGTACTTCTTTTCAGTGAACTTTATGTTTATTTCACACCCTTGTTTGTACTATTGTAGTAGCTTGTGCACTCGTGACACCAGGTCCAGGGTTGTATCAGACGTTTTTGGCTATTTTAGCTTTCACATTTTACTTTGGATTATTGCATTTATTTCAGTTCTTTCTCATTAATTAATTTAAACTGTTAAAAATGTATAAAATGTTCTAACATTGGCTTGACTAGCTAGTGAAATGTTAGGCGCAATCACGATCCCCACGATGAAAATTTCGAGTCGTGACAAATTGGTATTAAAACACTAGGTTACATGCATCTCACGAGTTACGAGCGAGCTTAGTAGAGTCCCGAGGATCGGTACAGAGACGTCTGCACTTATATTAGACACTATGGAGTTAAGGAATGATTTCACTTCTATTATACTTTATCGTGCGATTTTGTTCTCTCGTTTCTAATTGAACCCTTCTACTCTTGTTCTCTCACAGATGGCGAGTACACGCTCTGTATCTTTCGTTGGACAGCAACCAGAGCCCCTGATGGCAGCTCCTACTAGCAGCAGAGGTTAAGGTCGAGGTCGTGCTAGAAATCGAGGTAGAGGCAGAGCCAGAGATCAGCCTAGAGCTCGAGCATCAGCACTAGTAGGGAGCCTCAGGTAGATTTTCATATGGAGGTTCTAGCTCAGACTGCACCTGTTGGACCAGCTTAGGTCCTGGTAGGGTTCATCTTTATCCTAGTGCTTTTGGACGCTCTGGCCCATTTGGTAGGCTATGGAGAGTGCGGCCCAGGCCGGTACATTTCCTATGGCACAAGACGTCTCTCAAGCTGGGAGAGGAGCACAGAATCTTGCTACTCACAATCTAGAGCAAATGGCTCCCCAGTATCAGACTTCGCCAGCCACACTAGTTGGGGCAGTTCAGCGAGTTGTTGCGGCACAGACTGATGACGAACATGTCATATCTTTTGAGGGATTATTGCGATTGGACAAGTTTACCAAGATCTTCCTAGATCACTTTAGTGGTTCACCTTTTTTAGGATCGATATGATTATCTTGACTGATGTCATGAGGTGCTGTGGAAGATGGGTATAGTTGAGACCAATGTGGTCGATTTTGCTATGTTTTAGATGATGGGTTCCACCAAGAGATGGTGGAAGGATTATGTATCTACCAGACCATCTAGGTTGCTTGCTCTTATTTGGAACCAATTCTCTAAGCTATTTCTTGAGAAGTTCTTCCTATCACACTGAGAGGGAGTTACCGCAAGCAGTTTGAGCATCTCTAGCATGACAGTATGTCAGTCACTCAGCATGAGACCTATTTTGTGGATTTAGCCCGTCATACAATTCTTCTACTTCCTATTAAGAGAGAAAGAGAGAGAGAGAGAGAGAGAGAGAGAGAGAGAGAGAGAGAGAGAGAGAGAGAGATAGAGAGTGAGTGAAAATGGTGAAGAGGTTCATTAAGAGACTCTCTCACCCTATCAATTGGCCAAGGAGATCGAGGGTGAGATCCCTATTCAGATGGCTGCTAATGTGGCTAGGAGGATCAGGGCTGTTTTAACACATGAGAGAGGGCAGAGGTCTGATAAGAGCCCTCATTATTCCATTGATTTTTGTGGTGCCTCGTCTGGAGGTAGGTGTACTTTTGGTAGGGTCCATCCCTCCAGGCCATTTCAGTCAGCACTTCAGGCGTCCCACAGTGCTTCAAAAATTCTTGGTCCTTATGTGCCTTATTCTGGGCAGCCAACCTACAATGCACCATCAGCTTCTACCAGTGCACCTCCTATTTCGAGTTATCGCTGTGGTTATCCACCCCGTTCATGCCAGTCTCAGTTTTAGGATCCACAACACCAGTATGGATGTTTTGAGTTTGGTGGCTTTGGGCGTATCATGAGGACCTGTCCGAAATTATTGGGAGGCACGTAAAAGGAGAGTTCTCGTGCCATGATTCTGGCACCGGCAGCACCAGCGCATGCTCAGCCAAGCTGTTAGAGGTGGAGATCAGGCTGCTAGAGGTGGAGGTTAGGCTGCTAGAGGTGGAGGTTAGGCTGCTAGAGGTGGAGGCTAGCAAGCTGGAGTCCATCCTAGGGATGCAGTTTAGAGTGTCGGGGCTCAACCCTGATGTTATGCTTTCCCAGCCGGCTTAAGACTGAGTCATCTGACACTATTATCACAAATATTGTCCAGGTTTGTCATAGAGATGCTTTAGCTCTATTTGATCCAGACTCTACATATTCTACGCATTTAATTGATTCCTTTAGCAATATTTGATATTATTGAGTCAATTATGGTTAGATATGAGTGGTTTGGAGGCGGATTTTAGGGGAAAGGCCTTGGTAAAGCTCTTAATTGACTGCGGGGTTAGGTAAGTGTTGAGCTTAACCTTGACTTGAGGGAATTAGGGATCCTCGAATCATGTGCCATGTAAATTTCATGTGTTATGGTGTTTATGCGAGGTGATGAGTACTTATACGCCACCGAATTACTTGTTTTCCCTTGATTTTCCACTTTCCTTGATTATCTCTTTTTCTATCTTAACTGTTATATGCTTCCATGATTATTTGTTACTTGTTAATTATTGTTTTATTCTGTTAATGATGTTAGATCTTTTTATAGTTTCATGATCCCTTGCTATTTGCTTTAATTGACTTACTCATACCTTCTAATTTTATTTAATGGACCCATCTTGTTGTGTAGTATTCTCTATGCGAATTCCCATATTGTAGAAGGTTTCGTTTGTAGTATTCTCAAAATATTTCAAAGGATGATTTTCTGAATAAAATCAATACTAAATGGGCAGATAAACCCATTCAAAGAATGTATTATTACAGTAGACCAACCCCCATGGATGTTTTAAATGAAGAAAGAGATCAGATTTTTAACAATAGTTATAGTAGCAAAGAAATTTATGAATGGAATATTGATGGTTTTAATGATAAACATATTTTTACTACTGTTCATAGAATGTTGATGTATAGTACTATTTGTAAGATTAATAAGAATCAAGACAGAGATATTGCGGCTATGATAGTAGCTGGTTTCACTGGCCAATTAAAAGGGTGGTGGAATAATTTTTTAACCCAAGAACAAAAGATTACAATTATGAATACTACTAGTGTTCATAAGATTGAAGGGCAATTAGCCTATCAAACTGTTGATTCTGCTAGTTCTTCTCAAGTACAACAAAATGCTGTTTATACTTTAGTCACTACCATGGTAGAACATTTTGTGGAAGATGGACTGATGAGGCAGAGACTATTAGAACAACATTACAAAATCTACGTTGTAGACAATTATCTGATTTTAGATGGTATAAAGATGTATTTTTAAGTCGTGTTATGGAATTGCATGATTGTAGTCATGAACATTGGAAGTCTAAGTTTATTGATGGTTTACCTTCGATTTTTGCTGAAAGAGTTAGAAAGCATTTACGTGGCACTAATAACAAGATTCCTTATGATTCTCTTACTTATGGTAAGATCATTAGTGTTTGCACGCAGGAAGGTTTAGCTGTTTGTAATGATATTAAGATGAATTATCATATCAAAAAGAATAGATTAAATGAAAGAAAGCAATTAGGAGAATTTTGTGATCAATTTGCTTTTGATATCTCTGGTTCTTCAAAAATAAAAAAGAAGATTTCTACTTCTAAAGATGATAGGAAAAATAGGTATTAGAAAAGGTTATTTAAATCTCGTGATAAAACTGATTGGGATAAAAAAGATAAGAAGACTTATAGAAAGAAAGGTAAGAAAGATTACCAAAAACGTTTAATCATAAATGTGGTAAATTTGGTCATTATGCAAATGAGTGTAAAACTCAGGAAAAGATTAAGAGTTTAGATTTAGATGAAAAAATAAAAGATTCTTTGTGTAAAATTTTATTAAATTCTGATTGTAGTACTGAAGTATCTGATTCTTCCTTTACTGATTATAGCTCTGATGAAAATATAAGGATTTTACATGATGAAGATTTATATTCTGATTCTGATCGATCTTTTTCGGAAGATGAATGTGCTTGTAAGAAAGATGATAGTTTGTATGATTTAATTTCTAATTTTCAAGATATGAATGTGAATATGATCAATGACAAGAAAATAATAAAAATTTTAAAAACTATAGAAGATAAAGATTTGAGGAATAAAATTTTGGATACTGTTTTAACTGATGATTTCAATGATGATTTCAGAAGTAATAAGCAAGATAATATATTTCCTTCTTCTAATTTTATCTTGAAACAGCCTGATTATTATTCGACTGCTGAATTAAAAAGATTTTAACTCAAAGGAATTTTCCAGAAAAAGAAATTACTGTTCTGATTTAAAACAAGAACTCCTTAGTTTAAAGGAAGAAATTGTTTATTTAAAAAATCAGTCTATAATCCATGATAGAAGAATTTCTAGTTTGGAAGATAATAGGACTTTTGATTTACATTTACAGGAAAATAAGACTGAAGCTTTTAATAATGCTGAGATTTCTAAAGCAAATGAAACTGAGATTTCTAAACTTGGTAGTAGTGAAAACACTAGCCAAGATCTTGCAAAAAATTTAGATATTACAAAAAATTCTTTTTTGACAAATATCCTCAGTGAGGATAAAAATGAATTTTTACAAAAAATGGGTATTATTACATCACAGAAATTTTATACTAAAATTACTTTACAGATTGACTATAATTTTAAAAAAGAATTTATTGCCTTATTTGACAGTGGTACAGATGTAAATTGTATTCAGGAAGGACTTATTCATTCTAGATATTTTCATAAAACAACTCATTGCTTAAGATCAACCAATGGCAGTCGAATGAAATTGAATTATAAACTACCACAAGCTTTTTTGTAACAATGGAATTTGTTTGCCACAAAGTTTTATGGTTGTAGAAGATATTTCTTGTCCAATTATTTTAGGTGTTCCACTCATGCATGCAATATTTTCTTTAAAATGGTGGGATCATACTAAAATAGTAGGAACTTATAAAAATACCGATTTTTAATTGGATTTTATTACTAAACCTTTTACAAAATCCATAAACCAGATTGTTGAAAAATTGATTTTAAAAAATCAACAAGTTAATTTTATAAAACAGGAAATTACTCTTTTAGAAATAGATATTTTGCTGAAAAACCCTAAATTACAGGAAAAAATTGATTTATTAAAAGATCAGTTTATTACTAATATTTGTGATAATCATCCTAGTGCTTTTTGGGATAGAAAAAAATATGTAATGACATTACCCTATGAAGATTGGTTTACTGAAAATAATATTCCTACTAAGGCAAGACCTTGCCAAATGAATTCTGCTTATTTAGATTTATGTAAAACTGAGATTGATAATTTACTAAAAAAAAAATTTAATAAGACAATCCAGTTCTGCTTGGTCATGTACTGCTTTTTATGTTAATAAACATGCAGAACAAGAAAGATGTGTACCATGATTAGTTATAAATTATAAACCTCTTAATAAAGTTCTAAAATGGATCAGGTATCCTATTCCCAACAAAAAAGATTTATTGAATAGATGACATGATACAATAATTTTTTCTAAATATGATTTAAAGTCAGGATATTGGCAGATACAGATTGCTGAACAAGACAGATATAAGACTGCTTTCAATGTTCCAATAGGACAATTTGAATGGAATGTTATGCCTTTTGGATTAAAAAATGCTACTTTAGAATTTCAAAAGATTATGAATAATATATTTATTCCTTTCACAGATTTTATTATTGTTTATATAGATGATATTTTAGTATTTTCTAAAAATATTGAATTGCATTTTAAACATTTAGAATTATTTCAGAAAATAGTTATTCAAAATGGATTGGTTATTTCTAAACTTAAAATGAGTCTTTTCCAAAGTAATATTAGATTTCTTGGTCATAACATTGGAAAAGGAGCTATTACTCCTATTAATAGAACTATTGAATTTGCATCAAAATTTCCTGATGTTTTAACCGATAAAACTCAATTACAAAGATTTTTAGGTAGTCTAAATTATATTTCCCCATTTATAAAGGATTTATCAAAAGATACTGCTATTTTATATGAAAGATTAAAAAAGAACCCTCCTGCTTGGAATAATCTACATACAGAAGCAATTAAGAAAATAAAATCCAAAGTAAAAGAACTTCCTTGTTTAACTTTGGCTAATCCGCTTTGGGAAAAGACTGCAGAAACTGATGCCTCAGACATTGGTTATGCTGGTATTCTAACTCAGTTTTCCCCTGTTGAGAAAAAAGATTATATTATACAATTTTATTCAGGAAAATGGAGTGATACCCAAAAGAATTATGCAACGGTAGCAAAAGAAATTTTAGCTATTCTTGAATGTGTCTTGAAATTTCAAACAGATTATATAATCAGAAGTTTTTAATTAAAATTGATTGTCAAGATGCTAAATTTATGTTTAACAAAGATTTTAAGCATAATGTGTCTAAACAGATGTTTGCAAGATGGCAAGCATTATTAGCTCCATTTGATTTTAAAATAGAACATAAAAAAGGTATTGATAATAGTTTACCAGATTTTCTTACTCGAGAATATCTGATTAATACTTAATGTTTAAGTATTGCAGGATGAGGCCAGGCTGGCCAAGAGCCTCCTCTGGAAGAGGCAGAGGAGCTACTCAAAACAGATTTCAGACATTGGGGAATATTCCTACTCAAAATAGATTTCTTGATGAAGGATCCTCATCTAGACTAGACCTTCATTTGCAGATTATCAAAAATATTTAGATTTCATTGCAAGCAATGCTGGAACTACTGGGGGTAGCAATGCTACTATTAAACCCACCTCTGTTGAGGATCAGAATAAAGATTATGAACCTGATAATGAAGATTCTTATGCCGTAATAACAGGCAAAACAGATAATGAGATTTTTGAAACAAATTCCACAAAAGAGATTATATTGTATGTGGATCACAAAGATTTTCAGTGGAAACATAATCCTTGGATTGTCATGAAAAGATATTTAAATAATGCATTATTTCCAATGCAAACTTATAAAACTAGATTACATTTTGAGATGATTTTAACATCTACAGGGTCTGTTGAGATTGCACATAATAATAATAGTGGCCCTAATAAATCATATTTTTCCTTTTCAAAAATGATTATTAAAGGAATTATTTTACCAGAAGAATGGGGTTTAAGTACTTTAAAAGAATGTCAATATGTACATCCAGTACAAAAGATTTCTATCAACTATAATTATTGGGATTATGTTCATGCATTTTCTAAAACTTTATTTTATGAAAATGATGATCATAAGCATTCCTGGTTTATCAAGATATGTGCTCAAGTCTTTAAAAGCACTGAGATTCCAACATGGTTTATCAAATGGTGGTCTTTTTTCGGACCTTCTCAAAGAATATTACCATCACAATTTAGAGATCTATACAGTAGATGGGTTGAAGTTTCTCCAAAAATTGATGAATAAGACAGAGAAGACAGACTTTATCCCAGGACACCTCTTATGAACTTCTTTATGGAATTTTCTATTCCATGGATTTTCCGATGGACAATTGAAGTGGGAACTGATTCAGATGATATGCCTTGCTTATACCGGAAATTTCATACAAAATTTTGGCCTAAATTGATTTCCAAAGGACCTGAAGGAAAGTTAATTGGACAAGAATTATTAGATACTATACAGATTGCAGTTACTAAATATGGCAAGAATTCTCCAGAAGATCCAATAATAGAAGAAAGTCATTTTGCTAAAATTACTAAGAAAATTCAGATAAAAAAGGGCGGATTATTATCCCAAGAAGAATTAATTGCAGCTTATATGGAACAAGTAAAACAAGATATCCAAAGGCAGATTGCCAGTGATGATATTTCAATGGGAGATAATAATTTTTAACATTCTCAGAGCATTAACAGCATAGCTTCAGAAGATTTATCAGAGATTATCAAAAAAGCAGAAGAGGAGATTTTGCAGTTCAAAAAATAATAAAGAAGCCACTCAGAAAAAGAACAGATTCCTTGGAAAAGATGGCCATAATCAACAGATTTTCTTTAGATAGGATTACTTTGTAACATGCACTTTTTGACTTTTGTATTTCTTATCGGGTACTGTGCACTTTTTCTATGCACAATATTTTCTATATAAGGGGCATAGATTTCATTTAGAGGAGCAGGCTTTCGGAACCCTTCTCTCTCTCTCTGAAAAAGATTGCTCTCCCTTCTCTCTATCTTTGTAAGTCTGTTGTAATATATTTGTGAATAAATAAAATAAAGAAGTTCTCCAAATTTAGCCAGGTATTTTCTTTTTGTTTTTATTCCTAAATTTGGTATTTTGTGTTTATCATTGATAGCCCAATGATGGGCTAAGTTCTTAAGTGTTGAATAATAACTGATATGGCTTGAGGACGATCTGAAAAGGTTATGACTCTAAAATAAGAGCTTGCCTTGAAGGGGTTAAGGTTTTAGCATGGGTTTAGTTTAAATAATTTTATAGCAAACTAAGCTTAAATCATGGCGTTGGTAAGCCCTAAAAGGGGTGTTCTCGACATGGTTAGTGATGGATTAAATCAGATATAAACCTCGTAATTTCGTTGGTAAGTCCTGTATGGCTGGTTGAATCGCCTATGGATGTTCCCGATCGGGTTTATAACGATTAATTCGTGGTTTGCATAAAATATATTAAACTAGATAAATCCCCGATTTATAAAAGGTCCTACAGCCCTAAAAAGGTCCTGCTCAATACTTGGTATATATATATATATATATATATATATATATATATATATATATATATATATATATATTATTGTTGTTGATTTTGTTGATGTTTCTATTTCCTTGAGTTGTGCTGGTTTTTGTTATTTTCATTTGAAACTCTAAGGATCGGAAGTTCTGAACGTCTCTGGCTTATTTCTTGAGGTTGTAACTATTATCTTCAGTTGACTGTCTAATCTGGTTTCGTATTTCCTTTTGCGTCTTTATTATACATTGCGTACAAGTTGTAGTATGCGTGACCCGCCTTAGCCTCGTCACTACTTCATCGAGGTTAGGCTTGACACTTCTAGAGTACATGGGGTCGGTTGTACTTATACTAAACTCTGCATTTCTTGTGCAAATTTTAGAGTCGGTCCCAACGGCAGTTATTAGCATGCTCGGACTGGACTGCTTGTCGAGACTTGAGGTACAGCTACTCAACGCTTGCAGCTCCTAGATTCCCCTTCCTTTTTATTTGGTTGTGTACTTTCTTTTTATGTTTATTTTATACCCTTCTTTGTACTATTTTACTAGCTTGTGCATTTGAGACACCGGTTCCAGGATTATATTAGACGTTTAGTTGTTTTAGCTTTCTCATTTTTACTTTGGATTATTGTAGTTATTTCAGTTCTTTCGCATTAATTAAATTAAATTGTTAAAAAGGGATAAAATATTCTAATGTTGACTTGCCTAGCAAGTGAAATTCTAGGTGCCATCATCGTCGGACGATGGAATTCCGGGTTGTGACCGTTTGTGAAGGATATTTTCACCCAAAACTTGAGGGTATGCAAATCTAAATTTAATTTGCTCATGGATCATGAATACCCGTTGATTTTTGCATAAAAACATATGGAATTAAAGAGTAGAAATTATGGTTGTGTTCAAAATCTTTAAACATGTATTTCATGGTTTAGAACCCTGATATCTGGACTGGAGAAGTTATGGCTCACCAAGATTTGGGCCTAACTTTAATTTTGACCATGTTGGTCCGAGTTCACTCTTTATTGACATTTTAAATTGTAGTAAATATTGAAACTTTGTAATGACCCGACCGGTTATTTTGAACTCTAGGTTGTCCTTTAGTATTTTAGAGGCCTTTAGTAGCTTCACTTATATATTATGATTTGTACGTATTATCAGAAATGAATTTTGGGAAGTTCCAAGTAGACTCGGAAGGATAATTAAGCTCGCATTTTTGTTGTTTTTGTTTGTTGTTGGAAGCTTTAAGTTGGAAGAGTTGACTATGGTTTGAATTTGTCATAAACGACTTTAGAATCGGGATTTAAAGGTTCTACTAAATTTGTGTAATAATTTCAGACTTGGGCATATGTTTGGGGTTGAGTATCGGGTGATCCGGGAACATTTCAACGCTTATTGTAGAAAGTTGGCATTTTGAAAATTTTTGAATTTTCTAAGCTTGATTTTAAATGTACTTTGATGTTATTGATGTCCGTTTTAGATTCCGAGCCTCAGAATAGATTTGTATTATAAATTGTGACTTGTACGTAAAGTTTAGCGTCTTTCCATAATGTTTAGATATGATTCGGACGCATTCATCGAAGTTTGAATGTGTGAAAGGTGGAAGATGGATTTTGATAGTCGGTTCGTGATTTTGATGTTATTCATGGAGTTTTGATCCTTTTGAAAAGTTCGGATAAGGTACTGAGATTTGTTGGTGTGCTTGGACAGGGTCCCGGGGGTCTTTGGTATATCTTACAGTAGTTTCACATCATTTGTCTATGTTTTGCTGCTGTTGTTGCTGGTTCTGGTTTTTTTAATCATGAACGGGTTGGGGGTGATCATGTTCGCGAAGAAGGAATTGAGCTGGAGGATTTTGTTCATCGCGTTCGCGATGAAGTCCCACGTTCGCGATAAAGTCCCGCATTCGTAAAGGTGTGGGAGGATGTGCATCGCGTTCGCGACAGAGGACCGTGTTCGTGTTGGGGAAGAAGCCGGGCCTAGAAGCTTGCCTTTCACGTTCACGGTGGAGAGGCCGTGTCCACGTAGATATGGAATGGTGAAGCATCGTATTCGTAAGCCTTGTCTCGTGTATACGAAGAGGAGTTTTGGAGCTGGAGCTGGAGCTGGTTTCTCTTTGCAAACGCTGGGGTCAGGCTGTATTCGCGGAGAAGGTCGGGCCTGGGCAGTGTTGTTTTAATTTGGGAGTTGGCTCACTTTTCTCTCATTTTCACTGGGTGGCCGCTTTAGGGAGCTATTTTGAGGAGGTGATTTTGGACTCTACATGTGTTCAATTCAGCACCCTAGGGGCTCGAATGTGATTTTGATGTTTCTTATGAAAGAAAGAACTTGAAAAACATAAGAGAGTTCATAAGCTAGTTTAGATATTGATTGTTTGTCGTAATAGCTACGTGCCTTTTTTGACTACTTAGACAAGTTCGTATAGAGAAAATGAACTAATCGAGATGGTTTGCAGGGATCTCGAATAGCTTGTATGAGTTTTGGAGCAATTTTGCAGTATTTTGGAGCAAAAATGCACAAGCAAATTTCTGATGCACAACAGTGCATTGCGATCACGAAATTATGACTCGGGATTGCAAAGAAGAAATTAGGAAGGGGAGATTTGTTCATTATGGTTGCAACGGAAGTCTTCGTGATAGCAAAGGGTAGTTTTCAGCTTGTGCATGCCTCTGGTTGCAATCATGAAAAGCAAATTTATCGAGAATTGTTCACTTTCATCATTTCTGAGTTTTGGACAGCAGACAAAGGTAATTTTGGAGGAGATTTTTACCAAAACTTGAGGGTTAGTAAATGTAACTTTAACTTGATCATTGATATTGAATCCCACTGATTTTTCATTTAAAATAATGAATTAAAGAGTAAATATTATGGTCTTTATATATATATATATATATATATATATATATATTTGAACTAGGAAGATTATGGGTCATCAAGATTTGTACATGGTTTTGAATTTGGGATTTTTACCTTCCTATACCATATATGAAACTTTATTACTCTTAATGTTTAAGGTTTGTGTTAATTACATTTCAGTATACCATTTATATATACCATAATTCAAATTAGGAATATAATTAAGGGTGCATTTATATTAGGTATAATTATAGGACCATATCTTCTCACTTCTCTCACCCCCCCCCCCCCCCTTACCTTTACCCGTAACCCCCCTCCCCCCCTCCCCCATACGTTTTGTAGATAAAATGTAGACTGTTTTTTGCAGAAGATTTTGTAGAAGCTTTAGTCATTTTGGATTTGTGAAAACAGAAAACAATGCATCTACAATCAGAATATAAATAATCTACAATATATCTACAAACTGGATACATTAAATTTTAATATCCCAATTCCCATTTCAATTGTAGCATAATTGTCATTTTCGACATAATTGTAGAAGATTTGTAGAAGTTTTAGTCTTCCCAATCTACAATTTATCTACAATTCTACAATTTATCTATAATTTATCTATAATTTCTGGAAATATGTCATCTTCTTCTTCTTCGAGTTTCAATATGAAATTCAATCAAAACCAAGTCTAATATTCACCAAAACCCCTCAAAATTGAGATATACACTCCAAACCATATTCTTGATTATTTTCAACAACACCCAATCCAAACAAATAATGATTTTTGAAAACTCAAATTTGAATTCAAATCTTTCAAGCTTTTTAATGGCTATCAATGGTGGAAAATATATGAAAGAACATATGAAGATGAAGACGAAAAACAGAAATCTCCTTTCCGTTCCAAAAGTATGCAGCTTACAGATCTCCTTTCCGTTTTAAATTTCGAATCTAATGTGGAATAAATCTATCCCATATTTTGTGGCACTTTTCACGCGCTATAAATGGCAGATTCTGCCTAATTAACAATTGGTATATAAATTGTAGTTAAAGTGTGGATTAGGTGGGTAATATACAAACTATGTACATTTTTTATAATAAGGTTTCATATATGGTATACTTAGGAAAATATTCTTTTGATATTTTGAGTATGTGGGCCCGGGTTGACTTTTTATTAATTTTTATGAATTTATTAAAGATCGAAGTTTTATCAATTTGAATTTTTGCAAGGTTAAAACCTACTTCGGAGAAGGTAAGTATCATGAATAACCTTGACTTGAGAGAATGTTTTGTAAAATAAACTTATGTGCTACATGCTACATATTAGAAGGTGTTATATAATACGAGATGACGAGCATATATACAGACACCAAAATTGTTTCATGCCTGGAGTAGATTTTAGGCCTCTTTATGTGTTGTTTAATACATGTTCTTTTTTTGTAATACATTTTATTTATTTGTTTGGCTACTTAAGCATACTTATTCATCCTAGAAATTATGTCTAACATTCTGATTCTTTATTTGAGCATGATGGACTATTTCGTGTTAGATTATATATTGTAGCTGCAGTCATAATTTATGCACATGCATACATTTCTATATGTTTATCTCTATTGTCCATATGCATCATAAATTCTTATCCCATGTACATGTGCATACATCTCTATATGTGGTTCTCATAAATATGGATTAAGGTTTTGTATGACGGGATATTTTGTGCGGTTAGCTAATTATAACATGGTAGGATATACTGTGCGAATTAATTACTGAGACTGAGACATTAATATTTGATATGGCGCATAAATTTGGATCTATCCATCTGAAATCTATTTTACCTTGGACCATCTGTATAAAGATTTATTATATACATGGATGGCATATTATAATATAAAGTTTGAGTTTTTATCACGAGTAGGCATTCGAAAATCATGTAGGCACATTCGTATTAATGTCATTTCTTGCATATCATTTTCTTGTGCAGATTTGGTGTATTGATTTATGCTTTGATCAGTTTATCTGAATAGCATGCTAGTTATTGTTCTCTTTAACCGTACACCTTATTGTATGTATCGATTGTTTCTTGATTATATCCCTGTGTTTCTATTGATTATGAACTACTCAAGTTATGAAAATTGCACATCATTTTTGTCAAACCTCGCTACTGCTTAATCAATGTTAAATTTGATATTTATTGAATAGACATTATTTTTACTATTCATAATTTATTTCTGCATATTTTTGTGCAAATTCTGGCATTGGTTCTAGTGAAGTTCAAGAGGAGCTTAGGAGCATGATTTGAATATTTTCTCTAAGATAGTGTGCTCGGATTCACAGCTTATGATGTCTCTATCATAACTCGAATTTCAAATGCCTCGAAACTCACCCGAGCCCCTCGGATTTCGTCCAATCCATCTCGAGAAGTTCAAATACCCTCTATGTACTTGTCCAAACGTCCAAAATACATAAGACTATATCACAACTAAAAATCAAGGTGCAAATCAAACATAAGAACTTTAAGAAAACTTCAAGTTCCAACTTTCTTACGATAGTGCCGAATCACACTCGAACCTCTTGGGTTCTAAAATGAATATGCGTACTGAAAGTACAAAAGGGGGAGGTGGGTGAACTATTTATTTTAAACTTAATTGCTATTAGTTGACTAGTTTATCAATTGGTCGACTAGATGTAATGACTATATAATAGTAACAATAGAATTTAAGATATTGAAATTAAATGCAGGAATTAAAAACACCATAATATATATATTGATTCAGATTCAATGTGAATCCTAGTCCAGTTCTCTTGGGTTGTAAAGGAGTTCTTTTCAGTGAATGAATTTCTTCGGGTTCAAAGAGAATGGTGTGATTTACACCGATAGCTCAGTTCCTATACCACTCGTGTCTTTTGATACAATGTCTCACCAGTGTTGTTCTCTCTTTCTTCTAATAACTTGTTGCACAGAAGATCTTAGCACAACTATAATGTTTGTTTGTAGTAGAACAAGGAGAGGGTGTTTGGTTCAATCAAAATATATTTGCTAAGGTGTGATTACAAGTTTAAATACTTTGAGAGAGACTTGAATGCTGGAGAGATTTGCCAACCCAAGAGATTTGATCCTTGGAAAGAGGTTGATTCTTTTCAAGATAAGGTTATTCGCAATGGCTCTAACTGACGAGAAGCTTTAAAAGATTTTTTCCCTTGTGCACGATCCCGAAATCTTGATCCTTCCAGATTTAGACGCTTGATTAAATATTCTGCAAGATCTTCGGTATACTTAATTTATTTGATTCCTTTAATTTAGCCTTGATTGATTCCGTCGATATTATTCTTCCTTTAATTACGCCTGCCTTTCTAGATTGTCTTTGATTGATTCCTTCAATTTTGTATGCCAATATTACAGATCAAATTTACATAATTTGACTTGATTTTACACCTAAATCAACAAAATCGAGACATAATAACCCTGACCTTTCGGACCAATCAGAAAGATTCTACATATTTTCTAAGTAATATAATTAAATTCTAGAGCCTGTTTCAACCATCTTGTGCTTAAAGTTGGCATCAATGTACCTACTAAAATATTCAACACTCCTCAGCAATCATGCTGCTGTCTTTTTCCTAACACTACAATAATGATCCGATGGCAACTAGTTTGACTAAAATTTTTTTAACAAATAGAATAGTAAAAGTGAATCTCATATATATATATATATATATATATATATATATATATATATATATATATATATATATATATATATATATGCGAATATCCAATACTACAAAAAAAAAAACCCCAATTGCTTACGGATTTTACCAACGCCCCGAATTTGTTGGTGTAATAGCAACAAATTGCTAACCAAATGGTAACTAATTTATTTTTCAGAATTTAGTAACAGATTCCTAACGAATCGCCAACCAAAATGTTACTAACTAAATAATTTAGTTGGTAAATATGGCGGGAAAAATAGGCGGCTAATATAGCAACTGCGTACTAATGGATTACCAACTCAAATGTTACCAACAAATATTTTTCGTTGGTAAAATTACCAACGGAGTACATATCCTTTGTTAAATATGGTGTAAAAAATGAAGTATTATTTATCAACAGATTAGTAACGAATTACCAACCAATTATTTACCAACAGAAAGATTTTGTTGCTAATTTTACCAAGTAATTTAAAAAGCATTTGTAAATTACCAACCGAATGGTATCTGTTAGTAAACTTGCCAACTAATACTTAATCGGTTGGAAAACTTTATTAATAGATCTTTTTTTTAATCCACTAGGCAAGAGCCTAGGGCTAGTTTTTTATTAATAATTGAAAATAACATTACAACAACTAGGAAAAGTTCAAATAAGGGATAGTAGCACCGGTATTGAAACCGGGCTATCCTTACCGTACTAATCCTATTGAGGTTTAACAACCTCACTTATTAACAAGCATGCATAAAATAAGAACTTGACATGACTAAATATTTTATGATCATCACAGAGTTTATAACATACTCTGTGATGAGATTACAATTGAGGATACTAATGAAGTCGTAGAGTAAAATGTATAGTACCTAATTGATTGTTGTCCCTTATTTTCCAAACTTGTATAATGTTGAAGTTGTACTTCTATTTCATTGTCCTCCAGTTTGTTCAAAAGGTATTCAAAAATCATCTTTTATTTTTTGAACGGTTGGATTTCGATGACGTATTTGTAGCAGCCTGCTTTTGTTTGGCCGCTCTCATTGGAATTTGCCTAACATTTGATTTCTTGTCCGCACATGTTGCAATTTTCATTAAAATAGCACCTGACTTACTTGTTCCAATGTGGTCGATCACATTGTTTGGTGGTGTATCTAGGAAGTGAATGCATGTGCGACAAGGAGGCTTACTTGGAATGACATCAGGAGCCTCCCACTTGGTCTTTAATTTTCCAACTATAGTGTTTTCAAAAACTGGAGTTTGAATTGCATCCTTGATTACTCTTTCTACTCGATGATTTTCAAAATGGAAACGTTGTTTAAGTGTATTTTCCTGCTCCCTTTTCAAATTTGCGCAACACTTTCCTGCGATCTGAGTTTTATTGTTGGATTTTGGTGTTACTTATTTGTTGGCCATCAATGACCATTGTCCATCTTATCTTGTGTGTTGTCGATTATCAGCAGACTGTAAAGCTGAATTTGGTTGAGCTAAGGCAGCATTAGATACAACATCAGTAGTTGTATCTGAAGAATTGATCACACAGCCTTGTCGGGCCCTGCCATGCTGGTTATCTGTATATTGTCTGAGCAAATTCGTTGCTGTTCCTACTTGCTGTACAGTAGATTGCTGCCCTTTGTATAATTCATTTGAATTAGAATGGTTAGATATAGTCAAAGCTGATGATTTTTTTTTTCATTGCATCTTGCAGTAATGTTTGAAACATGTAGCAGTTTTGGCGCTGTCAGGTTCTGCCCTCGTTGAACTGGTGGAACAGTTGAATTTGTAACATCTTTGGCAGGAACTAGAGAGTCCAAAACTGTATCCTTTTCTTGGCAAAACAGTGTAGGCCTATTTGCATTGTGATGTGCAACCACAGCAGATGCAGTAGCCACATTTGACAGTGCCTGTTCACATGGAACAATGTACTTTGATGAAACAGTATATTTAGTCAGCTGTGTTATGTCAGACTTTGGCATTGAATGAGCCTCTGTAGCTTGACCAATTGGAACAGCATCAATGTTGTGACCTGGATCAGTAGTCACTTTAGGAAGAATCCCAGCCAAAGTTTGTGCAGCTGAAGCAGATTCAATATCCATATTTGACATAGTTTGTTCACTGGGAACATTCAGAATGGATCGAACAGTAGATTTAAATTGCTGTGCTATATCAGCTTTCGTCAGTGAGTAATCTTCTGCAGCTAGAAATTGTCTTGCAGCATCAGTCGCATTAGGAAGAGCCTGTTCATGTGTTAAATCAGTATTTGGCATTGAATGAGCTACTGCAGCTGGACCAACATCATCAATGTTGTGTCCTGGATCAGCAGTCATAACCCAGACAAATTTTCATTGTGATGTGCAGCTGCAACAGATTCAATGTCCATATTTGACATTATTTGTTCACTGGGAACATCATTCGACAATGAGTGATCTTCAGCATCTGGAAATTGTCGTGCATCATCAGTTACATTAGGAAGAAACTGATCACTGGAAACATTCAAATTGGATGCAGGAGATTCAGTAGCCACATTTGGCAGTGCCTGTTCACTTGGAATATTGAAATTGGATGAAACAGCAGATTCACTCTGATGTGCTAAATCAGCATTTGGCATTTCTTCAGCTGGACCAACATCATTAATTTTGTGTCCTCGAACAGCAAGAACCTCAGCATTGTTATGTGCAGCTGCAGCAGATTCAAAAGCCATATTTGACAGATTCTGTTCCCTGGGTACATTCAGACTGGATCAAACAGAAGATTTACAGTGCTGTGCTATATCAGTAATTGGCATTGAATGAGCATGTGTAGCTGGAAGAATTGGAATAGAATCCATATTTTGTCCTTCATCAGCAGTGACGTTAGGACGAACTCCTTCAGTGGATTGTGCTACATTAGCATTTATGAATTCTCTGGCATCACCTTCTAGTTTCTTCAACCTGCCCCGGCCTTCAGATTGTCAATCATGAAATGCTTGTTCATTCACTTCATCTGTACTCCAACGGCACTATTTTACATCATGACCTTGATGATTACAATACGTGCAGTATTTAGGAAGGTTATCAAAAACGATCCGCTGGTCATATTCGACTATTTTTCCAAATTTAATATCAACTATCTTGATCTTTATTTTTGTTGGAAGTTTGTCTAGCAAATTAATCAAAACTTTTACTCGTGCCGTACTCGGTCTCGTTCGATCTTTAGTAGCCTTATCAATTGCTAATGGCTTTCCCACTGCAGCATCGATTGACATTATGGTTTTTTTGCGAAGAAGTTTGCTGGGAGTTCAGGAAAAGAGATCCAAACGACAGCTTTTGACGTTTCTTCACGAGGATTAAATCCCATTGTCCATGGGAATGTCCTAAAGAAGAAATCGTCTCCTTTCACCTTAATATAACCAGTTGATCTTGAAACGACATTAGCAAAATCTTCAAATAGATCAACTCTTACCAGAATATGCCGATATTCTAACTGTCCTATATTGCAATTACCTTTGACATCAAGTTGCTTCGGTATAATCTGTCTCAGCTCCTGAAGCTCGGGTTTTCCGTAGGAGAATTTAATCACAACTGCTTGTTGAAGACCTTCCTCCTTGGTGAATGAATTAACTTCATCTACTGTAAATTCCATAGTAGGTATTCCATGCTCAAACGTAACAGGACAAAGTTCAAGATTTCAGTTTGTTGCGACAGAATGTTGTCGAACAAGTTGCGATGCATAAGTTTGTTTTGTATAATGAGCTGTTTGTTTTTCGATATTGTTTTGCTTGATATTTGTGGATCGAACCGATCGCCTCGGTATGAATATATGCATCTATAGGCGGCCGTCGACCCTCGGCAAGTGCACGATTTATTTCTATTGGTTCGGGCAGTCGCCTCGGCATAACGTGCGGGTGATTATTCTGTGAAAACTTATACTCACATTGTTCATTATTATACACAAAAATAGAAATAGTAAATCATTATAAGAATATGACTTATGCATCTTGCCATAAACTGCTGATACTAGTAGCTTTCTATGCTTATAAAATATTTCATATATTATTTGACCTTAGTAAGTATCAAGTCGACCTCTCGTCTCTACTTTTTCAAGATTAGACGGGATACTTACTTGGTACATGTTACTTATGTGCTCATGCTACACTTCTGTACTTATATGTAGAGGATCTAAGGCAGGTGAATCTGGTTATCACTTGGGTGCGCATCAGTGGGCCATCTGGGACTTCTATGGTGAGTTGCTTCCCCTTCATGACGATCTGCAGCCGAAGAATAGTCTTCTTTAATTTGTAATTTGTTTTCTGTCTATCCTAATTCAGACAGTAGGATAATATAGTATTATTTTGTGTATATTCTACTAGTTCCTGTAGCTTGTGACACAAGGTTCTGGCACACACATTAGTAGACTAGTTTTGGGCTGTATCATTATATGCTTCCTACATTTCTTACTGTATTTGGTTTCTAAAACCCCATTGGGATCCTTTATCTTTTCTTAAAAATTATAATTTTTGATAAACTTGGAAATATTTTCCGCACTTGGCTTGTCCGGCAAGGTTGATGGGCGCCATCATGACCTATTATGAAAATGGGTTGTGACACCAATAAGAGTTTAAGTAGTAGTAAAAGATTCAAGTCGTATATATAAGAGTCCTTCTTAGTCTAAAACCTTCGATTTTTTTTTGTGATGAATATGAGTTATTATTCAATTCTCATTATTTATAGGATCTATGACACTGGCGAGAATGGTACTAAAAATTAAAATATATTAAGTATGAGATTTGACAAACAATTAATCTTTTTTCACGTTGCTTTTTTAATTAATTAATATCCAATAATTATCTATATTTAATTTTATCAAGAAGTTATTTCAATTTTAAGATTATTTATATATAACCTAAACAACTCTAATATTTGACATGGTCAGTGTACGTGCATATCGGCGTGGATAATAATACTAGTTCTAATATTAATTAGAAATAATTTCATTGCATATTCGAACATTAAGTAATTAGCTATAAATTATGTTTGGACCTAGTTTATATTTAATAATTCAAACATGAGTGCATTTAAAATTTTATTTTTTTATACAAATAGTTTGGTGCAATTAAAATTTATTAATTTATATGATAATATAATAACCAAACGATACATGTATAATTCATGTGATTAGTTAGTATTAACATGGTTTAATTAAGAATCAAAAATAAAATTACAAAACTCAAATTAATATTTGAAGATTTTATGGATTTTAAATTTCTAACAATTAAGATTTTTTAAATAAGTCTAAGCAAACAAATTAAAAGACAGAAAATAAGAGTAAGAAAAAAAATTATTTTGCCACTACATATATATATATATATATATATATATATATATATAAAATTAATGAAACACCAAATTAAAGTAATAATTCTCAAAGAAATTACATCGAGTGTACCGCCTAATTAATTACCCCATTTTCTAAATTACACAAATTTCAGGTGTGCATAGAGGGTACGGCCTACCATCCCCACTCTCCTAAAATTACAGAGAACTGGCGCCATTTTAGCTTCTTCTCTGTACCCACGATCACAATATGGCTAATGCTTTCCATTTTCTTTCCCAACTGATAGATAATCTCAGAACAGTCTCTAACAAGTTATCGTTTGGAAGCTTCTCAATTCCACAATTCAATATTCGGTGGGTAAGTGGTAAGTATTTTTTATCAATCTAATTTATCCAATGTATTGTAGATATACGTTGAAAGCTTTTTTGCTCATTATAATTTGGATTTGAGGCCTAATTTGATTACTACTATCTGATGATATTTATAAATTAATAATGCTACTGTAATCCTTTACATTATCAGGAAAGAAAGTTTGTTTGAAAAATGACTTTAAATCGCGAGTGGATATAGAGAAGGTTAACGAGAGGTTTGTATAATCCTGAATTCATAAGGGGTGTTGAGCTATAACAAATAAATGATATGTACTTAATTAAATAATTTTCCACTTCATTCCTCCTATTCTCTTCAACTTGAATTAATTTTCACTTTACAGTGGATTCAGTAAATACCTTGAGATAATTGGCTCGATATTGATTTTTGGACTAATTTTGTAATAACTATACTGCGAAAAACTTTTACAAGTAGAAAATAATATTCTAATTAACAAATATACTCAATGAAATATAATATTTACTAATTCTTATTAATTTCACATGCCTATATGAAAAAATATATTGCTCATAAAAAACATGAAGACATTTCCTCCAACGGAAATTGTTTTTTGAAAACAAAATTAATAAAACTTTACCTAAGATCAACAATATCTCAAGAATAATCAAATAAATTGGTTATATTATAAATTAGAGAAAAAATATTAAAAGAAGTTGATTGTAAAATATAGTTAACATCTTTGCCGCCGAAGGCCTCCAATAACGCTTCAGCTTCAAGCCCCGTACTCCATCGAGCCGCGCTACCAGAGACCCAAGGGGTTGAGAATATCGTCATTTTATTTTATCACCAAAGAACAAACTATAGTATTTTCCTTTATAATTAATAAAAAATAATGGCAAAAATAGCAAGATTTGAAATCAAGATATTTCAAACAAGCAACACAAGTAAAAGAAGACCCCAAAGAAAGTATAGTACATGGTGAAATTATTATATAAAAGGTAGGGTAAATGATAAAATAAAATTATTTAATAATAATGAAGGGTGAAATTGAGAAAAAAATACAAGGTAACGACGCGACCGCACCAAATCGGTCGTTTATAAAGTGACACATTTCGTTGTTATGTAACGACATATTTAACGATACGATAAGATACAATTTTAGTAACAATAAAAAAATATTGTATTTAATGTAACAATACGATACAATGCAATAGGTACAACTATCCAAACAAGCTGTAAGTTATTTGTGGACTTAGTTTATATTTTGTAATTTAAACATGAATGCAATTATTTTATAATTTTTTATACACATATATAGTTTGGTGCAATTAAAATTTATTATTTTATATGATAATTTAATAACCAAAGGTACTTATATATGTCATGTGACTGATTAATCTAGTAGAAGAGTCTAATAAAATAAAATTACTAAAATACTCCAAAAAAATGGAGAATGCGGAAGAATTAAATAAAAAGAAGAAGAAATTAAACAAAAAAGAAGAAGAAATTAAACAAAAAAGAAGAGAAATTAAACAAAAAAGAAGAAGATATATTAAACAAAAAGATAGCCGCCAAAATGTTCCTCTGTTTCTGAAAAAACCTCGCGCGTTTTTTCAACCAGTTTTACGACTCGACAGTTCTATCCACGATCAGCAAATTCGTCCAACTTTTTTTCCCAACTGAAAGATTATCTCAAGCAGCCTCTCATCACAAGCTATCAGTTGGATTCTTCTGATCAATTGCACAATAGATTCGGCTAAGTGGTAAGTCTCTCACAAGTTATTATTTGGATTCTTCTCAATTCCACAACCCACTCGATCGGCTAAGTGGCGAGTGTTTTTTTATCAATCTTATTTTTTCAGTATGTTGTAGATATGAATTGATATGCTTGTGAGCTTCACTTGATTATTTTTTAGTCCTTTGCTATTGGTATGTAACTATCTCTTCCAATCTCTATGTGAACTTTTATTCTGCCATTTTTTGCTAAATATTTGAAAGCTCGTGCTCATTATACGGGGATTTTAGACCTAATTTGATTATTAGTACTCTTATTTTATTGTCGAAAGAATTTTTGTAATCAATAAATGCTACGGTAATCCTTTTACATTATCAGGAAAGAAAGTTTGTCAGAAAAATGACTTCAAATTGCGAGTGGATGTACAAAAGGCTAACGAGAGGTTTGTATAATCCCGAATTCATAAGGGGTGTTGAGCAATTTATCGAGTTTGCAAAAAATCATCGTGAAGGGAGGGATGGTGAGAAACTAAGGTGCCCATGTAATCGAAAAAAGTGTCAGAATAGAAATTTTGAAGATGTTCTTACTGTCCACGAGCATTTATTGCGCTATGGCTTTGTACCTGGATATCATATATGGTACTTGCATGGAGAAAATAAGGTTACGAGAAACATAAATCAACATGAAGAGATGCGAAATTGGGATCAGTCTATGAATACCGAATCCGTAAATGTGGGTGCAATTGATGAGCCTGGATCACCTACTTCATACACAGAATGGTCCTTGACGGCGCTGGCCCCTCATTCGATCCGATTGATAGGGATGAATTACCGAATCCTGTTGCGCATAAATTTTATGATCTGGTAGATTCTGCAAATCAAGAGGTGTGGCTTGGCTGTGAAACACATTCTCAATTGTCAGCTGTTGCACGCTTATTACACATCAAGTCTGAACACCATCTATCTGATAGATGTTTTGATGACATTTGTCAATATGTGAATTAGATGATTCCTCCGGATAACCTAATGCCAGATAATTTCTATGAAACTAAGAAGTTAATGCAGGGAATGAACATGCCAGTAGAAAAAATCCACAGTTGTGTAAATGCCTGTATGATTTATTGGGGAGAAGACATCGAACTTAACCATTGCAAGTTTTGTCGCCATCCCACGTACAAGCCTACTAGGCAAATATTGAATTCAAAGAGAAATCTTGTACCTTTCAAACATATGTACTACTTTCCCCTCACTCCACGATTACAACAGTTATATGCTTCCGACATGACTGCTGCACATATGCAATGGCATGCCGAGCATGAAGTTGAGGAAAATGTGATGCGTCACTGTTCAGATGCGCCCGCATGGAAACACTTTGATAAGATGCATCCATCTTTTGCAGCAGAAAGTCGTAATGTCAGATTAGGGCTATGCACATATGGTTTTCAATCATTTGGACAAACAGGTCAACAGTATTCATCTTGGCCAATAGTTGTGACACCATACAACTTGCCGCCTTGGATGTGTATGAAAGAGTCCTATTTATTTTTGTCGGTTATAGTTCCTATGTAGAAAATCACTCTATCTATGATATGTGCGCTTTGGTGGTATGAGCATGATTTTCAGGTATAGGTTTTGATGAATGACAAACAAATGAAGTCAAGTGTCAAACAACGATATTATATGACAAACAATCGAGATTGAATGTCGAGAAGCATATTGATGACGGAATTGCATAGACAAGCCAAAGACGAGCTCAAATGTTCAAGACCAAAGACCCAAGGCGTAGGTCGTTAAGTAGAACCAATGTAAGAGCAACGTTTAAGTTATCTCGTCTTTTGGCTCAACATAGGTCACATAAATATGCATAAAATTATTTTATTAAATCGTATTTATCATAAACATATTTTAAATACTTCAAACAAAATGATGTTAAAGTTTGCATTTTAGCCAAAATGATTTTTAAACATGTCTTTCAAAACTGGACACATATAATCGATTATCTATTCGATTATGTAAAGACCGCCAAAATTGGAATTTTCAAAAACTGCAAAACAATCGATTATATACTTGTTAACAATCGATTATATCAAGACAGTAATCTGAAGTTTTTCAAAAATAGCAAATAATCGATTATGTATGTTTAACAATCGATTACATTGAGACAGTGTTTAAATGAAATTTTCAAAGAAGCAAAACAATCGATTATCCTTTTCAACTAATCGATTATGTTCAGACCGTTGCCAAAGTGTTGTTTTAAACTTTAAAAAATAATCGATTGTACACAGCTGATAATCAATTATGTTAGCACAGAATCTTAAACTGATTTTTGAACGTTAACGTACAATCGATTATGTTTCATAAACAATCGATTATTCTCCTTAAAATCAGGATATGATCTTTTGAAAGATTTGCATATAATCGGTTATATAGTCTACATAATCGATTATTCTCCCTAAAATCAGGAGACTGTTTTTTGAACGTTGGTCAAATAATCGATTATACAGACCATATAATCGATTATCTGGGCACAAAATCAGCATAATTAATTGTCAATTAAGCAACGGTCATGCACCCTTTTTCACCTATAAAAAGAGGTCTTTTGAGCTGATTTTAAACACACAACACCTCCCAATATTGATATACATATTGACATTATTTGAGCATCATTTTAGAGCTTTTGTTGAGCCATTTGAGAGACAGCTTTGTGTTGTTCATAGAGCTAAATTTGTATCTCTTTATCTACTCTTTTGAGAGAGTCTTGTTGTAAGAAGAGAATGGTGTTTGAGAAGAACATATCTTCTCTTTGATTGTCGGGTTCGCTAAGTACCCTAAGTCTTAGTGGTTGAAGTCTTGTGGTGCGGTATCCACGAGCAAAGTGAAGTCTTGAGGTGCGGTATCCTCGAGCAAGTTGAAGTCTTGTAGAGTGTACATCTACGAGCAATTGTAACGGTTTGTTAGGCACCCGTAAGCTTAATGGAGTTAGTGGAATCTCGAGAGAGTCTCTCGGGGACTGGACTAGCCACAAGTTGTGGTGAACCAGGATAAATTCGGTGCGTTCTTTCCTTGTTATTTTAATTACCGAATTTATTTTATTCCTGCAATTTTAATTCCGCAATATTTATCAATATTCTCGTGCCGCACTATTCACCCCCCCTCTAGTGACGGGCATAAATCCTAACAATTGGTATCAGAGCCGAACTCTCTGAAAGCCTTAACCGGTTGAGAGCGATATATATTTTTTTTGTTGAGAATATTGAACGCAGGAGTGATGAGCGAAGGACACTCCACCCATAGTCCTCCACTCTTTGATGGAAGGAATTACACATATTGGAAAGAGCGGATGAGAATCTTCATCCAATCACATAATTTTCGCTTGTGGCGAATCATCAAGAATGGACAACAAATGCCAACAAAGGAGGAAGATGAATATGACGCCGAGGACATCAAAATGGTTGAACTTAACACAAAGGCCGTCAACTTATTATATTGTGCGGTGAATCCAGATGACTACCGGAAAATCTCTTGTTGCACAACCGCAAAGGAAATGTGGGATAAACGCGAGATCACTTATGAAGGTACGTCTCAAGTCCGAGAAGCTAGAATTGATTTTCTAACACATGAATATTAAATCTTTAAAATGGAGAAGGAATCCATCGGTCATATGTTCGAACGATTCTCAAAAATCGCCAACGACCTTCATGCTCTCGGGAAAGTGTACACTAACAAAGATCTTGTTCGAAAAATCCTACGGAGCCTCACTCCTGAATGGCGTTCCAAAGCCGATGCCATCCAAGAGTCAATAGGAATCACGGATATCACAATTGATGGACTAAGAGGTAACCTCAAAACTTATGAAAGTACAATTCTTAATCCCTATCTTAGAAGTAGAAGTTCGAATTTCGCCTTCAAAGCATCATCTTCAAAAAGTGTAGAGGTAAGTGATTCGGAAAGCGATGATGATATTATTTCCAATGATATAATTGAAAAGTTTTATAAGTTTATGAAGAAGGAATAAAGAAGGAAGAACCAAGTCCTTCATGCCAAAATTGTGGAAAACTTGGCCACACCAAATCACATTGTCCAAAACCCAAGGACAAGAAAAAGAAGAAACATCATCGGCGCGTGACATGGGATTCAGACAGCTCGGGCGATGAAATTGCCGCATTATGCCTCATGGCCAACGAAGAAGAAGAGGTAAGTAATTCTAACTCTCACTCATTTGAAGAATTGCAAAATGCATATGATGAATTATATGGTGAATTTGTTAATGCGTCCAAAACAATAAAAGAATTGAAGAAAACACTTTCTTTGCAAGAAAAAGATTTTGAGAAAAAACTTTCTTTGCAAGAAAAAGATTTTGAAAAACCATCTTCTTTGAAAGAAATAGATTTTGAAAAATTGACTAATGACATTAGTGCTCTTAAAAATAAAATTGATGTTTTAGAAAAAGAAAATAAATTTTTGGAAAATGACAATGTTGATTTTAAAAATAAGATCAAGGAATTGAATGAAGCTTCTTCAATTGATCAATGTTCAAATTGCTCTTCTTGTAGTTCTTTGAAAACAGAACATAGAACTTAGGAACGCACTAGAAAAACGTAGTGTTGATAATCCTAAAACAAGTGAAGAAATCAAAAAGGATGTTAGAAATGAGGTTAAACCACCTAGAAATAATTCTAGAAACTTTACTAATGAGTCTAAGATTAATTATTTTAGACCACCTAGAAACAACTCTAGGAATTTCACAAATGAGTCTAGAATGAATAACTTTAGACCACCTAGAAACAACTCTAGGAATTTCACAAATGAGTCTAGAATGAATAATTTTAGACCACCTAGAAACAACTCTAGGAATTTCACAAATGAGTCTAGAATGAATAATGTTAGACCACCTAGAAATGACTCTAGGAATTTCAACGCTTCTAGGAATAACAAATTTAGATCACCTAGAACGCATTTGGCTCAACCTAGACACATGCACAATCCTAATGTTATATGTCATTATTGTAACCGAGTAGGACACATTGCACCCGTATGTTTTGCTAAACATAGAGATTCATATTTTGATTGTGATTATTATTTGTCTAACCCCCAAGGACCCAAAAGAAGTTGGGTGCCAAAAACCTATTTTTAGGTACTTTTGCAGGTGTGCTTGAAGACTACAATATTGTAGTAGATGCACCAAGCACGAAACCTTAATGCATCGAGGGGGAACGTCGGTTAGTTATCGTATTTTCGATAAAAACGTAATAGCTGATATGTGCTAACAATTGATATTAATGATTGACTCATGATTCGATAAGTTTTTATTTTGAATAACAATTGGTATCAATTAGTTTTATATTAAATGATTGATTCATGTTTTGATGAATATTTTGAGTTTAAATAAACAGTTGGTATATTTGCGAAAAATGACCGTTATTATGATTAGTATGCTTTTACTAACATTTAGTATCATTTGATGTTGATATGATTTTGTTTCTAACAATTGGTATCGTCAATAGTTTAATTAACAATTGGTATACTCTTTTTGCTAATGCCAAAAGGGGAAAGAATTTAGGTAATATGCATGCTTTAATTGAGGGGGAATACTCAATTAAGGGGGAATTATATTGAATTGTTTGCATAAATTGTATGTTGAGATATAGCATGAATTTAGGGGGAATTCGATATGCATATCTCCTATTGTTTGTCATTATCAAAAAGGGGGAAATTGTAGAAAATCACTTTATCTATTATATGTGCGCTTTGGTGGTATGAGCATGATTTTCAGGTATAGGTTTTGATGAATGACAAACAAATGAAGTCAAGTGTCAAACAACGATATTATATGACAAACAATCGAGATTGAATGGCGAGAAGAATATTGATGACGGAATTGCATAGACAAGCCAAAGACGAGCTCAAATGTTCAAGACCGAAGACCCAAGGCGTAGGTCGTTAGGTAGAACCAATATAAGAGCAACGTTTAAGTTATCTCGTCTTTTGGCTCAACATAGGTCATCATAAATATGCATTAAATTATTTTATTAAATCATATTTATCATAAATATATTTTAAATACTTCAAACAAAATGATGTTAAAGTTTGCATTTTAGCCAAAATGATTTTTAAACATGTCTTTCAAAACTGGACACATATAATCGATTATATAGAATAGATAATCGATTATGTAAAGACCGCCAAAACTGGAATTTTCAAAAACTACAAAACAATCAATTGTATACTTGTTAACAATCGATTATATCAAGACAGTGATCTGAAGTTTTTCAAAAATAGCAAATAATCGATTATGTATGTTTAACAATCGATTACATTGAGACAGTGTTTAAATGAAATTTTCAAAGAAGCAAAACAATCCATTATCCTTTTCAACTAATCGATTATGTTCAGACCGTTGCCAAAGTGTTGTTTTAAACTTTAAAAAATAATCGATTATACATAGCTGATAATCGATTATGTTAGCACTGAATCTTAAACTGATTTTTAAACGTTAACGTACAATCGATTATGTTTCATAAACAATCGATTATTCTCCTAAAAATCAGGATATGATCTTTTTGAAAGATTTGCATATAATCGATTATATAGTCTACATAATCGATTATTCTCCCTAAAATCAGGAGACTATTTTTTGAACGTTGGTCAAATAATCGATTATACAGACCATATAATCAATTATCTGGGCACAAAATCAACATAATTAATTGTCAATTAAGCAACGGTCATGCACCCTTTTTCACCTATAAAAAGAGGTCTTTTGAGCTGATTTTAAACACACAACAGCTCCCAATATTGATATACATATTGACATTATTTGAGCATCATTTTAGAGCTTTTGTTGAGCCATTTGAGAGACAACTTTGTGTTGTTCATAGAGCTAAATTTGTATCTCTTTATCTATTCTTTTGAGAGAGTCTTGTTGTAAGAAGAGAAAGGTGTTTGAGAAGAACATATCTTCTCATTGATTGTCGGGTTCGCTAAGTACCCTAAGTCTTAGTGGTTGAAGTCTTGTGGTGCGGTATCCACGAGCAAAGTGAAGTCTTGAGGTGCGGTATCCTCGAGCAAGTTGAAGTCTTGTAGAGTGTACATCTATGAGCAATTGTAACAGTTTGTTAGGAACCCGTAAGCTTAACGGAGTTAGTGGAATCTCGAGAGAGTCTCTCGGGGACTGGACTAGCCACAAGTTGTGGTGAACCAGGATAAATTCGGTGCGTTCTTTCCTTGTTATTTTAATTACCGAATTTATTTTATTCCTGCAATTTTAATTCCGAAATATTTATCAAAATTCTCGTGCCGCACTATTCACCCCCCTCTAGTGACGGGCATAAATCCAAACATCCTGGACCGAAGAACCCTAAGCAAAAGCTTGATGTTTTCTTGCAGCCTTTGATTGCAGAACTAAAACAATTGTGGAGTACAGGTGTGGACACATATGATATCTCCAAGAAGCAAAATTTTAACATGCGATCTCCTTTGATTTGGACAGTTAGTGATTTTCCTGCATATTCGATGTTGTCTGGATGGGGTACTGCGGGTAAGCTAGCATGTCCATATTGTATGAAGAATACAGATGCTTTTACTTTGACTAAAGGTGGAAAACAGTCATGGTTTGACAATCATCGTAAGTTACTACCACTGGATCATCCATACAGAAATAATAGAATATCATTTAGAAAAAATAAAGTGGTCCGAACGCATCCTCCCCCGATACGGTCAGGTGATGATATATTGAAGGAGATAAATGAATTGGGGTTGAAAAAGGTGACAGAGCTTGGGGCTAATATTGTTAATGGCAAAATTAGTAAGTTTTCGGGTTGGAAGAAAAGAATTATATTGTGGGATTTGCCGTATTGGAGTACAAATCTGATCCGACACAATCTAGATGTTATGCACATCGAAAAAAACTTTTTTGAGAATGTGTTCAACACAGTGCTGGACGTAGATGGTATAACAAAAGATAATGCCAAATCTAGAGAAGACTTGAAAGAGTTCTGCCGACGCCCTGAATTACATACCGTTGGTGACGAATATCCGAAAGCTTGCTATACACTAGACAAGAAGTCGAAAAAAGTGTTGTGTGAATGGGTGGAGAATCTCAAATTTCCAGATGGATATGTCTCAAATATGGGAAGGTGTGTGGACATGAAAAAACATAACGTATGAAAAGCCACGATTGTCATGTATTCATGCAAAGATTGGTCCCTATTGCGTTTTGTGAGCTATTACCACAAAAAGTTTGGGAACCACTTGTTGAGATGAGCCTTTTCTTTAGGGATCTCACTTCAACAACAATTCGGGAAGAGGATATGGTTAAACTTCAACAAGAAATACCTGAAATTCTTTGTAAATTGGAGCGTATATTCCCTCCCAGCTTCTTTGATTCAATGGAGCATCTCCCCGTGCATCTTGCTTACGAAGCAAGGATAGCAGGTCCGGTGCAATATCGATGGATGTACCCATTTGAGAGGTAAAATTTCATCTTTCTGCTTGTATCTTTATAGTTGCTATTTATAGTTGTATCTTTGTAGTTGCTGTTTATAGTTGTATCTTTGTTGTTGCTGTTTATAGTTGTATCTTTATAGTTGATGTTTGTACTTGTATCTTTATAGTTGCTGCCCTGCATCCAAAACTGGATTAGTTACCTCAATTTTCTGTTGTCCAGATTTGATAGTTGTTGTTGTTCGATCAGTAGCAGCTGGATTAGTTACCAGATCCTATAAGTTGTATCTTTATAGTTGATGTTTATACTTGTATCTTTATAGTTGTTGCCCTGCATCCAAAACTGGATTAGTTACCTCAATTAACTATTGTCCAGATTTTATAGTTGTTGTTTATAGTTGCTGCCCTGCATAGTTGTTCTCAAACTGAACAGAGCATTCACAAAGCATATTGTTCTCTTATTGAGGAAGCAGAACATTTTGTGTTTTTTGAATTGCAAGGCATTCTGCTACTGGTTTATATGAGGGGTCAGCTTTAAGTGCTTTCTGATAGGACTGCATTGATTTAAATTCAACATAAAGATTTAACTGGAATTATAAATGCAGCAAAAGAAGCTCTGATTAGTTATAAGCTTCTGATTCAAATTCAACATAAAAATTAAGTGGATTATATATGAAACAAGAGATAGCTTCGATTAGTGATATACGTCATCATAAAGATTAAAAGGTAAAGATTCACCAGATTAATTTAAAGCAGCTCGTGTGCAAAAAGAGCACACTTCATTACTTATGCAATAAATTAATGAAGCTTCATCGTTCCCTTAATTAGATGTCCATCAAGTTCTAATCCTGATAACTATTTCCAGCTATAATAACTAAGCAATGGAACTAAAAACATGTAGAATATATTCTTTGGAATATGACTGTTTCACTGAAATTTCAACTTTAGCTTATCTTCACTTGCCTTAACTAAGTAATTGAGATGATGAATCCTTGTTTGAAGAATAATAATAAAAATTGTTCACTAAGAGAAGTTCTTTTGAATTCTCTGTTACATAATGATTTGTTTACATCATTTCTTATGATAGTCTAGAACTTCTACATACTTAGAATGGATGACCTATTTTAAGTAATTTGGTGAATAACTCATACTAACTTACTGCCTAACGAGAAAATTTGTAAAGAGAAAGTATTCTGTTAAGGTCTTGCCTTATTTGTAGGGTAACAGTGATCATACCCATGGGAGTTTGAGTTTACTTATTGTTTAAATATAGATATATTCCTAAACCTTCGCCATAAAATATATGAATTACTGGGCATACAGGGTCACAGTTCGACTGCACCTAGATTATCTTGACCGCCATCAGGGACTTCAGTAGGTTTCCTGTTGTTACTATCAAGTCACAAGTGTACAGAAATCAAGTTTTGAATAATGGAATGAAACAATTTGCTGCTCGATCTTGCCTGCAATTAATAAATTGGACCGTTTCTCACTTTGTGTGTTATCCTTCTGCGTATTTCTTTCATTTAAACACTATTGTACGTTCCTGAATGGTGCGAGTTGCTGCTCCACTTGCTTTGCATTGTATCTCTTGACAGATACTCTTTGGAAATTTTTAATATCTACAAACCAGTTTCTTGTTCTACATGTTCATTATATATCTTCACGTTTTAGTCACTTCTTTATGAACCATAGGTGTGCTAATAGCTGTCATTAAATTCAAAAAAGCAGTAGTTTATTGTAATCTTCTGCTCCCAGAAACCCTTTTAATTCAGACTTCTTATTTGAGCTTATGTGTTATTTCCAGGAACCTTCGGAAATTGAAAAATAATGTTCGAAATAAGGCACAAGTTGAAGGATCAATATGCAACACGTATTTAGTTGAGGAAGCTTTATCTTTTTTTCACACTACTTTGAACCTCATGTTTACACAAGGCATAGGAAAGTTCCACGGAACGATGATGGTGGTACAAGGGAAAAAGATGAGCGCGATGGTAATCTTTCTATATTTACATATCCAGGTAAAGCATTTGGGAGATGTAAACCAAGATATATGACTGAAGAAGAACTTGATCTAGCTCATATTTATGTTTTATTAAATTGCCCAGAAGTACACCCATATATTGAGTAAGACTTCAAGCTTTTGTTTTCATTTGTAGATTAGCAAAATCATCAAAACCTTAATAAAATATTTTCTTGGATGTGATTCAAAGAATTTTTATTGACTCCCTTCGTCAAAATTTCCTACAAATTACGGAGAAGGAGTGGATAAGAAACTTGATGAAGATTTTGCATCATGGTTTAAAAGATATGTGAGTACTTGTATATCCTTCCACTTATACTTACCTCACTTATAAGAACTCTAATTATTTTTCTTTTATAGGCACGCGTCCATATAGATAATCAGTTCATCAAGGCCCTTGTAGAAGGTCCATGTCGAACAACACAACCATGGACTGGTTATACAGTTAACGGCTTTAAATTTCACACTAAAAGCCGGAGTTCTTCTAGATCATCTAACAACAGTGGTGTATGCATAAAAGGAACTAATTATAGTGCAGATGATAGTGACTACTATGGCGTGCTAACTGATATCCATGAATTGGAGTACAAGGGTAGTGAGTATATAAAGAGAACTGTTTTATTTAAGTGCGAGTGGTTTGATCCCACACCAAAGGCAGGAATGAAGATTCACCCACAATATAAACTTGTGGATATCAACCATGAAAAGAAGTTAAAGAAGTATGAACCATTTGTTTGGCAATGCAAGCGGCTCAAGTGTATTATACAACTTATCCTAGCTTACGACGTGATAAGAGTGAGTGGTGGGCTGTGTGCAAAGTAAAAGAACGGGGTTTGGTGGACATGCCTCCATCATCTTCACAGTCAACTCCGACAGATGGTGTTGAGCCATTCCAATCTGAGGAAGTTGGTTTAACATTTGATGTGGTACCTATCGATGAAATTATTCTCCATACTGATCCAAATGGTGGATTCATAAACATAAGAGACGAGGATGATGATTTAGATGATGAGGTAGAACTTCATGTTGAATTTGGATCGGAAGAAGATGAAGATAAGGATGAGGATAATGAGAATGAAGAGCTATATGATGAAAATGACAGTGAATAGAGTCAAAGTGCTTCAATCTCTTCAATTATAGAGTCTGAATGAATGAAACATAGTATATAATTTATTTTTAGTTTTTAGTTTTTAAGAAAAAGTTCATGGATTTCAGATTTTATGGGTTCTTGTTTTTTTTAACTTAAGTAAATTTGTTCTTTTTTAGATGTTTGTCTTTTGAAATACTTTATAAAGTAAATTTGTTCCTTTTTAGATGTTTGTCTTTTGAATCTGCCATGTCTAGAATAATACTTGTATGCCTTATTTTTTTCAAAGCGTTTTGTTCTTGGAGTAATATATCATTTAATTACTCTTGGAATAATATATCAATTATTGTATCCAATTAGATTTGACAATGATTCATTAAATATGTTATTTGTTCATCTGCATCTGGCTTTGGTATCGCAGATATGGCACCTAGGGGAGGTGGAGCGCGTAGATATGCTGAAAACAGGAATTCAAACACACCTAGATCTCGTGAGATGTTGAGTCCCACATCTGATCAGTCACCCGAACCTGATCAGTCACCTGAACCTCCAATTACAGAAACACCACATTTGGATGCAACTCTAAGCAGATCCTTACCATCTTCTTCTTCTGATCTTGGTACACCTGCATATGAAATCCGATCAGCAAGTTCGTCCAACACAATTGGCGGTAACCGTATCCCAATTACAATCGTCCCTGGAGGGTAAGCGTAAAAGTGTCACTTGTTTATATTTTTTTAAAATTTTTGTTTCTTGCTTATCTGGTATGCATTAGTGCATCTCAAATGCTTCTTGAAAGAATATGAAAGGCATAAATGTAATAGAGTAACAACATAATTCTTTTCTTATTTACTTTAGCCAACTGGACCCGGGCAATGACGTCGCTCAGTCTGTCACAAAAATCTTCAAGGAGAAACTGGATCCTGAAGGACATAATTGGAAGTCTGTTACACCATAGACAAAAGACTTCTATTGGGAAGAGTTTAAGGTAAAGTTATAGTATTATAAGATCAATAATATTTGGAGTTCCTTTATCTTTCTTGAGCCGAGAATTTACTACACTCGGTATAAGTTGTTTTTGTTGTTATTATCAATATCTTGTGTTATTTTCATTTGATCTTCTCAAACAGAAACGATTTCAGTGGGACACTACAATTGAAGGTTCCGTAAAGGATAAGTTTATGAGCAAATGTGCAGAACGATACAAGGGTATGTTATCTGAAGCAAGAAGTTGTGAGAAGAAGCGCAAAACTATTCCAGTATCTATTTGGGACAGCTGGAAGCCTCACTGGGAGACTGAGGCTTTTGAAGCCAAGTCTGTGCAATGCTCAAGGAATCGGCTAAGTGAAAAAGGTGGTAAAGGTTCTGGTCCCTCACGCCATACAGGAGGCTCCAGAAGTCACCGAGAACATGCAAGACAAATGGTATATTCCTTTTTTATTAGCTTAGTTATAATATCTCCAAAGCTAGTGATTATGTATTAATATAGTGAACGTGGTTTTCAATTCTAGGCTAAAGAACTGAGAAGACCAGCTCATCCACATGAGCTTCTGAAGAAGACACATGTCAAGGCGAACAAGGAGTTTGTGGACCAGAAATCTAAGAGCACCTATGTAAGTTACTTCTCCCATTTTTGCTGTGACGTTTGCTACTTTGATTGCGATGGACATTTAATTTTAACATATATATCTATAGTAGTCAGTGTCACAATTTATAGGATTAGCACAAAGCATGCGAGATGTTACTTAAGAGTCAAAGAATTGATGATAATTGAATGTCATTTTCCAGTGGAAAGCATTCTTCTGATTTTGCGAATATTCAATATTCCGTCTAAGGGTCCCAACTACAGGTTATATATACAACCTTTTACTTGCTCAATAATTTGATATGTCTTCACATGCTGTTTTTACGTTCTGGCAACTGGTTGTACCGGTGTTGTAAATAGCGCTTGCCTCAGCGCTAATAGCGTGAGGCGAGGCGATGCGAGCTGCCATCGGTATTTTACAGTGTGGCATAGCATTTTCAAATAAGCGAGCGCCTCTGCCTTTGTACCGTGTGGCGACATGTAGTATGAGGCGACCTGTAGCGTCCCTTTTTTCCAAAAAGAAAAGAACAAGGCAGTAACAACGACCTATTTAAACAAAAAATTAGGATTCACGATTTCTTTACTCTTTCTCCTTCAAGTCGACATCACACTATTGGTTTAAAGCATAGTGGAAGACATGTATCAAGATAATCTCCAAGGAAAAGTGAATCTGATAGTTGTCTTGTGACTGTGACAGAAGTGATTGAGCCTGATGTTTTTTCTGCTCCAAGTGACCATTTGCAGTTACACTGGTCCTTTATGGACAGTTGAGGTATCTGGTGAATGAACAGGACAGATTATTTGATTTCCCATATAACTGTTGTGTTATGGTTGAACCTCCAGTTTGTTGTCGATTGATATTCGGTGCTGATTCAGTGAGATTTATTTCCTGGAAGGAGGTGCAAATGTTCTGTATTGTTGTTGGGACTGGTGGATCAGATTGCACTTTAGTGTACATGAACTGTAGAATAACCTGAAGCAACTGGCACAATTTCAACAAGAATGAGCACAAAGAGTGCTGATACCACTTATTGAAACTGCACCAGTTGTACAAGTGTATTCCAAATACCATGTGAGAATGAAAGCTAGATAATAGAGCAATCAAGAAGGATCCATCAGTTGAGTGAGTGGTTGCCTGCCTAGTTGAGTAAATAGGAGCACAGTTGTTGTTTGCTGGTGGTTGATGCGTCTCCAGTGAACTTCTCATGCTGTTCTTCATGTCAGCCATAAAGGTTGACTGGACAATGTTGTACAGATGCCCATCTTGAAAGGCTCCATGAAGGTTGAATGCTGGTAGTGCACTGCAGTATGTTTCTTAGGTTCCTTCAAACCACTGTTTAGTAGCTGTAATTCAAATTAGTATCTGGTGAGATTGCTATGCTGTTTCAGTAGTATTTTTGTATTCCTGGAGGCATGTATGGATGAATAATTGGTGCAATTGGTACAGTTTCATCAGATTGAGCACATAAGTGCTAATACCACTGATGGAAACTACACTTGCAGAGTTAAACACAATTGTACCTGCAGATATGAGTATTATCAGATGCAACTATACAGCAGGACCATATAGGCTTGCTTCTTTGTTCCTCAAGTAGTGGTTTTCTGTTGATCTCAAACTCTGTAGGTTGTTTCTGCATTGTGTAAAATGTGGTTGATGTTCTCCTGCAGCTCATAAGGTTATAGGACATGATTCGGATGAAGTATAGGAAATACAGTAACCAAAATAGAATGGATACACATTTTCTGAATGTGGTACATATGCAGCATTTAACTGAACCTCTAGTTTGGATGCCGTATGATTGTACTGACTGGATTGCCTCCAATTGGTTGTCTTCCAGTTCAAATGACTACAAAATCTCCACTTATCAGAACTTGCATAGAGAATGAATTCTGATGCTCAATTTTTTCTATCGACTGGGAATTAATTGAGTTTAGCTCATTTATTGACATTTGAGTTTTCAGTTTTGTTACCTTTTATGACTGTGTCCTTGATGTTTTCTCTGTCAAAGTTATTATTATAGAGCTTATATCATTTTCTTTTTGTCCAGGACGCCATAATGTCTAAAATTCTATCTGCATCTCAGCCTGAAGATGGGTCCAGTGAGCCTCCTGAAGTTGATTTCTCACAAATATATTTGGAGGAAGTCGGTGTTAAGAAGACGAGCATTTATGGTCTTGGTTCTCAAGCTCCTTTCTATGGGCATGTTGGTGCTTCCTCCAGCTCGATATCTCCACCTCAAGATCTAGACTTCAATACTCGGGTGAGTGAATGTGTAGGACATCGTTTGCAAGAAATTAAGGAAGAGATGAAGCATGAGATGAGATCTGAGATCAGAGAAGAGATTAGACAAGAAATGAGAGAAGAAATGCGTGAAGAAATGAGACACGAAATGCAGCAAGAGGTGCGCGAGCAAGTTGATCAACTACTCCAAAACCGTCTGTCGGTCCTCATAGGTGGCTTACCTACACCGCCTTCTCGTAGACACGACTCGTCGCCAGATGACACGAGTTGTATTTAGATTTATGTTAGCTTCTTTTATGTTAGACACGTCTTGGATTCTGCAACTCGTCGCCAAATGACACGAGTCACATTTAGATTTATGTTAGCTTCTTTTATGTTAGACACATCTTGGATTCTGCTTTCAACTTCATGATAGATATTATTATTTATAAAGTTTTAGCATGTTTTTATTTTGTTTTCGTTTTTTTGGGATCTTTTAATGCTTTAAATGAATATTAATACAATTATTATAACCATATTTGTTAATGAATTTAAAATTTATTTGTAAATTGCCTACAATTTACTAAATAGAAATTTTCTATAGACAAAATTACCAACCGATTGCCAATGTATTTTTAAAAATATACTATCGAATTTACCAACCAAATTGGTATCCATTAGTATAGTTGCTAACATGATACTAATGAAATTTTTCTTGTTACTATATTTACCAACCAATTACAAACACAATTTAAATAATCAAAAACCAATTTTACTAACTCAATTTTTATATGTTAGTAAATTTACTAACGAACTTCCAACTGAATTTTTGTTAGTAAATTTACCAACGAAAATCTTGGACTCAAGATTCAAAAATTGCCAACAAATTTATTTGGTGTTTACTAACTAATTTTTAGTTGGTAAGTTTACCAACCAATTCAATATGGTTGGTAAAATTTACCATCAAGCCTTTTAGCAACAGACCAATTTCCGTTGATAATCGGTTAGAAGCCAAAATACCAACTAATTTGATCAATTTACCAACATTTTTTCGTTGGTAATTGAGTTTTTTTTTTTGGTAGTGCAACCAAGAGAGAGAGCAGATCAAACACCTCGACTAATGAACTGGTGATATATACTATATTTGTTTGTTGTGATGTTTACCATATGTAGAGTTTTATATTATATGATGTGACGGGATCTTAAATATTTTCGGAGAAAGAATGTTACTTTGGAGTATTATATGAGTTTTATGTTTTAGGTCACAATCCAATAAGTAATAATGGAATACTAGGGAAAAGGTTCTGTTTTCTAGCGTAGGTCAACCATAATTCTCTACAGACAAATTAGTAAATTTAGGGGGGGGGGGGGGGGGGTAGAATAGCACCAACTGGTGTGTCATTAACGTTAATCAAGTTTCGATGAAGAGAAAAATGGTATATTGTGTTTGCAGTAAGTTCAAAATTGTGCGTTGTTTAATATAATATTCTCTCTATAAATCTTATCGTATCTGAAAGATTAAAATTCTAAAAGACGTCACTTCATTACCGGATATATTCAGTTTGAACTCATGAGAGGTTATATTCATCCTCCGAAGTCCTCTTGATTTATGTCTTTAACAGGTGTTTATCTGTAAAACTCTATAATTAAATTTGATACGTAGTTTATAGATAAATGAACTAATTTGATATAAAAATAATTAAAAAATAAGATTAACAATGAGATTTAGCAATTGAAATTGAGGAAGATGACAAGCTTGATTCGAGCGCAATGTCTCGAAAGACAAAAGTTAAAGCAATGATAAAGAACAAGTAAAGTTGTTTAATTGAGAGCAAAAGTAAAATAGAACATACGTTTGCAAGGAATTTTCGTATTACAATGGTTGATGAGCCTACTCTTTATAGCTTTACATAGGAAAACAAGATCCTAGGATCAAGCTCCTCTTAAATGATACTCCCTCCGGTCCAAAATAAGTGATTTTTGGTATTCTTCTTGTTGTCCAAAGTAAGTGATTTTTCCAGATTTCAAGAATGAATTAATTATTTTTTTCTACATTGTCCTTGGAGTAAATAGTGTTGGAATATGTGTTAGAAGTATTTATGTGAGATAGCAAAGATTAATATGTGTGAATTTATTTTGGACCGGAGGGAATAATAAAAGAGCCATTAATAAAACAAGATCTGTGAGGGTCACTCATTTAATATTACAGAATATTCTTAGATTGAATGTTATTCGATACAAGTACTTGATCTTCTCCCTTGACCATGCTCCCCTCGGGATATACCCGCCGTTGATTGAATTAGTTGTATCCGGTATTAGTCATTACTTGACTTGATTTTTATCTATTTTTGGTTTCACATGTCATGCTACCATTTGACCATTTATTATGAACCAATTTTATTCCATACAAATAGTCTCTCTACTTTTTGTTGATATTTCTTTGTGTTATCGGAAAGTTGGTGAAGATTCCTTTCTTAGCGGGAAAGTTCCTGAGCAGTCTCTGATGCTTGAAAAAACGCTCGTTTTCTCGCATTTAATACCCCTGAACACGTGTTGCAATACGATTCAACAAATCTATTCGCCGATTTTTGTAGTAATCATGACAAAAATTTTACCATCTATAACTTCCTTTCTACTCATTATTTTGCTTCTTTACTTCCAAAATTTTCATAATTCTTTCTTCTTCTCTGCATTCTCTCTACATTTGCTTAGAAAATTTTCCTTCTTCTCCAACTATCTTAACAAAAAGTTTTACAAGCCCTTTATTATAATGGTTTCTCTCACTATATTATTCCAGAACCCTGGTCTTCTCTTTGGTGGAGGCCCAAAGAAATACAAGGGCAAGGAAGCCGATGTCGTTTATGAACCTCCCACTATAAGCATTATCATATCAAAACATCTTAGTACTGTTGATGACTTCCAAGAGAAGGCCACTTCTGCATCTTCACAGACTTGGGTTGTTAGTAGGTATCCCTCATTCATTCGGCATTCTAGTATTCCGACTGTGAAGGAGGACTTCAACTGCCCCAATCTTGAAATCTTTGCCTCATATATGATAGAGCGGGTTACCTTCACCAAGAAGGGTTTTATGTATGCCTATACGTATATCTTTACCTTAGGTCCATTCTCCCTAGGGTCGAATAAAGGGCTATACCCCATTATTTTGGACATTTTCCATCGGTATAATATTTTCTTAGCACAAGTAGGCCCATCAGTATGGAAAATGGTTTGCCTTCGTTGGTGATCACGCCCAACTCTAGCCTTAAAAAGGATAAGCGGTCGCTAAAAATATAATCCGGTCTAAAAGTCTGGAGTCGAATCCCACAGAGAACTAAGGCTTAGATGTATCTGTTTAATATCACTAAGAAGACAAGATTGAACAATTTTCTAAACTATAAAGATTGATATTTATATTTTTATGACTAATTAATTAGCAAATACTAGAAAATGGTAAAATTATCAACTAACTAGACTAAGGGTTGGAGACTAAATTAAGGAGGTCTAGAGTAATGATTTTCCCAGTTGTCGAAATCCTTCTAGCTATGTTCCTTACAAGTTTCGCCAATGTATTGTCTACTGATCGTGATTACGTTAGATGTTGAAATTCTCTCTCAAGTAACTGCAACAATTTACTGGACATATTCTCTCGAACTACGCTAATAGACTTTATCTAACCGCTCATTATGACCACATCAAGATTTTGTTATTTCTAAACCTGCCTTTAAACCCAATATACTGATTTCTCATATACGTTAGGAGCAACGTTGTTCAACAACTACCTAAATTTTTACTCTTTCTTAAACAGTACACACTAAATAGGAACATTCAATTAATGTCAATTCAATCAACAACAACAAACACGTAGTTGAACAAGTAGAGAAATCCTATGGCTCAATTATATAAAACACAACAAGAATTTATCTTACAAAAAGTTCTATCAAAATCCTAGAAAAAGAATTAGCTATTTATAGTAGTATGTAAAACTACAATATCAAAAATCATAACCAGCAATGAAAAATAGGAAGAGGAAGGAAAACCTTGTTGAAGAATTCCCTGCCTTGCTCCTGTTGTGTCTCTGCCTCCTTAGGTCGAATTTGTGTAAAAACTATGTCCAACCCTCCAAAAATATTTTTCCATGTATATATACCAAGTAGGGTCGGGCCGAAACAATTATACTTTCTCATACGCAAAAAAGGATAATATTTCAAGTTTGTACTGCCGCGGCCGCGGTCAACCACAGTAGAACCGCGGTATATGGCCGGTATACTTTCTTAGCCCGCCTCAGGTCCGTGGTCGCGGTTTCAACCGTGTTGTTTACCCTGTTCTATTTAGAATTTGGAAAAATGTAAAACATAAAAGTTTTATAGTTTTGAGTTAGCTTTCCAACGATATATTTTGGAGCCCAAATAGAGTTCTGAATGTTATGTGCATTTTACTAGATAGTGCATAATATACCTACTCGATTCTTTATTTTGTTGCTTTATCATCCGTTGATCCTCAAATATGATCCCGAATTAATTTCTTGGGCTTTTACTCAGATTTCAAAGCTCCAAATCACTTGAATTCATTCCATAACATCTATAAAGCTCGAAATCACACCTACAAGGCATAAAACACGCCGTTAGTGCAAAACACTAGTGATTAAAGCGCAAACTCAACTAAAGTGCAGTAAATTAGAGTGTAATAATCGACTAAAATATGTAATTATAGCCTATCATCAACACCCCACACTTAAACCATTGCTTGTCATCGAGCAATTAAATTATAATTTTGTATAGGTACGACCTTTTTAAACAATTTTACTAACTCATCACACCAAGAGTAATTAAAATAGGCTGAGCAAAAAAACGTAACATATTCACCTCAAGATTTGACTCACAAGTACCACACAATATTCAGAACTCACCCACTTACCCTAACATAGAGGTCACTGACATTACCTTTCCTTTATGAATCAAGTGCCCTCACACAATAAAAAAGAGTAGTTCCACACAATAAAATTTTAAGAACACTTAGGAACTCAAGAGAGAAAGAATTCACTCACTCTCCGAAATAACATTCATATGCCACAAAAGATGCACCATAAGCTTGTCCGTAGTGTATTACTCCACTAATAGAGCTCATTCAATCTCGGATCAATTAGGGCTTTATTTGGTTGTAATGTAGGCTACGGGACATGTAGGATATATTTAGATATAAGAGTGACTACACCTCCCTAAGCACTTTAATACATATACTTTAACATTCAAACCCCGTACTTATGTCAAACCAAAACTCCACCTTCACATTAAAGTATATTATCCCATTCTTCTTTTAGCACACATACATCAAGAGCCACCACTTATCAAGGAATATTTTTCATAGCTATACAACTATATTTGTTTCCATTTCAAGTGGCTCTTACTTGTTCAAAATAGTGTTGTCACAACCCCAAAAATGGCCCGGTCTTGATGGCACCTCTCGGGAAGACGAGGCCAGCCGATACAACACTCACATTTACCCCTTAAGAGTTAAGAGTCATTACTAAACCTTTAATTGATCAATATTTCATAATACAAGTCTGAATAAAATACGAAATAACATACAAGCCCGACATCGGGGTGTCACTAGTCATGAGAATCTATCAAGGTCTAAACATAACAAGAAGTCTACAAAAGTGTACTGAATACACTAATAGCAATGTGAGGAAGGGAGCGGTGTTGCGTACGTCATGCAGCCACTTGCTACCTTTGATGACTTTGCGTTTGAGAAAATCAACACCCGCTATTGGGTTTCGATATACCCGCATTTGCATACGAGGTGCAAGGAGTAATGTGAGTACTCCAACCCAGTAAGTAATAAGAGTAAATAAATACTGAGCAGTAGGAAACGATGAATCCACATTCACATTAGGCTCAATAAACACAACAGGCTTACAAATCATAATACGAGTCAACCTTCCCTTTTAAGATCAAGCTTTTAGTAAAAATTATTTTGAAGTACTTTCCAGCAGTCCCAGTAGGGGTTCAATACCATTTAAAATGATAATAGAGATTAAATCCATAGTCGGCCCCTCGGGAAAAACATAGTTCGTAAAATAGCCCCTCGGGCAAAACAATAATCATAAACACCTCATAAATTGAAGTCTCGGTGGAAATAGCCAAATACCAAATCAGTGATTAATTGATAAACTTCTCGTAAACCTAGTTTAAATAAAAGTTGTTTTAAAACATTTGTTCAACTTTTCGATAGAGGCTCAATATAAAGATGAGTGAAAACAGTCAATAAATCAACATATTCAATAGAAACTTGCTTTTAGGAGGAGTGAAATCAATAAGTTAATAAACAGGCCTTTCAGGAAAAATGTCACTTATGTGCACTTATATATATCTATCGCCCTTCAGACTCGCCTCTTTTTCACTCGTGACTCATCTCTTGCCAAACATTACTCGCACCTAGCATTCATGCTCAATAGGTACCATATAGTAACCATTGTAGCATGCAGCCCGATCCATATATCGCTGCGGCATGCAGCCCCATATTTCGTCAATGACGCTCACTGGGGGTGTACAGTCTCTGGGAGGGGCCCCTTACGGCCCAAGCACAATATTGTTGCAGCGTGCAACCCGATCCAACATATCGCTGCGGCATGCAACCCAATCCATATAAGTATCGTTGCGGTGTGCAGCCCGATCCGTATAAATATATTTATATATCGTTGCAGCGTGCAACCTGATCCATGGATATATAATCCACACAACTAGGACCTCGGCCTGTCTAAGTCATTAACCTCACCATCAACCTCTCAGTCTATCTCAGTAAAAATAGGGAACTCAGCCCAAAACAATTTTCATATTTTTAAGAATATTGCTATACTGCCAAATTTGAGTAATAACAGGTAAAATCATAACTGAGGATATGCTTTCAAACAATTAGAGTGAGGAAATATAGTAAAAATGTCCCTAAGGGTCTCAACAAGTCGGCATAAGGCTCCAAACATGGCATACAACCTAAAATAGAGTAACATCAAACAGTTAACTATCAATTACGCATGAAAATAATCGTTTGGGATGGACTAGGTCACAATCCCCAGCGGTGCTCTACCCCACGCTCGTCATCTAGCATGTAAGTCACCTAAAGGTAATTCAATGATGTGTAATCCAGGGTTTCCAACCCTCAGGACAATATTTACAATCATTACTTGCCTCGAACTGGCGAATTCCCAAGCTCACGATGCCTTTGCCCCTCAAATCGGCCTCCACGCGCGTCGAATCTATACGAAATCATAGAGAATGCATCATAATATGCTAAGGGAACAAAGCCCAACCGAAAATAATCGAAAAACATCAAAAATCCCAAAATTGGCAAAACCCGGGCCCCGGGCCCACTCTCAAAACTAAGAAATTTTCCCATCAACGGGTTCCTTGTTTCGCATCGAGTCTATACATATCAAGAACTCTCAAATCCGATCTCAAATGACCCTTCAAAAGACAATTTGAAATATCAAATTTCAAGCCCTAATTCTTCCCCTTTTTGCTAAGTTTTTCATGAATTTCTAGGTTAATTTCACTTAATAATCACGTTTTTAGTTCATAGGACTTACCTCCAAGCAATCCCAGTCGAAACCCTCTTCAATTTCTCCCAAATACCTCTCAAAGTGCTCAAAAATGGTGGAAAATGACTTAGGTTCACAGAACAAAATATTTTATAGCTTCTGCACAGTTTCAGGTTTTTCTTCTATGTGATCGCAACCCCAGGCTTGCGATCGCAATGCACATAAGTTCATCCTCCAAATTAACACTATGCGATCGCATAAACATTCCTGCGATCACACTGAATGAACTCTCGACTTTACGCAATCGCGAACACAACCCTGCGATCACATTGAACAACTTACCAGCCCCAAAATTCTTCTATGCGATCTCAAAGCTTCTCCTATGATTGCATAGAGCAAAACTCTATAGCACTTACCTGCAACACTCTGCAGTATCCAAAGTCCTAAAAACCTTCTGTTGGACATCCGAAAACACCCTGAGGCCCTCGGGACCTCAACCAAAAGCATCAACATATCCTAAACGTCATTCAGACTTGGTCCAATCATCAAAACACCCCAAACAACACCAAAACCACCAAATTACATCGGACTCAAGCCTAAGTTCTTCTAAAACATCCGAAACATGCATTTGATCAAAAACCCAACCAAAACACCTCCAAATGACCTGAAATTTTGCGCACACATCAAAAATCACCTAACAAAGATATAGCAACTCTCGAAGTTACATTCCAACCCTCGTATCAAAATCTCACCTATCAACCGGAATTTACCAACATACTAACTTCGCCAATTCAAGTCTAGTTCTACACCGGACCTCCAAAATCACTTCCAAACATACTCCTAAGTCACAAGTCATCCCCTGAAGCTAACCAAGTTATCAGAATCCATATCCGAGCCCTCTAATAGATAGGTCAATATCCGGTTGACTTTTCCAAACTATCTTTCCTTTAAGAGACTAAGTGTCTCATTTCCTTCAAAAATCAATCCAATCCAACTCAATCACACAAGACACTGATAATGAGGCATAAAGAAGCAGAAAATGAGGGAAGCTGAGCGGAACTCATGAAACGACGGGTCGGGTTATCACAAGTGCACCTTTCTCCAGATTTCATTAGTTCCTCTCAAAAGCCAAACCAACCATCCCACACTTTAACATTTACATAAATCATCTCAATTCAAGTGCTCATGAGAGGTTAGAACGTACAAATAGATGGTTAATTCAAACAAATGAGTAAGGCTTGTAATGTGGTTGCCAAAGAAATAAGATTACAGGCTCAAATGGGTTAACTACGATACATAATAGTTAGGTTGGTAAAATATACATATCTGGATCAAAAACAAAACGCCTATATCACTTCCAAGATTGAACAAAACTACAATTCCGCTTTGCAAACACACAGGGCAAGTTCTAGGCATCAAATGCAATGCACAAAATATAACAAATCCTTACACACACATAGCACATAACTCACTCAGGATTGGTTTCATCAAGACACTCTAGCCAAAGTAGTTAAGCAAAGTTAAGATCATAAAATTTAAGGTACTTATACTAGAGTCAAAAACTGAGCCTAAGCGTCATCACCAAAGTACTCACTATTCTCTAGGCATAACAAAGTCAAGAGATATTGCTTCAATTCAAAACATAACATAATGGCTCCTACTCCAAAAAACTAACTACACCCGGTTCAAACAAAACACTTTAAAAAGAACTGTGGTTTAAAGAAAAACCAAGGAGTAATGGCTACACTACCTAACAAAATAATTTTATTCTTTTTTTTCTTTAGATTTAAAACCCTCAAGAAAATTATCTAATAGATTCATCGTCGAGAAAAGTCCAATCTTTTCTATTTAAGAAAAAAAAATTATTCAATTAACTAACACACTAAAATAGCATAGAAAGTCACCCAGACATTCTCCTCACCCTACACATAAAATTATGTGTTGTCCCCAATGCACACCATAACTAATAAAAGGGTAAAAAGTTTCCTTGGTAGGCAAAAGGCTGAAGCACTAACAGCTCATGGGGTACTCAGACTTCTCCCAGGCTTGGTCCTTCGTGCGGGTACCTCACACTTAGTTCCAACCATTTGATTTGATGTTGCATCCTTCCAATCGCTTTGTTTTCCTTGCTCCTAGAAAATCAAAATTTGACATTAAAAAAATAATATAATAAAAAAACAAACCAAGTTGCCTCCCAACAAACGCTTGATTTAATGCTGCGGCACGACGTGAATCACCTTTTGCCTCCACCTCGAGCATATGAATTGAACCCCAAGTTTTGATTCAAGCTTATGATTATGGTCATGGGGCGGTGGAATGAATATAACTAGCCCAAGGAAATAATGTAATATTCTGCACTCCTTGGCCTTTGTATGAGGTATATAATCCTGACTTTCTGCCAAGAAGAATTCCACAATATATGCACCTTGTACCTCATTTCTTGACTCTTCGATTGGTTCAGATGACTCTATTTCCGTATCATCATCCAAACATAATGTGGAAAAATTCTTGGAGTATGGACCAATGGGCTCAAACATAAACTTCAGAAGTTTCAACATCCTCAACATCAATGATACTAGAGTCAACAAAATTTGTATCCTCAATGTCCTTGGCTAAGTCTAGTCTCACTTCTTCAATATTGACATCCTCACATTATTGTTGGCTAGGTTGATGGTGTTCTACTCCGACCTCCCCGATTAACACCTCAAATTCCGGCTCTTCTTGGCTACTATCCTCAATATTGGCTTGTTGAGTATTAAAAGCTCCAACCACTTGACTCAATTGAGCCTCCAAATTGCGAATAGTTGACTCTTGCATTTCTATTATTTCTCGTTGTATTGTTCTAGAAGACACGTTAGCATATTCTGATCTCCTTGAGGTCCACATTCCCAAGTTCTTTCTTCCTATTAACTTCACGAGAAAAGGTCGAACCATCATAGTAAAGGATTGGGGGAAAATAAGAAATATAAGCATAATCATAAAAGTGACCTTTTTTACCACCGCACACATCACACATATTCTACAAATAAGATTAAGTTGGTGCACATAACTCGCTCTCACGAATATTTTGATAATTTTTATACGGGTGGTTTCCTTCATAATATGTATGAGGATTAATAGTAGAACTATCTACACCTAAATTTTCATAATTCCAAGATGTCATGTTTCTCAATTCATCAGTTATAATAAAATAAAAATAAAAATATAAAAAACAAAATAAAATAAAAGCTCAAACCGAAACCTAGCAATATATACAACTACAAAATATACCGTTAGTTCTCCGACAACGGCACTAAAATTTTATCATGCCCAACTCTAGTCCTAAAAATGATAAGTTGTCGCTGCAAATATAGTCCGGTCTAAAAGTCCGGAGTCGAATTCCACAGAGAACTAAGGCTTAGCTGTATCTGTTTAATATCACTAAGAAGAAAAGATTGAATAATTTTCTAAATTATAAAGATTGAGATTTATATTTCTAACTAATTAACTATAAAATACTAGAAAATGGTAAAATTATCAACTAACTAGACTAAGGGTTGGAGACTAAATTAAGGAGGTCTAGGGTTATGATTTCCCTAATTGTCGGAATCCTTCTAGCTATGTCCCCTACAATTTTTTCCAATGTATTCTCTAAGGATCGTGAGCACTTTAGAGTCGTAATTCTCTCTCAAGCAACTACAACACTTTACTAGATATATTCTCTCGATCTATTCTAGTTGGCTTTATCTAACCGCTCATTATGACCACGTCAAGGCTTTGTTATTTCTATACCTGCCTTTAACTCCAATATATTGATTTCTCACATACGTTAGGAGTGACGTTGTTCAACAACTACCTAAATATGTACTCTCTCTCAAGCAGTACACACTAAATAGGCACAGTCAATTGATGTCTATTCAATCAACATTAATAAACATGTAGTTGAACAAGTAGAGATCCAATGGTTCAATTATATAAAAACATAACAAGAAATTATCTTACAAAATGTTCTATCAAAATCCTAGAAAACGAATTAGCTATTCATGATAGTATGTAAAACTACACTACTAAAAATTATAAACAACAATGAAAAATAGGAAGAGGAAGGAAAAACTTGTTGAAGAATTCCTCGCCTTGCTCCTATTGTGTCGCTGCCTCCTTAGATCGAATCTGTGTTAAAAATATGTCCAACCCTCCAAAAATACCATTTTTCTATTTATATATACCAAGTAGGGTCCGGCCCAAACAATTATACCTTCTCCTACGCTAAAACGGACAATATTTCATGTTTGGACTGCTGCGGCCACGGTTAACCGCAATAGAACTGCGGTATATGGCAGGTATTATGCCTCAGCTCGCCTCAGGTCCGCGGTTGTAGTTTCGACTATATTTGTCACCCTGTTCCGTTTGGAATTTGGAAAAACGTAAAACAAGAAAGTTTTATTCCTTTAGTGAGCTTTCCAACCATATATTATCGAGCCCAAATGGAGTTCTGAGCAAACACTTATATGCATTTTACTAGAAAGTGCACAATATACCTACTCGATCTTAGTTTTCTTGCTCTATCATCTGTTGATCCCCGAATAAAATCCCGGCTAAATTCCTTAGGCTTTTACTCAGAATTTAAAGCTCTAAATCACCTGAATTCATTCCATAATATCTATATAGCTCGAAATCACTCCTACAAGGCATAAAACACATTGTAAGTGCAAAATACTAGCGATTAAAGTACAAACTCAACTATAATGTAGTAAATTAGAATGTAATAATCAAGTAAAATACGTAATTATAGCCTATCATCTGCCGGATATACACAGAGACCAGGAAAACCCTATCTCTTGAACACATAATGAATATTTACTCTCCTAAAATTTTCCGTGGGAGAGTAATAATCTTCAAGAAATATGGCCACCATGCTCTTTGCACCAGCGATGATGATGACAATGATCGCAGGTGGATGGAGCTATTTGTCATCACCGCTACCAGGGACATCATCCAGCATAAACTCGATTTTTCCTTAGTCGTGAAATCATTTTCTTAATTTTTTGATGTATTAATTTCCTTCCTTCGAGAAAAGATTACTTTCCGTTGCTGCTGATCTTCTTATTTCGTTTATTCAAGCTACCCGATGAGAACCACCATGGGTTCAAGGCCTGGACCAGTAGGTTTAGACAATTCTGAAAATCACAACAGCAAAATCCTACTGGTGGAAGGAAATAGCCCTCAAATATGAATGGAAGGCCAAAAATCATGGTGAATGGAATCATTCTTTCTTCCATATATGTACAACATAGGTAACATCATGAAAGCTTTGCTAACTCCATTTTTACTTGATTCGGGACTTCCGCAAGGTTCTATCACCTGTCTTAAGGCCCCGAAGAGGCCAAAAAGTCGATGTTCCTCCTCAGTTGGGACTCAGAATATGAAAATAAAGAAAACAATGATCGTGCCAGCCACAGTGGTAGTTGTGGACAACAGTGAAACCTGTGATGAAGTTGCTCCTCTTCAAAGGTGAAAAATATCTTCACCATCTCAACAGGATACTCAGAAGGGAGAGCTTCAAAACCAGACTACAGAATAAACCCAAGTACATTGGGGCAAGATGGACCTGGTTAATAATGTCGATTCTCGCTTACCAGTCCCCATTATTGTCTCTAGCCCAAGGAGTTCGGAACCTGGGCCTCTTCTACCTTCGACCATCGAGAAAATTATAATCACTAGTGCTCTTGCCACAGTTTCTATTCATCCACACAGACCAAAAACTTCACGCCTCTCGACACTAATTGCTCCTTATCTGCCAACACCAATTGCATCTCTTCCACCGCAACAGATGATCGATAAAAGGGTGCTTATCCTCCTCGATCTCCTGACATAGGAATTTGGGAAAAATTATTCACTCCATTCTCCAAATCCCAAAGAGACAAGAAGTGCTTCTCTTTCAATTTTGAAGAAGTTTTATCTTTTTGTCCAAGCCGGTGGAGCTTGCGAACTACCTAAAGCCGCTGGTTTCAGAAAAATATTGGAAGAAAATGCGCTCCTTTCGGAAAATTCTTGTTAAACAATACCATGCACAACGCGAGAATGGTACCGTACTTGTTTTCTTATATTTTCTTTTCCATTTACCTGCTTCAAAGGAAATACTAACTTTGATATTCTTTTTCTACATGCAAACTTTATCACTTCCGAAGGCCAGCGAAGATTGATCCTCGATAAGTAAGGACTCATTTACATGCTTCAAATGAAATACTAACTTTGATATTATTTTTCTACATGCCAACTTTCTCACTTCCAAAGGCCGGCGAAGATTGATCCTCGATAAGAAAGGACTCGCTTTCGAGCGGGATTAACTTTGATATCCTCCACTCGCTTTGGAGTCAAAAGTTGCTGAGATAGACAATCTTAAGGCTCGATTGTAGCATAGTGAACAAGGTTAAATGGCCGACATCGAAGAAGCCACTCAACTATATGAATAACTTCAATAGACTAAGGCTTCACTGGTTGAGCTCTATGATCATTTGCTTGCTGCTGCCGAGCGTGAATCTACCTTCGATGAGCAAATAAATAATTTGATGGCAGACTTAAGCTCTAGAACCAAGAAGGCTAATGCTTTTGAGGAGAAGAGGGCCACGATGGAGAAGAGGCTCAAGAGCGCCATGGACCAAAACTGGATTCATTCAACTACAAATTTTGAGCTTGATTCTTGCCTTAGTGCCATAAGATCCAAAAGAGACGGCCTTCAGGCCAAAATTGATAGGCTATAACTAAAGCTCCAAGATCAAAAGGTTTCCTGCATTTTTTAGAAGACTTATGCTATATATTGTATGAGGATTAAAACCTTGGAAGCCAAAGTGGTCATCGCTAATATAGATGATTGTATTGCCCAGGCTCGAGAGCTATTGTTGTCTACTCGTGAACGCCTTCCCGCTTGGAGATTGAGAGAATGAGAAAAATTTAGATTGAGAAATGAGTATTGAGTGAAGAAGTGAAGAAGAGGAGGGGAGGGGTATTTATTGTTTTAGAGAAGGTTAGCTTTGTAAATTGAAAAAGTGTAAAAAAAAAATAGGCTACTTGTGCAATATTACAGTTGGGAACGGTCAATAGGGCCCACCATCTCAAAAAATTAAATATATCTTGTATATAGCTTATATGTATTATATATATATATATATATATATATATATATATATATATATATATATATATATATATATATATATATATATGTATATATATTATATGTGTGTGTTATAGTATATATAGTTTATACAAGCACCGACGATTAAATGATAAATATGACAAGTACATATAACATGAAAAATTATTACTAAATGCAAGATTTAGTATGGTTGTAAGCAAGCCTACAACGTTAGTGTTGCTAGAAGCATTATCCATTGAAACGACATAATTTTATCTCTAAGGCAAAAATATCTACAAATATCTGCAACTGTGTTAGCAATAAACTTACCTGTGTGGCGTGAACTGATTATTCTATAAGCAATAATGCGCTTTTGCATTATCCACTCCTCATCTATCCAATGACTTGTAACAGTTAGATAATTACAATCATCATCACTTCTACCAATATCAGTAGTAATAACAATGCGAATATCTATATAAGTAAATAAATAGCGCAAATATTGTTCATATTCATATTTATATTTGTAAATATTTCTCTTTACAGTTGCGAGAGGCCATCCTTTATAAGTAGGATTAAACACTCTTCTAATATAATTCACAAAATGAGAGTTAGAAGGAAAACTATATGTAAGCACATAACAGTAACTATATTTGCCAATTCTTCACGATCTTTATTTGGATCATAATATAAAATACCACCGATAACAGTGTTAATTCCCGGTTGAACTGCATTTGAACCTGTAGTAGGTTTAACCGTATTATCTACACTTCTCCCCTCTTTTGCAGCTTTCAGTTGAAGAAATTTAGCTTTATTTCTCGGGTGTGTCTTTATGTGTCCAATCAAACTACCCGTACCACTACGGTCTCTAGTAAATTTATGAACCAGCATAGATCCACAAGTTTTACACTTAGCCTTATTTTGTTCTCTTAGTTGAGTAAACACGTGCCAAAGAAGAGATGTTTCAGGCCGTTTAGAAGGTTGTCTATTAAAGGTGGGTGTTACTACAAGAGGGTCAGGCGGGGCATCGATTGAGTTATAAACAGGACTAGTAGGTGTATCATCTAAATCCGGTTGCGTTTCATCTAAATCATCATTTTCCTCATCATTTTCAAATATAGTTTCATTAGGATAAGGAGCATTCATAACTTCTTCATTTAATTGTTGACCCGGTGCAACATCATGTCAAAATTGACAATCAAAAATTAAAAACAAGGGTTATCATTATCAAGAATAATAGGTGGAGGAGGACAAGTAACAGGTCTAGGCTGGGGAGCCGGGGAAAGACTAGTATCTTGGCGACTAGATTCACCAATTTTAGCTTTTCCCTTACCACCAAATATTTTTTTTATAAGAAAATGCCATATTAGTTATAATTATACAAGTTAATAAAATACAATTATAATATTAAACTTAAGAGTTGGAACGAGTTTACCGAATTGACGAACAACTTCTTGAAAATTGAGTATTGTTGAAGAATTGGATACTTCAATTCACCAACTTGATAATTTTTCACGAAATTGCAACAATAAAGTAAGCAATTATAGAAGAAAACTAGAGAGAGATTAATGAATTTGTGAGTAAAAATGAAAAATGGGGGGTATTTATAGTTTAGAATTCGGAAAAAGTGTAACTATAAAAATTTTGGGTTAAGACAAAATTTGGAGGCCAAATGGCTATTTTTAAAACTTGCCAACGGATCAAAATACAAGGCCAACTGCTAGAATTTAAAATCTGACGGTTGGCCATTTTTTAAGTATTTTTTTTTATTCAAATATTACCGTTGGACCGTTGGAGCCCGCCAGACCCGGTTGAACCGGCCAGGCCTGCCTGCCGGTCCCGGGCTTGACGGGCCCGGTCTCATGGTCTTATTTGGTTGAACCGGCCCACGACGGGATTATGCACCATTAGAGCTCAGGCCCACCAAAACCGGCCTGCTAGGCCCGTCAAGGAATTATTTGTTCCTTGACCCTGGACCACTTGTGAGGGGAGAAAATAGTATACTTTGATATATGACGTATATTAAATTGATATAGATAACTTTGTTCTAATAAGAAATTGTTTAGCTATTAAATGGAGGCACTCAATAAATCATTTTGGTAAACCTACTATGATGTTAACCAACTTATCAAGATAAACTACCCTGAATAAAAAATTTGAAAATTATATTCTAAATCAAATTATTGAGCAATTTACTTTGTAAACACCATGTGGGGGGTTAATAATAATCGCACATGTAATCATCTCATAGATGCATCTTATATGGTATACATGGCAGGTGAGTGGGTTCATATTCATGTTTGATATTTCTAGCATTCATGAAATTCAATCCCGATTTTAGTTGGTATATTAATTAATGAGAACAAGCAACATAAGAAAATTCATAAAAAACTTTCTAATTCTTTAATATTTATCTATGTGAATTCTCTTTTATTTTTGCACATCATGCTTAAATTGATATCGTAAAACTGATTATGCCAATTGGATAAATTATCAATATTGATAAAGTTTAGGTTTACACCATGACGTGTGCCATTATCAATAAACTCTAAATTTATTATGATATGAGTTTTTATATCAATTAACATCTACTTTATTGTGGTATTCTACTATTTGTGTAGTACAAATTAGAAAATAAAGCAGGTAATATTTCACATACATATTACCCCGCTACAAGTTATAGTAATATAAGATATTAAATATTTCCTTTATTTACAGTCTCAATATAACTAGCCGCTTTCACGAATACTTTAGAAACTCTATTACTTTTCTTTGAGACTTACTACATCACAATGTCTTATTGATAATCAATTTTATTCCTCCAAAATAATAATAATTAGCTATTCAAGAGCTCTCAATGAATTTTATACTATCACATATTCATCAACATCCATACGGTGAATATCTCTTTCAAGGAGAAAGTTATATCATTATGGTCATGGTCAAAATCATTATAGGCAAGATATGTTGCTTCTAGTACTTTTGCTCTGTAATAATCACGTTGCCATAATATAGCCTATAATAGGTATGTGACCAATGACCATTTATGCCATAATAATGACATTATTTTCTTATATCATCTCAAAACTCTTTCCAGATGTGGGTATGATACATTACTACTACTAGCACGTTCATATTCTTCCAAGAATGAATATGTACTCATGAATCACATGTTGTCACATTCACATTATGAATGAGCCATAATCATCTATATGTGATTTAAAAAATCTCATGTCAAATCGATGACAAACATTACTTTCACAGAATGAAAAATTATTTAGAGAATTCTTATTATTCTCATTACCACAATGATGACGTTTATAAGTTCATTAATTACCACATCCACATTCATTGATACCTTCACGACAATAATTTTGTCATCTTTCAGACTTATCACATATTGCTACCACATTCTTTTAAGGGAGTGATAATGAAGCAAACAGGTTTCAACTTCTTGTGCTCACAATCATACATGAATTTGATCATGGTAAAATATAGAAATTTTACCATTTTGGGTTGTTATAATTCTTTCAAACTCTATTAATTATACTCTAAGTTTATTTCTTTGCTTGTTTTAAAATCAAATTATAAAATTTAAAGAATTTAAAAGAGAAAAATAAAGTAAAATACTTACCTTAAATCTAGAATTTAATCGTGAAGAAAGTTCATGGAACAATTGATAAATATTATACTCAATCCCAAAGCTTCCACTCAATTGATTAGAGTCTCGTGCTAATAACGTGTTACAAAATAGAGTATTGTAGAGTAAAGTAGAGAGAGAATTATTATTGATATTAGATGAGTTACAATAGAATAGGACCACTCTATTTGTAGGGAAAGAGTGACTTAGTCACCAACTGAAATCTCTACAATTTCTCTAGAATATAGAAGTTCACCTTACATAATATTCTATTTATAACAATATTTTTAATTTTTTGAATTATTTTGAGCCGGACTCTGCGCGGTACTAGTATTTGTATTCTTGAATCTTAAAATTTACTTCTTGATGGGTCCGACCTCTAGATCCGCACACGTATCGGACATCTGCACGTGTGTCCGAGCAGAGGGGCTAGCCCTATAGAATTTGTGATTCCTTTGGCCAAGTATAATATAGCAAATGTGCAAACATGTTTCATTAGGCATGAGATTTAGGATGATGTTTGAGACAGAAGATTCTGGAGTACGTAGGTATATTGGTACAGTAACTGGTACCAGTGACCTGGACCCTATACGATGGAAGAACTCTAAGTGGTATAAATAGCAACTGCCCAGAATAGTCCCATAAAGTGGGGTCTGGGACAACAACAACCCAGTATAATCTAACATTGTGGCGTTTGGGAAGGGTAGTGTGTACGCAGACCTTACCCCTATTCTTGGGTAGAGAGGCTGTTTCCAAATAGACCTCCAACATCCTTCCCTCCAAGAACTTCCCACCTTACTCTTGGGGAGACTCGAACTCACAACCTCTTAGTTGGAAGTGGGGGTTGCTTACCATCAGAGCAACCCCTCTTGTCGCTAAGTAGTATAAAATCCTCAGGTAATATTTTTCGTCAAAGTACTTTACATCATCTGGCCTCTTTCCACAAGCATAGGCTTAAAATGTTGCTGGTAGACCTCTCCCATCAACAAAAACTTATATTCAAGCACTTTGCTCCACCAAGTACTAGGTTTTTTTTTCTCAACCCCCAGGTACTAGGTTGTTATCCAAATTAGGAGGTTTAGCTGCACCTTACTTATGTCTTCATGATATTATGAAAGATTAAAATCATCTCATTTTCTTTTTGCACTTCTATTAATAACATTTACAGATGTACTCTAGCTATTTATTAAATATCATGCGGGTGTATTACCTAACTTTTTTTGTATGATTCCAAAGGCTTCTTGGTAGTATACATTAAAATGCAGTTTATAAATTGTTTTATTTTAGGTTTGATGGACCAAAATCAACTGGTGGAAAACGTCCAAGTCGAGTTTCAATTTGGGAAATTGAGCCAGTTGTGACTCATTTTTATATCTGCTCACCTCCATTTTCTCTAGGCAGCCAGGTTTTTTCTAGTCAGCTACTCAGCCTTGGTCATCTCCTATACTGTCCCAAAAGTCAAAAAGAACTATAATGAGGGATCCTTGTTATTAAACTGGATTTCATTATGAAGAAAATAATAGATGTTCCTTTTCAGGAAGTGTAATTCATCTATAACAAGAACGATAGATGCAAATATTCTAGAATCAGAAACAGGAACAAAAACCAGGTCTCTTGTTTCCATTTCTTTTTCTTAATCAAACCATAGGTCATGACAGTTCTCGCAAATTTCAAAGAAGCATGGCTTTTGTTTTGTTTTGATGTGTTGCAAGTCTGAAGCGTTATAAAATTAGTGAATGATATCTCGAGATTCTGCGTCAACTTAATCTCAATGGTGTAACTGCACTTACTACTTGCAGCACTCCTGCAACTTTCTTTTTATTCACATGATTCACGGGGGCGGAGCTACAATAGTGAGTGTGAGAGTTCGGGCAAAGTTTTATTGAAAGTATATGAATATACAGCGAACCCAATAACAAAAGAGCTCTGGGTTCAGTGGTAATCAGAAGACAAAAGCTCCAAAAACCCCCAGTTGTCCTTTAGAGAGTTATTCCCTAATCAAAATCAAAAGAAAAGTGAGGGAAAGAGTTAAGGTTTTAAAAAGTTCTTGTCATTATTTAAAATCAAAAAGTACCAACTAGTCATTTTCGTTTTCAAGGTTCATCCTGCTATTTTATCTTATTTTCTTCTTTTATTTGTTTGCCTTTATTTTATCTTCTGATTTTTTAAGTAAATGTTACTTGATTTTAAATTTTTGATTCCAAAGGTTGAATTTTTCATTTCGCTTTTTATATTGGTATTTGTTTGATTTCCCTAAAATTTTAAACTCATCTCTTAACCTTTTTTCAATTTTGCCATGTGAATATGATTTGTGTATTAATTGGAAGGCCGACCATATATTTTGTTCTTTTTTATTTCTTATAAGTTTTTTATACTATTTATATATGACTTCAGAAGTTTCATTGACAAACACTAAGCGATTAAAATATTCAACTATTTTATTTTTTTTTATTTTATTATTCAAAATCAAATGAAAGTGAGATGTTCAATTTGTAATGGTTGACTACAAATTAGTTTTTTCAAAATGAAAAAAAAATTAGAGCAATATTTGTCTAGGCAAGAAAGGATGTGGCCATTAAGCTCGCGAGGGAACATTGCATCATCTCATAACTTTCTATTAGCAAAAAGAAAAAAAGGAAAACAGAAAAGCTTTTCTATGCATCTAGTATTGATTATGTAGTGAACGTTGAAAACAAATATTCACGAGATACGGAAACTTGTTTATTTGTTGAAATTTGATATTTTTTTTGGTTACTGCAATGATGGAAAGAACTTTTACTTCTATAAAATTTTGTATTGGTGATAACATTCTAATGATTGTTTGGTTTGATATACATAGAATAAAATATTGAAACTTAAACACCTACCTAATGATGTGATCATTTTTGTTTTAAAAACATGATGAGTCGTCAATTGCAATTATAACTGTCAATTGCAATTATAACGATAATGTTTATAATCATATATTGTGTTAAATAGTCGGTAGTTATATATATATTAGTAATTGTTTCTTAGTATTACAATTGAAATATATTAGCTTGAGATCGCGGTCCAATCTTAAAATTCAGAACCCATATACTTAAAATCCTGACTCCGCCTCTGATGATTCATATTCCTCACAGCTGCAATAGTGATAGATTAATCTGCTGTAATTTCCTCAAACTGTTATGCTTTTGCAGGCGACGATTGTGATGTGGAAAATGTTTTAAGGAGGTGGAGAGGTGACGAATTTAGTCTAAAAGACGGTACAAGCTCAATGTCCCCTAGTCTGAGCTTCGTATAATAGAGCAGGCAACAGGGCAATCATATGCCAGTCAGGGTTAATTCCGAATGCCTTGCTCGGTAATTAACTTTGGCACAGATGGTTGAACTTTCAGTCACCTGCATTTCCTGCACCAGCTCTCCATTTCAACAAAGTGAATCCTCGAGTTGGTTATGAGTATCCGAGGATGTTAGGGGATATTGAGGAACATGAAGATGAAAACCCAAAACCGGTAGCTGATCCACCTTCCTCCACGGGTGGTGCTGGGGGGAGGTAGATCCCTCTCTCCCTTTGCGTTCCGGCGGCAATGATGTATAGTTTTTTTTCTCTTCTTTTCTTCTCTTTTTTTGTATTTTGTGATTATGCCAAACTTTTCACCGAGTTAGACACTTTGATAAATAAAGAAAGAATTTTTGCTTAACTTTTGTGCAAAATATATTTCTTTTGTGTTTAAGTGATTAAAGAATAAGGTATATTTTCATTCGATAACTTTTGATTAAATTCTTCCGGAATCAACCCTTTACTATGAGGGTTCCGAGTCACTCTCCTGAAAACCAAGTATTTTACTTTGAGTTAACAGAGATTAGTCATGCGGTTATAATATCTTTCTATCCTTTTCTTCTAAGCAACCATCTTTACGTACGCCAAGTCCTTGGTTCATCTACGAAGTCCAGCCTCACCAGCAACGATTCATTATTTGCTTGTTCATTTGATTGGGAAAACCTTACAGTTGGTTCCCCTACTTCCATCGGTATCGAAGCTTCCGCGCCACATACGATAGAGAAAGGTTTTGATTTGGTGTTCGACTTTGTCATTGTCCGGTATGCACATAGTACACCCGGTAGCTCTTCGGTCATTTGCCTTTAGCAGCTTCTAGTTTCTTTTAAGGTTCTGGATAATTACCTTATTTGTTTAATCACCTTATTTGTTGATTCTGCTTGTCCTTTAGATAGGCCGAATTTGTTTACTTAGCACATCTATTATTGAAGGGTGTGTCATTGGTTATAGTTTATTTTGATATTTTTCGTGTGTTACTCTTCTATGCTACGATGGGTTTTGAGACTGTTAAATATTTTACCAATATGATGCAGTTCTATTTGGGCCTTAAGGTAAAATCCAGACGAGACAGCTCTTGGGGTGTTAAATGGTGGATTGCGCCCTGGTTGTGGTCTTCTTGTCCATGGCATATTGAGTTATCCCCTTCTTCATGGCTATGTTCATGCTCTTGGCATGCTTTCTGTTGGTACACAAGTGGTTGTTGATTGTGAGCATCATGGATCGGGGTATTCTATATGGACCAGTGTTCGGAATGGGTCACGCATCGCAACGGAGTTATGTCGGGATACGATACTTTGTGCTTATTTCATGTGTTTTATTTCTCCTTTGTTTGATGGGTTCATAGCATTGCTCTTTCTGGTGACATTTGTTAAGCTTGCAAGAACTTTTCTCATTCGATTCTCTTCCCATCATTGAGTACATTCGGGTTGTTACCCTTTTTGGTACACGGATAACACAGTATGTGGCTCGAGGTAGTGTTGGTGTGGCGTGTCAGTTGCAGCTTGCACTGGATGAGATGAGGTTATTGGACCTGGAATGAGTTCCATCGAATTTGATTAAGGTGGGTTTGGAAGAATAATGTTACTAGACAGCTTAGAATTTTGCTATGGTTCTTGTCAAGCGAGAGAACTCCATGAATTGTTGATATGATGAGTGGTTATAAGGTTTTGCATGTTACTTTCATTATTGGCAGTGTATGAAGGTTTAGAACAAGGTTTTATCTGATATGAGGTCTTTTATAAGTACTGAGTTTGTTATTAAGCAGCTAATGTAGTCAGACATTATTCCTATGAGCGTCGGAGTTATGCGGTATATCATGTGATTATATCTTGGGTTATGGTTATGGCTTGATACAGCTTGTTTAGACTTATACAGTGCCTGGATATGATATTTAGTTCTTATGATGAATTTTGGATGTTGGGATTGGGTTCTAAGATTTATGGACTAAATTTGAAGAAAGGATATTCAGTTAGATTGTGTTGTCGAACTTAAATAGATTAAGAGTGACAAGGGATCACCCATGGGTATGTGTATGGTCAGGTTATATAGTGATTTGATGGTTTTGGAATGACTCTTGGTACGTTCCAGAATAAACGTATGTTTAAGTGAGGGAAAATGTAAACTACCTGACCATTTTTTTGAGTATTTGCATTCATTTCGGTAGTTTGAGGTTATGAGTCGCGTCATATGGTATATTAGGACTTGCATGTATCGCGGGTTTTGATTTTCGAGTGGTTCGGGATCGATATGGAGGAATGATTCTTATTTTAGAAGCTTTAAGTTAAAGAGTAAACCGAGTTCCACTTTGGGTATTCAACTTTGAGAGTGTTAATGGTTCTGTTAGGTCCTTATAATAATTTTATACTTGGATGTATGCTTAGATCCTCATTTGGATTTCTCAAGAAGATTTTCTCTCTAATTGGCGAAGGTTGGCAATTGAATGTTTGGAAAATTCATGCGTTTGACCAGTAGTTGACTTCAATATTTTTGGGTTTGAGTTGTTGTTCTGGGAGATAAAATAAGTTGGTTGTGTCATTTGAAACTTGTGTGTAAAATTTAAAGTGATTTTGAATTGTTTAGACGTGTTCGGATTAAGTTTGGAATTTTGAAAATTTAAAAGAGTTCATTAAGCTTGATTAGAGATGTGATTCATGGTTTATATATTATTTTACATGATTTGAGGTCACGAGAAGGTGCGTATTGTATTTTGGGACTTTTTGGTATATTCTAACAGGGTTCTGAGGAACTCGGGTGAGTTCCATGGTGGTTTCGATCGCGTAAAGGAATTTTGGGGCAGCTAGCACTTTGTTCTTCGCGTTCGCGGGTGAGGGACCGCGTTCGCAAAGGTTGTTTGTCGGGTTGAGTACTTTACTCTTCGCGTTCGCGGCTGAGAAGCCGTGTACGTGTTGGAGAGCTTGGAGCTGGTGAAGGTGCTTTTGTGTTCGCAAGGACTATGCCACGTTCGCAAAGTTTTGGCTAATTTGTGCATCGCGTTTGTGATGCGGGTAATGTGAGCACATAAGCCATTTACTTGGAAATGGCATTTTCTGCTTTGCGGTCGCGAAGCTATTCCAAGGATCGCGATAGGTATCGCTGGTACAGATTTAGAAATACTCTATTTCGGACTTTGAGTTATCTTTATCACATTTTGAGGAAAAACTTAATGCGGAAGCCACAATAGAAGCCATCATCACAGCAGAACCTTCCGAGCTGCAGCTGCAACTGCAGCGTCTACAGATACTGCAACAGCAACCCCAGCTGTTATCACCTCTAAACTCTAGCTTGGAACCACAGTTTCACAAGCAACTGTACTAGCTATCACATGGTCTTCAATTTTATCCGCACGTCCACGCATCTGCAGTCTCCTCAATATCCTGTTAACACACTCCAAGACGAGCACAAAACCCCAATTGCTGTCAAATCTGTTTCTGGTCCAACAGACGAGGATGCACCTTTAGGCTCGATCTCTCCTGCAAATAGTTTCCAGATCTCCCCTACAAACTTCCTGACTAGGAAACAACAAGGATTCAGTACTTCATGCTTCTCAAGAGCTTCAACATAGAACTGAATTTCAGATAGAACATGAATTACCAAGTTCAAAGGGTCCAGAGCATACTGAATACAGAAAAACAAGGCTCCGTGGGAAAAACTGTAGATGTCACTCATTACAAAGACTATGAAGACACTACTATATCAAGCCTGCTTCATCGTTCAATCGATGTCAGAAATTAGCTTGCAAATGCCTTTTCAACACGCATAGCCATCAAAAGCAGCTAACAAGTCAGATCAGCACCTTCTTCAACTGATGGCGAGTTAATCCTTGTGTTTAGGCAGTTTGCAGGAGAAAATTTGAAGTATTGCCATCTTTAGTACTTAGACATGTATCATGATCTGTACATATATAGCAACTACACTGCATAATAGCTTAGTTCTCTTGCTCCTTGCAGGAGTATTTACCATATTTATTGACGGTACGATCCAATAATTCTTATTGTAAGATGTAAATATCACTGTTTCTATGTGATGAGGTAGAAAAGCAGTTCATGTAAGTCTATAATTTAGATGAAAGGGCTATCAATCTTTTAGTAAGTCTGGCACAACCGCACAACAAGACCACAGTGAAACTCAGGAAAACACGTACATGTCAATGCATATGCAAAAGAATGTCTGTCGATATTTTAGTGTCTCAAACATTTTACCTAGTAATATAGCCTTTAAAGTAAGCGACCATTATTCCATAAAAGATTTCCTCTCGTCCCTGCTATTACCTAGCACCTACTTGGATAAGAAGGTTTGCAAACTCTTATAATTAAACTGCTTGATTTCGTCTAGAACTACAAACAAATAATTTGCCATCAATGAACTTCTGTCACCGTTTGTCAAGAACTCAAGATATAAGACCCATAGATAATTTATTGATCACCGTACCGAAACCTTCCATGATGTCTTTCCTTAGTTATGTTGTTTATAACTAGCGGTGGCAAAACAATTAAAAGAAAAGAGGCAAAATAATTAAAAGAAAGCAATTACCTACCCGTATTATTCATTAAAAATCAATTAGATATTAAATTTTTAAAAACGGGTAAAATATTAATAAGAACTATATTATCAATTTAGAAAACGGATAACCAATAAATAACTAATAAATTTTAACTTTTACATTTATAAAGCCTAAAATTAAAGATTCTTTAAGCCTGACAAATTAAAAATTCTCCCAAAAATGATCATATTAAGAAAATCATGAATAATACGAATATCCATATTAAATATCCGTATAAAATATGAATTGAGTTGAATAATTCATACATTTTTGCATTACACATTTTCGACCCGCCCATATCCAAACCCACCCTCCCGTTTGTCACCCTACTCACGACTGATAATCAGAAAAATTCTAATGTATAAAAATTTAATTTATGGTCAGAAATCAGTTTCCCTTTTTGGCAATTGTCTTGATTCTTCCATGGGAATATCTGCAAACAAAATTAAAGAGAGGTGCGATTTTGTCCCTTAATAAATTGGGTTCTAAACCCTGAATAAAAGAAGAGGGGAAGAAAAGACCACTAATACTTAGATTCGAACACTGCATCACTTGGTTGCAGAATGTAGTTCAAAAATTAGATACTGCATTTGGCACTAATCATATTTTTGATAGAACACTTAACACTAACTTGCAAAAGTTCTACTCCACAATGTGAAGGTAACTTTCTTCCATGCCCTGAACGTCCATTGGAGTTTTTGGTATTGGAATGAATGGCTCAATTTATCTATGACAGCACAGCCATTACATCAGATGCCCTCAATGCAATGTACTCAGAACCATCAGCACCTTTGAATTCATTGCCAGCATATTTGGAGTATAGAACTGTATTTCCTGTGGATACTGATAGTGGTTTCCGGTTTCCTTCCTCGTCAAGTGGACCAGGACCTACAGCTATAACCTGAAAATTACATTCGGAAAGTATTCAGAACAAATCTCAACTAAAACAAGAATCACAGGCATAAGGATGCAAGTATAGATCATTGTAGCAAATACTAGGTGTATCTTTTACCGTGCCAATGGAAGGCTTCTCCTTGGATGCTTCAGTTAATAATAAGCCTCCAGCAGTTTTTTCCTCAGCCTCAGCGACCTGAGCAAGCAAACATAGTTAGCAATCTTACATCATCTAAAGGCTGCAGGAAATGAGGAAGCTTGAAGACTCGAAGTAAAATATCCAGAGAAAGAGCATGAGGACTAACCTTTATTAGAACTCTGTCATTCAAGGGCTGCAGATCCTTGATTTCATCTGTCTCGAGAGTACCGACAATGTCATCCTCCTTCAAGATGAGGTGATTTGATCCATTGAACTCCACCTCTGTTCCCGCATATTTTGAGTAAATAACTTGGGCGCCAGTCTACACATAGTAAGATCGCTTGAGAAAACTGTCAATCATGGATAGAAGACAACATTGAGCATATTACTCAATCATGATTATTACCTTCACACTAATGTCCACCTGAGTCTTGCCAACTGAACGACCCTCCCCAACAGCAACAACCTCACCTCCTTGAGGTTTCGACTGTGCTGTTGTTGGAAGTAGGATACCACCTACAGTCTTTTCCTCTACAGTCTTAATCTTCACCAAAACTCTATCACCCAAAGGCTTAAGAGAAGCGTACTGCAAGAACAGCAGCATGTCATCATTAAAATCCTTAATATGATCATTGGAATAGCTTAAATGACTACATCCAGTAACGAATATGCCTTGATATAATTATTAATTGCAACTAAGAGAGTTAAAGTTTCCTTAACACAATGAATGATGGCAATGGTAGTACGATAACTGTGCAGAGAAACAAACACCAAATTTAAGATGAAATCCGTCTACATTTGATATGGATAAAAGGTAAACACAGCAAAACGGGACAAAAAAATCAAGAATGCACTAGCTGATCAAACCTAATTCCAAATGAAATCATGTTCGGACATCAAATTTGTTCATTTAAAACAACTACCGATTCGACAACAGACATCTAAATTAGCAAAAAAAAAAAAGCACAGTTCTTTCATCATACTTCCACAAAGACCAACAACAACAACAACCCAATATAATCCCACTTAGTGCGGTCTGGGAAGGATAGTGTGTACGCAGACCTTACCCCTACCCTGGAGTAGAGAGGATGTTTCTAAATAGACCTCTGACATCCTTCCCTCCAAGAACTTCCCACCTTGCTCTTGGGGAGACTCGAACTCACAACCTATTGGTTGGAAGTGGAGGTTGCTTACCACAAAACACACCCAATAGCCAATAAACCAAATTAAACGTCACACAGTTTTATCAGGCACACTAGACACTTTGTCAAACAGAGCATTTAGCAGCAAGCACTAAGTAGTTTGCATAAGTATCACGGCAACTCACAACAACGACAACTATAAGCTTAATCCAAAACTGGACACTAACTTTATATAAGAATTAAGTATGGGATTTGTATTTATTGAGATTAAATAAGATAATCAACATTCTTGTGAGCAACAAATGTTCTGCAACAATGGATTTTAAAATCTGACAGTGGACGTGTCACTTAGAAACCAATTCAAAGAGTAGTGGATATACCAAGCAAACTACTTCTGCCTAGTTATTCTGCTACATTTTTGTATGACACAAGTAGACAACGGTAGGTTAAAAAGTCAACCTTTTCTTAGTAAACACAAATCTCAACACATCTTCTGAGCAAGCCGATGATTTTTATATTTATTGAGAATAAATAAGATAACAGACATCCGTGTTAACAGCAACAAATGTTCAGCAAACACATGGACTTTAAATTTGACATGGTAACTCAGAAACAAATTTGGAGAGTAGTGGAAGTACCAAGCAATCCACCTGGCTATCTGCTACATTTTTATATGACACCATTACTTAATCAAAGAGTCCAACGCCTTTTCTTCACTATATATTATCAGGAGTTTAAGTTTTATGCAGTCATGGCGTAAAAATTATTTCAATCATGTGGCAGGTAAATCTACTTGCTATGCATTTATCGCTAACCTAAGATAAATGGTAAGTTACCAGCCATAATAGGTTAATTATGTGTAAAAAATCATTCCGCTAAATTGAATCCTATTCTCAATTAGTATAAAAAAATAATAATTGAAGTAAATATTACTATTAATAAGAAATCACTATCTGATTGACAAAACAAAACAGATGCATCAACTATAGTACACGGAATACTATCAGAATAAACAAAGTAAAAGAATATATTTCAAGAATGGTGGGAAGAAAGGGAGAAGAAAGAACATTTACATACTTTGGGGGCTACAACAGTAGCAGCCTTGATAATAAGTCCACGAAAGGACCTCCTGTTCTGCTTTAAAGATGCGACATTTACAGTAGTTGTGGACCTAAGCCCTTCAAAGGATGCAAAACCCTTGACAGAAATGGATGATGCAGTTAGCTGAGTTGTTGCCATTCCTTTCTGAGCTGAATTGGAACAATTTATATATGCTGAGCAACGAGAAGTGAAAGAGTAAAGTTAGGAGAAATCAAGAATTTGAATGGATGATAATGGAGGGAGTACCTGTAATAGGAAGGAATTAGGAGTGATGGCAATGAAGAAAAGGATCTTCTAGTAGGGACTGAGGAGGGAGTGAGGACTGAGATGTGTGGTGAGGTTGTAGAAACTGGAGGAGATTGTGGATAACGAAACCCTAGAAATTCCTAGAGGGGATTTGACAGGGGGTTTTGTGCAAAAATAAGATGATTCTAGAACTTCAACAACTCTTTAGGTATATGTGAAGGTAGCCGGAGGAAGTGCATTTGGTACTACTCTTTAAATTTTACCTTTAAGTTCCAAAAATATTCAAAGTTGTCAACCTTATAACTTCGCATACAATATTGTTCATAAGTTAGGAAGTCACACTCATATGCTGTAATTTCATATGCACGTGTTTTAAGTGCATGCAAAATAATAGGAGATTTGTATCTGTAATTGGTGTTTAGGTAACGTTTTAACTTGTGTTTACTTTATCAAAAAAAGGAAAAAGGGTCAGAATTGCCCTTAACGTATTGACTCCAGGTTAAAAATGCCATCCGTTAACTTATTTTGAAGAAAATGCCCCTACCGTTAAAAATGTGGTGTATTTGTGCCCCTAAATCTAACAACTGACTCTACTTATATTTAAAATGGTAGGGGCCTTTTTTTCAAAATAGGTTAACGGTAGGGGCATTTTTAAATTGGAATCAATACATTAGGGGCAAAAATATGCCAGAACTTTAACGGTAGGGGCAATTTTTTTAAAATAGGTTAATGGAGGGCATTTTTAAACTGACGTCAATACGTTAGGGGCAGTTCTGACCCTTTTCCGTTAAAATTACAAGCGTATCCACTTTTTCGCATAACTTCAACATACGAGGCTGAAGTGGTAAAGACAATCATGCAAAATTTCAGCATTCTAGTACAAGGGCCTGAAGTAGTAAAGGCAGTACTGAAGTTTTTGTTGTCTCGGGTAAGATGCTAAAAATAGCTGAAGTTTTTTTGTCCTGAATTCATTAGTTTTGTCATAAAGCTTTTTCAAAAATTTCATCAAAAGATGTTGAAGTTATTTAGTTCATTTGTAAAAACTTCATTACTAAGTAAGCTGGAATTTTTTTGTCCTGGATAAGCTTTTTTAAAAATATTAGCAAAAGATACTGAAGTTATTTAGTTCATTTGTAAAAACTTCATCACTATATAAGCTGAAGTTTTTTTTTCATGGATAAGCTTTTTCAAAAATTACAGCAAAAGATATTGAAGTTATTTAGTTCATTTATAAAAACTTTAACCATATAAACTGAAATTTTTTGTCCTTGATAAGTGTTCTTTTTGTAACAAAGATGTCTTCTTCCAGCAGTTACTCCAACCCTCCATGCCTGCAAATTCTTGAGAAGAAAACTTTTTCCCCTTTTCCTTTTTAATAGTGTTAATGCAAAAGAATCTATTGTTTGTAGTTGGAGTACTTGTTAAATAAATTTGATAGATTTAATTTGTATGGTTAGTTCCATAATTTGGAATGTCAAAAGTGGTCTTAAAGGAGGAGATTGTCTCTTTTTTTTTTAATAACTCATAGCTTGGGATATATGGAGCCTGTTTTACCAACTCTTTGCAATATCATACTTTTCACTTTTATCAGTAACATCAATGATGACTTAATGCGATATGCCAGTTATGAATCGGGAGGAGGAATAGGTACACTAATTGGTCAAACATATGAAATAGTGGTAGTATTTGATAATTAATCATAGTGCCTTTTAGTTGTTAATAGAAGAAGAAAAAGAAAATGAAGGAGGAGGAGAAAGGGGCTAAATTTGTTTAAAAACTAGGTACAAGTTAAAACTTTTTTTAAAAATGGGTATAGGTTAAATGGGGGCGACCAAATAGGACACCCCGTGCAATTTTTACTAAAACAGTTGGCACAACAGTTGGCACTTATGATTGCACTTTGAACATGGCGTCTGGATTGCAACCTTTTTTTTTCTATGTATTTGTAATGACCCGATCGATCGTTTTGTGTAATTGCGCCTTATTACCATCTTTAATGCATCACACATGTGTGTTTATGATTTTATGATTTGTGCGGTTGATTAGTTTCGTTCAGGAAATCTTTCGAATTAATTTGAACCTTTTGATTCTTGACTAAGAAGTATAAATTAGAAAGTCAAAAAAGCCTCCTGGCCACTTAAACTTGTACCCTATTGTCATGCCGATAAATGAACTTTCAAAATTCCCATATGAGCACTTATACTTGAGCATAAGTGAATTAATAAACACCTCTAGCACATGACTCATAATGCGAGCATTACAATTTTAAAAAGATGGCAACCTAGTCAGTAATAAACAAATAAAAACATATGACGTGTTAGGCGCGAAAACCAACTAAGCACCGAATATTTCCGATTTATTTTTTCCCTAAAATACTAATTTTATTTTCATTTTCAGTTTTCTCTCTCAATTCCCCTCTAACATTTAACTCGTCTACTCAAATGGAGTGAACTTTGCCATAGGATTCTGCAAAGACCTTCATGATTGAGAATTTATTTATGTTTATTTATGTCACATTGTTAATATACCATATGTTGATATTGAATTTGATGAAATGTTAGTGGTATGGACCCTAGTGGTATCCCATATGACCAAACAGTTGGCCTCAGTTATGTACCACAATTGCATACAAGTAGAGGTAATGCTAAGGCATTAAATTCACCTACCAATGATACAAATAGTGGTTGTTTAATCACTAAGGGGAAGGGTAAAGGGAAGGCTGCAGACGTAGAAGAGTCTACTAAGGACGAAGGGGAGTTCTACAACTTTCATGCAGCCACAGATTTAGATTGTGATGAATTTGAGAGTAATTCTAAGAGTGAGGATGGTGAATATAGGGGTGTTTCTACTGAAGAGGATATAAATGACTCACTTTATGATGATGATGAGGATGTTTTTGGAGAGACACGTGATATAAAACCTGACCTTATTGTTGCTAGACAGACCAAAATAAAGTATAAAAACTGGAAAGAGAGATCTAGTGATGTTAATATAGATGAGCTACCTAACGGACCAGTAGGTATTAATGCTGGATTTGAAGACATTTACAAGGACAAAACTGCTAAGTATGCTAGCAAATTGGGAGGGATGAGCAGTACCTAGACAGTTCAAATCGAGGGAGTGAAGATAGTACTGATGATGATGTACATGCAGATGATGAGGTGCATAACCTTCCTCCAAGAAGATACAGTAGAAAGGTCTACTTTGACACTAACTATAAGAAAATTATTTTCCAACTCGGAATGGAGACATGGATTTGAGATCCAAGATAGAATTTACCAACTCAGAGTTGATTTTGTAAAGAAGAGTGCACATATAGAATGTGAAAGTTGAAAGACATACCCTGCTCCCATACACTTTGTGCAATTTTTTTAAAAGGACACTGGTGACTATGTTGAGTATTAGTATAAGAAGAAAATATATCTCAAGGTATTCAATTGTTACATACAAACTATGACTAGCATGGAGATGTGGCCTCCAACTGAAAACCCAAAAGTTGATCATCGTTTAATTACTAAGATGTCTGGTATACCAAGAAATGTAGAAGAAAGTCTCAAGATGAACCTACATAGAAATTTGGTAAGAGATCAAGAGAGGATACACCAATGACCTATTCTCATTACAAGATGGCATAACATACCAAGAAACGTTATGTAATCCTAGTAAGAATCAAATACTCATTATGCTATAAGTGTTTTTTGGTCTCTTGCTAAATTTTAATATTCTGGGTGTTTTAGAAGGGAAAAGTTCAACTGTTGGCGCTGGGAGTAGTACTACAAATGTCCAGGCTACAACAGTTGCATCAGGAGGTCATTCTAGTACAACTATTGGCTATGGCAGCACAACATTCTTCTACTATTACAACTGCTAGATCTGCAAAATAAATAATTCTCGAACTACTGTTGATGGTAGATCAGGAACACAACAATCCGGAACTACAGAAGAAAGATGAAGGGCTTCTCAATTTTTTTAATAAATTTAGGTGGAAGGCCTAGGATTGCTGGATTTGGAATACAATTTGGTGAATCAGGGACAGTCATAGAGAGGGTAAGTATGCAAAATTATGTACAATTGTTGTGTCTAATTACTATAATAAGCTCTAAAATTATATTTCTATTTTGAATGTAGTTTGGGTTAAGGGACAGAGTCACACATGATCCTAGGCAAACAATTGATGCTAGCCAGACCAATATTAATCTTGGATATAGAGCACCTGAACTAAGGTGGAAAGGAACAAATGCAGTAACCCAAAGGAAACTTCATCAATAGGCTAGAAATAGACAAACTTAGGCAACCTTAAGCTAATCTGAAGCTCCTTCTTAAACTCAGCCAAACCCGAGCCAATCTTAGTCTAACTTCAACCTGTCTCAACCATAATGATTTGAAGAAATATTTTTTTTTGTGAAAGTTTAAGTCTGTCAGCATCAGAACTTACTTTTATGTTATTTTGTGGAAAATTTGGTCTCAAATATTAAGAACTTAGTTAACGTTGTTTTGGTCTGGTTTTAGACATAGTAGTAAATTTGTTTTTGCTAATGCGAAGATTAGATGGCCTACTACTGACAATCAAAATGGTTCTTTTGATCTTGTCTAATGTATTTTTAGATGTTAATGCCAAGCATAACTTTTAAATGCAGCAAAATACTTCATAAAATTAACATTTTCATTATTTGTTAACAATAAACATACAATACAAAGATCCTAAGCTAAGAATGACACTACAAAAGCAGTGCAACAACAACAAACACAATTTCATATTGTTTTCCCATGTTCCTTCGCTATTCATTTACCTAAATTATGGATAGTAGTCCTGAAATTACTTGTTTGTATTGATTTGGAAGAGGTGGGTCAGCCCACCTGAATAAATTACAGCAACTAGTTATACCATACTTTGAGCATCCTAAGAATCTTCTACCTGGATTGATAGTCTTCTAGGTTATGCAGACAACAACATAAATTCCACGAAGACAAACTACACGACTTTCCATTGTATTCTTGGCTGAAGGAAAAAATATCGACTTAGAGAAGAAGATATTACTTGAATTTGTAAAGACTTTGAAGAGAAGAAGTGCTACAAAGCTTGTATACGTCAATGGAGGTTGTAGGCCATAAGAGGAAGAAAAAGTCCTCTATATAGATGGGACCTTGTGTTTAATACAATTAGGCACTGAAAAAACTCATTCACTCTTTTTCCAGACATGTATTACATGCACAACAGCTGACTAGGAATAATTGATGCCATGTAGATTCAGTAATAGGTCGGAATTACTTATTAGTTCACTTATACTCAAGTTTAACTGTTCATATTGGAATTTTGAAGTTCATTTACCAGCATGACAATTGGGTACAAGTTTAAGTGACTAGTAGGTCATTTTGCCAATAAGAAATATTGACTAAACTATAACTTTTGTGAAAATGACCCCAAAACTGTGGTTTTGATGACTCGGATATCTCTGTATTATGATATTTGACTTGGGCATATGCCCGGAATTGATTTCAGAAGTACGTAGGTTGAATTGCGTTGATTTTCCGTAATTTGGTAATTTGAAGTTGAAAGGTTTGACCGTAGGTTAAATTTTAGATATCGAGCTTGGAATTTGATTTTGGGACTTGGAATATGTCTGTTATGCTATTTAGAAATTTCTTGAAAAAGTTGGTGTGGTTTGGATTTGATTTTATAGGATTCAGACATTTAGTTGTAATTCTAGAAATACTTGAACTTTACTTTGAAATACATGCGTTCTAGAGTTCAATTCATGGTTTTAGATGTTATTTTTGTGTTTTGGTCGCGCAAGCTAGTTTGTGAGATATTTTTTAACTTGTGTGAATGTTTGGTTTGGAGCCTCGAGGTCTCAGATTAGTTTCGTATATGTATCAGAATGGTTTTGAAGTGAAAATTTGTTGCTGGTTCTCAGTTATCTCAATTGCAAGCACAAGCCTCGCAAATGCAAAGGTGATAGTGGGGCCTCAGATGTCGCAATTGTGACTTCCCCTTCGCATATACAAAGTCATAAGGATTTGGACTAAGTTTTCATTTGTGAACATTTGTTCACTTTTGCAAAGTTCCCAGCTTCACACTTGCAAAGTTCCCAGCTTCACAATTGTGAAGCCTTTTATCATAAATGCGATGTTGACTTAGGTTTTGCAAATGCGAGCCCTAGTCTGCATATGCGAGGGTTTGAAAATAGGTACCCTAGGTCGCAAATGCGACATTTTCAGCTAGTACAAAGGTCCAGGAAACGGGGATTTTAAAAATATTCTCTCATTTTTTAACCCTAGACTCGGTAGGAGGCGATTTGTGTAAGTGATTCTAATCTATTTCTAATCATATTCCATAATTATATCTTAGATTATTACATCAAAGTGATGTGAATAAATGTGAAAATTTGTGAAAACTTTGTTTTTGAAAAATAAGAATTTGAGTTTTAAGAGTCGATTTGGACTTGAATTTTGAACTAATCACATATATGAACTCGTGGAGTCATAGGTAGTCGGAATCTACCATTGGACCCAGGTTTTGACCGGGCAAGCCTTGAATTGTCTTTTCTTGAATTTTTAGGAAAAGTATACAGATCACAGCTTTTTCTATTGTAATTGATTTCCCTTGCATTGTTTGATGATATTTAGTCGATTTTGGTTAGATTTGAATCGTGTGGAGGAGAATGTTAGGGGAAAAGCTATTTTCGAGGATTGTGATGGCCTAGTTGAGGTAAGTATTTTACCTAAATTTTTGTTGGAAACTACCCCTTAGTTTTGGTAATGTTTGATTTATTTGTGCTATGTCAAAAACCATAGCTTAAGACGAAATTTCAGTAGTACTGTGGATGTGTGTGGGAAGAGCAAGCTTGGAGTGGCTGACTGGGCTATTTAATAATTTTTAGGACGAGGAGGATGCCAGATAAGTGGAGATGGGGTACGGTGGTTCCTTGTATAAGAACAAAGATGATATCTAGAGTTGTAGCAACTATAGGGATATAAAATTACTAAGTCATACCATGAAAGTTTGCGAGAGGTTGGTAGAAGTAAGGGTGAGGAGGACGGTGCCTATATCCGATAACTAGTTCGAGTTTATGCCAGTTTGTTCTACTACGGAAGCTATCTATCTTATTAGGAGGTTGGTGGAGTAGTACATGAATAGGAATGATGATTTGCACATGGTGTTTATATCTCTAAAGAAAGCTTATGACAAGGTTCCTAGAGAGGTTCTTTAGAGATGCTTGGAGGAAAAAAATGTGTTGGTTGCCTATATTGGGGCGATTAAGGACATGTATGATGGAGCTAAGACCCGGGTTAGGACAGTACGGAGGCGATAAAAGCACTTTCCGGAAGTTATGGGATTACACCAAGGATCTGCGCTCAGTTCATTCTTATTTTCCCTAGTGATGGATGCACTAACACACCATATTCAATGGGAGGTGCCATGGTTTATATTATTCAATGACGACATAGTTTTGATTGATGAGATGCGAGGTTGCATTAAGAGGCTAGAGGTTTGGAGACATGCCCTTGAGTCTAAGGTTCTAGGCTGAGCAAGACTAAGATGGAGTACCCAAAGTGCATGTTCAGTCCTAAGCCGAGGGAAACAGAAATGAACATGAAGCTTAAATCAAATTTCATCCATAGTAAAGGCAGCTTCAAGTACCGTGGGTAGGTTATCCAGGGGTATATGGATATTGACGAGGATATCACAAACCGTATTAGGGTGGGGTGGATAAAGTGGAGGTTAGCATATGAGAACTGTGTGACAAGAAAGTTCCACCGATACTCAAAGGTAAGTTTTATAAAGCAATGGTTAGATCGACCATGGTGTATAGGACTAAGTATTGGCAAGTTAAGAAATCACATATCCATAAAACGAAAGTAACGGAATTGAGGTGAATGCACGGGCACACTAGGATGGATAATATTAGGAATGATAATATCCGGGAGAAGGTAGGCATGGCTCCCATTGAAGTCAAGATGCAGGAAGTGAGGATCAGATGGTTCAGGCACATACCGATGAGAAGACCAGATGCACTAGCGAGGAGGTGTGAGCGGCTAGTTTGGGCTGAAAAGCTCGTCGATATAAATGAATCATTATTAGGCCGACCTCTCTTCGCTCCCCACCCCGAAACTAACCCATGACACGCACCCATTCGCTCCGTGCACAGGAAGGCATCGAAGTTCAGTTCATGAGACCGCAGCGCAGCGTAAAACGAAATGCAAAAGGCATACTTTTATTACAAAAATTCTTGTACGACCCCGGATAAAGGGGTAAAATAGAATCTAAGCAGATAAATTTCTTCATGCCCTGTATTATACCCTCCCACCAAGGATGAAATGTGTTCTTTTTTGGAAGGCACGAGAAGAGGTAGAGGGCGGCCTAAGAAATATTGGGGAGAGGTAATCAGTAAGGACATTGTGTGGCTTCAATTTCTAGGGAAATGGCCCTTAATAGAAAGCTGAGGAGGTCAAGTATTAGATTGTAGGGTATGAGGTAGTTGCGCCTATTTCTACTTCGTGACTATGAGAGGCTAATGTAATAGGATTTTTGTCTTAGACTTTTAGTGGTTAATGATGTGTTCTCTCTACTCTCTAATTTTTAATAATGTCATGTCTATTTACTGGTTATTGATAATGTTTTTCATCTATATTCAAAATTTTATGATGCTGTTATTATTCATTTGGTTTATGTTGATGTAGCAGTAAATTGTGTCTTTTCTCTTTTTGACTTCTTGAGTCAAGAGACATTCAAAAATAGCCTCTCTACTCCCTCGGGGTTGGGGTAAGGTCTTCATACACACTACCCTTTCTGGATCGTACTAGTTGAAATTTAATAGGTCGTTGCTATTATTGTATGTGAAAGTCGTGTACGCAAGGTGACTAGTGGGTACATAATTCATACATGGTATTTGACCAGTTAGGCTACTTAGACTCTTTCCACGCTTTAATTAAATTGTCGTATCATGTTCTAACTTCTCATAGTCAATCAACTCTTGCGTATGTTAGTCTATCCTTACACGCCTTAAATGATTTCATTAACACTTGTTCTACATCCTAATTGATAATTTTCTCATGCTTTAGTTGAACTTGTTGCCTCTATTATATTTGTATTTTATCCCTTTCATTGTTGATTATCATTATTCGATGTTATTATTCCTGTTATCTCTTTCATTGTTGATTATCGCTGCTTGACGTTGTTGTTCATGTTATCTCTTTCCTTGTTGATCTCCATTATTTGAAGTCATTGTTATATGTTATCTCTTTCATTGCGAGTTATTCTTATTTAATATCATGGTTATGCGTTATCTCATTGTTAATTTATTAGTGTAGAAGTTGTGAAAGTTGTGTGAGTTGACTCTTTAGGAGGCCCACAATTCATAGTACTCCATTCATCCACGTGTTGTTTAAGATGTATTAGCATTTGAGACAGCACTATTGGTGGAGGAGAATGAAGAAAGACATAGTGGAGCATGTAGCTTGGTGCCTAAATTGTCAGCAGGTGAAGTACGAGAATCAGCGGCTGGGTGATTTGCTTCAGCAAATGAGAGTCCCGAGTGGAAATGGGAGCATGTCACCATCGCCTTCATTGTTTAGGCAATAGATGCTAAGTAAAAGGTTAGAAATCAAGGTTATAACTTAGAGACAGTATGATAACCGAACCAAATAGTTGGAGATCGGGGCCTCGAGTCTACCTATTTGGTGCCTCGGGGTCGAGTCTGATGTCTTCTCGAGGGTAATTGATGGGTGACTAACAATTATGATAATATCAATGATGGCTCGTTATGGCCAATGATAAGGAATAAATGATGAACAATAAATAGAACACAATGAAAAGAATGAATACAAATGATAAATGGAAGTAATGAGATCCAAAAAATATGTTAGAGAGCAGAGAGAATGTTTTATGTATTTAGTATGGAGCAACGGATGTTCGCAAAATGACATGGATCCCCTTTATATATGAGGGGGAATCCTAACATATTAAAAAATGTATTAATTTCAAAGATATGGGCTAGTACAACCATTTAATACTTCATTTGTTTTTGGACTAGTCCACTAATCTTTGTGATCTCTAGTCACGTGCCTTGGGAACATCACAATGATCAACCGAAACTACCAATTTATGCTGCCTCAAGGCCGATCGTTGCTTTCACTAAGTCAAAGTCGATCACTGAGAACCCTCAAATTCAATCACTAGAAACCTTCGAGATGCCTCAGTGATCCCAAAATCGAACCGCACTTTCTACTGTATACAGATAGTCCCCGCGTTTCCTAGAACAAAGTGATTGGAAACAGTTTTGAACTCATATTCCATAAGAATCATCATCTTGATGTCAGACTATTAGAGCATTAAATTCCACAACTCAAAAGCCGTGCAAGGGTTGGTATCAACACGACTATCAAGAACTCTACGAACCACTATTGGCTCGTCCTTTCCACTGCCCATGTGGCTCCTATAAGTACATCAATCATTTGATAATTCATATTTTTACAACACATTCAAGCTTTTACGGACAAGGCCATTCCCTTTCACATTCCTCCTTCTTCTGCTCTTGCTTCCTTACTTACTTTCCCAGAAAAGGCCCTTCCATCACCATGGCTACAACTTCTAAAATAATGCCTCGAAAAGAGGATGCTGCCTCTTCACCCGAACATCCGAAGGCAAACCCAAAGTGATGCCCATCATTAAACAGTGTATCCTTATCCAGTTTAATATAGCTAGCAATTTTTCTGTCGATAGACCCTCGTCTACACTGGGACGATGCGAACACGTGTCCTGACATATCAGCATTGTGACAAATATAGGACAAGTGAAAGAGGACTGCCAATGGGAGGTGGTAGTGCTGGTTGAGATCCCCCGTATTGATGAGAGCATAACAGATCATAAATGTGGCTTCCTTTATATGTATACATACCCTTTCACTCTTGGTCTTGTCGATTCTTTGAAACTTTCTTCCCCGACAATATAGCCAATGATTCTCGACTTCTATGACAAGTACCAAGAGACGCTCGGTCAAATCTATCCATATTTTTGGAGGATAGTCTTCATGCTCCGCCACTTCTCTAGTAAGGTCGAAGGTATGACCTTTACCCTCGACCATTTGATTAGATTGTATAGCCCTCTATTTTATCGAGTTTTATCAAGCATCACCCTCGGTCCAAGAAGCTATTTTTCTCTAGACAAAGATCGAGGTGGATGAGCAGGTTTGTTCAAGTGATAACCTTGGACATCATCCCGACCGAGAGGATGCCATTCCCTGAGAACTAGAACGCAACATAAGTACCTCTCCTTTGAATGCGCTTTATTGTCTTCTTGCCTTTCTCCCAAATAATGTTCTCCCTTTCTTTTACGCTGCTATCATTTGGTATCCTAAATCAGTCCAGGATCTGCCGGTATGGATTAGGCAATTAGATGCTTCATTCCCATTTCTCAGGCGGTCTTGGCCTGGCCTGGCTAGAATGCAGTGGATGGCCAAGAATCATGGTAAAATCCTTCTTGCCGCTTATACCATATTTTATGTTTATTCCCCATATACCTCATGTTGGTAAATTTTTATTACTATGTTTGAGTAGGCCTTGGCGATGGAGTGCAGATAAGACCGCCTCTCGATGGCGAGGTGGAGGCTCCAAAATCTGATAAAGGCTAGAAAAGGATGAAAAAAGCGGCTTTTGATTCTCCTACGACAAAGAGACCTTAATCACACATGCCTCGAGTTGCAGCCAGGATCTTGACTTCAGCTTCTAGAGCAAGTCCCAGTATTGGGGATGAAGATGATGATGAAGATGAGTACCGTTTGGTATCAAGGATGAGATGAGGGGAGGATGTCCCGTGGACGTCCTACCCAAAGGCTACAGAATCGGGAGCGGTCGATTCAGGTCGGTCCAATGTGGTGGAGACCCCTGAGGAGGGTGCAAACAGGGTCCCTGAGCCGCTGGTTGGGTGCGGTATAGTTCATGTCAAGGAGACTATTACTGCTATTGGAGCTTTTTAGGGACACGATTTTCCCTTGGTGATATTGAATCCCTTGATGGCCATAATTTGGGTCCCTGGTTCTTTCCCGGGGAATACAGAGATGCTTAGGACCCAAAGGATACCAATGTGGAGGGTCCTCCTAAAGGGAGAGATGGGCTTGGCAACTTCCTTGATGATGTTTGTCAGGACATTGACCTCGACGCTTCCAATGCTATCGAGGAAGCGAAGAGGTTCCAACAAAAGGTGATAGCTCTTTATGTGCACCTTTGTAGCCTTAAGTACCTTTCCTCATTTTTCTGACTCTTCTGTTTTGTTGTAGGCCAATATGTGGGGAAAAGAGCTTGAGAAGCTCACGTCGGGGATGCAAGAGTCAGAGGCCTCCTCTTTCCCAAAGGAGGAGGATTGAAACGATCCCCAAGCGACTTTAGAGGGAGCGCTCCGAGAAAAGGCTAGCCTTGCTGAGCATATAACTTGTTATTCGTAAATTCGTTCGCCGTTCTCATAGTTTGATGTTTTATGACTTATCCTTTCCTTTGCATATAGGGCAAAAGAATGTAGAGATCCTCGAGCTGAGGAGGCGAAACGAGGGCATGACCTCGGAATTGGCATCGACCCAGGGTCTTCTCCAAAATGCTCGAGAAGAGATTGCTGTAGTAATTGTGGCCAAGTCCGAGGTTGAAGAAAAAGCCGCTACTTGTTTGAGAGATGCTGCCACTACGAATAAAATAGCCCGAGATATATCGGTGGGGGCCATGCAAAAGTTGACTTGGACTGTCGCACACATTAGTGCACAGAAGAGGAGGCAAGCCTTGGAGGAAGTAAGTGCTAAAGGTACCGATCTCTCAGCAAATATCGAGGAGCCCAAGTTTGGAAAAAGTGTTCGTATTCTTAGTCTCTTTGGGTGAAGATGCTTGACATCATTGAGAAGGAAGTGACGATGAAGAGTAGGCCTGTGATGCCTTTCCTTATCTTTTTCCTTCTTGTGTATGAATTCCTGGGGGAACATGCCTTGGTAAGACGCCCCTTGTAAAATATATTTTTTGGGAATGTGAGAAAATTTTCTGCTTCAAGTCTTTATATTCCAACATTCATACGGAGTTAGCCTTTGAATTTTGATGTCAATTCTTAGGAGTCCATAGTTGGGGGAAATCGGGACCCTAGAGATCGGATACCATCTACAGTTTAAGTCGATAGCTCCTTTGGGGCCGGTGCTTATAATGGCGGAAATCCTAGGGATCTCAATTTGTTCCAGGGCATCAGTTGCTGCATTATTCATGCGGTATGGTAGTGGGCCCCCGTGGTGGTCCTACCAGTACATATTTCAAAAAATGATGCTGTCATGGCAAGACCTAACTGGTCTTCTGGATAGGCGAACATGCGTCATTTGCCTCTATATATGCATTTCGCTCATTTCTTAATTAGGGGTTCTGCAGCTCTGGATAACTATTCCCCTCATAAAAATTTTATTCTTAATGCTAGTTTTCTCGTAATTTCAAGTCAAAGCCTTCGCCCAAATCTTCATTCCCCTCTTCCTATTTTACCGAGGCCATGGCTGTTATATCGAAATCCGCTCATCAAGGAGATGAGAGTTCTGCCTATGTTTTACGTCCGGTCGATGGTACACTATTAGTAACTAGTGATCGTACCTCGAGGTGCTTTGTGTCGAGGAGAGCCTTTACGATGGAGAGGCGTCCCAGCATTCCAGGGCATCAGGAGCATGCATCGAGGTTCATCTCCTTAATAGGTGAAGAACTATCGAGATGATCATGAAAGACTGTGGATGGGGAGAAGAAGTGGTACTGCAGGTACCTTCCCTGGTGGAGAGCATCATGACCCATATCAAGGGGTTCTTGAAGGTGTATACGTATCCCTTTATGTTTGGTTCCCCTGACAGGGTTGTGCTTGATATTTGTCAGAGGTACCAAGTTACCTTGGCGCAGGCTCACCCATCCCTATGGAAGATAGTGTTGATGACAAGGTACTTTGCGAATAAGTTTGGTCTCAAATTTAACCTCAACCATTTCGTTAGGTTATACCAGTCTCTACACTAACGAGACTTGATTACTCTGCGACGTTGATCCTCCCGGCCCCCTGCCGTTAATGACAAAGAGGACGAGGATCGAGAGTGGATGAGCTGGTTTGTTCGAGCATGGACATTGATAATATCCTTGGAGAATTTTTGTCATTTCCTCAAAAATGGAATTTCATACGTAAGTGTTATGCCTTTATTTTTATCGCTTTGTCCGTAGAGGAGGCGAGCTCTGTAAAGACATATATTTATTATCTTTCTTATTTCTTTCTCTAAACCAATTCCTTGGCTACCGTACGAGGTTCCTGACCTGGCCGAATGGTCTTATAAGCTGGCAGCTTGATCGATCTACGATGAGCGCACATGGCGAGACCTGTCTAAGGGGAAATGAGATGCAAAGCATCATGGTAGGTGCTTAGCGGGTTGTTTCCTCAAAAAGGTACTTTCTATGTAGCGCGCTATCCGAGATGCCACAGGTGTTGGAGGTTTTTCCAAGAGGAGGCCATATCCCCTGGGGAAGGAAGAGAGATCATCGACCTCGAAGTCGAGGATTGATAATGAATGGAAGAGTCTTCGAGGTGCAAAAATGATAGTGACAAGGCTAGTCATTCTTTGAGGTTCAAAAGAGATGAGTTGTTCAATCTTTCAGCTTCGAAAGGCTCTTCTTTTGAATAAATAATTCCTATTTCTGTCAAAGGTACTTCGAAGGTCAAAGGTCATCCGGCATCTCTCTCTTCTCCTAGCTAAGGTATTTCGGGGAGAACTAAGCCATCGAATGTATGCTCGACCTTTAGTGAGGCTCAGCGGCTTAGCTCAATGGTAAGCTTCAGTAGCTGGTACACACTCCTTTCAGTTTTACGTCATTCTTATTGAGCTTTATTTTTGCAGGCCTTTATCAAGCTTAGGTCCGAGTTGCTTCGTCGTGAGGCTAGGTTGCGGAAAGCTTTGGATAATGAGAAGTCCCTTAGGCGTCTTTGCGCAAAAAAGGAGGAGGAGCTCGTATACCTACGGTATGAGACAGATCGAAGTCAGAACTATGAAAGCCATCTAAAAAAAAACAGGTAATCTACACTTTGTGTCAATATATGGCAACTTCTGCTTCCGGAGTATAATATCCCGATATTTCAGTTTAAGAACAAAACAGAAACTTTGGGGAAAAGTTGGATGAGCCAAGCATGAGTGTGATGAGTTAAAGGCTCGAGCGAACGTTCAGGCTTCAGCGGAGAAGGGTGCTCTGGCTAAGGCTTCTTTCTTTGAGGTTTAACTTTTCTTAGCTCGTGATAGTAGTTTGGTTCTAACATGTATGATTACAAAACTCGAATATATGCTTTTGAATATGAACACCGAGGTTGTGGATGCCAGGGATGAAGTTATAATGAGCCGAACCAAAGCTGACAAGAAAGTGGCGATTTATTTGAAGGACGTTGCCGATGCTCGAGCTAAGATAAAAAGGGTTCTTGATTGGGAGAGCAAGAGCAAGGATATGCTCGATGAAAATCTCGAAGGGAAATCCTCGATGTGATCCATGTTAGGGGCTTTGACCTCTCGGAAGAGGTGAAATGGGTGAAGGCGGACGAATATAGTGCCAAGTCACTTCTGTTCGATGCCGATAATAGCAAGGATGGGGCCGTTAGGCCATAGTCCCCAAGGGCGATGTAAATTTTCTTTTCTAATTTTGTATATAGTACTTTAAAAGTATGTTGTAAATAGAGCTTGTATTCTTTTACATACATGTACAAAATGAAATCTCCCAACTCCATTTTTCATGTACCTTTTGATGTTTGTTAGCCATCAAGAAGAAGTGGTCTTTGAGTTAAATGGAATCCTTAGATTCACAGTATGGCCCTAGGCTTATTCGGCTAGCCCGTTGGCTTTTACGCGCTTTGGTTGGTACGAACTTTTAATGTAAGCTAGCGTCTTAGGCTTTTAATATTTTGCCCTTAGACACATTTAATAAACTGTTTCAAGTTCATTCTCTGGGTCGGGTTTCGATTTGAGCTCATTTGACCCTCAAGTTTTTGCATTTAAAGCTCGCCCATAGGCGTTTATGCATTGTATCGGTACAACCTTTTATTTGGGGTGGCGACAGTGGCTCTTACATATTGGGTCGGTATGACCTTTTTATATAAGCTGGCATCAATGGCTCTTACGCTTTTAGGTCAGTATGACATTTTATATGGGCTAGTGACAGTGGCTCTTATGCATTGGGTGGATGTGACCTCCAATATAGGCATTATTTTTCCCTTGTTAAGGACTTTTGAAGTTGTGTTTCCCCAAATCTTCAACGGTTTGATAAAACCTCGATTATGAACCATTATATGGCGATGATCGAGCACCAAGTGAAGTAGTTTCGGCGTCTATTTCGATGGTATGCCTATATAGGGGTCTTACAAGTTCGATATATAGCCTTAATTTTAAGATCAGGATAATGCCTTTAGTAAGGTCTTATTAGTTTTACATGCCTTTAATCTGTTAATGTTTTAGCTACTTGGTACTAGTGTGGTTCATGCCTTGCTTTAGGTCTTACAGATATTGTAATTGCCTTATATAGGTCTTATAAGAAAGAGTCTGCCCATTTGGGATCTTATTGCCTCGGAGTTTTGATAAGTCGTTAGAGATGGAGATTGACGGCAGTCCCCGAGTCATTGAGTATTTCCTGGTTCGGGAGCTATTACTTGTAAAATTTGTATTGCATCATTGAGGGCTTACAATTTTGGAGTTTCCGACCCGGAGATCATGTGGATTAGAGTTTTCGACGCTAGTCCCTGAGTGTTCCAGATGTTTTTGGCTTTGGAGCTGTTCTGTGATCTCGCTGTTGCCTCACTGAGGGCTAACGAGTTTGAAGCTCTGACTTGGGGGTCAAACTATTTTGAGTCGTTTGACGCCAATCCGTGAGTGTTCGTGACATTTCTGGCTCTAGAGCAATTTTTGCAAACAATATCGAGCTTCTTTGAAACATGAAATACTTTTGGAAAGTATTCTTTGATTACTCGGCATAAGTATACATGTTTTCGCTGTTAGGGGCTCGATTATTCTATATGGACACGATTCGTTTGATCCTTTGGCCCGGTACACTATTTTCCTATCGAGACCTTTTTCAGCGCTTTTTGGCCTTTCCGATAAGGTGATATTCTGGGGCGATGCCCCCCAGTGTTTGAGGTTGATTGAAAAGGAAACTTTGAATACTTGTTGAGTCTTCCTTAGGTAGCATAGAGGTGTTGCCTCGTTAAAAACCTTGCCGGTGAAACCCTTTTTGGGATGAAATCCCAATCGAAGGAAAAGAGTGCAACGTATGCTTTTGAAACCCAAGACCTTCGAGTTGTAATGTGCTTCGACCGTTTTGATCAAATACTTGCATAAAGGTTAGTATGAGGTGTAAATTAAAAGGGAGATTCTTATACCCTAGTAGCGATTGCGCTTTGAGCCTCGGTAAGCCTCCGGTATTTTCTCTGAGTGCACGGTACGACCCTTTGTTTGCTCATTCAGGTAGGACCGAGAAGATGCCTCGTGGTCGCGATTTCATTACCAAAACTGTTCGGTTATCCTTCAGTTCCTTGGATGGTGGAGATATTGGTGTCTTGGATTACACCATCTATATTGATTGGTTGGTTGGTTTCCCCTTTCGTTGTTTCGCTCGTCGTGTTGAATCATTTGAGGAGTCGAGAGACGAGCATAATTCGGTCAAGTAGTCCAAGCTGGTTTGTTATTATCAACCTGATAATATTGGACGAGCCACGTAGATCCACAAGCACATTTTTAATTTGAAATGTATTTACAAGAAAAGAAGTTACTAGTGCGTTGTTATGGGGTTGAGATAGAGCCTCAAGTTTGATTTCTCCTGGTGAGGGATGTTTTCGTTTTCCTAACCATGAGTTCCTACGGGTCATTGACACCTTAATGATCATATGAGTGACATGTTGCAGCTCGTTTGCTTCGCTCATTTGGGTCGCCTCTCTCTCCCGTATCTGATTTTTAGCTCAGTCATTAAGGAATTCCTAGTGGTGGCCTTTGCTGAGTAATTGGGCCACTTCTTCCGAGAGCTGTTGGAAATCTTTGATCCGGTGACCGTGCATTTTGTGAAATTTGCACACTAAGTTATGGTTCCTTTGTGAAGGGTATGACTGCACGGGCCTCGGCCAGCTGGTGTCTCTGATTTTAGCGATGGAGATTATGATGTCCGAAACATCGACATTGATGTTAAATTATGACAAGCGAGATTTGTTCATTCAAACCTTGAGTGAAGCCCTGCACTGCCCACTCATCGGAGACTGGTGGTTGTTCCATTTGAATGCGAGACAGGAACCCTCACAGCATCTCATTCTCCCTATGCTTGATTTTGAAGATGTTTGATTTCTTTGTGGCCACCTTGATAGCCTCGCATGTGCCTTTATGAAAGAATCTAATTATTTTTAGCCCTACGGTGAGCGCCAAACTATTTACCGTGAAAACGGTAATAAAAATTAAATTTGATTATGAGATTCTAAAAATACGTGATCTATTTTATGCTAGTTGTTTAGGCAATAGATGATAAGTAAAAGGTTAGAAATCAATATTACAACTTGGAGACGGTATGATAATCAAATAAAAAACAACTGGAGATCGGGGCCTCAAGCCTGCCTATTCGAGGCCTTGGGGTTGAGTCTGATGTCTCGTCAAGGGTATTCTATGGGTGACTAACAGTTACAATAATATCAATGATGGCTCTTTATGGCCAATGATAGGCAATGAATGATGAATAATGAATAGTACACAGTGAAAATAATGAATCAAGCAATAAATGGAAGTAATGAGATCAAAAGAATACGTTAGAGAGCAGAGAAAATATTTTGTGTATTTAGTATGGAGCAACAGATGTCTACAAAATGACAAGGATCTCCTTTGTATGTGAGGAGGAGTCCCAACATAGTACAAAAATGCAGTAATTACAAAGATATGGCCTGGTACAACCATTTAATGTCGTGATTCATTTTTGGACTAGTCTACTAGGCTTTGTCAGCTCTTGTCATGTTCCTTGGGAACCCCACATTGATCCACCGTAACCACCAATTTATGCTACCTCGAGGCCGATCGTTTCTTACTCTACCTCGAAGTTGATTACTGAGAACCCTTGGAATCGATCACTGAAAACCCTCGAGATGCCTCGATGATCGCAAAATTGAACCGCCGATTTCTACCGTATACAACAACATTTCACTCCTAGACAGACGGACAATCCGAGTGCACCATTTATATTTGGAGATATTCTTCATGCCTACTGTACGCATATAAATTAAATTGGAATCAAATCCGTTATATAGTTTGGACCATATTTTAAATTCAAGATATACTAGTGAAAAAAATTTTATTGGGCTAATATAAATAAATAAATTATTTAGGTCCAACATATACAGATTAAATAAATAATTTTTTTTCGTTAGGCTAGCCCATTTAATTGGGCTAATGTGATGAGCTCACTTTATTAAGCCCAAGATGTCATTTTACTAGAGGCCCAGTTTGGTGCCACGTGTCAAATGACGTAGCGCGCCAAATCAAATGGAAGAGCCAATAAGATTATGCCATGTGTCAAAATAACAAGGCATTCCAAGTCACACTTAAAGTCCAATAAAATTGTGCCACGCGTGCAAGTGATATTTCTGGCCAATCAAATGCGGTCATGTCACACTTCTATTTGATTGGTCAGAAAGCGTTTGTTCTTATAACAACTCCTCCCTTACACAACTATAAAGAGGGGTCTTGATAACTCAAAAAAATACTATATGTTACAACAAGAAGCAAGGGAGAGCTCGTGGATCAAATGCCGCAAATTCCTCTACAAGTTTCAAGCTTCAAGAAATCAAATTCAATTTCAAAAAATCAAGTTTAAGCTCAAGAACGAAGAAAAATTCAAGTATTCGAGATCAAGAACGAAGTCAAATTAAATACAAGGCGTTCAAGATCAAGGCTACCTGTTCATGATACAACTCGTGGCAACAATCAAAGTGTTCGCGATGGATAAATCAAATTCAAATTCAAGATCAAGCTCATAGGACCTTGAATTTATATTAGAAAAGTAGAACTAGAGGAATCATAGAGGTTGTACACTCAAATAATTGAAATGAAATACTATGATTATACTGCAATATTTTTCGGTCTTGATTTTATTTTCTCGAAGCAATTTATTGTCTACAAATTTTGCCACGCCTAGTGGGACAATCTCTACCTCTCATCTCAACTTTAGAATCACCAAAGTCCGAGAACATTGAAATGGCTTCAATGAAAATCAACTCCCGTTCAACTTCCACCAAGGCTGCTTACTCCAAGTTCTACGCTGATTGGAAAGCATCCTCAATGTTACCTTTGGAAGATTCGGACTAGTTACGGGGAGCAAAGCAAGCTCTTTAAGACAACAAGTACCCCAAGTGTCATCCGCATCAACCCCTAGTTTTGGATCTTCATCCTCAAAAGGAGCAAGATCTTCCACAAATGCATATGAAGGAGGAAGCGATATTGCTGAAAAGATCAAGAACACTCTTGCTCTGCTTGACCTTCCTGAATCCAAACACTCTACTTTGAAGGAAGATAATGATGCTTCAAGTGATGGATCCACCCCACTTACACCACATAGCATGAGCCTATAAAAGATCAATTTGTGTGAAAATCCATGCTACTCTCCATCGTCCACCACAATCCTGCAAGCCATGGTGAAACTTAACGAAGCAATCGCTGTCTTGAACAAATGCATGCAAAATCAAGAGACTAGAATTGACAAGCTAATAGATAGGGTGGGAATATTGATGGAAAAAGAATCCACCCATGTAAGGCCCCATGAAAACTCATGTTCAAAACCTAGTAGCTCGTAGTGCTAAGTTACGGACATCCGCTGTTCGGACCTATTGTACAGATCTAATCGTATAAAAATCAAGAATCAAAGTTTTCTAGAAAAGTGCTATTATGCGGTCCAGAATGCAGTCGCAAATCAAGTATGCGGACCGCATTTCTACCGCAAATCGAATCACTGGTTTGTTTAAAATAAAGGTCAAAATGTGGTCCATTATGCGATTGTATAACTGATATGCAGACCATATAGTTGTCGCATAATTTCTTAAGGATTTTGTGAAGGGTAGTTTTGCGGTGCATTATGCAATCGTAGAACATGAATGCGGACTGCATTCTAACCGCAAGTTTAAATAGTGTACGTAGTTTTTTAGAGCACTTCTGCGGTCCATTCTGCAGACCGCATTTCCGCTTTTCGATTGAAAAATGTAACCACAAATCTGATTCAGGCCCTTATTTGATAAATTTAAAAATCTAACCCCACCCCGTTAAATAACACCACCACATGCTATTTTCTGATTATTCTCATAATATAGAGAGATGTGAAGGGAGTTCTAGAGTGAGAAAGTGTGTCATCCATCAATCTCCCTCACAATTCGTGACAAACTCGTTTAAGATTGCTAATTGACGCTTCTAGATCTTCCTACTGACTTGTAAGTAGTTGTTCCCTTATCAATAATTTTAAAGCCTTTTTCTAAAAACAAGTAATTATCAAGAGGGTACATGGGGTACAAGGCTAGAAATCTTTCATGCATAATGTACAATGGGGTATGGGAAGATCACCACTTCAAAAGACGGCAATTAAGGTAGGAAGTGATAAAATCTCTCACAAAAAGGAACTAAAAATAACATTGTACACCTAATGTTTGTCAATATGCTCAAATGAGCTAGGATCTTAATCGTATCTCGAATTCTTGGCTAAATTCATGGTTCTCATAAAATAGATCGAAGTTGCTAGGAAATTCCGGGAATTTTATTTAAGGAATTAAGGGAGACTCAAGTGAGGTATGTAAGGCTAACCCTTTTATTTTAGTGTTGAATTTTGTGTTCAATGGGTGGCTTGAAATTTCAAATGATTCTACTTGGTTGATTGTATTTATGTGTTGGGTGATGGTCCTCCATTCCGTATTATTCTATGTGTTATTTGAAATCGTGGTAATTGAAAAGGTGATAATGTCTTTCAAGAATTCGTTATTTCCCTAAGCCTGTGCTTGCCTCGTAAGATAGCTCTTGATAAAAGAATCATGGAACTACATAAAGAAATTGACAAAGGGGAAGGCTTGTGTTGTGTTGATGAAACTAAGTGCCAAGGAGCACATAAATGAAAAGAGGTATTATACCTGGTGAGGAAAAAAATGATGGTAGGAAATGGGAACTGAAGAGTAATTAAAAGAGGTTATGTCCTAAATGAGATGGCTTAGCCGATCGGGTCGAGATAGGATGCCATGTTGTACACATGGTGGCATTTATAGGGATTCTAGAATGTTATTATGAATATAGATATGTCTCACTTGGGATGGCTTAGCCGGTCGGGCAGACACCGGACTTCGTCATAACAACCCCATGGTGGTATTATATTGTAAAGACATGGTATTTGTAACTAATAAACATTAACTTAAAAGGAAGAACAGATTTAACCAACAATCATGAAAGACTTATTGGTGCTCCTAGAATTTCTTTGATGTAACTCTTGAGGCTGTAATTTTTCGTTCTTTCATTATTTCACTGTTCATACTACTAGAATTATGTTTTTCATACATACTAGTACTATTCGATAGTGCTAACGTCCCTTTTGCCGGGGGCGCTACATCTTTGAATGGATGTAGGTAGTTCCGTTGCTGATAGTGCCGATCACAGATAGTGGTGCACCCTTGTCCTCTTCACAGCTGTCTTGGTGAGCCCCCATTCCTCCAAATTATTGTAGCTTTTCATTGTGTAAGTTATCACATTTTGAGGTATGGCCAGGGCTTTTTTCGCCGGCGTTATAATTTTGAACTCTTGTATCTTTGAGGCTCCGTAGATATTTCTGTGGGTCATGTACGAGCGCCAAGGTTGTCTTAGAATCATGTCGTATTTTGAAATTTAATGTTCTAGACTGTCAACTGTATATACCTTGGGAAATAAACTATGGCATGTACCACGCTATAACCGTATGGAAATCTTGGGAGTCTAAACTATGGTTTAATGTTGTGTTATAAGATGAGATGTTCATAATTAACTGTGAAACCCCTTTTTATTCTTATATCACACTAAGCGAAATCGAGGCCCGTAATTGTGTCGAGTCGGGTAGGGAGTGCTCAAGTAAGGTTTGCTCTACTGAGATTTCTTGGTCGTGCATCGATCGCGCTCCCCGAGGTTGGGGCATGACAATCCATGCACCTTACAAGATCCCAGAAGTTTTAGAGAGTGACTCTCCCCCAAGACAAGTGGAATCCATTATGGCTATCCCTGTCTCATCTGAAAGGATGATTCCAATTGATCAATTGAAGGAGTTCATTGAAGGAACCATTAAGAACGAATATGAGGTTGCTGCCAAATCCTCCCTTACATATGCAATGTCGTTTACTGCAAGGGTTGATATGCTGAAGAATCCTGCTAGCTATCAACCTCCAACGTTTCAATAGTTTGATGGTAAAGGTAATCGAAAACAACATGTGGCACACTTCGTTAAGACATGCAACAATGCTAGGACTTATGGAGATTACCTCATCAAGCAGTTTGTCCGCTCATTAAAAGGAAATGCTTTTTATTGGTACACAGACCACAAGGTTGGATTTTTTGATCGCTGGGATCAACTAGAGAAAGAATTCCTCAACTACTTTTATAGAACGAGATGCATTCTGAGTATGATTGAACTTACAAGTACTCATCAATGAAAGGATGAACCAGTTATTGACTTTATATTGTTGGAGGAATGCAAGCCTCAACTGTAAACACAATCTTAGTGAAGCTTCAGCCATAGAGATGTGCATCCATGGCATGCATTGGGGATTGTGCTACATCTTGCAAGGTATCAATCCTGGCACATTTGAAGAACATGCAACTTGTGCCCACGACATGGAATTGAGCATGGCCTTCGGTTGAAATTAAAGGTTGCCCATCTATGAACCTCACAAAGGGAATGACAAGCAAGAAGTCAGGAAGTGCGGCAAGTTCGTACTCAAGTTTAAAAGCAAAGAAGATATGAATGTCAACACGTCACTGATGAAGTTCATGACGAAGGTTAGCAAGAAGCTGAGTACGAAATCCACTTCTTTTCAAGACAAGCCAAATGGAAAGTTGACTTTAAAAGAAATGCAAGAGAAAGATTACCCATTCCTGGATTCTGATGTGCCTGCCGTGTTCGAAGAACTCCTTGAGTTAAATATCATTGAGATTTCAAAGATGAATCAACCAAATGAAGCTAGGAAAATGAATGGCCCAAATTACTACAAATGTCACTGACTTGAAAGCCACCCTCTAGAGAAGTGCTTTGTCGTCAGGGACAAAGTTATGGACTTGGCCCGTGAAAGAAGATCGTGCTTGAAGATGAGAAAGAAAGAACGAACCAAGTCTCTATCACCTTTGGCATTCAACCTAGATGAGATATCTAGCTTAAAAGGAATCAAAAATGAAGAATTACTTGCGAACAACAAAGTTGGCAACGAGAAAAAAGATGATGATGAAGGTTGGATGTTGGTGACTCATCGTAGGCGCCACAAAAGGATCCCATGAAAAGAATCAATAGAACAACCAACAAGGAAAATGATTGTAAAAAGACCAATGGACAAGAATCAAGTTAGGCGCTTGAAGAAAGCAAAAATGGAGATGCACCACCCTCAAAGGCCATGACATGCAATAACCTTGGAGGATTTCTTGCCATCTTGGTTCTGCACAAATATTTCCCATGATCGTATTGAGGCTTCTTGTTGCAATGCTAACAAAGAGGAAGAAAAGAGTGATGACTTACCATTGGCACAATCTTCGAAAAAGCTCACGGAGTCCACTCGCCAAGAAGTTAATGCTTGTGAGAAAAAAGTCATGTTCACAAATGATGATTTTCTGCTCGGTAACACTCTTCATAACCGCCCATTGTACCTGGTTGGCTATATGCGTGATGAAAGGGTAAATCGAATTTTGGTTGATGGAGGATCCTCAGTGAACGTTTTTCCAATTCCTACTGTGAATGAACTTGGTATTCCTATGAACGACCTCTCAGAAATTCGTATGATAATCCAAGGAATCAACCAAGGGGGAAAAGCGACATAGGCACGATCAGGATGGAAATAACCATTAATGATATGCAATCAAGTTCATGGCTGCATGTAATCGACATGAAATCTTCAAACAATGTCTTGCTTGGAAGGCCTTGGATACATGAGAATAAAGTATTTCCATCTACCTAACATCAATTTTTAAAATACTACGAGGGTGAAGTCGAGAAGAAGATAATTCCGGATGATGAGCCATTCACCGAGGCAGAGTCACACTTTCCCGATGCAAAATTCTTCTTGAAGAACTGCATTGTGAAGGAGATAAAAGTTGATTATGGCATGAAAAACAAGAATAATGAACCCCTAACTAAAAGAACTGAGGTGACTATTGGTAAAGCCAAAGCTGCTACTGAGGAGGTATACACCAATGTGAATAAATCTCTTAAAGCGGGTATTGGGTCTTATGGAAAGAAAGTAAGTCCCGTGCTCCAATATGTCCCTAAAAGGAAGAAATATGAAGGTGCATAATCTAATCTCCAAACTAACGTGCTAAAGGAGTTAACTCTTCCAGTAAAACAAATCGAGGAAGTAAAGTTGTTCTCAAACCACTTGCAGGGTTTGTGGCCCAATGTCATTTGTAGAATGTGGCACTCCCTATAAAGAGAATAGATGAATGTTTTGATCCTAACTCTGACAAGAAATTCGCAAAAGCTGGATATAATCGTAATGAGCTGTTAAAGTTGGGGAAGTTACCATCAAAATCTGCAACGAGATAACCACGTGAAGGTTTGGGATACAATTAACCGTTACCAATGCGCATCTCCATAAGAAGGGTGAGTAGCAATTTTTTCACTGTTGAAGATGAATATGCTGCTTCTAACAAGCCTTCTGTCTTTGATCGACTTGGAAAATCACCTGTGAGGACCTCCGTGTTTGAAAGATTGGGTCCATTAAAGAAAGGGAACAAGTTTGAGAGAAATTTTCAAAGCATAAGAACACCCGCTTCGCCCAAAATTTAGAAGATCTCTAAGGATTTATGAAGTTTGGTTCCTTCTAAAATGAGGTGGAAAACAAAACATGTGGTTTCATGTAAAGAAGTACTGAAGGTAAAGCCATATACTATGGTCTACACTAAGGAGCATGACGAAGATAAAGAAAGTGTGGGTTCTTCTTATCATGTTACTGTATAAGGTGAGAATGGTGTTCCATCTTCAAAGGAGGATAATGCAGAATTGGAGGATGTTTCACCATGTTATCACATATCCTTCAACAATGGGACCCTCAAGAAGATGAAGATGCTAAAGATGCTCCACCCGAACTTGAAGATGGAGTGAAGACGATAATTGATGCCTTAAAAGAAGTTAACCTTGGCACCGATGAGGAACCAAGACCCACATACCTAAGTGCTTTAATAGAAGCTGATGGAGAGAGCACTTATTGAGTTACTCAAGGAGTTCAGGGATGTCTTCGCATAGAGTTACAAAGAGATACCTGGCTTGGAATCGAAAGTAGTAGTCCATTACCTTGAAGTGAAAAATGGTGATGGCCCAGTTAAACAAGCTCAAAGGTGTTTTAGGCCGGACTTTGTTCCCTTGATTGAAACCAAATTTAAAAACTCATAGAAGTTGGTTTTATTCGTAAAGTTAAGTACCCAACATGGGTTTCGAGTATTGTCCATACAAGGAAGAAAAATTGCCAGATTCGAGTGTGCATTGACAATGTATTTTAGAAAAATGAGTTCCCATTTCTCATTCCAGAACTGATGATCGATGATACTACTGGGTACGAGGCAATGTCATATATGGACGGTTTATCAGGCTATAATCAAATTCGCATGGCGCTAAAAGATGAAGAGCTTATTGCATTCCGTACCCCCAAGGGTATTTATTATTACAAGGTAATGCCTTTTGGCTTGAAAAATGCTGGCGCTACTTACCAAAGGGCTATGTAGAATATTTTTGACGATCTTCTCCAAAATAATTCGAAATGCTACATTGAAAACTTGGTGATAAAATCAAGAGCGAGGGCGACCACTTGAAAGGCTTGAGAATGGTGTTTGAGTTGCTCCGGAGGTACCAACTTAGGATGAACCCATTGTAATGCTCCTTTGTAGTTACTTCCAGAAATTTCCTTAGATTCATTATTCGATATCGAGGGATTGAAATTGATCAAGCCAAAGTAGAGGCAATCTTGAAAATTCCTAAGCCTCGGGACATTCACGAATTTAAAAGTCTGCAAAGAAAGTTAACATACATTAGGAGATTCATCTCAAATCTAGTTGGGAGGTGCCAACCATTCAGTTTCTTTATGAAGAAAGGTGTCCCTTTCAAATGGGACCAAGCATGTAGCAATGCCTTTGAGAGCATTAAATACTACTTGATGGAGCCCCTGTTCTGGCAGCACCAATACTTGGGAAGCCACTGATATTATACATTTCAGCACAAGAAAGGTCTATTGGAGCACTATTGGCCCAAGAAAATAGCAAAAGGAAAGAAAACTCCTTTACTACTTGAGCAAGATGATAACACATGAGATGAATTATTCTCCTATTGAAAAGATATGTTTGGAGCTAGTCTTCTGAATCCAAAAGTTGAAGCACTACTTTCAAGCTCATGTCTTCCTTTTGGTTTTTAAAGCAAATCACGTCAAGTTCTGATGTCAAACCTATCCTTAGTGATCGACTAGCAAGGTGGTAACTCCAGTTTCAACAATTCAAAATCGTGTACATCCCTCAAGAGGCAAAAAAAGGTCAAGCATTAGCATACTTCTTGGAAAATCACCATATACCTGATGTATCACATCCCATGTATTTGTATATAAGAGTACGTCTTAAGTCAATTGATTAAGACCAAAATGAGATCATATTTCGAAGTATATAATGTATGTTGTCATGTTACCTTAGATGTTTCTTATATTTAATATCATGAACATCAAGTACAAAGAGGGTTGGAAGGTTTAGAAGCTAAGGAATTGAAGAAAATAATGTTTTGTTGAAAGTCGACAAGCTGGGAATGTTATAACATGTACCTTTTGGGTGCGAATAGGGTTCTTAACATGATATGGAGGTCATCTTATGAGTTATGTAACTCTTATAATAGTCGTGTATTATGTTTTGAAGTCAAGACAGTTTTGGAACAAAAGATGGCAAAGATCATCACAAGTTACATTCACCAATATGCTGAAAATTAGGTCAAATGTAACTGCAATTTTATCCCAATATAATTAGAGTAATGGGGTGTTTCACCAATAAAACAGAAGTTATATGAGTCTATTTTATAATGCATTAAACCATATATCAATATGACATCGTAGTAGAGAGATATATGTATTTGTGAAATAGTGCGTAGGCTGCTAGGTGACAAGTAAGTGTGTCACATACTTAGTTAAATGAGTGCCCGAAAAATGGAAATTTCGGGTCATCCAAAGAGCCCATTTAAGGGCTTATCTCATGAAATATGAACCTCATTATATATTACAAATAATCAGACCTAAGACCCTGCAAATTTCCTCCCAAAAATTGCCCACAATACCCTAATTGATTTTCTCTCGCTTTCAATTTCTAATTTGGGGGGGGGGGGGGGGGGTAAAACCTAGAGTTTGAAGAACCCAAATAGGAGCTGAGTTATCCAACAAATAAGTTATATTTATTGATATGTTTCATTAGTTTTTTCTACCATAAATTCATGATATGTCCTTCCATAGTTGTAAGAACTCACAGGACGGTGATCGGAAGCCGTAAGTTTGAGTTATTCACTTGTAGCAGACTGTTTTGTGGACTGTTTTGTTTGCTGTTGGGCTTCGTGTTTTACTAATATTTTTTTGAGTTTTGGAGGAGGAAGATTGTGGAGAAACACCACATATATACAGGGTGGATGGATGGTCTTTCATTGTAATATTTTCGGGTTGTTTGACAATACTACATCGGTCATTTTGTGTACGAAGAGATTGTGGTGTATTGGGCTATACTGTAGTATTTTTGGTGTATATAAGGTTGAAAAATAACGTAAATATATGTTGATATTGTTGTTTACTTGTGTCTTTGGCGTTATTTTGAATTTGGAGGAAGTAAGGATTATAGGGAGATGTTGCCGTTTTTATACAAAATAAACTTCTCGTTCTTTGTGCGATAGTTGTACCTTTCTTAACCTAAGGATAATATTAATGTCATTGTTGTAGATTATGGTGTGAAGAGTAGAGTTCAACTTGGTGATTCGAAACATTGTGATAAGGTATGTTAAGGCTAAACCTTTGCTTCATTTTTGCATGATCCAGTAAGTACACACGCTTGATAACGAGACATAAAGAAAGTTCACATTCCTAAATTTATCTTCATTTTCCCAGTCTCATAAGTTACAACATTCTCCCTTATCAGGACTTCATATTCAGCTTAGTTTTGTTTTCTGTCAGCCTAGAAGGCAGAGAGTCTACATATATACAATATTACAGTATTTTCACTATCATCGAGCTATAATCGATGGGCAGACCCCTATAGGGAAACTTCTGATCAGATGAGTCACCCTATAATGGCTAAGATATAGAGCCTAGTATGGCCGAGTGCCTATGAGTCACCCCATAATGGCTAAGATATAGAGCCTAGTATGGCCGAGTGCTTATGAGCGAGTCTATTTTATATACAAATTTGATGGGTAGGTTGAGGCCCTATCCCGTCCATGGTACAGTTCAGTTACCTCTAGAGGCTTGTAAACGAGTCCTGTATAGTTTGTATATTCGTAAATGTTCATGGCGGCCTCGTCAACCTCTATAGTTATATAAATATATATATGTATATTTTTATATGAGATTTTGCGTATGCTTACCCCTAAGACAAGAGAGTCCATATTTTCATATGATTTAGAATATGGTCTCATCGGCCTAAGTTGAGGGTTAACCCTCAAGAGTTTTCAGTTACAGAGTGGTACGCTTGGGCCGAGTATGGAACCAAGTGCTTGCCATACCTCGTGAGATTTGGGGCTTATCAAACTTGGCATTAGAGTAGTTATATCCTAGGGAATCTACAAGCCGTGTCTAGTAGAACCTTGTTTATAGATGTGTTGTGCACCAGATTATATAAGAAGGAAGCTACAAGGCATTTAAGAGTCTGTTACCCTTCTTTCGAATACAAATCGTGCAATAGAGTTGAGTTATAAGAGATTGAGCTAAGACTTATGTTTGCTAATGATATATAGATGCTTTCAATTAGAAAAAATTATAGTAAGCAGAGATCTAGTAGAGAGAGAATTCTTGACAACATGGCCCAGATTGAGGCCCTATCAAATCGTGTATACTAATTGTGCAAATTTTCAGCTTAAGACCCTAATATGGGAATATGAAATTCACTCCGTGAATAGCAGACCATGGGAGTATCATAAGGTCAAAGTTTAAGGTTCAACATATAGTTGAAGCAGGGTGAAGGAAGGTACGAGGTACCCAGTTAGTGGAGATTATCAATATTTACAGTTTAGCCAGAGAAATACAAGTACTCTGAGTTTACTTTCAAATGTAATAAAAGTGTGTACAATTAGCCACATCCATCTCAGTTATGCCCTATGGGAGTTGACATATAATTTAAGAGGAGGATGGAATATCAAGATCTAGCTTGGGTTAGAGTAATCCAAAATGGTGGATTGAGATAGGGAAGCTAAAAGTGAAACAATGTTTTGTTGAGGTTTTAAGAATAATGTTATAGAAAGAAATATTAGAAGGAGAATTGGAAGAGAGTAACTGAAGCATTATGAGTGAGGTATGATAAATAAGTGAAAACGGTGAATCCGAATATGAAAAGATGATAGAGTGTATAGCCAAATGAAGAAAAAGACAAGAGGTGATAGGTCTTGAGACAATAAAAGAGTATATGCCACAAAGTTATATCCTTATTTTGATAATGAGTTGGAGACTCCAACATGATTACTAGAAGGCTAAGTTAGACCCTCAGAGTAATAAAGATTATTATGGGCTAGTAAACAAGACAAAACGGAACATGAGTAAGGGGCCAGAGGATTTGATAATAGTGAACATCGTGAAAATTTCGTAGATTGCATTCCGGCAATAATAGAAGGGACAACAAAAGAATTACCTTTAAAGGTCATTCAGGAAGACGCTTCCCTAAAGTGAGCACTGTGAGCAAAGTTAAGCTTAAGGGACTAAGTGTACCAGATACACTAGGTGTAACCCTTGTGCATAGGGACTTCATTTATCCTTGGTACAGAAGGATTACTACGATGCGAGTAGGAGTCAATGACGATGTGAAAAGATGCCGAAGATGAAGAGGTAACTATGGAATAGTAAAGGAATAATGCGGTAAAAAGGCGAAAGGGATGAGATTGCATTTATTAGATCCTATAGATATGTTATGACTCCAGAATATTATGCAAGAAAGATGCGGGGAGATGGAATAAGGATTTCTCCCAGGATTTTATTTATAAATAAGTACGAATGAACACTTTATACTTAACGAGTTAGTGCAAGTGGTAAGTTAAGACAAAGGACAAAACTTGAGAGAGAGTATACAGAATATAGATCTGAGCATGGATTGGCAAGTACTTAGTAGTTGATTCAGGAAGATCCTAGTTATGGCTAGACAAGAGGTCTCATATTAAATCAGCAGATAATGCAAGATAAACATGGTGAAACCTAGCACAGGAAAATTCAGTGTCACAGACACGGCATCGTAATGCTTTAGAAATTTTCAATAAGAGTTGGGGTAGTAGAAGGTACAACATAAGTGTTGTGTAAAAAGAAAAGAGTCCTATTGAGGACAATATCAAATTTTGGGTTCAAAAATAACCTGACGAGCACAAGAGCGCGGAGGTAAGTGACTAAGGATAATTATATGCGAGTAAAACTGTCAAAAATTCTTTCGGGTATACGATGTAATATGCCCGCAGCTTTACAAGACTCAGAGGGTCTTCCCTAAGCGACACATTGATTTCTTTCCTTATTTGTTAGTTGGGAATAATTATTGGGTTTTTATGAATAAAATAGGTGAATAAAATGGTTAAAAATCTTTTAAAAATCAATAAAATTAATAAAACATTAGGACATACTTATATATGTATATATGCTATTTTGAAAGAATTTTGCATATAATAATATACAGGAAAAAATTGGACATCAACAACATAGTGACCTAAAGAATAAATGATCTTGGAACAATAGTCTCACTACGACATTGTATGCTCTCCGTAACAAAGTGGCACCTACATGACGAAGGAACATGAAGTAAAATCCAAAGTAATATTCAAGATAATACGCGTTGCACAAAATTTCAATATATGTGGGCAATAAGATAAGCCAAATATTCATGAAACAAGTGGCAGAATGGCCAAGAAAGGTAATTGCTTACTTTTAACGAAAGCTTAGAAGGCACGAAAGGCATTATTTGATCTATGACCCGGAGTTAGTTACGTTATGAACGCACTTATGATTTTGGCATGTTATCCATGTAGTATATATGTTGAAGTTCTAGGTATAGGAGACTCCAGTATAATTTAAAAGAAGAATTTACTCCACGTCACAAACAAAAGCTTAAATTGCTAGAAGGTTATATCATGGATGTTCCATAGCGTCGACAAGGGAATAAAGTATACCCTGAACTGCAAATCAGAAGATAAAGTAAGTCTACTTAAATGCTGAGATAGAGAAGGAAAATAAAGAGTTACATCAATAATGTAACTTAAGAGCCTAATTATTAGACACCGATGAGTATAGAAATCGTGATTCAGAACATTGTAGAATCACTCTAAATATCATAGGTAAAGAGAGATAGCACAAAAGACATATTTTATAACGGATCTACGATATACCTAGTAAAAACAATACCAACCTCATAAGAAGTCAGTATGAAGCTTTCAACGGATTGTCTATGCACAAGATGTGCAAGTATTATAGTAGAGCTTTCAGGCGTGGATATGAATTCCACCTATGTGGAAGTGAGGTTATGAAAGATATAGAAGATACAATGCAAGATTTAAAGGTAAGTATGGTACATGTGAAGAAGGTACGAGATGCCTAAGTATAGAAGGTTACAAATAATTCATATGTCAGATAGAGGGCTGGAAGTGTCACAATTTTGCATCAAGAAATTATAGTGGTGTTGTCAGTGGCATATTTTCCAGCATGTGGTTTCCAGATACAGGGATGTCTAGTTAAGAGAGTAAATAAAAGTTAGAGACAATATGATTTCTCGCTTGAGGTTCAAGAGTAACATAAGAAAATCAATGTTGCTTTCAAGTTAAAGGAAGGTTGCGAGTGGTGAAGTCCTCGGGATTTAATCCATCACAACAAGAGAGCTGGTTTCCATAAGTTATAAAAAGCTCAGTATAGCGTGAGTGAACTCAGAGAAGTTTAGGACTAAGAGGATTAATGCTGCCCTAGTGTTAGAATAAGGGTGTAATTGTGATAAATAGTAGAATGACTTTTAGGCCTTTAATTGGGTAATGATTCAAAGAAAAAGGATTTCATGAATTGTACATGATTAAAATAATCCCATTAGGTGAATCATGTTGGGATGCTATGAAATACAGTTATTGATGTATACTATTGACCCTAAGTGGATCAGGAAAATAATTCCAGATGTTTCCCAATGAGACGTGAGCCCTAGTGAAAATATATTATGTAAGAGGTTTCGAGTTATAAGTAGTAGATTAAAATCAACATTAAGGTGAATAAACAATAAATGGATAAAAGTTCAAAGGTATGGGATGAGATTTGGTTGCCTTTCTTAAGATGAGCAGTAATTAGAATGCATTAAGGGACTTAGATTTATACATATAGGAGCAGCAGCGAAAGAGTAACCTAGAGTTTGCACAGTCTCTAAAGTTTCCCAGTGCGGCTGCAGTACACCTTGTGCGATTCGCACTGGCATGAGTTGAACATGGTACTCTCCGAAGTTTCCACCACGGCCGCATTCTATATAGTGCGGTCCGCGGTGGCCCTCCATAGCCATGGTCTCTTTTGTGTGTTCTACAGAGGCTGCCTAGTGAAAGTTCACACAAACAAATCTAGCGCGGTCTACGGTCGCTTTTGTGCGGTGGCACTGATAGGTGAGTATAGGTCCCATAGGCTATCTATAAATTAAGACCAAGGGTCTCCGTGTACCTTTTTCAAACTTTGAAAACTCATAGCCTTAAAATTACTGTTCATCCCTCTTCTAAGACCGAACTTCTTGCTTGTTTGGATATTTTGCATTCATTCTTCCTAATCGTGGTAGCATTTCCTGCATTTTTGATTAATCGATTCCGTATTTTCATTTTAACTACTTACCAGTAGTTTTTAACTTGTTGCTCTTCAAATTGATAGTCTAGGGTAGATTTCATGTTAGTTTAAAGTTATTGAGAAATCTGTAACTAAGTAGGGACAAGTAAGTGCAACAATTTGGACAAAAATAGAAGAAAACATGACACCCTAACCTAGTTCCCTAATTTTGGCTCAGCGCGGCCTGTTGCTACGTTAGCACGGTCCGCGTGGCCCTAACGCTGTCCGCATTACCCCTTTTGCATGGACCATGGTGCCCAACTTGACTGAAACCTACATTGCTCCCAGCGCGCCGGCATTCCATTTGGTGCAGTCTATGCTGGCTCACCGCAGTCGCAACCCTATTTTGTGTGGATCGCGGTGGGAGGTTCAAAGAATACTTTTCTTGGGCCTTATTCAATGCAGCGTGCGGTTGCCTCAACACAGTCTGTAGTGCCTCCATTGCGGCCACACTCCTGATGGTGCGGTTCGCAAAGCCTGGTTTTGCATCAACGTCTGCAACATTTTCTTCTATTGTATGCAACTTCAACTCATTCACATGATCCACTATCTGTGCTTGAACTGACAATGTTATGTGAGTTTGTCTACAGATAATGGTGAAACAAATAGGCGGAAACGAATCAAAATAACCCTGGAGAGGTGGTTCTTCCCGAGGGGGTAACAGCAAGAGAGTGGTGAAACTCACTCCCCAAGTCCAGGAAAACATCAATAAGACGTGGAAGATGATAAAAGCTACAGATAGAGCTGCGTCCCACTCCTCAGGGAGTGAGTATATGCCATCTCAGAATATTTCCTATGATTCAATTCAAACTTATTTTTTCTCCAGTTTCCAATTAACTGATACCCCTCCAGCATCTCCTGCTACAAAGAGGCCGGTGAATATAGTGTCAGATTCATCTGAAGATTCTGCAGCTGGTAGTGAAGAGTAATCTACGTCCCCCATAGCTTCGTTATCTGGAGAGAGTGCACGCAGAGGTGATGGAGGTGGTGAGAACAGTAATGGGGAGGTGCCCGAGAGTGGTGTACCTAATGTTGGGGTGTTGACCGGACCAAAGATCCTGTACCTTGGGAGGATAGGTTCGTCAACCAGTTAGCATTCCACCAGTTTAGGGTATGGTGGCCTAAATGAAAATTGATTCTAGAAAGTAGTTTTATCAAGCGAGATCTTCTACCCCTACTTCCCAATGTGCATATACAATTTCACACTCGAGTGGGTTGGGATCATTTTTAGGGTAATTGTTTAAAGGAAAATGAGCACATGGTAAAAGAGTTCTATAATAGTGTGGCTCACATCTTGAAGGTCACCAAGGTAACCAAAGTGCGGAACAAAAAGATAATCTTTACTGGGCAGTCACTCAATGATTACCTAGGGCTCGATGATGAGACCTTTTATAATGAAAAATTTGAAATTGGTGAAAAAGTGTGTCCATGGTTAGACTCATACCTGGAAATCCTAGGTGTTGTTCAAGAGTGGGTGCAAGCAGGAACCAAAATCTTTCGGAAGACTTCCAACTTTCAGGATGGGGGTTGGTTGTCTTTTGTATGCAATCAGTTTGACCCCTCTACCCCACGATTAGACTATCCCACTTACCCTGGCTGTCCTTGTTGCTTATATTATGGCCAGGTACCCGATCAATGTGGAAAATATGACGTCTCATTTGATTACTGTTGTGGGGCAAGAGAATGATTGGAACTACCCTTTTCCCAATACCCTCACCATGTACTTCAAGGACTTGGAAGTAGAGAAGAAACCATTTGATATCAAGGTCAAGCCAGTGGCTCCGTTCACCTGGTTCAGCATGCACGACACAGAACCCTAAGGATAAAAACTACAAGGCACATGCCTCTGCCATAACCAGATAGTCTGAGGAGCCAGTTGGGGTAAAACCTTCTATTAAGCCTCCTACCATGCCTGCTTCCACTATATGTGAGAATGTGCCGCCAAGAACTTCCTCTACTATTTTTCCCAGTACTTTAGTTAACCAGGAATCCCATCTTCCTGGAAGTATCCCATCACTGCCCATCAGTTGAGCCAGATATTGGCCAGTTTGAACAACTAGATGGTAGCTGCAATAGCCAAGTTGTCCACACTGTCTTCCTCTATCGAGACCGAATTATCACCTCAGCAAGCTCAGATTACTCAGTCCATTGAGGATACACTCAAGAAGCTCGGCGGTGGACTCACATGGCAAGGCTTTGATGGAGCTTTCCAAGGAGCACAAGAAGATGAGGAAGGCAAGGGCTTCCGGGGAGTCGGTGGAAGTGCTAAGGATTGACGTGGACAAGCTATTGGTAGACTAGATGCCTGTAGACTTGCTATTTAGGGATCCAGCCCCAGCAGCAACACCAGTAGCACAACCACAGTAGGAGCAGGAGCTGGCACCCAGACCTCCAAGAAAGAAAAGGAAGCTTCCCAGTTCACTTGGTGCAGTTATCGAGCTAGCAGACCCACATAAGGTCCCTTCCATTGTTTCACCTATCATTCAACTGGTCCAAGAGCAGACCCCAGTCCCAGCAGCTAAGAAGCTGGAATCTGAGAACCAGTCTGAGATTCCCGTACATACTGAGGACTTGGCGACCACTGATGATCCTATGCAGATGGACCAGTCTTAGGGAGCTTCTATATCCTTTATTTCTTTGAGATATTTTTATAGTTGGCATTGGGGACAATGCCAGCTTTTTTCATGGGGGTGCGCCCTACTTTTTTTTATCCGGATAACTGTATATAATTGACTTAGTTTATGTTTATGAAATTTTCTATTTTGGGGTGTACATATCTTTACATTTAGCTATCATTCTCGTACTTTTTATTCAATCTTTTGGTCTGTATATAAAGTTACAATTCGATATATATACATCCCTCACTGTATATTCTACCCCCTATTGTACATATTCGTTTTGTTTTCTATTTTCATAAGAAAAATTCATTTTTAGCTTTGTAGGTAGGCTCGTAGCCTTTCATTTTGTTTTGGTGTTTATAATAAACCCTTGGTTTTCTTAATGCCACGGTTCTTTCTCGGAGTGGAGTATTGTACGAACCGGGTGGCTCTTCCGAATGATAGATGGAGTGGCAACCTTCTTAAGGGTTTTAGTCCGTTTCTTTGATTTTTCTTTTGTTTTTGATAATTGTAGTTAAGGGTACCTCAACCAAAGCTTCACTTGGGCCTAGCACATTTGCCTTTGATCCCATGGTCAAAGACATAATGTTGTGCTTAGGATGGTGAAAGTCATGGCTTTGAGACTCTTGCATTGACCAAACAATCATCATGTGGTATTTTCGGACCATTGTATGCTTGAATCGTAACTAAGTTCATTGTGGGCGCTCGACTCGATGTCTTTAGCAATCCCTTAGCGTGTGTGGTGAGGAATCGAATTGAGTCCAAGTCCAGAGCCAATGGTCTAGAACTTTCCGTGAATATTTGTTGAGGAGAAATCCTGGGTGAAATTTGACTTGAGAAGTTATTATAGGCTCTTCTTGATCCAAATGTTAAGTTGAACAATTCCATAGCGTACCAATGAGATAATCCATAGTTACCCTTTTTGAGCCTGAAACGTTTTTTCTTTCAAGAACCAATGCTACAAGCCTATACCCATTCTAAATTATTACCCTCTCGTGGCACCCAAATCTTCCCTTGAGTAATGGCAAATTTCCAAGTTGTTGGGGGCGGGGGGCAGGGGAGACAAGAAAGAAAACAAAATGGTAAAAAGGTACAAAAGCAAAAAGAAAAGGAAGGCAATGAAAAAGCAATAAAAGAAAAAAAAGACAAAAAGAAAGCCCAATGAACAAGAATAAAAGGGATTCAAAGAAAGACATAGAGTGAAAAAGGTGTGGATAAAGTAGAAAAAGGAGAAATTCTTTGAATTGCATAAGAAAGAGTGACAATGTGTCTCTCTAACCCCTTGAAAAGAAGTGAAATACTCAAAAGAGTCAAGAGAGTTGTGCCAAAATAAATCAAAAGAGGTGCTTAAGGGAACATTGAACCCACTTGAATAAAAACATGTCCTACCCTTATCCAAAAGCCTTCACAATGACTCCACAAAACCCCTATTTGATCTTGCATTGAAGGGAAACTACATTAGTGGATACTTACATAAGGGGCAAGCATATGGTACCTAGAGCCGGACTTGTGACCTTCTTCTTGAGAGAGATGAGTGAAATTCCATTAACCTTGGTTTGTATGTAATTACTTAAAAGGTGAGGTTCGCTTTGGGAGAGTTGAGGATGTGGGAGTTTGGGTTCCACAATGACCAAAGTAATTGAGAGAAGTTCTTTGATGAAATGTGTCAACTCTTGATGCTTTTGTGTCACACTTGATCCATTCTTTTTCAAAGCTAAATGTGTTAATGATGCCTTCGTATTGAGGGCACTTGTTAATCCCAATTGATGCTTGTTGAGTTTGCTTTCGGATAACTGGAGTTACTTGAATTTTCCTTTAAAGGGGTGGGTCTTATTTTATTTTCTTAAGGACACGCAAATGTTTATGTTTGGAGGAGTTGATAGGTTAGGATTTTAACGTATTTATGCCCCAACTTTCCTATGTTTTGAGTATAAATTCTTACAAAATAGTCCTGAAATGCTCACAAATTGTGCTTGACTGCAGGTTTGATCGACAAAGTGACGAAATATAAAATATTGGCCCAAAAAGGAGCGAAACCTGCTCAAGTGTCAAATATTAAGTGAAGTGAAGAAAAGAGGACCTAGTTCGGACCGCGTGAAAGTAACCGCGGCCGCACTAGGAGATCCAGAGGCATGGCATATTCAGGCTAATAGCAATGCAGTTGCGGTTGGATTCACGCAGTCCACGTTTAGGCTTCATGGCCGCTTTAATCATTTGTGCGGTCCGCGTGAACGGGAGTCAGAGAGTTCATCAAAGAGCCTAGTCAAGCCACGCGGCCCGCGGTCTGCGCCAGATCCCTTCCGCAGCCGCAGTGGCGACCCTTTCCGCAGCCGCACTACTCATTTGTGCGGCCCGCATTGACCCTGCAAGAGTATTTTTTTTCTAATTTTTCTAGACTAAAATAAATATAACATTTTACCATTTTTAGGTCAATTTTTGTACTGAGGAACGCAACTGAGCGCCTGGGAACGAGGTTGTAGCAATTTTTGGCATTTTTGGTCTTCATTAACAATAGATTATTGTAGTTTCTTCTTAGTAATTAACTAATATGTTTAGTTCTTCATCCATTTCTTCTGTTCTTTCTTTAATTACGCGTAGCTAATTCCATTATCGAGGGTTGTGGCGCAACCCTAGTGTGGGTAACTGATGGGTGTTGCCATCTAGGGTTAGATTGATATTGGGTGCTTGCTATTTGGGTTGATTTTATGTTTTGATCTGAGAATTGCAAACATTGATTCAAGCTTAGTGGGTTTAGCTCTTCTTGAGAAAGAGAGTCTATGACCCCAAAATTGACCCAACAAGGAATTAGGATGGACCTATGAGAAATGGTTGTCCCAATTAATGGGTTAAATCTTGAGAGAGTAATTACCCTACTTGAACCCTAATTGCTTGGTCTTATAGGCCTACCCAATTGGCCTCGAGAGAATAAATTGGGCAAATCACTCTCGCTACTGAGAGGTGTAAGAGTGGGTACAATTGTGCAATGGTTATAGTATAAGCCCTAAACATGTCAATCTATCCTTATTAGTTTCTACCCGTTAATTAACCACCTAGGAGATGCCACGACCCTAGTGCCTTTCTCCATATTAGAAACGGCTTAGTAACATTCTCTTAGCATAATTTATCTTTAACCCTTAGTTTTATAATAGAATTTGTACATACAAAAGCATAAGAATGTTTGAAGTAACATTAGTAGTACAAACACATCTCTAGGCTAGTTAGAAAATACAACTCCACTACTAGCTCCTTGTTGAAATTTGATCCCGACCACTATTCGGATAAAACATATTGTGACCCGCTCTTCCTTCCTTTGTGTATCGTTGGGTTGGCAGAGATCAGTATGCTCTCATGTTACTAGACATTGAGAAGCTTTCATTATAATACTCGCAAGAGAGTAAATTGATTGTTAAATCATATAAGCCATATATACAAGTGAGTAAAAGAGTGACTCGAGAAGGATCACAACACCGGGATGTTTTACATATAAGTTGACACCACATAGGTAAAATTTACGAAGGTGCATGCATAGGCACAAAGGAGTAGAAATTGTCCATATAAAAAACGATTTTATAACAAATTCATCGGATGTAGTCCCCTATTAAGAATTTAGGTAAGAAAGTGGGAAGTATTAATCCTAGAGTTATAACCCCCACTCAAGGACATGATTGTAGAAATTTATTCCACAAGAATGTAAATAAGAGGATTTGTAGTAGAGTGGATTCACAAAGAATACGACTCCTTTAAGGAGTAGGTACACACAAGTCTTTGTGACTCACATCTTATTAGCACCATGTTTATGAGGACTCTTCAATATGGATGTACATATACAACAAGAGTACGTTGGTTGTGCTAAGTAGTGACTTACTTGATGACCTTAGGCTGATAAGGCAATGGCTGAATCGATGCCCCTCGACTCCATATCTCTAACGCATGTTGGTACCATAACGATATACTATAGGAATTGATGGTGCAAGCGATAGGTTCTACCAATCCCTCCACAACTTAATACATTATCCTAACAAGTCCTTAGGTAATCCCCTCGGACTCAATGATGGGATCACTCCCCCCTCATGGCTTCAAATTCACAGATTATGGTATCATGATTACTCATTTTGAGATTAACGCTTGGAGGGCAAACTAACTCCCTAACTTGAGCTCTATCGCGCGATTGGAGTATCAAAGAAGGGTGAAATTCCTAAATGTCTCAATAGCCTCCAACTTATAGATGTGGTCGACTACTCGCCGATAAGAAGGACTCTACTAGAAATTCCTCCGAGACATTTTAGGACACTTTAAAACCTTAGGCTATGATACTATGTTTTTCATGCCCTAAACACCGAGGAGCAAGACCGGCGGTCAACTGAGTAAACCCGATTAAGCAAGCCTATTAGATTTCATTCTACCCTAACTAATTCATGAATAAATAGGAGATGGACTCCATTAATCATACTTAGTAAGTATTTCATTAACATCTTACATGTTATTTCCACTAGCAGCTTAAATCATAATTATCAAAATATTACAAGTTTTATAAAACTTTGCCAAAAATCAATTTCTACTTCAATTCCAATACCCGACATTACCCACAACCTATTTAAGGAGCCTCTAAACACAACTAAAGAGTAGTGTAATAAGTAAATGCCAGTAACAAGACTCCAGTTATACCTCAAAAATAAAGTACATGATATATAGATGAAACAACACCACAAAATGAAGTGGGGCTCACCAAGTTAGCTGAAAGGATGATGCTGCACTAGCTGCAACCAACATTGAATGCTATAGAAACACCTACGTCAATTTAAAGACGTAGTGCCCCCAGCTAAAGGGACGTTAGTGCCATTGAATAGCATTATTATGTATAATTAATTACCATCTAGTTATAAAGAACATTCATACAAAAATAAGGAAATCACAAGTATAACCCAAAAGCTTTAAACGTTCATAACAATATCAATATACAAGAATCATACAATTTTCACATCATGTTTCCATAGCCTTTAGTTTGGGACATTTCACACTACTCATCATTTTCTCACAATACCACTGCTATCTTGAGCGAAGTCTGCTCTCGACCCGATTGGCTAGGTTTCCTTATTTGAGACATATAATTCAATCACAATCTCATTTTCCCTTTTTTGGAATTCATTCACAATACCACCGCTATCTTTAGCAGAGTCCGATCTCGGCCTGATCGGCTAGGCCGACTTACCAAGTCATTGTTTCCTTCTTATTATTCATTTCATTCACATATATCACTTTATAGGCACTTGGGGCCACAACTTATCACTTCATTCTTAGCACTAGGGCACATTTTACATCGTTCCCAATTTCAACATTAGTTTCTCCATTTAGGATAGTAGGTGCACACAAGAGAAATTTAAATTGTAAGCATAGATAAGGCTTCACATAGATGGCACAATATATGCAGCTTCAATCACAATTTAAGGTCTAAGCATTTCAACACAAATTTCATATCTTTTGTCCCTTTGAAGTTAACAAGATAGCACGTGATCATGTTGAGAAACATATTTCATGGATATAAGGTTACAACACTAATTCATATAAAAATAAAAATCAATGCAACAATTCAACTTTAATCTTACCATATTCACACAAACACCAATGAAACTCAATTTCTAAAAGACGGAGTTTTAGCCATACATACCTTGTTTAAGCCTTCCTTAAGTTACTACGATGTTCTGGAAGTTATAGCAATCCCAATATACTTTGAAGAAATAACAAAATTGAACACAAATTAGGAAGGTATTCATGGTTTATCTCATTTGAGCATTTTATCAAATACTAGTTGAGCATCTCGATTTAAAATCTCTTTTACAAGGTTTCCTTCTTTCCCCAACCCAATCTTTACTTATTTATGTTCAACAATAATTCCAAAAATTCTAATTTGTACATGTATGTACACATAATGCCATTACACCAATAAAGCATACCTAAATAATCCCATCTTATACCTAAAACTCGACATTAAAGTCTAATATATAGAACCTTACCTCTTAGATGAAGAACTTATGATTGGGTTTATTAATTCTTGAAGATTGATGCAAACATTGGATGATTAGGAAGCTAGGCTCCTTATCTCTCTCTCTTTATCTCTCTGTATTCGCACAACTCTCTCTAAAATCAGTAGAAAATGGCCCCAAATGAAGCCCCAAAGACTATATTTTAAAATGGGGTCAAGTTATAAAAAATAGGACGATTAACCCACCGAATTCGGGTCTGCAATCACATAATGGACATATGAATGGGGATGCTGGATGCTGGATGCAGGCGTGTCGCAAAACCCAGTGCCCAAAACTAGGCTACACTAGTCCAATTGGCGACCAAATGTGTGATCGTTGATAGATTATGTGGACCGCATAATGGTTTTGCGATTGCAAAACTGACACAGGATCGTATTTTTCCAGCCTTTGGTAATTTGATCATAACTTTGTGTAGGAATGGCCAAATGAAACATGGTTTGAAGCCTTGGAAACTAGGCTCGAAGTTCTTTTATATGGTAGATTTTTCATCACATAAAATATTATACATATTTAGATATTCTCGTTCAAATTAGGGACTTGTGCGAACTCTTTTTGAATTTTAGCCTATTATGAAATTTTCTAACATAACTTAGACTTAGGCCTTCCATTAGACCCCACATTGCTTACTATAAGACTTATACACTTATTTATCGAATTCAATTGATACCCATCATGTTAATAGCACATAAGGCTTATTATTAGCCTACATGGCAGCACAAAATCCTAATTTAATTAGAAATTTATTTCGATCCCTTACAATTCCTGTCTTGTTTTTGAAGAAAAAGGATGGTTTTTGCATGTGTATAGATTATCGCCAGTTCAACAAGGCTACAGTGAAGATTGTTATCCTTTGCCTCGTATTAGTGATCTATTTGACCAACTTTAGGGCGCAAGGGTATTTTGTAAGATTGACTTGTGCTCAGGTTACAATCAGTTGAAGATCGGGAGCCAAATATCCCAAAGACTACTTTCGAAACTCGGTACGGTCATTAAAAATTCCCTATTATGTCATTGGGTCTGACCAATGCCCAGGAGCTTTTATGCATTTGATGCACAGTGTATTCTGGCCATATCTTGACTCTTTTGTCATTGTCTTTATTGATGACATTCTGGTGTATTCCCGAAGTTGGAAAGATCATGAGCAGCACCGGAGAAAAGTACTTCAGACTCTAAGGGAAAATAAGTTATATGCAAAGTTTTCAAAATATGAGTTTTGGTTAGACTCCGTGGCATTCTTAGACCACGTGGTATCGAGTGAGGGTATTCAGGTAGATCCGACGAAGGTAGAGGCAGTACAGAGCTGGCCCAGATAATCCTCAGCTATAGAGATCCGCAGTTTCCTTGGTTTGGTGAGTTACTCGTTTTTTAGAGGGGTTTTCATCGATTGCATCCCATATGACTAGATTGACCTAGAAGGGTGCTCCATTCCAGTGGGCGTAAGAGTGTGAGGCAAGCTTTTAGAAGCATAAGACAACTTTGACTATGGCCCCATTTTTTATATTGCATATAGGTTCAGGATCTTATATTGTCTATTATGATGCCTCGAAAGTTGTCCTTGGAGTTTTATTGATGCAAGACGGTAGGGTTATTGCCTACGCATCCAGACAGTTGAAGATACATAAGAAGAATTATCCCGTCCATGATCTTGAGTAAGCTGTCATTATTCAGGCCCTGAAGATTTGGCGCCATTATCTATACGGTGTGCCTTGTGATATTTATATTGATCACCAGAGTTTGCAGCATTTGTTCAAGAAAAAGGACCTTAATTTGCATCAGAGGAGATGGCTAGAGCTGCTGAAGGATTATGATATCACTATTCTGTGTCACTTGGGCAAGGCCAATGTGGTGAACGATGACTTGAGCTATCAGGTAGAGACTTTGGGGAGTTTGACTTATTCCTTACCAGCAGAGAGGCTAATGGAGATGAATGTTTAGGCCTTAGCTAGCCAGTTTGTGAGATTAGATCTTTCGGAACCTAGTCGAGTTCTAGCTTGCGTAGTTTCTTTGTCTTCCTTATTTGATCATATCATAGAGCTGCAGTATGATGACACTTATTTTCTTGTCCTTAAGGATAAGGTTTAGCATGGTGATGAAGAGATGTGACCATTGGATAGGATAGAGTATTGAGGATGCAGGGTCCGATTTCTGTACCCATTGTTGAGGGGCTTAGTGAGTTGATTCTAGTGGAGGCCTATAGTTCACAGTATTCTGTTCATCCTGGTGTCGCGAATATGTACCAAGATTTGAGGAAGCACTATTGATGGAGGAAGATGAAGAAGGATATAGTTGGGTTTGTAGCTTGGTGCCTTAATTTTCAGTAGGTGAAGTATTAGCACCAAAGATCGGGTAGATTGCTTCACCGGATAGAGATTTTGGAGTGGAAGTGGGAGTGGATCACCATGGAATTTGTATTTAGGCTCCCACGGGCTTTGAAGAAGTTCGATGCCATTTGGGTTATTGTGGATCAGCTGACCAAGTCTGTGCATTTCATCCCTGTGTGTACTACCTATTCCTCAGAGTGGTTGGCGGAGATTTAAATCAGGTAGTTTGTCCGACTACATGGTATTCCAGTTTCCATCATTTCAAATAATGGTACTCAGTTCACACAGCGATTTTGGAGAGCCGTACATCATAAGTTAGGTACTGGGGTGTAGTTGATCACGGTATTACACCATCAAACAGACAGACAGTCCGAGTGCACTATTCAGATTCTTGAGGATAATCTCCGTATGTGTGTGATTGAGTTTGGAGGTTCTTAGGATTAGTTCTTGCCATTGATAGAGTTTGCTTACAACAACATTTATCAGTCTAACATTCAGATGGCACCGTATAAAGCTTTGTATGGTATGTGATAGAGATCTCTGGTGGGATGGTTCGAGTCGGGCGAGGTTAGATTATTGGGCACCGGTTTGGTTGAGGATGCTTTGAAGAAGGTTAAGGTGATTTAGGATAGGATCTGTACAGCCTAGTTCAGATAGAAGAGCTACGTGGACTGGAAGGTTTATGGTGTTTCCTATATGGTTCGAGAGCGGGCTTTGCTTCGATTTTTGCCTATAAAGGGTGTTATGAGATTTGGGAAGAAAGGGAAGTTGAGTCCGAGGTTTATTGGCCCTTTTGAGATATTGAGACATGTTTGGGAGGTTGCTTATGAGCTTGTGTTACCTTCCATCTTGGTAGGAGTTCATCCAGTATTTCATGTTTCGATGCTCTGGAGGTATCACGGTGATCCATCACACGTGTTGGATTTCAGTTCAGTCTTGTTAGACAAGGATCTATCCTATGTTAAGGAGCCAGTGGAAATATTGAACAGGCAGGTTAGAAAGCTATGGTTAAAGAACATTGCATTAGTGAAGGTTCAGTGGCAGGGTCAGCCAGTCGAGGAGGTGACCTGGGAGACCGATAAGGATATGCGCAGCCGTTACCCTCATCTTTTCACTACTTCAAGTATGTCTTTCTGCTTGTTCGAGGACGTATGAATCTTTAGGTGTAGGAGAATGTTTTTATCCAGCCAGTTGTCTGAAGAATTAATGCTCTAATCCCATAAAAACTACATCCCCCGAGCTTATTTTTGCTATTTTAAATTGCCGGGATGTTCGGTTTTAAGTTTCGAAGTATTTTGGGACACTTAGTCCCTAAAGGAGATCTTATGTGTTGGAAAGCTGATCGTAGTTGGAACAATATGAAGATGGCCTTGGAATGAAAATACGATAGTTCTGTTAGCTCTGTTAGGCGATTTCGAGCTTAGGGGCGTGTTCGAATTGTGTTTCAAAATCACATAGCTAATTTAGGCTTGAAATGTCAAAAGTTGAATTTTTGAAGTTTCCGATTCGATAGTGAGATTTTGATCCGGGGGTCACATTAATTCCGAGAGTTGTTGTAGTTTTTTCATGTCATAGGGAATGTGTTTGCAAAATTTCAGGTCATTCGGATGAGGTTTTATAGACTTTTTGATCAAAAGCGTAATTCAGAAGATTTTGGAAAACATAGGTTTGAATCCGATGTGTTTTGGTTGATTTGATATCGTATGAGGTTTTTTGAGGTTTGGTACAAGTTTAAGTAACATTTTAGGATACTTTGATGACTTTGGTTGAGGTCTCGGGGGCCTCGGGTGTATTTCGGATGTTCAACAGATCTTTTTTAGTTGTTAAAAAGTAGTAGAATTACAGGTTCAGTTGTTGCAGACTTTTACTCTTCGCGTTCTCGAGTGGACCCTCACGTTCGCGAAGAGTCAGTGGAGGATAGTGAAACTTTAGCCTTCACGTTCGTGAGGAAGGATCCATGTTCGTGAAGGGCTGGATTCATTTGAACCGCATTCGCAATTGTGCTTCACGTAGGCGTAGGAGGAAAATTGGATGAGTGGATTTTACTCGTCGCGTTCGCGATTACAAGGATACATTCACGGAGGTTTGTTTGGGTAAAACATTGTTCACAAGGTATTTGTAGCATTCGTGTAAGAGGTCTTGTTCAAAGTCATTTTTGTGGTTTTCGAATGCGAGGCTTTGACCGTGTTCGCGAAGAAGGGATTAAGATACCTGCGCAGAATGTTTAAAAGGGTCTATTTTGAAAATTTTAGCCTAGTTTCTTCCGTTGTTAGGAGATTTTGAAGCTTTTTGAAGAGGGATTCAATGGGAATATCTCGTAGGTATTATTTTTGACTTCATAACTCATTTTTACGTGATTAAATACCTAATTAGTGGTGGAAAATATTTTGAGAAATGGGTAATTAGGGCTTGAGTTTAAGAGACCTAAAGAGGAATATTTGAGGGGTCAATTGGACTCCAATTTTAGTGTTCTTATTATTCATAGACTCGTGAGAGTATGAGGATTTCGAATATATAAATTTTAACTAATTTCGAGACGCGTTCCTGAGGGACATTTTGATCATTTTTTCTAATTTTGTATATTAGCTTAGAATTTAATTGTGGAATCAGTTACATGATGTATTATTTACAATATATAATTAAATTAATTAGATTTGTGCCATTTGGAGTCGGATACTCGTTGAAAAAATATGGTTTCGGGTTGACTTGCGCTTGTTCGAAGTAAGTGGCTTGTCTAACCTTGTGTGGATTACCTTCCCCTTAGAATTAGTATATTGGTAATTGAATTGCCTTGTACGTGAGGTGACGAGCGCGTACTTCTGCAAATTGTTTTGAAATCCAATTTTATTCAAACACTTATTAGTATGTTTCTTCTCTGATTTTATTTACTTGTATTGTTAAGCCTGTTGTTAGCTTAGGAAAACATATCTGGGTGATTTAGTTGCTTAAATTGTAAAATTTATTTACCTGAACTCTGTGCAGCATCCTAGGCTAGAATTATTTGTTTCCTTAATATGAAATTTTCCTTCTCTGAATATTTTCTTGTTGCTCCTGTGTATTTACTTTCGGACTACGGATGTGGGACTCCGGTAGCTCCCTTTTAACTGTTTACTTTGGGACTACGGGTTAGATTCCCGATAAAATCCCCCTCCCCTGCACAGTGATATGAAACTATGGGAATGCACCAGGCAGATTCCACTTATAATGGGTATTTATATTTAGCATTACGGAACGGGATTCCGGTAGCTCCCCATGTACTATATGATGAGCTATGGGACAGTATCCCGAGAAACTTATCTGAGACATATATTTAGCACTTCAAGACAGTATCCTAGAAGGTCCCCAGTTCGTATTATTGGAATTGAGTTGTATTTCCTCTGGTGTTTACTTTGTTTTTATGTTGTTTTGTGTTATTGTTGTTGTTCTCTATATACTGTACTACTTTTACTATTGTTCACATATTATACTGTCTTGTTCCACACTATGGAATTATATCTTTTATTTAATCTCAGTAGGGCCCTGAACTTCCTCGTCACTACTCAACCGAGGTTAGTCTTGGCACTTACTAAGTAGCACGGTGGTGTACCGATGCCCTTTCTGCACATGTTTTCATGTGCAGATCAAGGTACGTCGACTCAGGCTTACCACCATTGAGATGATGCAACTATTGTAGAGTCTTCGAGGTACATCTGCCACGTTCACAGACCGAGAAGTCCCTTTCTATTCTAGCTGCGAAACATTGCACTTCTGTATTTACTTTCTTGTTAGATATTCTTGAGTTAGACTGTTAGATATTACATAGGCTTGTGGTTCCGTGAGTTTCCGGGTTTTGGGATAGTTTATTAAATTCTGAGGAGTTGTGTTGTATGTATTGAGCGATAAAATATTATTTTCTTCAATTATTTTGGCTTTTGTCTATTTATTCCGCAAGTTTAGATTATTTTCGCATTGTTAGGTTTACAGGATCATAGGGATTAGGTGCGGTCACGATAGTTCACGGAGCGCGAACTGGGGTCCTGAGAGTAATAGACCTATATTTTAACTTATTGTAATAGAAAAAAACAACATCAACAATTTTTTAGATTATATTTAGTTCAATTGGTCTGATCAATTTCTTAAAATTCTTCCAATACCTCTATTGAGGGGCCGTATTTAATTTTACTTGTCTAGCTTTGTATTTCTAGTTAATTGGTAAAACAGTCAAGTTGCACGAAAATAGGATAATAAATCGCTTATCACACAGTATATGTAGTAAGTTGATAACTATATCTAGATATTCTTAATTTTCTGAAACTCTTTGTTATTTCAAGCTTGATTTACATCCACCGATATAGTAGCTGAAATCCATGACTGATTCATACTTTCCCCGAATGAGGATATTAAAAAATACCCCCAAAAAGGGTAAAAACCCTTTTCCCATGCTCAACACTCTGTTTTACTTATTTATAATTTCTAACAAGACTTTTCAAACTGCTATTTACTCTGACAAAAAATTGTAAACACTAACGATGCAAAACAAAGAAGTTTCCTAGTCTTTGGTTATGTTCTTATTCATCCAACTTTCTTTCTTTATTCAAGGTTGAGAACGGGAATAATTCCAATGTTACAACGACAAATAAACAAATTCATGATTTCTTTTTCCTTTCCTTCTTGTTCATAGTACAGTTATCTTCCAAAACATAATATTAATATTTATATTGGTTTATTTTTTTCTTTCTTTTTATTTGTAGTGTAGTTATCTTACAAAATATAATATGGAGCACTAATATTTGAATTGATAATGTTTCAAATTAATAAGATGTTAGCCATATATTATAATGTGTTATCTTGAATCTTTTTTTAAAAAATATTGTTTACCAATATGAAGATTTAAGCAGTTTAATTTAAAGTTCTAAAATATTTTTATTGTTAAAAATATATAGTCTCTCTTTCTACCTTTATAAGAAGTTATATATTTTTTCGATAAATTTTGATCTGACTAAACGAAAATATGATAAAAAATTCATAACTAAAAATATCTTGGGGGCCCAAAAATTTAAAAGGCCTAAAGCAAAGGCTTCATTAGCCTCCCCTTGAGCCAACCCTGTCATTTGTGAGAAGAGTCAGACCCTTTTCTGTTTGGTCTTTTTAATTAATATGTAGAGTTGCAGGAACTGGTATGATAATAGTTTTATGGTGTGTGACATTATACTCATTTTGGCGATTGGTTAATTTGTCTCTAAAGGAATGTGTGAATATGCTTGTTTCATCGATTAATCCAACTAACTTTATTATGTTTTTTTTGGAGTTCTTAAGCTGATACAATCCCAAGCTCTTAATTTTAATTCGTAGAAGGTGGTCTCTTTTACGGCAGCTGTTATATCTTTGAGGTAAATGAACACAAAATTCAAAACACAAGTCTATTGTTATGATACTAAAATAATTATAGATCTAGTAACTAATTTTTTCCCTTTTTTTAAATGCTTGTGTTTATCTGGTGAAATAGAGTATAATAAATTTGGAAAATTTACTTGTACCATCATAGGTATTGCTTGCATTCGGAACCTACCATAAGGCATATCGTTGGAAATTCATATACTGTAAACTTTTGAAATAAATTAGTTCAAAAAATTTTACACATGTGTTGGACTTTTCAACTGTTGTGTGGAGTTTGCTTAGTCTTTTCTTGACGAGTGGCTTTTCACAAGTTTTCTTATATCAAAATAACATACATTAAACTAGCATAATTAGTTGACACGTCATCATCCAACTGAAAGAATTTGATAAGAATGCCTCATAACCATAAGAAAATCAAGTATATGCAGACATTGCTATGCAGCTATTAGCTTCATCTGAACGATTCATGTTTTATATTTCAATGCCATATAAGAGGATTAATTTGTATGGTGTCCAATTTTTGTATGCATTAATTTATAAAAGGGCATGGTTCTTCTTTGCATTCTTTAAATTAAAGTTACGAAATAAGAAATACAGAAAGTAAAGAATATAAGTATTTATACGTAAAAAAACACCCAGCTTAAAACATGAAAAATTCACGACCTACTTCCTGATAGGATTTTCGGCATATCCTCACTACAACTTTGACCTAAAACAACAGTGTTTACAAACTCTTGTATATCTAAGGACTACCTCTAATTCTTGTAGCAACCATCCACACGTTGTTGCGACTATTTCAAGTTAAGTCTAACTTGAATGATACAATTCTAGTACCTAAAACAATTTGCTTCTAATAAAGTTGAAAGATAAAACTCAAAAACTCCTACTACAATTGAATTTGAATTAAAGACAGCCACATGGAACTGGTTCCTCAATCTGATTCATATAGCTTTAGGTTTGCACTCTCAAAACACATGTGAATTGCTTGCAAAATGCCTTGCTATCTTGCTCCCAATTTTTTCTTAACTTTAGTGAGTGTGCATCACCTATAAAAAAGAACACAACTGATATATATAAAGTTACTAGGATTAGAATTAACAAGAAATCTGATGCTTTTCTCTTCCTTTTTGGAAGAGTTCTAGTTAACCTCATTCTCTATCTCGTTCCGTAACTAGGATAAACTAAGGAATCTTGCTCCTTATCAATTATACCAACATTTCATTCAGCCAATATAAAAAATAACAAATTTGTACGCGGCAAAATCAGAGCACTTGATTTTTTATTGTTGAGACATTTCGGAAGCTTGCCTCGAGACCCTAAAGGTAGGAGGTCGCGATCGAGTTCTCTGACTCGGGGCTTGTCGAAGCCCGACTCAGGAGAAAAGGGGGCTGAGGTCAGGACAGAAGGGGAATCCCCCTAGGCACTTGGCTGTATCTTACAGGCCCGACCTATTTATAGCCTACTGTGAGCCCTTGCATCAAGCCGTCCCATCTTCATACTCTTATAATTAATTCACGTGTACTTATAGCCGAGTTCCCCTCTTACATAAAAGGGACTCGCCCTACCTTGTAAAGCGGTGACTGATGTTATCCACTTCTTCACAAATGCAATAATATCTCTCTCTCCCTTTTTCTTCAAGATTGTCTATCTTAATCAACCTCGAGGTCGCCTTAGCATTTATCGTTTTCTCATTTTTTCTTCGTTACTTTGCTCAATATTGATAATATAGAGCCTTGCTTAGTTATATTTTCACCCGTTAGTCCCTTCTCGGCTACCCTCGATAGCCTGAGATAGGATCGAACCTCAGCCACGAGGTGTTTGCTTGCTGATTTTACACTCGGGAAATAGCCCCCTACTAGTTTGATTACTGGTTTGATTAACACACTTTTCGTCAGTATACTTCACGTTTTAGCACTAACCGTCTTAACAAACTAGCTCGGGAATAGATCACGTATTTTCAGAATCCCATTTATAAATTTAATTATTGTTACCATTTTCACAGTAAACAGCTTGGCGCCCACTGTGGGGCTAAAAATAATAGTGATTATTTTCTTGTTAGTTTCGTCACTCAAACGCACGATATCTTTCACACTTTCTCTTGCCCATGATCTTTTCATTTTTGGTTAACGTCCTGCTCGATGAAAGAAACCGAGAACGATAACCCAAAAGAGAACATAATGGGCGTTCTAATGGCTGGCGCGACACCATAGGACCCCGATAACACATCTGGATCGATTCTAGCAGACGCGGGCCTACACGCCGCGTAGCAGGGCCATGAAGTCTAGCGCACCAATGACGGCATATGGCATGTTGACCAACAGGAAGCCCAAAAAATTCCGGCCCTAGTAGAATAGAAAGTTAATCTTCGTATTATTTTGAAATGTTGCAAGAACGACATTTGGCTATCGCTCAGCTGTAGAGTCGCCCAAAGACTCCCAACACGGAAACAGCAGAAATATCTCATTATGTCGAGCTAGTACCCGAGAAATTGGGCAACAATGGACCAGAAACCTACCCCGTCGCAGTAAGGATGTTGGAAGACCTCATTGAAAGGATCAAATTATGCTTGCAGAAACTCTTACAGCAACCGTCTCCCGAAGATACGATCCCTGAACACATTCCATAAAAGTCAGAAACAAAAAATCTCCGTAGGTATGACACGACCTCGAATCCTTATGGGCACATCATCACTTGCGCTTGTGGCCACCCCAATAAGGAGATCCATAGAAACTCTCTCGAAAGAAACCATGACGCAACACCAATGCCTGACACTTGACGTTGCAAGCCCGCTCACGTTACCATCCCAGTCCTCCGCGAAATTGCGCGCCGCCCTCATTGAAACAATATTAAGAGGGTCCAATACACCTGAGGTTGTAAATTGTCGTGGGAATCCGCACCCTACTCCTCGACTGGACAAATGAGACCGCTCTCGGTTTCGAGTAGTTGGGTAACCCAGGGCTTTGCCCAAAATCTAAATGACGCATGCCCTACAACTCTAGGGTATATCAAGCAAAACACCTGGGTCAAAATCCGGCCAAAGCCTTGTTGGATGCCCGCAACCAACAACGGTCCCGGATTAGAGCCATTGACGACCATGGCGAACCTCCTCGGGATCTACATTTCCAGGAAGATTCCCGACAAAGAAGGTAACACTGAGGGAATGGGGGAATCATGCATATGGCGTGAATGGAACAGACTACTCGAGGTGCAACGCACCTCGCAACAACAAGGCAGTAGCTCGAGGACAACACCCTCGAGGAACCTCCAATTGTAAAAAATTCAACAAGACACAGCTAGCAAAGAAACCTCGCCTAATGGAATACGATATCAACATCAGAGTACCAAGCATCGTGATCGCAATAAGTGAAGCTAGGAATTCCAGGCGGCTCTGACCTATTCGACCAAAATCCTTCCAAGGAAACCACGGTCCGGCATGGGAACCACGAGGCGCTCGTGGTTACCGGCCCAAAAGAACAATGACTATGCTATTCAACGATAATCGTCATAAAGTGTCATCGAGCGGGCTGAAACAGATACAGCTCCACATGAGGAAGGAGATCGAGAAAATTGTAGCAGGCAAGCCACGAGTAGAAGGAAGGTGGCACACTACAAAGGTGGTTCGGCTAACTACACCAATGATGTCAGGCCATAGCTGATACGGCGGTTCAGACCGACATTGCTCTCACACCAAATCTATGATAGGTTCCGGATAGTAATTGCCATAATAATCATATCGCTCCCTTTGTACAACCTGCCCCAGCCCGGGCTAGTACATCAAGCGCATAGGGCACATGCGCTTCATACAGACAAAAGTTGATATGTCGCCCGGAGGCGACTATGATCCCACTCCGCCAAAAGGGTGAAACCCCACGATAAATACGGGGCTAAAATATTTAGCTACGAATGGCGAGAGGAGACCCTTCACCATGTGACCTATCGTCGGCATCACCCTCGAAGGAATCAAAGGGTAAGTATAACCACATATGCGGTAGGCCCGGTCTAACATGGCGGAAGTCTGCAACAGGGCTCACTTCCTGAAATGTAGCCTACTCCGGCCCCTTTTTTGTTTCCTTTCTTTTTTGCTAACCTGTATGCATGAAGTCGACTGATGCATTTGGAGGTTTTGAATCCCACTCGAGGATCCATGGCCCCCACGGTTCTCGCCGAGCACTCTTTCCTCAACCGGGTTTTTAACATAAATAAGGTTGCGCCAGCAAGATTATTAGCAGGGCTGCATACCCCCAAGAAAGGGATCCAACCAGATCACAATCATTTACTATAAATTCCAATGCGGAATCAAATAAGCACATTGGATAATCGGAGAAGTCACACCCATGTGGGCCGAACTCACAACAACGGGACAACATGTATTTATAGCATATATTTTTGCCAAGCAATAAAGAATATCTTTTAGGTATTCCACGCTTTGAAGAAGACTATTTCGGCGTATTCACAACAAAAACCTCTCCGCAATATGTATCTTGAGCTACTTAGAGACTTAAAAAATTCGGTGCTCGGATGACCACATGGTTGGGATGCTAGGCTCATCAAACCCTTATGAGAAAACTCCAAGCTCACGAGAAACAGTCTTCAGGCATAAACAACTGGATGATTTGGAGACTACTACAAATCTCCACATACTGGAAAATCCAAAATTTTAAGACCCTAGCGGGCTGCCTCGGTATAACCAGATCTATTCTCCACAAACTGTAAAACATCAATAGGCATGGAAAACTGTAAGACCTCAACAGGCAAGAAAACTCCCGCAGTTTAGGCTATACGTTACATTTGTAAGAATCCCTAAAGGGCATACCCTCAGTGTAGACGTCTAAAATTGTCGCACGGGATGAAAAGTGGCCACGCCAAACGCATATGACTACGTTCAAAACGACTGATACAGCCCAAAGAACCCCTCACTATCACTAAAAATACTCAAAATATACTTCGGAAAGAAGCGGTTTAAAAATCGGCTTCCCTCAAAATGCAAAAAATGAGTCCCGGCCACGTCAGCTCCGAAATCACAAGAGCGTCGATCTACTCGACCTATGAGATTTGAACCTTACAAGGTGCTCAAAACATCGCCGAATACGACTTTAAATTAAGGTTCTTTTATGACCAACAATGTGTCAGGCAAAACTATAAAAAAAGATCTTAACAAGACGAAACAATGCCTACAAAGCCCCCTAAAAAAACAGCGTAAGAGCCATTATCGCAAGTTAAGCAAGCCTTTGAGCCTCATATCAAAAGGTCTCAATGATCGCATAGCTTGAGAGCCAATGTCGCTAGCTTAAAAATTGATAATGATTAAAGTGAGCTTGAATAGTAACCTTATTCAGAGACCGAATCAAAAATAGTAAACTATTCAAGCCTAAAACCCTCATATTAAAAGGTCTTTACGACCATAGAACGTATAAGGTCTCCCCGAGCGTGCAGTGTAAGATCCATTGTCGCCATCTAAGAAAGCCAATAGGGCTCATACTAAAAGGTCTCAATGAAAAAATGACAGAAAAGCCATCATTGTTGGCCGGAAACTCAATGATATTTGAGGGTCGATTACAGCTCAAGCCACAACGTGACTCGGAGACTGGACCTGAATATTATAATACGCCCGAGGACGCGCTATCGATGCCCTTACTGCCGACCGGAATTTCCAGAAAGATGAAGGGTCAATTACAGCTCGAATCGCAATGCTACTCGGAGACTGGACCTAGAAAATCGCAAAACGTACAAGGGAAGGAAATAAAAACAACTATCGCCAGCACGGATGGGCTCAAGGATATATTAAGCTCAAGTCAAATTCTGACTCGGAGACTGAACCCAAGGATAATTCAACCGCAATATGCCCAAAGGCACCTCCCAAAATGATACTATCATCATCCAAGACGTTTCAACAAAGAAGCACAAAGGGTCATCGCCCTCCGCCCATGCAGTCAGGAAAGAGCCGAAAAGCCAATTGAAGGTCAAGTCACAGAACGACTTGGGGACTAGATCCAAAACCATTCCACACAATCAAAAGCAACAACTGAAAAAAGGTACAAAAAGAACAAAGTCTAAAAGTCTTCTTATATTACATACGCATTCTCCACCTACAGATACGGCCTGCACGTATTGGAAACAAAGCTACAAATTGATGGAACCCGCATTCTATGCCAAAGGGCTACAACCTGCCAAGTTTTCCCTCCCCTAAATGTCAACAATAAGGGTTTGAGCGTCACACTCATCCTCCCTTGCTCGAGCCAATTCCTCCGAGATAATGAAGCCCCTCTCACTAATATACTCAAATACCTCTCTTCGGGATCGGCAAAAAACATATTGCTTGATCCTCTTCTCACGACCGAGGGCTCGCTTCAACTTGGGTTGGGCGTCAGCAGCATCCTTTATGCAAATTGCCATCTCACGATTAGCCATGGTTCGACTTAGCACCACTTCCACCCGGGCATCGATTATCTCGACTTTGACCTTTGAAAAATCAGACTCAAGTCTCTCGATCATATCCTCCTGAACTTTGGCATTGTCATGGGTCAAGTTGCATTGGACCTCAAGGGAAGGGACCTTGGCCAAGGCGCTCGTCTCCTCTAAAGCTTGAGCCTACACTTGAGCTCTTAGCTCCTCTCAAGCGGTCGTGACACAATTTACTTCCATGTTAAGGTATTCCAAGGCCTCCATCCTATTCTGAAACTGATACGACAAGAGGAAATTAGCCTTAAGCTTAGAAGTAAGAGAATCAAGCAACACCAGAAATCACCTGCTCCATAAAATAGCTCTCATAGCCGAACTCCGGTACGCCTCAATCGCTAATGTTGCAGCTCAAATTCCTTCTCCTTGCAAAGAAGCCTATGGGATTCCCACTTATCCAGAAGTCTTTGACACCTTGTCCTTAGGTGGAACAACTTGAACTTAAGCCTATCGTAGGCCTACGCAGGAAAGATTCAATGAGAGGAGAAAGAAGTGGTATTTAAGGAAACTGTGCACAAACTCACCACAAAGTGAACACGACATATTTCCTCCAAATCAGAACACACTCATGTTGACCTTGCCCCTACAATCCCAGAAGAGTCGGCCCTGGGCAGTACGTGCTCGCTCGAAGGAGCCATTGGCCGAGAATCAGGCACTCTGGGAACAACAGACTTGGGCAACGCCCCTTCTTAAGAAATATGAGCCCGACCAGCACCGCCTAAGGCTCCTTTGCTTTGTAGGCTCCAGTCCTTCTTATTACTGTCATCCCTCAGCCCAAAGACCAATGACTCAATTCCTCTCTAGAAAAGCGTTGCCTCGGCCCAAGGAACTACGTGATATCTACAAATGATGAGTCAAAATATAGACAAGATGTGAAAATGTTACCTCGGGTATACTCCATTAGGGGAAAAGCAACATAATAACGTACCTTGATGTTCTGCTCCCCACCTGATGCGAGACATATCTCGCCACCCGCGTTCTTCGCAAGACGAATAGGTCACCAGCCTCCGAACCCAGCAGGGCAGACCGTGGACTTCACCCAGCATCCACGAAGTTGTTGTAGCAAGGGAGATTACATTTTTATTCAGCTGATTTTTGCTAGGAGAAAAATCTGAAAGAGTGACAAAGCGCCTCACTCACGTGCATGATTCCACTCTTTGCGATATGGCAAAAACTCAACAGGAATAACATTGATCGTCCGGACTTGGACAAACCAACTGGCCCACTCTCGGCCTCCGCCCTACTTGTTATCAACAACAAAAGGCATGGACCAATTACCCTTATGCCGAAACAGAAGTACAACTACCCAAGATTAATAAAGTCTCGCAAAAAAGCCGAAGCCGCCCACTTATGTGCAAGAAACAATGTCGAGTGCTCAAGGTAAGCCCCTAGAAGCAAACAGCCTAGATACAAATCGACGAGTTGATACCCGCTCCATAAAACATCCTCCAACAAAGTCAAGACTTGGAGGGCAACGCATATTATCACCATGCTCGAGGAAGCATTTTACATCGGCAGCCCCGACCCCAAGAAACAGAGCCTCCATGAGCTCCAAAATGTCGATACTGGATGCGAAGCAACACCAAGCGCCTAGTCTCATGATCCCCTCCCCAGAGGAACAAGCCCCGTAAGCTCTGATCACCAAGGCTCTACGAGGACCCAAAGAAGCGCCCAAAAATAAGCAAACTCCTTAGCAGAAGCCAACCTTATACCTTCTAAAAAGGTTATCTACATCAAGATCAAAAAGGGCACCTCAAGCCTCCAAAGATGACCTTCGTCCAAGATAACATTCCCGAAGGCCCCAAAATTTGATGCACAAATTAGCAGGCCTCAAAAACTCAAAATTATCCGATCGGTCCACCAATAACCTGAAATACGAAAATAAGGTCAGGGGAGAGCTATGCCAGTCAGCTGGAGACAAGGGCAAGATCTCACAGCTGACTTCAACGGCCAACAAACAAAAGAAAGCATGCGAGGAGCCCCGAAGGGCGTAAGAGCATACAACTTTGAAACAATGTAAGGGAAGTAGAAGTCAGCAAAATAAATTCCTAATCATGAAAGATTTGTGTACAATAGCCCCTGAGGGGTAACGTCATATGATTACAAAAGCCCAAAAAGGGTCTCTACGGGGGAGTTAAAAAGCAGAAAGGTACATATAATGAATGGCCAGGTCCTTATTTAGATGGTCGGCAATCTGCCTCACGTTGATAAATCCAAAGACACCTTCCTCGGGCGCACGAACTTAAAAGAAATACCTCCCAGAGCTCCCTCGGGAGCCCTGTCTCAGCTGTGACATCCCCAAAAAACAGACAAACCAGGGAGCAGGGAGGGATAAAAAAATACAACATCTCTTGAATCTCGAAGATCCTCTTAGACCAAGGAAGCCTCGGAGAGACAGCAGCCTAGGTCCCGCTTGCACGGCTACTTTGAATCCACTTCTTGGATTGTCAAGCCGTGCAAGCCCCTGGCTCGGGGTAGAGTTCCACATCGAGCGGAGCTATAAAGGTGAACGGTGGTGAATATTTCGAGCCCTTTTTGAGCAGTAGTGCATAATCCAAATAGCCATCTACGCGAAGGGAAGACCGATCCCTGGTCTGTAACCACCTTGGGCTAATGGCAACAACAAGGGCCGGCATATCAACGACCACACCAGTGATTGGATATCTCGCTTATGTTCTACAAAGGGAAGCCTCAGTATAATGCCATGACATAGTCTGAAGGACCTCCTCTAAAATACCTTGAGATTGGAAGCTTCCATCAAAATGTTCAAAGGCATAAGAAGATAATGAGAAGGAAGATTCAAGCATGGAAACAGAAGTTGAGATAGGGAGAACAATGCCAAGACGCCCTCATTTATAGAAGAAAAACTACATGGTCATCGAGGCTCTGAAAGATCGACCAGCGAGTGCAATTACTGCTTCCTTGAAAAAAATGAATCGATGGCAGTAATTTTTACCTTGGGAAGAAAATATGACAGAGTATCAAGCAGGAATCTACGATATACACCGTTTATGACAAAATATTATGCTGCGATCCAAATCGCTATCATAATGTCGCTAGAAGGAGCTCAAGGAGTCAAGTGTTAGAATCATTTCTTATCACTTCGATATGGGAAACTCGGAGACTATCTGTGCGCGGAAAAATCAGAGCGCTAGAGGTTTTACTATCGAGACATTTCGGAAGCTTGCGTTGAGACCCCAAAGGTAGGAGTTAGCGATCGAGTTCTCAATATTGGGGCTCGTCGAAGCCCAACTCGGGAGAAATGAGGACCAATTCTAGGATAGAAGAGGAAGCCCCCTAGGCACTTGGCTGTATCTGAAAGGCCCGAGCTATCTAGAGCCTACTGTGAGGCCTTACATCAAGCCATACATCTTCGTACTCTTGTAATTAATTCTCATGTACTTCTAACCGAGTTCCGCTCCTATATAAAGGTGACTCTCCTACCTTGTAAATCAGGGACTGATGTTGCTCCACTTCTCCACAAATGCAATAATCTCTCTCTCTCTTTCTTCAAGATTTTCTATCTTCATCGACCTCGAGGTCGCCTTAGCATTTATCATTTTCTCATTTGTTCTTCATTACTTTGCTCAATATTGATAATATACATCCTTTATTAGTTATATTTTCACCGGTTATTACCTTCCCGCCTACCCTCGATAGCCCAAGATAGGCTCGAACCTCGGCCCCGAGGTGTCTGCTGGCTGATTTTATGCCCGGGTAATAGCCCCATACTAGTTTTATTATTTCTTTGTTTAACTTGTTTTTCATTATTATTCTTCACGTTTTAGCACTAACCTCCTTAACAAACTAGCTCGAGAATATATCACATATTTTTAGAATCTCATTTATAAATTTAGTTGTTGTTACCATTTTCATGGTAAACACACTTATATTTATCTCTTGCACCTACATGTCTTCTGCTTAAATCTAACCGTGACCTTTGTATGCTGTCCATGAACCTGGTTTGAGCATGTGTTCCATTATCAATCATCAAAACCAAAACTGTTCAGGCCGATGAATATTTTCTTTTTGATGATGACAAACTATGTGCTTTTCAGAAGCATGGAACCTGTTTCAACATAGCTCAACATCAAACACAATGTCAGAACACTTTCCATATATAGTCACAAATCATCAAGGACCATGTTCATTAGATTAAAAACATCATAATCCAAAGCAAAAACGCACTTTATCTTCCCCATTTTGGCATAATCGAAATGTTTAATAATTAAGTTAGGTAACCACATATTAGTAGATCTTACTCATCCTCACTGGTGCTACTTTAAAGCAATCATGGATTAATTTTTCTCTTATAAATCTAGGGATTTTATCCATCTAAGAAATATCAGCAAATAATCATGAAACCAATAAATATTATTAGTAAGATCCTTCCACAATACATACAAATAAATAAAAGCATAGAACCATATCCTACTGGAACCTCATTTGTCATTTCCCGGTATGGGGTTGATTGCAAAGAAAGCCTGGTAGGCTTGTTGAATCCTTTTCAGGATGTGTATGGGTGTTCCCTTGTTAAAAACCTTGTCGATAAAAACCTGTTTTGGGATAAAAAAAAACTCAAAGGAAAAGAGTGCAATGTTTGCCTGAGGATCTTTACGGGATTTTTTGATCGAATGCCTTAGCACTAATACCACTTATGCATCCATACGTCCCAGCTGCTTAGAATTTTTTTGCCTTCCATGGTTCCAAGCTTATAGTATCCCTTGCCAACTATCTTGAGGACACAGTATGGCCCCTCCCAATTCTAGTCCATCTTCCTTTCATTAGGGTTTCGGGTGTTGAGAGTAACTTTCCTTAGGACAAAGTCTTTGATCCCAAAGTATCTGATATTTGTTATCCTCTTATAGTAGCTTTCAATTTTCTACTTATGGGCAGCCATCAGAATCAGCGAGGCTTCCTGCCATTCATCGAGTAGGTCGAGGACCGTTGTCATGGCCTCATTGTTTGAGTCCTTATTAGTGTGCTAGAATCTGGCGCTCGGTTCCCCGACCTCTACTGGTATCAATGCTTCTACATCGTACACTAGAGATAAAGGTGTTTCCCGTGCACTTGATTTTAATGTTTTTCGATATTCCCATAATACCTCGGGCAACGTTTCTCTCAATTTTACGTTAGCGCTCTCTAGTTTCTTTTTTAAGTTCTGAACGATCGCTTTGTTCGTATATTCGGCCTGGACGTTTGCATATTGATGGTAAGGCATCGACAGGATTCTCTTGATTTTGTTAATTTCAAGGAACTGTGTTAGCTTGCTCCCGATGAACTGCCTCCCGTTATCGTATGTTATTTTGGATTGGATTCTGAATCGGCATATGATGTGATCCCATATGAAATTGATTACTTATTTATCTCTTATTTTCTTAAAAGCTTGCGCTTCCACCCATTTTAAAAAGTAATTAGTCATAAACAGAATGAACCTAGCCTTACCTTATACCATTTGCAAAGGGCCGATGGTGTCCATTCCCCGTTTCATGAATGACCACGGTTATAAAATAGAATATAGTTGCTCACCAGGTTGGTGGATCGTGGGGGCGAATCTATGGCACTAAGTCGCATTTTCGGATGAATTCTCAAGCGTCTTTTTCGATTTTTTCCCAGTAGTAGCCCCTTTTGATCACCTTTTGGACAAATTAATCGGTCCCGGAATGATTTTCTTAGGTGCCTCGTGGATCTCTCGGAGCACATTGTCTGTGTCGTCTAGTCCCAAGCTGACCGCTAAGGGGCAATTGAAAGTTATCCAGTACAGATTCCAATTTTTGTCAAGCGAGAACCGGTCCCAAGGCCTTCGATTCTTCTGAATCTGTGGGCAGTTTCCCATCTCTCGGATAAACAATGTATATATTTCTCCAACCCCATGTAATACTGGTGGAAGTAATCTTTGAGTGGCCTTCCTCGACCACTGATGAACCACTGGATGACAACTTAGGGGAGTAAGTCTTCTTCTTCAGCAGAGGATCCCAGATTTGTGAGGGCATCGGCCTCGCTGTTCTACTCTAAGGGTACATTTACTAAGGTCCGTTCCTTGAAGTGACATAATATTACTTGGATTTTTTCCAAGTACCTCTACATCGTGTCCTCTCAAGCTTCATAGTTTCACCAATGGTAACTTGAGCAGGATCTCGATACAAAGCAAAGCAAAATGAGAAGGCGAAAGAACGAACCAACCCTCCCCGAAAAACTAACGATTTTTCTTCAGGCACAATGATATTCCCAAAAACACATATCAAAATCACTATCTTCATAACGAAAAAATTGCCAAACCTAAACATGTCTCCTTATAAGAAATACTCTACTATCACTCATTGTCTTTTCTTTACATCTGAAAAAGCATTGTCTCTTATTTTGGATGAGTCTAAGCTCTGCCTCCTCAACTGCATAAGGCTAAGCAATGCCTTCAATTGCATGAGACTAAGCTATGTCTCCTTATTTTACTTGAGGCTAGGCCCTGCCTCTTCAACTGCATAAGGCCAAGCATTGTCTTCCATTGCATAAGGCTAAAGACTGTCTCCTTTAATTGCATGAGACTAAGAATCGTCTCATATTTTGCATGAGGCTAAGACTTGCCTCCTCAATTGCATAAGGCTAAGCATTGCCTTCCCTTGCATGAAACTAAGCCTTGTCTCTTTTAATTGCATTCAACTAAGCATTGTCTCTTATTTTGCACGAGGCGAAGCTATTCCTCCTAAACTGCATAAGGCTAAGACTTGCCTTTCCTTGGATGAGACTAAGAACTCTCTCTTAATTTGATAAGACTAACCAGTGTCTCCTATTTTGCATGAGGCTAATCCATTCCTGCTCAACTACATAAGGCTAACCATTACCTTTCTTTGCATGAGACTAAGCATTGTCTCCAATTTGCATGAGGCTAAACCATGCCTCCTAAATTGCATGAGACTAAGCCATGCCTCCTCTATTGCATAAGTCTAAAACATGCCTTTCCTTGGATAATAATGAATGCTATGCTACTTGAAATCTAGCACTATTTTTGATTTCCCGGAGCTGAGCTCTGCCTTAATCTTATGTAAAACTAAACTCTGTCTTGTTTCGCTTCTTATGTGACCAAGTATCATATCTTTTCATTTCATTGGCTGAAACATCGCCATTTTATCCAAAGGTGTCATAATCCAAAGGCATCATTCTCATAGCCTGAAGACACAGTGTCATGGCTTGAGGATGTCTCAAAAATTGTGCATCATTATTCAAATGAGTCATAGTTAAGAGGCACCATTCTCTTGGCCCGAGAACATAATTTCATGGCATGTGAATCCTCTATATCAAGATTCAAGGACCAAGGCATCATTGTCTGAGGACATCATCCTCACTGTCCAAAGAAACCTTCATGGTCAAAAGGGAACTTGCATCATGTTTAAATTCTTGAAATGCCCCAGATATATTTGCATGCATCGTGTTTTATGTTTTTTAGGTAATCCAAGAGGGAACCGTATCTTCAAACAGGAGCAATCTTCAATCTAGTTTCCATTCATAACATTCACATGCTGCAGTTATTTCAAAACGGAACCGACCACCATCAAGTACTTGCCTTGTTACTCCATGACTGTTCAGATATTGGCTCTATGATACATCTGTAACCGTTCTGAGATACATCCATTCACAACTCCGCATAAATTCATCTGATATTGCCCTACCTAAAGGAACCATTCCCGAAACATACGACCATTCTTATAACAACTCTGTCAGTTTCGTGTTAGAATATACGCTTAACGCTAGAGGGGGGGGGGGTGAATAGCGTTAAAATAAAAAACAATGTAAATTTGCGGAATTAAAAATTGCAGGAATAACGTAAGTGCAGTAATTAAAATGATAAGGAGAGAACACACCGAATTTTATCCTGGTTCACCATAACACGTGGTTAGTCCAGTCCCCGAGAGACTCTCTCGAGTTTTACACTAACTTCGTTAAGCTTACGGGTGCCTAACAAACCGTTACACTTGCTCGTAGATATACACTCAACAAGACTTCAACCTGCTCGAGGATACCGCACCTCAAGACTTCAAACCAAGGAACTACTTTTCCTTCTTACAACAAGGGATTAGAATATCCCTTCAAGTGTGTACAAACACTTAGCACTCAAGAAAAGACTCTCTTAATAGAGTAGATATGAGTAAAAACAATACGCTCAAGAACACAACAATTTAGTCAAGAGTTTGGCTCTCAAAAAAGCTATGAAATGAATATAAAATGATTGATATGAGAGTATGTAAGCTTTAGCAAGAATGTAATCAGTTGTTGTACTTAAAAGAGTGATTTTGAGGTGTATTTATAGTGCTCAAAGTCAACAAGACCGTTGCTTAATTGCCAATCACTAATTGCTGATTTTGTGCTTGCATAATCGATTATATGATCTGCATAATCGATTATCTGCAGATCGTTCAAAAATCATATGCGTATTTTAAGCATAATAATCGATTATTCAAGTTACATAATCGATTATCAGTTAACGTTAAAAAATTGGAAACAGATTCTGTGCAAGCATAATCGATTATAGCCTTGTGAATAATCGATTATATTTCAGCATTTTAAAAATACTTTGGCAACGGTCTTAACATAATCGATTACCTAAAAGACATAATCGATTATTTTGCTGTATTGAAAAATCCGGTTGTACACTGTCTCAACATAATCGATTATTAGAAGAGACATAATCGATTATTTCGTTACTTTGAAAATCTGGTTATACACTGCCTCAACATAATCGATTATTAGAAGAGACATAATCGATTATTTCGTTGTTTTGAAAAACCGGTTATACACTGCCTTAACATAATCGATTATAAGAAATACATAATCGATTATTTATGCCCAGTTTTGAAAAACATGTTTGAAAATCATTTTGGCTAAAATGGAAATGTTTGAAAATTATTTTGGTTTAACTCAATGATGCATGGAAATGATTTTACGAGAGAAGCCAAGACTCGAATAAGTTGTCGGATCAAGATCACACTATAAAGTGACTCATCTATAACTTTGTTTGATATTCTTGATCTTGCTCTTTGTTTCTCATGTTCTTGGACGTCGATGTTCCATGCGCGTTGGTTTGTCATTTATCAAAACCTACAGAAACGAACACACGTTTAGTTTTAGCGACTTGAGAACGTGTTTCAACAATTTCCCCCTTTTTGATAATGGCAAACCAATATCGGGGTATGCATAATATAAGTATAAGTTCCCGCACAATTTATGAGTTCCCCCTCAATTTATGCCAATTATGTATTAGTGTGCATAGCCCTTATTCTTCCCCCTTTTGACATTAGCAAAAATAATGAACTTTCATTAAAAAATATTAAACATACATGAGAAAGCAAGAAATAGACAGAATATAATTCAAGCGATACATAAAATTTTTATTCATTGTAATCATTAGTATCTGGCTCGGCATCCGGCACTTGACCCGGAATAACAATTTGGGCATATGAATAGTTGATATGATCAAAGTACCCATGAAGCTCATGAGTCAAACGATTGACGTTTTGATCAATACGAGCCACTGAGGTTGACAATGAAGCAAGTTGGTCCGAAATTGTTTGAAGAGTAGGAGCTTGAGGACGACGTATTTGTGTAGGAGGAGGAGGAGGATTTTCACCAATATTGGGAAATGAAGATTCTTGGATCTCCCAATGCTTCGTTGCCTTTTTGTGTGGACCGACGGAGGTGTTGATACCGGAGGCTTCAAAAATAGCCATTATGAGAAAGGCATATGGGAGTGGCTTATCGTCCCCAATTGCATCAAACATATGAGTCATGACGAACTTGCACCACTTGATGTGAGCCCTGGTGATAATTGCATGTAAGAGTTTTGAATCTTCATGAGAGAGAGTTGTATGATTGAATTTTCGGGGTTTTAGAACTCGGGTGATGAAATAAAATATTAGACGATATTCTGGGCGCATGTGAGTAATAGTTGGGCGACGATTCTCCGGACAGTCGCCAATACCAATTTGGTGGAAAAGAAGTTGTTCATCAAATAAAGCGCCTGCTTCTCTAGTGTAGAGAGAAATGTCTTCACCATTCCGTGGAAGGTTAGTGAGGAGTTGCAAGTTTTCCTCACTTACAAAAATTTGAACTCCATTTATGTTAGAGACAAGGTCACCATCTTCGTCCTTCTGTAGATTTGAATAGAAGGCACGGATTAGAGCAGGGTGAATGTAAGGAGTTTGAAGATATAGAAAGTCAATGAGTTGGCTTTGTATAAGAATATTTTCTGTTGATGGGGGTGCACTATCTCGAAGATATCGAGTGGTTGAAAAACGAGGCGGAAGGATTTCTCGATTCTCAAATTTTTCAATATCCAAGAAGTTCGTGTTGAGTATCAAGACGCAAATAAGAGCCGTCTTTATAGTTGAAAACAGGTGCAGGAGCGGCGGAAGAGGAGGCAATTTGTTTGCCGGAACGAGAGCGTTTAGAGTGCTTGCTTGCCATTAGTATGAAGAAATAGGAGTTGTTTCAAAAGTTTGAAGACTTTGGAAGATTGTTTGAAGCTAAGAGTGAAGTGTGAAGTGAGAAATTTGAAGGATGAACATACCTATTTATAGAATTGAAGAAGTGAGGCATTTATGGAGCAAAAAAAGCAGCAGATTTCATAAGCCAAACGGTCAGAAACGGTAACAAAATTAAAATCACGGACCGTTGCTAATCGATTATGGAGGCTGAATAAATCGATTATTGCCAATATTTTGAATTGTAGGCAGAGAAGTAATCGATTATGCGATAGGAGATAATCGATTATTTGATGACAAAAAGTATTATGAGGATCCGGGCTCGGGGAATAATCGATTGTGGATAATATGATAATCGATTATTTCAGTCCAGTGAAGTGACGAAAAGCCGAGACGATAAAAGATAATCGATTATGCAGTACTAAATAATCGATTATTATAAAACATGTAACACTGAATCTCAAATTAATCGATTAGTAATATATGATAATCGATTATTGCCAAATTCCTGCAAACCGAGATGTTAGAAATAATCGATTGTTCTTAGTCAATAATCGATTATATGTTACCAGTGCCTAAAAATTCCCCCTGTCTTTGGGGCGATACCTGCAAAAAAGAATTAGGCGCCTCTGACGCTCAAGTTAGTAATTATTTAAAACAAATGCAATGCATGAATTAGATCATCGTGGAGTCAAGAATTCCGAGTTCACTACGAATGCGGAAAAAGGACTCTTTCTCTAAAGTCTTTGTGAAGATGTCGGCCAATTGATTTTTGGTTTCTACAAATTCAATTTCGACATCGCCCTTGAGAACGTGATCTCTTATAAAGTGATGTCTAATTTCTATGTGTTTCATTCTTGAGTGAAGAATAGGATTCTTCCTCAAGCTTATGGCGCTAGTATTGTCACATCGAAGAGGAACATGATCAATACTAAGACCATAATCCGAGAGTTGTTGCTTCATCCAAAGGATTTGAGCACAACAACTCCCCGCGGCTACATATTCAGCCTCGGTTGTGGATAACGCAACACTAACTTGTTTCTTGCTAAACCAAGAAACTAAGGAGCTACCGAGCAAATGGCAAGTGCCACTGGTGCTCTTGCGGTCCAATTTGCAACCCGCAAAATCGGAATCGGAATAGCCAACAAGTTGGCATGAAGAATCTTTGGGATACCATAGTCCCACATTTATTGTTCCAACAAGATACTTCATAATCTGTTTTATCGCAGTTAAGTGTGACTCTTTCGGACATGATTGATATCGAGCGCATAAACACACGCTAAACATGATGTCCGGTCTACTAGCAGTAAGATAGAGAAGAGATCCGGTCATACCTCGATACTTCTTGGTGTCTACTTCCTTACCTTTCTTATCTTTGTCAAGATGGTCGGATGTACTCACTGGGGTGACCATTTCTTTGGCGTTGCTCATTTCAAAACGATTTAGCAACTCCTTGCAATATTTGGATTGGCAAATGAAAGTTCCCTCTTTCATTTGTTTCACTTACAGCCCCAAGAAGAAGTTTAGCTCACCCATCATTGACATTTCGAATTCGCTAGTCATTAACTTAGAGAATTCCTCGCATAGAAAATCATTAGTAGCACAAAAAATAATATCATCGACATAAATTTGAACTAATAGAATGTCATTGTTTTTATTTTTGATAAAAAGTGTGGTGTCAACTTTCCCCCTTTCAAACTCATTGTCTAAGAGAAATTTACTTAGACGTTCATACCAAGCTCGAGGAGCTTGTTTAAGACTATATAAAGCTTTCTTAAGCTTGAAGACATGGTCGGGAGATGTAAAATATTCAAAGCCCGGGGGTTGGTCAACATACACTTCCTCTTGAATAAAGCCATTGAGGAAGGCACTTTTGACATCCATTTGAAATAATTTAAAATTCATAGATGATGAAAAAGCAAGTAATAAACGAATGGCTTCTAGGCGTGCAACGGGTGCATAGGTTTCTTCATAATCAATGCCTTCTTCTTGATTATATCCATTAGCAACTAGCCTAGCTTTGTTTCTAGTGATTATACCATTTTCATCTAATTTATTTCGAAAAACCCATTTCGTGCCAATTATGGTGTGATTATCGGGTCTTGCACCAATTCCCAAACATCATTACGTTTGAATTAGTTAAGCTCCTCTTGCATTGCCAAGGTCCAATGCTCATCCCCAATTGCTTCAGAAATGGTTTTAGGTTCTATTTGTGAAACAAAAGGCATATGTCCTACAGTATCTTTAAGAAGGTTTCGTGTACTTACCCCTTTCTCCATGTTGCCAATTACCTTGTCAAGAGAATGGTCTTTAGACGTCCTCCAAGCCTTAGGCATCATCGATTCTTCTTCTTGTGGTGGTACTTCTTCCGAAGGTTGTTCCATGACTTCATCTTGAACTTTCTTTTGGATCCTCCTTTTGTACCTCGTCTTGAAGATTGATTTTCTTTAAAGCATCTGCAAGATCAACACAAGAATCCTTTCTCGCCAAGCGAGCATCATTTTCACAAAATACTACATGAGGAGATTCCTCAATAGTTTTGGTTCGATTATTAAAAACTCTATATGCTTTGCTACGCGATGAGTAACCAAGAAAAATTCCTTCATCAGATTTCGCGTCAAATTTTCCCAAGTTATCTTTTCCGTTGTTGTGAATAAAACATTTACAACCGAAGACTCTGAGATGGGAAAGATTTGGTTTCCTTCCCTTATAGAGTTCATAGGGATTTTTCATGAGTATCGGTCTAATGATAGCTCTGTTTAAAACATAGCTTGCGGTACTCACGGCATCCGCCCAAAAATATTTGGGAATTTCGGCCTCATCGAGCATGGTTCTAGCCATCCTTCGAGACATCGATTTTTACATTCTACCACTCCATTTTGTTGTGGTGTACGTGGAGCCAAAAAGGTATGTTCAATACCGAGTTCATCACAAAAATTCGTGAAGATATTATGATCGAACTCTCCCCCATGATCACTTCTTATGGAAGTGACGGTTGTGTTCTTTTCATTTTGAACACGTTTAAGAAAACTTTTAAAAGCTTGAAAGGCATTACTTTTATGAGCAAGAAATAACGTCCATGTAAATCTAGAATAGTCATCAACAATAACAAATGCATAAAGATTACCACCATGACTTTTAATTCTAGAGGGTCCGAAAAGGTCCATGTGTAGAAGTTGTAATGGTCTAGTGGTTGAAACAACATTTTTGGATTTAAAAGAAGCCTTTGTTTGTTTCCCTTTTTGGCATGAATCACAAATAGAATCTTTTTCAAACTTCATGTTTGGAATACCAATTACTAAATCTTGTGAAACTAGCTTGTTTAAAAGATTCATATTTACATGAGCTACTCTACGATGCCATAACCACATGTCGTCTTCTTTACTCAAAAGACAATTCACATAACTTGATGAAGAATTTTCAAGATCAACCATATTGATATTATCCATTCTAATACCACGAAGAATAATTTTAAAATCACTACGACGGATAACTAAGCATTCTTCGGAGTCAAACAATAAAAGATTTCCCTTGTCACATAATTGACTTATGCTCAAGAGATTATGTTTAAGACCTTTAACTAGCAAAATATGCTTAATGGAGGAGGATTCGTCCTTACCGACCGATCTAATGCCGATAATCTTTCCTTTGTTATTGTCTCCAAAAATAACATTTCCTCCTTCCGTGGGTTTTAGTTGAAGGAATTTTGATGCATCCCCGGTCATTGGAGCATCCACTATCAAGGTACCAAAGTACACTTGATCCCTTCAAACACACCTACAAAACAAATTAATGAGATTTTGGTACCCAAGCCATTTTGGGTCCTTGTGCGTTAGGTGCAACATATTGGTGTGATTGTCCTGCAGTGAAATGTCTATGTCTAGTGAAGCATGCGGGAGCAATATGTCCAATTTTATTGCAATAATGACAAATGACATTCGGATTGTGCATTCTTCTAGGATGATAATAATTTGGGGGTCTAAATTTATTCACTCTATTTTTAGGAACATAGTTTTGATGTAGTTTTCGAAAATCTTGTCTAGGTGGTCAATACATGCCAAAGTTTCTTCTAGTGTTCACTACATTTTTAGAAATATAGTGTTGATGTGGTTTTCGAAAATCTTGTCTAGGTGGTCTATACATTCCAATATTTCTCCTAGCATTTGTTCTAGGATGAGATGCAATTCTAGGATTAAAATTTCTAGGTTGAGTGTTGACATTTATTTTGTTTTGCCTAAGTTGAGTCTTAGGTGGTTTAGGAATGGACTCAACTTTTTCTTTTGTCTCGTGTTTAAAGCCTATACCGTGCTTAGTGGATTTCAAATTTACAAGCACTTCATTGAGATTTTTGTGTGAAGAATTGAATTTGTGCAAAGTGCTTCTAAGACTTTCTACTTCTTCCTATAGAGATTTGCAAGAAGTACAATTCTTATTTGAGCTTTCGGGTTTATCGGCGCTTCTTTTGCCATAAAACTTGTTTTCCTCTTTTAATTTCTCATTTTCAAGAGTGAGTTTTTCAAAATCCTTTTCTTTTGAAGAAAATTGTTTTCTTAAATCTTTTATAGATTTAGAAGCGCTAATAAACTCTTTATACAACTCATCAAATGCATTTTGCATTTCTTCTAAAGTGAAATAGTTCTTAGAAGAAGTACATACCTCATTTTGAGTTTCTTCGTGTGCCATAAGACACAAGTTTGCGGTCTCGTTTCCTTCTCCATCACTTGATTCGTCTCCGGAGTCGCCTCCCCAAGAGATGTATGCTCTTTGTTTCTTGACGGGTTTCTTCTCCTTTTTGGTATTTGGACAATTTGATTTTATGTGCCCGATTTCTCCGCATCCATAGCACTTTAATTGGTCTCCTTGTCACTTACCTTTTCGTTCAAACTCCTTTCGCATGAACTTGTGAAATTTCCTAATAACGAGTCCGAACTCGTTATCTTCGTCGCTTGAATCCTCATCATTTTGAGGTTGAGCCGTGCTTGCCTTGAGGGCGATTCTTCGCTTCCTTTGATCATCCAAAGGAGGGTTAAGAATAGTAGATTCATAGGTTTTGAGATTACCTCTAAGCTTGTCGATTGTGACATTTGTGATGCCGATTGACTCTTGAATAGCGTCGGCTTTGGAGCGCCATTCCGGAGTGAGACTTCGAAGAATTTTACGGACAAGCACCCTATCCGTGAAAGTCTTCTTGAGAGCATGAAGATCATTAACGATTTTTGAAAATCGTTCGAACATATCGTCTATCTTCTCGCTTTCCTTCATATGAAAAAGTTCATATTCGTGGGTTAGAAAATCTATTTTAGCTTCTCTTACCTGGTCCGTACCTTCGTAGGTGATCTCCAAATTTATCCCACATTTGCTTAGCCGTGGTGCAACATGAGATTTTCCGATAGTCATCGGGATTTACAGCACAAAAAAGCATGTTGATGGCCTTTGCATTATATTCCACCTTTCTGATATCGTCCATATCGTATTCGTCTTCTGATTTCGGGACGAGTTCATCTCCAACCTTTTTAGTTGGAAGTTGTTCTCCATTCTTTATGATTTTCCACAATTGGAAGTTGTTTGATAGAATAAAAATCCTCATCCTCTCCTTCCAGTAGGTATAATTTGTGCCATCAAAGAGTGGTGGCCTTGTGAAGCATTGTCCTTCACCTAGTCCTGCATTAATGTTACGAGTAGAAGCCATGGATTTTTTCTCTCAAACTGTTAAGTCTTTCAGAGAATTAGGTTCTGATACCAATTGTTAGAATATACGGTTAACGCTAGAGGGGGGGTGAATAGCGTTAAAATAAAAAACAATGTAAATTTGCGGAATTAAAAATTGCAGGAATAACGTAAGTGCAGTAATTAAAATGATAAGGAGAGAACACACCGAATTTTATCCTGGTTCACCACAACACGTGGTTAGTCCAGTCCCCGAGAGACTCTCTCGAGTTTTACACTAACTTCGTTAAGCTTACGGGTGCCTAACAAACCGTTACACTTGCTCGTAGATATACACTCTACAAGACTTCAACCTGCTCGAGGATACCGCACCTCAAGACTTCAAACCAAGGAACTAATTTTCCTTCTTACAACAAGGGATTAGAATATCCCTTCAAGTGTGTACAAACACTTAGCACTCAAGACAAGACTCTCTTAATAGAGTAGATATGAGTAAAAACAATACGCTCAAGAACACAACAATTTAGTCAAGAGTTTGGCTCTCAAAAAAGCTATGAAATGAATATAAAATGATTGATATGAGAGTATGTAAGCTTTAGCAAGAATGTAATCAGTTGTTGTACTTAAAAGAGTGATTTTGAGGTGTATTTATAGTGCTCAAAGTCACCAAGACCGTTGCTTAATTGCCAATCACTAATTGCTGATTTTGTGCTTGCATAATCGATTATCTGCAGATCGTTCAAAAATCATATGCGGATTTTAAGCATAATAATCGATTATTCAAGTTACATAATCGATTATCAGTTAACGTTAAAAAATCGGAAACAGATTCTGTGCAAGCATAATCGATTATAGCCTTGCAAATAATCGATCATATTTCAGCGTTTTAAAAATACTTTGGCAACGGTCTTAACATAATCGATTACCTAAAAGACATAATCGATTATTTTGCTGTATTGAAAAATCCGGTTGTACACTGTCTCAACATAATCGATTATTAGAAGAGACATAATCGATTATTTCGTTACTTTGAAAATCCGGTTATACACTGCCTCAACATAATCGATTATTAGAAGAGACATAATCGATTATTTCGTTACTTTGAAAATCCGGTTGTACACTGTCTCAACATAATCGATTATTAGAAGAGACATAATCGATTATTTCGTTGTTTTGAAAAACCGGTTATACACTGCCTTAACATAATCGATTATAAGAAATACATAATCGATTATTTATGCCCAGTTTTGAAAAACATATTTGAAATCATTTTGGCTAAAATGGAAATGTTTGAAAATCATTTTGGTTTAACTCAATGATGCATGAAAATGATTTTACGAGAGAAGCCAAGACTTGAATAAGTTGTCGGATCAAGATCACACAATAAAGTGACTCATTTATAACTTTGTTTGATATTCTTGATCTTGCTCTTTGTTTCTCATGTTCTTGGACGTCGATGTTCCATGCGCGTTGGTTTGTCATTTATCAAAACCTACAGAAATGAACACACGTTTAGTTTTAGCGACTTGAGAACGTGTTTCAACATTTCGTTCACTGTTAGCCCCAGAACTACACACGACCTAACATTCGCTACACCAAGGATATGTAGGAAACTCAGGAACCAGGTTTCGGTCCATATTTTTAAAATAACATCATTCCCCACTCAATTTGGCCAAAATTGGTCATCATTTTCTTTACCTAACAACTCTTTCATCATTCCTAGGGAAAGATGGGCAGCTGTTGATATCCAATTTTGCCCTTATATTTTCTCAAATGGTACATATACATTCAAAACATCATGTGCATCATTATTTATTTTTCAAATCTATACAAGCATTTTCTTTAATTGTATATAAATTTTAGAGCTTTTAAATTTATTTTCCTACATTTTAATTACTTGAATAATTATTTATTATTCCTTCAAATTATTTTTTGGATGACTCAATTACCTAAAAATATAACTTGAATCTATAATATATGTTTCAAGTACTTTTATCTTATTTTGTATATACATTTGTTCTTTTTCAGCCTATTTGCACAATCTTGCACTAATAGCCTGTATTTTACAATTGTATTACATTTGTTATCTTATTCAAAGTTAAAATAATAGAATTTTATAATCTTCTACAATTATTTTAAAGTTTTAATCTTCATCAAAAGTATTTTTATATCTTATTTAAATATTTTTGTTTAAATTATTTTCCCCAATTATCTATTTTAAAATTTGGTTCGAAATTAGGATTAATTTCGAATCATTAAGATCCAAATAAATCCCTGCCCCAACAAATTTATCAGCCCAAATTACCCAATTCCCCAACCCAGTCCAAAGAACCTACCCCAGCCTTCTTTAATCCCAATAGTTTATCAAAATTGATCAACGGCTCATAACACTTCCCCTCATTCTCCTTATATCCCGTCATCCAAACCCTAATCCCCATTATCTCTTTAGCAACCGCCCTAAATCACTCCTCCCAACCTTAGAAACCCTAGCACCCTCACACTCTTCTCCTAATCTGTTTCAATCATGCATCCCTTTCATGATTTTCTTGTTTTTTATGTGTTATCTCAGTATTACTTGCAAGACTATAGCACCACTTAGTACTTGCTTAAACTTGGCAAGTACCATCTCTCATGGGTCCATCCAACTTCAATCGCTTGAAGTTGAATAAAATCTTGTCCATATACGTTAATATCAAGGCTATATGTGTTTTATTAGTTGGATCTTGGATTAATTTCCAATTTCTCTCAACTACGGTTTACATATTTTTCCCTTGATCCGATTTTATTGATAATTGATATTAATGCTTTCTTATTTTTGAATGATTGTACAACCTTCCTTATTTACTTGATCAATTTCTATTATTATATAAACCCTTCCCCATTCCCATGTATAAAAGACTTGAATCGTAAAAATCATTACCAAAAACTGAAGTTATTGCTCTTTGTTCTCTAAGTCTCTTGTTCTACACTCTGGTTCTCGGTTGGATGAAAGCCAAGGCCACTGAAATTTTGGGTTCTTACTCTCTGTTGATATTCGGAATACTCAGGACTTCTGTTCTTCCTTGTTTTTTTGCTTAATTGATGAGTTACTGGACTTCGTAGCTTCATTCCTATGTATTGTCGCGCCCCCTTTTTCCTCCACAAAAATCGGGTTTATGACATTTGGAGGGACAACTCGTTCCTCTTGGGAACAAGGTTTTGCATTTAAAGAGTAGCCACTTAATGATTAAGGTGCATTAGGACACAGATGGAGATTTAATTTTAAGTTTGGTTTGAATAACCAGAGATTGGATAAGGGCTTGAAATTATCCCAAGGGGAAGGTGTTAGGCGCCCCTCAGGATCCACTAGTGAAGTTCCCGGCCAGACAATTATTGTGAATTGAGGTGCAATTACATTTTGGAAGATAAAGCTCAAATAAGAGGGGATTTCAACACATAATAGTATAAAAATACACAAAGTTTGAAAGAACAATTAGAAAATGCTGATTTTTAACAAGGAGTTAAAATGCTGAAAGAAAAGAAATGAAGAATAAAGGAAAGGGGATCCTAGGTTTATTAAAAATAAGGATCACCCCACACAATGTTTGGTAATCACTCCTCAATGAGGGGCTACACGTGACATTATCACGTGGTCATCATATCCATATCTACCCTTCCTACCCGGTTAAGGTATTTGAAGCACATATTGGTATTGATTACTTATTGCATGCTATTACCCGTCCCGTTCATATCAGTCCTGGAGGTACTTGGGACTACTAATCCTAAAAATGGAGGGATATTATGCTTATTTGAAGTTGCAAAGATAAAAACTCTAAGGAGACATACAAAACACATATTGCATATTTTAGGGAAGCCATATAAACAAGGAAAATCTCATATATACCTCCTTAAATAGATAAAGCATATAATTAGCATGACTTGCACATACTTTTTGGGTATGATTAAAAATACCAGATATGAGGGAGTTTAAATATTGAAGCAAATTGGTTCATTACATAAATTAGATAAGATGTCCGAATCAGACCTGTCTTCTTTTTGTAATGATTAAAACCGATTCATTTTGTACAGTTATTACTCTAAGGCTTGCCTAGGCGTTTAGACGAGGATCCTATAGGCATGGTATCTACTGAATTCAGAAGGCGAAAAGACAGTAAAATTCCAAATGAATTATTGTGGATCTCTATGGGCATGCTTGCGAAACTTTGTTCAGTAAGGGACTCCGATTATCAAAAGAGATGCATAATTAAACAAATTGATTATATGTGATAGTATATATTATTACTGATTTTACATCTAGCATTGGGTGAAGCGAATAAGATTCATTTAGAAACTCCTATAGGCATATTTTCTACACATTGTTGATTTTAGACCCTTATAGACGTGGTGTTGAAATGCAGAAACATATTTTAAACCTTATCAGCAGGGTATTTGGATGCAGTTTGAATTATGCGAATGACATTAGCACAATCCTATAAGCATGATTTCTAGGTGAAGTTGGAACATGCATAATTATAACAGTCCTATATGCATAATTTCTAGGTGATAATTGAATATTCAAAATTATAACAATCCTATAGGCATAATTTCTAGCTCAAGATTGAACATGCAAAATTATAACAGTCCTATAGGCATGATTTCTACCCTTTCATGCATAGTTCCCCACCCCTTTTCACTAGACAAGCCCCAGAGGTTTATTACAACTTATCACAAACCGGAATAATAAATTACATCAGAAGAGTACAACCAGAGGAAGCCTGGTTCTTGACTTCCCGTCTGAGTTATGAGATAGACCAAATAAAAGACCATTGAACCAAAGCCTTTCTCTAATTTGAGTGTGTTAGAGTTCCCTAAGAGCCTCAAACGGATTACGGGAAGTGTTACACCCAAATTGTATCGTTAGAATAAGGACCAGTGTAGTGTGGAAGTGCTAGCCCTCAAGTGTCCAAGTTCAGAGTGAGCTCAATGGGTCCTAAGGTAAGGCTCACAAGAGGGGCGCAGAACCTAGGTCTAAGAGAGAGTGTAAATGAAGAATAAAGCTTTTATGAACTAAGGAAGTATATAAGAGGGAAGAAGTGCTGGGAAATAGTTACAGAGTGAAGGAGTTCATGCAAAAGAGGTTTAGGGATTGGGAATTGCGAAGAGCCTATGTACTTAGCCATTACTTGATTCTGGGCATGCACAACAATAGGGAGTGTTGTTATGCATACAGATCAACTAGAATACACAACATATGATGGTAACATAGAGGTTGTGATCCCAGGGGAATCAAGTTTGAGTCATAGACAGCAATACTTAATAATATCATGCCTCAAACAAGCCATTAGTAACAAACACATTAGGGTAGAGGTTTAGGATGCATCATAGATTCAGAATAGGCAGAAGGGACTTACAACATACTTAGAATAAAGTATTGAATTAAACACAAGCAGTAGGGAGACAAGAAACAAATGTATAAAGTAAACATATTATTATGATGCTAAAATCTTAATCACGACAAACCAGTTCAAAAAAGCAAAAATACAGTAAAATCAGGCAGCGAGACTTTGAAGATAGGCAACAACACGAGTCGAAAGAGAGAATATTTTTGAGTATCAGTGTGAGTTCAGAAACTAACAGTGTTTGTGTGTTGTGTTAATGAAAAAGCTAGGTATTTATAGTTTGAAAATAGGTAGAAAGTAAGGCAAGAATCATAATTATGGAACTATGTACCAATTAAAATCAAATCTGTATAAGACTTCCTTTACTTAAGGAGTTAAAATTAAATGATAATGGGCAGAAAACATTTAAGGAATGAAACCAAGTAGAACACCATGTATAGAATAGACAATTAGGGATAAGTACATAGGAGTCAGATTAAGTAAACAATTATTGCAGAATCGGTGAAGATACCGAATTAACCAAGTAAGGTAGGAAACACAATAGATTTGCAAAATATGGAGACAACCAGCTTCCAGTAAATCAAGGAGTCATGGATTCGAAATTATCGATTTGGGAGAGAATAACATGGGTTCCCATGAATAAAAAAATACACCAATCTAAGGACTCGGGGTTAAAAAGTTTAAAGGGAAGTTTTCAAATCAATCCATGAAACAGGGAAATTATTAAAACACAGAAATAATCAATTACACGAATGCAGTCAAAATTGCACAATGAGGTTTGAAATCAATCCAAAATTGAAGGTCGTTATAGAGGGAAATTTAGCATATAAAAGAGTGCATAAACATTAGGCATGCAAGGATGAACTCATGACAAGGAGAAGCATCATGCAATAGCAAACACAAAGTCAGTAGCTAATGGCTTCATCGAAATATGATAGTCACGAAGGTCAATTTCACAAACTTAGTAATAGATAAAAAAGAGTATCAGAAGCATGTAAAAGGTCAAATAAAGGGACCTTTCAAAAAAAAATATTTTAGAGTTTCAATGGTAGCAAGAAGTCAAAATCACATAAAGAAATAGAGGTTGAAACAAAAGATTTCGAAATTCAACTGAGCGACAAATGAAACAACCTCATATACTCGAATAGCTCCAAAGCAAATTAGGGTTTTGAAACCAATCAAATTCAAAGCATGAAGAATAAGTAAATCACATAGCAAATAGTGTCAGAACTCGAATGAACCCCAAATTTAGAGGTTTTCACCATCAATCGAGTATAGAGATGAAAAACAAGTAAATCAGACAATAGTACTAACAAAATAAATTCAGCAATCTCAAAAGGTTAAGGCCCTTAACATACAACTTAAGAAGAAGAAAGACAAAAGGAACGCAGTAGAACATCTAGTAAAATCAGAGAAAGCTTTGAAATATCCTTACAAAAACCTAAATCGGAAAAAGATAAGGGGTTTCGAAAGTAAAGGTTTGGAAGAAACTTTGGGAAAAACGTTTAGGAGTTTAGAGCAAACACGAATCTAAACAGATATAAAAGAAATCATAAGAAGCTCAAAGATTAGGGTTTCAATAGAAACTCAGATGGTGGTGAGAAAGGCTTGGACAATCCTCGATCTAAGCAGGAGAAGTCAAGAACCATGCTTGAAAATCCATTACCGGCCGGAGCAAGGTCAAAGATGACCAGAGATAGCCGTATAAACAGAGATCGACCAAAGTCTGGGCCAAGCTTCTTCAAGATCTGGCCTTGAAGCCATAGTACTCCAACACATAGAAGCCAACAGAGGTAGATACAAGCATGCAATGGCTTGAGAGACCATGGATTTGGGAGATATTCACGTGGTAAGCGTGGCGCCTAAGTTTTGAGAGGGTTTTGAGGGAGAATTGGGGAGAATAGAGGTTAGAAAGCAGCTGAAGATGAGAAATGACTATGGTTTAGGGGTAGTTGGGAATTAAAAAGGAAAGGATTAATGGTGGTCGTTATCATTTTGATCAACGACCTGGATCAAATAGGAATCCCGGTGGGTTGTTTAAAAAGGTCGTGGGTCGGGTAAGCCTAGGATTTGGGTTGGGTGATTGGGGTTCAAATCAGGCTCAAATAAGGCTAAAATTTTAAATAAACAGGGCTAACATTTAAATAGACATTATTTCATTTATTTATTTTACAAAAATAGTTGAACAGTTTTTGAATTAAATTAAAGGTTCTAAAATGACAATACTACATAATTATAAAATTAATAATACTGGAGTCAATTTTATAATTATAAACACAATTAAACTTTAAAAGAGGCTAATATTGTAATTATACGTAATTTAGCTTTTATAATACTAAATAAATTTGTAAAAATGTGCAAAAATTCTGTTAACTATATTTAAGTATAAATATGAGAGTCCAATAAGTAAATCACCAAAATGATAATTTTGAGAATAATTATAGGGATATTCTGGATAAAATAAGGCAATAAATTGATTTAAAAATCTTTTAAAAATTAAGAAAAAATACTAAAACATTTAGATATTCTTATATATGCATAGGTATTCTATTTTAAAAGTATTTTGCACATTGAATATATTTAGGAAAAAATTGGGTATCAACAGCTGCCCCTCTTTAACCGGGAAGGATGAAATAGTTGTCGGGTAAAGATATGATGGCCAATTTTGACCTGGCAAAATGTTTTGAAGAGGTTTTGCCATGCCCTGGATTCTGAGCACCCTACATATCCATGGTCTTACAGAATCAGATTATATCTAGTTCAGGATCTGTCAGCGGAACAGCCGATAGAGACTTCTCAGGAACGGATGCGATATTTAGGATGGGGTGAATGGTTAAGTTATGATAGGTCTACGAGAACTGCAACGGGATCGCTCCTGCCAAGATGGCCATTGCCCGTCGGTTTACCTACAAATAAGCAGTGCAAGCATATATTGTGCGTAAATTTAAATGTTATGCAGATTCTCGTCGGACCATGAATGTTGTGTTTGGACGGTTAGGATGACGTCCTTAGACCATGATGTCCTGGGCCATGAAGCGTAAAATAATAAAGGATTCGCAGGCCATGAAATGATTCTCTCGGGCTATGAGAATGATTCCTCCGAACCATGATGCCTTTGAATAATGATATGCAAGAGATTAAAGGGATCCTCGAGCCATGGCATGGTGTTCTCGGGCAATGAAGCTTTCGAATAAATTAGCGATCTTTCAGCCTATGCGAAGCAGTATTTGGCAATCTTTAAGCCCATGAGATGCAATAGGTGGCAATCTTTTAGCCATGCAAATGTAAATAAGGTGACGATCTTTTAGCCTACGAGATGCAATAGGTGACAATCTTTCAGCCATGCAAACATAAATAAATGGCGATCTTTCAACTTTGCAAGTGTAAATAAAGTGGCAATCTTTTATCCATGCAGATGCAAAAGAAGAAGTGGTGATCTTTCAGCCATGCAAGTGTAAACAAAGTGACGATCTTTAAGCCATGCAAGTGTAAATAAAATGGCGATCTTCAATCCATGCAGATGCAGATAAAATAGCGATCTTTCATCCATGCAAATGTAAATAAGGTGGCGATCTTTCATCCACGCAAGTGTAAATAAAGTGGCAGTTGTTATGCCATGAAAAAGAAAAAATTCAGATGGAGACATCGCTTAGCTTGGAAGGAAAAATTGTAGCCTTATGCAATGTAGAAAATGCAGACAGAGGTAGTGTTTACTCTCGTAAGGCAGGATGGTAGCCTTATGCAATGCAGAAAATGCAGATGGAGACAGTGTTTAGTCTGAATAGGTAGAATAGTAGCCTTATACAATGTAGAAAAATGAAAAAGGAGACACTGTTTAGTCTCGGAAGGCAGAATAATAGCCTTATATAATGCAGAAAAAATGCAGATGGAGACATTGTTTAGTATCGGAAGGCATAATAGTAGTCATATATATTGCAGAAAAATGAAAATGGAGACAGTGTTTAGTCTCAGAAGGTAGAATAGTGGCCTTATGCAATGCAGAAAATGCAAATAAAGACGGTGTTTAGACTCGGAATGCAGAATAATAGCCTTATGCAATGCAGAAAATGCAGATAGAGACAGTATTTAGTCTCGGAAGGCAGAATGGTAGCCTTATGCAATGCCAAAAATACAGATAAAACAACAAATAGTAATAGAGTTTCTTAGCTGATAGCAGGTTGCAATATTGTGACTGCTAAGGATATTACGGTATAGGGAATATCACCGGCATGCATGTATAACAGATGCTGGTAAATGCAACAATTCTAAGAGTTGTATTCTTGAACAATATTTGTCTTGTGAGTGTAGAGCAAGCCAGATGCTTTCACAATCCATGTGTCTGCATTCAAAGAAAATATCGTGAGTATTATAGAGAGGGAAAGTTAGTTCGCATCCCTGCTGGATCTGCTTGGCCTATTCGGCTTTGATCTGGTGATACAATATGTGTCATCAGGGGTAGTGTTGCTGAAGAAGGAGATTTGATAATAGACATGCATATTTGTAAAAATATGACATAAGTATATATTTAAGAAACTACTTTTAGATGAACCAACGACTGTGATATGGCTCAAGACATTGTAACCTCTCTTGCTATGGAATATTAACGGTCCTCCTCAAATTTCTGCCCTAATTTTAGCAAGTTGATGCTTCTGATAGCTTCTTGCAATGATTGGCTGAAATTACTTTGGATTCCTCAAAATTATGCACTAATTTACAATTACGGGGGAAATGAAAATTTTATTGAATTGTGATCGAACCCATAAGGCTACCTACGTATCCCCTCTTAAACGGGAATCATGTCAGACGTAGTTCATATTACGTCATATAGGTAAAGCATGAAAATTACACATAGTAACACTTGACTACATCTAAATTAATTGGCTTTGGCTAAACTTCTCCGTCTATTTCTGCAAGTATGAGGGCTCCTCTATTTAGAACTTGGTGATACAACTAGGAAAATATATCCTTATATTCTCTTCGAAATTCTGCGTATTCCTTCCTTTCTGATGGCGATAAGTGAACGCTGATTCATGTCTCCTCGACATTCTCTTCATTTCCCAGATAAACAATTTCGGTCTCATCCAGGTTGGAATTAGGTTTGTTCTCAAAGTTCTCAATTTCCATAACAATCTCTTCAAGTATGTCTTATTCCTCGAAATATATATTCGTTTGTTTCTTATTCTCGTTGCATGTCACAGTCATTGGTTTATCAAGATAAGTAATAGCAATGCTGTATAAGAAAAGTAATGAGAGAAAAATAATAAAAGTGTTTATCTATAAAGAAAATCGATATGCTTTGATAAATTCCATAACTGTTTTGAACATTGAAGATCATACAACTAAAATTTAAAATTTGAAAGAAAAAACAATTAACTACTAAAAATAAAAGATAATGTATGATGTTTGTTCAACCTTGCTACCCTTAGGCTCTCAGGGCTCTGGTGGTTCTGATGGTCCAGTAATTGAGGCGTGCTCCTCTTCTTACAGCTTGTATGGAAGGGTCTTCCTCCCTCTCCTCCTCGAGAACAACACAACAATCCATATTATCATCTTCTAGGAACAAATTCTTTATTACTGCCAGTGTTTCCTCTTCTTCTGACCCACAGAAAACATCGGCCGGTAGAAAGGTCTGTTTCGAGTGTGGTATTGGTAGGATAGTAAGGACCGCAGCATGTTGGCAACTAGTGGTTGAATTTCTCCCCGGTATACACATATCCCATATCGAAAGTGGTGTCGTGTTTCTTGAGCTTTATAGGCTGAGTGATTTTTTGGAGGTTTTTGCCAAGCTCCTTGCTCGGTTTGTATCCACTCCAATTCAATATGCTTTCGATCTTATTTTCCCACCATTTAACTTTGTCAACAATACTGACTCACTCGATGTGGTGATAGGTCTCCCCACCTATCTTTCTTCCACCTCCCACTACTGGAACAATATGGCGACTGTATATATGACTACTACCATCGCAATGAATGATCACCTCCTAATGATTCAACTCAAACTTTACCACCTAATGTAGCGTTGATGCTACGATCCCAACAACATGAATCCACGAGTGTCCTAAGAGTAGATTGTAAGATGTCAGCACGTCTATCACTTCAAAATCAACATCGAACAAAGTAGGACCCATTTGCAAACACATACTAATCTCCCCAATAGTGGACCTTTGGGAACCGTCAAAGGCTTTCCCACTTATGACTCTATCCTTTATCTCATGCAGTCCCATACACAACGTCCTGAATATTACTAAACAACAAATGTTGAGGTTGGACCCTCCATCGATAAGTATTTTGGTCATAAAGTAGTCTTTACATTACATGGTGATGTGCAATGCCTTGTTGTGACTCAATCCTTCTAGTGGCAGCTCATCTTTGTGGAAAGTGATCTTGTAACTTTCCAATACTTGTCCTACAATGTTAGACATTTCTCCGCCAGTGATGTTGCTAGGAACATATGCTTCACTCAGCACCCTTAACAGGGCATTCCTGTGTGCATCAGAATTTTGTAGTAAGGCAAGGATAGAAATTGCACAGGTATTTTGTCTCGCTGGTCGATAACTCAGTATTCCTTAGCCTGTATCTTTCTCCATAGATCATCTGGCATGGTCTCGATGATGGGAGGCTAGTTAGAGGCCTACTTGCTCGACCCGGCCAGATGTTCCAGGGTATAAACTCTGCCAGTTATCATAATACCCTATGCCACAATAGCCTCTCTGAACCCAATCTTGCCTAGGCTGTATAGTCCTATAGTTGCCTTTGTATGGAATGGCGTCATGGTCGACATCGACATAGGAATTGGCATGGATACCTCTACTCTGAACAGAGCATATGCCTTGGGCGGTAAAACGACAACTTCAAATGGTGTAGGTGTATTTACTAGAGCCATAAACTCGATATCAATTAATGTTGGTGTCTTTTTAGAGGATGTTGCTTCAAAGTCAAGTGGCATGGACATATTTACCTCAGCATTCCCAGAGGGTTGAATCTGGACCATGATCTGATTAAGAGTGACTATTGGTTTCTTTGGGTCGTTACCTTTTGTGATCAAGTCGATCGATCCCTTAGGATTCCAATCATCCTCAATTTCAATCATGTGAACGCCTCCACCCTTGTGGTATGGCAGAAAATTATTGCGCACATCTACAACAGGATCCTTCGCCATGATAATCTTATTATCAATTAATGTCTAGATCTTTTCTTTCAGGGAACGAAATTCGTTAATGGTGTGTCCTTTCATGCTGGAATGGTATGCACATGATTTATTTGGATTAACCTACTAAGAAGGGTTCTCCGGAGCAGCAGGGATAGGGGTGACGTAACCAGCGACATTGATTCTTTCATACAACTAGTCAATAGGTTCACCAATATTTTTGTATTGTTTCGAACGCCTTCGGTCAAAGTTCGGTTAAGGTCTAGGGAAGTTTTGTCGTTTAGAAGGGGATTGATAGTGGGATGGTTTAGCATTGTACGCTTGGTAAACATGTGAAGGCTAGGAATATCTAGGTGAAGTAGGCTGATATGTAGGGGGTGGATGTGATTGATAAGTAGGTGGTGGAGTTTAGTAAGAGGGTGAGGGTGCTTGGTAGTTTGGTGTAGGCGGATATGTGACTGGAGGCATTGGGTAGGTTTGGTATTTGACGGGAGATTTGGTTCTTTATGCAACCATTATGGCTCTTATGTCCCTTTTCTTGAATACACCTTCTAAATATAAGGCTTATTTGTAGCTTGAAAGGCCTCGAAGTTTGTAACCATACTGCTTTTCAGGCCCTATTTGATCCTTTCACCCAGCTTGACAATGCATGAAAATTTGTGGCATTCGAGCATCATCAGCCTTTCATAATACTATAGGTCTTGAGCCTTAATAAAGAATTTGTTCATTTGTTCTTCTTCTAATGCAGGTCTAACCTTTGTAGCTTTGGACCTTCAGTGAGTAGCATTCTCATAGAATGTTTCTGTGCGCTTCTTCTTTAGATTTTAAATATAGAACACATCCGGCGCATTCTCTGTGTTGAACCTGAACCTGTCCATAAAGTCGGACACCATGCTTACCCAGTTCGATCACTTCTTTGGATCTTGGCTAATGTACCAAGATAAAGCACCTCCCTTCAAGCTCCTCATAAAAAGCTTCATGCGGATTTTCTCATCTTTTCCTACTCTAATCAGCTTGTCACGGTATGTTCTTAAACGGACCCTTGGGACCCTGTATCATTAAATATCTCAAACTTAGGAAGTTTGTACCCCTCGAGCAGTTCGACATCGGGTTGTATGCAAAGATCTTCGTAGTTTAGCCCTTTAGTTCCCTTACTTCCTTCAACGCCTTGAATTCAGCTAGTAAATTTCTTAAGTTCTTCAAGCAGGTTTCTGATGAGCAAGTCTTTATTATTAGACTGAGGTGCACTTGAGATGGGTTGGGTAGAGTGTGTCATAGTCTCCACATAGAAGGGGGTATTATGGTGGGTGTGGCAGTGGTCATTTGTGGAGCTTAGGGTCTCTGGGATGATCAATTGAGTATTGTTTGAAGTATGACATGTGTTGCAGTAGTGGTGAGGAGTGGGACGGTTTGTGGTTTTGGGATATTTTGTGGAGGTGTGGGGTTCTAAGTATTTGGGAAATTAACATCTGGAGTGGCTAGGGAAAATGACAGATTCGCCAGATTCTGAACCTGATCATGTCTTCTTGGAATGTAAGCAGCTTATGTTCAAGTTGGGATGTATTTTCCTTAGGAACCAACGTACTATGACCATGAGTGACCTCTACCCATTCACTTGAGTTCTCCTTTCTGGCGTTATTCAAATCTTCCATCTTCCCTTTGTGCTTATTTTTGACAGGATGGAGAGGAGAAGTGGGTGGAGGGCCCCTGGATCTCATAGAATAAGATGATGTTGCCAGAGTGTACGAACTAACCTTAGGGGAGAGGAAATAAAGAAAAAAATTAAAAACAAAAAGGTAGAAAGTTTGTGAGGATAATAAAAAGTATTGCAATATTTAAATACATAGTGCGGGAGTGTAAATTGTGTCCGAATTTGGGAACCTATTTGTGCGCAAGGTAGGCCTAGCGACAAATAGATTTGAAGAATTTGAAATGCTAAATGTCTCATTTTATTGATAAAATTAGACGAATCCCAAAATGACACTAAATAAGGAAGAATAAAAATCACTAATAGTCATTGGCCTTATTACATTTATAAATTGAAAAAAATAAATTCCTATCTACTTGGTTCCAGAAAGACCTTCCTCAGGTTGAATGTTCTCGTTCATTAGATCCCCTAGTTCGTGTAGGTTCACTAGTAAAAATGTGTTCTCTAGGTGTTCTCCTTCATTTCCCTCAGCGTTCTAGCAGTCAATGATGCTCTTCCTAACTTTTCCTTCCAATTCCAATAGACTGTATTCTAGATATTCCAACTTTTCACTTGCTTTGGCGGCCAACTCTTTCCACTAATTGATTTGGTCATTTGATGTAAGACTCCTCCACCAGTCTAGCAAGAGTGGGGGCGTGCTAATCAGACAAAAATTGGGGACCTCGTGCCTCATTTTCTGCAAAACAAACGGGTTAGGCCTACCCCCACCAGACTCGACTATTTAACATCAATAATTAGCATTAAGCATTTAGTTCTCACAATAAATCCAAAGAACGTGATGATGTCCGTTTGGGTATTAGGGAAACCTAGTGGACTTTGGACAAGGCTATCTTAAAGGATCATTATGTGGACAACATAACTGATCCGACTAGGTTTGACCATGATGCATGCACAGTTTAGACATAGTAGGGTTTCTATGGGTTTTTAGACAGGTACCCTTGAGCGGACAACTCAAGGGGGAAAGGTACGGAACCATGGACTACACTGTTAATCTAATGATTTTACCGTAAATATGCCTTTTTCGTATTTAGGATGTGATAATATTGGAAGAGCGCAACCACTCATTATAAGTGTTGCTATAGGATTTTGTTTGGCACTAGTGAAATATGATTTTGAGCATGATTATGAAACAATTAAAGGCATGTTGTCACGTATTTGCACGTTTAAGAAAGCAGTAAATACAACAATTTTATAATTTAAAGCGGCAATGAAGGAAAGAAGTAATGGAAAGAAACAAAAATACAAGTCAATTTTGCAACCGAAAAGGAAATTGAATTCTTTAAAGAAATAAACAAATAATTGCGCATAAAGAAGCATAAATTCACAATAATAGTCTGAAATGATAAAACCCAAATCCCTAGCAGAGTCACCATGCTGTCGCGCCCCCTTTTTCCTCTGCACAAATTGGGTTTATGACATTTGAAGGGATAACTCGTTCCTCTTGGGAACTTGGTTTTGCATTTAAAGAAACACCACCTGTGAGCATATGATTTTACCCAGTTGAAACAAGCTCCTACAGGACTCTCAAAATTTAGGATTTTTCTTTAAATATTTTGTTATTTTTAGGAATTTTATTTTTTATTTATAGAATTTAATTGTGTGCCAGTGTGTATTTATTGATGCATGCTTAAAATTGTTTAGGATTTAATTTTTAAATAGATTTATTTTTTACAAATTAAAATATAAAAAAAAGGTATATTTTCGGCATTTTTAATTGTTATTATTTTTGTTTAAACTTGTTGCATTTTTATTAGTGATAATTCGGATAGATATATATATATATATATACACACACACACACAGAGCCACTCAGGCTGGCCACAATTGTGCCAGACCTGAGTGGCCCAAACCTGCTTCCCCTTTAAAAACACACAACCCAGCCCAAACCACTGACCCCGGTCTAGTCCACACAAGGACCAATCCAAACGACACTATTTAAGAGACCAGCCATCACAACCGTTGATCTCAGATCATCCAACGGTCATCAAACCCCCCCCCCCCAAAAACCATATACATATGTCCAAATGCCTATACACATTCAGAGACTAAACTCCCATTCTTCCTCGTACCATCTCCCCGGTGTAACACCACCATTGACCACCTATTGACCACCCCTTGACCACCATTGACCACCCACCTACCAACCCAACACCGCCACCAAAAATTGCCTCACTGCGGCGGCCAGTCACCAAACTTCCCCAGATTTACACCACCAAACCACCAAAATCTCCTCTACCCAGTCCTGTGATTAGTTCCCGTCGAACAAGTCCCTTCCGTCTCAAATATTCAAAAGTAAGGCCTTCAGAACCACCGTCTCCGGCGACCATATACCAAACTTCTCCAGCTTTACACCATAGGACCATTAGAACCTCCTCTTCCCCGTCCTGCATCCCACTCCCTTTGAACACCCCCCCCCCTCCCCCCACCGTCTTAATTATTCACAAAAAGGTCGTCGGAACCCCTATCTTCGGCGACCCAACTCCAAACTTACACCCCTGAAACACCTCAATCTCCTCTTTCCAACCATATGTGTCACACCTTTCGAATCTGCCTGAAACCCTTCGAATATTGATTCGAAGCCTAACCCTAAAACTCAATCTTGTCGGAATTTGGTCAAATTCCTCCCTAGAAATCCCTAGCAATCCCTTTCCCCAACCATGCTACCCATGACCCCCAAACAACACTAGTCACTGAAGAAATATAGATCTGAGACCTCACTGGGGTCTCAGAATCATAAAAGCCCTTTCCGGATCTCCTAAACATATTATACATCATACCAGTGTCCTATGAGGTTAGAAAACCTCTACAAAAAGTCAGGAACCAACAGAATGGTCCCAAGCTAAGTATTCTGCCCTTGCTTGTATATATTTACTTCATCTTTGATTTATTGTTTTGATTTCTTGTTTGTTTTCTACAAGTTCATATGAAATGGGTTCAGTAGTTATATGTCTATTTGATTTCTTTTGGTTATTTGTTTGTTTGTCCACAATCTCATATGAAATAAGTTTAAACATTCACATGCCTTTGTTTGTCAGTGGTGTGGAAATCTCTTCATCTGGTTTGACATCCTGTTAATATTAAGTTTTTGAGCAGTGTGATTCTTATAATTTGTTGAACTTCATCTCATGATCTTCATTTGTTTACTCCCTGATATTCTGATTGGTTTGGTTATTTGTTTATGCTACTGAGTGCCTGATTCTCATTTCACAATAACTTTGGTCTTCAGTACTTATGTATAATTAAGCTGTTCTTTCTCGCTGAACCCTTACTTGCTTCATAATTTTGTTCACAAACTAAGTGTTCATCCTTTTGGTTATTTTTATCCTTGATTTATTATTGAATGATCATCCTATATAAAGATTGGTTATGGGTAAACCATTTTAAGGCACTTGTTTTAAAACCTAACTAGTTTTGGCCAATTTTGAACTTTAAACAAACCTGCTGGTCCAAGACCAAATTTGACCCAATTTGAACATAATGGACTTAACCAGATAACTGACTAGGGTTAAAACCTCAGGTTGGTTAATTAGGAAGAGGAATAGGGGTATAAGGGGTATTTGAACTTTAAAAAATCTGATAATAACCTCCAGAACCTTCTAGTAAGGGACTAAAACACAATTTCTGCCTCAAACTTAAGGCACAAGTCAGGAAATGAAGGACCATATAGGAAAAGTGCAAATCTGAAGCAAGGACTAAAAGAAAAACAAGAGAAAAGCTGATGCCCTAAGGATCCACTATAAAAGAAACAATCTGTGCATTTTTAAAAGGATCTGAAAACCTTCCTTTAGAATTCTAGAGATAACAATACATATTAGCTCTTCCTATATCTGTGAGGAAAGTATCAATGCTGTTTTTAGTCTTTTGGGATTTAAATTTTCTCAAAAACACTGTAGAAGACCTGGGTATACTGTTCGATTGATTTGCTATTTTGCTTGACATATTCATTGCATTTCTCATAGGCTCCTGCTTTTTGCTGAATTACAGGTACATTTCAATGTTCATTGATGTATTTGAGGCTCAAGTATGAAGCATTCTTATGTGTGAAGACCTGTTCAATATACTATTCTAAACCTTTCCCCAGTTTTCCCCTTTATTTAGATTGAATATAGATGTAAAAGATAATCATCATGTTGTAATTAATCGTTGGACTGATTCATTTTGTACTAATTGGACATTAGAGACTGATTCATCTTGTAAAATTAGGACATTCGAACCATTATTTTAAGCATGTATATCTGATTCTAGTGATGTGGTTGTTCTAGGTGTTCATTTCCTTCTTTGTTTATAAATGAGGAATTCGGGAAATATTAGTTTAATAATTAATTTAATGTCCAAACATTGTGCATCGTTTTAATTAGTTTAAGTTTCGACATATTAGCAATGCTTTGTTTCAGATTTATAAACTGAATCAGAACCATAATTGAATTTTGAAAGTTGGATTCATATACTCCAACTGATGAGTATATGAATCAGTTAGTTCAGATCTAATGCTGGAAATTGATATAAAATGATCATTAGTATCCTTATTATAAATGTATAGATAATTAATATTGTGCATAAATTTGAACTGATGAAAGTACTATCAAAACTTGTTTAATATTGATTCCCCAGTTCAAGTTAATCATGGGCCTAATTAAAAGGCCCAGTAGTGGCCAGATACGATGCGAGTCCTAGACTAGCCAAAACTGGGAACCCAGTATGTACAATTAGCCACGAATTACGCTAAGTTGCAAATGTTATTCTCCAAAATACACCGCTTATACGTAAATAATTAGTGTATTTAAACCCCAACAATAATAGAGAACTTAGTATACGTTAGAATGCCCTTATGAAATAAAAGAGTCGCGTTAATCCAATCAAAATACCATGTGATGGCTCTTTAATTCACGAAAACACATAGAAAAATAGGAAGTGCCGTTAAGCAAATTTCACGGCCTTCCCACGAATTTCGAAGACGTAGTTTGCTATAAGCGCGTGTTTAATAAAAATACCTTCCTAATTTCGGGTGCGCATTTATGTGACCCAAATTCCATTCTCAATGGAATTAAAATATGTCTAAAATTGCAGGTGCATATATGTGATGCGATTCGCGACGTGTTTTAATAACATTGCAAACTTGCCTAAAAAGATGTTTAAAGCGGTTAGTAATCTAAAATTGCGGGATTACCAGGTATACCAAATAATATTTTTAACCACTTATAATAAGATTAAGTGATAGTGCTAGAACCACGGGATCCGAGGGTTCCTAACACCTTCCCTCGGGTCAACAGAATTCCTTACTCAAGAATTTCTGGTTCGCAGAATCCAATCGGGTAGTCGAAATTTCCTCTATTTGGGATTTTAAATAAACCGGTGACTTGGGACACCAAAAGCCAATCTTATCCCAAGTGGCGACTCTTGAAATAAACGATTAATCCCATCTCGAATAATGTCACTTTAATTGGAAAAACTCCTATACACGTGTCATTTTTTGGGGTAACCACGTCTAAGCGTAAAAACGGAGGTGTGACAGCTCTGGCAACTCCGCTGGGGAATATGGAACCCAGAATCTCTGGTTCAAGGTTCAAGCATTCGAGCTTATAATAACTGTTATATTGGGCTTCTTCTAATTTGCTTACCTGTTCTGTGCTAAATGCCGCATGTTTTACCGCTTTGATATTATCTGAACAGTATATATCAACTGTTACGAAACCCTTCACTTGTCACCTCCAGGGATGTGCTTACTGGTTGAGACTCCCTATTATGTTAGTGTCTTACCCTGATATAAGAAAGAGGTCGGACAAGTTACAAAGCCGGATGATCTCGCGGGTCCCCTGTACGTAGACCGTTCTCAACTCGAGTTGTCCACTTGGGTACACAGTCTAGACCCTATACCGAGGTTCTCAACTTAGTATAACAAACTTTATGCCGGATCCCTAGTAGGAAAGTTTATTTTCATCATGCATGTTTCCATAGGGGACTCAACACAGGGGTTGGGTTCGTCTAGGACAGGTGCCCTGAAATAAAAGACTATCCTGATGCATTTTTACGTGCTACTTGTGCATTTATTTGCCTTGGATTCGCATGTTGACTGGCCTATAAACAAAGGGTAATTTGAGAAAATAGCAGTGCTAGGGTAGTCAGTTTTAAAACTAATGCTGAAATAACGCCGAAGTGCTGCCGTATTTTTTTTAAAAAAAACAAGAACTAAAACAAACAAACAAAATATGACAAGGCACCAAATTTTTGGAGTTTTTAAATAATGTCCCGTGTTTTTGATAAATTATTTTGGCCAGGTCCAACCCCTTTTTCAAAACTGTCCAAAATGCTCGAGTTTATTTTCTTACTTTAAAATGAGTCGGTTGGTGCCACTATTGCAATAATAGCTGAGTGTTGCGACAAGAGATGCCAGAAGGCCGATCTTGCGCAAATGGCTACCTCTGAATTTTATTCAGGACTGGTAAGCAAGCACAACCTGAAAAACCTTCTCTCCAAAGTGTCGAAAGGCCGTATTCGCAAAGCCGGTCTCAGTTAATAAATAAATTTCATAAAACCTCAGTGTTTTGAGAACATTAATTCGCCCTAATAAATGTGCAGAATGAGCACGATAATGAACAAAATTCCTTTGGAGCTGCGGCTGTGGTGGAATGACCTTGGGGAAGCAAGAAAGAAAAAGGTCAACGCACACCTGGGAGGTCTCACCGGTTTGTTGAAAATCAACCCCAGGGGAGACATCATAAAGGCCCTAATCACTTTCTAGGACCCGGCCCACAATGTCTTTCACTTCTCGGACTTCGAGCCAACCCCGACCTTAGAGGAAATGACTGGATATATTGGGACCTAAACAATCCCTTTGAGACATCAATACTTGATGCCACCCAGAACCTCTCCTGTGCACAAATTTCTGTATGTTTTGAAAATTAGTAGAAAGATTCACAACCCTGACTTATCGGCTGGCTTCTGCACCCTGCAATTTATATACCAGAGGTATGGCCACATCGTAGCATTCAACAACCCTGAAAACCTCATTAGTAGCAAGGGTAATCTGATCAAGTGTGAGGAGCATCGATGGTTCTCATTCATGGTGTCATTCTTGGGTCCTTTAGTATTCCCGCGAAAGGACAGGAACATCGACATACGGATAGCAGGGATCTTTAGCACTTTGATGACTCATGCAAAGAGTACCTTGCTCCAATGATCCTGTCTATATCTTCCGAGCCCTAACCATTTGTAAAGTAGGAGGGGTTTCTTTGAAGGTTGTAACTTGCTATTGCAAATCTGGATGATTGAGCATTTATGTCACAAGTCTCGGTTCATGAATTATGGGCTGCCAACAAAAGGTAACATAGACGAAGTTGACAACAGGGTGAATGAGTTTAAATTACCAGAGGGTATCGCAGAGTGGGTATCGCATCTCCGGGTTATTTCTGCAAATCAAATACAATGGACACTCAGTTGTCTCTCCGTGGATGACGTTTTGTATATGCCCGTAATAGAACCGCATTTTCTCTTGATGGGCCTTAGAAGTATCCAGCGTTACGCCCCGCATCGAGTCTTGAGACAACTCAATAGATGCCAGATAGTGCCAAAAGACGAAGATCTCATCATGCAGGTAGTCGAAATTGGGCCTGGTAGTCAGTTCCCCGAAGCAATGGTCCACAAAATCCGGAATGAATGCCAATACCTAGCCACTGACGCTTGTGTACATGATCCTGCCAAAGGTAAAGTGTCGCCGGGATACCACGCCAGGTACAGGAGAGAAATTGAGCACAAAAGACCACCCAAAAGGCCTCACCTCCAAGAGTTCGTTGGAACATCACAAGAGCAGTGGGATTGGTTAGCAAAAGAAAATAAATACCGTGCTACTATAGGAAGGCTGGAAAAGAAAATTCAAGAATTGCAATTCTAAAACAGCATGCAAACCACAGCCAACGAGGGAGAGAAGAAGGTATTGGTTAAAGAAAACAAAGCCCTGCGAGCTCAAATTCAGAAAATGAAGGCACCCGCAGAAAATCCTCTGAGGAGTACAAAGGATGAAAAGCTGATAGAGAACCTGCGACGAAAAGTAACTGAATACGGTTTTTACCTAAATAATGCAGAGGGTGAATTTTCTAGAGCTCGAACACAATTAATTAAAAGTGCTGAAGAAAGGGCCCGCATACTGGAACAGTTAAAAGAGGGAAGCGGCAATGAGAGCTTTGGTTTAAAACAGAGGGTTGTCATAGCTGAAAACAAATAGGACAAACAAGACAAGGATTTCAAAGCAGAGAGTGAGCATTGCTATGCGGTAATAGCGGGGTTGGAAAGAGATTTGCGGTAGTATCAAAAGCTAAAGCAGGCGGCTGAACGGACTTTAGAAGCACGGGCCGAACAAATAGGGCGTCTGCTATAAGAAAAAGGGGTCATCAGAGAAAAGGTGCAGGCAATTGCAGACTATATTACCACTAAATGCAATCACTGTAAGGACATGACAAAATCTATGTTTTTTTCCGCTTCTATGGCATTTGTCCGACAAGTAATGGAAGATCTCCACTATCTCCAAGGAAGTCTAGCGTGCAAGCCTCTGGCAAGGCCGAATGATGCCCCGCAAGCTCCAAAATCATTTGAAGTGTTAATGTACTCATAGATTTTGATTTTTCTGAAAAAAGAGTCGGTTTGTTGTCCTTTCGAGTCTGTAAAATTATTATGTTTCAGTCTGGTAGTTACTTTCTGTTCTATTAAACATTGTAATCAAGGTTTATATCTTTATCAAAATTGAAAATCCCAAACGTATTTTACTGTGTACTTCACTTTTTATTTCCATGAACTACGCTCGGTATGATTCATGCAAAGTCATGATACGTAGGCAATCTCTATAGGATTCGACCATATTCTGTAATAAAAAAAAAGAGAAAGGAATAAGAGGTCGGAACAAAAAATAAGTTGGAATAAGTGCGAGGATGACGCATGCGACTATGGCAACATATGGAAACCCATTATCTGCATAGGTGCATCATGCCCAACGTGTGATTTTCTATTTGTTATTTACCCTAAGCTAACCAAAATTCCAGAACTACAGTCCAGGTGTTTTGAACAATGGTTGGTTTTGCAGTAAACTGGCTTCACACGGATATTTCACTCTGTCAAAGCGAAATACAGAGATGTCAACTGAGATGACTCTACCGGTCGTCCTTATTTCAGAGGACAGCCCAATCACAGGAGTACCAGCCTCTGAACTTGCAGCGGCTGAAGAGAATAGGATCCTGCGGCTCCGAGTCATGGAAATGTGGGATGCATGGACCAATGGGAAGGAACGTCCCAGCGCTATCCAAGGATTTCCCGAGCTCTTTCCAAGGTCAGGGGGTACCTCTACTATTCCTATCAGTCACCCGAGTATTTTCCTGGGGCAGCCCACCATGTCAACCAATTTTATTGGGGCGCCTTCTGAAACTCACCCTCCAATGTTTGCATTCGGGCCAGTTCCCAATATCTTTACGGCCCCTCCGTGCGCATCTACTACACAGCCTGCAGTACCAAGGCCCGTGTTCGAACCTACAGCATTTACATTCCTAACACCTAACTACCAAAATGAGCCTCCCTAGTACCCTACATGTAGCTACCCTCAACCCGCATATAAACTTACCCCTATGCTAGACAAAACTTCCAAAGTGCCCTAGTAGGATGAAATCACAAGGAGAATGAAGAGTCTTGAGAAAAGCCTGAAGAACATGCAGGGGCTAAGCGGTCAGAAAAGTGCGCCTTATTCAGACGTTTGCATGCTACCCCATGTATATCTTCCTTTGGGGTTTAAAATGCCGAAATTTGAGAAATACGATGGTTACAGTGACCCTATCGCCCATCTGAAAAAGTATTGTAATCAACTACGTGCAGCCGGCGGGAAGGATGAACTCCTAATTGTGTACTTTGGGGAGAGCCTAGTGGGTATTGCATACGAATGGTACATAGATCAAGACATTAACCGATGACACATATGGGATGACCTTGCACGGGACTTTGTAGACAATTCTAGTACAATATCGACATCGCCCTGGATAGGAATTCCCTAGCCAATCTGAAGAAGAAACCTGTTGAGAGCTTCAGAGAATATGCTATTAAATGGCGAGAGCAAGCATCGAGATTGAAGCCTCCTATGGACGAAACAAAAATGGTCATCGTCTTTTTGCAAGCACAAGAGGGAGACTATTTTCAGAACATGATGTATGCAATGGGCAAAACATTCTCAGAGGCAGTAAAGATTGGGGATATGGTAAAGAATGGTCCCAAAACAGGGAGGATTTCAAGACAATATGCCATAAGAGCGACCTCCCATGCCATACAAGGAGGGGCAGGAGGAATCCCAAAGAACAAGAAGAAGAAGCATCCATAGCAGCCTCCGGGATGAGAAAACAGCATATTCACAGGCATGCATTCTCTGAAAGAGCGCCTCAGCATTACTATCCTCACTGAGACATGCACTATGTCCCTCAGCGTTGCGCTGTTATCAACACTCAACCCTTTCCCCGACCTCAACAGCAGAACAATAGACATCAAGCTCCAAGAAATCCACTTCCTCAGAATCATTACAATCCTCACCCTCACGAAAATAGTTATCGTCCCAGGGAGCCACCCTGGAAGCAGAACTTCGCCCCAATAGGAGAGTCCTATGCCAGCATGTTCCCAAAGCTAGTCCATATGGGTCTCCTCCAGCCTGTACCCCCAAACAGACAGAATCCTGAACCACCTTCTTACCAAAGGGACGTGCGATGTGCTTACCACTATGGCGCAGAAGGACATAATACTGAAAATTTTTGGACCTTAAAACGAGCAGTAGAGGACTTCATTGATCAAAAAAAGATTGTTCTATGAGATGACGAGGTCCGAAATGTAACTGATAACCCGTTACCGGCTTACAACAACGGGCCGGTCATCGGAATGATCTGTGAGGACAACGAATTTGATCCCGCTCTGAAAGCCATCATAGCCATCAGCGAGGCAGATAGAAAACCAAAAGTTACCCCAAAGAAGCTGGAAGAAAAGAAAATGAATGAAGTAAAATGCCCTGAAGCAGAAAAGAAGGCTGAGGTCGAAGCTGAGATGACCGGTACCAAGGAAACAATCCTCAACATCCCACGAGGATGCAAAGAAAAGCAGCCCACTTTAATCCATCCAAAGATATTCGAGCTGAACAAAACTATGTATATACCTAAGAAAGCCTATGTGGTACGGGGATTGATTAAACCACCGGTGCTGAATGAACCCGTGGTTATTAGTCGCGTGCCATAAAAGCCCATGACTAATCCTCTAGCCGCCCCTTAGAAATATCAGGAAACCATTGTTACATACAAGGGAGAAAGAAGTCCTCGGAGAAGCCCAAAAGGGATGTCCCACAAAGAAATTCCTAGACATGAAAGAGGTTAACGCCGCTACCAAACGGTGATTTCCGCCAAAAAAGCCAGTGAATGATGAGGAAGCAGAAGCTTTTTTCTAGAAAATGAAAATGCCGGAATCTGAAGTGGTGGATCATCTACGAAAATCCCCTGAGCAGAGTTCTTTATTGTCACTCTTGATGAAATATCCCGAACATCAGCAGGTGTTTGCCAAAACACTGAACGAAGCTTATGTACCAACTGAGACCTATGTAGAACAACTAGAGAAAATAGCAGAGAGATTCTTCGCTGTTAACAAGATATCGTTCAGTAAGAATGACTTACCACCGGAGGGAGCTGCTCACAACAAGGCTTTGCTCCTCACTGTCAAGTGTGAGGGATACTACGTCAAAAGATTTATGGTCGACGTAGGTTCCGGAGTAGACATGTGCCCAATGTCTACCTTGCATAGAATGGAGATCGGGACAGGAAGGATCTGTCATAACAAAGAGCAGGCCATTTATTATCTAAGAAAAAAGTTTACCAGTTATGAAGCCAAATATACTCTGTTAGAGAGAACGTGTTGCGCCTTGACATGGGTAGCTCAGACATTAAGGCATTATCTGCAAGCCCATACCACGTACCTCACAACCAGGATGGATCCACTAAGGTAAATATTCCAAAAACCAATGCCCACAGGGCGACTAGCTAAATGGCAGATCTTGCTCACCGAGTTCGGCATTGTTTACGTCACTCGTACAGCGATGAAAGCACAAGCATTGGCAGATCATCTGGCAGTAAACCCCATTGATGACGAATATAAGGCCTTAAATACTTATCTCCCTAACGAAGAAGTAAACTCATTGGGCATAGCAGCTGAGGATACCCCCGTCTGGAAAATGTTCTTCGACGGAGCAGCAAACACAAAGGGCGTAGGCATGGGGGCAATCTTAATCTCACCTACAGGCCAGCATTATCATGCTACAGCCAGACTCCGCTTCTTATGCACCAATAACACAGTTGAATATGAGGCTTGTATTATGGGTATGAACATGGCAATTAACCAGGATGTCGAAGGGTTGCTAATCACGGGAGATTCCGACCTAATCATCCGACAAGCTCAAGGAGAATGTGAGACAAGGGAAATTAAGCTCCTCCCATATAGACAACATGTCGAAGACCTCAGCAAGCAATTCAGGTCTGTACAGTTTAGGTACGTTCCCCGTTGCCACAATGAGTTAGCAGATGCACTTGCAACTTTGGCTTTGATGGTGCCATACCTTGGGAATGCCTATGTTGATCCTTTACAAATCCAAATCAAAGAACGACATGGGCGTTGCAATGCAACCGAAGCAGAGCCTAGCCCAGAGCCTTGGTATTAGGACATCTTGAGATTCCTAAAAACACAGGAGTACCCTGAGCAAGCCACCGGAGAACAAAAGAAAACCATCCGACGGCATGCGAGCAATTTCTTCATAAGTGGTGACACTTTGTATAAAAGGACTCCAGATCTTAATTTTTTTAGATGTGTGGATGCCGAAAAAGCTAGGAGAATTATGCACGAAGTACATGCGGGTGTGTGTGGGCCCCATATGAATGGCTATGTACTGGAAAAGAAGATACTCCAAGCTGGCTATTACTGGATGACTATGGAGAAAGACTGCTTCAGCTTTGTTCGAAAATGTTATCAATGCTAGGTGCACGGTGATCTTATTCATGCACCACCAAATGAGCTACATCCTATGTCAGCACCCTGGCCATTTGCCGCCTGGGGTATGGACGTCATTGGCCGATCGAGCCAAAAGCATCAAATGGGAACAAATTTATATTGGTTGATATTGATTATTTCACAAAATGGGTTGAGGCCATCACCCTCAAGTCTGTTACCAAGAAAGCGGTAGTGGATTTTGTGCATTCCAACATCATCTGTCACTTTGGGATTCCCGCTGTCATCATTACTGACAATGCAGCTAATTTAAACAGTCGGCTGATAGGAGAGATATGTGAACAATTAAAGATAACACATAGAAACTCCACTCTCTACCGACCTAAAGCTAATGGTGCGGTCGAAGGAGCCAACAAGAACGTCAAGAAAATCTTGAGGAAAATGATTCAAAGCTCGAGGCAATGTCATGAAAAGCTGCCATTCGCGCTGATGGGATATCATACCACAGTACGTACATCTGTAGGAGCAACTTTCTATTTGCTAGTCTATGGAACTGAGGTCCTTATACCTGCGGAGGTGGAAATCCCTTCGCTCCGAGTGATTGTCGAAGCAGAAACCGAAGATAGTTAATGGGTCAAACCCCGTTTGGAGGAACGAGCATTAATTGATGAAAAACGAACTGCTGCGATATGCCACGGGCACTTGTACCAACAAAGAATGGCTCGTGCCTACAACAAGAAAGTGCGCATTAGGAATTTCAAAGTCGGGCAGTTGGTTTTAAGACGGATACTTCCCCATCATCAGGAAGCCAAAGGAAAATTCGCCCCAAATTGGAAAGGCCCATACATCATTAGAAAGATATTTCCAAGAGGAGCCTTGTACTTGGGAAACATTGAAGGAGATGAGCCCCAGGCAGCGCTAAACGCAGACGCCGTAAAGAGGTATTACGTTTAAATCCCCTGCATGAATGACCCCGGCAGATTGGGATGCCGAAGCTATCCTCTCCCTCTTGTAACCAGGAAATGTTGTTCAAAAAAAAATAAAAAAGATTAAATGCAAAAAAAAACAATCAAAAATAAAAAGAGAAAAAAAATGGAAAAAAAAAAGAAGAAAAAAAAATACAAAAAAAATTACTTTAGGACCAAGTTTCCTGAACTACATCTGACTAGATTCCGAAAGGATACATAGACAGCCTCTCCCTGAGGTTCAGTCATATCAAAATAAAAAATTTTAAAATATGTAATATGTAGAAAAAAATAACCCTAGCTAAAATAAGTGTGTTTGAGTTCGAAAGTTTTAATGCAACTCGAAGCTCAAAAAGTCCTTCTAATTAACCTCTAGAACATTTTATGAAACTCCAGCACAACATCATAAAGTTCGAAAGTTTTTGTATGAGAAATCTAATTTGTTGTAATAAAATTTTAATCTTTTACATATGAAACTCTAATATATTATAATAGTATTCAGAACACAAATAAAAGTCTAGCATACCATGATAAAGTTCTAAAAAAGCTTGCAATTCAAACAAGACTATGTTATAAACTGTGTTCGAATAAAGCAAAATAATCATAAATAAATTGTATGAATAGAATAATCGGTCGAAAACGTAAATTAATTTCTAGCCTACAAATTTTAGTGTGTGTCCTTAAACAATTTAAACTTTTTACTATATTCGTAGATATAAAATTATTTTCTCCAAAAATAGAACATATAATTGTTGAAATACTAGTACTTCAAACTCTAGCAAACGAACATAAAGATAGTAACAAACCACACACAAACTCTATTATGTTTCTAAGAATTATGCAGAAGAAGAGTGCAAATATTCTATAGAAAATCTGAGGCGCCTCTATATTTATAGCCAGTGAATGCAACCCTTCGCTTGGTGTGTCTTTTTGGACATAAATGGTGCTGTTTCGACCCGGATTTTTTACTATCGGGAGTTGTAATGGCACATGATCGTGAAAGCTAGGCAAGTCGAGTATTATAAATTCATTACCCTTTTTATTAAGCATGTTCAATAATTCAATGTAATAAGTGATTAAATAGCGGAATAAATTAAATAACCAGAAATACAGACAACAAAAACTTAATAGTCTAACCAAACATTACTACATAATCTGAAGTGCAATACTATCCAGAATTTGGTGTCATAAATCACGGACTATCTACGAATACTACAAATAAAGTCTGAATAGAAATACTCCATTCTGTCTCCGAATAAGTAAAAATAGAAGGAATGATAGAAGGAGATGCCAAGGCCCGCGGACGTCTGCAAGACTACCTCGGGTCGCTTGTTGGACTGAAGGAAGCAACCTCACTACGGTCCAAACGCTCTGGTATCAATATTTGCACACAGTGCAGTGTGTAATATCATCACAACTGACCCCATTTGTTGGTAAGTACCAAGCCTAACCTTAAAAAAGTAGTGATGAGGCTAGAACCAGACTAGCAAATAAACCTTTACAGTTAAATCATATACATCGAAAAATAAAAGCAAATATTCATAGTTAAATATGGGAAGGGAAAAATATGTTACGGGGAGTGTGAGATAACAACAAAATACCCAAGAGGAATACAAAGAAATCATAATTTTGTTTCCAACAATAATGAGGAAAACAAACACATTATTCTCTTTCATTTTTTTCTTGTTGCAGGCGTGCAACCCGCTCTCATTTCATATGTCTCATTGTAGGTGTGCAACCCGTTCCCATTTCATATATTTTATTGCAGACGTGCAATCCGCTACAATTTCATATATCTCGCTGCAGGCGTGCAATCCGCTCCCATTTTATATGTCTCATTTCTCGTGCAATCAAGGAAAAATTTCTTCTCCTTCTTTTTTCAAAATGAAAAAGTAAACTACCTTATTAAGCTAGCTTTGGTTTCAATGCAACCCGCTCCCATTTATATACTCGTCGCAAGCGTACAACCCAATTCCATTTCATATATCTCGTTGCAGGCGTGCAGCCCGCTCCCACTTCATATATTTTCGTGGTGGCATGCCACCCAATCCCATTTACAAATCAACCTCAATCACAAAATAATCCGGTCAAGGGAACAAGAGTACAACAACAACATCACGGAAAAGGAAAAAATATCGTAAACAATAACATCCGGTAAGGGAGAACATGTCATAAAAAACATCCTGATAAGGGAGCCAACAATAATAATCAACATATTAAGCATGAATAAATACCAACGGAGCTACAACAATTACAACAGTAGACCCACGAGCACGCTCGACGCCGACATATAGATACTCATCACCATGAATATACGTCATACTCCACAATTAACACATAGCAAATAAGATGCAACTCCTAATCCCTCAAGCTAAGGTTAGACCAAACACTTACCTCGATGCCACGAACTCAATTCAAGCCTCAACTACCGATTTACCTCTTTATCCACAACCAATTCGTTCATATCTAGCCACAAGTTACTTAATTATATCAATAAATGCTAAATGAATCAATTCTAATGCATGTAAATAGGTTTTCTAAAAAATTTTCAAAAAGTAAAAAATCGACCCCGGGTCCGCATGGTCAAAACCCGAGGTTCGAATCAAACTCGATTACCCATTCACCCACGAACCCAAATATATAATTTATTTTGAAATCGGACCTCAAATCGAGGTCCAAATCCCACAAAATTTGAAAAACTTAGGTTCTACCCAGAACATTTAATTCCCCCTATGAAAACCTTTGACTTTGAGTTGAAATCATGATAAAAGATGTTAAAGATTAATGAAAACGAGTTAAAAATGACTTACAATCGATATGGAAGAGTACTTGCCTTTGAAAAATCGCCCAAAGTGTTTAGGTTTTGAAAGGGTTTGAAAAATGAAAGATTTTCGGCTAAGTTATGAATCTGCAGGCCGCAGATGTCGCAATTGCGACCAGGATTTGCAATTGCGAGCCCTTCAGAAGACTATTTTCTTCGCATTTGCAAAGACTTTTATCGCATTTACGATGTTTTATTTTCGGGACCATGGTTCGCATTTGTATCATGGCCTACCCAGGCCTACTATCGCATTTGCAATGTTTTATTCACATTTGCGAGCCGGGCTTCGTAAATGCAAATCCTGCAGACCTGCAACATGCAAGCAATTTCATAAGTGCAAATGTCACTCCATGGCCTATCCAAAACTCACCGCAACCCTCGGGGCTCCAAACAAAACATGCACACCAACCCAGAAGCATCATACGGACTTGTTCATGCAATCAAATCATCAAAATAATATCAACGACTATGAATTTAGCATCAAAATAAAAGAAATATCTCATGAACTCTTAAGTTCAAATTTTAACAACCGAATGTCCGATTCATGTCATTTCAAGTATGTTTCTTACCAAATTATATAGACTCAACTTAAATCCCATATAAGACATGTACCGAGATCTAAAACAAAATTACAAGTGCGATACCATCAAATTCAAACATACTTCATTTAAAAAATATATATATATTTCAGACAATAATGTTATTTAAAAATTCATTTTCATGCTTGGGACCTCGGAAGTAAATTCTGGACATACGCTAAAGTCCTATATTTTCCTACGGACCCTCCGGGAAATCATAATTCTGGGTCCGTTTATCCAAAATGCTGACCAAAGTCAACCTAAATTCATTTTAAAAGTAAAATTCACAATTTTCACAGATTTTTACATAATGGCTTTCTGAATACACATTCGGGTTGTGCACACAAATCAAGGTAAGACTGAAATGAGGTTTTAAAGTCTTGAAATACATAATTTATTTGTAAAATAAGTGATGACCTTTTAGGTTATTACAGGTGCCTTTATAGAAAAAGACACAAATAAAAATAAATATCCACAATAAAAAACTAAAATAAAGTGAAATGTTTTGTCCAAAATATTATCAATCAATCAGTTCGAGTGACGATGACGAGATCGCTTACCTCATTACCAGTCCTTTAAGTTAGCGAAGAATTCATTCTATATAATCCTAATAACTTTCTTCTTGTTATGAATAGAATTTTATTTAGAGTAAATGTCTATCTTGTAGAGAGTTTTACTTTGTGACTAAGTCATTTTCCCTCTATAAATATAGGGGCCTTACCCCATTGTAAATTATCCCAAAATTCAATAGGAATTTCCTCTCTCTTTCTCTGCAATAGTGTTCTTCTACTTTTATTGTTTCATAACACGTTATCAACACGAAACTCTACCGTCTCAAGAAGCTTTTGGGAAGATTAAGGTATAACTTTTTTTCCTCTCTTTAATTATGAATGATATTATGAAAAGAAAATTTGTTGCCCTTGAAATTTCGGGCAAGAACTATATGCCATGGGTGTTGGATGCTGAAATCCAGTTAGATGCAATGGGTCCTGCAGATGCCATTAAAGACAAAAGTAAAGCATCCGCCCAAGATTGTGCTAAGGCCTCGATTTTCTTGTTACATCACCTTGATGAAGGGTTGAAAATAGAACATCTCACAGTCAAAGATCCACTTATTTTGTGGAATGGCTTAAAGGAAAGATATGACAACTTATAATTGGTCACTCTTCCACAAGCACGATATGATTGGGCTCATCTGAGGCTCCAAGACTTTAAGCCTATTTCTAAATATAATTCTGCGATTTTCAGAATTACTTCTAAATTGAAACTCTATGTATTATCACTGATTATGATATGCTGGAAAAATGTTCATATAGTTTCATGCCTCCAATATAGTCCTGCAATAGCAGTACAGAGAGAAAGGTTTTAAGAAGTACTTTGAGCTGATTCTCTTCTCCTTGTGGATGAGCGAAACAATGACTTGCTCATGAGAAATCATGAAAATCGACCCACTGGGTCTACACCATTGCCTGAAGTAGATGAGGTGTATTTCCATTATGCTAAGCGTGAAAAAGCCTGTGACTCAATTCGTGGTCGTGGTCGTGGCTGTGGCCGTAGATAAGGAAGACATTTTCCTGGATCACCCCCCAAGACAAATAACCACCAAAAGTGTAAAGGGAAAGATGAGAAGACAAAGGCAAATGGTTCTTAAACTGAATGTTATCGTTGCGGCATAAAAGGTCATTGGGCAAATATTTGTCGTGTACCAAGATATTTGGTTGAGCTTTATCAAGCATCTCTAAAGAATAAAGGCCCTGAAGCCAATTTTATCTCTGACAATGATTTTGCTATCACCCACTTAGATGTGGCAGACTTCTTTGAGCGTCCTGATAGAGAAATAGACCACTTGATCGATGATAGATTTTCTTGGTTAAAGATAATTAAGTAGTTTGATTTTTATTTTTGTCTATTCGTAGTAGTTAATGAATAAACATCATGTAATAATAATTCTGTATATGAGTAGTAGTTATTAGTATCAGTTAATATTATTTGATTTATGAAATAGTATTAATTTATTTTGATTAAATATAGTTCTAGTATTCGTTTTAAACAATATTTCACTGACAGTACGAATACATTCTTTGTCGCTTATTATGTTGGAATGGAATAATTTCTAGTATGTTTATGTGTACGGTAGGAAGCCTACAAAGCTGATGCTAAACGTGTGTATATATATATATATATATATATATATATATATAACAACTGCACTAGTTGTTAGGAGAAATAATTCGCACGACAATTCGATACTTAAGGTTGAGACGTTAGCACGTTTTCCAAATTAGAATAAAGTGACTTAGTTTTCTTTATTTATCATCACAAAATGGCATTTTTTCAGCATATCCTTGCTAGTTTTATCACTGAGAGAATGTTTGTCTACACGAAAATTTTTAGATACAACAACAAAACATTCTGGTTAATAAAATTTTTGGGTTACTGGTGCCTTGATATATTAATACAGAAACATAGAGATTGCACTTGATATATTATCTAATATAGCATGTTTTAGAATATTCATGATACATGAATCTTTTTTAAATCTATATAAGCGTAAAGATCTATATGTATGAGGAACACTCATATTTATTAATTATCAGAATTTGCTCGAAGTTGCATTATAGGTCATTATTGAGTTATTGATTTAACTTTATTTAGTTTTCTTTTCCTCTAAAAATACTAACGTTTATTCGTATATTTCTTTTGTATGTCAATAATGGAAGCAAACATGGATACCTTATAAAATAAATTTGGATCAAAGTTTAATTGTAAAAAATTTGTTTAGCTGATTCATGTACGACACATACAATATTCAAAGAGAAGAAATATTTCTCTTATTTAAGTATGTGTAAGGCAGATGTTTCTACAATTTCAAGTAGTAGTAAATTAATTGAAGGCTCTAGAAGGGCTACTATAGCTCTGCCAAAGGAAACAATACTTATTTAGGGAACACAATGTTCTCCTCGAAGTCCAAGAGGAACTTCTTGAGGTTTAAAGATATCCGCCTAAATGGATATCATATTGAGACAATACACGAGAGTAATCTTGAATATCTCATCATTACCAAAAATATCTCTGGCCAGAAAAAGACTATTGAGAAGTTCCTATCTTTACCTTGTGGCTTGTATTGGACAAGAATTAGTGCAATTGAGGCACATTCTATTGTAAACCAAAAAGGTTACTGATTCTAATACTTTTGTACTTTGGCATGATCGATTGGGATATCCTGGATCAATTATGATGAGACGAATTATTGAAAACTCAAATGAGCATCCATTAAAGAATTTAAAGATTCTTTTAAATAATGAATTTTCTTGCATTTCTTATTATCAAGGCAAGTTAATTATTAGCGCATCACCAACAAAGGTTGGAACTGAGTCCCCTGCGTTTTTGGAACGTATACAAGGGATATTTGTGGACCTATTCACCCACCTAGTGAGCCGTTTAGATATTTCTAGATGGTCTCATGTGTGCCTATTGTCACCTCACAACCTTGAGTTTGCAAAATTAATGGCACAAATAATTCGATTACGGGCACAATTTTCTGATAACCCAATTAAGTCTATTAGGCTTGATAATGCTGTTGAGTTTTCATCTCAATCATTTAATGATTATTTCTTATCAATTGTGATAAAAGTGGACCATCATGTAGCTCATGTTCATACTCAAAATGGTCTTGCAGAGTCTTCAATTAAACATATGCAATTGATAGCAAGACCGTTACTCATAAAAACGAGGCTGTCCACTTCTGTTTGGGGTCACGCCATTTTGCATCCAGCAATGCTAGTTCGTCAGACCGACAAATAATCATAAAAATTCCCCATTGCAATTAGTTTTGGGTCATGAACCTAATATATCCCATTTAAAAATATTTGGATGCGCAGTATATGTGCCTGTATCACCATCATATCGCACTAAAATGGGTCCCCAAAGAAGGTTGGGAATATATGTTGAGTTTGAATCGCCCTTCATTATTCGTTACCTCGAAATATTGATGGGGGATTCATTTGCTGCACGATTTGCATACTGTCGATTCGATGAGATGCTCTTCCTAAAATTAGGGGGAGAAGTTGGTGAAACTAAACTGGAAATTTTGTGAAAAAATCCATCATTATCTCATCTTGATCCACGTCCCTCTATTTTTGAAAACGAGGTGGAAAATATTATCCATTTTCAGAGAATAGCAAATCAAATGTTAGACGCATTTACGGATATGAAAAGGATAACAAAATCACATATCCCTGCGGAGAATGTTCTAATACGTATTCATGTTCCTATTGGACAATTTTATAGTATCATAGCTAATGAGTCAAAAGCACGCCTAAAACGTGAAAGATCATTAGGTTCCAAAGATCGAAATCCTAGAAAAAGGAAAACAAACGATCAAAATGACATTACGAAAGAATCTCATGAAGAAATCAACGATTTAATAAATTTTGAGATTCATGAGGAATCCACTGAGCCCGAGACTCAAGAAAATAAGGAACTATCAATAAATCCAATAGATATTGAGACAAATTTAAATCGAGTGGATATAGTGGTGGATTATGTCTTTGCATATAATGTTGCATCTAACATTATACAAGAAAATGAGGATCTTGAACCTCAATCTGTTGGAGAATCTCGACAAAGATTTGATTAGCGAAAATGGCAAGAAGCAATCCAATCAGAGTTGAATTCACTTGCAAAACATGGAGTTTTTGGGGCTGTAGTCCAAACACCTACTGATGTTAAGCCTGTTATCTATAAATGGGTCTTTGTACGCAAGAGAAATGAGAAAAATAAGGTACAAGGATATAAGGCACGCCTTGTTGCAGAAGGATTTTCACAAAGGCCTAGTGTCGATTATAGAGAGATATTCACCCGTTATGGATGCTATAACGTTCTGTTAACTCATTAGTTTTGCTTTACATGAAACACTTGACATGCATTAAAGGATGTGGTTACCGCCTACCTTTATGGCTCACTTGATAACGATATATACATGAAAATTCCCGAGAGATTCAAAATCCCTAAAGCAAATAATTCAAAGTTCGGGAAATGTTTTCAATCAAATTGCAAAGATTGTTGTATGGTCTAAAGCATCTGGACAAATGTGGTATAATCGTCTTAGTCAATATTTATTAAAGGAAGGCTATATAAATGATTCCATTTGCCCATGTGTTTTTATAAAGAAACAACATCGGAATTTGTTGTACTTGCCATATATGTTGATTACATAAACCTTGTTGGAACTCTTATAGAACTCCAAAAGGCAATTGATTATTTAAAGAAGGAATTCGAGATGGAAGATCTCGGAAAGACAAAATTATGTCTTGGTTTGCAAATTAAACATTTGGCAAACGGAGTTTTTGTTCATCAATCTGCCTTTATAGAAAAGGTATTGAAACGGTTTTACATGGATGGAGCACATCCTTTAAGTGCTCCGATGGTTGTTCGATCACTTAATGTGAATAAGGATCTATTCCGACTTCAAGAAGAGAATAAAGAACTACTTGGTCCTGAAGTACAATATCTTAGTGCAATTGGTGCACCAATGTATCTTGTAAATACTATAAGGCCTGACATAACCTTTTCAGTTAATGTCTTAGCAAGATATAGCTTTGCTCCTACAAGGAGACATTGGAATGGAGTCAAAAACATATTACGATATCTAAAAGAAACTACTGATATGGGCTTATTTTATAGTAATAATTGCAATCCCGATCTTGTTGGTTATGCTGATGATGGGTATTATGTGGCACTCACAAGGCTCAATCTCAAACAGGTTATGTGTTTACCTGTGGAGGCATTGTCATATCTTGGCGATCGACTAAGCAATCAATTGTGGCTACTTCATCTAATTATGCTGAGATAATTATTATTCATGAAGCAAGTCGAGAATATGTGTGGTTGAGGTCTATAATACATCTTATTCGAGACAAATATGGTTTGAAGTGTGACAAACTGCCCACGATTTTGTATGAAGACAATGCAGCATGTATAGCTCAATTGAAGGGAGGATTCATTAAAAGAGATAGAAGAAAGCACATTTCACCAAAGTTACTTTTCACACATGATCTCCAAAAGAATGGTGATATCAATGTGCAACAGATTCGTTCAAGTGATAATATGGCTGATATGTTTATAAAATCTCTACCAATGTCAACCTTCAAGAAGCTAGTGTACAAGATCGGGATGCGAAGGCTCAAGGATGTGAATTGATGCTCTCATCAGGGGGAGTTGATGTGCGTTGCACTCTTTTTTCCTTACAAGGTTTTGTCCCGCTGGATTTTCCTTGCAAGATTTTTAACGAGGCAACCAAAAAGCATATAATTATATATGTGTACTCTTTTTCCTTTTTTAGAATTTTTTTCCCATTGAATTTTATTTTAGATAAGGATTTAACGAGGCACATTACTTATTGAGTAGAGATTCAAGGGGAAGTATTATGAATAGAATTCTATTTAGAGTGAATGTCTGAGTTTTACTTTGTGGCTAAGTTATTTTTCTCCTATAAATAGAGGGGTCTTACCCCATTGTAAATCATCCCAAAATTCAATAAGAATTTCCTCTCTCTTTGTCTGCAATATTGTTCTTCTACTTTTATTGTTTCATAACACTTTTCTTTATTCTGTATATAATAATATCCCTTTATTTCTCATTTATACCTTAAAAAACCAACATAGTACAATGATGAAGTTCCATATATTCAACCGTAAAATCTAGCGACATATTCGGCATCAAAAACTACCACTCGCTAATACTCAGTTTTATCCTTACAACCCTACCTTTCAATGCCATTAATAGAAAAATCTGGTTCTTTATTTCAACATAGAAAGCATCATCTTCATAGCTCTTTACACTAAAACTTTGATAACATTAAACTTATAATATGGTTTTAAGGAAATGTAATTTCACCCAATATCAATTGATAAATATAAATATTAGTAATGGAAATTTACAATAATATAAACCAAACTAGTGTTAGAACGTAATTCGGCTCTCGAGCTTAAGTGCCCTCGAACTAATTGATGCAAGAATTGTTGAAATGTAACAAGCTGATGAACAAGAATATGAACTTAAAGAAAATATGTTATATTGCTTTGATATCTCAAAATGTATGTGTTTACAAAATAATTAGAACCCTCTTTGTATAGTAGAGGAATCTTATCTATGGTATAATTCTAATTACGGAAGTAAATCTCATGACTATCCTAAATAATCGCCCTTGATTTGATCTGTCTCGAGATTTCCACTGTGATCTTCGATCAGTCACGGATATCTCACTTTTTTGTTATTACACTTTTCTAGAAGTATGCCATATTTGCTCTCGATCGCTGCTGGCCTCAATCCGACATGTGCCTTGATTCTCGGTCTTGATACCTCGTATTCGTGCTCTGATCTGGTCCACTACGAGGTTGACCCTCGATGCAATTCCCTGGTCTAGATTAAATAGAAAAATTGGGTAGACCCGATTTTAACTCTATATAGATAGTTCCCTTGTGTTCTTTGAGTGTAATGAGAAGAAATGAATTAAGAGTTCAATTTTGTACCTCGACCTGTTATGACATCACCCTCGTGATGTAAGAGACATGAGCAATTGAAGTGTCCTGTCAGTATAGTTTCCAAAATCATTAATGAGCGTTAGTTGGTGGTCGGCCACCAGTGCCTTTGAACCGCCACCGTGAACCCTTTAAATAGGCCCCTTCTCTCATTGATTCAGTTTTTACTTTTACTTCCTTCTAATCCTTTAAGCTTTTTACATCTCTTAAGATTTTACGTTCTGCACAACCACTAAGTTTTGTTATCAACCTTCTCTCAAACCTTATTCTCTTCTTCTTCTTTAAACTTATACAAAAATGGAAAAAATGTTAAAAATTGTTCCTTAAAAGGAAAATGCTTCTTCATCGTGGCCGGCTGGCGATAAAACTTCAATAGAGCCATGCCTCGAGAAGAGTGTTTCCGTGCGGTTGTAAGACTACTTCCGAATTCAAATCGAGAAAACTTTATCGATCCCTAGTCAATTCGAGCCAATGTCAAGATACATATGCTCGATAACTGAGGGCGATCTTGAGCAGGTGAAGAAAGACTGCCATTGAAAAGATAAAGAGGTGGTGATTCCGACCCTCGAAGAACACGAGAAAGGGGTTTTAAGTGTGTACACTTACCCTTTCACGCTGGGACCTATCGACCCCGTTATCATCGATTTTTTCCGCCAATATCAATAACCCTAGGTAAGATCCATATATTGTTTTGGTGGATTTTTATCTTGTTTCGATTCTTCACAATCAAAGTCGAAGGAATGTCTTTCACCTTCGACCATCTCATTAGGTTATACAGCCCCCGTCCCTATCGAGCCGGGTTAATAAGGGTTCAACATCGTGCTACCAAGGTGCTGTTCTCGAGCATAGATGAAGATAATGATCGAGGATGGATGGGCTGATTTGTTTGAGCGAAGACTTGCGACCTAATCACGGCCGATTCCATTCCCCGATAAGTGGAATATGAAATGTAAGTAAAATTCCACCTATAGCTTCCATTTATAGTTTTGTTTCCATTGCTTTTTCTCATCGATATTCATTTCTATGATGTAGCGGTTTCATGGTTGTTTGCTGCAATTCCTAACCTCGAGAGCAGGGTTCGCAAAATGGCTTTGAACTCTTCATATGTTGAGCTCTCATGGTTAGACTTGGCAATGGGCCGATAAGAGGCTAAAAATCATGGTAAGCTTCTTTTCACGTATTTGATGATCTTCATCCGAAAGGTTTCCTTTCACATTCACTTGATTTCCTTTCATACAAGCCTCAAAGACAATACTGTCAAGAGGACCTCGTACGGGGAGGAATAAAATCTTTCCCAACCGTCAGCTCCAAAATACAACAAATAGCAAGAACGGAAAGAAGTTTTGAGTTCCACGAACCTGGACAAGCCAAAACCTAAAAAGAGGCAAGCCCGCAAGGGGGAGGTTATCCATTTGTCGATGGAGTCGGTTCAACTTTTAAGAGGGGAGGAAGAAGAAGAAGAAGAAAAATAAGAAGAGGAAAAGGAAGATGATTCTAGTATGGTGGTTCGAACATGAGCCAACACTAAGGGTCAAACGGGCCACTAGATTGGTCAAAACTGGAGATACTCTATCCTGACCAGTTGGGGTCCATGAGGGGAATTCAATTAGAGGCCCCGGGTTAATGGGAGCCAAGGACACCCTACTTAAGGGCGAGAAGGCGTCGTAAATGGTTGTGTAGGCCAGCCCCGAGGCTTCTCAAAATAGAAAGAGCAACCAGAGTGACCAACTTAGGGCAATAGAAATTGGTGACTCCCCTTCGTTTCCTTCATTCTTAGATGAGTAAGTTTGGGAGGCTCGAGCCATGCAGACTCATCATGTAAAAGGTTCCCTTAGAAGGGAAGACCTTTTCTATGGTTGTTTTGATGGAGTTGACGATGCTGTTGACTCGAGTGTTTTGGTGACATCGAATAAGGATTCAGGTGTGGCGCCGAATCTCTTCGATGAAGCACATCAGGCTATGAATTGGGTAAGCTTTTAACTCTCTTTGTTGATATCATATTTGTGATTTTTCCTTTCTTTTCTTATTTCTTTCTTCTATCTATGTAAGCCTTGGCACTTTATTATGAGGCATTCTCTAAATCTAGGGCAGAACTCAGATGGCATAATACTAGCATTCAAAGGTTTACCAAGAAGCGAATGCCTTTGAATTTCTTAGTAAGCGGAAAAAAGAGAAAATCAAGGGTCTTTGATTTGAGTTAGCCATGGATCGAGAAAAACAAAGTGAACCGACCGAGCAGGTAAACAAAGTCTTACACACTTATGGCCTCGGTTTGAGAGTGAGGGCTAATGATTCCATGTCACAGGTCAATTGGCTGCATGAAACGATCGTGCAAATCTGAGGAGAGGTAGATGAGGTGAAGGCAGATACTTCAATGTGGAAACAAAATATGGATCGTCTTGCCTTGGATAAAGAGGAAGATTGAGCTCAGTTATTATCAATCGAAATCCAACTCCATGGCATGAAAGAGAAGAGAACAAACCAAAAAGATTGAAGAGCTACATGCTCGGTTAGGCACGGAGATTGCAATGGTGAAATCTGAAGCTGAGATGATTAAGGCTGATGCTAAGGCGATCGTGACGATCTATGGATCTGATGCTGAGGCCACTCAAGCTCGAGAAAAAGAAATTTCATATGCTTCTCAGGCTCGAGCATATGGATTGCCGAGCATGCCAAAGCCCGGTCTTGAAGAGAGATTCTTGAGGAGATTCATGCTCGTGGCTTTAACTTTGCTGCCGAGATCGAGAATGTGAAAGATCTTGAGGCTGCAGCCAAAGCATTGCTTTCTTCTGATGATGAAGATTCTGGGAGCATGAGTGGATCTAAGAGTTGAGGAGACCCTGATGGAGGGTATGTAGATCCTGAGGAAAATTAGGCTCTTAGGCTTTTAGGCTTTTTCTTTTTCTTTTTTTTTAAAAAATTTTTTGTGTAGGACCCTGAGCTATTTGTAAATATTTGTCTTTAATTAAAATTTTGTCTCGTGAAAATTTTATTCATGCCTTGTGAAAATTTCTTTCCCGAGTACAAGGCTTAGGCAATTTGATCGAAGTAGGACTAGTGTAGTCTTTATAATCAGTGAGAATTTGCTCGAACTCGAAGTAGGATGACCCTTAGGTTTTAGTTTAGTGAGAATGATTTCTTGAACTCAAAAATAAAATGGTCCTTAGGCTCTTGAATTAGGATGATATGGCCTTAAAAAGAATCGTTTTTTCTACCTTTTCGGCTAAAAAGTTAATCATAAAAATTTATTTGTGCCTTAGCACGAGATAAATCTATACCCGTTAAGGTCTTTGAGGGTTAGGAACCCTTTCCTTTTATTACTCCTTAGCGTGAAATGATTTTGTTCGTGATTTAGAACAATTCGGTACCCTTTAAGGTTTTGGGGGATTGATATGATCAAAACCCTTTGTAAATTTGCCGAGGTTAGCCTTTTAAACCGGTTTTATAAATATATTTGAAGTCCTATTTTATTACGGAATTCATATGTTTCTGAAGCATGTTAGTTTGGTCATAGCCTTTAACTTAGGATTTGACTCTTGGGCTTGTTTCCTGATTATACTTCGAACTTGTTCGAAGTTTGAGTCCCCGAGTACAATGGCTGTGGCCTATGAAATCGGGGGTTTCCTTTTTAAGTTCCTACGATCTCGAGATTTTAGTAATTCAAATATGTCAATTTTCAGACAGTAGTCCCCGAGTAGCTCGGTCTTCGAGCTAGTTTTCGTAATAAATCATAAGTATGAAATCGTGAAGTAAAATTTTCTAACACACGAAATATTTGGAAAAGAAAAATACTTATCTTCATATATTATACATGTGTACATGTTTGCTTTTTAGGGCTTGAGTAATCTATATGGGCACAGTTCGTTTGACTGTTTGGTCCTTACAAATAGGTGATACGAAATACGTCTTGTTACGAAGTTGACATCCGAGGGTGATGCCTCCCCAATATTCGATGTTGATTGTGAAGAAGCCTCTGATACTGTTAAATTGCCTCAAGGAAGCACAAATAACGGTTGCCTCGTTAAAAGCCACGCTGGAAAACCCCATTTTGGACAAAAGCTAATCTAAGGAAAAAAGAGTGCAACACGTGCTTTAAAACCTAAGAACTCTGTATTGAAGAATTCCTCGATGTCTTCGACCGAACATCTGTAGTTGGTTAGTATAAAATATTAATGACAAATAGAGAAGGTTGTACCTTAGTAGTAATATTGTCTGAGAAGTGATACATTCCAATTGTTTGGTAATTGCTAGCCGTCCATTGTGCCAAGTTTGTAGGACCCTTTTCTGACGATATTGAGGACCTTATGCAGTCCCTCCTAGTTAGGACTAAGATTTAACTCATTTGGGTCTCGAGTGTGATGGTGACCTTTCTCAAAACTAAGTCCCTAATTTTGAAGTGTCGAAGATTGGCTCTTCGATTGTGATGTCTTTCGATTCGCTATTTCTAGGTGGCCATTCGAACGAGGGTGGATTCCTGTCTTTCATCAAGTAATTCGAGGTTCGTATTTATAGCCTCATGATTTGATTCTTCCATTGTATGCCAAAACCTAAAGCTAGGTTCCCCGTATTCGACTCGAATCAGAGCTTCGGCCATAGACTAAAGAAAAGGGTGTCTGCCGACGAATTGCTTTCCATTGTCGCATACGATTCCTGCATGCATCCAGAATCGTCATATAATAAGATCCCAAATAAAGTCTATGACTTATTTTTCTCTGACTTTCTCGAAGGCCTCTGCTTCAAGCCACTTAGAAAAATAGCCAGTTAGAAATAAAATGAATTTAGCTTTACCTAGGGCCGATGGTAGAGGTTCGATGATACCTATTCCCTATTTCATGAACGACCAAGGGAATAGGACTGAGTGGAGTTGTTCTCCAGGCTGGTGAATCATCGGTGCATACCTTTGGCATTTGTCGCATCTTCGAACAAAGTCTTTTATATCTTTTTCCATATCGGCCCAATAGTACCTACTCTTATGACTTTATGAACCAATGACTCGGCACCGAAATGCTTCCTGAAAGTGTCCTCGTTAATTTCCTTTAAAACGTAATTGGTGTCTCCTAGTCCTAAACATACTGCCATTAGCCCATCGAACATTCTCTTATACAGTGTTTTATCCTCGTCTAATGTGAACCGTGTGACCTTCTTCGTAAAGCCCTCGATTTCTTAGGATCTGATGCAAGCTTAACGTTCTTAGGGTATTCGATATATTTACTCCTCCAATCCTAGGTTAGACTCATAGAGTTTATATCGGCGTATCCTTCTTCAATTACTCACCTCAAAAGTTGCATGACGGTCCCCGATCTAAGCACATCATCTTTGATCGATGACCCTAAATTTGCAAGGGCACCGGCCTCGCATTTTGCTCATGAGGTACGTATTGTAGGGTCCACTCTTTAAATCGATGTAGGGAAACATATAGTTTATTCAAGTACCTCTCCTTTCAATCTTCTCAAACCTCAAAAATTCTGTTGACTTGGTTTACCACAAGTTGGGAGTCGCAGTTGGCCTGGATGACCTCCGCTCCCCAACTCTTAGCTAACTTGAGACCTGCAATCATGACCTCATACTCGGCCTCATTATTAGTTAATTTAGAAGTTTTGATAGAACGCCTAATCGTATTACCTGTTGGTGGCTTCAAAACATGCCTAGCTACAAATGTTCATAGGTATAAGGTAAGTCTCCATCATGCATAAGGTATTACGAAAACCATGTCAGAAGACAGAGCTCTACTATCCTAAATATACTGGATGCTTCCCTTAAAACAAAAAAAAATGAAAGGAAGAAAAAGGTCCTACGATAGCTTAATCTACGCCCAAGATACGTGGCAGCACGCTTGTGCTATATGCATTTTCCATTCATCAGATGTTTCCAAATTCTGTCTCCAGAAAAAAGACAAGCGAAGCAAGAAACAACAATGGCAGAAGAATGTCCTTTTTCTCTTGGAAAATCCTTGTATTTTTCTCTTTGTGTTGGGGTAGTAAGGTTGGAGTTAGAATCTTTTCATTTAATTCATGATGTTACATAGTGTTTTCACTTAACTGGAAGCTTTTATGTACCACGTGCTATATTGGCCATTTATCGAACAAACTTTTGCATCCAAACTTTTCCAACAAACAAAAATCTCGACAATAGAATTTACAGAATTAGGAAAAGTAAGAAAGGAACTATGAATCCAAACATAATATTGGCCCATGAACAAACTAAACTAATCGATACTCCTAATACCTAGGGAAATCTTTGAAAATTCAAGCCTAATAGATGCGAGAGATTAAACTCTAGATTACTGGACACATTAATTTAAAACACATAACTCAAACCCACTTTGTTACTTGAGAGAAATTAGTCCGAATCTTACTCCCAATTTTAAGATTTATACTTATCAAATGTAAAACTAGATCAAACAAACTAAAAACCCTTTTCACTTTGTTATCATAGATCACTGCCAACAACGAACACCAAGCACAAAAGGAACAAAATCATACAACAAATTAAGTTCAAGTTCATTTTAGACATAGACCAACATAGAGGAACTTGATTCACAAAACCAATCAAAGTTTTATTCATTTGACATGAGAGTAAGATAGAAGAAATAAACCTGCTAAACTGAAATTTTTCCCATTGACAATGGAAAAATCTGCAAATGTACACTTCTTCGATCCCAAAAATTCATCGAGAAAACAGCAACAAAATGGACCAAATAAAGGTCAATAAATAGATGGGATTTGGAGCTTAACCAACAGCAACCAGACAACAACAACTCAGAATACCAACTAGAAAATAAGCCAAAATCAACCAATTTTAACCAGAAAACCGCAGCTAAAGAAACCAATTCTTTTCCAGAAAAACACCACAGCTAAAAGAAACTAGTTTCAGCATGTTTTTGTGCTGACTTGCAGCCGCGTTTCTGCTATTTTTGCAGCTGATTTTTTGGCAATTTTTGGACTGATTTCATGTGTTTTAGGGGTGGTTTGAGGGCGTTTTGAAATGCTGCGTTTTAGAGCATTTTCTTGGGTGATTTCATCTTAAGTTTTTAGTGGTTCCAATGCCTATTTCGAAGCTATTTTAATGGAATTTCAAAATTGAAACTGGCCGAGAACGAAGCTACTGGTACGTTGGTTTCCATGACTGTTTGGCGTTAATGGTGGAAAATGAGAGGGGAGACAGTGGTATTCTTGATGTTTTAAGAGAGAACCATGGCTGAAGAAGAAGAAGATGGGGGGGGGGGATGGCGCTGCCCTTCTCTCTTATGCCGCTGCTTGTGTCGGAAGAGGAAGGGGTCTATCTCTTCAAATAGTTAGGTTTTAAAATGGGGAAGGGATCGGATATCTGATGTTCTCCTCCTCTAGGTTAAAGGAATATTGGGGTTTTAACGACGGAATTTGGGTCGTGGGAGTTGAGCCGCAGGGATTTGGGTCATGAAAATTGGGGTTTAAAATTAATTTGGACCATTTTAGGAATTAGCCAAATTTAAAAGAAACAAGATTAAAAATATACTCTTCCTATTTTATTTTTATTTATTTTTCCTTTTTATTTTTTTAATTAATTTAAATCCTAAATCAATTATTTTTTATAGAAATTAAAATTCTTTAACTATTTTTAATATTAACATAACTAATTGACTTAACACTGAAGAAAAATACTAATTTTAAAGACTAAGATCTAAATATATAAGAATGATAATTGTTTTTATTTATTTAATAAAATTAATTCCATCATGCAAATTGAACCTAAGATAGGGAATTGATGCACTTAGTCTCCTAATTGAAAAGAGACTAAAATTTCTCTGTATAGGAAAAGTTAACAGCAGGCAATAGTAGCAAGAGTCGAGGAAATTGGGCGTGAACAGTAGCTTCGCTACTGTTCATCGAGAGGATCATCGGATTCAGCTGGATTTGTGTCACAGATTTTTCGTCAAGTGATCCCCTTCACTTTACGATCAATCATCAATACTCTTTTTCTTCAAATCCTTTACCATCCTTTCTAGATCTTAAATTTTGCGAAGCGAACTGTCTAATTCATTCGGAGGCAGATTGTTGGTTGTACCGACTGATTGTCTATCGAAGAAGCTGTTTGAAGTTTGTAGATCAATTGCAGCAGATATTGGATCTAAAATTTTGCTGTTCTTTAGAATTCTGCTGGAAAGAAATCAGATTCAAGTTGTTTTTCTTCGATTTGTAATTCAACAGATCGTACTTCTATTGGAACTATCAAGTTGAATCTGTTGATCGTAACAGTGGTGTCGTCCAGTTGGATATGGATTCTCATCTCTGAAGCATATCGCATCGATGGAAGTCTTGACCTCTCCCCAGCAGATTGCTGTGGGAGAGGGTAATCAGCTTATCTCAGAAAAGAATCACGTTTGTAACCAGTCTTATGCTTCGAAGCTTAATGGACAGAAAGTTGTTCCAACTTTAGATCTATGTCCCGTCACTATGGAGCAAGGAATCCCGACTGTAGAATTCTCCGTAGACGAAGTGAATGCTTTTACAAGGGAGGAAGGTCTACACCAGGCGGTTATTTTTAAATTCTCTTATGGAAAACTAGAGCTTCAGGATTTACGTCGACTTTTAACTAAACATTTCGACGTCAAAGGTATGTGCAATACTGGTCAACTAGAATATCGTCATATTCTAGTTAGATTCGATTTATTTGAAGATTTTGCAAATGTGGTATCCAAAACTTCTGGTTACATTAAGTCAAAAGGCAAGGAGTTTTTCTTCCGAACATTCCCATGGACAATGGATTTCAATCCTCGAGAAGAAACGTCTAAAGCTGTTACTTGGATTTCGTTTCCAGAACTACAAGCAAATTTCTTCGCAAAAAAGTCGATAATGTCTATCGCTTCGGTTGTTGGAAAGCCTATTGCAATAGATAAGGCTACTCAAGATCGAACTCGACCTAGTACGGCTCGAGTTAAAATCTTGATTAACCTACTCGACAAGCATCCAAAGAAAGTCAAGCTTAAGATTGTAGATAAGAATTCTGGAAGAATCGTCGAATACGATCAGCGGATTGTTTTCGACAATTTGCCTAAATATTGCACCTGCTGCCACCATCAGGGACATGGTGTTTATTCCTGTCGCTGGAAATTAGATGAAGAGACTGAACAAGCAAGTCAGTTAGTTGAGCAGGAAAAACAGATTAGTTTGGGTAAATTAAGAGGTGACGCTAGAGATTTTTTGAATGCTAATAATGCAAGTCGTAGAATGGAAGAGACACTCCCTAGTCGAGCAGATCCTCCAATTCAGTCAGATTCTGAAATACAACTCACAAAAGCCAAGCCGATAGTTCAAGTATCACAACCTATGATCTCTTCCAAATTGGTTAACCTGGATGGGACTTTGCCCAAGAAATTACAATGTGATGCTAGGAATTTTCTAATCAGGAAACGAGATGCACAAGGAAAGGTTGTGCACAGTCAGGGTCATCAGATTAATGCAGTGTGGAAACAAAAAGTCATCTCACATGCTAACAGTGAACCTGCTCAGCTAGTCGAATCAGTGACTATTCATAACGATGATATGTTGATGAAGAGCCCAAGTCTGTATGATTCAAATGGTAGCAAAATTAATGGAACAGAGGCTATGCACCAGAAGGTTGAACAAGTTGTAATTCCAAACACCCCAATTGATGTTGTCCAGCAGTGTAAATCACCCTTCCCCTATCTGCTGCAATCTATGTGTGAAAATTCTGCTCACTTTAGTGAGCCTTCAGAGGCTATAGAGAGTGTTTCTGAACCTTTTCCATTGAAGGATACAGATCCACATTTATGTGATCAGATGGCCTTCACATCAGATGCAAGTTACAGAACAAGTTGAATGCAGACAGAGGAAAATCTTTGGTAATTGATATAGACAATATTGTTGAAGATTCAGTTTTGGATTCAGTACAGAAGGCAAAGGGTACTGCTACATTGAAGTCAATAAGTAAGGAGGCTTTTGAATATTCAATAGCAAACAGTACAACTGAGGTTGGCTCAGTGTCAGGAGACAAAGCAGCAAATGCAAATCTGAATACTTTTATAAGGGGATTTTGGAATCCTACTTTTCCAACTGCACATTGTCATCATATAGCCCTTAGTGCCAAATCTCAGTTTTGGATACCAAATGATCAGAAAGCAGGAGACGTGGGATACCAACAGTGTGGTACTGAAATTGCAACAAATTTGAATAGAGTTGCACAGCCAACAGACTCCAAATTACAGCAGAATGCAAGCCCTCATCAATCACAGAAATCGAACAGTCAGCAACTGGAAAACACAAAGGAAACAACTCGAGAGGATAGCACAAAATTACAGGCTACTGTTCCATCGATTTTCACTGCAGCTGAAATTACAACTCCTGAATTGGTTTCTGATCAAGCAACAAATACAGCATTAACAGCAGCTGAAAATGCAACTCTTTATTTGGCCCCTGATCACGCATCAAATCTAGCAGCACAGGCAGTATGTGAAGAGGATTCACTGCTAGGAAATAGGGAGATACTGGAAGATAAGAATAGATCGGATGAACGGAAAATGTCAAACGATGCTGTACTTCAAAAGGCAGATTTCAATCCTTCATCGAGGACCAGCAGAAATGATTCATCCCGGAACAACAACAAACAGAATTCAAAGAAATCTTCAGAAATAACTTCAAGCTCCAACTCATTTGTCGCGCTCGCAAATTTTGATAAACAAGAAGACAAAATGATGGGAGGGGTGATTAAGAAGATTCAAAGCTATACCCCCATGTCCATATCCAGTGCATATAGCGGGGAAGACCTTAATGATAATGATGAAATTTCAAGTCTCGAGGGTAATAGCAAACAGATCATTGTAGCTAACATGAGGGACATGGTTATTAAATCGAAACTTTGGGACCAACAATTTTTCGAAGATGACGAGAGCTTGGATGAGCATCAAGATGAATGTAATAACCAAGAAGAAGACTGCGATGATTCCAACAAGGCAACTATATTAAAGAATAATGCAGAGAAGATCGGGATAGGGAATCAGTCTTATTCAGGCAGCAAATTGAACCATAACGCCAAAGTTTACTGTCCAAAAAAGGATACAGCTCCTCCTATTTCTACAATAAATGGCCAGCCCACGGAAAACAAACTTGTAGCAGTTGTGAAATCTTCACAAAACCAGCAGTTAGTTTTCCAAACACCAATAGTGGAAAAACAGCTACTGCAAGAGAAGGAAATGCCTAATCCAATCCTACAAGGAAGACATGTTTACGACGAAGGGGAAGAAGAGGATTTTTTGAACCAATGCCGAGCAGAAGCTTCAATAAAAGGAGATTTGTCACCAATGCATAGCGTAAGAAAGAAGAAATCTCATCAAAGAGAAAAAAGTTGGGACGACAGGGCGGGTGAAGACGTCATCATAAGGAAGCTCCCAATGAGAAATGCAAAGCAAAAACAAATCGTGCAACCTTCCGTCTTAAAACCTACTCGACTGAGGAACAAGCGGGATGATTAAAGAATGTTGGAGTAGCCTTTCCACATACTAAAAGAAATGAAAGCATTGATGCTTTCGTTCCCATCTCTTTAATGTTTATTGTTTTCTTGCTTTTATTTTATGTCGCTTTTGTTTCCAGCAATGATCGGTTTTAAAAGGTACGGTCGGCCGGTGATTGTTATGTGGGTAGCAATTCTGGCGTCCACCTCCTTTGGTATAAATCTATCTTTGTATTTTATTTAATAGGTCGAATACTGGAAGGTTGACGCCCTTTCACGTTATTCACCTATTTGTACTTTGTTCCTTTTATTAATAAAATCTATAATTTGCTCAAAAAAAAAACCTAAGATGGCATGAAATTAAAATGTGATAATGTTTTATTGTTTTTATTATGATTTTTAAAAACATTAAACATGCATGAAATGCAAATAAATAAAGAAAAGTTCCTTAAAATCAATTAAAATTATTTTTGGTCTATTTCTAGGAGTTATTTTCATGTAGGGCAAGAATTATGTGCTCACAGCTGCCCCTCTTTACTCGAGAACATGAAGAATTTTCGAGCAACGATAAAGTGAGCAATTACGAGCAATTTTTGATTGTTTGATACTCCATGGGAAGCATTTTTCGAAAAAGTCTGACCGAACCTTGCTTTGGAGGTTTCCTATAAATCCACGGCTATAAAGGAATCAGGCCAGTGTAGTTCTGAAAAGTTTGATAGCTGGGACTACTGAGATATTGTGATTTCACTGCGATTGCTGCTGTTTTTACTTGCTGAGCTTCTTATTACACCAAAATAAAAAATAAAAAGCTAAACTAGCTAAGCCTATCAACTACGAATTGCAAGATTCATATCTATAACCTTCTAATGCTTGATCTTGAGTCCCGGCTGGTTCTTCCTACAGACTCTGATATGAATCTTGATGCTCGTTAGCTGCAATCCTTGTTCATTCTTCTTTAGCTTTTCAAATCAAGGCGGGATATGCAAAGCTTGTGACTTCACTCATATCTTGAGCAGTCCGCATCTTTTCTCCACTTCTACACTTAAAGTTCTTCTTCTTTTATTATATTTCTTTTCTTTTATTTGGATTTGGACTTCTTCTTTTGTCATTCAAACCTCGTGCCTCATGGTAAAAACCTGGTTAGACACCAAAACATACAAATGAAACGAAATTTTTCTGCCCTAGTTTTCATAAAAGACTTTCGTGAGTTATTACAACAAAAATCTTAACTATTACTTTATTGAAAGCAATGAAATCAGGATTGTGTATCCTTGAGAGAAGAGAGATTAGAGAGTGGAACCCTATATCTAAAATGAAATCAAATGGGGATCGGAGGTCCTAAGCTGGAAAGATTACAAGGTTTTGCTAGCATCAACTAAGGAATAGGACCCTATGCCGGAAAAGATTACCAGGTTATGTTGGCAAAGCTAGGGAGGGGGCCCTATGTTGGAAATAATTATCAGGTTATGTTGGAAAAATTATCGAGTTATGCTGAAAAGGTCTTCGGGTTATGCCAAGGAAGTCATCGGCTTATGACGGCGAGGGTCATCGAGTTATGCCAGAAAGGTCATCGGGTTATGCCGGGGAGTTCATCGGGTTATGCCGGAAAGGTTCTCGAGTTATGCTGGGAAGACATCGGGTTATGCCAGAAAGGTCCTTGGGCTATGCTGGGATAGTTATCGGGTTATGCCGGGGAAGTCATCAGGTTATGCCAGAAAAGTTCCTTGGGTTATGCTGGGGAAGTCTACGGGATATGACAAGAAAGACATCGAGTTGTGCTGGAAAAGGTCCTCGGGTTATTTCGAGGAGGCCCGTGGGTTATGTCGGGAAAGTCATCAGGTTATACAGGAAAATGTCATCGGGTTATGTTGGGGAGGTCCACCAGTTATTCCGGGAAAGTCATTGGGTTATGATGGAAAAAGTCCTCGGGTTATGCCAGGGAGGTCCATATGTTATGCTAGAAAAATCATCAGGTTATGGTGGAAAAGGTCAATCGGATTATGTAGGGGAAGTCCACAGGTTATGCCGAAAAAGTCATTGGGTTATGCTAGAAAAACTCCTTGGGTTATGCCGGGAAGGTCCACAGGTTATGCCGGAAAAGTCATCGGGTTATGCTTGAAAAAGTCCTTGGGAAAGTCATCGGGTTATGCCGGAAAAAGTCCTCGGGGTATGCCGAGGAGGTCCAGGGGTTATGCCGAGTAGTCATCGGGTTATGCCGGAAAAGATCCTCGGATTATGCCAGGGAGGTCCGCGGGTTATGCCGAAAAAGGTCCTCGGGTTATGCCGGGGAGCTCCACGGGTTATGTCGAGAAAGTAATCGGGTTATGCCAAGAATCAACTAGGGAGTGGAACCCTATATTGGAAAAGACTACCAGGTTATGTTGGCAGTACTAGGGAATTAGATCCTATGTTGGAAAAACGTAGTTAGAGATTAGGGACCCTAGGCTACCATGATTTTGAATCTTTCTTCTTCTTTTCTTTTACTTCATTCTTTTCTTTTATTTCTTTTACTTCTTTTTTTTTACTTTTATTTTAACTTAATTTTCATTATATTTAGGAAAATGAATTAAGGGAGTTCCTTTTTCGGGTCAACTTTTGATGCAGAAGCGTTTTGGTTTCTGCATACATTGATTTATCGCACCTGCTTCTTGCAAGGTTCTTTTCAACCACACTTGTTTTCCTGCTTTCATATCAAAGAACAATTCGTCAATTTGAAACTGTGGTTGGTTTTGTGACCTTGATTGTTTCAATTACTCTGTCTAGGCCCGGCTTCTTTGATGAAGATCTCAACTGCAACTGCTTGTTCCCTGAGGACCGATTTCATATCTGGCCTTGGAGAACCTCTGGTTTTTCCAGACTTTTCCATGATGGTTGATTGTTGGAACTCAACCTTTTCGACTTTATTTTTCCTTCATAGGTCTTTCTTGTATGACTTCTTTTTTTTCGGAGCATTGGGGAACTTTTGGCTCCTCAATCTTTGTCGCAACGGTTAGTCATGGAGGACTTAACCTTTTTCAACTTTAATTCGCCTTCATAGGCCTTTTATTTCTGGCTTCTTTCTTCCAAACTTTAATTTCAGAGCATTTGGGGTATCTTGGCTTTTCAAACCTTTGCCGAGACAGTTAGTTACGTAGGACTCAACCTTTTCAACTTCATTTTGCTTCTATAGGCACTTTCAATTTGATTTTCTCCTTTCAAGAGTTTTAAATCTCGAAACATCAACCGCCATAGCCAATCGAGGTCGAATTGATGCCCCTGCCGAGGCTGGCTGCTTTTTGCACATTAGCTTGTATCTAATGAGAACCCTGTAAATTAGGCTTACTATCCTTTCTTCGTCTTAGTTTTTGGAATAGAGTTAGACCGAAAAGGATTTAGAAAAAACAAACAATGGAATGAAAAATGAGTTTAAAACAAATGTCCCTTTCGTGGAAAGGAAAGAAGGACTTATCTGGAGTACATGCGGAGTTCAATGAATATGACATGCCTTTTGTACTGGATGCCTGATCTGTGTAAACCGTTCGACTCTCAGAACTATATCATAACATTTGCCTCGATACTAAGAAACCTAACCCAGGACTGTGTCAATGTCACTGACTGAAGATCTTCTTTTTTGATCAGTGGTGCCCTTTATGGGTTTTCAAGAGCTGACCTCCTCCATTTCTCTTCTCACCACCATCTAATAGTGCTCTTTGCGAGTTTTCACCAACAACACTCTCTTATTTCAATTTCTCTACTTACCGCCACCTTACGGTGTCCGTGTGGCTTTTCAGCAATAAGACTCTTTAATTTTATTTATCTCATGTTGATTACATCGGATCAAAGTAGCTACATTCTCCGATCCTTGAACATTCTTACTGATTGATCGGAAAGGACTTGAACAGTAAGAATTTGGATTGAATTACAACTTGGAACCTTTTAGGCGAAAGCAATCGCCGAACCATTATAACATCTGCCCCAAATTCACTTTTGGGGAATTTAGATTTTTATTTTGGTGTGACTGAACCCCAAAGAGAGGGTGCAAACGTGTCCTTTTGGAATCAAATCGAACATAGTTCAGGAAATATCGTTTTTGTTTTTTTTCTGTTTTGTTTTGTTTGTTTTTTTTTGTTTCCTATTTCCTTTTTCTTTTCTTTTATTTTCTTTGTCTTTTCTTCCTTTTTTTGTATTTTTCTTTTTCTTCTCTTTTCATTTTTTCAAATTTTTAGGAATACTTCCAAGTTCCAAAGAGGATAATCAAAGAGTAACCGACTCAACGAATTTGCAAAGGGTTAATATTTGGATAGTGAGAAAGAAAGCCTTCGTCATCCCAACTAGAGAACATTAATGCATATAGAGGACCCAACATAGTACCTTCTGATTGCATTTGCATTGACAGTTATTTCAGGGCATTTCCTTTGATATTTTCCAGGTACACCGCTCTCTTTGGCAGTACCCTTGTTATGATGTATGGATCTTTCCAATATGGAGCCAATTTTCATCTAGCTGTTCCAACTCTTTCTTTTATTTCCTTAAACTTATCTTCATTGCAATCTAATTCTTGATTCATCATTTCGAAGTTTGACAACATTTTAGGATCTAGGCATGAAGTCCGCCAAGTATGTCATGTTATTAAAATCAGCATTTAACAAAGCTAAAAAGAGAATAAGAAAAATGATAAAATTAAGAAAAGAGACTTTCCTGGACAAATGAAATATTAATTTCATTTGATTTTGATTTTTTTATAATTGTTTTGAAGATAGAAGGGTTTACATCAGAAAGTAAGACAGTAAAGTAAAATATCCGGATCACACCCTGAAATAATCCGAACGCAGAAAGAAAAGCAAGACTGGCTACTAAGATTCCCGTCTGATGAGGAACTTTCATGCTTGGCGACCATTTTTTGGCTTTTCTTCTGTCTCGGTAATGGCGGCAATGGCCTTCAGTGGTGGATCAAATTCCTCATCTTCACAAACCATTCTGACTATTGGCCATGTGTTGTGGTCAGGCAACAGATTGTTCATCACATTAGAAGCTTCTACATCCCGAAAAATAGTTCTTTCATCTTCAATCAAATCTTCAACTGCCATTTAGACGATCCAACAGTACCATGTACTGTGTCCCACTGTTAAAGAGTGGTATTCACATCTAGCATTATCTTGGTGCGTTGGGGACTCAGGTTTCAACCGATTCATGGCCACTGGATGCAATAGGTTTAGCCTGATTAGCTTTTTGAACAAGCTTGAATACAATTCACCAATAGGGGTGAACTGATTCTTTCTGAAAGGCTCTCTTTGGCTAGGATTGTACTGGGGATCATTTGGTTGAGGATTATATGGAGCTTAGTAAGGATGGACATTTATAGGAGGTGGAGCCCTGTTTTGTGTATAATGTTGTGGCCGTGTGTAAGGTTGTGCGTTCATCATGTAATACATCACTCAATGCTAGAGTTTTACCAAATTTTCCTAATAACCCCACAGAAACCAAATTGGTTTGGATATCAAGAACATGTAATACATCACTCAATGCTAGAGTTTTACCAGATGTGAGTTTGAGAAAAAATTTTCCTTTCCCAAGAACATGAGTTATACTTGAGTCACCAAGATAAATAGTTTGTTCTCCTTTCTCAACTTGGGTGTAAGGCAAAAATTCATTTTTGTTTGCACAAATGTGCCTAGTAGCACCAGAGTCTATCACCCAGTCTCTCACACTGGACATATTTTTTATTTGAAAAATGACCGCAACAATTATATTATTCGCTTGAGTTATTTAATTTTGACTTAGTAAGATTGTCATTTATCCCAACTCAATTATTGCATTGAGGTGCATTTTTCTTGAAAGTTTTAATATTAACATTGGATATGTAACCATGTCTATTTACATACCTGTGTTTTGACATTAGTGTCTGCCGAGGTTGTGGATACTATAACGTATTCGCAATACCATGGATGTCTGGCAAGACAGTTGGAACAGTAGCCATGGAGACAACCCCAAAATTGGTAGCACCATCAAAAATTTCCGTAATAGTATTACTGGCCATAGTTTCTTAGATTGTAGAGAAATGATACCGAAAAGTAACGATAATAATAATACTACAATAATATTATTTGTGAGCGGAAATACACCAACTGGCTTGAGTTGTGCTGGGCATTATCCTAAGAAATTATTTCAGCGATGTGAAATATTTTTCTATGATTAAACAAGCATATCTTTCTCTAATTAGATAGATGATACAGGAATCAACAAAATTAAATATTACAACTCAGCTATTTAAAAGGGCAACAAAAGAAATTAGACTACTAAACTTTGAGAAGGAAAAATAACAAAAAAAGCTTATGAACACAAAAATTAGAAGGAAAGTAGTAGAAGGATTTCTTTGTCTTGCTAATGCTAACGATAATTGATGAGAAATGAGTGATTCGTAATGGCTATTTATAGTTTCATTTATATGAAGACTTATTGTGTATGGTAAAAAAATGGCTAATACATTTTGCCACTTTACAGACACATTTTGTAATCTTTCTAATGGCTTCTAAAGGGGCTTCCATATGATCTTGTTCAAGACATTTATCAACAATGATTTAAAATATTGTTACATCATTTGTAGGGAATTTTTAAATTTCAACATAATATGTTGGAGTTTCACTTGAAAAGATTTCGAACTTAAGCATATTAAACTAGACCATTTTTGTAGTCTACATATTAGTATTTTTGTTTAAATTTTATTTCTGTTTTAAAATGCGCCTAAATGTTAAATAATTTTGAGATGTCTAAATTTTGATGATGGCCAAGTACATGATTGATGATTCTATGTTAACTGTTAGGTCAAATTCTAAGAACCCATGATGTTTTCTTCGTAAAATATATCCAAATGGAAATTGCAAAACTCCAATATGTATGCTGAAGTTTCACTTATATAAAAGTTAAAAATTCCAGCACATCGCTTGTAGGGGATTTTCAAATTTCAATATAATATGTCGGAATTTTACTTTTAAAAGTTTAAAAATCAAGCACATTGAACTGGAGTTACTCTATAGCTAGTTTACGTACGAGCGTTTTTATACAAATTTTATTTCTGTATTAAAATGTGCCTAAATATTAAATAATTTTGAAATGATGGCTATATATCGATTAGCGGTATGAAAAGTTGCGATTGCTCATTTTTCCGACTTATATTTGTGTCATGACGATTATCAGTTAAAATTTTTTTAAAGCAGAAGTGGTAGATTTAAAGGACAGAGAGTTAATAAAAGATGTAAATTCGTTTTTATGTCAAAGCGAAAGATGGAAATATTACATGATTTATATTTGGCAAGTATTCCCATGAGATAATTGTTTTTCAGAAGGAATCTGGTGTTGCTTATGACTTTAGTACTGTAATTTTATATATGATCCACAAAAAGGAATCCACATTGGAGTGAACAGGTTATACAATGTTGATGGCTAAAGAACTGGAAAAAAAGGAAGAAAATAGGAGTATGTACCAAAACTGAAAAAGACAAAAGAGCCAACAATTCTAGCTGCTAAAAAATTCTAGAATTGTGATTTTAACCGAAAAATCATGAAGTTCTCAAAAGTTCCAAAGGAAAGATCCATCTAAAGTGCAGCCTTCATAGTTCTCTTTCCCAGAGTCGATCAACGCTGGTAAAAAATGGTCACCCGTGAGATCGCTAAATTCCGAAAAAGTCCTAAAATCGTACTCGTTATTGGCAGTTCCTAGCGAGAAAAACAGGTCCAAGAATTCAGAATGTAGGGGCATTTCGGTCACTTCATACTCCGGTTGGACCGTCCCATCCGAAATCGACGTAGATGGCGACTCTGGGTGTAGTAATTCAGAAGACGACGATAAAGAAGAAAAAGAAAGATCCGAATTATCCATCGGACCCGAAATGCTTTCCTGGGGCTCTGGATCCGAGATGGCAAACCGGACTGCTGCCACCTGAATTTCGGCAGCGGTCATAGACCCTCCATTCAAAATATCCGGCGGATTATCAGGGAAATTGAGTTTTGCCGCCTCACCACGCAAGCAAAATTGGGCAGCGTCAAATGCCCGAGCAGCTTTTTCCGCTGTATCATAAGAACCCAACCAAATTCTTTCCCTGCTGTTAGGTAGTCTAACTTCAGAAACCCATTTTCCCCATTTCCTCTTACGTACTCCTTTGTACTTTAAGGACGAAGAAGAAGAAGAGGAGATATCATCAGATGATTTTGTGGGTCTCACCATATTTTTAATTCTCTTTTTCAAGAAATTTAATAGTGCTTATTGATCTGTGTTTTTGGTTTTGGAAGTAGAAGGTGATAATAGGATTAGCATTTGCGGCTCTATATATATGTTTGTAGAGTGAACTGTGAAATAGGAGTATAATAAAAATAAAACGTGGGTCAAAAGGACGTGTTTAGATTACGCGGTAATGTTTTTGGAGTAAGAAAGAAGCACGTGCGTCTATTCAAATTCCACATGATTGAATTGAATGTGTCCCGGAAGATGCACTGATATTGGGGGACACGTAGGTTGGAGAATTTGACATGTCATAATATTTTTCACTTTCTAGGGTCCTACTAGTCCCAACTCCTTCGGCTGCTTTTTCTCCTTGGCGGCTTTCACGTCAGCTTTGATAGGATAAATTTTGTGTGCCCTCATTCTTCGTAGCCATATTAAAGTTGAATATTTATGTAAACTTGACTATTAAGAAAAAATATTTTTGAAATACATAATTCTAAACAAATAAAAAAAGGTTTATATTAATTTTGTGGTTATAAAAAATTATCATTAATAGTAGAATTGACAATTTAAATTAAAGTTTTTCAAAATTTTAAAAATGATAACTGTTTTTGGAATAAACAAAAAAAAATAAGTTTATATAAACTAAAATAGAAGGAGTATTTTATAGAAAAGGAGAATAGAGAGGAGCTTTTGGTCAATATGAGTTTACAAGAAAACCATAAAATTTCAGTTTATTTCTATTTTGCCCCAGATACTCAATATAGCTTTGGTTGAAAAATTAGGAAAAAACCCTGGGGCCTCCTGCGCTTACAAAATTAGACACGCGCTGCCCCCTTTTCTTCCCACTTTGACGCGTGCGTCGCTAGCAACTGTTGTTCTGTGTGGAGTCGTCTTCATCTTCCCATGGCTTGCTCTGTTTTCATCTGTGACTTCCTCCTTTGTTCTCTTTTTTTATTATATCATTCATTTCAATTCATTTTAATTTATTTGAATCTGTTTGATTAGATACTAAATTTAAGAAAAAATAATTTTTTTAAAAATATATGATTCTAAACAAGTTAAAAAGAGATTTAAAGTATGTGTATTATTATAAAAGGTTCTCGTCAAAAATAGAATTATAAGTACAAGCTAAATTGTTATCAAATTTAAAAATATGACATTCTTTTTATAACGAACCAAAAAAAATAGGTTCACCTAAACTTGAATAAAAGCAGTAACTATCTTGTACACATACCTCTGCTTTATTTCCAAAGCTTACTATGCAATCCTAACTTATGGGTTTGTTCTATCCACAACATATCTGTCCTTTTTTATTATTACTTTACATCGACCGTTCAGCTTCTTGAATTTTTATGCCTCCTCCTTAAAAGGGTAAGTTTTATATTTGCTTGATTATCTCTTCTTTTTTTTACATTATCTCACGTGGGTATTGTTTATATCGTATAAAAGTTGATCCTTTTTGTTACATGACAAAATATGGAAAACTTTAAGGAGATAAGCTCTTCTAATAGAGCATGGAAATACGAAGAAATTTAACAATTTTGTATTATGTATTAAGACCAAGATTATGTTTGAAGCGTTCAACATTCTCCCCTTAGGTGAGTGATATTTTGCTATACTTATTGTAGTAATCTACATGATCAAATCTGTTAATAATTTAATTATTTTTTTTGATTATATTACATTTTGTGACAACTGATGATCATGAAACATAAATGAAAACCAATGCAATTTAATTAGATCCGAATTTATGGTTATACTCTCTTCTGTGCTGGGCTACAGACTATACACAAAGACTTTCACAAGGGATGTTCACATGCATTGACAAACATATTTAGTCTGTTGCATATAATCTTTGTTTCCTATTGATGATGAGACAAAAAACTGATCTTTCTTCCGAAGTCAGATATGTTAGTTAAGCACATAGTAGTTCAATGTTTCGATCAGTTTGCCATTATGAGATATTGAAGTTTGTTGAACTGAGTAAGTGAATGTAAGCTACACCATCTTAAGGTATTGCAAGTAGCTCTATGCTTACCTCTCTAAATTGCAGGCTAACTGCATTTTCTCCGAGTAAATACTGTTACCTTTAATAGCCTGTTTGGCGAATGTTTTTTTTTTGCCAAAAGTATTTTTTTTGTCAATAACACATTTTGGAAAAAAATTGAATTGTTTGGCCAAGCTTTTGGAAGGAAAAAAGTGTTTTTGAGAAGAAGCAGAAGCAATTTTGGAGAAACAGAAAAAAATAGGTTCTCTCCAAAAGTATTTTTTTGAGAAGAACTTTTGAAAAAAATATACATAGAAGCAGTTTTATAAAGCTTGGTCAAACACTAATTACTACTCAGAAGTGATTTTCAAACTAATTAGCCAAACACAAACTACTTTTCACAAAAAGTGTTTTTGAGAAAAATACTTTTGAAAAAAAGCAATTTTATAAATAAGCTGAATTTTGTAGCTTCGCCAAACAGGCTATAAGTCTTTTTTCCTGCCTTTTCGTATTCTGAAAGAGTGGCGTGAGCAGCTAGATGTACGCTAAAAGTTACTGAGCAGCGTGGCTCTGACTTGTGAGATAAGAACACTACATTATCTCTTCAGCGATATATATTTCTATTTTTCCTTTAGTTCTCGATTATTCACCGTGAATTCTCATGTTGGCATCTACAGAAAGTTTATCTATCTTTGTTCTATTTGAATCTGCTGCAAGCTCTCCGCATTTTTGTTGGAATGTTGGTATTCACAAATTTGGTTAGTAAAATATCAGTTTTCACAAATTTACATGCATGTTAGTAACTGTTCCTGATTTGCACACATCTACTTTACCTTTTTTGATAAATTTATCTTTTGGTACCAGCTTAAGCAGTCTTAACAAAAATTATGGTATCGCCTATTTTTATTTCAGAATCTCTGTTAAGATAGTTGTTCTTTTTTATATTCGAGAGTGTAATTAGCTGCTCCTGCTGCCCGCTTTACTTGAGAAATTCTTTCATAAGTAAATTTCTGTTTTCACATTCTATAGAACTGAACTAGCATATTCTCCTTCATATAGTTCAAATGAAAATTGGATGTTTCAGGCGTTGATGCACTGTATTTGTAGTGGCGAGATTTTTCTGTTAGACACAAAGTTAGTATAGACATGAAATGTTTGGGATATCTTATTAGTGGCATAGGGATTGATTATGGGATTTCACAGTGAGGATGCTCTTCTGATTTGATGAACTGTTGTAGAATCCAGGGCTGTTGGGATGCATATTGCTTCTGTTTTCTTAGCATTCTTGTGGCTATTGTTGTATCTAATTCTATGTTGATCGGCGAATGAAGAGATGATAATTTTAGGCTGATGAATAAAATATGTAACAGCTTTCACCTTTTGTGAAGATAGTATACCAACTGGCACTATAAAATTTTGTAGTCATGTATTTTTTGTAGTTAAATATGCTTTGTCAGTTATTGTGACGACGCAAAGAGTCATCATTCGTTTCTAACCAATTTTATGCTTTCGAGGCCTTGAAAATCTCATTTAGAGCCGTCTCGATTTGCGTGTGCAATCGGGGCGCGTAGCCAGAAAGCTTAAATGTGAAAAATGCTTAGTTTTTGATGTTAAATGAATAACTTTGACATAGCTCAATATTTTGGACTAACGAATCCGAACCCGTGATTTGACGGCCCCTAAGGGTCCGTAGGAAAATGTGGGACTTGGGCATATGCCTGGAATCGAATTCCGAGGTCCCAATCCCGAGAAATAAATCTTTTAAAGAAAATTATTTTTCTAAAATTGTTAAGGAAAATTGAAATGATATTTGATTGAAACGTATTGGTATCAGGCCCATATTTTGATTCTGGCGCCTGATACAAGTCTTATATATATGATAAGATATTTCTGTAAAATTTTGTTGAAAACGGACGTCGTGTGACGTGATCCGGACCTTAATTGGAAAATGTGATATTCAAAAGAGTTTTGAGAAATTTCAGTGATCTTGAGATTTTACTCGATGTTCGTGATGTTATCTTGGTAATTTGATTACACGAATATGTTCGTAGAATATTTTTGAAGTTGTGTGTATATTTGGGTTGGAGTTTCGAGAGCTCGGATGAGTTTCGGGTAGGTTCCGGGATGCCTTTGAATCCTCTTGTGCAGTCCGCAAGAAATCACGTGCGACCACTGAGGAGCCAGCACAGCCACGGTCGCCCTTTTGCGGTTTGTGGTGGAGGTTGTGAGGCCGCGGTTGCCTTTGTGCGGTCCGCGGTGGAGTTTATGCGGCCGCAATCGCCTTTGTGTGGTCTGCGGTGGAGGCAGCGCGGCCGGGGTAGCCTTTGTGCGATCCGCGGTGGGTGTTGAACTGCAGGTCTTCAGATTAGCTTGTGCGGCCACAGTCTATTAAGTGTGGTCCGCACAAGGGGTCTACCAGGGGTATAATGAGATTTTCAGTTATGTTTTATTTTTTCAAACCCTAGAACATAAGAGGCGATTTTTCAAGAAACCTTTCTTATCCAAATCAATTGTAAGTCATTTTTAACTAGTTTTCTTCAATCAATAACGACTTTTAATATGATTTTAACTTAAAATCAAGAGTTTTCAAGGAGAAACTGGGTGTTTTGGGTAGAACCTAGGTTTTTGACCACGCAGGCCCAGGGGTGATTTTTAACTTTTTGGGCAAAACTTTGAAAAAAATATTTTCATGCATTGGGGTTGGTTCATTTAGCGTTTATTGGTGTAAAAAAGTGATTTGTGATTAAATACGAACGAGTTTGTGGTGGAATCAAGGGGTAAAGCTACAATTGAGACTTAGTGGTGTTCAAGGCATTGAGGTAAGTGTTCGGTCTAACCTTAGCTTGAGGGATTAGGAGTTGAGTCATATGTCTATTGCTCCTTATTGAGTACGACGTATAGGCATGGTGACAAGTATCTATACGTTAGTGTCAAGCATAACCGTGAGTCTTAAATTGAAAGTTGTTGTATTCTTAAATGACATCACTTACGCGTCAACTAGTGATCTACCATATCTAGCAAAGATTTATTTATCCTCTTAGATCTTATTTATGATTGAGCATCTTCATTAATCAAACTGAGTTAAGGTTGGTTATAGCTGATTCTCCCTTGCCGGAATGATTGTTTCTATATTGTTGTTCCCTTGCCGGGAAGTTATTATATTGTTTTATTCCGTGGCGGGGATATCTTGTGAGTATGTGATACCATGAAATGGGAGAGGGTGATACGCCTACCACGAGATATAATGAAATGAAAGCGGGTGATACGCCTACCACGAGATATGATGAAATGGGATCAGGTGGTACGCCTACCACGAGATACAATAAAATGGGAGCGGATGGTATACCTACCATGAGATATGATGAAATGGGATCGGGTGGTACGCCTACCACGAGATATGATGAAATGAGAGCGGGTGGTACGCCTACCACAACATATGAGAAATGGGATCGGGTTGCACGCCTGCAACAAGTTTGAAACTGAAAATGAAAGTTGTCTTTACTTCTCTTTATCCGTGTTAGAAGTTAAATTACAGTTTTTCTTATTGTTCTTGATATTCTGTTTATCAGCCACCCCCGCACCATGTTCCCCTTCCCCAGCTTTAAGTGCTTATTACTTGTTTACTTTTCCGCCGTCTATTATATAACTATACAGGTTTATCTGTAGTCTGGTCCTAGCCTCGTCGCTACCTCACCATGGTTAGGCCAGATACTTACCAGCACATGGGATTGGCTGTGTTGATGCTACACTCTGCACTTATGTATAGATACCGGAGCAGCATTTTGGCAGCAGCATTAGTTCTGGAGCTAGCCTTCAGTCCATCGAGACTCCGAGGTAGCATTGCAGGCATCCGCGGCCTAACGTCTCCTCTATCTTATGTTTTATTCTATTATCTCATGTACTCGAGACAAATAATATTTTATTTCTTTCAAACGCTTGTATTTAGTACTCTTAGCAGTCCGTGAATGTTGTGAAACCAGGTGTTGGGTAGAGATTCTTATTGGTTCTCTGGACATTTGTTTCTATATTCATTTAAGACTTCCGCTAAATTTATTTTTCGCTATTCTTTAAATGTTTATTCATTGCTAAAATAATTTGTTAAAAGTGAATTAAAATGAAAAGGATTAATAGCTTCCAAGGTTTATCACTTGCCTATTTTCCACGAGTAGGCACCATCACGACTCCCCAAGGTAGGAACTTTTGGTCGTGATAAATTGGTATAAGAGCGCTAGGTTGCATAGGTCTCACAACTCACAAAAATCTCGGTAGAGTCTGAGGGATTGGTAAGAAGACGTTTGTATTTATCCCCCAGAGTCTATAGAGTTAGGAAAATTTCACACTTTTTATTTCCTGTCGTGCGGATCTGTTCGTCAATGCTAATTGGATTTCTAATTTGTTCTTTCGAAGATGGCGAGAACACGCCCTTCCTCATCTACCGCTCAACAGCCCATGCCCCCAGCAACAGCTTCTCCTAGGGGCAGAGGCTGAGGCCGTATTAGATGCCGAGGTAGGGGCACAGCTCAACCCCGAGTAGCAGCACCAGTACGGGAGCCTCAGGTTGATTTTGAGGATGAGGTTCCGATCCCAGCAGTTCTGGTGGGCCCAGCTTAGGTCCCAGAGGGGTTTATTGCTACCCTAGTTCTTCAGGACGCTCTAGTCCGATTGGTGGGCCTCATGGGGAGTTCACCCGAGAAGGTTGCTTCCTGTAGCACCAACCACTTCTCAGGCTGGAGGAGGGGCTCAGACTCCTGCTACTCGCACTCCTGAACAGGTAGCTCCCCAGATTGAGACTCTAGTGGTTCAGCCAGTTGGGGTAGTACAACTGGGTATGGTCACTCAGATCGGCAATGGAACGGCTATGTCCATCGATGCTTTGTGGAGGCTGGACAGGTTCACCAAGTTCTTCACTTCCACATTTAGCGGTTCACCTACTGAGGATCCCTAGGATTATCTGGATAGTTTTCACGAGGTTCTTCACTACATGGGTATTGTTGAGACCAATAGGGTTGATTTCCGCTTGTCTGGATCCGCCAAGACTTGGTGGAGAGATTATTGCTTAGAGAGACCAGCAGGATCGCCAGCCTTGTCATGGGAGTAGTTCACAGTGTTGTTTCTGGAGAAATTTCTCCTAGTTAGAGAGGCCTATCAGAGGCAGTTTGAGTGCCTCCAGTAGGGTTCCATGATAGTCACCAAGTGTGAGACCAGGTTTATTGACTTAGCTCACCATGCCCTTATTATACTCCATACTTAAAGGGAGAGAGTGAGACGGTTTATTGATGGACTCATTCAGTCAGGCAGATTCCCTTTCTTCAATAATAAAGATCTACTTATTTATATTTCAGAAAAGAGACCCCATCAGTCAGGCAGATTCAGTGGTGCCTCGTCTGGAGGCAGAGTTTTGTATGACAGGGATCATCCTTCTAGACCCTTCCAGTAAGCACTCCAGCTTTTTCACAGTGCTTCAGGTAGCCATGGTCCTTAGATTAAGTATATCTCGATCAGCAGTCCTTCAGTGCACCACCGACACCTATCACACTACTGCTTCAGAGTTTCCAAGGCTGTCAGCCGATGGCTTATTTTACTTGTGGTGACACGAGGCACATTTCTAGATATTGCCCTCGGGCTTCGAGCAGTTCTCGGCAGCATGGTTCTCGTGCTATGGTACTGTCACACCTTCTTTTTACATACCACCCCTAGAAGGATAGTATATAAGGGAGTTTCCACTTAAAGTGTTCGAAATGGGATTATTTATTTATCAGAGTCGCCACTTGGGATAGGTTTGGCTTTTAGGTGTCAAGTAACCAATTTAATTTGAATCCAAAATCGAGGAAATTTTCGACTTTCCAAATGAAGTCTGCAAACCAGAAATTCTGACTAAGGAACTCTATTGACCCGAGGGAAGGTGTTAGGTACCCTCGGATCCCGTGGTTCTAGCACGGTCGCTTAATCTATCATGTTGGCCTAATATCTGATTTTAAAGCATGTTTATCCAATAGTGCAATTTCAAATTACTTATAGCTTTTAATTGAATTTTTATGGAAGATTGAATGTCGTTTAAAACGTGTTTTTGGATCACGTCACATGAAATGCACCCGGATCCGAAACACATTTTATTCAACATTTTAGGATTTGGATTTGGCTCACATGAAATGCACAACCAAATTTAGGAAGGTTAATTATTAGAGGACGCACCTAAAGCGACTAACGCGTTGTTAACTTTGTGGGAGACCATGAAAATTTTCTAAATGGCACGTCCCGAGTTCTAAGGATTTTAAAGATATAATTAATGAGAGCCACACAATTTTGCGAATTTTGTTTGGCGCGGTGCACCTAAGTTTATTTTTAAAAGGACACCCTAAAGATGAACTAATATTATCTATTAAGGATTTTCTCTAATAAACTTAATTAATTAGAACTATGAATTCACTACTATTAAAAGCATTAAAAGAATTCATGCCTCAAGATCAAGTCGAAACTTAAACAAGTGGATCTTCATTATTGAAGACCCCTAAATTTAAGTTTGCTACTTGACTTGAATGGCTCAAAGCATGCATTACAAATTCAAACCAAATAACCTTAATATGAAGTCGAGCCTTCAGCCTTTTTGGGCTTCGAAGTAAACCCATTAAGATGGAAAATACGGTTAACTTTATTGAGAAGTTGTCCAATTGTTGCGCCTTTGCACAAGCCCAAATCGAAGGCAAGCTATAAATTGGGATTCAAGATTTAATCCCAGCACAGTCCCCCACATAGCATACGTGAACCAATTCAAAAGGGCTAGTAATACTGGACTTCTTATTATGTAACCAGGCCCAAATCTGGTTTACACAAAAAGATTGTCATGTTGGGCTCATGAATGAGCCCAAGCTCGATGCTGGTTTTTGTTTGGATATTGAAATACTGATTTTTGATCACAACTGCACTTGACAACCTACAATTGTTTGAAATTAAAAACTCATGTACATGTTAACTTGTTTGCATACTGATAATTCTGGAATTTTGACAGCCTTTTAACTTCGATTAATACACCTTAAAATAAACTTAGTACGACTCGTGAACTTCTAAACTAACATATAATACAATATAAATCTAAAATACCCTACTATTTTGAATTAAAAATGAACTAATTTTAATTTCACCTATTCAGCAGGTACATGGTGAGCAATTTAGAACAATTAACATATTTGAGCTACAGGATACGTCCGGTTTCATCACAATATAAGTGTACATATTGTTCCTGGATTTGGTTTCTACTTGATACTTGTTCTTAATTAACTCCCAAATTCACATGAGAGCAAACTAGAATTAACCATACTATAGCTAACATTGTTAACACAATACTTATATAGTTCTGAAACCCAAACAGTCCGACAGTCCATTTATTTACACATGACTGTATTGTTCAAATAAACACAAATTGCCAAATATCTAAACTAAGTAAAAAAACGGGAAATTCAAGAGAATAACAAGTAATAAATCATCATTCATCATCAAATATGGTCATACATGTTGATCTAATCTTCACACATCATTTGAGGCCAAAAATATACCTGGAATTTGAATGGAAAATAGAAAACGAGTAAGCTAGGCAGCAGCAATAGACACCAGCAGTAAAACCAATTTAAAGCCCAGGAAATGATATCGAATAACCACATATATAATTTTATGCAGATAAACACTAGTAAATAACCCAAAACCAGCATGAATAAACCAGATTCAACTCAAAAATAACCTCGGGAATCTCTGAAACCTCAGCTACGAGGGTCACCAGGAGAACTTAAGCCATTTTCGACTGTAGATAAACTGAAGATTAAACTGAGAACTTGGAACTTCAAAATAACCCTAAAGGTTCAATGGAATAGTGATTTCTGGAGTTTTCGTTACCTCAAGTTTTTTTTAGAACTTTTTAGTGTTTTTAAATGCTTTTTTAACCTCTAAAATCTGACTAGCAAGGCAAGTACCTGATGCCTTTATAGGCAATTAGGTAGGGAAAACTTCAGAAGTTATTTCACCCCTTAGGTACCTTTTACAATTCTGGTTTAGCTCAGATGCCCTCCATTTATTGACTCACTTTCCAAGTTAACTACCTAAGGGTTTGAAATTCACCTAAAACCCCTACTAGAACCTTTCTATTTCAGTTACGCAAAGATTCCCTAAGTTGAACACCATAAACTACCCTCAAGTGTCCTATTAATACTTTCTACCTCCCTTCCCTTTAATCCCTTCTAGACTAGCAGATTAAATTTTGAAACTTTAACAAGCAAGTAAAATTCCAAACGGATCAATCAATGCAAAAAATTTGTCACATGAATTAGACACACACACACTTATAAGATTACCTAATTGATAATTTAACAACCTAAACCTGAATTGAACAACAGACTACTGGACCTAATTTAGACTCAAGGATTACACATAGAAATCACTTAAACAGAAGAGATCAATATAATTTGATCAAAACTAATTAAGCTCAGGTATTTAACATGGACATCAACTCAGCATAAAAGGACTAATACTGATCAGATTCAGGAATTAACAAATAAAATTCCATCAACACTAAACCTAATTTTAAATTTAGGTTGCCCAGAAATATTAGAATCACCAATATACTTAACCCAATCTTATTTTTGAACTCAGAAATTAAACCAAACTACAGAAAGAGATGAGAAAAAAAAGAAATTCAAAAAGACTAGAAAACTTAACTTAATCTCTTCGACTCGGACCCTGAATTTGTAATGGAAACCTTCATGCAATGTTTTTAGGTCAGAGCTTTGAGATGATGTTCGAGCCGCTCGGATGTGATTCGAGAGAAGCTACGCACAGGTTTTTCATGAGGGAAGTGATGGAATCATTTTGGGGTCAATTTGGAGTGGTTTGGAGGTGGAGAGATTCTGGCAGATTTTTAATTTGATATTCACGAAGTTTGGTGCAGATTCAAGGGAAAGGACCTATGGATTTGGGCAGAGGGAGGTCCGGTGGCCATGGTGTGTTATTTTGAGATCATATGGCATCGGCGACGCCGTGCACGGCAGAGCAGCCGATGTTTCAACTGAAGATTCCACAGGATGGGTTAATGTTCGAGGGATAAAATTTGGAGATTTAGAAAGAGAAAGTTGAGGATAGTGGGTGGTGTTATTTTGAGAGTATTTGGACAGTCGCCACCGACAGAGGCGATTTTTGGCCGGCAGCTTACGGTGTGGTACGGTGGTTCTAGGGTTTGTATATTGAGGGTTATCTGAGAGACGGAAAAGGGGTGGGGGGGGGAGGGGATAGGGGGCCTTCCGACATTTATGTACTAAATGGATGGGGCTTCAGGACCGTCAGATCAGATAACCTCGACGGTCGATTGCTTTGATCCAAATGGCATCGTGTGACTAACAAAAGGGCTGGACCGGGTTGGGTTAATTATTTGGCTGGTTCAGGGGGTTTAATAACTGGGCTAGGGCAAATTTTGGCCTAAATTGGGCATTTTATTTAAGGAACTTAAAATTCTCTTTAATTTCCTTTTCCTTTTTCTTTGAAAAATTAAATCAAACTAAAATTAAATTAACCTACTTAATAATATTATGCTCCAATTAATAATTAACTCAAATAATTAAATGCCAAATTAAAAGAAAAAATAACCAAATTCAAAGCTAAAAACCAAGCGAAATAGATTAACTTTTTTTTGATTTTTGTATTTTTGTAAAACCCTAATTACTAATTAATCTAAAATATGTAAAATTAAATCCTAAATGCGAATGCAATATTTTGTATTTTTTACGAAAGAAAAATATTAGAAATGCACACAAAAAATGTAAACAAACATGAAAATTATGCAACTTATCCTAAAAATCAAATAACTAAAAGGAAAGAAATCCTAAATCTAAGAATTTTGTAGGAGTAATTAATGCGAGGAAAAAATCACTGCTCACAGCTGCCCCTCTTTGCACGGAAACACGAATGGTCTTCGTGCAAATATAAATCAGCGGACACGAGCGATTTTTGCCCGTTTAAGTACTCCATGAGAAGCATTTTGAAAAGTTTGACCGCACCCTGCTTCATAGGTTGCCTACATATCCTCGGCTAAAGAGGAATCAGGTCAGTGTAGTTCAGGAGCATTTGGAAGCTGGGACTACCGAAGTTGTGCTTTCACTACTGATGCTACTGCTACTTCTTGTTGACCTCCTTATTACAACAAAGGAAAATCAAAAGCTAAGCTAGCTATGTATCAACTATGAGTTACAAGATTCCTATCTATAAATCTCGTGGAGCTTGATCTTGAGTGTTAGCTGCTTTTGCTCTGGACTGCGATCTGTATCTTGATGCTCGTAAGCTGTAGGTGCTGGTTCTTTCTTCAACATTTGAGTAGAGCGGGACATGCCAAACTTGTGATTTTGAATAAAATTTGAGCAGTCCCCATCTTTCTTTCTTCAATCACTCTGAATTTGTTTCTTTTGTTCTTTTGTTCTTTTCTTTATTATGGATTGAGATTCGCTATTCCAATCATCTCGAATCATGTGCCTTGAGGTAAAAAGTTGTTCGGACACCAAAAACAAACAAACGAACAAAATTTTCTGCCCCAGTTTTCACTAGGAAATTTTGTGACTTATTTGCAAAACAAGTCTAAGCTATTTCTTTATTAAAGTAGTACAAGCCGGGATTGTGTATCCTTGGAGATAGGGAATGAAACCCGAAATTGGAGAGATTACCAGGTTATGCTGGCAAGTTGACCGGGTTATGCTGGAAAAGAAAAAAGGGTCTTCGGATTATGTCAGGATTTGAAAGAAAAGAGTTCCTGCTGGGAAAAGGGGAAATCTACAAGTTATGCTTGGATGAGAAGAAAAGAGTTCCCGGGTTATGCCAGGAGGGATCCACGGGTTATGCCGGGATGAGAGAAAAAGATTCATGTGTTATGCACAGGGGAATCCACGGGTTATGCTGGGATAAAGTGAAAAAGAATCATGGGTTATGCTAGAGGGATCCATGGGTTATGTCGGGATAGGAAGGAAAAAGGGCTCCTGGATTATGCCAGAGCGATCCACGGGTTATGCCGGGATGAAGGAAAAGAGCTCCTAGGTTATTCCAGGGCGATCCACGGGTTATCCCGGGATAGAAAGGAAAAAGGCTCCTCTGTTACGCCAGGGCGATCCACGGGTTATGCCGGAATGAGAAGAAAAAAAGGGTCCTGGGTTATGTCAGGGCGGTCCACGGGTTATGTCGGGATAGGAAGAAAAGTCTCCTGGGTTAAGCCAGGGCGATTCACAGGTTATGCTGAGATGAGAAAAAAAATGAGCTCCTAGGTTATGCCAGGGAGATCCACGGGTTATGCCGGGATGAGAAGGAAAAAACTCCTGGGTTATGACAGGGCGATCTACGGGTTATGAAGGGATAGGAAGAAAAAAGGCTCCTAGTTTATGCTAGGGCGAAAAGGGAAAATAGGGGATCTGCTAGGAATAGACGAAAAATGACCCTCGGGTTATGCCGGGGAAGGAAAGAAAAGATCAGGTTATGCTGGGGATAAAGGAAAAAGATCCTCAGGTTATGCTGGGGATAAAGGAAAAAGATCCTCAGGTTATGCTGGGGATAAAAGGAAAAGATTCTCGGGTTATGTCGGAAATGAAAGAAAAGATCATCAGGTTATGCTGGGGATAAAAGGAAAATGACCCTCGGGTTATGCCGGGAAGGTCCACAGGTTATGCTAGGGACAACTAAGTTATGTGGTCCTAGGTTTGGAAGGACGGAGTTAGGGATTGGAGGCCTTATGCTACCATGACTGTTGTGCTTTTCCTTTTATTCTTTCATTTTTATTAAACTGTATGAAAGGATTTTGGATAGAACTTCCCTTTTTAAGCTGATTATTGTTGCGAAGCTATTCTTAGCTCATGTTTGTTCCTTTTTGGTTGTATCTGCTATTTTCCTAGTTGCTTTGGATTGCACCTGTTTCAAATTTTCAAACAAAGCAAGATTGTTAGTATGAAACAGTGGTTGGTTTTGTGGCCTTGATTACTTGATCTCGGCCCTGCTTCTGTTGAAAAAACCTCTAACTTTCTATATTTTGCCTTGTTGGTTTGTCGGTAGAACTCAACTTTCAGATTTATTTCGCCTTCGTGGGCCTTTCACTTTTGATTTCTTTATCCCAACTTCTATTTCAGAATATTTGGGTACCTTGGCCTTTCGAAATTTTTCCGAGACAATTAGCCCAACGGGACTTAAACCTTTAACTTCATTTTTCCTTCGTGGGCCTTTGACTTTGATTTCCTTTCTTCAGCCAGTTCTGCTTTCGATGCATCAGCCGTCATGGCTAGTCTGGATCGGCTAGATGCGCCCGCTGAGGCTGGGTATCCTTTTCTGGATTTTGTTAGGCATAGCCTTGTAAAACCAATATTGCCACCTTTTCTTGGTATTAGTTTCGGGAAGCATGGTTAAACCTAAAGAGATTCAAGGAAAAATAAACGAAGGCAAGAAAACAAATTCAAAGAGAAGCGTCTCTTTTGAGGAGAAGAGAAGAACTTATTTGGGGTGTGTGCTGACTTCAAATAGACATGACATGCTTCTTGGGATCAATTTAGAGAGAGGCTGCCTACGTATCCTTTCGGAATCAAGTCAGACGTAGTTCAGAAAACATTTTGTTTTGTTTTTGTTTTGTTTATTTTCTTTTGTTTTTATGTTTTGTTTTGTTTTTCTCTTTTCTTCCTCATTGTTTTTTTCAATTTTTTTCTTGTTTTTTTCCAATAGTACTTCCGGGTTCCAAAGAGGGTAATCAAGGAAGAGTAGCTGGCTCAAAGGGGTTTGCAAAAGGTTTGATAGTGTTTGGTTAACGAGAATGAAAGCCTTCGTCATCCCAACTGGACAGAGTCATTGTTACAGGGAGCCTAGACATAGAACCTTAATACGGAGTCTGCATTCACAGCTTCTTCAGGATCATCTCCTTTGATGTCGCCCAAATATAATGCTCTTTTCGGCAATATCTTTCTGATGATGTGTGGGCCTTTCGAATTAGGAGCGAATTTTCCTTTTTCATCTTGATGATGTGGAAGAATACGCCTTAACACAAGTTGTCCCACATCACAATTCCTAGGGCGTACTTTCTTGTTGTAAGCCCGGGCCATTCATTGTTGATACAATCGCCCGTGGCCGACCACGACCATTCATTTTTCATTAATTAAGGTCATCTATTCCAGTTGAGTCTTGATCCACTCAGTGTCTTCAATCTGAGCTTCAACGATGATCCAGAGAGTCGAGATTTCCATCTCCCCAGGTATGACTTCCTTAGTTCCGTAGACCAAAAGGTAAGGGGTTGCTCCTATTGATGTGCGCACTGTGGTGCAATACTCCAATAATGCGATAAGTTAATTTTCATGCCATTGCCTTGAGCTTTGAATCATCTTTCTCAAAATCTTCTTGATGTTTTTGTTTGCTGCTTCGACGACACCATAGGCTTTGCGCCGGTAGGGTGTAAAGTTCCTATGCGTTATTTTGAACTGTTAGCATATCTCTCCCATCAATCAGCTATTCAAATTTGCAACGTTATCCGTGATGATAGTTGCTCGGATGCCAAAACGTCAAATGAGATTGGAATGCACAATATCCACCACGACTTTCTTGGTAACCAATTTAAGAGTGATGGCTTCAACCCATTTTGTAAAGTAATCAATGGAAACTTGTATGAATCTGTGCCCATTTGAGGCTTTTAGCTCGATTGGCCCAATAACATCCATGCCCCAAGCTACGAATGGCCAAGGTGCTGACATATGATGCAGTACTGTGGAGGTGCATGAATCAAATCACCGTGCACCTGACACTGATGGCCTTTCAGGACAAAGTTAAAATAGTCCTTTTCCATGGTTATTCAATAACAGCCTGCTCGGATGATTTTCTTTGCTAGAGCATACCTATTCAGGTGTGGTCCGCAAACTCCTGCGTGTACTTCATGCATTATCCTTCTGGCCTCTTCGGCATCAACACATCTTAACATATTGAGGTACGAGGTTCTCTTGTACAAGATTTCACCACTTAGAAAGAAACCACTTGCCTTCCGTCGGATGGTCTCTTTCGGTCCCCAGTGGCTTGCTCGGGATATTTTTGGGTTTTTAGAAATATCTTGATATCATGGTACCATGGCTGGGTATTTGGTTCTGCTTCAGCCGTATTACAGTATCCATGTCTCTCCCTGATTTGGATTTCCAAGGGATCAATGTGGGCATTGTCTGGGTAGGGCAACATCGAGGCCAGAGTGGCAAGTGCATCGGCTAGTTCATTATGACAGCGAAGGATGTACTTGAACTCCATTGTCTTGAACCGCTTGCTAAGATCTTACACATGTTGCCTATAAGGAATAAGTTTGACATCTCGAGTTTCCCATTCTCCTTGAGTTTTCCTGATGATTAAGTCTGAATCCGTCTTGGTCGATTGCCATATTCATACCCATGATGTAGGCTTCATACTCTACTGTATTGTTCATGTAGAAGAACTGAAGTTGAGCTGTGGCTGGATAGTGCTGACCGGTAGGTGAGATTAAGATTGCCCCAATTCCTACACCCTTTGCGTTTACTACTCCATCAAAGAACAACTTCCAGGTAGTGGTATCTTCAGATATTGCCTCCATTGAGTTCACCTCTTCATCTAGGAAATAAGTGTTCCAAGGTTGGTACTCATCATCAACCGAGTTATCGGCTAAATGATCCTCCAATGCCTGGGATTTCATTACTGTACGAGTGACATAGACTATGCCTCACATTGCCGTTATGGCAGCCTTATGTAGATGAGTCATGGGAGCTGCCGGCGAAGTCTCACGAGGACATATAATCCCATAGCCGCTTGGGCACTTTCCCATAGGCATAAGATGGGGAAGACACTATCAGGCTAAACCTTACCTTACTAATCCTATTGAGGCAAATAAAAAGCCTCACCTACTAGCATGCGTGTAATAAGAAAGAACTAGCTAAAACTAGGTACTCTCTGATCATCACAGAGTTTATAACATACTCTGTGATGATATTAAACAGAACTATACTATTGTGATGGTAAAACAAAAATATATAGAAATCACAGTGATGGTCTTTCTTCTTTGGAGTTGTGAAATCTTCAATTTGTAGACTCTTGTTCTCTTTATCGACCCTTTTCAAAATGTCTTCAAATTTCATTATTTTTTCTTTGAGCGATTTACTTTGTGGATGTTGTCTGAATGGACTGTTTTTGTTTTGTGTTTCTTATTGAGATTCTTCTATTGTTTGCATTTTTCGTTTACCCTGCCGTCCAAACTTTCATCTCTTGTATGCGACTTCTTGGTTTTTCCGCTATGCATTGGTGATAAATCAGTTTCCTTGCTGCCTCTGCCCGGAATTGATTTACAATATCATCTTCCTCCCCTTCTTCATATATATATATATATATATATATATATATATATATATATATATATATATATATATATATATATATCTACCTACAAATATTGGATTTGGCATGTCATGATCAAAGCCTTGTGTCACCATAGTGTTTTCCTCCTGATTATTGACCAAGATTGCCTTGCATTGTTGTTGATCTATACTTTGCACTTTGATCCTTATTCTACTCAAACGATCAATGCTGCCAGGAATAACATTTAAATTTTGTACAGGATTTAGACTTACCATCGTATCCAGAAGCTGTCTCTCCTCTACTGAAATAGTTGTGGTGGTAGTCACAATCTGCTGCTGTCCAGTTTTTTGTGTTACTGTTGCTCCTCGATCATCAGTAAGAATTGTATCTAAAGGTTCTATATCAGGTTGCTGCTGCTGTAAACTAGATGGGCATGCTACTGTATTTTAGCTTGCATTAGGATCATTTTTTGTCACAGCTTGGAGCTACCCAAATTTTTGTGTTGGAGTGATTTCAGTAGCTTATTGCTGTTGTTTGGACTATGTCATAGAACTGTGAGCTAAATTTCCATCTCCTGCATTTTGAGTTACAGTAGTTGTTGTAGCAACATCGTGCATTTTTCAACAGTGCTGCGATTGTTCAATAGCTGCTTGTGCTTCTGCTATTTGTTCCTCCACAGATGTCACAGCTGGTATGATAGCATTACTCTGCTGCTGCTCTCAAAGCCTTGCTACATTTTTCAGTAGAGAAACACCTGCTGATCTTGGTCCAACCTGCTGCTTTCCAGCTTGAGGCACAAAAGCTGGTGCTTTTGCATTAAACTTTTTATTAGAATTTATCTTTGTGGAGCTGCCAGTTTTAGGTACTATTGACATCACTTCCTCATCCCTACTACACCTCTCACCTTCATCCAAAGAATCCTCTGCAAAACCAATGCCCAAATCTTCTTCATCTTCATATTCATGTTGGTTCGCCCATAGTTTAGAGTTAATTGCCATCTCCCTCCGATTTGCTTTAATTATTTCATTATTATTTCCTGTGGATAACACCATGTGCTCATGATCACCACCATGTTCACCATACGACTCTAATGATTGTGATGGTACATCAAAGACGGAAGTATTCAATGTGACTATAGGTTGTTTAACCACATTAGGATTGACCATCATTGCAATCTGAGCTTCTTTAAATAATTTGGTCTACATGCGGAGTTGAAAAATGTAAAGTTGGAATATTGACCTATGTGCATTGCCCAGTTTCTCCTTCTCCACATTTTTCTTTGAGGCATTTGGTCGAGCATCGAAATCTTTAACCAAATTACCATTGTCCTGAACTTCGTTGTCACTGTTGAGACATGGTACTAATTCTTTGGATATCATATTACAACCTAAACCATCTACATCACCTCCTGAATCCCCATCGGTTGCAAGAATCTCGAAGGGATTTGCTTTGGACACGATGTCAGTGTCTTTTGGTCGAACACCTTGGGCCTGTTGTTTTGTTGACAACCCCTTCTTTGTGGGAGATTTTCTGTAGGTTATCTCCTTCCATTCTTCTCTTTTTTTTGTTTTGATATTTGCTTGTACCATCAATCTTTCGATTACCATCCTTATCTTCCAACAACTCACCCTTATTTCCTTTTTCTTCAGCTCCAAAACCCTGGTTTCACCAGAATTGCAGACCCCTGGTACTGCAGTTTGCCTAGAAAATTTACTGCCTAGATTATGAATCCCTTCTTCAGTTAAGGCATGCGGAACCTTACCATAATTTCCCATATCACCTTGATCACCACCTACCTTAGTAACTACTTGAGCAGCCTCACCATCTCGATCAACTACTTGTGTAACATTCACAGCATGACCACTTTTTGTAACCTTAGCAATGGCAGGTTCTACACCCCTGCATCAGTTGACAAAATAGCTCCTGATTTTGCCTTTTCAATTTGTGCATTAGCAATAGCTTGATTAGTTGCAGCCTGCAAATCACCAGTATAAACCTTGACATTTTGAGCATTGCCATTAGTTAATACCACATTATTTTCCAGTTGTTGACTCTAAGAGACTTGTTCAACTATTGCCAATTCCTTAACAATTTCTACAGCTGCCTCTACACGATTAACAACATCCTTTTAGCCCGTGCCTGTTGACATTATTTTTGCAGCAGTAGCCAACTTGTCGTAGGCTTCAACAATTGGATTCACAGAATTGGATATCCTGGCTAAAGAAGTTCTAGCAGGAACATCACGTGAAAGTTTAGGTGGACCTTTATCAATCTTTGTACCATCACCAAAAGTGAGATCTGCCCATGCTTGATTCTGAATTCATTCGATTTGTACAGCCTGTTGAAGAGCACCAGCCTCCCTTGCACCAACAATATCCACACCATCCACTGTAGGCATAACCCCTTCATGATCATGCCCTTTATGAACCTGTGAAACATCACCAACAGTGTTACGATTAACAACTCAATTTGTTACATTCTCTTTGTTCTGAATAACATTTTGTTTTTCTCTTTAAATTTGTGAAATTTGATGCTCGACCAATCTTTCCTTTGCTGCATCACCATCCAAATGCCCAACTCGTTTTGCATTTAGATAGGCTCTAGCATCACCTTATAATTTATCCATAACACCCAGTCCTTCCCTTTCATCAACAACTTCAACATCTCCTTGACTATTCTCAGTCCTCCAACAACATGATCGTTCATCATGTCCCTAGCGTTTACAACATGTACAGAATTATGGGAGGTTATCATATTTAATCTCCTCATTATATTCCACTAACTTCGCAGACTTATAATCAACAATCTGAATCTTGACTTTCTTGGGATGCTTGTCTAATAGATCAAGTAAAACTTTTACCCTTGCCGTGCTTGGTCGCGTTCTATCTTGGGTGGCTATGTCCACAGCTAAAGGCTTTCCAACAACTGAAGCTATGGACATCAAGGACTTCCTTGCAAAGATATTTGCAGGCAGATCTAGGAGTGAAATCCAAACAACAGCTTTAGATGTCTCTTATCTTGGATTAAATCAAATCACATATGGAAAAGTTCTAAAAAAGAACTCGTTACCCTTTGACATAACATAACTTGTTGATCTTGATAATACTTGAACAAAATCATCAAATAAATCAAGTCTTACCAGTACATGTCGAAATTCCAGTTGTCTAATATTACAATTACCTTTTATATCGAACTGTTTCGGTAGTATTTAACGCAGCTCCTGAAGCTCAGGTTTTCCATACGAAAATTTCAGTATGACTGCTTGATGAAGAACTTCTTCCATGGTTAATTCATTCACTTCATCTATGGTGAATTCTACAGTTGGTATCCCATACTCAAACAATACAGGGCATAGTTCCAGTTTTATGACTTTTGCTGCAGATTGTTTCCCAACAAGCTATGATGCATATGACTGTTTGGAATTGCGATTTGTTTGATTTTATATGGTGTTTTCAATTGCCTCTCCCACATCCAAAGGTTGGGGAGAGGTTGCAGCAGCTATGGATGCCCTCTACGTGAAGAAGACGCTAAAGAGAGAAAGTAGAGAGAAGAAAGAGCATTTTTCCCGTTATAATTGAGGCTATGTTCAGCAAAGTATACTTGGCCTCATAGCTGGTGAATTTCTTTCTCAGGTAGTCTATTTTGTGCTCTTTCTTTCCAGTGATATCATGTTGCTCGAGAACGCAACCAAATCAGTTTTCCAAGACTGTCAGGTACAGAAAAAGTGGACTCTCTGGCTCGGGTGGGACCAAGACCAGTGGGTTGGACAGATAATCCTTAATCCTATCAAAAGCCTCTTGACATTCCTCCGTCCATTTGATCGCTGCATCTTTCTTTAGCAATTTGAATATGGGTTCACATGTGAAAGTTAGCTGAGCGATGAACCGACTAATATAATTCAATCTTCCCAAGAAGCTCATTACATCCTTCTTTGTCATTGGAGGAGGTGAATCCCGAATAGACTTTATCTTTGTCGAATCTAACTCAATACCCCTTTGACTGGCTATAAATGCCAGAAGTTTTCCCCACGGGACTCTGAATGCGCATTTGGTTGGGTTCAATTTCAAATCATATCTGTGAAGCCATTCAAAGGACTTGCTTAAATCCAGCACATGGTCATCCTGAGTTTTGGACTTGATGATCACGTCATCCATATATACCTCTATTTCTTGATGATCGATATCATGGAAGATGGTAGTCATGGCTCTCATATAGGTTTCCCTAGCGTTCTTCAATCCGAAAGGCATGAACCTGTAGCAGTAGGTTCCCCAATGTGTGGTGAAGGCTATTTTCTCTGCATCCTCTTCATCCATCAACACTTGGTGATATCCTGCTTAACAGTCCACAAAACACTGTATCTCATGTTTGGCAAAATTATCAACAAGGATGTGTATATTGGGCAAGGGGAAGTTGTCTTTGGGACTTTCCTTGTTCAAATTTCGATAGTCCACGCATACTCGTGTTTTTCCATCTTTCTTTGGCGCTGGAACTACATTGGCCAGCCATGTGGTGCACAGGACCACTCGGATCTCTCTCGCCTCCAACTGTTTTGTTATCTCCTCTTTGATTTTAACAGTGATATCTATTTTAAATTTTTCTCTGCTTTTGTTGGACTGGAGGGCACTCGGAGTAGATAGGAAGCTTATGAACCACCAAATCAATGCTCAGTCCTGGCATACCATCGTATGACTAAGCAAACACGTCTTTGAATTCAAACAAGAGTTGGATCAATACGTCCGGGGTCTTCTCATTTGTGTGGATGCTTATTTTGGTTTCCCTGATTTCTTCAGGACCACCCAAGTTGACCGGCTTAGTATCATTCAAGTTTGGCTTAGGTTTATTCTCAAATTGTTCCAATTCTCGATTTATTTCCCTAATAGCCTCTTCTTCATCATACCGGTTCTTGGTTCATTATTTCACAATTAGACAGCATATTTAGATCTGGGCATGAAGTCCGCAAGAATGTCATGTCATCTAAAACCACACTATTGGAACTGAAAAGAAGAAATGAAAGAAAAAAATTGAAAAATCAGAAAGAATCAAGAAAAATGAAAGATGAAATATTGATTTCATTTCTTGGAATTTGAAGATAACAGGGTTTACATCTGGAAATTCAAAATACAAAAAAATATAGAAAAAATCCTAGTTACACCCTAGAATAACTCGCGATGCAGAAAAGGTGGCATGACAAGTCTACCGGGACTCACGGCTGATTGGGAATGGCGTAGCCTTCCAATTTTGCAGCTTGGCGTATGGTCCCATGTACAGCACCTCAGCGCTGCTCGAGCCTTCTCTTGGTTGAACTATGTGGTTTTTCTTGTCACCCCACATATTTCTTCAATTTCTTCGGCCATAAAGGCCTCATCTTCCTCTTCTTCACTGTACTTCGACTTTACATATGTCTTATACAAATGTGGCAGTGGTTGAGGAAAAACCCACCTATCACGCTTTCTGTCATTTGCCCAGGTTATATCATATGGCATTGGGTGGAAGCCTAATCTTAAGAACTTCTCAATGGTGGGCAAGGTAATTGGCTCAACTAGTCCTTGCATAAACATTCCAAGTCCCTTCCCCAGCTTAACTCCATGTCGTATCATCTCTTTAGCAACCATAATTGATGCATTGGAAAAGACGGGCTGGGGGTAGGGTTTTCCCTCTCCATACTGGTCAGCCACCACAACTTCAAAGGCCTGATAAACTATGTGATTGCTGCCTTCTCTGGCTTCGAGGCAAGGGACGGATGGATCCCGATAAATTGATTGTTCATCCTCCCCATGGACCACGATTTCAAGTCTTACCATCTGATGAAGAGTGGAAGGTACAACTCCTGCTGTGTGGATCCATGGCCTCCCCAAAAGGTAGTTGTAAGATGTATCCATGTCTAGCACTTGGAAGGATACCTCAAAATCCACTTGGCCAATAGTCAGAACTAAATTAATCTCTCCAGTTGTATCCCTTTTGATACCGTCGAAGGCTCGTACGCACACATTGTTGGGACAACTTCTTTCGATCCCGATTTCCATGCACTGCAGTGTTGAGAATTGGCATATATCCATCCCAGAACCTCTATCTGCCATGACCCTCTTCACATAGTATCCCTCACATTTGATAGTTAAGTGTAATGTTTTATTGTGAGCGGCCCCTTCTGGGGGAAAGCCATTTTTGCTGAATGAAATCTGATTGATACTGATAAATATTTCTGCCATTCTTTCTAGCTGTTTCACCGAAGTTTCAGCTGGCACGTATGCTTCATTGAGGGTCTTGATTAAAACCTTCCGATGTTCAGGGTACTTCCTCAATAATTATAGCATCGACACTTGTTTAGTATACTTTCGCAATTGATCAACCACCTTATAGTCTTCCATCTTCTTTTTCTTGAAGAAAGCTTCCGCTTCTTCGCACTTATAGGTTTCTTAGATGGGAAACGCCTTCTGGTGGCGTTGTTCACTTCTTCTATGTTGGAGTATTTCTCAACGGGGTGATATTCATGAAGCTCCCCCAGGATCTCTTCGCCTTTATACGTAACCATTATTTTTTGGTAATTCCATGGTACCGCAGTAGGATCTTTCATTGGCTTATGTGGTGCGCGTCCAATAACCACAGGCTCGTTCGGCCTCGATGGCATAATTTTCCCCCTCACCACATAAGCTCCCTTGGGTATGTACATCTGGGATCCTCTTCTCAATTCAAATCTCTTTGGAGGACTCAAAGTCAACGGCTTTTCTTCACGGCCTTGTGGGACATAGAGAACACCACTTTTGGGAGGCATTGCCCATGTTCCTGCTTCAAATTTATTTTCTAATTTTGAGTGGGTGTCATTGGTTTTATTTTTCCCCTTTATCTTTATTCTAGGCTATTTCTGGCTTTCTCTCAGCATTAGCAATGGAAATTATGGCCTTTAGTGCCGGATCAAATTCTTTGTCTTCACAAAACATTCCAATTACCAGCCCATTGTTGTGGGCTGTCAATAGGTTATTAGTCACGCTGGGGACATCTTCATCCCTTAGAACTATCTTTCCTTATTTTATCAAGTCTTCCACGGCTCTTTTCAAAGTCCAACAGTTTTTTGTATCATGCCCCTCAACTCCTTAGTTATATGCGCATTGGACGCCCTGCTGAGAGGAAAGTGATTCTCGGTTTTGTCTGTTTGGAGGTACGGGCTGCAGCATACCAATTTTGACAAGTTTTGGAAACAGACAGAACTAGGACTCCCTAATTGGTGTAAATTTTTGCCTTCTGGGTGGTTCTCGAGGATGGAAGTTATTCTGGGGAGCAGTGAGGCTATAGTGGTTTTGGTGTGGAGGCTGATTTCTTGGGAATGGAGCTTGGTTTCTATTGTCCTGTTGCTATGGTCGTGTAAAAGGTTGAGCGTTCAAGACCGCATATGGTTTAGGAGCTTAAGGCGTGTCCTGGTGAGGGTAATAATGTTGAGGGGTTATTTCTGAGAACATGGGTCTAGGAGCACGATATTTTCTTATACCTGATGCTGCAATAGATATTTCTTCTTTCTTCTTGCCCTTTGTATCTCCTCCAGACCCGGCCTGGATGGCTTGGGAGGTTGCTCTATAGCGAACTGACTTAGAATTTTGCCTGTTTTCAATCCATTTTCCACCATTTCTTCGATCTTGACAGTTTCCGCAAAAGGTTTACCCATAGCTGACATCATATCTGGAAGTAATCAACTTCCTGAGCTTGGAGAAACACTGTGACCATTTCGACCTCATCCATTGGAGGCTTTACCCTTGACTCCTGTTCATGCCATTTGATTGCATACTCCCTAAAATTATCAGAGGACTTCTTTTTAAGATTTGTCAACGAGTTCCGATCTGGAGCAATGTCTGTATTGTACTGTAACTGTATAACAAAGTCTCTCGTGAGGTCGTCCTAGATGTGCCATCGAGAGATGTCCTGATCCATGTACCATTCCGAGGTGATACCCACCAAACTTTCCCCAAAGTAAGCCATGAGAAATTCTTCTTTTCTTCCAACTCCGCGCAATTGATCACAGTATTTCTTAAGTTGAGCAATAGGATCAGCATGCCCATCGTATTTTTCAAACTTCAGAGATTTTAATCCCATAGGCAAATGCACCTGAGGGAACATGCATAGATCAGTATATGAAACACTCTTCTACCCACTCAGACCCTGCATGTTTTTGAGGCTCTGTTCCAGGCTTCTCATCCTTTTTTCCATTTCTTCCTATTCAGGAGTTTTGGGAGTTCTTTCCTGTCCTGTTATGAACTCAAATAGAGATGGCTGAGGATAAATATAGGTGGGGAACTGAAGAGGCTCCATTTGGTAAGTGGGTGTTGGGAATGTAAAGGCCGAAGGATCAAAAGTGGCTTTAGGCAGCGCAAGCTATGTTTTGGCCGAGCATGGGGGAGCAGTAAAGATATTGGGGACTGTTCCAGATGAGAATACCTGGGGGCGGACCTTAGAAGGTGTTCCTGCGAAATGAGCCGGTATGGTGGGCTGTCCCAGTAAGGTATTTGGATGACTACTGGGAATATTGGAGGTTCCCCCTGATATAGGGAAAAGTTCGGGTAGTCCAGGGATGACACTTGGAGACTCCCTTTCATTCGTCAATGCATCCCACATCTCTATAAACCAAAGATGTAGGATCCTGTCTTCCTCAGCTGCTGTAGATTTTGAGGCCGGCATGCCTGAATTGGGCTATCTTCTGAGATGGGAATTGCTAGCAAGGTCATTTCCGAAAACATTTATGTGCTACCCTTTGATCTAGTAGGGATGTGAATCCAGTTTACCACGAAAAACCAATCACCATTTCTATAAAACCTTGATTGGAATGTGACATGAACAAACGATTAGTTTGAGAAAAATAGTAGATAGGTAATCACACGTTAGGGTGTGATGCATCTATTTAGTTAAATGGGTTTCTACATGTTTTGCAATGATTGCATGCGACATCCCAGATTTCCTCATCCATTTGATTTCCACTCTCGTTTCTTTTCTTTTCTTTCATTCTTGACTTTGTTTTTACCATCGTTTCTTTCTCTCGGTTTTCTTATTTTCTCTTTCTTTCTTTTCTTTTCCACTCTTGTTTTCTTTTGTTTTCTTACCACTCTTTCCTTTTCTTTTCTCTTAGGATTACGGTTGAATCCTATGGAGATTGCCTATGTATCATGACCCCGCATGAATTAGATCAAGCATAGTTCGTGAAAAATAAATGTCAATAGAAGCAAAATGTTTTGGGATTTTCGATTTTCATAGATAGCAAATACTTTGATTACAAAGACTCAAAACTGGTAGATTAAAATAGCTAACATGCGAGGATGAAAACAATAAATACAGACTCCAAAGTCACTATCCTACTTCAAAAGAAAATACAGACTCAAACAACTGACAGACTTTAGTGGAAAAGGAAATACAGACTCAAATGAAAATCATGAATACATTAAAGCTCCCGGTGCACGTGTGACATCTTTGGGTGTTGCCACGAGCCTATATGCAATATCCCTTTGAAGTCAATCCAAGTGACTCACTATCTGTTTAACAAATATCATCACTGCCGCAGAAAAGGTGGTGCGAGTCATGTTCTCACATACTTGGCATTTCCTAGTAATGTAGTGAGCAATGGTTAGGATCCTATCTCTTATTCTACCTTTTTCTTGAAGCAACCGACCTATCTATTGGGCCCTGGCCCCTAAAGTCTGCTCGGTTATCTGGTTTTGTTCCTGATTTCGCTGCAAATCCATTTCTAATTGTGCCAATGCCATGTAGCAATTCTCTCTTTCAACATTGAATTCTTTCGCATGTTTGATCATTTTGTTCTCTATGGCGATGACCCTTTTCTTTAATCCTGTGACCTCATTATCATACTCTTCTTTCAACTGCTTAACCAGGCGTTCTCGTTCCTCCGCATTTTTAGCCAATTGCTTTCAAACCCCAGCTAATTCTTTTTCTGCTTTATTGAGGTTAACATTATAGTCATTTACTTTTTGCCTCAGATTATCTATAAGCTTTGCATATTTGGCACTCATGACGGGATCTTCGGCTGCTATCTTTATCTTTTGAATTTGGGCTCGTAAGGCTTCATTTTCTTTGGCTAATTTCTTCTTTTCACCTTTATCGACTAGGGCTTGAAAGCTGCTTTCAAATTGAAGGTCGCAGACCTTCTTTTCCAACTCTCCTATTTTGGCCCTGTATTCATTCTCCTTTGCTAACCTGGCCCACTGTTCTTGTGACGATTCAACAAAATCCTGGAGGTGAAGTCTTTTGGCAGGCCTCCCAACTGCAATTTCCCTTATGTACCAAGCATGTTACCCAGGTGAAACTTCTCCTTTTGATCGATCGCGTACACAGGTATTTGCCGCCAAGTATTGACATTGGCTCTAGATCTGGCGGACTCTTGCTTCAGGAAACTGGCCATTAGGACCAATCTCAACTACTTGGATACTAAGATCTTCATCTTTATGCACTATTTGACATCTCCCGAGTTGTCTTAAAACCCGATATGGTGCATAAGGCTGAATGCTTTTAAGACCTATCAAGAGGAAGTAAGGCCCAATTGCTGGCATATATATGATTTCATCCACATGTAACCATCCAAACGTCCCCTCTATTTGACTGGAAGTGATAGACCAAAAGTATGATGTCCATTCCTTGACCCCTTCAGCAAGCTGATTTGTTATACAAAGTGCAGAGTACAAAAGCCAGCTGCCAAATTCGAGTAGTAGATCGTCCTGCTTATCTTCAGTGAGTCTAAGAATTTGTGCACAGCTATGGTTCTCGGGGCAATCAAATACTTGTGCCTCGAAGGAACCTCAGTACTCCCAATGCGTCCCACTATTTCCTCTAAGGTCGGGATGAGTTAAAAATCTGAAAAATAGAACACGTTGTGCGTAGGGTCCCAGCATTTGACCAATGCCCTTATGATGTCTCCCTGAGGCCTAATCTCCAACAAACCAGTAAGACCTTTCAAATATTGTTTGACCTCGTCTTGTCCTTCTAAACCTAGATCGTTTCACCACAGACGCAACTCCAATGGGATTTTGTTTATGATTGAGAAAGGTTCATTTTGAATCGTGCTTATCCTGCACATTTATTAAGGTGATTTAATCACTTATTTTTACCTAAAAGAAAAAGTGACACCATTTTTCCAAAATTTCATTTTAAAACAAATAAAACCAATTTTGAAGATATGTCCTTTTAGCACTTCAGGAAGAAGATTTTAAGGATGTGCCCGCTAACCGTTGAAAATGACCCAAAGGTGGCTGTTCTAGCAACAACATCCTTCCGGCGCCCTTTTGGGGACACTCGACTTATTTAAACAAGAATGGCATCGCCCTACTTATTTACGACAAAAACTAAAACTTTTGTTGTTTCTAGGCTATTTTTGCAAGAGGGAAGTTGGACCCGATGGGGATTACATACGTATCCCACATCTAGTAAGAATCAAACTGGCGTAGTTCGGGCAGATATGACAAAACCAACTATTTTGAAAACAAAGCTTTCTTTTTCTTTCACTTTCTAAAAAAATCCGACAGAGTTTCGATACCATTTGGGCATTGTTTTTTTTTTTTAAAAACAGGGGACTAACTCGCTCAACCCTAACACTATTATTCCCTTATCTTTTATTTTCACAAATTTATCGCATTATTTATAGGCCGGTCAACAAGCAGATCCAAATCAAATAAATGCACATATAGTAAGTAGGATGCATCAGGATGGTCTTTTAATTTCAGGTCACAGGTCGTAGATGGACCCAACCCCTTTATTGAGTCCCCTAGGTCAAATTCACGTGATGTAAGCAACTGCACCTACTAGGGATCCGTCATGAGGTCGAGTTATTCTAAGTTCAAAACCTGGGTATATGTTCTAGACTATATAATTGAGCGGACAACCCGAGTCGAGGAGGAGGCTACGTACCTGGAACCAAAAGGCCATCTGGCTTAGTAACTTGTCCGGCTTAAACTATCATGATTCGCCTAATATCTGATTTTAAAACATGTTTATCCTATAGTGTGATTTAAAATTACTTACCACTTTTAATTGAACTTTTAAGGAAGATTGAACGTCGTTTAAAACGTGTTTTTGATCACGTCATATGGAATGCACCCGGATCTGAAACACATTTTATTCAATATTTTTGGATTTGGATTTGGGTCACATTAAATGCAGACTCAAATTTAGGAAGGTAAAGTTATTAAAGAACGCGCCTTAAGCGACTAATGCGTTGTTAATTTTGTGGCAGACCATGAAAATTTGCTAAATGGCACGTCCCAAGTTCTAAGGATTTTAAAGATATAATTAATGAGGGCCACACAATTTTGAAAATTTTATTTGGCTCGACGCACTGTAATTTATTTTTAAAAGGACACACTAAAGATGAACTGATATTATCTATTAAGGATTGTCTCTAATAAACTTTATGAATTAGAACTATGAATTCACTATTATTAAAAGCATTCAAGGAATTCAGGCCTCAAGATCAAGTTCAAACTTAAAAAAGTGGATCTTCATTATTGAAGACCCATTAATTTAAGTTTGCTACTTGACTTGAAAGGCCCAAAGCATGCATTACAAATTCAAACCAAATAACCTTAATATGAAGTCGAACCTTCACCATTTTGGGCTTCGAAGTCAGCCCAAGAAGATGGAAAATACGGTAAGCTTTATGAGAAGCTATCCAATCGTTGGGCATCTGCACAAGCCCAAATTGAAGGCAAGCTATAAAATGGACTCAAGATTTAATTTCAGGTTAGTCCACCACTTCGCACACGTGAAATTATTCAAAAGGGCTAGTAATACTGGGCTTCTTATTATGTAACCAGGACCAAATGATTTACACAAAAGGTTGTTATGCTAGGCTCATTGCTGGGCTCATGAATGAGCCCAAGCTCGATGCTGGTTTTATTTGGATATTGAAATACTGATTTTTTATCACAACTGGACTTGACAACCTTCAATTGTTTGAAATTCAAAACTCACGTACATGTCAACTTGTTTGTATACTGATAATTCTTGAATTTTGACAGCCTTTTAAATTCGATTAATATACCTTAAAACAAATTTAGTATGACTCATGAACTTCTAAACTAACATATAATACAATATAAATAAAAAATACCCTATTGTTTTGAATTACAAATGAAATAATTTGAATTTTACCTTTTCCGCTGGTACATGGTGAGAAATCTAGAACAATTAACATATTTAAGCTATAGGATACGTCCAGTTCCATCACAATATAAGTGCACATACTGTTTCTAGATTTGGTTTCTACTTAATACTTGTTGTAAACTTAACTCTCAAATTCACATGAGAGTAAACTAGAATAAATCATACTATAGCAAACATTGGTAACACAATACTTATATAGTTCTGAAACCCAAACGATCCGACAGTCTAGTTATTTACACATGACTGTATTGTTAAAATTAACACAAACTTCCAAATATCTAAACTAAGTAAAAGAGCATGAAAGTCAAGAGAATAACAAGTAATAAATCATTATTCACCTTCAAATTTGGTCATACATGTTAGATCTAATATTCACACATCATTTGAGGCAAAACATATACCTGGAATTTGAATGGAAAATAGAAAATGAGGATCGCTAGGCAGAAACAACACACAACAGCAGTAAAACCAATTTAAAGCCCAGGAAATGGTATCCAATAACCACAGGAATAATTTCAGGTAGATAAACACCAGTAAAAAACCAAAAATCAGCTTGAAGGAACTATATTCAACTAAAAAATAACCTCAGGAATCTCTGAAACCTCAGCTACTAGGATCACCAAGAGAACTTAAGCCATTTTCGACTCTAGATAAACTGATGATTAAACTGAGAACTTGGAACTTCAAAATCACCCTAAAGGTTCGATGGAATAGTGATTTTTGGAGTTTTGGTCGCCTCAAGTTTTTTTTGTGTGGAACTTTTCAGTGTTTTTAATGCTTTTTTTTTTAAGTAAAATATGAGCTTTCATTGATATCAAAATATATGTACATCAGATCATGGTAGTAGTTTTGGACTAACTACTATACTAATACAACTCTTAATTCTCTATTCTAACTATGTATATACAATCTATAGAATAGTATGCAAATTCAAAGGCTAAGGAAAATAATTGAGCTTGCTAAGTCCTAATTGCCATTTCTTTTGTTTGCTGCCTCGCAAATGGATCAACAGAACAATTTCACGACATAGCAAATCCTCCACATATGTGATACCATCAAATCTCATTTGATTCCTCATTTTCCAGATTAATACAATAGTAGTGATGAATGCAGCAGCAGTAAGTCCTTTTTGCCACTGTTTGCTCTTGGCTAAGCTGCAAATCCAGTGTAATTCAGTCTCCCAGCAGCCTATATTCCGAGAATATCCTAACCATTTGCAGATTCTTTGCCATAGTCTACTTGTACAAGTACATCCAAAGAAAAGATGATCAAACTCTTCCACTTGAGACTTACAGAATACACAGTCTATTGGAATTTGGATTCCCATAGCCATTAACCTGTCCACAGTAGGAAGACTGTGATGTGCTGCAAGCCAAGCAATGAATTTGTGCCTAGGCAATACATTATCAATCAGCAACAAATTTTTCCATGCAACTTTTGTAAAACTGGGCAGCAGTGATGTATACAGTTTTTGAATGCTGAACTTATTCAATTTGCAAACACTTTGCAATCGAACAGTGATATCACCCTGCAATTGAGGACACTCCAAAATGAATTTCCTGCAATCCATTATTTTCCTGATGATCCAAGATGCTGTACTTGGAATACTGGCAGAAGATAAAGTGCTTCTCTTGATGTGTAAGCATGAACCCATCGCACCCATAAACAGTCTTTTTTTCTTGCCAAATCCCACAATAACTTTGATATGGCAGCCTTGTTCCACATAGTTAAATCTAGCATGTTAAGTCCACCAGCAGACACTGGCCTGCAAACTTTGTCCCAAACCACCAAAGCTCTTCTTGAAATACTTGCCTTTCCAGTCCATAGAAATGATCTACACATAGCATCAATAATTTTGAGGACCTTCTTAGGAAGAATGAAGATTTGAGCCCAATATGATTGAATGCCAAACACCACTGCCTTAATCAACTGACTTCTACCAGCATACGAAAGGAATTTGGCTGACCAACAAGTGATTCTTTCTGTGATTCTTTCAATAAGAGGCAAGTAATATCTAATGGCCAGCTTCTTGGAATCCAGAGGGATTCCTAAATATCTAAATGGCAATTGTCCTTCAGTGAAACCCAAGATATTAATTAACTGCTCTTTGATATGCTGTTGGATCCCAGCCAAGTAAATAGCACTCTTGTTAATATTTGCATGAAGACCAGAAGCTGCTGAGAACTTAAGAAATGTGTTATGCAGGATCTGAATAGAGATTTCATCAGCACGACAGAACATAAGCAAATCATCTGCAAAACATACATGAGAAATGTTAAGTTTCCTACATCTTGGATGGAAATTGAAGTTTCCATCCTTATGTAACTGCTGCAGAAGCCTGTTTAAATACTCCATAGCCAATACAAAGAGATAAGGTGACATAGGATCCCCTGTCGAATACCCCTCTTAGCTTTGAATGGTTTAGTGAAGCCACCATTCATTACTAAGGAATAAGAAACAGTAGATATACATGTCATAATCCAGCATGTGAACTTTGCAGGGAACCCCAAATCAATAAGAATCTGTTGCAAGAAAGACCATTCTAAGGTATCATAAGCCTTCCTGAGATCAACTTTGAGAACACATCTAGGTGATATACCTTTTCTAGAATACCCCTTAAATACTTCATGGCTTAGCAGAATGTTATCAATAATACACCTCCCCTCTATGAAAGCTGACTGAGAAGGGCCAACTAAATCACCAATGACCTCTTTCATTCTTCTGGTAAGTACCTTGGATATAATCTTGTATAGTGTAGTACAACATGCAATTGGCCTATAATCTTTAGCAGTGGAAGGTGATCTGATCTTTGGAACAAGTGCTATAGCTGTTGTGTTGATCATACAAGGCAGTTCACTTGAAGAAAAGAAACCTTTAATAGCAGAAAAGATATCATCCTTAACCACTGCCCAGTTTTTTGTAAAAAATTCTACTGGAAAACCATCAACCCCTGGTGCCTTGTCTGAAGGCATATCCTTAACTGCTGCAGTAACCTCCTCCATAGTTACCTCTCTAATGAGAGATTTTTGTTGATCAAGTTTCAGACAGTACCCTTCCTTCATGATCTGGGAATTAACACAAGGGAGCTCAACAACACATTCTCCCATTAAAGAGTGAAAAACCTTCAAGAATTCCTGCTCAACAAGTAAAGGATCAGTTAGTTTAATCCCATCTTCAGTATAAATTGAAGTAATATTGTTCTGTCCAGTTCTAATCTTCCATTGAGCATGAAAGTATTTTGTATTTGAATCTCCACATTCAATCCATGTTGCTTTTGATTTCTGCCTCAATACTTTCTCTTCAATATTACTCCATTTCACCAGTCCCTCAAGTGCCATCTTCTCCTTCTGAATGAGCTCCTGTGTGCAAGGCCTGTTTTGCATCTGAGTTTGAATGATATCCAGTTGTTCCCTTGCCTGAATAATGTTTTGCTGATATGCTGCCAAATTTGAATTGATCTCCTTCAGCTGCTGTTTTAAGCTCTTCAGTTTTTGCCAAATCTGCTGAATAAAGTTGCCTTCCTGTTCTTGTTTCCATGTCTGTTGTACAATGTGAGAAAATTGAGGATGCTCCATGACAACATTATACTATCAAAAAGGTTTGGGATGCAAAGATTTCTGCATTCCAAACTTGATAAGAATAAATGATCAGATATAGCAGGGTTCAAATAATCTGCTTCCACATGCCCAAACTGTTGCAGCCACTTATATTTACCTAATGCCCAATCAATTTTACTATAGACTTGCTTATTTGACCATGTGAAATGCCAACCTTTTGATCTAACAGCAGTCAGCTGGAGGTCAGATATGACCTCTTTGAAATCCCTTGCTTCAGAATCAGTCACAATAGATCCAATCCTGTCATCAGAATTAAGAACATTATTAAAGTCTCCACTAATCAGGCAAGCATTCTGATTAGGGATTTGCACTGATCTAATATCACTCCAAAGATTTTTCCTAAGTGAAGCAGTGTTATGACCATATACCACACTTAAATGGAAACTGATCTGACTCCTTATATCTTCCACTTGACAATGAATAACCTGATCAGTTATAGCTAATATATGCATTTGAATATGAGACTTCCAAATCAGCCAGATTCTCCCATTAGCTGCATTTAGATACCATCCAGTTCCTTGCAATCTTCCCTAATATCTTCTTTGATTTAGGCTCCTTTACCCTAGTTTCAAGAATTCCCATGACATCTACTTTATTATTAGTTAAGAAGTTTTTCAACTCCTTTTGCTTATGAGGCTGATTAAGCCCCCTTATGTTCCAAGTTACAACAATCATTGAGAATTAGGTTCTACCCTGTAAGATGGACCATGGTCTACATTATAGCTATTGCTTCCATTCTCATTCATGAAAACCTTACCATTATTAGCAAGAACTGTCTGATGTTCACCTTTCTCAACTTCAGCAACAGTGAGAACAGTTTCTGAATTGACTAAAACATTTTCAAGCTGCATGGTGTTCTATGATCCATCAGTCTCCCCATGATATTGCAATTGGCCCTCTGCTACTGGAATCACAACACTAGACTGCTCAACAACAGCCTCTACTGCAGGATTCACTGAATTGGTCTGCTCAACAACAGCCCCTACTGCAGGTATCACTGAATTGGTCTGCTCAGCAATAGACTGCTTAGCAATCCATTCAGTTCTGATATGTTTCCCCTTTTGATTCCCCTGCTGATTCACTCTTCCTTTTTGCCTTATAGGTTTATTCTGAACCTCCTTGTTCTGCACAGGTTTATCATCCCTATAATACCAACATTCAAATGCATCATGACCAAATTTGAGACAATGATTACAAAAGGAAGGCTTCCAATCGTATTCTATTGTCTGTAACTTTGAGCCATATGGGGTGTCAATCTCCAATTCATCTGGAAGAGGATAGGCAGCATCTACTTCAACAAGTACCCTAGCAAATGAAATCTTCTCAAAGCATGCAGTAAATTTGTCTGTATATAATGGCCGACAAATAGCACTAGCCAATTTACTTAGCACTTCAGCAGACCAATAACCAACAGGAAAACCAGGAAATCGAACCCAAATAGGCACAATACTAAGCACATCACTCTGAAAATTGAAATCAATTTCCCAAGGTCGAAGAACCAATGGCCTATTTCTAAAAGAATAAGGACCAGATTGCATAATCAATTCCTTATCTTCAGAGCTGCTAAATCTAAATATACAGTAACCATCTGCATGTATAAGCACCTGAGGTTTAGTAACAAAATTCCACACATGGATTACATAATTTTCCATAGATTGCTCATTAGGTCTATCACCTATCACAAATCCAATCAGTGAATTTTGCCAATAATCCACTTGTGATTGCAGATCTTCAGCACTAATTTGAACTACTTTTTTTCCTTCTCGCTCAATAGGAGGAACATAAGATAGTTGTTTGCCCATTTGTGAATCACGATTACCTCGCACCACATCTGCAGCAGTTATCTTCTCCACATGCATCTCCTTTGGGATCTCCTCTGCACCAAGCTTAGTTTTCTCCGCATGCAACTCCTTCAAATCCTCCTCAGCAACGAGATTTGTGAATTGTAACCTCTTTACAGCAACAGGTGATACTGTTTCATTCTCCATCACTGAAATCTCGCATGAATTTGTCTCTGCATGGTTCATCGATTGAAGTTTTTGAGGTAAAAAATTGCCAGAGGTCAATGGTGTGAGCTCCTTAGTAGCTCCATTCTCCGGTGTCACTAGCTTCGCATCAGTAGGGGGAGGGTTTTGCCGCCGGCGACGAGCCATTTCGCCGTCAGAACTGCCTTGCTAATGTGCGCACTTCACTGTTTTATTGCCCAGCTATTGTGCGCCGAGAGCATTTTGCTCTTCTTCGTTTTTAATGCTTTTTAAGCCTCTATAATCTGACTTGCAAGGAAAGTACCTGATGCCATTATAGGGAATTAGGTAGGGAAAACTTAAGAAGTTCTTTCACCCATTAGGTCACTTTTAGAATTCTGTTTTAGCTCAGCTACTCTCCATTTATTGACTTGCTTTCCAAGTTAACTACCTAAGAGTCTGAAATTCACCTAAAAACACTACTAGAACCTTCCTATTTTAGTTACACTAAGATTTCCCAAGTTGAACTCCCTAAACTACCCTCAAGTAGCCTATTAATTAGTTTCTACCCCCTTCCCTTAAATCCCTTCTATACTAACAGATTAAATTCTGAAACTTTAGCAAGCAATTAAAATTCCAAACGGATCAAGCAGTGAAAAAATTTGTCACATGATTAGACACACGCACTTATATGATTACCTAATGTATAATTTAACAACCTAAACATGAATTGAACAACAAACTACTGGACCTAATTTAGACTCAAGGATTACACATAGAAATCATTTAAACAGAAGAAATCAATATAATTCGAATCAAAACTAATTAAGCTCAGGTATTTAACATGGGCATCAACTTAGCAGAAAAGGACTAGTACTGATCATATTCAAGAACTAAGAAATGAAATTCCATCAACACTAAACCTAATTATAAATTCAGGTAGCCAACAAAAAAATCATTAAAATACTCAATGTGCCCCAATCTTAATTTTTGAACTCAGAAATTAAACCAAACTACAGAAAAAGATGAGAAAAGAAAGAAATACAGAAAAGACTAGAAAACATAGCTTAATCTCTTCGACTCAGACCATGAATTTGAATGGAAACCTTCATGCAAGGTTTTTAGGTCAGATCTTTTAGCTGATGTTCGAGCCGCTCGGATGTGATTCCAGGGAAGCTACGCACAGGTTTCTCATGAGGGAAGTGAGGGAATCATTTTGGGGTCAATTTGGAGTGGTTTGGAGGCGGTGAGATTCTAGAAGAATTTTTGATTTGATATTCGAGATGTTTGGCACAAATTCGAGGGAAAGGACCCATGGATTTGGGCTGAGGGAGTTCCGGTGGCCATGGGGTGTTATTTGAAATCATTTGGTGTCGGTTCCCCCGTGCACGGTTGAGCAGCCAATGTTTCAACTGAAGATTCGATAGGATGGGCTAATGTTCGGAGATTTTGAAAGAGGAGGTTGAGGAGAGTGGGTGGTGTTATATTGACGGAATTTGGAGAGTTGCTGCCGGCGGAGGCGGATTCTGGACAGCGACTTGCGGTGGGGGATTGTGGGTCTAGGGTTTGTATATTAAGGGTGATCTGAGAGATGGAAAAGGGGGGAGGGGTAGGGGGCCTTTCGACATTTATGTACTAAATGGATGGGGCTTAAGGACCGTTGGATCAGATAACCTCGATGGTCCTGATTGCTTTGATCCAAATGGCGTCGTGTGACTAACGAAAGGGGTGGACCAGGTTGGGGTTAATTATTGGATTGGTTCAGGGGGTTTAATAACTAGGCTTGGGCGAATTTTGGCCTAAGTTGGGCATTTTATGTAAGGAACTTAAAATTCTCTTAAATTTCCTTTTCCTTTTTCTTTTGAAAAATTAAAATAAACTAAAATTAAACTACTTAATTAAATGCCAAATTAAAAGAAAAACTAACCAAATTCAAAGCTAAAAACCAAGAGAAATAGATCAAATTTGTTTTTATTTTTGTATTTTACTAAAACCCTAATTACTAATAAATCTAAAAGATGTAAAATTAAATCCTAAATGCGATACGAAACAAAAATATTAAAAAATGCACACAAAAATGCAAACAAATACAAAACGTATGCAATTAATCCTAATAATCAAATAATTAAAAGGAAAAAAAATCCTAAATCTAAGAATTTTGTAGGAGTAATTCATGCGAGGAAAAAATCACATGCTCACAGATATAGGCACCATATGTCCCATAGCCCGCCCAGCGAGCTAGAGGTGGGGGTAAAAGTGCTAGAGGTGGAAGTAGATGTCCTAGAGGTGGAGCTTAGACTGCCAGAGGTGAGGGCCATCCAGTAGCAGGCCGTCCCAGATAGATAGATCAGAGTGGTGGCCCAGCTCTGATATTATGCTCTTCACTCTAGGCCCGAGGCTAAGGCTTCAGATGCAGTTATTATAGGTACGATTTTGGTTTGTGATAGAGATGCTTCAGTGTTGTTAGATTCGGGGTCCATGTATTCATATATGTCATCTTATTTTGCGTTGTATTTTGTCATGCCTAGCGATGCATTGGGTATTCCTATATATATGTCTACACCAGTGGGTGACTCTATTGTGGTCGATCGAGTCCATCGTTCTTATGTCGTGGTGACTGGGGGTCTTGAGACTCATGTACATTTATTTCTTTTAGACATGGTCGACTTTGATATTATATTGAGGATGGACTAGTTATCACACTACAACGCTATTTTGGACCACCATGCCAAGATTCTGACCATAGCTTTACCGGGTATGCCTCGTTTACAGTGGAGATGTATTCCTGGTCATTCTACCCGCAATGTTATATCGTATGTGAAGGCTCGGCGTATGGTGGAGAAGGGGTGTTTGGCCTATTTAGCCTATTTTCGTGATTCCATTGTTGAGGTTCCCTCTGTTGATTTTTTCCCCCTTGTTTGGGAATTCCTTGATGTTTTTCCTTTAGACCTTCCAGGTATGCCATCAGATAGGGATATTGATTTCTACATTGATCTAGTATCGGTCACTCAGCCCATTTCCATGCCGACATATTGTATGGCCCTACCGGAATTGAAGGAGTTAAAGGAACCATTGCGGTATTTCCTTGAGAAGGGTTTTATTAGACCCAATACTTCACCTTGGGGTGCATCGGTGTTATTTTTCAAGAAGAAGGGTGGGTCACTGAGAATGTGTATCGGTTACTGGCTATTGAATAAGGTAACGATCAAGAATAAGTATCCACTACCGAGGATTGATGATTTGTTCGACCAGCTTTAGGGTGCCAGGGTATTTTCCAAGTTTGACTTGAGATCTTGCTACCATCAGTTAAGGATTAGGGCATCTGATGTCCTTAAGACATCTTTCCGCTCTAGGTACGGGCATTATGAGTTCTTGGTTATGTCATTCAGGTTGACAAATGCCCCAACAAGTTTTATGGACTTGATGAACCAAGTGTTCAGGCCTTATTATTTGCGATAGTTTTCATTGATAATATATTGATATATTCCTGTAGCTTGGAGGAGCAGGAGCAGAACCTTAGAGTGGTTCTTTAGACTCCGAGGGACAGTCAGTTATATGCAAAGTTTCCAAGTGTGAATTTTGGTTGGGTTCAGTTGCATTTCTGGGTCATATTGTATCAGTAGAGGGTATTCAGGTGGACCCAAAGAAGATTGAGGCAGTCAAGAACTGGCCTAGACCAGAATCAGCTACAGAGACTCGGAGTTTCTTGAGGTTGGTAGGCTACTATCGACGGTTCATGGAGGGGTTTTCATCTATTGTATCCCCGATGACCAGATTGAACCAGAAGAGTGCCCAGTTCAGATGGTCAGACGAGTGTGAGGCGAGCTTTCAGAGGCTCAAGATAGCTCTGACTATGACAGTGGTGTTGGTTTTTCCCACGGGTTCAGGGCCTTATACAGTCTATTGTGACGCTTCCCGTGTTGGGCTTGGAGCAGTGTTGATGCAGAATGGCAAAGTTAATGCCTATGCTTTGAGGCAGTTGAAATCCATGAGAAGAACTATCCAGTTAATGATTTGGAGTTAGCAGACATAGTTCAAGCATTGAAGATTTGGAGGCATTATCCATATGGCGTGGCATGTGAGGTGTACATAGATCACAAAGGCCTTCAGTACTTGTTCAAGCAAAAAGAGTTGAAATTGAGGTAGAGAAGGTGGTTGGAATTGTTGAATGATTATGATATCTCCATTTCATATCATTTGGGGAGGGCGAATATGGTGGCCGATGCATTGAGTAGGAAGTCAGCCAATATGGGCAATCTTGCTTATATTCCGGTAGGTGAGAGGCCGGTTGCCTTGGATATTCAGGCCTTAGACAATTAGTTCGTGAGGCTGGATATTTGTGAGCCCAGACTTGTGTTAGCTTGCACGGTTGCTCGTTCTTTATTATTGGAGCATGTCTATGTTGGTATGATGATCCCCATTTGTGTGTTCTTAGAGACACGGTGCAGTGTAGAGGTGACATGCATGTTACCTTGGATGATGATAGAGTTTTGAGATTGTAGGGTTGAGTATGTGTGCCTAATGTGGATGGGCTCCGAGAGTTGATATTAGAGGAGGCCCACAACTCTCAACACTTTATTCATCCAGGTTCTGTGAAGATGTTTCAGGATTTGCGGAAGCATTAGTGGTGGCATTGAATGAAGAAGGATATCGTAGCATATGTGGCTCGTTGTTTGAATTGTCAACATGTTAAGTACGAGATCAAAGTCCTGGTGGTTTATTTCAGAGCATTGAGCTCCCCGAGTGGAAGTGGGAGCGGATCACTATGGACTTTGTTACTGGACTTTTGCTAACTCTGAAGAAATTTGACATAATTTGGGCCATTGTTGATAGGCTGACCAAGTCAGCGCATTTCATTCTTGTGGCAATCTCCTATTATATACGCAGTTTACCTCGCGCTTTTGGAGAGCAGTTCAACGCGAGTTAGGCACACGGGTTAAGTTGAGCACATTATTTCATCCCCAGACAGATGGGCAGTTTGAGTAGACTATTCAGATTTTGGAGGATATGCTCCGAGCTTGTGTTATTTACGTTGGAGGTTCGTGGGATTAGTTTTTGCCTTTAGTAGAGTTTGCCTACAACAACAACTACTAATCGAGCATCCAGATGGCTCCTTATGAGGCTTTATATGCGTTGACCTTTTTCTGTCTTGCTTCCCCCAGGTCATTCAACCACAGCCTCAGCTCCAAAGGAATTTTGTTCATTATCATGCTCATTCTGCACATTTATTAGGGCGAATCAGTATTCTCAAAACACTGACATTTTATGAATTTTATTTTTAAACTAAGACCGGCTTTGCGAGTACGGACTTTTGACACTTCGGCGAGAAGGTTTTTCAGGCTGTTCTTGCTTACCAGTCCTGAATAAAATTCAGAGGTAGCCATTTGCGCAAGATCAGCCTTCCGGCGTCTCTTGTAGCAACACTCAGCTATTATTGCAATAGTGGCACCATCGGACTCATTTAAAAGTAAAAAAATAAACTCAGGCATTTTGGATAGTTTTATAAAAGGGGTTGGACCTGGCCAAAATAATTTATCAAAAACTCGGGACAATATTGAAAAATTCCCAAAATTTGGTGCATTGTCCTTTTTTGTTTGTTTGTTTTTGTTCTTGTTGTTTTTTTTATAAAAAAATCTGGCAGCACTTCGGCGCTATTTGAGCATTAGTTTTAAAAGTGACTACCCTAATACTGCTATTTTTTTCAATATACCCTTTGTTTACAGGCCGGTGAACATTCGAATCCAAGGCAAATAAATGAGCAAGTAACACGTAAAAATGCATCAGGATGGTCTTTTATTTCAGGGAACTTGTCCTAGACGGACCCAACCCCTGTGTTGAGTCCCCTAAGTCAAAATTCATGATGCAAATAAACGTTCCTACTAGGGATCCGGCATGAAGTTTTGTAATACAAATTTGAGAGCCTCGGTATAGGGTCTAGACTATGTACCCGAGTGGACAACTCGAGTTATGGAGGGGGCTACGTACCTGGGACCCGCGAGATCGTCCGACTTTGTAACTTGTCCTGCCTCTTTCTTATTTCAGGGTAAGACACTAACAGAATAGGGAGTCTCAACCAGTAAGAACATCCCCGGAGGTGAGAAGGTAAGGGTTTCGTAACAGTTGATATATACAGTTCAGATAATATCAAAGCGGTAAAAATCGGCATTTAGCACATAACAGGTAAACAAATCAGAAGAAGCCCAATATAACAGTTATTGTAAGATCGAATGCTTGAACCCTGAAGCAGAGATTTTGGGTTCCATATTCCCCAGCAGAGTCGCCAGAGCTGTCACACCTCCTTTTTTACGCTTACACGTGGTTACCCCGAAGGATGACACGTGTATAGGAGTTTTTCCAGTTAAAGTAACATTATTCGAGATGGTCTTATCGTTTATTTCAAGAGTCCCCACTTGGGATAAATTTGGCTTTTGGTGTCCCAAGTCACCGGTTTATTTAAGATCCCAAATAGAGGAAATTTTGACTACCCAATTGGAGTATGCGAACCAGAAATTCTTGAGTAAGGAATTCCTTTGACCCGAGGGAAGGTGTTAGGCACCCTCGGATCCCGTGGTTCTAGCACGATCGCATAAACTCATTATAAGTTGCTAAAAATATGATTTGCTAGTTAATCCTGCAATTTTATATTATTAACCGCTTTAAACATCTTTTTTGGCAAATTTCCAGTGTTATTAAAACACGTCGTGAATCGCGTCACATAAATGCACCCACAATTTTAGACATATTTCAATTCCATTGAGAATGTTATTTGGGTCACATAAATGCGCACCCGAATTTAGGAAGGTATTTTTATTAAACACGCGCTTATAGCAAACTACGCCTTCGAAATTCGTGGGAAGGCCGTGAAATTCGATAAACGACACTTCCTACTTATTTTTATGTGTTTTCATTGAATTAAAGAGCCATCGGATGGTATTTTATTGGATTAACGCGGCTCATTTTATTTCATAAGGGCACTCTAACGTGTTCTAAGTTCTCTATTATTGTGGGGGTTTAAATACACTAATTATTTACGTATAGGCAGTGTATTTTGGAGAATATCGTTTGCAACTTAGACTCATTCGCGGATAATTGTATGCACTGGGTTCTGAGTTTTGGCCAGTCTAGGACTCATATCGTATCTGGCAACTAGTGGGCCATTCAGTTAGGCCCATGGTTAACTTGAACTGGGGAATCCAAATGAGACAAGTTTCGATAGTACTTTCTTCAGTTCAAATTTATGCACAAGATTAATTATCTATACATTTATAAAGAGGATACTAATGATCATTTTATATCAATTTATAGCATTAGATCTGAACTAACTGATTCAAATACTCATAAGTTGGAGTATATGAATCTAGCTTTCAAAATTCAATTATTCTGATTCAGTTTATAGATCTGAAACAAAGCATTGCTAATATGTCGAAATTTAAACTAATTAAAACGATGCACAATGTTTGGACTTTAAAATAATTACTAAACTAATATTTCCAGAATTCCTTATTTCTAAACAAAGCAGGAAATGAACACCTAGAACAACCACATAACTAGATTACCGTACTATCTATTATACATGCTTAAAATAATGGTTCGAATGTCCTGATATTACAAGATGAATCAGTGTCTAATGTGCAATTATTACAAAATGAATCAGTCCAACATTTAATTACAACATGATGATTATCTTATCATTATATCTATATTCAAACTAAATAAAGGGGAAAACAGGGGAAATGTTTAGAATAGTATAATGAACAGATCTTCACACTTAAGAATGCTTCGTACTTGAGCCTCAAATACATCAATGAACATTGAAATGTACCTGTAATTCAGCAGAGAGCAGGAGCCTATGAGAAATGCAGTGAATCAGTAAAGCAAAATAGCAAACCAATCGAACAGTATACCCAGGTCTTCAGCAGAGTTTTTGAGAAAATTAAAATCCCATAAGACTAAAAACAGCACTGATAGTTCCTCACAAATATAGGAAGAGCTAATATGTATTGTTATCTCTAGAATTCAAAAGGAAGGTTTTCAGATCCTTTTAAAAATGCCCAGATGGTTTCTTTTATAGTGGAGCCTTAGGACATCAGCTTTTCTCTTGTTTTTCTTTTAGTCCTTGCTTCAGATTTGCACTTTTCCTAAATGGTCCTTCATTTCCTGACTTGTGCCTCAAGTTTGAGGTAGAAATTGTGGTTTAGTCCCTTACTAGAAGGTTCTAGAGGTTATAATCAATTTTTTAAAGTTCAAATACCCCTTATACCCCTATTCCTCTTTCTAAATAACCAACCTGAGGTTTTAACCCTAGTCAATTATCTGGTTAAGTCCAGTATGTTCAAATTGGGTCAAATTTGGTCTTGGACCAGCAGGTTTGTTTAAAGTTCAAATTTGGCCATTAGGTATTAAAACAAGTGCCTTAATGTGGTTTCCCCATAACCAAACTTTATACATGATGATCATTCAATAATAAATCAAGGATCAAAATAACCAGAAGGTTGAACATACCCATTAACACTTAACTTTTCAGAAATAGCTCAATCAAAGTACTCAGAAATACTTGAAAATGAGAAGCACATAGCAGGGAGTGAATACTTAGTTTATGAACAAAATAAGGAAGCAAGTAAGGGTTCAGCGAGAAAGAACAGCTTAATTATGCATAAGTACTGAAGACCAAAGTTATTGTGAAATGAGAATCAGGCACTCAGTAGCATAAACAAATAACCAAACCAATCAGAATATCAAGGAGTAAACAAATGAAGATCATGAGAAGAAGTTGAACAAATTATAAGAATCACACTGCTCAAAAACCTAATATTAATAGGATGTCAAACCAGACGAAGAGATTTCTAGACCAGTGACAAACAAGGGCATGTGAATATTTAAACCTATTTTAGATGAGATTGTGGACAAACAAACAAACAACCAAAAGAAATCAAACGAAGGGACTTCAAGCTAATAGGCATATAACTACTGGACCCATTTCATATAAACTTGTAGAAAACAAACAATAAATCAAAACAATTAATCAAAAGATGAAGCAAATATATAAAAGCAATGGCAAAATACTTAGATTTTTTATGCAAAATCCACTTGGGACCATTCCTTTGGCTCCTGACTTTTTGTAGAGGTTTTCTAACCTCATAGGACACTGGTATGATGTATAACAGGTTTAGGAGTTCAGGCAAGGGCTTTAATGATTTTGAGACCCCAGTGAGGTCTCAGATCTAAATATCTTTAGTGACTAGTGTATTTTGAGGGTCATGGGTAGCATGGTTGGGGAAAGGGATTGCCTGGGACGAATTTGACCAAATTCCGGCAAGATTGAGTTTTGGGGTTACTCTTCGAATCTTTATTTGAAGGGTTTCAGAAAGATTCGAATGGTGTGACACAAATGGTTGGAAAGAAGAGATTGAGTGTTTCAGGGGTGTAAGTTTGGAGGGGTTTGGAGTTGTGTCACCGGAGATGGGGGTTTCCGACCACCTTTTTTATGAATATTTGAGACCGGGGGGGGGGGGGGGAGGGGGGAGGGGGGAGGGGTTTCGAAGGGAGTGGGATGAAGGACGGGGAAGGGGAGGTTCTAATGGTCCTATGGTGTAAAGCTGGGAAAGTTTGGAATAAGGTCGCCGGAGACGGTGGTTTTGACGACCTTATTTTAGAATATTAGAGACGGAAGGGACTTGTTCGACGGGAACTAATCACATGACGGGGTAGAAGAGATTGAGGTGGTTTGGTAGTGAAAATGTGGGGAGGTTTGGTGACCGGCCGCCGTCGTGGGGCGATTTCCGGTGGTGGTGTTAGGGTGGTAGGCGGGTGGTCAATGGTGGTCAAGGGGTGGTCAATGGGTGATCAGAGTGGTGTTACACCGGGGAGATGGTACGAGGAAGAAGGGGAGTTTGGTCTCTGAATGTGTATAGGAATTTGGACATATGTATATGGTTTTGGGGGGTTTGATGACTGTTGGATGATTTGAGATCAACGGTTGTGATGGCTGGTCTCTTAAACGGTGTCGTTTGGATTGGTCCTTGTGTGGACTGGACCGGGGTCATTGGTTTGTGCTGGGTTGTGTGTTTTTAAAGGGGAAGAAAGTTTGGGCCACTCAGGTCTGGCCCAATTGTGGCCAGCTTGAGTGATGTGTGTGTGTGTGTGTGTATATATATATGTATATATATATATATGTATATATATATATATATATATATATATATGTATTTATCTTTTTCTTTTTATTTTTATTAATTTCTAACTTTATTAAAAACCAAAAATTCCTAATTATCACAAGTAATATTGCAACAAGTTTAAACAAAAATAATAACAATTAAAAATGCCGAAAATATACCTTTTTTATATTTTAATTTGTAAAAAATAAATTTATTTTAAAATTAAATCCAAAATTTTTTCAAACGTGCATCAATAGACACGCACTGGCACACGATTAAATTCTAAAAATAAAAATAAAAATCCTAAAAATAACCAAATATCTAAAGAAAAATCCTAAATTTTGAGAGTCCTGTAGGAGCTTGTTTCAACCGGGTAAAAATCATATGCTCACAGCTATCCTTCTTTGCGCGGGAACCCGAAAAGTTTTTGTGCAAAGACAAGTGAGCAAGTACGAACGATTTCCGTCCGATTGAATACTCCATGTGAAGCATTTTGAAAAACTTCTGACTAAACCCTGCTTCAAAGGTTGCCTACATATCCTTGGCTATAAAGGAATCAGGTCAGTGTAGTTCTAGAAGTTTTGGTAGATGGGACTACTGGGAAACTGTGATTGGCGGCTGTTTCTGCTTGCTAAGCTCCTTATTACACCAAAAAAAAATCAAAAGCTAAGCTAGCTAAGCCTATCAACTACAAGTTACAAGATTCCTATCTATGAGTCTCTTGAAGTTTGATCTTGAGTCTTGGCTATCTTTTGCGGCAGACTCCGATCTGAATCTTTATGCTCGTTAGCTGCAACTATCACTCAGTCTTCAATTGTGAATTAAAGTGGGACATGTGGAGCTTTTGATTTCGATTATATTTTGAGCAATCTGCGCCTTTGTCCGATCCATCACTTTGATCTCACTTCTTTTGTCCCTTTTCTTTTCTTCTATTCTGAATTGATACTCATGCTTTCAATCATGCTGAATCTTGTGCCTTAAGGTGAAACTTGCTCAGACGACAATGCAAGCAAACGAACGAAATGCTTCTGCCCCAGTTTTCACTGGAAAATTTCGTGAGTTATTTGCAACACAAATCTATGCTATTCTTTATTGAAAACAATAAAATTGGAATTGTGTATCCCTTGGAAAGAGAAAGGGTTCCTACTGGGGATAAGATGATAATCCACGGGTTATGCCGGGATGAAAAGGTCTCTGTGGGGATGGAAAGAAAAGATCCACGGGTTATGCCGGGATAGGAAAGTTCCTGCTAAGGATGGGTTATGAAAAAATTCCTGGGTTATGCCAGGGGATCCACAGGTTATGCCGGGACGAATGAAACATTCCTAGGTTATGCTAGGGAGATGCGCGGGTTATGCCGGGAGGTATGAAAAATCCTAAGTTATGCTATGGGAACCTGCGGGTAATGCTGGCATAAATGAGAAAATCCTAGGTTATGCTAGGGAGATCCATGGGTTATGCCGGGATGAAAGGGGATCCATGCCAGGGGAATCCGCGGGTTATGCCAGGATGAATAAAAAATCCTCGGTTATGCTAGGGAGATCCACGGGTTATGCCGGGATGAAAGGGGATCCTGGGTTATGCTTGGGAATCCGCGGGTTATGCCAGGATGACTGAAAAATCTTCGGTTATGCTAGGGAGATCCGCGAGTTATACTAGTATTGGAAGGAGATTCTGGGTTTCGGGGGAATCTGCGGGTTATGCCGGGATTAAAGGGGATCCTAAGTTATGTCCGGGGAATCCAGGGGTTATTCCAGGATGAATGAAAAATTCTAGGTTATGCTAGGGAAATCCATGGGTTATACCAGGAGGAAAGGGGATCCTGGGTTATGCCAGGGGAATCCGCGGGTTATGCCGGGATAAACGAAAAATCCTAGTTTATGCTAGGGAAATCCACGAGTTATGCTTGGATGAAAGGGGATCCTGGGTTATGCCGGGGAATCCGCGGGTTATGCCGGGATGAAAGGGGATCCCGAGTTATGTTAGGGGAATCTGCGGGTTATGCCGGGATGAATGAAAAATCCTAGGTTATTCTAGGGAGAAATGCAAGGCAGTGGAGGACCTCGGAGATCCTTTCTACTGGGGATAGAGGAGGAAAGGAACCACCCTTAGGTTATGCTAAGTGTAGGGGAACGTTAGCTCCTAGACTACGCTGGGGAGTAGAAGGTGTAGGGGGGGGTACCCTCAGGTTATGCTGTGGATGTGGAGGGAAACTTCCTCGGTTTATGCTCGAGGGGGTGGAATGCAATCCTTAGGAGATGCCTAGGAAACCCACAAGCTACACAAGGGGAAACTAAGGATTTGAGTCCCGTGCTGTCATGCTTATTTACGAGCTTGCAGGAAGGTGAAAAGAAGACTTCCCTTTTGTTATTGATGCTGTTAGATAATACGCTTAACGCTAGAGGGGGGGGGGGTGAATAGCGTTATAATAAAAATTAGCGTAAACTTGCGGAATTTAAAAATTGCAGGAAATAAATAAGTGCGATAAGTAAATAAATTAGAACAAACGCACCGATGTATCCTGGTTCACCACAACCCGAGGCTAGTCCAGTCCCCGAGAGACTCTCTCGAGATTTCCACTAACTTGTTAAGCTTACGGGTGCTTAACAAACCGTTACAACTTGAGGACACAAGCCTCAACAACCTTTGCTTGGAGATACAACACTCCAAGACTTCAACCAAGGAAACACAAGTTCCTTCTTACAACACATGGGACTAACACTTCCCTTCAAATGTACAAAAACACTTAGCACTCAAACGAGACACTCCTTTAAGAATAGATATGAGTAAAAAGAATACGCTCAAGATCGCAACAACTTTAGACAAGAATTTAGCTCTCAAAAGCTTATGTAATGAATATAAAATGATAAGCAATAAAGTATGCAAGCTTTAGCAATTGTATGATCAGTTGTTGTGTGTTGTTGTACTTAAAAGACTGAATTGAAGCTGTATTTATAGTTGACAAACCTTGTATTACCGTTGCCTAATTGCCAATTAAGAGTTGCTGAAATTACTCAGTGACAATCGATTGTCAAGTTATCACAATCGATTTTTGCCAGTTCTTCCAGAAATCAATCCCAGATTTTACGCATAACAATCGATTATATAAGATCAATAATCGATTACTGGCAACGTTCAAAAAATCATTTCCAGATTTTACGTAAAACAATCGATTGTCAGAAATCTACAATCGATTACTCAGCAACGTTCAAAAAATCCTTTCCAGATTTTAATTAAAACAATCGATTATAAGAAATCAATAATCGATTACCTGACGGTATTTGAAAACATTTTGGCAACGGTCAGTTATACAATCGATTATACTAAGTTAACAATCGATTATATATCAGTCTTGAAAAATCAATTTAGACACTGCCTCTTGACAATCGATTGTTATAGGTTCACAATCGATTATTTAATAACTTTGAAAGAGTCTGGAAGACACTGCCTCAACACAATCGATTGTCATAAGTTCACAATCGATTATTTTGTGACTTTGAAAAATCTGATGGACACTGTCTCTTCACAATCGATTGTCATTAGCTTCACAATCGACTATTTTGAGCTTTGAAAAACTTTGATGGACACTGCCTCATCACAATCGATTGTCATAAGGTTCACAATCGATTGTCATGCATATTTGAAAAATCTGATGCTCACTGCCGTAACACAATCGACTGTCATAAGTTCACAATCGATTGTCAAGCAGCTGACTTAAACATAATCGATTATCATAAGTACATAATCGATTATCTTAGTCCAGATTTTAGAGGCATGTTTAAAAATCATTTTGACAAAAGTAAATATGCATTATTTAAAATCATTTTGCTCTAATTTAAATATGCATGATTTGTTAAAAATATTTTTACGAGAGAAGCCAAGTCTTGAGTTTAAGTTGTCGGATCAAGATCACAATTAAATACCGACTCATATAAAACTTAATCTCGATCTCTGTCTTGTACTTGAATCTCGTTATATATCAATTTTGCGCTTGTGCTTGAACCTCGTCATATGTCAATTTGCGCATAGTTTGTCATTCATCAAACCTACAAATATGAACACACGTTTAGTATAATGCCTTAAGAACGTGTTTCCAACAATTTTCCCCTTTTTGATAATGGCAAACTTTAAGCGGGATATGCATATTAGGCAATTCATAATGACGATTCAAGACAAGTAAAGATGTGTAACAAGTATATCGATATGCAATTTGTTTCCCCTCAATATATGAATTTCCCCTCAATTTATGCCGATAAGTATTGAGAGTGCATACCCGTTATCTTCCCCCTTTTGCAACTAGCAAAAAAAATATAGAATAATTATAAACTTGTTTATTTATTAAATCATAATAACGCAAATAATGTCAAGACAATCGATTATTGATACTGGATAATCGATTATATAAATTGAAATCGATTGTTCTGTGCGTCAAGCTTTATAATTCCCCCTGCCTTTAGGGCGATACCTGCAAAAATACGTTAGACGTCTCCGACGCTCAAGTTAGAAAACATGTGAGAGGGAAAAATGCAATGCATGACTTAGATCAACGTGGAGTCAAGGATCCCGAGTTCACTACGAATTCGGAAGAAGGACTCTTTCTCTAAGGGCTTTGTAAAGATGTCGGCCAATTGATCTTTGGTTTCAACAAATTCAATTTCGACATTGCCCTTGAGAACGTGATCTCTTATAAAATGATGTCTAATTTCAATGTGTTTTGTTCGCGAGTGAAGAACGGGGTTCTTTGTCAAGCATATGGCACTAGTATTATCACATCTAAGAGGGATATGATCAAGACTTAGGCCATAGTCCAAGAGTTGTTGTTTCATCCAAAGGATTTGAGCGCAACAACTCCCCGCGGCTACATATTCAGCCTCGGTTGTGGACAACGCAACACTTACTTGTTTCTTGCTAAAACAAGAAACGAGAGAGCTACCGAGCAAATGACAAGTGCCACTAGTGCTCATGCAGTCCAATTTGCATCCAGCAAAATCGGAATCGGAATAGCCAACAAGTTGGCATGAAGAACCTTTGGGGTACCATAGACCCACATTTACAGTACCAACAAGATACTTCAATATCCGTTTCACCGCAGTTAGGTGAGACTCCTTCTGACACGATTGATAACGAGCGCATAAGCACACGCTAAACATGATGTCCGGACGACTAGCAGTAAGATAAAGGAGAGAGCCAATCATACCTCGATACTTTTTGATGTCGACTTCCTTACCTTTCTCATCTTTGTCTAGATGATCCGATGTGCTCATGGGGGTTGCCATTGCTTTTGCATTGGTCATTTCAAATCGTTTCAGCAATTCTTTGCAATATTTGGCTTGGCAAATGAACGTACCTTCTTTCATTTGCTTTACTTGTAATCCCAAAAAGAATGTTAACTCACCCATCATAGACATCTCAAATTCGCTTGTCATTAAATCGGAAAATTCCTTGCACAAGACATTGTTAGTAGCACCAAATATAATATCATCTACATAGATTTGAACTAATAAAATATCATTATTTTTATGCTTAACAAAAAGAGTGGTGTCAACTTCCCCCCTAATGAAATCATTTTCCAATAGAAATTTACTCAATCTTTCATACCAAGCTTGGGGAGCTTGTTTTAAACCATAAAGAGCCGTATTGAGTTTGAAAACATGATCGGGAGATTTAAAATCTTCAAAACCGGGGGGTTGTTCAACATAAACTTCTTCTTGAATAACACCATTTAGAAAAGCACTTTTCACATCCATTTGATATAAATTGAAATTCATAGAAGAGGCAAATGCAAGCAATAAACGAATAGCTTCTAATCTAGCTACGGGAGCATATGTTTCTTCATAGTCAATACCCTCTTCTTGATTATAGCCTTTTGCTACAAGCCTAGCTTTGTTTCTAGTGATTACACCATTTTCATCTAGTTTGTTTCGAAAAACCCATTTCATACCAAACGTTATTCCGTTTGAATTGGTTAAGCTCCTCTTGCATTGCCAAGGTCCAAAATTCAGCCCCAATTGCTTCGGAGATGGTTGTTTGTTCAATTTGAGAAACAAAAGCAGTATGTCCTAAGGTGTTCTTAAGGGAGTTTCGGGTACTTACCTTTTCTCCGACGTCGCCAATTACCTGTTCGAGAGGGTGATCTTTGATTTTCCTCCACTTGTTAGGCATTTTCGTTTCTTTCTCCAATTGTGGCGTTTCCTCCGTTGATTGTTCCAAGATTTCATCTTGAATTTCCTTAGGAGTTGCCTCTTGTACTTTGTCTTTTAAACTATTTAAAATACTTGCAAGACCAGAACAAGAATCCTTTCTCGCCAAGAGAGCATTATTTTCGGAAAACACAATATGAGGGGATTCCTCCACAGTTTGGGTTCTATTATTAAATACCCTATATGCTTTGCTACGTGAAGAATACCCAATAAAAATTCCCTCATCGGATTTGGCATCAAATTTTCCCAATTGATCTTTTCCATTGTTATGAATAAAAACTTTACAACCGAATACTCTAAAATGGGAGATATTTGGTTTCCTTCCCTTGTAGAGTTCATAAGGGGTTTTCATGAGTATTGGCCTTATGACTACTCTATTTAAAACGTAGCATGCGGTACTCACGGCATTCGCCCAAAAATGTTTGGGAATCTTAGCCTCTTCGAGCATGGTTCTAGCCATCTCTTCGAGACACCTATTTTTCCTTTCCACCACCCCATTTTGTTGTGGTGTTCGTGGAGCGGAAAAGGTATGCTCGATACCGAGTTCGTCACAAAAGTACGCAAAGAGATTGTGATCAAACTCTCCCCCATGATCACTTCTAATTGAAGTGACGGTTGTTTCCTTTTCGTTTTGAACACGTTTAAGAAAATATTTAAAATTCTGAAAAGCATCACTTTTATGGGCAAGAAATAAAGTCCAAGTAAATCGGGAATAATCATCAACAATAACAAAAGCATAACGATTTCTACCAAGACTTTCAATGCGAGATGGTCCAAACAAATCCATGTGAAGCAATTGCAATGGTCTAGTAGTTGAAACAATATTTTTCGATTTAAAAGATGCTTTTGTTATGCTTACCTTTTTGACAAGAATCACAAATAGAGTCATTTTCAAATTTCAAATTTGGAAGACCAACAACTAAATTTTGTGAAACCAATTTGTTCAAAAGATGCATGTTGATGTGAGCTACTCTACGATGCCATAACCAAGAATCATCCTCTTTGCTCATTAAACAATTCACATATTCGGGTGAAGAATTTGCAAGATCAACCATATAAATGTTATCCATTCTAAAACCACGAAGGATAATTTTGAAATCGCTACGTCTAAAAACTAAGCATTCATCCGAATCAAATAAAACAAGATTTTCCTTGTCACATAACTGACTTATGCTCAAGAGATTGTGTTTTAAACCTTTCACAAGTAATATATGCTTAATGGAAGAAATTTCATCCTTACCGACCGATCCTATGCCGATAATCTTTCCTTTGTTGTTATCACCAAAAATAACACTTACCCCTTCCTTGTGTTCTAGTTGAAGGAATTTGGATTCGTCTCCCGTCATGTGCTTGGAGCATCCACTATCAAGGTACCATAGTACACTTGATCCCTTCAAACATACCTACAAAACAAATTAATGAGTTTTAGGTACCCATGCCATTTTGGGTCCTTGAGGGTTAGGCAAATCATAGTGATGTGATTGAGTGTTATGTCTATGTCGTGTAAAACAAGCAGGAGCAATATGTCCAATTCGTCTACAATAATGACAAGTCACGTTAGGATTATGCATCCTTCTAGGTTGATAGTAATTGGACGGACGAAATTCATTTACTCTATTCTTGACAATATAACTATTGCGCAAATCATGAAAATCATTTCTCCTACCATTTGATCTAGGATATGCATCATTTCTAGAATAGTTGTTTCTAGGTTAGAAGTCATTTCTAGGTGTTCTAAAAGGTTCAAAGTTCCTTCTAGTGTTTGGCCTAGAATGTGCATTATTTCTAGCATGATTGTTTCTAGGTTGCGATTGATGAAAGCCATTTCTAGGTTTGTTGTATCTAGGATGAACATTTGTTTTATTTATCCTAGGTTGAGCCTTAGGTGGTTGGGGGTTGGCTTCAACTTTCTCTTTAGGCTCGTTTCTAAAACCTATGCCATGCTTGGTCGACTTCAAATTAACAAGCACTTCATTCAAATTTTTAAGTGAAGAGTTAAACTTATCTAAGGTGCCCTTAAGCCTTTCAACTTCATTTTTGAGATGCATGCAAGAAGTACAATTTCTAGAACTCTCGGGCTTGTCGGCACTTCTCTTGCCAAAAAATTTGTTTTCCTCTTTCAACTTCTCATTTTCTAAAATCAGTTTTTCCAATTCCTTTTCTTTAAAAGAGAGTTGTTTTTGAAAATCTTTTTCTTTTAAAGAAGCATTTTCTTTTATACTCTTAATAGTTTTTGAAGCTTTAATAAATTCGCTATACAACTCATCAAAAGCATTTTGCATTTCTTCAAGGGAAAAGAAATTTTTGGAAGAAATTTGACATACCTCTTCTTTGTTGTCTTCTTGTGCCATAAGACAAAGATTTGCGGCTTCGTCTTCTTCTTCCTCACTTGACTCGTCACCGGAGTCGCCTCCCCAAGATATGTATGCTCGTTGCTTCTTGAAGAGTTTCTTCTCCTTTTTAGCATTTGGGCAATTTGATTTAATGTGCCCGGTTTCTCCGCACTCATAGCACTTTATTTGATCTCCTTTCTTTTTGCCTTTTCGTTCATACTCTTTTCGCATGAACTTTTGAAATCTCTTGATAACGAGTCCGAACTCGTTGTCTCCATCCTCATCATTTTGAGGTTGGCTTGTGCTTGTCTTGAGAGCAATTCTTTGCTTCCTTTGATCATCAACAAGAGGGTTAAGTGTAGTAGATTCATAATTTTTAAGATTACCTCTTAATGCGTCGATGGTGACATTTGAAATGCCAATGGATTCTTGAATCGCGTCGGCCTTGGATCGCCATTCCGGAGTGAGACTTCGGAGAATTTTTCGGACATGTTCCTTATCCGTGAAGGTCTTCTTAAGAGCATGTAGATCATTTACGATTTTTGAAAATCGTTCAAACATCTCATCGACCTTTTCGCCTTCCTTCATGTGAAACAATTCATATGCATGGGTTAGGAAATCAATTTTGGCTTCCCTTACCTGGTCCGTACCTTCGTACGTAATTTCCAACTTGTCCCACATTTGCTTCGCCGTTGTGCAACAAGATATCTTCCTATAATCATCAGCATTTACAGCACAATATAATAAATTAATAGCTTTAGCATTATTTTGCACCTTTCGGATATCATCCGCATCGTATTCATCTTCGGACTTTGGGACCCATTCGTTTTCAGCCTTCTTGGTTGGAATTTGTTCTCCATTCATTATGACCTTCCAAAGATGAAAACTGTTTGATTGTACAAATATTCTCATCCTCTTCTTCCAGTATGTATAATTTTTACCATCGAATAGCGGTGGTCGGGTGGAGCATTGTCCTTCACCTATTCCTGCAAAAGAATCACGAGTAGAAGCCATGGATGTTTCTCTCAAACGGTTAAGTCTTCAGAGAGTTGGGCTCTGATACCAATTGTTAGATAATTCGCTTAACGCTAGGGGGGGAGGGTGAATAGCATTATAATAAAAATTAGCGCAAACTTGCGGAATTTAAAAATTGCAGGAAATAAATAAGTGCGATAAGTAAATAAATTAGAACAAACGCACCGATGTATCCTGGTTCACCACAACCCGTGGCTAGTCCAGTCCCCGAGAGACTCTCTCGAGATTTCCACTAACTTGTTAAGCTTACGGGTGCTTAACAAACCGTTACAACTTGAGGACACAAGCCTCAACAACCTTTGCTCGAAGATACAACACTCCAAGACTTCCACCAAGGAAGCACAAGTTCATTCTTACAACACAAGGGACTAACACTTCCCTTCAAGTGTATAAAAACACTTAGCACTCAAACAAGACACTCCTTTAAGAGTAGATATGAGTAAAAAGAATACGCTCAAGATCGCAACAACTTTAGACAAGAATTTGGCTCTCAAAAGCTTATGTAATGAATATAAAATGATAAGCAATAAAGTATGCAAGCTTTATCAATTGTATGGTCAGTTGTTGTGTGTTGTTGTACTTAAAAGACTGAATTGAAGCTGTATTTATTGTTGAAAAACCTTGTATTACCGTTGCCTAATTGCCAATTAAGAGTTGCTGAAATTAGTCAGTGACAATCGATTGTCAAGTTATCACAATCGATTGTTTGCCAGTTCTTCCAAAAATCAATCCCAGATTTTACGCATAACAATCGATTATATAAGATCAATAATCGATTACTGGCAATGTTCAAAAAATCATTTCCAGATTTTACGTAAAACAATCGATTGTCAGAAATCTACAATCGATTACTCAGCAACGTTCAAAAAATCCTTTCCAGATTTTAATTAAAACAATCGATTATAAGAAATCAATAATCGATTACCTGACGGTATTTGAAAACATTTTTGCAACGGTCAGTTATACAATCGATTATACTAAGTTAACAATCGATTATATATCAGTCTTGAAAAATCAATTTAGACACTGCCTCTTGACAGTCGATTGTTATAGGTTCACAATCGATTATCTAATAACTTTGAAAGAGTCTGGAAGACACTGCCTCAACACAATCGATTGCCATAAGTTCACAATCGATTATTTTGTGACTTTGAAAAATCTGATGGACATTGTCTCTTCACAATCGATTGTCATTAGCTTCACAATCGATTATTTTGAGCTTTGAAAAACTTTGATGGACACTGCCTCATCACAATCGATTGTCATAAGGTTCACAATCGATTGTCATGCATATTTGAAAAATCTGATGCTCACTGCCGTAACACAATCGATTGTCATAAGTTCACAATCGATTGTCAAGCAGCTGACTTAAATATAATTGATTATCATAAGTACATAATCGATTATCTTAGTCCAGATTTTAGAGGCATGTTTAAAAATCATTTAGACAAAAGTAAATATGCATTATTTAAAATTATTTTGCTCTAAATTAAATATGCATGATTTGTTAAAAATATTTTTATGAGAGAAGCCAAGTCTTGAGTTTAAGTTGTCGGATCATGATCACAATTAAATACCGACTCATATAAACTTAATCTCGATCTCTGTCTTGTACTTGAATCTCGTTATATATCCATTTTGCGCTTGTGCTTGAACCTCGTCATATGTCAATTTGCGCATAGTTTGTCATTCATCAAAACCTACAAATATGAACACACGTTTAGTATAATGCCTTGAGAACGTGTTTCCAACAATTTCCCCCTTTTTGATAATGGCAAACTTTAAGCGGGATATGCATATTAGGCAATTCATAATCACGATTCAAGACAAGTAAAGATGTGTAACAAGTATATAGATATGCAATTTGTTTCCCCTCAATATATGAATTCCCCCTCAATTTATGCCGATAAGTATTGAGAGTGCATACCCGTTATCTTCCCCCTTTTGCCATTAGCAAAAAAAATATAGAATAATTAAAAACTTGTTTATTTATTAAATCATAATAACGCAAATAATGTCAAGACAATCGATTATTGATACTGGATAATCGATTATATAAATTGAAATCGATTGTTCTGTGCGTCAAGCTTTATAATTCCCCCTACCTTTAGGGCGATACCTGCAAAAATACGTTAGACGTCTCCGACGCTCAAGTTAGAAAACATGTGAGAGGGAAAAATGCAATGCATGACTTAGATCAACGTGGAGTCAAGGATCCCGAGTTCACTACGAATTTGGAAGAAGGACTCTTTCTCTAAGGGCTTTGTAAAGATGTCGGCCAATTGATCTTTGGTTTCAACAAATTCAATTTCGACATCGCCCTTGAGAACGTGATCTCTTATAAAATGATGTCTAATTTCAATGTGTTTTGTTCGCGAGTGAAGAACGGGGTTCTTTGTCAAGCATATGGCACTAGTATTATCACATCTAAGAGGGATATGATCAAGACTTAGGCCATAGTCCAAGAGTTGTTGTTTCATCCAAAGGATTTGAGCGCAACAACTCCCCGCGGCTACATATTCAGCCTCGGTTGTGGACAACGCAACACTTACTTGTTTCTTGCTAAAACAAGAAACGAGAGAGCTACCGAGCAAATGACAAGTGCCACTAGTGCTCTTGCGGTCCAATTTGCATCCAGCACAATCGGAATCGGAATAGCCAACAAGTTGGCATGAAGAACCTTTGGGGTACCATAGACCCACATTTACAGTACAGCCAAGATACTTCAATATCCGTTTCACCGCAGTTAGGTGAGACTCCTTCTGACACGATTGATAACGAGCGCATAAGCACACGCTAAACATGATGTCCGGACGACTAGCAGTAAGATAAAGGAGAGAGCCAATCATACCTCGATACTTTTTGATGTCGACTTCCTTACCTTTCTCATCTTTGTCTAGATGATCCGATGTGCTCATGGGGGTTGCCATTGCTTTTGCATTGGTCATTCAAATCGTTTCAGCAATTCTTTGCAATATTTGGCTTGGCAAATGAACGTACCTTCTTTCATTTGCTTTACTTGTAATCCCAAAAAGAATGTTAACTCACCTATCATAGACATCTCAAATTCGATTGTCATTAAATCGGAAAATTCCTTGCACAAGACATTGTTAGTAGCACCAAATATAATATCATCTACATAGATTTGAACTAATAAAATATCATTATTTTTATGCTTAACAAAAAGAGGTGTGTCAACTTTCCCCCTAATGAAATCATTTTCCAATAGAAATTTACTCAATCTTTCATACCAAGCTCGGGGAGCTTGTTTTAAACCATAAAGAGCCTTTTTGAGTTTGAAAACATGATCGGGAGATTTAAAATCTTCAAAACCGGGGGGTTGTTCAACATAAACTTCTTCTTGAATAACACCATTTAGAAAAGCACTTTTCACATCCATTTGATATAAATTGAAATTCATAGAAGAGGAAAAAGCAAGCAATAAACGAATAGCTTCTAATCTAGCTACGGGAGCATATGTTTCTTCATAGTCAATACCCTCTTCTTGATTATAGCCTTTTGCTACAAGCCTAGCTTTGTTTCTAGTGATTACACCATTTTCATCTAGTTTGTTTCGAAAAACCCATTTCGTACCAAACGTTATTCCGTTTGAATTGGTTAAGCTCCTCTTGCATTGCCAAGGTCCAAAATTCATCCCCAATTGCTTCGGAGATGGTTGTTGGTTCAATTTGAGAAACAAAAGCAGTATGTCCTAAGGTGTTCTTAAGGGAGTTTCGGGTACTTACCTTTTCTCCGACGTCGCCAATTACCTGTTCGAGAGGGTGATCTTTGATTTTCCTCCACTCGTTAGGCATTTTCGTTTCTTTCTCCAATTGTGGCGTTTCCTCCGTTGATTGTTCCAAGATTTCATCTTGAATTTCCGTAGGAGTTTCCTCTTGTACTTTGTCTTTTAAACTATTTAAAATACTTGCAAGACCAGAACAAGAATCCTTTCTCGCCAAGCGAGCATTATTTTCGGAAAACACAATATGTGGGGATTCCTCCACAGTTTGGGTTCTATTATTAAATACCCTATATGCTTTGCTACGTGAAGAATACCCAATAAAAATTCCCTCATCGGATTTGGCATCAAATTTTCCCAATTGATCTTTTCCATTTTTATGAATAAAAACTTTACAACCGAATACTCTAAAATGGGAGATATTTGGTTTCCTTCCCTTGTAGAGTTCATAGGGGGTTTTCATGAGTATTGGCCTTATGACTATTCTATTTAAAACGTAGCATGCGGTACTCACGGCATCCGCCCAAAAATGTTTGGGAATCTTAGCCTCTTCGAGCATGGTTCTAGCCATCTCTTCGAGACACCTATTTTTCCTTTCCACCACCCCATTTTGTTGTGGTGTTCGTGGAGCGGAAAAGGTATGCTCGATACCGAGTTCGTCACAAAAGTCCGCAAAGAGATTGTGATCAAACTCTCCCCCATGATCACTTCTAATTGAAGTGACGGTTGTTTCCTTTTCGTTTTGAACACGTTTAAGAAAATATTTAAAATTCTGAAAAGCATCACTTTTATGGGCAAAAAATAAAGTCCAAGTAAATCGGGAATAATCATCAACAATAACAAAAGCATAACGATTTCTACCAAGACTTTCAATGCGAGATGGTCCAAACAAATCCATGTGAAGCAATTGCAATGGTCTAGTAGTTGAAACAATATTTTTCGATTTAAAAGATGCTTTTGTTATGCTTACCTTTTTGACAAGAATCACAAATAGAGTCATTTTCAAATTTCAAATTTGGAAGACCAACAACTAAATTTTGTGAAACCAATTTGTTCAAAAGATGCATGTTGATGTGAGCTACTCTACGATGCCATAACCAAGAATCATCCTCTTTGCTCATTAAACAATTCACATATTCGGGTGAAGAATTTGCAAGATCAACCATATAAATGTTATCCATTCTAAAACCACGAAGGATAATTTTTAAATCGCTACGTCTAAAAACTAAGCATTCATCCGAATCAAATAAAACAAGATTTCCCTTGTCACATAACTGACTTATGCTCAAGAGATTGTGTTTTAAACCTTTCACAAGTAATATATGCTTAATGGAAGAAATTTCATCCTTACCGACCGATCCGATGCCGATAATCTTTCCTTTGTTGTTATCACCAAAAATAACACTTACCCCTTCCTTGTGTTCTAGTTGAAGGAATTTGGATTCGTCTCCCGTCATGTGCTTGGAGCATCCACTATCAAGGTACCATAGTACACTTGATCCCTTCAAACATACCTACAAAACAAATTAATGAGTTTTAGGTACCCATGCCATTTTGGGTCCTTGGGGGTTAAGCAAATCATAGTGATGTGATTGAGTGTAATGTCTATGTCGTGTAAAACAAGCAGAAGCAATATGTCCAATTCGTCTACAATAATGACAAGTCACGTTAGGATTATGCATCCTTCTAGGTTGATAATAATTGGACGGACGAAATTCATTTACTCTATTCTTGACAATATAACTATTGCGCAAATCATGAAAATCATTTCTCCTACCATTTGTTCTAGGATATGCATCATTTCTAGAATAGTTGTTTCTAGGTTGGAAGTCATTTCTAGGTGTTCTAAAAGGTCCAAAGTTCCTTCTAGTGTTTGGCCTAGAATGTGCATTATTTCTAGCATGATTGTTTCTAGGTTGCGATTGATGAAAGCCATTTCTAGGTTTGTTATATCTAGGATGAACATTTGTTTTATTTATCCTAGGTTGAGCCTTAGGTGGTTGGGGGTTGGCTTCAACTTTCTCTTTAGGCTCGTTTCTAAAACCTATGCCATGCTTGGTCGACTTCAAATTAACAAGCACTTCATTCAAATTTTTATGAGAAGAGTTAAACTTATCTAAGGTGCCCTTGAGCCTTTCTACTTCATTTTTGAGATGCATGCAAGAAGTACAATTTCTAGAACTCTCGGGCTTGTCGGCACTTCTCTTGCCAAAAAATTTGTTTTCCTCTTTCAACTTCTCATTTTCTAAAATCAGTTTTTCCAATTCCTTTTCTTTAAAAGAGAGTTGTTTTTGAAAATCTTTTTCTTTTAAAGAAGCATTTTCTTTTATACTCTTAACAGTTTTTGAAGCTTTAATAAATTCGCTATACAACTCATCAAAAGCATTTTGCATTTCTTCAAGGGAAAAGAAATTTTTGGAAGAAATTTGACATACCTCTTCTTTGTTGTCTTCTTGTGCCATAAGACAAAGAGTTGCGGCTTCGTCTTCTTCTTCCTCACTTGACTCGTCACCGGAGTCGCCTCCCCAAGATATGTATGCTCGTTGCTTCTTGAAGAGTTTCTTCTCCTTTTTAGCATTTGGGCAATTTGATTTAATGTGCCCGGTTTCTCCGCACTCATAGCACTTTATTTGATCTCCTTTCTTTTTGCCCTTTCGTTCATACTCTTTTCGCATGAACTTTTGAAATCTCTTGATAACGAGTCCGAACTCGTTGTCTCCATTCTCATAATTTTGAGGTTGGCTTGTGCTTGCCTTGAGAGAAATTCTTTGCTTCCTTTGATCATCAACAAGAGGGTTAAGTATAGTAGATTCATAAGTTTTAAGATTACCTCTTAATGCGTCGATGGTGACATTTGAGATGCCAATGGATTCTTGAATCGCGTCGGCCTTGGATCGCCATTCCGGAGTGAGACTTCGGAGAATTTTTCGGACAAGTTCCTTATCCGTGAAGGTCTTCTTAAGAGCATGTAGATCATTTACGATTTTTGAAAATCGTTCAAACATCTCATCGACCTTTTCGCCTTCCTTCATGTGAAACAATTCATATGCATGGGTTAGGAAATCAATTTTGGCTTCCCTTACCTGGTCCGTACCTTCGTACGTAATTTCCAGCTTGTCACACATTTGCTTCGCCGTTGTGCAACAAGATATCTTCCTATTATCATCAGCATTTACAGCACAACATAATAAATTAATAGCTTTAGCATTATTTTGCACCTTTCGGATATCATCCACATCGTATTCATCTTCGGATTTTGGCACCCATTCGTTTTCAACCTTCTTGGTTGGAATTTGTTCTCCATTCATTATGACCTTCCAAAGATGAAAACTGTTTGATTGTACAAATATTCTCATCCTCTTCTTCCAGTATGTATAATTTGTACCATCGAATAGCGGTGGTCGGGTGGAGTATTGTCCTTCACCTATTCCTGCAAAAGAATCACGAGTAGAAGCCATGGATGTTTCTCTCAAACGGTTAAGTCTTCAGAGAGTTGGGCTCTGATACCAATTGTTAGATAATACGCTTAACGCTAGGGGGGGAGGGTGAATAGCGTTATAATAAAAATTAGCGTAAACTTGCGGAATTTAAAAATTGCAGGAAATAAATAAGTGCAATAAGTAAATAAATTAGAACAAACGCACCGATGTATCCTGGTTCACCACAACCCGTGGCTAGTCCAGTCCCCGAGAGACTCTCTCGAGATTTCCACTAACTTGTTAAGCTTACGGGTGCTAAATAAACCGTTACAACTTGAGGACACAAGCCTCAACAACCTTTGCTCGAAGATACAACACTCCAAGACTTCAACCAAGGAAACACAAGTTCCTTCTTACAACACAAGGGACTAACACTTCCCTTCAAGTGTAAAAAAACACTTAGCACTCAAACAAGACACTCCTTTAAGAGTAGATATGAGTAAAAAGAATACGCTCAAGATCGCAACAACTTTAGACAAGAATTTGGCTCTAAAAAGCTTATGTAATGAATATAAAATGATAAGCAATAAAGTATGTAAGCTTTATCAATTGTATGATCAGTTGTTGTGTGTTGTTGTACTTAAAAGACTGAATTGAAGCTGTATTTATAGTTGAAAAACCTTGTATTACCGTTGCCTAATTGCCAATTAAGAGTTGCTGAAATTACTCAGTGACAATGGATTGTCAAGTTATCACAATAGATTGTTTGCCAGTTCTTCCAAAAATCAATCCCAGATTTTACGCATAACAATCGATTATATAAGATCAATAATCGATTACTGGCAACGTTCAAAAAATCATTTTCAGATTTTACGTAAAACAATCGATTGTCAGAAATCTACAATCGATGACTCAGCAACGTTCAAAAAATCCTTTCCAGATTATAATTAAAACAATCGATTATAAGAAATCAATAATTGATTACCTGACGGTATTTGAAAACATTTTTGCAACAGTCAGTTATACAATCGATTATACTAAGTTAACAATCGATTATATATCAGTCTTGAAAAATCAATTTAGACAATGCCTCTTGACAATCGATTGTTATAGGTTCACAATCGATTATTTAATAACTTTGAAAGAGTCTGGAAGACATTGCCTCAACACAATCGATTGTCATAAGTTCACAATCGATTGTTTTGTGACTTTGAAAAATCTGATGGACACTGTCTCTTCACAATCGATTGTCATTAGCTTCACAATCGATTATTTTGAGCTTTGAAAAACTTTGATGGACACTGCCTCAGCACAATCGATTGTCATAAGGTTCACAATCTATTGTCATGCATATTTGAAAAATCTGATGCTCACTACCGTAACACAATCGATTGTCATAAGTTCACAATTGATTGTCAAGCAGCTGACTTAAACATAATCGATTATCATAAGTACATAATCGATTATCTTAGTCCAGATTTTAGAGGCATGTTTAAAAACCATTTTGACAAAAGTAAATATGCATTATTTAAAATCATTTTGCTCTAAATTAAATATGCATGATTTGTTAAAAATATTTTTACGAGAGAAGCCAAGTCTTGAGTTTAAGTTGTCGGATCAAGATCACAATTAAATACCGACTCATATAAAACTTAATCTCGATCTCTGTCTTGTACTTGAATCTCGTTATATATCAATTTTGCGCTTGTGCTTGAACCTCGTCATATGTCAATTTGCGCATAGTTTGTCATTCATCAAAACCTACAAATATGAACACACGTTTAGTATAATGCCCTGAGAACGCGTTTCCAACAGACGCAACACCATCCTTGATTTCTTATGCCCATCCTTCGGTTGTTTTTGCCCTATGTTCCTTTTGATTTTCTAGATTGAGCCTGCATCTATTTTGTTTAGAAACAAAACAAACTATCAGTTTGAACAGTTTTGCGGCCTTGTCACGCTTGATTTCAACTTCCTTTGTGTTCAAAAGCAAACCCTTGGCTTTCAATCCTTGCTTTGTTAATTGGCCATGTGGTCCTCATTTCGGATTGGTCTTTGTTTCTCGGGCCTTGGGTTGTGAGCTTTGCCTTGCCTTTGATTTTGGGCTTGCTTTTGGGACTTTTGATAAGAATCAACATCCTGTTTGGCTTAAAACCCCTCCGATTTTTCTCCAACTTCCTGTCTCTTTGACATTGAATTTCCTTTCTTTTATTTCCCTACTTTTGGGACCTTAACTTGTCATGGTCAACCAGGATTGGCTAAGCATGCTTGACGATGTCGGGCATTCCCTTAATTCTTGCCAGGGGAAAACAGCGAAGCCAGCCCTGCTACCTTTCTTATGGAATGGTCAGGACATCAAAATTAAAGTGGAACGGAGTGAAGTATGAACTTAGAGAGGAATGTTCTTTTGAAGGAAATGAGGGAACTTATCTAAAAATATAAGCCGGCTTTAAATGTCGACGACATGTTTCTTGGACTGGATACCCAGCCCAAATCCATTTCTGCTTTCTGACTTCAACTTTCCAATACCAGAGAAACTTGTTCAAGCCCGGGCAGCCATATTTCCTGTCTTCGGCCGACGGCGCCCTTTGCGGGTTTTAGCCAATCGTCCTCTCTCATTTATCTTCTCCCGTCACCCGATAGCGCTCTTTATGAGTTTTCTCTAAACGGACTCTCTCATTTTTGGTTTTTCTGTGCTTGCCGTCGCCTTATGGTGCCCGGATGTTTTCACCAATAAGACTCTCCCATTTGTTTCTCTCACAAATTTGATTGGTACCGAATCCTAACAAACGGTATTTTCCTCCCTGGGGATCTATAATTCTATGACCATTCGGACTTATTTGCAACTGAACCAATGCATTTCTGCCCCAGTTTTGATTCTCTTGGGTAAATGGAGTTTTAATTTTCAATTATATTTCAAAGGGTGGATAAATGTTAAAGCATGGCTCAATTACTGGCCAACCTATTCTATTTTTACATCTAAGTCTGGTCTTGGTCCAATACTTACTTCAATAAGAAGATAATAAAAATAGTCACTTTAACCCCTGGTATAAGGGTGGTAAGTGAGCATGTTCGGGACCAGCCCAGACCGCGGGCCAAACGGGACAGGATCGGTAGGACATGTATTTGTGGGTTTCGTGGATCGGCCCAACAATTTAGGAAAGTTAGGATCGGGCCCGTTTGGGATCAGGAATAGACTGGTCCTTGGCGGACCAAATGGTCCCAACAATAAATTTTTTTAAAAAATATGGCCATTGAAAAAATTTAAAAAACAACCATTGGGCTGTCAAAAAAAGCCGTTTGCTATTTTAAAAATAGCGGTCATGAGAGATGGCCCATAATATCTCTTTGTTGCTCCTTTAAGATTCTCATTGTTTCCTTAACGTGCTTGTCTTCAGCATCATCAGGAGTTATCTCTCGAACGTGTTGTAGATATTGTCCGCCATGGATCGATGTGGCTACTCTCTCCTCGTTGCGGGTATCGCTGATCAAATCTTCGTGTTGAGGTTGCTTTGCTTGGGCATCAATGTTGTTTGTGATGTTGACATCGTTATGTGCTGTTTTTTTATGATTTTTCTTTTAAAAACAAAGAAATAAACAGGTTAGAAATTGTAGAAAATCATTCTATCTATGATATGTGCGCTTTGGTTGTATAAGCATGATTTTCAGGTATAGGTTTTGATGAATGACAAACAATGAAGTCAAGTGTCAAACAACGATATTATATGACAAACAATCAAGATTGAATGCCGAGAAGCATATTGATGACGGAATTGCATAGACAAGCTAAAGACGAGATCAAAAGTTCAAGACCGAAGACCCAAGGCGTAGGTCATTAGGTAAAACCAATGTAAAAGCAACGTTTAAGTTATCTCGTCTTTTGGCTCAATATAGGTCATCATAAATATGCATAAAATCATTTTATTAAATCATATATATCATAAACATTTCTAATATACTTCAAACAAAATGATTTTAATATTTAATTATATCATATATATCATAAACATTTTTAATATACTTCAAACAAAATGATTTTAACATTTTTATTTCAACATAGGTCATCATTAATATGCATAAAATCATTTTATTAAATCATATATATCATAAAATTTTTTAATATACTTCAAATAAAATGATTTTAACGTTTTCATTTAAACCAAAATGATTTTTGAAGTAAGTTTTCGATTCTGGTATATTCTGGTATATTTTGGTATACTCCAGCTTTGATTCTGGTATACTCTGGTATATACCAGCTTTGCTGAGTTTCCAGATTTTACTGGAGCAACATAATCGATTATGTGGTTGGAATAATCGATTATTTCACTATCTGTTGCCTTCCCAACGTTGCGTTTTATGAACGTTGAGAAGATAATCGATTATGCAATCACATAACCGATTATTTTGGCATAAAATCAGCATAATTGATTGTCAATTAAGCAACGGACATGCACCTTTTAACCCCTATAAATAGAGGTCTTTTGAGCTGATTTTAAACACACAACACCTCCCAATATTCATATGCATATTGATATTATTTGAGCATCATTATAGAGCTTTTGTTGAGCCATTTGAGAGACAACTTTGAGTTGTTCATAGAGCTAATATTGTATCTCTTTATCTACTCTTTTGAGAGAGTTCTTGTTGTAAAAGAGAAAGGTGTTTGAGAAGAACATATCTTCTCATTGATTGTCGGGTTTGCTAAGTACCCTCAATCTTAGTGGTTGAAGTCTTGAGGTGCGGTATCCTCGAGCAAGTTGAAGTCTTGTAGAGTGTACATCTACGAGCAAGTGTAACGGTTTGTTAGGCACCCAAAAGCTTAACGGAGTTAGTGGAATCTCGAGAGAGTCTCTCGGGGACTGGACTAACCACAAGTTGTGGTGAACCAGGATAAATTCGGTGTGTTCTTTCCTTGATATTTTTATTATCGAATTTATTTTATTCCTGCAATTTTAAATTCCGCAATATTTATCAATATTCTCGTGTCGCACTATTCACCCTCCCTCTAGTGACGGGTATAAAACCTAACAATTGGTATCAGAGCCTAACTCTCTGAAAACCTTATCCGGTTGAGAGAACGATATATTTTTTAATATTGAACGCAGGAATGATGAGCGAAGGACACTCCCCCTATAGGCCTCCACTACTTGACGGAACAAATTACACATATTGGAAAGAGCGGATGAGAATCTTCATCCAATCAAATAACTTTCGATTATGGCAAATCATCAAGAACGGTGAACAAATGCCAACAAAGAAAGTTGGGGAAATCATGGTTCCAAAGGAGGAAGATAAATATGATGCCGAGGACATCAAGAAGGTTGAAACAAATGCAAAAGCCATCAACGTGCTATATTGTGCGGTGCCCGGATGAATATCGGAAGATTTCTTGCTGCACAACCGCCAAGGAGATGTGGGATAAACTCGAGATCACTTATGAAGGTACGCCTCAAGTCCGAGAATCTAAAGTTGATTTTCTAACACATGAATATGAACTCTTTAGAATGAGGGAGAATGAAAGCATCGATAGTATGTTCGAACGGTTCTCAATGATCATCAACGATCTCCATGCTCTCGGAAAAGTATATTTGAACAAAGATCTAGTTCGAAAAATCTTGCGGAGTCTCACTCCCGAATGGCGATCCAAAGCCAATGCCATCCAAGAGTCTATAGGAATCACGGACGTCACAATTGATGGACTAAGAGGTAACCTCGAAACTTATGAAAGCACAATTCTTAATCCCTATCCTAGAAGTAGAAGTTCGAGTCTTGCCTTCAAAGCCTCATCTTCTAAAAGAGTAGAGGTAAGTGATTCGGAAAGTGATGATGATATTATTTCCAATAATATAATTGAAAAGTTTTATAAGTTTATGAAGAAGGAAATAAAGAAGGAAGAACCAAGTCCTTCATGCCAAAATTGTGGAAAACTTGGCCACACCAAATCACATTGTCCAAAACCCAAAGACAAGAAAAAGAAGAAACACCATAGGCGCGTGACATGGGATTCGGACAGCTCGGGCGATGAAACTGCCGCACTATGCCTCATGGCCAACAAGGACGAAGAGGTAAGTAATTTTAACTCTTATTCTTATGAAGAATTACAAGAAGCTTTTCAAGAATTGTATGATGAATTGAAAAAGTCTTCAAAAATCTCCAAAGAGGCCAAGGCTAAAATTAAAGTTTTAGAAGAGAAAAATAACTTTTTGGAAAATGACAATATTGATCTTAGAAAAAAAATTAAGGAGATGAATGAAGCCTCTTCAATTGATCGAAGTTCAAATTGTTCTTCTTGTAAGTCTTTGAGAATAGAGAACATAGAACTTAGAAACACACTAGAAAAATGTAGTGATCCTAAAACAATTGAAGAAATGAAAAAGGATGATAGAAATGAAGTTAGACCACCTAGAAATAATTCTAGGAACTTCACAAATAAGTCTAAAATGAATCATTTTAGACCACCTAGAAATAACTCTAGGAATCGCAATACGTCTAGGAATAACGACTTTAGATCACCTAGAATGTTTTTGGCTAACCCAAGATATATGCACAACCCGAATGTTAGACGTCATTATTGTAACTGGGTAGGACACATAGCACCCGTATGTTTTGCAAAACATAGAGATTTATCATTTGGCTATGATTATTATTTGCCTAACCCCCAAGGACCCAAAAGCGTTTGGGTACCGAAAACCTATTTTTAGGTACGTTTGCAGGTGGGCTTGAAGACTACAATATTGTAGTAGATGCACCAAGCACGAAACCTTATTGCATCGAGGGAGAATTTCGGTTAGTTATCATTTTTTTGATAAAAACGTAATAGTTGATATGTGTTAACAATTAATATATCCTTGTTAACAATTGATATTAATTATTTTTGTTGATTCATGTTTTGATAATTTTTATCTTGAATAACAATTGATATCGATTATCTTTGTTAAAAATAATGATTGATGTTTTGATGAATATCTCTCTAGTTTGAATAACAGTTGGTATATTCGCTAAAAATAACCTTTGATATGGTTGTTATATTTTTACTAACATTTGGTATTATTTCATGTTGGCATGATTTTTTAAATATCGTCAATGTATATTCCTCATTATATTTACTATCTTATATTTGACACTAACAATTGATATACCCAAAAGGGGGAAGTGTCAAAAGGGGATAATAGCCTTTGTATACTCTCTTTTTGCTAATGCCAAAAGGGGGAAGAGTTTAGGCGATATGCATCAAAAAAGGGGGAATGTATCTACGTTATAGTATGTCTTATTTGAGGGGAATCATCATTAAGGGGAATTGTTTGCATAAATTGTATGTTGAGGCATAGCATGAATTTAGGGGGAATCCAATATGACAATATGCATATCTCCTGTTGTTTGTCATTATCAAAAAGGGGGAAATTCTAGAAAATCATTCTATCTATGATATGTGCATTTTGGTTGTATAAGCATGATTTTCAGGTATAGGTTTTGATGAATGACAAACAATAAAGTCAAGTGTCAAACAACGATATTATATGACAAACAATCAAGATTGAATGCCGAGAAGCATATTGATGACGGAATTGCATAGACAAGCCAAAGACGAGATTAAAAGTTCAAGACCGAAGACCCAAGGCGTAGGTCATTAGGTAGAACCAATGTAAAAGCAACGTTTAAGTTATCTCGTCTTTTGGCTCAATATAGGTCATCATAAATATGCATAAAATCATTTTATTAAATCATATATATCATAAATATTTCTAATATACTTCAAACAAAATGATTTTAACATTTTATTAAATCATATATATCATAAAAACATTTTTAATATACTTCAAACAAAATGATTTTAACATTTTCATTTCAACATAAGTCATCATTAATATGCATAAAATCATTTTATTAAATCATATATATCATAAAAAATTTTAATATACTTCAAACAAAATGATTTTAACGTTTTCATTTTAACCAAAATGGTTTTTGAAGTAAGTTTTCGATTCTGGTATATTCTGGTATATTTTGGTATACTCCAGCTTTGATTCTTGTATACTCTGGTATATACCAGCTTTGCTGAGTTTCCAGATTTCACTGGAGCAACATAATCGATTATGTATTGGAATAATCAATTATTTCACTATCCGTTGCCTTCCCAACGTTCCGTTTTATGAACGTTGAGAAGATAATCGATTATGAAATCACATAATCGATTATTTTGGCATAAAATCAGCATAATTGATTGTCAATTAAGCAACGAACATGCACCTTTTAACCCCTATAAATAGAGGTCTTTTGAGCTGATTTTAAACACACAACACCTCCCAATATTCATATACATATTGATATTATTTGAGCATCATTATAGAGCTTTTGTTGAGTCATTTGAGAGACAACTTTGAGTTGTACATAGAGCTAATATTGTATCTCTTTATCTACTCTTTTGAGAGAGTTCTTGTTGTAAAAGAGAAAGGTGTTTGAGAAGAACATATCTTCTCATTGATTGTCGGGTTTGCTAAGCACCCTCAATCTTAGTGGTTGAAGTCTTGAGGTGCGGTATCCTCGAGCAAGTTGAAGTCTTGTAGAGTGTACATCTACAAGCAAGTGTAACGGTTTGTTAGGCACCCGGCGGAGTTAGTGGAATCTCGAGAGAGTCTCTTGGGGACTGGACTAACCACAAGTTGTGGTGAACCAGGATAAATTCGATGTGTTCTTGCCTTGCTATTTTTATTACCGAATTTATTTTATTCCTGCAATTTTAAATTCCGCAATATTTATCAATATTCTCGTGCCGCACTATTCATCCCCCCCCCCCCTCTAGTGACGGGCATATTGCCAAACTATTTACCCATAAAATGATACAGTTGAATTTGTAACATTATTTATAGACAAGCGAATCAATTTGATCCAAAAATAATAAATAAATTATATAAAATGCAAGACTTAGCTTTAAAATCGAGGAAAAGCAGCAGATAGCTTTGGCTCCAGTAGCAGAACTTCCGGAGGCAGTAATAAAAGTATTAGTAGGCAAGAAATAAAGTATTATTGAGCTTTTGATAGTATATAGCATAAGTTTGTCAGAAAATACGTCACTTTGCAATGGCTGTTGAAATCACTAGTTATAGTTGCTCCTAGGGAACAAGGTCCTAGGATCAAGTCACTCTTAAATGAAAATTATGATGGTCATTGAAGAATGTGTAACGACAGGCTATGAATATCATAATTCTCTATAACGGATTGTGTATTTAATATTACAGAATATTCTTCATTGAATGCTATTGGGTGGCAGACATTGGTTTGTCTTCATTAGCAATATTCACTTCGAGATTCTCCGGTGCTAACAGAAGTTGCTGCCCTTGATTTTGATTTTCACCTGTCTTACTTTCTGTCTATCTTCAATTTTACGTATCGTTTTATTATGTTAGTATTTAATATCAACCGTTTTTATCCTATACAATAACTCAATCAGGGGTAGAAGTCATGGTAGGTACGAGACTTACCAATAATATATTAGATGTCCATGTTGTTAGATTTCTGTTATACTAAGAAAGTAGCTTATGTAGTATCGAAATTGACATGAATTCTGATAAAATAATTCTAGTAATTAGGGAAGAGGAATGAAAGCCTAGTCAATAGAGGTTGTGAACTGAGTCTTCGGTCAATAGCTTATTAAAATTTGTTAGCTGCTGCTACATCTTTTTTATTAACTATAGAAAGTGGCGTTTGTCGACATCATTCCACCTTGATTTTTATAAAATGATTTCCTAATTATATTTTCGGATGATTTTAGAGAGTTGCCTTTATATTTTACTCTATCACACTGATCTCTCTCGTGATTTGTAAAATAGTACATTTGAAAATAATTTTTTCATATATATCATAATTAATACAAAGTAACTACTCCTTCAATTTCATTTTACGTGAACCTATTTTTCTTTTGGTTATTTTCAAAAAGAATGAATCCTTTCTAAATTTGCTAACAGTTTAGCTTAAACTTACAGTTCTACCCTTAATGAGAAGCTTTTATAACCATACAAATACTCTGAGCCCCATTTGAACTTGTTTAGGACCACAAATTCCAAACGTCTTTACTTTTTTCTTTAACTTCATCACCAGTCAAACATGTTCACATAAATTAAAACGGGGGAGTATAATCTAACAAATTTACCCTTTTTAAATGTTATATTTTTTTTCGATTAACTAATTTTATGCATATTTCGTAAAGAAATTTAATGAATAATGAAAAAAGGAAAATAACCCATGAGACTGAAAGCTATTTCGAGAGAAGAATGTTTGATTAATTTTCTTCATCTTTCTTTCCCTCGATTTATTTATTATTCTCTTAATCTGGTGGAAGTTTAGGAAAATACTTGTACAAATTGGATCACTAAGTGTTGTCTAACTTTTCTATTTTCCTTCTCTTCTCCGGTTTGAGTTCAATTGTTATATCGATCCTGAGTTTGTATCCCTAAATGGCTGTTGAACACCTCCTACTTGGTTTGTTTCCCTGCAGAAGGTCAGTGCACACTGACCCTCTTTATCTCACTTTAATAATGTAGCCCTATGTTCATAATTTTTTTGTTTTTTAGTCATCTATTGTTTGTGACATATCTGTTTTGATACTGTTATCAAACTTGATGTTTTCTCATGACTAAATCCTGTCAAGTCTCTTCATGATTAAATAGACCAAACCTCATGTTAATGATATTATGTAAATAAAAAATGATCGTATGAATACTGCAATTTTGGTTCAATTCCTACCTTCATATTAATCTGTTTGACTCTAATTAGCAAACAGATTCCTGCTACTACATTAATGAACTTTGCACTTGAGTTTACCTCTGTCGTGTTAATCCTTGCTTGCCCTGATTCTGACTTTGCTATGGTGCTGTACTTGGTTTGAATTTGTGAATACTTCCCATTAAGGGATCTGTTCTCATAATTGGCAATGCTTTGCTTTAACTGTTATGTAACTTTACACAATGCTGATTCCTACATGTCTGTCATGTTAGCTTAAATACAAATCATGTATTGAGTTTTGTTGGTATACTATGCTCTTAACTATGCTCAAGTCTTTCTTAAAAGTGTCTGTGAACTTTCTTTATGATCTAAACCTACCTAGAAGAACTCTGAAACAGTTAACCTACAGTGAAGCTAATAGAACATACACCCATGCTTACCTCTGTTTGATACTTCTAAGTCTAAAAATCTATAGAAAAAGAAACATGTTTACTGCTTAAACATTATCTTCTTGTTTGACCAAATCTCCGTAGTGATCTCATGTCTACTTGTATATCCTGTACTCCGATAGGAATACTCTTAAGTCATTATTGTGCCCTTGACTGCTTATGTGCTTTCATAATAAATCACGGCAACCCTTTCATTCACACTTGTTAGATTCTTTGTTTGTTGAATCATTAGAGGGTTTACCATGACTGTTTGTGTCTTGGCAGTATGAAATTATTATGGTGATCCTTCATTTATGTGTAAGCCTTTGAGAATGACTAGACGTATGTGGTAAATGCTATTTCGGTGTGAGGCTGTCACTATCTAAGTTTCCCTCCATAAACTGTCGTGACGACACCTAGTCTCTACGACTAGGTAAGCCTAATATTGTGGAATGAAATAGAAACTCAAAGATAACAGTTAACGAATATAATTTAAACAATATAAATGGTGCCGCTCGGCATATACAATAATCACTTTTCCCAAAACCCGGAATATCGCAATGTCACAAGCTTCTAAGAAATCCTATCAGTTCTATACATCATTCTATGGAAAAGAAGAAAATGAACATAGGAGATAAAAGGGGACTCCGAGGTCTGCGGATGCAGTAGATGTACCTTGAATTCTCCTTGAAGTCTCCTGAAGCAGCAACCACACAGCTAGACTCGAGGCTGAGAGCTAGTACTTGGATCTGCACACGAAGAACATGTCCATGAAATGGCATGACTACACCACAATGGTACAGGTGTCTATCCTAACCTCGGTCGGGTAGTGATGAGATCAGGTCAGAGCCTACTAGTATCGATATATATAATAAATATCGCAGTAAGGATAAATACTGAAATTTATCAAGAATGTAAGCATAGAAAAACAACAACTCAAAACACATAGATAACAACACGGGATCTCCCAGGATACCGTCCCGTAGTCCCAAATGTAAATGTGCAGGGGAATCTTACGAAGTATCGTTTTGTAGGTCCAAAATGAATACGCAGTGCTGGAGGAGCTCCTGGAATACCGTTCCGTACTCCCAAAGTAAATATATAGTACAGGGGATCTATCGGAATACCATTCAGTAGTCCCAAAGTAAATATGCAGCTCAAACAAGCAGAATATAACATTTACAGCAAGAAAACACAATTTAGGCTAAATCCGAGTCAAAGAAAAATCGAAAATTTCACCAAGACATGCAACACAGAGTTCAAATAGGCAGGTAAGGCAATTACAACAGCTAGGGCACGTAGGCATGCTTTCCTAAACTAAATAAGATAGTTACATATGCTAGTGTTGCTCAATTAAAGGAACACAATATTTGCTTAATAAAAATGGTGTTTTCAACAAATAGCCCGTGCACACACTTGTCACCTCACGTACACGGTACTCATATATCAAACAATACCAAATCCTATAGGGAGTCCACCACACAAGGTTAGAAAAGCCATTTACCTCAAACTCAAGGCCACACAAAGCTCAATCACAGCTTTGCCTTTCAATCACGCCTCCGAACCAACAATATCTAGAAAATTTCCAACCAAACGTTTCTAAATAAGCCATAGGAATCACCCACGATAACAAAGGACTCAATTTTGGTCATTATTGAAAAAGTCAACACCTGGACTTGCTTGGTCCAAACTGGAAATTCGGACCAAAACACGATTATTCATTTACCCTCGAGTCCGAATATACAATTGGTTTTAGAATCTGACCTCAATTTGAGGACTAAATTTCCAAATTTTGAAATTTCTAATTTCTACCCAAAAAAATTCTCAATTCCACCATGAAAACCTTAGATTCTATGTCTAAATCTTATAAAATAAAGTGAAATTGAAAGAAACTAGGAATCATTTGCTTATGATTTGGGGAAGAAGAAGTCTTTTGGAAAATTGCCTATTTTGTTCTAGGTTTTGAAAATTTGGAGAATGAATGAAAATTACGTCCAAAAGTTATTTTGATAAGTTGCAGGTGTCGCATTTGCAACTTGGGATTCACAAATGCAAGCCCTATAATTGCGAAGAACCTATCGCAAATGCGAACGTCTCCCAATCCCACTTTCATCTCAATTGCGAAGAAAGTCTCGCAATTGCAAGTCTGACCTTCCGCAATTGTGACCAAATGATCGCAATTACCATCCCTAACATTCCCAGACTTCCTTCGCAAATGCGAAAGATTGGCCTTTACTGCTACTCTTTGCAATTGGGATGAGTAGGTTGCAAATATGAAGCCAACAATGATCGCAAATGCGAAGCTTTGTCTCGCAATTTCGAGACCAGAGGCAAATTTCTAACCTCAAAACACTCTGTAGCCTACCAGAAACTCACCCCAAGCCCTCAGGGCTCCAAATCAAACATGCACATAAATCTTAATACATCATTCGAACTTGGTCGCGTGATCAAATCGCCAAAATAACACTTAAAACCATGAATTTAACATCAAATCAAATGAAATCCTCAAGAATACTTTGAAATTTCTATTTTCTCAATCGGACGTTCGAATCACGTTAAACCACATCCCTTTTTCATCAAATTTCACAAACAAGCCTTAAATATTATATTGAACCTATACCCGGCTCGGGAACTAAAATACGGACTCGATACCAACAAGATCAAACATTAAAAATTTCTCAAAAACCATTGAATTTTCAGACTCTCAATTTTCAATAAAAATTCATAACTCGAGCTAGGGACCTCAAATTCCGATTCCGGACATATGCCTAGGTCCCATATTTTAATACGAACCCACTAGAACTATCAAAATATGAGTCCGAATTTGTTTACAAAAAATATTGACCGAAATCAACCCAAATGAAATTTTTAATCAAAATTTCTTATATTTTAAAACTTTCAACACTAAAGCTTTCCGAAAATACGCCCTGACTACGCATGCAAACTGAGGATGGATAAAATGAAGTTTTTAAGACCTTGAAGCACAGAATTTAGTTTTAATTCATAAGATGACCTATCGGGTCATAACAAAGACCTAGTTGGGTATAAGACGCCCTTCCATGATACAAGCACTGCTATAGATCTGTGAGACCCTCATGAACTCTGAAGTACCGGGGGTTCACTAGGGGGATTTATCCATAAACTAAGATTCACCCAAGCCTTTATCATTAGCTCCTATGAGATCCTCCTAGGATTGACACAAATAAAATTTGTCTCACCATATTCTTTCGCTCTTTATTTGTATTTTGTCATATTTTCAGTCTTATTTTATTTCTATGTTTGATATACACTAACGAACTTTAAAAAAAAATTGTGTGCATGTTTCGAATTGGGCCTACTGAGTTCTATTAGAAACACAGGCTCAATTTCAACCCTTGCTTCCTTGTCCGCATAACGGAGTCTATTGGATTGTGACGGGCATGGTCGAGCCTACAAAGCCTAATTGTCAAGAGTCCAACCTCTTTCCCTTATTTATCCCAAAATTTATTCATTTTTGTTGTTATTTGTATATGTGTATCTTTGAATGACTAACTTGTTTAACGGTTAACTTTAATGATTTGGTTGTTTAGGAACGAACGTATGCAAACCAAAGCTCATAGGTTGAACAAAAATCAGAACTTTTGCTTGCTTTAAACTCTTTAATATTTCGTCACTTATTTGTTTTCTTATCAAATGAAAGATTTTATCTTGTTACCACTAACAATTTTCAATAACTTTGGACTTTGACATATTTCAAAAGCGACACGAACGCTCTTTGAAGACTTAGAACATTTATAGATTTTAAGCAGATGATAAGCAGGATATAGATATTTCTTTACTCAAACCTAGCTTAGGCCTACGGAGCTACTTCATGTAAATTTTGAAGGGTGGCTAATACCTTCTCCTTAGAATAACTAGAACGCATATCATAATCTCACCGATTAGTAGATCATTAGGATAATATTCTTACGAACCCATGGATACCCTAATATACCTTAAAATATTAGGTGGTGACTCTCTTTTATCAGCTTCAGATAAACCGTTAGTAGTACTTTATTCTAATTAGTGCAAAATAGGGTACAATACATATAATTTCCTTGCTTATGAAGTTTTATGCTGTTATGATGGCATATTTGCTAAGAGAAGTTTTAACCCTAAAAATGGATAACAATTGAATTTATATGTGGTTTTAAGGATACGTGATATAACTTTGCATAAACTGAGAAAATGTATATTAATATTGAAATTGACCGTAAAAGAAATAAATACAAACCGAACAAATTGATTAGCCTTGGCCCTCGAGTTTGATCACCCTTGAGCTAAGTGAAGTTTCAACTGATATAAGAACAGAGTAACAACATAATGAAAACTACAGAAAGGAAGTGGATTGCTTTGTATTGCATAAATGTGATGTTTCATACAAATGATCAGGCCCCCTTTATACAGTAGGAGAGTCCTTCTCTTGATAAAATTCTAAATACAATAAGAAATATAACAATTGCCTAATTAATCGGTCTCTTCTTGATACATGCCGGAATTTTTATCGTGATCCTCGCCCGATCACGGATATTTCGTCTTTCTGCTATTTGGCTCAGTAAGCTTCCTTTGATCCTGCTTGATCTTTATCTTGCTCGGTCGCGATCTTTGCTGATTTGATCTTGATCGGTCTCAGATCACGAGCTCAGTAATCTAACTTTGCACCATGATTCGATATAACACGAGGTCAAAACATTGGTTTATCATGTTCTAGTCTCAATTAGACATACGAAGTGCAAGTTCGATTTTGATCGTATACAGATAGTCCCCTTATTTCTCAAAAAGAAGATGACATGAAACGATATGAATTTTCGAGCTCTGTCTCGATGGGCAATGACGTAAATGACGAACATCACTGATATACCCAATCATGACGTAAGTAACAACTTGAAACGTCCCATTGGTCCAGTTACCAAAGTATTAAATGCCTGTCAGTTGCTGGTCGGCCACCATGACTTTTGAATCGTCACCCTCAAGCTAAAAGTATTGTAACCTCCCTCTATTCAGACTTTACGTTCAAAGCTTCTCTCATTCTTGTTTCTCTTCAAAAATCTCTTTGCTTCAAAAATTTTGCACCCAAATTTCTCAAACTTTTAGCAATTCGCATACCATCCTAATTCCTTTTTCTTCTACAATGGCAAAAACTTCAAGGACTATACCGCAAATGGAAGTTTCCTCTTCATCCCGGCCCATCGGTTATGGAGCTTCTGCGAAATATACCCTTGAGGATTTTATTCTGGGAGGGTGCCCTACTGTTGCTGATTTTATCATTGAAAAAACCTTCTTAGTACCAAGTCGATATGAATCGGTCTCGAGTTATATATCTCACACCCCTTTTTCTCATGAAATCGGGGTGTGATGTGTGACAACTCTTTTAATAAAGGGCTTTAAAAGATAGAGTCGCCACCTAGCGGATTAAGGTGTGTTAGGGAACCTATTTCGCAGATAACTCTGTTTAACCAGTTTGCGTCACCAAAGAGCAGGTAAGGGCTGGAAATTACCTCGAAGAAAAGGTGATAGGCACTCTTCGAGGTCCAAAACTATGAGTCTTGGCCAAACACAATTATATGAGTTAGTCTATGTGATCAAAGATAAGGAAATAAAGGGATTTGGGAGGGTTCATTATTAAACACAAACAATTGATGAAAGACAAGGTGGGGGAGGGGGTTCTAAATTTTTTAGCCTAAAGGATTACCCGTGCAATGTAAATAATACTTCATAACTCCCTCAAGATGGGGTGTTACTCATATATTCAGTGGGCATAGATTATAATCTCCTGCTACCCAATTATAGTAGGCACAAATTATAATCTCTTGCTAATTAATTACTATCTTTAAGTTGTTCACCTAAAGCGCACTAGTCAATTCTAAGTCGTGCTCTATGTGTGCACTACCCGTCCCATGCCTATGGTTTAGGAGGCGTTTTGGACCTCTATTTTGGATATCTCTAGACCTGACTTAGGTTGATCAAAATGATAAAACTAGGCGACATACAAAACAAGTTAGAATTCACATAAAAGAATTTAAGGGCTCAAGCTAGCCTCCACATGTAGACAACAAATGCAAGCAAACAGATTAGACATTTGAGAGTTTAGAATTTGTATCCAATAAACATGATTTTTATTATGACTCTGGATTTTAAACATAGGTAGTTCATGAAAGTAATTTCTAGGTGACTGTGTAGTTGCCTACTGATTTTTATTAGAAGCATTTAAACATATGGCATGTGATCTAGGTAACTTATTTAGTAGTTGATAGTGACAACAACAAAAAATACTTAGAATTACTTAGTTGTACCTATAGGCATGCTTTCTAATGACATTCGGTAATACATTATGTAGAGTCCAGTTTTAGTATTTGGCACAATAATAATTATCCCTATTGGAATGAGTTCTACCTTCGGTGATTGAAACTTTTTATTAGTTCCCGGAGATATGCAGTTTAACTAAGCGAGTCTGACAATTAATTAAAACCTATAGACATGATTTATAAGAAAGCAATTTTGAGTATGCTGTAAGTTGAACATGGTTATTGTATTTCCAATAGGCATGGTATCTAATCATGCAATGGCAAACCTAAACATTTAGACAAGTATTCAGCAGAATATTTCTTGGCGTAAAGTAAAACATATAGGAAGGTTATATAACAATAATAATGAACACCCCTAGACATGTTATCTAAAATATAATAGCAAAAAGACCTATGGGCATGTTATCTAACATATAATAGTAGAAAGACCTATAGGCTTGCTATATAACATATAATAGCAGAAAGACCAATAGGCATGTTGTCTAACATATTATAGCAGAAAGACCTATAGGAATGTTATGTAACATATAATAGCAGAAAGACCTATAGGCATGTTATCTAACCCTTTCATAGAATGTCAAATAAGTCCATTTCTCAATTTTATTATTGCCACAATTGTATTTACAAATAATTATTACAGGCCAAAATTGAATGAATAAATTACAAAGGATATAGACTATAGGAAGCCTGTAACAGGCCCAAATACACCTGGACGGGCCAGGATTTCAATTCACAATAACTCTAAAGCCCAATTTTCATAGTGACCACCAATGACTGATTCACCTTTATTTCGAGGATAAGCATACCAAGCCTAATCCACTAGTGTGTCAGACTTCTCAAAAGGCTTCACGAACCCCGATAAATGCTCACACTATAGTACAACGATCAGAACCAATTTAAGAAAAACTATGGACCAAATCCTGGTGTGTCAGAGTTCATGGGTGTCTCATAGGAACCCTGAGTAGTGACACCAGGAAGGGTAAGGGGTAGTACTTAGATTACTTTGGAATTTAGCCAGCAAAGAATTAGGATTCACAAGAGTGCAGGATAGGATTAGGAAATACACTTAGGGATAGAATCACACATAGAACAAAGACCAACACTTTGAAACTGAGCAGACTTAACATGTTTGAGAATTAACAAAGTCATAAACCGATAATGACTAACTCATGAGCATGATTTCATAAAAGACGGAATAGAATTTAGATTAGGACAAATCAAAGAAAAGGGGTTTATTGATCAATTAATGAGTCACGAAGCATATTAGTTATCAGTAAGAACTAATAGCATGGTGAGCAAAGAATTAGATAAATAACATGTTAAAATATTTAACAACAAACTAAGGTATACATGATGAACTAGTTTTTTAGGAAAGATATCAAAACATACTTAATATTAGAAGACAGTCTTAAGTTAGACATAATTAAGCAAGTTTTATCAATTAGCCTACTGAGTTAAACATGTCTAAAACACATAGAGCAATGAGTCTAATAACAGTAGCATACTGAAAAAATGGCACAATAGAGAAGTTTCAACGACTTACTAGTTCAGATGAAACAGAAAGAAATTTAGAAATGCAGAAACGATCATCAACAGCAGCAAACAATAAAAGGATTTCTGGGGCTTCCAGCCAGCTAGTAATCAAAGCAGAATGATAACAATATATAGTTTTAGTAGTGAGAAATACTCGAGTTCTTTGTCTGCAGGGGAGAGGTTTAAATAGCGATGGACTAGAGCCCACAAATAAGGTAATAATAAATCAAGAAAAGCACCTAATAGCTAATTAAGGAAAGAAAACTCAGAACCTTATTTAAGGTAAGCCACAAGTAACAAGTGCATATACAAGTAAAATATATAGTCACAGATTTTAAGACAAGAATTAGGGACTCAAATAGATTTGGGGAATCAAACACTCCTAAGTTTAGCGTAAGTGAAATTGGTCAACAATTAACGGAAAAAATCATAGAAACATATAGAAAAACCACTGAAGGAAAAAATCAAATAAAGAATCAAAAATCTTAATTTTTAGGGTAAGTAAAATTGACAGAGATAATAAAAGGCAAATCTATAATAAAGATTCATAGATACATCAAAGATTGAACCAAATTTGGTTCGATTTTTAAGAATCAAAAACTCTAATTATTAGGGTAAAAAACTAGCTAGAAATATCTACCAAAGAACATAATAGACATGCACATAGATAGATATACGGAAACATTAAAGTGATATATTTAACAAAAAATAGAAAAACTATAACGAATCTTCAAAGATCTAAACCCTAGCTTTAGGGTAAATGAAAAATCGAGAAAATCTCAGAGATTCATACCATAAAGAGACGAAGAATGAATGGAAAGAAGTGAAGGTTTGAACTAGAATTGGTTCCAAGAAAGAGAGATCTACTTGTCGTGTTAGGCAAGTGAGTATGTAATACCATAATTAGTTAACCAGTAATAGGTGACAACCAATAAAGTAACGAGATCATCTATAGATTACATCTCTGAGTTGGAATTGAAGGGGAGTGGGATTACGATGCTAGGGTTTGAGAAGAGGGGAAGAAGAGAGAGTTTGAGGACTTCGGGGTTAAGGGAATGAGTTATTAGGGTTAGTAATGGTTAATTATAAAGGGAAAAGTTAACGGGGGCCGTTGATCTTGAAATATCAACTACCAGGAATAAAAAAAAGGGGTTTGGGTCGGGTATAGGAATGGGTAGCAGTTGTTTTATTGGGTCAGGGATTATTTGATTTGGGCTGGTGGTTATTTAGGCTAGGGTGTTAGATTTTGGGCCAGGGGTTGGTCCGAAGATAAATAAAAAATGGGCTAGATTTTACATACCCAATATTAACAAATAAATAATTTATAAAAATAATAAATGAATACTAAATAATATCCTTTGTGAACTAAAATGATTTAAAGTAGCTATTAAAATACTATATTGACATAAATGGTGAATTTATATAATTAAATGATTATAAAAATAATATGAAAGCTAATTATTGGATATTTATACAATAAAACGCAAAAACTAAATTTATTTAAAGCCCTTAAAAGTATTAAAAAATAATGAAAAATACTTGTGCATGCTTGTAAATCCAATGATAATGCATGTGCAATATTTGAAAGAATACATGTGTATTTAAAATATATAAGGGAAAATTGGATATCAACAGCTGCGCATTTTTACCCGGGAAGGATGAAAGTGTATTCGGGTAAATAAATGATGACCAATTTTGACTGAATAGGGTGATTTGAAAAATATAGGCCGCACTCTAGCTTTTGAGCTATCTACATATCCTTGGTTTTACATAAATCAGGCCTTATGTAGTTCTGGATTCAACGGTGAACGAAACCAATGGAATTGTTATAGGAACGATCGTGTGATTCGGCAAGGTTCTTTTGAGTAGGATAGTATCGAATGAATTTATGCAAAGTCACAAATTTATTACAATATAGATATCTGAACGCTCATAGGGTAAAGCGAGTAAGTTATGGGAGTCGGTTACATTGGAAATAATGATAGGGTGTGAATGATATGAACGAAAAAATGGAGTGAAAGTTACTCTTATTTTAAGAATTTTTACCTCTTGAGTTACCTGCAAAAATCAACACACGGTGCAAATCAACATAGGTTATTGTGGCAATTTAAACATGATGCAAATTCCCTTTGCACCATGAAGATTGTCTTCAGGAGGTGAGGATGGTGTCTTTAGACCATGACGTCTTGGGCCGTGAATCGTGATATATGAGATTCGAGGCCATGAAATGATGCTCTCGAGCCATGAGAATAGTGCCTCTGAACCATGACGCTTTGAATAATAATGTGCAGTACTGAGAGATCCTCAGGCCATGGCATGGTCTCTTCAGGCTGCGAAGATGACGCCTTCAAACTATGACGCCTTTGGATAAAGACATGATGATGGATTATATGAACAACATAAGATAGAGCTTAGTCTTGCATAGGATCGGGACAGAGCTTAGCCACGAAAAAGGTGAAATAGTGCTAGGTTTCAGATAGTGTAACATTTAGTATTTGACAAGAAAGGCAGAGCTTAGCCTTATGTAGTTGGGGAGGCAAGGCTTAGCCTCATGCAAGGAGAGGAGACAATTCTTGGTCTCATGAAAGGAATGGCAGTGCTTAGCCTTATGTAAATAAGGAGGTAGGGCTTAGCCTCATCCAAGAAAGAGAGACAATTCTTAGTCTCATATAAGAAAGGGAGACAATTCTTAGTCTCATGCAATGAAAGCCAGTACTTAGCCTTATGCAAATAGGTAGGCAAGCCTTAGCCACATGCAAGAGGAGGAGACAGGGCTTAGTCTCATGCAATAGAAAGGCAGTGCTTAGCCTTATGCAAATAGAGAGGCAAGGCTTAGCCTCATGCAAGATTCACGACATTGCTTAGTCTCATGCAATAGATAGGCAGTGCTTAGCCTTATGCAAATAGGGAGGTAAGGCTTAGCCTGATGCAAGATTCGAGATAGGCTTAGTCTCAGGCAAGGAAAGGAAGTGTTTAGTCTTATAGAAATAGGGAGGCAAGGCTTAGCCTCCTGCAAGAGGAGGAGACAGTGCTTAGTCTCATGCAAGTGGAAGGCAATACTTAGACTTATACAAATAGGGAGGCATGGCTTGGCCTTATGCAAGATTCGAGACATTGCTTAGTCTCATGCAATGGAAGGTAGTGCACAGCCTTATGCAAACGGGGAGGCTATACTTATCCTTATGCAAGGTTTGAGACAATTCTTAGTCTCATGCAATAGAAGGCAATACTTAGCCATATGCAAATGGGGAGGCAGAGGTTAGCCTCATGCATGATTTGAGACAGTGCTTAGTCTCATGCAATGGAAGGCAGTGCTTAGCCTTATGCAAATGGGGAGGTAGGGCTTAGCTTGATGCAAGATTCAAGGCAGTGCTTAGTCTTATGCAATGGAAGGTAGTGCTTAGCCTTATGCAATTTGGAAAGGCAATACTTTGCCTTATGCAAGGTTTGAGACAATTCTTAGTCTCACAAAATGGACGAATAGCAAGTAGGATCAGAATATTTCTTAGTTGGAGATATATTTACGTTTGGAGGCCTTGACGTTATCAATATAGTGAGTTTAGTATGTATATACTTGTGAATGATCCTGTCATGTTCATTGTGCCTATATCCAAAGAAAAATCACGAGTTTTGCGAGGAAGGTTGGTTCGTGTCTTCGCATGTTTGTTTTGCTTTGCTTTGCTATGGGAATCCTGTTTGAGTTACCCTGGGTAACATCTGGCTATTATAGAAGTAAAATACACAAAAATATGACTGCATAGAGTTATTTATAAAAATATCGTGGTATCAAGTAAATTATATGAACTAATGACTACGACACTTTTAGAGACATTGTAGCTTCTTTGCATTAGAATTTTGATGGTCCTCCTCAAAATTCTGCCCTAGTTTAGAAGTGGTTCATCGGTCGTTTTGCATATGATGAAGTTTGTTGGACTTGATCCGGAATTTTGAGAATCCTTCTCAAAACTGTACCCCAGTTATATAACCGATCCTCCTCAAAATTCTGCCCTACTTTCTGGTTGTGGGGAAAAATGGAAATTTTATTAAGATGTGACTGAACCTACATGGTTTCTATACGTATCCCCTCTTAAATGGGAATCAGGTCAAGCGTAGTTCAATTACATCAAATAAAGAAATGTAAACAATTTAAATATAATATCTATAGACTGCATCCGAATTGATAGGCTTTGTCCAGACTTCTCAATCTATTTATACAAGTATGAGTGCTCCTTCTGTGAACTGTGTAGGTCCCTTTCTAATTGGGAAAAAACTTTCCTTTGGCTTTGTCTTGATATGGAAATCGTTTCAACACCAGCTGCCCCAGTACGAACTGTCTTGGTTTGACCCTTTTGTTGAAAGCTCTGGACATTCCGTTTTGATAAAGTTGACCATGACATACTGCATTCATTCTTTTTCGTCGATAAAGGCCAATTTTTCATAGCGACTCCTTATCCATTCTGCATTATTGAGTTCTACTTTCTATATAATTCTCAAAGAAAGAATTTCGACCTCGACGAGAATGACAGCTTTAGTACCGTAAACCAGCATGTAGGGAGTTGCTCTGATTGATGTGCAAATCGTGCTACGATATCCAAGTAAAGAGAACGACCACTTATCGTTCCATTGGTTTTGGTTAAGCTTGTGAGTCACTATGTATGTGCTCAAATCAGTCATATCATCATAAAATCGTGCAAAAATGTCTTCATACTTTTTTAGAAAGCGGGTGTATTCTTCAGTTTCTGAAGGTAACAAGTGGATACTTATGCGGGTTTCTTTGGCTGTTTTGGAATCTCCCAAGTTGACTATCTTAGTTTCATCTAGGTTTAGGCTTCTCCTCAAAATTATCAACTTCTCTAACAATTTCCTCAGGTATTACATTCTCTTCATCTATCTCTTCCGAGTCACTATCCTTATGTTGCATCGTCTCATTACATGTCACAGTCATTGATTCATAATAATGTTGTTGAGAAAAAATGTAAAAGATAATACTAAAATAGAAATGCATAAAATAATCTTGAGAACATTAAAAGAAATACGGCTCGATAACTCGAGGAATTATTTCAAAACAAAATGCGTCTAAACAAAGTACTGAAAATGTCTTAAATGCTTAAAATTGCTTTTAAAAGTAGATCATGCTAATTTCGAGGCTACCCATGAACTCGATGGGCCCAGGATGGTGCAGTCGTCCAATTCTTGAGAACAACTCCCTTTCCAGTCGTCTGAATTGTAAGGTCTTCCTCCTCCTCCTCCTCCTCCTCCTCTTCAACTATTGTATTGCAGTCCATGCCTTCATCGTCTAGAAAACTTAGGCCAGATAAAGCCTCATCTTTTCCTTTTCTTTAAGGATTATTTGGAGGAGGTGGAGGGCCACTTGATCGGGTATGATATGCGGATGATGCCACTATGTATGAACCAACCTTAGGGCATAGGAATAAACAAACAAAGAAAATAAGAACACAAAAAGGTATACAAGTTAGTAAGAAGTATTTAAAAAGATATTTTGCGGTATTTAAACACATATTGTGGAATTATAAATTTGCGTCCTAGTTTGGGAGACCGTATTGTGCTTGAGGTTGGCCTAAGCGACATATAGCTTTGGAGAAAACTGATGTCAATAACTGCATCATTTCATTAATTTGATAAATAACAAAATACCTACCAAAACAAAAATAATGATAAAGAGTTAGAAGGGCATGTGACTTATTACAATCACAGCCAAAAACAAGTCCAGAAAGCAAGAAAAACATAATTTCTAATCTATTTGGTCCTAGAAGGAACTTCTCCATGCTTGGTCGTCTTTTCTCCATCGATCAATTTCCCCATATAGTGTATGTCCAGTAGCAGACACGCCCTTGCTAGGAGACCTCCTTCATTTCCATCCTTATTTCGATAGCTTGTAACCCTGTTTCTCATTTTCCCTTCAAGCTTCATCAATCTCTGCTCTAAATACTCCAACCTATCTGTTGTTTAGTGGAAAATTCTCTCCATTGATTGATTGTATCCATGTCCTATTTGTGTTGTTTTAAATGTCTGGCCTCAAATTCAAAAATATTTTTATGACTTGGGCCTCGGAAGCATCATATATGACCCTATTTCCTCAATCAACCCCTGGCTTGATTTCTCCTGATATGTCATCGACCAACCAGGATGGACAAAAGTGCACATGGCCAGCATGATATGGATCTTTCTCGATGGTATCCTTCTATACCATGACCTTTAGAGGCCACATATGTTGTGCCTCATACTTTAATTGAATAGCATCACCTTGGAAATGTACTTTGTAGTGAACCATCTTGGAGACTCGGGGTAAACTTGTTTCCTCCCAGCCTGTCTTATGACCCTAATAGGAGCATAAAGTTAGATACTCCTCAACCCAATCAGCATTAAATAAGGTATGTCTCTTGACCTGATGATAAACTCGCTGGTAGGTAACCACTCAAACATCCAATGGACCTTGTCGTCTATCAAATTGCTGAAGAAGTGCACCCAATCCACAACATTTTCCAATTGTGCAAACCTATATGGGATGAAAGTCATTCCTTTTGGACGGTGAAAAGCTATATGGTCATTCCATGATCGCCTTAGAAATTCCTGATGTTACTGCTTTATTTGAAGATGCTCCAACAACCATATTTGCTATAACAAGTTGCAACCTTCGAAATGTATGAATCTCATCTTACACCAGTTCAAAGCTTGGTATATTTCTGCCACTATCATTCGGAAGATAGTGTAAGTTTATACCTCAATTCCTTCTATTAGGGCCTTATTAACCATAGATAAACGGGTGTGAATCCTTTCTCTTTGCATTGGGAATGCTAGCATCCCTAGAAAACATATAATGAACTAGAAAACCCAACGGTGTGTTCAACCTAACGAAGTAATAGAAAACTCATCATGGTAAAGGCAGTAGGATTTGTTGTGCTGTAACATGCGTAGAGAAAGTCGAATGATATGTCAGACTTTTTTAAGCAGACTAACTCATCATTCTCTCTAAAACCCATCATTTTTAGAAACCCTCAAGAAGTGCGATTCTCAAGTACCAATAGACCAGGGCTATCCCAAGGAGTCAAGAAAAACCCCTTATTTCCTCTAGAAGGGGAGTCATCTCTATATCCCCGAAATGAAAAATAGCTCTCTTTTCATCCCAGAACATAGTAGCGGCCTCGATCATTATATTGTTTTGTTGAATGTCTAGTGAAGAAGTAGATTCCCAAGAACTCTTTTCACGTGGTTTTTTGTCTCTTGGCGCGAGATGTTCCAACCAATCAAGTAACAAAGGTGGGATATTTCGAACCATGCCGAGCCTGGAACCTCGTGCCTCATTTATGCAAAACAGATAAGGTTAGCCCTTTCCCCCTCCAAATTCAGCTATTTTCACACTAATGATCAACATATTGGAATTTTTTTCTCCAAATGATGCACAAATCATGATTATGTCCCTTGGGATAATGGAAATCCCAGCAGACTTTGGACAAGGTTTGTCTTAGTGAGTTATTGTGCGGATAACACTCAAACTCATACAAGGTTTAGACATGATTCTTGCATAACTGATTTCATAATGGGGTTTCTAAAAGAGTCTAAAATGGTACCGTCAAGCGGATAACTTGAGGGAAAAAGGCACGGAACCGTAGATTGCACTGCTGATCGACCAGTTTTACCGCAAATAAGCCTTTCACAATTTACAGGGTGATTTTAGGAAGAGTGCAGACACTCATAAAGTGCCGCTATGGTATTAATACGCACGAGTGAAATATGATGCGGAGCATGCTTTATGCAAAAATAACGTGTTGTCAAGTATTTTCATATGTTGAAAGCAATAAATGCAGTATTGAATGAATGTAAGGACATAAAAGAAAGAAAAATAGGGAAGAAGTTAGTTCGTATAAAGAAAGAATTAAAATAAAGCAAATAAAGGGGTAAGGATTGGGGAGAGACAAGATATAGAAAAATTAAAAGGTTCGGAGAAATTCAACATGATTAGGAAATAAGGGGCAATACAAGTTGTAATCAAATTAGGCAAAGAGTTGCATATGAAATAATATAAAAGGGAAATAGGGAAGAGGATGTGCATGTAGCAATAAAAGGGAAAATAGAAGCCGGAGATTCATGTGATAGCAAAATCAAAGAAACTCTTTTAGAGAAAAGTAATCCACAAAGATTAAGTTCATTTATGGTAAGAGTCTAAAAATATCTTAGCGGAGTCACCATGCTTTCGCGCCCCTTTTTCTGATGAATTCGGGGTTCGACGCATGACAACTCTTTTAAGGAAGGGTTTAAAGAGAGAGTCGCCACCTAATGGATTAATGTGAGTTAGAGCACCTATATTACATATAACTCTGTTTAACCAGTTTGCGTCACCAAAGATCGAGTAAGGGCTCAAAATTACTTCGAAGAGAGGGTATTCGGCACTTCGAGCTCCACAACTGTGGATCCATTAGTCTATGTGATCAACGATAAGGAAATAAAGGGATCAGGGGGGTTCATTATTAAACACAAATAACTGATGAAAAACAACGTGGGGGTCCTAAATTGTTTAGCCTAAAGGATCATCCCATACAATATAAATAATACTTTGTAACTCCCTCAAGATGGGGTGTTACTAATATTATTCAGCGGTCATAGACTATCAGCTATTGCTACCTAATTACTATCTTTAAATTGTTTACTTGAAGGGAACTAGTCAATTCTAAATTGTACTCTATGCGTGCAGTACCCCTCATGCCTATGTTCTAGGAGGCGTTTTGGACCTCTATTTTGGATAGTTCTAGACCTGACTTAGGTTGCTCAAAATGAGAAAATAAGGTGACATACAAAACAAGTTAGAATTCACATAAAAGTAGTTAAGGGCTTAAGTTAGCCTCCACACATAGACAAGAAAGGCAAGCAAACAGATTAGACTTTTGAGAGTTCAGAATTTGGATCCTATAAACATGATTTTTATGTGACTCTGGATTTCAAACATATCGATAGTTCATGAAAGTAATTTTTAGGTGACTGTGTAGTTGCCTACTGATTTCTATTTGTAGCATTTAAACTTATGGCATGTGATCTAGGTAACTTATTCAACAGTTGACAGTGAAAACAACAAAAAATACTCAGAATTACTTAGTTGTCCCAATAAGCACGCTTTCTAGTGACATTCAGCAAGACACTATGTAAAGTCTAGTATTAGTATTTGGCACAAATGATAATTATCCCTCTAGGCATGAGTTCTACCTTCGATGATTGAAACAAATTACTAATTCCTGGAGATATGCATTTTAACTAAGCGAGTGAGAAAATTAATTAAAACCTATAGACATGATTTCTAAGGAAGCAATTTTGAGTATGCTGTAAGCTGGACATGGTTATTGCATTTCCTATAGGCATAGTACCTAATCATCCAATGGAAAACCTAAACATTTAGACAAGTTTTCAGCAGAATATTTCTTGGCATAAAGTAAAACCTATAGGAAGGTTATCTAACAATAATAATGAATACCCCTAGACATGTTATCTAAAATATAATAGCAAAAAGACCTATGGGCATGTTATCTTACATATAATAGCAGAAAGACCTATCGGCATGTTATATAACATATAATAGCAGAAAAACCTATAAGCATGTTGTATAACATATAATAGTAGAAAGGCCTATGAGAATCCTATGTAACATATAATAGCAAAAAGATCTATAGGCATGTTATCTAACCCTTTCATACAGAATATCAAATAAGCCCATTTTTCAATTTTATTATTGCCACAATTGTATTTACAAATAATTATTATAGGCAAGAATCAAATGATTAAATTACAAAATATATAGACTATTGGAAGCCTAAAGGAGGCCCAAATACACCTGGATGGGCCAGGCTTTTATATCAACAATAACTCCAAAGCCCAATGTCATAGTGACCAACAATGACTCGTGCGACTAGTTAATTCTAAGTCATACTCTACACTACCCGTCCTATGCATATGCTCCAGCAGGTGTTTTGGACCTTTATTTTGGATAGTTCTAGACCTGACTTAGGTTACTCAAAATGAGAAAACTAGGCGACACACAAAACAAGTTGGACTCCACATAAAAGCAGTTAAGGGCTCAAGTTAGCCTCCACACGTAGTGAAAAAATGCACGCAAATTGATTAGACATTTGAGAGTTTAGAATTTGTATCCTATAAATATGACTATGTGATTCTTGAATTAAGATATACCGTTAGTTCATGTAAGTAATTTCTAGATAACTGTGTAGTTGTCTACTGATTTCGATTAGAAGCATTTAAACATATGGCATGTGATCTAGGAAACTTGTTCATCACTTGACAGTGACAACATATGAATACTCAGAATTACTTAGTTGTACCTATAGGCATGCTCGCTAGTGACATTCATCAAGACACGACGTAAAGTCCAGTTTTAGTATTTGGCACAAATGATAATTATCCCTATTTGCATGAGTTCTACCTTCGGTGATTGAAAGTGCTTATTAATTCCTAGAGATATGCAAGTGAGTGTGACAATTAATTAAAACATATAGACATGATTTATAAGAAAACAGTTCCGAGTATGCTGCAAGTTCAACTTGGCTATTGCATTTCTTATAGGCGTGGTATCTAATCATGCAATGGCAAACCTAAACATTTAGATGTGTTTCAGCAGGATATTTCTTGGCGTAAAGTCAAACATATGGGCAGGTTATCCAATAATAATAATTAACACCCATAGATATGTTATTTAACATGTAATAGCAAAAAGACCTATGGGTATGTTATCTAACATATAATAGCAGAAAGACCTATAGGCATGTCCATATAACTGCAGAAAGACCTATAGGCATATTATCTAACATATAATATTAGAAATACCTTGGACATGTTATATAACAGATAATAGAAGAAAGACCTATAGGCATGTTATCTAACTGTTTCATACAGGATGTCAAACATGCCCATTTCATAATTTTATTATTACCCCAACTGTATTTACAAATAATTATTATAGGTCAAAATCAAATGAATACATTACAAAGTATATTGACAATAGAAAGCCCGCAACAAGCCCAAATGCACCTAGAAGGGCCAGGCCATCAATCCACAATAACTCCAAAACCCAGTGTTCCTAGTGACCAAAAATGACTAATGTTTACCATGAAAATGGTAATAATGATTAAATTTATCGATGGGATTCTAAAATTATGTGATTTATTTTTATGCTAGTTGTAAAGTAGTTGATGCTATGTGTGTGAAGTTTAAGGACGAGATGCTAGCGAAAATAGAGTTATATTCGAACCGATGGGTTAGCCGTTCAAGACCTCGAGATCATCGATTCGTGGCCTTGAGGTCGATTCCGGAGCTTAGGCTCTAGCTATTAGGGGCAGTCGGGGAAGGGTTAACAGTCGTGATATATTTAAAGGAGGCTCTTTATGGCCAATGATAAGTAATAAATGAAGAACAAGCATGAAGATAATAAATAAGATCAATAATATCGAGAGAGTTTGCTAGACAGAAAAGAGAGAGAGTTATCATATATTTCATGTAGAATAGTTAGAGCCACATCAGTCTTCATACAAAATGATAAGGATCCTCTCTATATAAAAGGGAAATCCCAACATAGTACAAAATGCATTAATTGTAAAGATATATAAATGGGACAACTCGATGCGACACCCATATATAGGTTCAGGGTAGACCAGCTAGGCCTTGTCAGACTTAGCCGTGTGTCTTGAAAACTCCTATTTTTTCTCTAACCTCTACCGATATTCTCTTCAAGCTAGGTGTCGATGAGCTTTGAGGAAGAAGACTCGAGCGTATCTTTGAAGCCTCGAGGCTTCGAGGTGATCATCCAAAATGCCTCAATGACGGGAAATCGGACCCTCCGATTCTGCAATATATAGATAGTCTTCGCATTTCCTTGAACGAAGCGATAGGAAACAATTTGGATACCCAACTCTTCAAGTTACCCGCGACGATGTCATACTGGTGACGCAACATATGATGTTAGCCTTTACGATAATCGGGACATCCAATGGACTTGTCTTTTCGGTGCTATTCAATGCACTGTCGATTCCTGTTCTTCAAAGTAATATCACCCCCATTGATTCAATTTTTAAGAATGTATTGATGCGCATGTCGATTCATCTTTCAAATACATTGACGGTCATGTGATATCCCTATATAAATGAGGGCATTCTGGCACTATCTCTTCATCTAAATGCCCTTCTTCGTTCATTCAATACTTTCTTCTCCCCATCTTACTTTATTATTAACCACCATGATTGGGGTTCACAACCTTAAGGTTGTATGGAAGTATTCTTATCAGCTATGTGGTGGCCTCCTGCCTTAGCTTCCTTTCATTGAGTGGGATCACAACGTTTTGTCGTTGTTGTTGCTATTGTTACGATTGTTACCACTGCTATTATTAGCTCGAGGCGATAAGACAGTGGTGGTCGGCTTCTCTCTATCTTGAAAAGTTGTTCGAACTCTATACCGCTTTCGGGAGAACGTTCGAATTATACATTGCTGCTCACTCTCCTACCCTGGCCTGGTGTGGCACTTCATTCCTTGGGCTTTTTATTAAGGGATAAAATGGCACAATCGACTACCGAAAATGGGGCCCACTAAATCTTCAACCTTTGGATTCGGTGAGCTGTGGCGCTTTTTTCTACCTCTTCTGTATCCTCACTTTCCTCTTCTTAATTTTATCCCTTGGAGATATTATTTCGAGGGATTGAGCTAGGAACCTAGAGGAGCTTTCGGTCGAAGATATCACCTTCGAGGATGCAAGTTCGAGGAGGCGCCGCTTCAAGAATGCTTCTACCATAGATGGACCTTCGAAGGCAGACTAGGTTTTAGGCTTTTACTTCATGTATTCCCTTTTGCATCTTTGTTTTTGTGTAGGGACCCTTTGTAAGCTTTTGTTATCATATGTAAGGAACCCTCGAGGGCCGTTGTGAGCAAATATTATAAATTTAAAGATATTTCCTTGACTTCCGCTTTTGATGCTTGACATACTCTTTTATATTCATAGGGATTCTGCATGTATGCCTTTGCTGATGATTTTCAATATCTAACTCAAGTGCGAGTATTCTTATTGGTCGTTAGTTGATAGAAATTGCTCCTCTCTGAGCCCACCGTCATTCATTGGAACAAGCCCAAATTGGTCCGATTTACTTGGGCCATCGGGACTGTTGAGTCACGTAAAAATAATGCCTCAAACCTTGGAATTTTCGGAAAGCAGTTTTTGAATGAGGGTTATCCTTACGCATCTGAAGACTTGCTTTGGGCTTGTCATAGATAACTTTTTAAGGCGTTTTAGACAGGTCCCATATGAGGGGTTACTCAAATTTAGGCTTTGTTCCGAGGTCGAGACTTTATGGGCGGAGCCTGAAGTGCTCGTTCTTGTTTATGAGAGGAACCTTTGAGATTGTATACCATCTTGGGCTTTGTAATAGTGTTGAAGGTTTCCTGGAGCCTAACCTTCTGCTGATGGGGGTCGTCGAGTTCGGGTACCACCATGTAATTGGAGTGACGCCGCCAATTGCTTCTTTAAGCCTAACTTCTTATTAATGGAGATCCTCAAGGTCAGGTACCACCCCAGTACTAGATATGATGCCATTGGCTTCTTTATGACTACCTTCTTATTGATGGAGGTCTTCAAGGTCGGGTACCACCTCAGGGCTGGAGATAATGCAATTGGCCTCTTTAAGCATAACTTTTTATTGACGAAGGTCCTCGAGGCCGGGTACCACCTAGGGACTAGAGATGCTGCTATTAGCTTCTTTAAGCTTAACGTATTATTGACGGAGGTCCTCGAGGTCGGGTACCACCTCAGTACTAGCATCGGAGTCATTGGCCTCCCGGGTCGTATCTTGGTCACGTGAACCATTGTTGTTCTCCCGTATATATATGGGGTTGTTTCTGCTTCTTGGTAGACCCCAATACTTTAGATAGCTACCTTTACATTTCGGCATTGACTCTTTCATTACCGTAGCACCAAAGTGTTTGTATAGGTTCCCACGTTAGCTATTCTAGTATTGCCATAGCTTTGACTACTACCTCGGGGTTTACCTGGTAGAGAGGGGAGAGTTCTGCTCCCAGTGCTCTGGACCTTTCTGAGTTTACCTTGAAGCCTAGGTCTTTAATAAGAGAGGAACACATTGAGTTGGCAAGGAGAGACTGCAGATGGGAGAGAAGGTCTTGTTACAAGTGCTTCTTCCAGGCGAGGATATCACGCACCCTGCCAATGTATTCCTGAATGTATATATGTATCCTTTCACAAAGGGACCTCTCGACAGGGTCGTGCTCGAATTTTGTATAAATTATTGGGTTACCTTGGCACAGATACAACCATCATTTTGGCGAAAAGTGTTGATGATGAGTTTTTTTGCGGAGAAGGTGCGGCTTGATTCACGTCGAACCATCTTGTCAGGCTGTACCTGCCCTTTCACTATTGAGGTTTGCTAACATTGCGGTGCCGTTCATCCATACCTTTCGTTGTTGATGATGAGGAAGAAAAAGATTAGGAGTGGATTAGTCGGTTCGTCCGGATCTGGATGACTGACGTTATCCCCATGGAACTTATGCCATTCCCCAAAGAACTGACTACATGCGTGAGCGGAGCGTTCCATGCTTTCTCAGATTTGTCCATGGTGAAATCTAGTTTCATAATCATGTTTCCTCTTTTTCTGCAGCAATTTCATAGGCACCGAGCAACGTTCTTGATCTTCCTCGTTGGGTCTGGGATCTGGAGATCCACTCGACTTGTGACGAGCATAGGCGGCGAGCTATGTCTCGGGGCGGATAGGAAGAAAAACATCATGGTATGTGTGTTTGATACTTTTACCTTATCTCTTGTTAATTAGAAGAGACATTTTTCCCTTTTTGCGTATTATTCCTGATGTCGTAGGTATTGGATAGCCTCCAGAGGTGAGGCTATGCTCCTCCGTAGAGGTGGAGGGGTTGCTAGCTTCCGAGCTAGAGGGAGACAGCAATAAGCTAGAAATGAACTTGCAGGGTAATGGCGCTCATGGCAAGGCAAAACGGGGTCGGCCCTCTAAGATGAGCCTGCTGCACCCGGGGTTTCTGGTTCTAAAAATATGGCTCTTCCGAGCGATTATGCTTCGACCGAGGTTGATTCTTCCAAGGCTGAGGGACTAGATCAACATATATGTGCTCGGCCTTCGAGTTAGTCTACCGACTTCACTTTACGGAGAGGTTCGACATATGCCTCCCGAATCTACATCTTCCCTTCCTTCTCAACTTTTTATTTTGCGGACTTTTGACAGGCTTAGGTCCGAGATGCTCCACCATGGAGCTAGGCTCCACAAAGCTCTAGGTGAGGGTAGGTCCCTTAGGATCCTTTGCGAGGATATTAAAGTCAAGTTGACACAGTGGCGATATAAGGCATACCAAAGCTCGAATTACGAGAGTTATTTGATAGAGCAGGTAGGTTTCCGTTCTAGGTGAGTGCGCATTCAACCTTTTAACTTTTGAGGTTAACGCTTCGCCTATCATAGTTGCAAAAAAAGATGAAGGCCCTGGAACGTCTTAGGGGTGAGGCCGAATGAATCGAGAATGACTGTTACGAGCTGAGAGCTCGGGCGCAGGTCTAAGCTTTAGAGGAGAAAGATGCCTTGGCTAAAGTTCCTGCCTTTGAGGTCCAACTCTGCTTAGCTCGTGACAACGCTTTAGTTCAAGCGGATATGATCACGAAGCTTGAATTCGAACTTTTGAAAGTTAGGGCTGAGATTCTTAATTTTAGGACCAAAGTGACACTGATCCATACTATGGCCATTTAGGAGATGGCAATTTATTGAAGGACACTATCGATGCCCAAGACGAGTTGAAGAGGGTCCTTGATCGTGGAGAAAGGGTTGAAGAATATGCTTGTTGTAAGTCTTAGAGAAAGGTTCTCGAGGAGATCAATGCTAGGGGTTTTGTTCTGTCGAAATAGTTGGCGCAAGAGAGGGCGGACGAGCACGATGCTCAGTTATTCCTTTCAGACGCCGAGGGGAGTGAAGATGAGGCCTTTAGGCTGTAGATCTCGGGGGTGGGGCGTAGACCTCACCATTCCGTATGTAGTATCTTTAGCATATGTTTGTAGATTGATAATGTATTTTTCGTGTATGTATATGAAAGAAAAACCCTTTGCCACATTAGTTCTTCTGTACCCCTTTCTGCTCCTCATTTGGCCAGGTAAACGGGTCTCGGAGTCGGTGAGAATCCTTCAATTCGTCATATGGCCCTAGGGCTCATTAGGCTAGCTCGGGGGCTCTTACATGCTCAGTCGATGCGATCTCTAGTTCAAGTAGGCGTCTGAGAACTTATGTTTTTGCTCAACTATTTCGGGTAAAGTCTCCGAGTTGGGTTACGACTCGGGCTCACATGACCCTCAAGCTTTTTATGTTTGCATGGGTTGGCGATAATGGCTTTTAAACCTCTAATCGAAGCAATCTTTTATGTGAGTTGCGCTGGGCCTTCTTGTGTTTGTGTGGGCTGGCAGCAATGTCTCTTACGCTCTACCCTAAGGCATATGTAGTTACCGTTTTTGGGTTCTGTCTCTTGATCGGGTTATTACTCGAGCTCATTTGACCCTCAAATTTTCAGATGAGCTGTCGACAATGGCTCTTATGCTTTGGGCCAGTGCGGCCTTTATTGTAAGCGGGTGACAATGGCTCTTACGCTTAGGGTCAAAGCAACCTTTTAATGTAGGATTTATTTTCCTCTTGTTAATGGAATTTGAGGTTGAGTAGCTCGAAGCGTTGTGATTTGGAACTGACATGGTCGAAGCTCTTTTTCCTATTGAGGGTATCCTGTTTAACATGTTCTTTTCAAAGCAGATTCGAAGTAATGGCCTATGATTTTGTAGCAACGATCGGGCGTCCTTGAGTCGTATTATTTTTGCTAGTGGAACCGTGTGATTGTAGTTATTTGTGTCTGGCCGGAGCCATTTTTGGTCCCGAGTGTAGTAGTTTAGGTGTCTATATTGACTTTATGCCTTTTCAGGAATCTTAGAAATGCAATATATAGCCTAAACTTCGGGATTTTATCCTACAGTAAGGTCTTACAAGTCCGAGTCTGCCTGCTAAGGGTCTTATGGCATCGGGGTTTTTGCTGAATGGTGATTGGCGACAGTCTCCGAGTCATCGAGTTTGTTTTGGCTCGAGAGCTGTAACTTATGAGCTCGGAATTGTCTCATTGAGGGCTTACATCTTCGGAGATTCTGACCTTGAGAGCGTGCATTTTTTGTGTTTTTTGGCGCTAGTCTCCGAGTATTCGAGATGCTTTCTTTTTTGGAGATATTTCATGATTTCCGTGCTGCCTCTTTGAGGGCTTACTATTTTGGAGTTTCAACTCTGAGGTCACGCGAGTGTCAAATTATCGATGCTAGTCTCCGAGTATTCAGGGTGTATTTTGATGAAGGAATCGTTCTGGCGAAAATGCTGGGTTTTCTTTGGAGTATGAGTCATGCTGGAAAAAAGCATTCCTTGATTATTTGGCACTAGTACATGTGCCTTCGCCATCGGGGGCTCGGCTGTGTGAACACGGTTCATTCGACCATTTGTTCCGGTACATTATTTTCCCATTGGAACGTTGTTTGGCATTTCTTGGCTCTTCTGAGCGGATGATCTTCTTAGAGGATGTCCTTTGGTGCTTCTGATTAATAGCAAACGAAGCCTTAAGGAATTTTTGGATTCCCCTTAGTTAGAATATATGTGTTGCCTCATTAAAAACCTTTCCGGAAAAACCCTCTTGGGGACAAAAGTTTGATCAAAGGAAAAGAGTGCAATGGATGTTTTTAAAACCTTAAGGTCTTCGGCCTAGGTTACCGCTTTTGACTGCTTTGATCGAGTGCATGCGTAAAGGTTTAGCATAAAGTATCAAATCAAAAAGGAGATAGTAATACCTTATCGTGGGATGCGTTTGGCAATGTTTTAAGGTTTGGTATGCCCCTATTGTTTGTAATGAGGGCACGGTATGGTTCTCGTCTATGTCTAATCGAGCTTAGCCAAAGATATAGTTCGATTGTCCTTAGGCTCTTTCAAGAGTGGAGATATTGGTGTAGGTGCCACATCGTGCATCGTGAATATTTCTCTTGTCGCGTGTTGTTCCCCGTGCACAGTTTTAATCCCGTCCCTTGTTGGGAATTTCATGATCTAGTTGAAGGTGGACGGTACTCCTCTCATGCAGTGTATCCAGAATCGTCCGAACAAGGCGTTGTACCAAATGTCTCCTTCGATGACATGGAATTTGACATTTTGGGTCCGTGCTGGCCATGCTAACTGGGAGAGTGATCTCTCCTTTCGTTGTTTTGCTTTCCATGTTAAATCTGTTGAGGACTCGAGTGGCGGGCACGACTTGGTCTAGCAGTCCGAACTACTCTAGATCCACGAGCACATATTTTATTTGAAATGTATTTACAAGGAAAGAGATTACCACTGCATCATTATGAGGTTAGGACAAGGTCTCAGAGTCCTCCTCATTGAATGTAAGGGCATCTTCGGGTACGTATCCCCGTGTTTGTTTTTCTCTGGTGATGGATATATTTTTCCTCTCATCACGGGTTCTTGGGGAGCGTCGACGCCCCCTAATATCATGTGGATAACATATCGTGGCTCATTCCATTTGTTTCTTCTTGGCCACCTCTCTTTCTTGGAACGATTTTTAGTTCGGTCACTCAAGAATTCTCTGAGATGACCTTTATTGAGTAACCTGGCAACTTCCTCTCATAGCTAGTGACAATCCTCGGTTCTGTGGTCATGCGTATTGTGAAATTAGCATACCAAGTTATGATTCCTTTGGGAAGGATCCGATTGTATAGGCCCAGGCCATCTGGTATCCTTAATTTTTCCGATGGCGAACACGATGTCTGAAACATCAATGTTGAAGCTGTATTCTGATAGGCATGGTGTCCTTTTTGGCTCTGTGTTTGTGTTGAATCAACCTCTATTAATTAGTCCCCGAGGACGCTGCCCTCGATTGATCAATCGGTCGTTGCGAGGCGGGTTGTGTCTTAGAGCGTTTCTCTAATCTTTGGTGTATGGCTAATACCTTTCTTTATTTGGCTTCGATTCCTTTGTTAAGAGCCCGATCGGGTATACTGAGCCCGAAGGGGCTCCTAATTAGTATCATTTGTGGACGTCCGGCTAGGTTAAGGTAGGATACTCGATCAGATTATCTTTCATTTGCCTTGAGGCCACTGAACTTTTCTCGTTCAGGCCTTGAGTGAAGGCCTATACCGCCCAATCATCAGATACCCAGGGTAGTTTCATTCGTTCCATTTGAAAGCGAGATATGAACTCTCGCAGCATTTCGTTCTCCCTTTGCCTGATATTGAATACGTCAGACTTCCTTATTGCTACTTTGATGGCACCGGCGTGTGCCTTTATGAAAGTTTTTTCCAACATGGAAAATGAGTGTATGGAGTTGGTAGAAAGATTATGGTACCACATCATGTCCCCGTTTGAGAGCGGTTCCCTGAACATCTTCAGCAAGACGGACTAGATCTCATCATCTTTTATGTCGTTACCATTCACTGCGCACGTGTAGGCGGAAACGTACTCGTTGAGGTCTGAGGTCTCATTGTATTTTAGGAGTTCTGACATTTTACACTTTTTTGGAATGGGTTTCGGAGCTGCTTCCTCTAGGAACGATGGCTGCACGAACTTCCTCGAGTCTACGCCTTTTAGGACTGGAGGTGCACCCTGGATTTGGTCGACCCTGGAGTTGTAAGTTTCGACCTTCTTATCATTGGCTACTATCATTTTCTCACCTGACTCGATCCTTCTGGTAAGATCTTCGAGCATTTTTACGATAGTAGGATCGACTATCGAACTTAATTGTTCAATCTCTCAGGTAACTGTTTGGCCAGGGGAGTTGTTCCCGGTGCTATGGTGTTGGGAGTTTTTGGGTGGCTTTGCAGCTGAGCAATAGCCAGCTGTTATGCCTGCAACATTTATAAAATAACATGAAAAATAACTTCCTGTTCACCCTGAGCTAGTGTTTTTTTGGCTTTCTGTTTTGTTACCTTGTTCTATGCTCGTATCGGTGCATGAGGTTTTGTTGATCTGTTGTGCGTCGCACGAGGTCACGTCTGCTGGGGTTTTACCAAGTGTTTTCTCGGGGTTCCATGGTGGCACACCAACAATTGGAACAACCATAACATTTTCTCCGTGACTTTTGAAGTCATCGTTTTCTTTTCTGTTCACCGAGCCAGACATATTGATCTAAAATCAAAGATTCTGGACAAGAAAAAGTATGAAAGATAACTTGCGTTATGTAATGAAACAAGAAAAAAAATAATCACTATTATTTATAGCCTCACAGTGGGCGCCAAACAGTTTACCGTGAAAATGGTAATAACAATTAAATTTGTTGATGGGACTCTAAAAATACGTGATCTATTTTTATGCTAGTTGTAAAGTAGTTGCTGCTATGTGTGTGAAGTTTAAGGATGAGATGCGAGCTAAACTAGAGTTATATTCTAACCGATGGGTTAGCCGTTCAGGGCCTCGAGCTCGTCAATATGGGGCCTCGAAGTCGATTCCCGAGCTCAGGCTTGACCTATTAGGGGCAGTTACGGAAGGGTTAACAGTCGTGATATAATTAAAGGAGTCTCTTTGTGGCCAATGATAAGCAATAAATGAAGAACAAGTATGAAGATAATAAATAATAGCAACAATATCAAGAGAGTGTGCAAGAGAGATAAGAGAGAGAGATAGAGAGGTTATTATATATTTCATGTAGAATAGTTGGAGCTACATCAGTCTTCCTACAAAATGATAAGGATCCCCTTTATATAGAAAGGGAATCCCAACATAGTACAAAATGCATTTATTGCAAAGATATAGAGATGGAACAGCTAGATTCGAAAACCTGATCTAGGTTCAGGTCAGGCCGGCTTGGCCTTGTGAGACTTAACCGCGTGTCTTGGAAATTATCATTTTTACTCTACCCTTGACCGATATTCTCTTCAGGCCGGGTGGCGATAAGCTTTGAGGAAGAGGACTCGAGCGCATCTTTTCAACCTTGAGGCTTCGAGGTAATCTTCCGAAATGCCTTAATAATAGGAAATCGGACCCTCCGATTCTTCCGTATACAAGTGATTTACCTTTGTTTCAAGGATAAGCATACCAAGCCCAATCTAGTGTGTCAGAGTTCCCAAGGGCTTCAGAAACCCCGGGCAGTGCTCACACTAGAGTAGAAAGATCAGGATCAATTCAAGAAAAACAATGGACCAAATCCTGGTGTGTTAGAGTTCACGAGGCTCTCATAAGAACCCTGAGCAGCTCACACCAAGAAGGCTAAGGGATAGTACTTAGATTACTTTTGCTCTCAGCCAGCAAAGAATTAGGATTCAAAAGAGTGCAGGATAGGATTAGGAAGTATAGTTAAGGATAGAATCACACATAGAATAGAGACCAACACTTTGAAACTGGTCAAACTTAACAAGTTTGAGAATTAACAAAGTCATAAACTGATAATGACCAACCCATGAGCATGCTTTCATGAAAGAAATTACATAATTCATATTAGGGCAAATCATAGAAAAAAGAATTCATTGATCAATTAATGGGTCAAGAAGCATACCAGTTATCAGTAATAACTAATAGCATGGTGAGCTAGAATCAGATAAATAACATGTTAAAAGATTTAATAACAAACTAAGGTATATATGGTGAACTAGTTTTTATTAGGGGTGTTCATTGGGCGGATTGGGCGGTTTTTACTCTTAACGGTTTGGCTTAACGGTTATCGGCTTTTAAATGTATTATCCGTTAGCCACCCGATAAGATATCGGGCGGATTGGTATCGGGTTAGCTCTTATAGGGCGGTTATTGGGCGGCTTATCGGCCTAACATACATGTTTACTAGAATTTGATAGATCTCTTCAGGCAATTATAGATCAAACACCTATTCCAGTATACCTTCATATGAGCTAGCTTGTTAATGTCTTTTCAGGGCATTCATTTTATCCCTGAGGTAGTATAGCTTTGCCCTCCTCACTTTTTTTCTTGTCCATCACCTTCATCTCCTTTATGTTGGGCGAGTACACGCAAATCATCTAGATCCCGAGATTAAAAATGCTTAGAAGTAGAAATAAACTTTTGTTAATCATTTTTAAGGGTTTTAATTTTTTTATATTTAATATATATAAATAAAAATAAATTTTATATATATATATATATATATATATATATATATATATATATATAATATATATTTATATTCTTAACGGGTTAACGGATTAGCCGTTAAGAAAATTGAATAATCCATCCCCAAACCGATAAACCGTTAATAAAAAAAATTCAATCCGCTCCCCGTCCGTTAAGCCGTTAAGCCGTTACCAGTAAGCCGTTAAGCTCCGGTTTGGATTGGTTTTCGGTTTCGGATCGGTTTTGAACACCCCTAGTTTTTATGGAAAGGTATCAAAACATACTTAATTTTAAAAGACAGTCTTAAGTTACACATAATTAAGTAGGTTTTATCAATTAGTTTACATGTCTAAAATACATAGAACAATAAGTCTAATTAAGTAGGTTTACACATAATTAAGTAGGTTTTATCAATAAGTCTAATAACAATATCATACTGAACAAGTGACACAGTAGAGAAGCTTCAACAACTTGCTAGTTCAGATGAAATAGAAAGAAGTTTAGAAATGCAGCAATGATCCTCAATAACAAGAAACAATAAAAATATTTCCGGCATTGGCTTCCAGCCGGCCAGGAATCAAAGCAGAAGGATAACAGTATATAGCTTAAGTAGAAAGAATACTCGAGTTCTTAGTTTGTATGAAGGGAAAAAGGGGAAGAGTTTTAAATAGCACTAGACTAGAGCCCACAAATAAAGTAATAATCCATCAAGGAAATAACCTAACAGCTAACTAACGAAAGAAAACTCAGAACCTTATTTAAGGTAAGCCAAAAGTAACAAGTGCATAAACGCGTAAAACATATAGTCAGAGATTTTAGCACCGTAATTAGGGACTCAAACAGATTTGGGGAATCAAAGACTTGTAAGTATAGTGTAAGTGAAATTGGTAAATAATAAACGACAAGAATCATAAAAACATATAGAAAAAAACACTGAAGAAAAAAATAAAATAAAAGAATCAAAATCCTAATTTTTAGGGTAAGCAAAATTAATGGAAATAATCAGAGGCAAAACTAATATAAAGATGCATAGCTATGTTAATGATTGAACAAGATTTTGGTTCGATTTTTAGGAATCAAAACTATATTTTCAGGGTAAAATATTAGTCAGGAATATCTATAAAAAATCATAATTGAGATGCACATAGATAGATATACAGAAACATTAAAAATAAATATTTAACAAAAAATATATAAACTTTAACAGTTCTTGAAAGATTGGAACCCTAGCTTTAGGGTAAATGACGAAATCAAGAAAATCTTAGAGATTCATACCCTAGTGAGACGAAGAATGAACATAGATAGAAAAAAATGAAGGTTCGAACAATTTAGTTCCAAGCTATAGAGATCTACTTTCCATGTTAGGCAAGTGATTACAACAATCAGTTAACTAGTAATAGGAGACGGGCAATAAGTAAGGAAATTGTCCATGAATTCCATCTCTGAGTTGGAACCGAAGGGGAGTGGGATTGCAGTTCTAGGAATTCACAAGAGGGGAAGAAGAGAGAGATTGAGGGTGTCAGGGTTTAGGGAATGAGGTATTAGAGTTAAGTATGGTTAATTAAAAAGGCAAGTGTGAACAGGGGCCGTTGATTTTGAAAAATCTACAGCCAGGATTAAAAAAAGAGGTTTGGGTCGACTATAAGAACGAGTACCACTTGGTTTATTAGGCCAGAGGTTATTTGATTTGTGTTGGGGGTTATTTGGGCAAGGGTGTTAGATTCGGGGCCAGGGGTTGGTCCAAATTTAAATAAAAAATGGGCCAGATTTTAAATACCCAACTTTAACAAATAAATGCTTTATTAAAATAATAAATAAATACCAAAAAATATTCATTGTCTAGTACAATAATTTAAAATAATTATTTAATATTTTAAAAATATAAAAGATCATTTTCTATATAAGTAATGTGGTTATACATTAATATGGACTATTATTACAAATATTTGCAATTTAGCCTAAAAAAGCAAATGTAATTATGAAAAATTCAGCAAAAATATTTTAATACTATGTTTGCACAAATGGTGAATTTAAATGATCAAATCATCATAAAAATAATATGAAAAATAATTAATGGATATTTATACAATAAAATGCAAAAAATAAATTCACTTAAAGCCCTTAAATTATAGAAAATGAAAAATACTTGTCCATGATTGTAAGTCCAATGATAATGCATTTTCACTATTTGAAACTATATATTTATATTCAAAATATATGAGGGAGAAGTTGGATATCAATAATATATATATGTCCAATTACCGATGACCTCCTCGCCAAAGTTAAAAAGGATTGCAACTGGGTCGGTAAGCATGTGGTGGTACCTTTGCTTGAGGAATCGATCACTATCCACGTGAAGGGTTTTCTAAGTGTTTTCACTCATCCCTCATGTTGGGTCCTTAGACCTTGTCGTCGTCGCCTTATGCAATTGGTATGACGTGACCCTTGGCCCGATCCATCCTTCATTATGGAGAATAATGATTCTCCTCTGATTATTTGTAAGCATAATAGAGGGATGTTATTTCACCCTTGATCACCTTATGTGCCTTTAATGTCCCCGACTCTATTAAGGAGGGTCGATCAAGCTTGCTCGCTGGGCTAGCAAGGCCCTATTCTTGAGCATACACGGGGCTCGTGATCAAGGTTGGATGGCCAGATTCGTCCTAAGAAATAGAACATGAATCGTGAGTAGTACTTTGCCTTGAGTGTTCAATTTTGTCATTTTACTTATTATCTTCTTTCTTCATCTATGTTTTTGGTGTTGCAGTTATGGCCCAAGTGTAGGATGTAGTTCCCGAACTCAAGCAATAGGTCGAAGGCCTAGTGTCACAGAGACGATACTTCGAGCATGCTTGGATGGAGTTATCAAAGGGTTGATGGAAGGAACATAATCATGGATTTTTTTCTTAGAACGGTTATCGTTCAGGCTTTTTCTCGAGCTTACTCATCTTTTTTCCTTTGTAGGCCTTGGGAAGGACGTTTCAATGAGGCCCCCATCTGGTGGTGAAGAAGTCCTTCCCCAACCACCTGCTCCAAAGTAGGCCAAAGAGAAGAAGAGGAAAGGGGCTCCGAGTTCCCCTGGATTGAAAAAAAGAGATAGTCGAGGAGGTCTCGCAAGCCTATGGGGGACACCGTTGTAATGCCTTCAAACTCAATCCGCTAATTAAGGGATGAGCCCAAAAGAGAAGAAGAGGAATATAATTCCAAAGTGGAGGCATGAATATGGGCTGGTGTCACCGTACAACAATTCTCAAACTAGCTAGCACTGAAGTTGAAACATCCTAACATGAGGAGGTTGGTGAAAGAGCTTTGGCTGAAGCTTCCAAGCCATAAAGGGTCGAGCCCATTCTTCCCCAAGCTAGGGGTCAAGAGAGAGACCAGGGGAAATGGTTCTTGAGCTGTTCAAGTTCCCCAATAGTTAAACTTGGAGCGGTCGACATCAGCGGGTCCCTTCAAATTTCAGATGCCATGATTCATGAGGCTGGTATGTTGAGTCCTCAGGGGATAACTGATATCTAAGGCTTCTTAGATGTGGTTGAGTCTACTGCTTTGGAAGACATCACCGGGCCCGGTGACCTGTTCGTACCAAGGAAGGAGCCGTCCTTCGGTGCCATTGGGTCTTCATCGAGCCCAAACCTGGTGGATCAATTCATGTCCGCAAGTGTTAATCCTGATCAAAGACGATCAATTTCTTTTTCTATCCTGGAGGATGCCCAGGTTTTCTCTACCCCCACGTGGGTTACTAGTTACCTTCGGTGTTTGTTGATTAAAGAAGATCAGGCATTGATGGACGAGGTGGAAACCCCTTGCTTATTCAATGAATCCCGACAAGAATTTGATCGGCTAAATTTGCGTGTCTTTTCTTCTCATATGTTCTAACTTTTGAAGTTGTAAAGAACAATAACATATTCTCTTATGCTTGTAGGCTTCAGTGCTGTATCATGAGTCTTTCCTTTGATATTGGGAGGAATTAACTCATAATTAGGTCGAGATTTGGGACCTCATTGACAAAATATATACCTACAAGCTTCTCAGTAAGAAGCTTCAGGACGATTTAGTAATGACTCGGGACGAGCATGTCGAGATGGCCGAGTAGGTATTCTGCGTACTTCATGATAGTGAAGATGAAGTGGAGATAATGTAATGATCCGATTATGCAGGTCCAACAAAGGCTTGAACAGACCGGGTAGTTTCAGTAGCAAGTACATACAATACAAGTTGAGGCTAAATAATTGAAGAAGAATGTGGACATCTTAGCCTTGAAAAAGGAAACCATCCAAGCACAACTGGAGTCAGTCGAGACCTAGCTCCAAGCTGCAAAAGTGAAGGCCTCGGTGCAGGGCGAGAAAATCAAGGAGCTTTAATATCAATCAGACTTGGTTGTTTCTGATAAGGCAAACTTGGACAATGAACTCGAAGTGATGAGATCCGAGGTAGCTCGACCAACACCAATGCTGATACTAAAGTGGCCCAATTTAAGGTCGATGTCGAGGCCATCCCGGCGAAGGCCAAGAGCATGGTGGGCATGAAAAATGGCAAGCTCTAAGGGAATACTTTGAGGGAGTTCATGCTTAGGGCTTAGATATTATGGGCGAAATCGAGATTGCCAAAGCAGAGGCAACCAGGGCCAGGAAGCTGGCCTTTCCTGATGAAGACTTCGAGAGCTCAAGTGAGACCGTAGACGAGGAAGATCCCCAGGATAGAGATGCTACCTCCAACGAAGACCAGGCCCGATGGAGTTCCCTAATAGGTCTTTTCCCCCGAGGCACGATGACATAGGGTGTTTGAGTTAGACAGCAGTCCCTGAGTGAGGGAGTGGTCATTCGCATTCCCGTTATGCATTGCCCTTGGGCTTTTTTTTTGAAATATGAAGCTCTTTAAGGGATATAAAGAGGAACATTTTCAAAACATAAGATGATTTCAAGGAAATTACTTCTCTTTATTCTCGATCAAAATAATCATACATGCGTACATGTTTTATGCTAGGGCTCGAGCAATCTACGTGGGCACAGTTACTTTTTATCATTTGGCCCTTAAAATAAATCCTATCTATCGAGACCCTTCCCTTATGAAATAGTTTCCTCACTAGAGTATACATTCGAAGATAATGCATATCCTAGGGTAGCCATCCAATATTAAAGGTTTATTGCACAAGAACCTCAAATATTGTTGAATTGATCTTCGGTGCCGATTCATAATCGGGCTTGATTCTAAGTTAGCATAATTCATTGTTGCCTAATAAAAAATCTCGCCGCAAAAGCCATTTGGGACAAAATCGGCCTAAGATAAAAAGAGTGTAACACGTGCTTTCAGACCTAAAGACTTCATGCCATTCGTCAAAAAATCCATTGTCGTTTCTCTTTGAACACCTACAAGTGTTAGTCTGAAATAAAAACTAAATGGAAATGAGTCATACCTTATCCAACACCATTTTAGGTGAGATATATTCCAATTGCTCTGTAGTTGTTCTTCATTGATCATTCCAAGCTTGTATGACCCTTTTTCCATGACCACAAGGATCTGGTACGGTCCTTCCCAATTTGGACTCAATTTCCCTTCATTTAGATTTCCGGTGTTGAGGGTGACTTCCCATCGCAATAAGTCTCCGACATTAAAATATCAAACATTGGCTCTTCAATTGTAGTATCTTTTGATCCGTTGTTTCTAGGAGGCCAATTGGATGAGGGCGGCTTCACGCCTTTCATCCAAAAGTTCAAGGCTCGTACTCATGGCCTCATCATTTGATTCCTTTGTTGCATATCGGAACCTGATACTCGATTTTCTAACTTCGACCGGTATTAGAGCTTCGGCACCATAAATCAATGAGAATGGGGTAGCCCAAGTACTGGATTTCGAGGTTGTGCAGTATGCCCAAAGAACTTCAGGCAGAATTTCCTTCCACTTCCCCTTGGCGCCAGTTAGCCTCTTCTTAATATTTTTATGATGATTTTGTTGGTAGATTACGCTCGCATGTTCCCACTAGGATGATAAGGTTTTGATAGAATTCTTTCGATCTTGTGATCTTTGAGAAATTTTATTACTTTGCTGCGGATGAACTGTTTTCCATTGTCACTCACATTCTGGATGGCATCCCAGATCGACATATGTTGTGGTCCCAAATGAAGTTGATGACTTCATTCTCTCTAACATTATCGAAAGCCTGTGCTTCAACCCACTTAGAAAAATAGACAATCATAAATAAAATAAATTGAGCTTTACCCGGTGCCCATTGAAGAAGGCCAACGATGTCCATTCCCCACTTCATGAATGGCTATGGTGAAAAGACCGAATGGAGAAGTTCCCCGGGTTGCTGAATCATCGGTGCATGTCTTTGGCATTTGTTACATTTTCGAACGAACGCTTTCACATCTTTTCCATATTTATCCAGTAATAGCATGCTCTGATTACCTTTTGAACCAATGATTCACACCGGAATGATTTCTGTAAGTGCCCTAGTGAACTTCCCTCAGAACATACTTGATATCTCCCGGCCCCAGTCATATCGCTAGTGGACCTTCAAACATTCTTCTAAATAAGGTTCCTCTCAGGCAAGGTGAATCGTGTTGCCTTCATGCATAGGGCCCTAGATTCTTTTTGGATCTAAGGGAAGCTTTTCAATCTTCAAATACTCTATGTGTTTATTTCTCCAATCCCAAGTCAAGCATGTGGATTTTATCTCGGTGTGGCCTTCTTTGACTACTGACCTCATGAGTTGCATAACGACCCTCGAATTGAGCTCGTAATCCTCAACCAATGACCCTAAGTCTGTGAGTACATCGACCTCACTATTCTGATATCGAGGCACATTTTGCAAACTCCACTTCTTAAATCGATGAAAAGTTACTTGTAACTTATCTACGTGTCTTTGCTTCGTTCTTATCCAACTTTGAAGGTTCCGTTAACATGACTCACCTCAAGGAGGGAGTTGCATTTGGCTTGGATCACCTCCACTCCTAAGTGTTTGGCTATTCGAAACTTGCAATCATGGCCTCTTATTCGGCCTAGTTGTCAGTCAATTCAGTTCTAATAAATTGTCTAACCATGTTTCCTGTGTGTGGTTTTAGTACAATGCCAAGTCTGGACCCTTTTGCATTCAAAGCACTGTCCATAAAGAGGGACCAAATTCCCGAGGACACACCCGATTTTACTAACAACTCTCTTTCGACCTCGGGTACTAGGGCCAGTGTGAAGTCAGCCAAAATTTGAGACTTATTGGTTGTTCGAGGTCGATATTAAATATCATACCCGCTGATTTCTACGGTCCATTTGGCCAACCATCCCGAAAGTTGAAGTTTATACATAATATTTCGAATTGGGTAAGTTGTTACAACACATATGGGGCGACATTGAAAGCATGGTTTTAGTTTCCTTGAGGTGCTTATCAAATAGAGCGCCAACTTTTCTAGGTGGGGATACCTAGCTCCGGCCTCCTTTAAGGTTCGTTTAACATAATAAATAGAAAATTGTGTACCGTGTTCTTCTCGAACAAGGACTCCACTTACTGCTATCTCTGATATTTCCAAAAATAAGTATAAATGTTCGTCTTCCCTCAGTGTGTGAAGCAACGACGGCTCGATAAGTATCGCTTAAGCTCTTCCATCTCTAGTTGGGTCGAGGTCAGCATTTGTGTTTGCTATTTGGCCTCCTATTGTCCCTTCGAATTTAACCCCTTCGTCGATAAGAGTGCCAATATCGGGATCACTACGACAACAAAAAACATTTCCTTTGCGATGGGTTGCTCCCTGTAGATTGATTTGATTCCCTCTGGTGTCGGAAATTTTAGAACCTGGTGAAGGGTCGAGGGCACTTCCCTTATATTGTGGATCTATGGTATCCAAACAGAGCATTATATCTCGTGTCGCCCTCGATCACATGGAACTTCGTCTTCTAGATGGTCATGGCCATGTTCACTAGCAAATTTCTCTTGCCCTTAGTTGTTTCACAAGCCATATTGAATCTGTTAAGATATCTGGCATAGGTAGAACTTGGTCCAGTAGGCCGAGTTTCTCTACGACCCTTGATCAAATGATGTTGGCCGAACTACCTAAATTAAATTAACACACATTTAACTTGAGTCTTATTTATTAGTACAAATATTACCAGTGCATTATTATAGGGTTGCATGATCCCTTCTGTGTCCTCGTCATTAAAGGACAAGGCTCTTTCTGGTATGCAATCCTGAGTCTCCCTTGTAATAGACACCTTGGTGTGTTTTAACACTAGCCTTTGGGGAACATCGACTCCTCCGACAATCATACGAATGACATTTTGTGGTTCTTCTTGCTCGTTTTATTTATTGGAATCTCTGTTTTTGAAATAATTCTTGGCTCAGTCACTTAGGAACTCCTGAAGGTGCCTATCGTTGAATAACTAGGCTACTTTTTCTCTCAAATTTCAACAATATTACATTCTATAGATATAAGAGCCATGATACTTGCACATTTGGTTGGGATTTCTCTAGGCTAGATCGATCTGTAGAGGTCGAAGCCATTTATCTCTTTGATGCATTCGATAGCCTATACAATGGCAGATGCGTCAAATATTGAAGTTATATTTTGACAATCATGGTGCTCATTTAGGTTCGATATGCATATCAAAACTATTCGTGCTCATGAGCCCTCGAGAGCTATGGCCTAGATCATTTCACCTTTCAACTCGTACATGGTTGTGCCCAGGTATGTTGCTCATACAATCTTCATTATAGGATTAGTATCGATCCCTGTTCAACCTTGGTTCTAGATCATTGTCCCTCTTGATTCTGTCAACTGTCCTTGTAGGATAAATGGACCTATTAGTAGCCCCCAGCTGATCGTCTTTGATTCGGGATAAATGGAGCTGGAAGGAGCCCCCGGTTGGTCATCTTTGACTCTAATCTTTGATTAATACCGATAATGTACATCGGCTCGGGTAACAGATATTCTGTCAAGTTTTGCTTCAACTATTGTGAAGCCACTGAGCTTCGTACATTTAGTCCTTGAGTGAAAGCTTGAACGGCCCAATCATCGACGACCGGTGGTAGATCCTTTCATTCCATTTGGAACCGAGATACAAACTCTCTAAGCATCTTGTTGTCTTTCTTCTTTACCTTGAAAAGGTTCTAGTTATTGCTCCAGTGTGTGCTATTACGAAATAATCTGCAAGCATGGCAAAAAAATCAATAGAGTTAGGTGGAAAATATTGGTACCATATCATCACTCCCTTTGACGGGGTCTTCCTTAATTTATTTAGTAACATGGATTCGATCTCGTCGTCCTCTAGATCATTCCCTTTAATTGCACTTATATAAGAGGTGAAATGCTCGTTGGCTCGGTCATTCCATTATACTTAGGAATCTCAGTTATGCGAAATCAGTTTTGAAGCTGCGCTCGGGGGGAAAGATTTTGTATGAACTTTTTGGAATCCAAATCCTTCAATATTGGTGGTGTCCGGGGGATTTGATCAATCCTGGAGTTATAGGTTTCCACATTCTTGTCATTTGCTTCAATCTTCTTTTCCCGCAATTAAACTCGCTTCGGTAGTTCCTCTAGCATCTTCATGATTGCGGGATCGGTCTAGGATTTATGTCCGTTTGATTTACTTGACACCGATTTGACCCTGTGAACAACTTCCTGGGATGACTCGATTATGCTTGGTGCATGGTTCTGGTTTTGGAGTTGCGCAATCGCAACTTGTTGAGCCTATAACATCTTGAAGATCACCCGAAGGCTGATTTCTCCTTCTTCACTACCATGTGCGCTCTGAGCGGGAGATCGAAATCCCTCTGGATGTTGCTCTCGAGATCGATGGCCAAATGGGCTTTATACGACCTGACATCAATTGGCTCTACTGCTGGAACTCCATCGAGGCCAACCAGATGTACGTCATTCCCTTATGCTATGTTGTCATATTCATCATGGTGACTAAAGTCATTGTCTACGTGCATGGGTTCTGCCTGAGAGTTCAATACATTGATCCTGGAATTATAGATACTTACAGGAACAAGTGTAAAATAGTGTGTGATATGAAGGTTATTACTAGGCAATCACTATCATCCTTAGTCTGACGGTGGGCGTCAAGCTGTTTACCCTAAAAACAAATAGCAATTGAATTTATACGTGACTTTAAGGATACTTGATATAACTTGGCACAAATTAAAAATATATATTAATATTGAAAATTGACTGCAAAAAAATAAATGCAAACCGAACAAATCGAATAGCTTTGGCCCTCGAGTTTGATCACCCTTGAACCAAGTGAAGTTTCAACTGATATAAGAACAAAGTAACAAGATAATGGAAACTATCGGAGGGCAGTGTATTGCTTGTATTGGGTAAATGTGATGTGTCTTACAAATGATCATACCCATTTTATATAGTAGGGAAATCCTATTCTTGATACAATTCTAAATGCAGTAAGAAATCTCACGGTTGACTAATTAATCAGTCTCTTCTTGTTACGTGACGGAATTTCCGTCGTGATCCTCGCCTAATTGTAGATATTTTGGCTTTCCATTATTTGGCTCAATAAGCTTCCATCGATTTTGCGCGTTCTCTATCTTGCTTGGCCTCGATCTTAGTTGATCTTGATCTTGAACGGTCTTTGGGTCAAGAGCTCGGCAATCTAACTTTGCACCACGGTTTGATATAACACGAGGTTGAACATTGCCTTATTATGTTCCAATCTCGATTAGTCATAAGAAGAATAAGCCCGATTTTAACCGTAAACAAGAAGCATCCATCTAGCTTGTGATGGTTTAATTGACAATGTTGAAGTGGGATAAAAACTGATTTGTTTCCGATATTTATATTTAACGAATGTAGGTAAGATATATGGATATGCTATATGCACTTTTTAATACTTAATCATAATTAAGTAATATAAATTTTCACTTTAAATTGTAGATTTTTAAGGTTAATTATTTAGTTAGGTATAAATACCCGTACGAGTATGTATTTACGATTGGAGTGGTATGCTAATTTGTAAATATATTAAATAACAGCCGTTATGTTTGGGAACAAAATAAAACATCAAATATCACACATTACTCCGAAGCAAGTTAATTCTGTAAGGTAGTAAATGACACATTATTTCAAAGAAGAAAACTGGAACTGTTCTAATCTTCATTTAGATAAAGTCGTAAAGAGAGCGTGTGGATCGATTCATTTTATGCTATGTAGTTGCATATAATATTTTTAATTTATAAGTGAATTTTAATAAAAATGAGGTATACAGTTGGACAAAAAAGAGTAGATTTGACTTATAATATAAAAAAGAAATCAAATTCACATTCTAAAGTTCTTTTTTTTAAAACCTTTTTCTTTATCTTCCTTTGTTGTGGAGAATCATCAGTTCAAAGCACTTCAGAAAGCCTGCAACATCTTAAAATTAGATTTCTTCCTTTTCCAGAAAGAATATAATCATTAAAAGTTCTTTAATGAAAGAAATATAAAAGAAGTAGATTCTCAATAAACAACTGATATGCAATTTCAGTAGCACAACCACTCTGTTAACAAGAGATTTTTTATTTAAACATTCCTTTATTTAATTAATTAATATTTGAGCCCAATTATTTTTTAAAATAATAAAAATTATCAATTTTGAGAGCTAGAATACAATATTTATGGACACATTTCAACTATGCAAATGCATCGTTGCACAAAACTACAAACAAAATGAAATACAGAAATCACTATCCTTACAAAATGTGGACCCCATATTACCAATGGGAATAAGGACCTACCATTATAAAAAGAATGAGACATGAATATAAATCTGTGGGCTTCAACAACTCCATATTAGTGTATCACCAATAATTGTTATTCTGACTTTTTCCTTTGATATCTTGAAGCGTGCCCACTTGCTGGCGAATAAAACTGGCTTGAATCACTGATCGAGTCTGATCCCCGGCACGGGGGCTGTGTCTAGCGTTTGAGTGGAAACTGGCAATCATTAATAATGATGTACTAGTAAAAAAAATAAACTTAATGTTATGATAAATAGTAATGATGGTAGATGTTTACTCTTCTTTTATGATTTTCGTCTCAAATGGTTTATGATATATTCAATGACATATTTTGTATGTTCAATGATATATTCTATGACATATTTTGTATGTTCAATGACATATTCTATGACATATTTTCTTCACATTTTATGCCTATATAAAGACCATGTAATAGATAGGAAATTACACACAATTGAAGAAGAAAATCTCTTCCTTCTCTCTATCTATATTTCTTGTTCATGTTTCACTAAGTTGCTTATATTTCTTATTCATGCTTTACTAAATTGCTTTCATTTTATAACACGTAATCAACACGAGTCTCTAACCATCACGGTAAGTTATCCTCTTTTAAAGTTCCCGACTCTTATTTAAAATTATCAGGTACAACATGTTTCTCTCTTTTGTAAGAATAATGATATGTTTTGTTGGATACTTAGTTTTTCTCAATTTTGTTTAAAAACAAAAATAGAAAGAGAAAGATACCCATACTTCACCATGATCGCTTTAATTATGAATATAGATGTAATGATTTTAATGAACTACTTCTTAATTGATTTGCATTATTAGAATATAAATAGAAATAATCAACAATAGACTTAGATAACAATAATATTTTCTTGACAGTAGTACGTATCCAAAATATGAATATAAATAGTGTTTGCATCATTAAAATATTACATCCTACTTTGGCTAAATCCAAGAAGCTTTTATTGATTGTTTATCTTCTTCTGTGTAGAAATAAAACATGTTAGTAATTATGAGGTTACTTGAAATTGTTTTTGTTTTCAAGTCTATTTTCTTATTGAATTCAAGTATATCTAGTTATATGCTTAAGGATATACTACACTAGTTACATTTAACTATTTATTTTGACAAGCCCACATACATAATATTAGTACACATGGAGATACTATGTAGGTACAGATTTTACGATATTAAAATTTTTATATTCTTTAGGTGCACATATAATTCTTTTATATGGTCAATCTAGAAAAGTGACAATACTAGTTATGTAGTATGTCAAATCACTTAGCCAAATTATTACTAAAATTGCTTGATAAAGATCTTAGTGCAATAAGTGTATTCATATTAGCCGGTATTGTCCTATATGTATTTAGTACACTTTAAATCATGCTAATTAACTTTAATAATTTAATGATGCATGTACTAACTAGACATCCAAGAATAAACATGGATATCTCACAAAACAAATTTGAATCAAAATTCAATTGTAAAAATATTTGTTAATTGATTCATGTACCACACATACAATATTCAAAGAGAAGAAATATTTCTCTCATTTAAGTATGTATAAGGCAGATGTTACTACAATATCTGGTAGTAGTAAATTAATTGAAGGCTCTGGAAGAGCTACTATAACTCTGCCTAAAGGAACAATATTTATCATAGAGAATGCAATGTTCTCTTCCAAGTCCAAGAGGAACTTGTTGAGTTTTAAAGATATCAGTCAAAATGGATATCATATTGAGACAATAGATGAGAACAATCTTGAATATCTCATCATTACAAAGAATGTCTCTGGCCAAAAGAGGGTTATTGAGAAGTTCCCATCTTTATCTTGTGGCCTGTATTGGACAAGGTTATTGCAATTGAGGCACATTCTACCGTAAACCAAAAGGTTACTGATTCCAATACTTTCGTACTTTGGCATGATCGATTGGGACATCCTGGATCAATTATGATGAGACGTATAATAGAAAACTCAAATGTTCATCCATTAAAGAATTTAAAGATTCTTTTAAATAATTAATTTTCTTGCACTTCTTGTTATCAAGGCAAGTTAATTATTAGACCATCACGAACAAAGGTTGGAATTAGGTCACCTGCATTTTTGAAACGTATACAAGGGGACATTTGTGGACCTATTCAACCACCTAGTGGGTCGTTTAGATATTTTATGGTCTTAATAGACGCATCTTCTAGATGGTCTCATGTGTGCCTATTGTCATCTCGCAACCTTGCGTTTGCAAAATTAATGGCACAAATAATTTGATTACGGGCAAAATTTCTCGATAATCCAATTAAGTCTATTAGACTAGATCATGCTGCTGAGTTTTCATCCCAAGCATTTAATGATTATTGCTTATCAATTGGGATGAAAGTGGAACATCCTGTAGCTCATGTTCACACTCAAAATGGTCTTGGAGAGTTTTTAATTAAACGTCTGCAGTTGATAACAAGACTGTTACTCATGAAAATGAGGCTGACCACTTCGGTTTGGGGTCACGCCATTTTGCATGCATCAATGCTAGTTCGTCTCAGACCGATAAATTATTATAAATATTCCCCGTTGCAGTTAGTTTTGGGTCATGAACCTATTATATCCCATTTAAGAATTTTTGGATGCGCAGTATATGTGCCTGTAGCACCGCCATATCGCACCAAAATGGGTCCGCAAAGAAGGTTAGGAATACATGTTGGGTTTGAATCGCCCTCCATTATTCGCTACCTTGAAACATTGATAGGGGATTTGTTCGCTGCATGATTTGCAGACTGTCGATTCGATGAGACACTTTTCCCAAAATTAGGGGGAGAAGTTGGTGGTGAAACCAAACGGGAAATTTTATGGAAAAATTCATCATTATCTCATCTTGATCCGCGTGCCTCTATTTGTGAAAAAGAGGTGCAAAAGATTATTCATTTGTAAGGAATAGCAAATCAAATGCCACACACATTTACGAATTTAAAAAAGATAATAAAATTACATATCCCCGCAGAGAATGTGATAGCAGTATTAGATAAGTCTGAAAGAAGATAAAATTATTACCGTGAAGGTATCAATGGATGTGGACGTGGCAATAGACGAAATTATTATCGTCATCATTGTGATAATGAGAATAATAAGGATTCTCAAAATAATCCTTCACTCTGTGAAAGTAACATCTGTCATCGATTTGACATGAGATTTTATATAGCACATATAGATGATTATGATCCATTCATGGTGTGAATGTGACAACATCTGATTTATGAATACATATTCATTATTGGAATAATATGAACATGCTATTGGTATTGAATATACCACACTCACCTCTAGAAGGAGGGTTGAGATGATATAAGAAAATAATGTCATTATTATGGCATGAATGGTCAGTGGTCACGTACCTATTGTACGCCAAAATATTTTGGCAATGTGATTATTAAAGGATAATAATAATGCAAGAAACATATCTTGCATATAATTTTGACATGACCATAATGGTACAACTTTCTCTTTAAAAGAAATATTCATTATATGGATATTGATTAACATGTGATAGTATCAAATTAATTGAGAACTCTGTAAGAGCCAATTATATTATTTTGGAGAAACACAATTGATTACCAATAAGGTATTGTATTGTAGTAAGTCTTAAAGAAACTTATTCAGTTTCCAAAGTATACGCGAAAGCAATTGATTATATTGAGACTATAAATAAAGGAAAGATTTGATATCTTCTATTACTACAACTTGTAGCGGGATAATATGTATGTGAAAAGCTACCCGCTTTATTCTTCAATTTGTACTATACAAACAAAAGAATTCTACAATAAAGTGGATGTTTATTGATATAAAAATCCATAATCATAATAATTTTAGAGTTTATCGAAAATTGCACATGTCATGATGTAAACCTGAATTTTATCAATATTGATAATTTATTCAGTTGGCATTCGGGTTAGCCATATCAATATAAGTATGATGTGCAACAATAATAGAGAATTCATATGGGTAAATATTAAAGAACTAGAAAGTTCTTTACGAATTCTCTTGTATTACTTATTCTCATTAATTAATTGACCAACTAAAGTTGGGGTTGAATCCCAAAAATTCTGGAAATATCAAAGGTGAATATGGGCCCATTCACCTGCCATGTATTCCACATAAGATATATATATGAGATGGTTACATGTGCGATTATTATTAACCTGCAACCTGGCCGGTGCTTGCGAGGTAACTTGCTCAGTAATCTAATTTCGAGCATAATTTCCAGATTTTCTATTCAAGATAGTTCATCTTGATAAGTTGGTTTACATCATAGTTGGTTTAGCAAAATAACTTGTTGAGTGCCTCCACTTAATAGCTAAACTATTGCTTATGAGAACAAAGTTATCTATATCAATTTGATATACGTTATATACGAGAGTATATTATATTCTCCCCTCACAAGTGGTTCAGGGTCAGGAACCAAATAATTTCATCTTATTATTATTGATGTGCAGTGTATATTAACATGATAATGCACAAAGATGGGTTCCCAGAGTTGAGGAAACAAGTTAGCTTTTCTAACATGAGGGGGAGACATGATAAACACTTGAGAAAAAGTTACATGTAACGGATTATCATTTGTATATATAGATCCTCGAATATCATAATATGAACTTGAAGTTCATAAAAGATAATTCAACTGCAACATATTGCAAAGCATGCCATACGCATTTGCTGACCCAAAGAAAGTAACTATATTCTCATTGCAAATGTTCATATTAAGTCCTAGAAGGACAAAGTCTTTGGTATGCCAAAAGCGTATAGACAAATCGGTTTCAAATAGAACTTCTTAATAAAGAAGATGAGCAAATGATCAAAGTGATCATAATAAGGAGGCAAGTGATCTAGAAGATCACATGACATAACACTTCATAAAATCTTATGAGAGATTCAGGTACCTGAATATATGAATGAAGAGATCTCCATGTTATGTCTTTATGAAAATTTACTGGAACCGATATAAAATGTTCGTCGACGACATCTATGATAACGCTAAATATCGATGAGGATCTTAAGTTTGTCAAATACAGACAAAAGTATTGGCCAAATGGAAGAGATACAATTCAAGTACAATTGATTCCATATGAAAGACATATAGTTTTGGACATGTAGTTCAAATACTTAAAAGTATAAAGTCAATGGTATGTGCAATCAGTTTTCGATATCTTATTTGTCTAGCATGACATGAAAACTTGATATGCATCTAAAGTCTATAATATGGCTTATATGACTTAACTTATATGACAATCGATGAAGGATTTAAGTTGCTTGAAGCATATATAATTCTTGATCTTGAGGTACCACTTCCTCAGCGCAATTAATGCAAAAACTGTATCTTGCTATAACTATAAGCATAGCGAGGATACCTTTATGGAGATATTGAAGAGTCATTTCACGATATTTGTGAAGACGTTATATATCTATCACGAGTGATGATTTCAAGGTGCAAATATTCATTCAAGTTAATATGGTTGATTTGTTTATCAATTCTCTACCAACGATCTCTTGAAGATGGTGCACAAGATTGGAATGTGAAGGCTCATGGATGTGAATTGATGCTCTCATCAGGGGGAATTAATACGCGTTGTACTCTTTTTCCCTTACAAGATTTTGTCCCACTGGTTTTCCTTGCAAGGTTTTTAACGAGGCAACCAAAAGGCATATTATTAGATATGTGTACTCTTTCCTTTTCTAGATTTTTTTTCCCATTGGGTTTTATTTTAGTTAAAGTTTTTAATGAGGCACATTATCTATCGACATCCAAGGGGGAGTGTTATGAGAAATAGTAATTATGGTGGATGTCTACTCTTCTTCCATGATCTTCATCTCAAATGGTTTATGACATACTCAATGACATATTTTATATGTTCAATGACATATTCCAGACATATTTTCTTCACTTTTTATGCCTATATAAAGGCCATGTAATAGATAGCAAATTACACAGAATTGAAGAAGAAAATCTCTTCCTTCTCTCTATCTATATTTCTTGTTCATGTTTCACTAAGTTGCTTATATTTCTTATTCATGTTTTACTAAATTGTTTTCATTTTATAACACTTAACACGTAATCGATAGTTGACACATGGAAATATTGGGGCATAAACTATTAACCGTGCATCTGGATATAGTATATTTTAATAATTATTATGGTTAAAAGTCTAAGTGGGAGATGTTGGGATATATAACCATGGGTTTGGTTTAGATATAATATTTATTATGAAATAATTGTTTATTCAGTTTTAATAAGTTTTAAATAGATCATATAATAGTCTGTGTCCTTTGCTTATATAGTAGATGATTTAGTGTATAGAGTTTAGCTTATACACGGAAGATTAAATCATCTATTCTTATAAGTATAAAGTTTGAGTTCACAAGCTAATGATGGAATTGGACAAACCATCAGGAATGATTGTAGCACAAGATTAAATATAATTTATCTTGATTATGAGAATGATTTAATTCCAGCTTCTTGTGCTAGTATGTTTTATATGTATTGAACGGACCAGGTAGAGATAAGTATTTTATATTGACTTAATAAAATAAACTCTCTAGCCATTAAATGTACTTATACTCTTAATCTTGATATAATTATTATTAGCTGTGTATATTATTGTTTTGATTTATTAAAATGCGAGATTCTTTTGTGGGTCAATATGCCTGGTAAATTGGATAGTAATAATATAATGTACATTGGCGAAGTAATAGTTAGTTGATGGAATCCATGTCTCGGTTTAGAGGTTCATGATAGACCTTTGTGAAAGCTTATAAGTTTTCATGTGTAAATCCAGCCGGTGGATTTTGTATCCGACACATGAAATAAGTTAAGCGAAAGTCTAAACGAAATAATCAATAAATTAAATCGTCAGTAATTTAATCTAATTGATTTGTATCTGAATCTTAACATAGGGAGTTAAATAAGATTTAATGGATGAATTTCGAAATTGAATAAGGAGTGCAATTATGAATTTTTAGTGGAATAATTCGTAATTAATTAAGGTAGATATTAATTTCGAAAATTATAAATTAATTCCATAATTGGAAGCCTTGTTAATTAAATTATGTGGTCCCTACTGTGCCTAAATAATAGGAAATAAAAGAATCCTTTTTTCTGGTGGAAAAGAAAACTCAACAGGTTTTGGAAAAGGGTCGTAACCCTTAAAATTTGTGCTATAAATACATAAGGTTTTCCACCTAGAAAAAAAGACATGGTGGCTGAAATTTTCAGCCAAGTTTTCCTAGAAATTTTGCCCACACAAAATTGCTATTTTCTGTTATTATTTTAGTAACACAATAGAAGACTATGGAATGTTGGAGGATCACGATTGTGCGATTTATGGAGATTCCATTGAGAAGTTATGGAACAGAAGGCTCACGTGGTAGAAGAGATATGTTCACGCTTCAAGAAGTAACCCGTGAAATCTCGTTTATGCTAGTTGTCTAGATTACATGTGATTTTGATACTGGATTGCTTCCGCTGCTTATTATAATCCATCAATTGGTATCAGAGCCCACTCACATCTAATTAGATAACTAAGTTTTTCATGAAACGAGAATATGGTGTTTATGTGCGTTTTCTTTAATTACATAAATATGTGATTTTCTAAAAAACTGCACTCTATTAACTATGCAAAATTTTTGGATTATTCTTGTAATCATGAGATATATGTTTTCTTATTTATATTTGATTGAGATTATCTGAATTCTTTGTGGTAAACCCTAGAAAAGTGCAAAACCTGTTTTTGACCGAATAACCGGTATTTTCGGAGGTCAACAAACTTGACGGACTCCGATTGAGCTGAAATTTGGTAGGTCCATTGGAAACGACGTGGTGAGAAAAACTCACTGATTTTAGCAGTGAACCGTGGTGTTTTTCAGCGTTTTGAGGTCGTTTGGACTGTGTTTTGGACGTTTTTCTATTTTTTGGAAATTATATCTTAATAATTTTAATTTTTTTTAATTCAATGGTGGAGGGGGTGACTCCCCATGGTCCCCATGATTAAATACTAGTCATATAATATGTTTACATATTGACTATTAGCAAATAGATGTGTTGTTGTATTAAATTCAACAATAAATGTGTAGGATTTTATTGATTAGGTCTTACAAGGTATAATTAACATTGTGTGATGATATAATTATTTTGTAAGAAAGTAAAATTCTCTATTTGATATCTTGGATGAGTAATGATTGGAGCGTTTGACATATTTGTGCATAAAAAAAAAATCTCAAATTTAAGTTTATGTTTTCATGCCCTACGTGATTACTAGTTTGGATTTTCGATGAAGAATTTTGTTCTCTGATCGGAGGTTCTAATTAAGTGAAATATGACGGTATTTTGTAGAGGTTTTATATTGTTGGTATGACTTTTAAGCTATGGTCTACCATAAAATAATTTTATGAGTTAAATATATATTCACTTGTGAATTGAGAATTTTATGAGTAATAAATAGTTACCGCTGAAGTGGTTTGTTTATTTGAACTCATAAAAAATTCTTAGTAAATTTGTACATGTGAAATTATATCTATTCATGGATTGAGCATTATGATTAATAAGTTGAATCCACAAAATGGTCTATTTATTTGAGTCATTGAAATATGTTTAATATACCATGTGAAAATTATCCTTAAGAAATCTACATTAATGGTGGAGGTTCTTAAAAAAGATTTTTATCTTTGGGTTCTAGTGAAACTAACTCCACCCATGAGAAGAGATATTGGGGTTTTCACCGAACGAGAGAAAATATTATATCTCAGGTTCTTATGTGTTTAATAAAAGGATAATTTATTGCAAAAGAAGATATTATATATCCCAGAAATAGGAAGAACATAATATATCCCTTGAGCTCATAGTGTAATTATAAGGAGAATGAAAATCACTATCATATTTATTTTAATTCATGAGACTACTTAAAATGGTTATTCTCCGAGTTTGGTTACAGACTGGTGGTCATGAATTTGATGGACTCCGACTGACTTGAAACTTGGTGGGTTCATCAAAAACGATCTAATGAGAAAAAATCACTGCTATGCAGTGTATCATGTTACTTTTTGGTATTTTGAGGTCGTTTAGATGGGTTTTCGAGCAGTTTCTTAAATTGAGTTTGTTATAAATATGAAAAATTATTCCTTATATATAGGCTATATTTGTGTTTAATCTGAAACATGTGATTTAACTTGATATGATATATATGAAGAACGCAAATCACATGGATTTAATCCTAACTCCGCCAAGAATAATTTATTCGAATTTGGTTCAGTTATGGCGATCATGAATTTCAGAATCTCCAAATGACCTGAAATTCGGTAGGATCATCGGAAACGGTCATTTATGAAGAAGTCACTGCTATTCAGTGAATCACATCGTAACGATTCTGGATGGTTTAGATGAGTTTTTTTGGAGGTTTGACAGATTAAAATATGATTTACATATGAAAAGTCAGTCTTTTTATCAATTTTTTTATGTCTAATCTGGAACATGATAACACATGTTGATTTGACATGAATTGATATATGATAAAAAAAAATACATGTCATATTTTAAATTCTTATAAAATGCTTAAAATGATAATTTTCTAAATTTGGTCGCAACTTTTGGAGATTGTAACTTTAACGATCTCCGATTAATATGAAATTTGGTAGATTTATCATAAATAGTTCAATGAACAATAATCACCGCTATGCAGTGTAAAATATTAATTTACACTGAGAAAAGTTCATTGAGCATTTTTTTTTTAAATTGTGGAACTTAATACTCTGAGAAAAGTTTGTGGTTGTGATAAAGTGGTGATAGGAATTAACGCCTATGGTCTTTATTTTTTATTTATTTATAGTGAGATAGTAAATTTAAGCTTTGACATTAGGTCTTTCTCCATATCGGATAAATTTTTTATGAACTCACTGGATATAGTTACTAGTTATTGATAACCTATGTTAGCTCTCCATCTGAGTATAAGGGTTAAATCAATTTTGTAACGAAAATACAATCATGATTAAATGGTGATAGAATTATATTTCTATGGTCTTCAAGTATTAATTTCAAGTGAGTAATAAATTTACGCGGTAACTTTAGGTCTTCCTTCATATCGGATAAATTTATTATATGCCCACTAGATGAAATACTAGTAATTGATATCGTGTACTTAGTTTCCATCTGAGTATACATGTTGGATCAATGGAACTAGAGCTATTAAAAATGATGTTCACTTGACTTAAATTAACAGTATACTCTCCATCTGCGTTGGGTCTGTTTTAATTATTAGAGTGAATAATCTGGCATTGCATATGTATGTTGCATGAATAGTTCTTTTCCCATCGAAATTGCTATTCAAGATGCATGACATATATGTGTAGTGTGTTTGAAATTTTTGTATTAAAAAATTATATACAATTGACTGAAAGTAATAGTATGCTCTACATTTGAGTTGGTTCTGTTTATTTTTGGATTGTATAATTCTTGCATTATATAATATACTTTGCATGAATGTCTTTTCCCATCGAAATTTATTATTCCAGATGCATGTATGTATATAAATATTGAATGCAGTCTAAATTTTACTATTCAGTGTTTTGACTTATTATGATTTATTTAATATTTTTATCCCAACTCCACAATGATTTTATGCAAACGATCGTATTACTTGTTAAAAAGTTTTTAGTGATAAGGCATTAATTTTAAGGATGCAATATATGTACTTTTGTTAGAAGGAATTTAATTCCGATTTCTGGGCAAAATAATAGATGGATATTTATTTTATTTTTCGAATAACTCTTGAGTTATTGAGCTTAATAAATATTTTATCTGTTGTGGTACATGAATGCATGACCTTGTTATTGTATATTGATGTCTCTCCTGAAAAGAACAATATTAGTCTACCTCATAAGAGAATATGTTCTTCAAAATTGAGTAAAACTTATTTGTGCACTTTTGTGTAAGTTATATTAATCTCGATAGGATTTCAAGTTGGTCAAGGATGGACCTTAAGGTTCATTGAAAGTAGAGGCACTATCAACTTGTGGATCACTGGATCCTATTTGGAAGGAAATTTGACTAAAAGATGTTTCCTTTTAAAAGGAAATAAAACTAGTGATAAGTTAGAATGAATCCTTTTTTATTTGTATGGTTAAATAAACATACTCGTAGGAGATAGATTTTGAGTATTTTGTGATGTTCATAAATGATTACTCAAAATATTAATATATTTATTTGATGCAGTGTAAGTCTTAATTAATTAAGTAATTCAAGATTTTTAAGACTTGAAAAGGAGAAGCATCAAAGAAATATATTAAGTTACTACAATTTGATTGTAGTGGCGAGCACATCTATAAAAATTTCTCTTGTTACATATCAGAATAAGGGATTACATCTCGATTGACTACACTGTAAACTCCATTATAGAGTGGTGTAGTAGAAAAAAGAAATAAGTCTCTTTTGGATATGGATAGACTAATGACGTGTTATTCAAATTTGCCTTATTCTTTTTTGCAATATTTCCTGGAAACTGCAAATTACATTCTGAATTTAGTTTTTTCTAAGTTAGTACCTGGGACACCTATAGAACTGTGGACTGAGTGTAAGCTCGGTCTTGGCATATTCAGATATAGGGTTGTCCCACATATGTACTGAAAGGAAAAGCAGATATGTAAGTTGAAACTAAAAATGGATAGGTGCATGTTTATCGAATATCCAAGAAAACGAATGAAGCTTTATTTATTTTCCTAAAGAAAATAAGGCAATTGTTAAAACAATTGCATTTTTCTAGATAAGGATTTTTTAATTAAATATGTTCCTAGAAGTAAACTATTTTACAGGAACTGGGCAAATAAATAACTAGATGTTCTAGAACATCAAATCCCACACGTCAGAATTGACGTTCCATTGCTCCATTGCATTTAAATAGTGGGAGAACGTTAATAGACATCATATGCCTTTATCGAGTGGGAGTGATGTTTGAACATTGAACACTACAGTAAGAAGTTACTAATATTTCAATGTCGTGAGGTAATAAAGGTAATATTAGTAGTACTTCGTCGTAGTGAGAGAAAGCTAAATAAATCATAGCTCAGTGTATATTCTTGGGATAGTTTCGGCAACACGATCCCTAAAGAGTTTAACACCAAACTAGATAGTTACGACAATTCACTAATGGACAAATATTGCATCATATATAGCTTAACAAGATTCTTTAACAAAACCTTATTTGGTGAAGACTTTTAATAGTCATGTAAAAGAATGCCTGAGAAAGTGTAGATGCATGGTTATGAGTCTAAGTGGGAGATTGTCGGGGCATATACTATTAACCATGCATTTGGATATAGTATATTCTTATAATTATTATGGTTAAAAGTCTAAGTAGGAGATTGTTGGGATATATACTATTAACCATGTGTTCGGTTTAGATATAGTATTTATTATGAAATAATTGTTTATTCAGTTTTGATAAAGTTTTAAATAGATCATATAATAGTCTTTGTCCTTTGCTTATATAGTAGATGATTTAGTGTATAGAGTTTAGCTTATGCACGAAAGATTAAATTATCGGTTCTTATAAGTATAAAGTTTGAGTTCACAATCTAATGATGGAATTGGACAAACCATCAGGAATGATTGTAGCACAGGATTAAATATAATTTATCTTGATTATGAGAATGGTTTAATTCCAGCTTCTTGTGCTAGTATATTTTGTATGTATTAAACGAACCAGGTAGAGATAAGTATTTTATACTGACTTAATAAAATAAACTCTCTAGCCACTACATGTACTTATACTCTTAATCTTGATATAATTATTATTAGTTGTGTATAGTATTATTGTTTTGATTTATTAAATTGCGAGATTCTTTCGTGGGTCAATATTCCTAGTAAATTGGATAATAATAATGTACATTGGCGAAGTAATAGTTAGTTGAAGGAATTCATGTCTCGGTTTAGAGATTGATGATACACCTTTATGAAAGCTTATAAGTTTTCATGTGTGAACCCGGCCGGTGGATTTTGTATCCGACACATGAAATAAGTTAAGCGAAAGTCTAAACAAAATAATCAATAAGTTAAATCGTCAGTAACTTTATTTAATTCATTCGTATCTGAATCTTATCATGGGGAGAAAAATAAAATTTAATGGATGAATTTCGAAATTGAATAAGGAGTGCAATTATGAATTTTTAGTGGAATAATTCGTAATTAATTATGGTGGATATTAATTTCGAAAATTATAAATTAATTCCATAATTGGAAACTTTGTTAATTAAATTCTATGGTCCCTACTGTGCCTAAATAATAGGAAATAAAGAAATGCTTCTTCTAGTGGAGAAGAAAACTCAACAGGTTTTGGAAAACGGCCTTAACCCTTAAAACTTGTGTTATAAATACATAAGGTTTTCCACCTAGAAAAAAAAGATATGGTGGCTGAAATTTTCAGCCATGTTTTCCTAAAAATTTCGCCCATACAAAATTGCTATTTTCGGTTATTATTTGGGTAACACAGTAGAAGACCGTGGAACGTTGGAGGATCACGGCGGGTGATGGAGATTCTATTGAGAAGTTATGGAACAGAAGGCTCACGTGGTAGAAGAGATATGTTCACGGTTGAAGAGGTAACCCGTGAAATCTCGTTTATGCTAGTTGTCTAGATTACATGTGATTTTGATACTGGGATTGCTTCCGCTGCTTATCATAATACATCAGGAAAATATAGCCAAATCAGCTCCAAGTAATTGCAGAAGAACTCCACGGAAATTTCAACCAGAAATCGGCTAGTTTAGGATCGAGCAATGTCGTTCTAAAAGAACCACCTCGAGTCTCCGGAATAATGGTCATGAGTCAGAAATGAGTGATTTTACGATATACCTCACCTAATTGATATTATTAGTGTATGTCATCTTTTTATCAATATATATTTGTGAATTCATATTTTCCATACTTAGGTCCTTAAAATTTTAAGATCATAAAATTATGAGACTAAAAAAAAGGTCTCACACAACTAACGCCACATATTTGAGGTACTAAATAAAATATTTTGTCTGAAACTTCTCCAAATGCCCGGATAAAGGCAAGTCAATAGATTTTAGGCTATCCATGATTTAGTATTAAGTCAGTAGTTACGAGATCAATACTAAAACAATAGTTATGAATCTTCAATAGAGCCGTCAATATGGTATTAGCCCGGACCAATTCAGCGCAACCCTTGATTTGACAGAGTTGGGCTATAATTTTTGGAGCCAATTTAAATAGGAGGCATAGAGCTATCAATATAGACGGGACCGAGCTAGCCTAGCCCAGCCCACGTGGGCTTTTGCAATTGATGGGCTAGGCTGGGTTAGCCTACCATTTTGATGGGCCTTATAAAGATTAGCCCACCCCAGCCCTCAGTGGGCTGGCCCATTATTTTTTTAAAATTTAATTTTATATTTTTCTTTAAGTTCTAACCTAAAAAATATATATATTTAAAAGTAAAAAACATCTTATTGGAAAAATTTCACAAACTTAATAATTCTTTAGGCGAAATACATAGTTTACCCATCCAACATACACTCAAATCCATGTTACACACATGTTGACCATAAGTATAACTTTACATACCAAACCTTTCAAATGTGCGTCAATTACACACTACTTTTGACCAAGCTCTGGGACGTGCAAAACATGACCAATGCGGTGCGTGAATAGTAATTTTCTGCCTCAACTGACAAATTACAACGGTTAATTACTGGTATTGGGCCCATTTTCTTAACCCTAATGCCTAAATATTCATCTCCTTCTTATTAACAACAACCATTTTCTATCTTCTTCATATTAAAATAAGGCAAACCAATTTCTAAAAAATTCAACTGCTATCTTCACCTTCCACATCTAATATTTTGAAGCTAGTTATATTTTCTCCATTAAAGTACAATACATTATTATTCATAAGTCAATTCTCGTATTAGGGTTCATATTAAATGGAGAATTCGTGTCCATTTTGTCGACGTGGAGATGCTGCTGAGCTAGTAATTTCATGGAGCACAGACAATTCTGGCCGTCGATTCTATGGCTGTAAAAATTAGGAGGTAACCTTAGATTGTTATAATCGTTATTCCAAGATTTTATAAGCTTCTTCTTAATTTGTTTATGGATTTGCAGAAAGATAAGAAAACTGGTTGTAAGTCTTTCGCATGGTTTGACCCCCCGACTCATGCACTTGAAGCCGGTGATTTTGAATCTGCTTAAGAAGAAGAATCAGCTTGAAGGCCATTTGCAGGAATCCAGAAAATAGAGGAACCGGAAAAGAATTTTTTAATTTTAGGATTAATCTTCATTAAGGCCATTGTATTTGGCAGCTCTCAGCACTGCTATATAGTGTAATGATATTCCCATGTATTGGGTGTTCATGCATTTGGCTCATTGAGATTGTTGTCTCTGAGGGTCACCCGTATTTTAGTAGAGATGTTTTAAAGCTCTTGTGTTATATTCCTATATAGGTAATTCAAGATTTTTAGTCTTGCAAATTATGTTATGTTCTTATTTAGCTTTGGTAACTAAACATTGCTAAGGCATATTTTGAATAACCAAAGGAAAGCCGTGTAAAAAGAAGGCCTAAATATACTTCATTGCGCAAAATAGTTGTTCATTAGTAGACACCAAATCTGATTAGCAACAACTTTAAAAAATATAGCACTTGGTTGATCATAGAAACACTTTACAAAACGTAGCACTTTACTTGGTTATCCATAGCAACACTTTACAAAACATAACACATTATTATCCATAGCAATACTTAACAAAACATAAAGCTTAAGCAACAACCAAAGTCTTCATTTCTTTTTTTTTCTTCTTTGTTGGTTGAGATGATGAACTAGCTTGACTAAGATTGTGTTGTGATGCTGTATTTCTTTGAAGTTGTCTTGTGCTTATGGCTTTTTTGCCCATCCATCTCAAGCCAACACTTCTTGGTTGGTAAGCACATTCCTCTGTTGAAGCTATAGATCTCTTAGACTTAGTTCCAGTGCTAATGACCCTTGGATTTTGTCTTCCACTCTACCAAAGTAAAGATACTTAGTTACAACATTACATTCAGTAGAAGAAAAATACACTAATTATACCTTTAGTTAATTAACTTACAGTAAATGAAGTGAATCCATTCCTTGCTTGAAACAACCCAAATCACTGCCTCTACCTCTTCCAACCCCTCTACATGTTCCTCTTGCTCTCCTCTTCCTCTACCATTTCCAGCAGTAACAGTTCGAGCAGCAGCATTTTCAGTAGCAGTAGTTCCGGCAGTAGCATTTCAAGTAGCCGTTTTTTTTACTGGGACATCCCCTCTTGTTGTTTCCACATACACCACAAAGGGAAAAAGTCATCCCCATACCTCTCCTTAAAAGCTTCCCAGATTTTGGATGTCCAGTTTCTTCTTTTTTCCTATTGTTTTGCCTGCCGGGCATGTTTCTAATAAGGGGGAGGTTCAATAGGGGGTGACCTGAAGATGTCCATTATTTCATACATAGAACAAGCTGGATAAAGATTGAATAAGCCTTTAAGTAAGTGGACTTACGATACCAATGTGCAATGTGGTGAATATGTTCCTTGTCCTTGTAATGCATGATAGCAATTTCATGACCACAAGGGATACCCTTTAACTGTCAGGCTCTGCAACTACATGTCATATTCACTGAGGATACCACATGTTTATATTTAGGATCTTCAATCTCATAGCATGTTTCACCATTCCATCTTGGAGTACACTTCATAGATTAGCTAAATTATCCTTGTAAACCTTCATTACTATTGGAGAGACATCACATATCCATGTCTCATAGAACTCTCTCATCTTACATATCCTAATCATCAGCTTAATTCTGATATCCTCTAACATTGTGATGATTGTCTTGTGTCTTTCATCCAAAATCCAGGAATTGAAAGTCTCACACATATTATTGTCAATTACATCACATTTCCTATCACAGTTGAAATAAGCTCAGCACCAGGTTTCTTTTCTATAGTAAAGTAAACTTTCACATATGTCATCCCCAAGCTTGTCTAGCATATCCAGTTGGTCATTCAATTCCGCAATACTAGAAGCCTTTGCAGATCTCCAGAAAGTATTTCTCTTCTCCAATCCTCTCCACTCTTTTGACCAATTTGCAAGGATGTACCTAGCACATATTCTGTGTTCACACTCAGGCAACAAGTCTCTTATGGCATAATTAAACCCAACAACATTCACTCTAGTCACTGAAGGAGAACATAAACTGAACAACTGAAGCAAGAACAATAAAAATAGAAAAACTAAAGCAAAACTGAATTTTTCAGTTAATGAAGGAGAACATAACAATATCTAATGAAGGAGAACAAAAACTAAAGGAAAATAGTTACCCTCTGCATATTAGACATCATTGTAAGGTCTCTTCCATCTTCTAAGCCCAAAACTTCACTCAAACATTTCAAAAACCAAGTCCAGTTGAATGTGTTCTCCACCTCTACAATTGCCCATGCAATTGGAAACATCTGATTGTTTCAATCTTTGGAGACAACTACAAGAAGTTGTCCCTTGTAAACTCCTTTCAAGAAATACCCATCAAGGAAAATAATTCTTCCACATCCTTCCATCCAACCCCTTTTCATGGCATGTTAAAAAGTATAGATTTTAGAGAATACTAGCTTTCCATCACTTTGATCTTGTGCTTTCATCATACATGTACTCCCAGGATTGGTCTGCAAAATCATATCTCTATAGTCATAGAGTCTTTTGAACTCTTGATGCACATCACTAATGATTTCTTTCAATATCTTAGCTCTAGCCCTATGGGCACTTGATCTCCCTACATAGAGGTCCCGTTCTTGCTTTACCAATTTTCTCAACTCCCAAACCTTCATACCTGGTTGTGACATAATTCTGCTATTGTATTTTTTTTTTAAAGATATCTTGAATTACACAACTTATTTTTGTTGGCTGTATAACACTTGTGCGCTATTATATCTTTTCACCTTAAAATTGTTAGAACTACCATCTTTACTAGCTGCTAGAAGCCATTCACAATTAGGTACCATACATTTAACTCTACCCTATGTGACTCATTTATGTACTTCACACCCTGCACCATTTTTGAATTGCATATTTGGTGACTGCTTCCCTAAACTGATCAACACTTTCAAATATCAATCCTAACTCCCAAGTGATTTTCTTGGTAATAAGATCAAAGATCAACCGCTTCTTTTTCTTTTTTTCCTCCATTTTCTTCTTATGTTCTTCACCATCTGAAGAACCAAAGTATGGCTCGTCTGTCCCAACTATACCTTCATACCTATTTTTGTTACTACCTGTATGTAGCTCATCAAACCTAATGCCTACACCTGCCTTATCTATGTTTATATTACCCTTACTTTTAGGCTTTTCACTTCTTTTTCTCCTGCTTCGCTTCACCTTCTCTCTACCTTTATCCAACTCCTCATGGATATCAGATTGGAGGTAATTCGCATCTGGAACATTTAACTGAATATCATCAGAACTATCAGAAGTTCAGTCTCTGTCTACTTCTCCTTCATTCCGAACATCATCAGAAACGACATCATCAGAATAGAAGAGTTGTATGCAACATCATTAGAAGCATTTCCATCATCAGAAGAATTTCCATCATTAGAGGGATTTCCATCAGAAGCAATAGAACTATTTGAAGTCCAGTGTATGTCATCAGCATCTTCATTATCTACATCTTCAACCTTTATAGGCCTTTTTCCAGAAGCCTTACTACAACTCACACTTTCCCCATTTTCATCAAGGTCAGGTACTCATAAGGGGCAACATGAGTCACATATATTTCTAGTGTATCCCCATCCTCTAGCTGATTTCAAATCTCTAAAATATCCTTATCAGTCAATACATTAATCAAGTTGTCAACCCTATCAATCGGGAATATATACAATGCAGCCATGTTAGTAAGGCCTATGTCCCTAGTGTAATCTATAAGCTCAAAGAAGGAAATCCTATCTACGTCCACGTCTAAAGTCAAGATTTGACTGCCCCCCACATATCTACTAAAAGGATCAATAATTAACTCACCCCCGTGATACCACTTTAAAGTAAAAATTTTAAAAAATATTGCCCTTGGAAAGAAGCAGACAACAAATTTCAATTTCATATGCAAACAAAGAATAAAGAAATCAATATGGACAATATAGAAAGATATAACAGAATAAAAAGAGAAAAGATAATACAAGCTCCAAAGACAAAGGTTTCAGCAAATAATGACAAGAGATTTCCCATAAAAATAATTTAAACCCTAAAAATTCTCCTGACAAAAAACCCAAATAAACCCTAACTATTTCGGCCCACTCTTCTAAATCAAAACGGTAGAACAACCTAAAATGCGAATACTAACCCGAAAAGCTGAAGCAGAAACAACAATAAGCAGATGTGTTCTCGTCAGATTAGCTTCATAGGTTAGGACTAAAAAATACGGATTTCAAAATTGGGATTATGTTTGTTAATCTGGTCGTATAATTGTTTTTAATTAATAGGGTCGGATATTTTGGGTCGGAAGTAAGAAAAGGGTCGATTTTTCTATTTTAATTAAAGAAACATTTGTTCTTTCAATTTAAATAAGTGCGTGTATACACAACATTGAATATTAAAGAGGCTGGTCAAAAGTAGTGTGTAATTAACACACATCTAAAAGGTTTAGTGTGTAAAGTTATACCTGTGGTCAACAAATGTGTAGCATGGATTTGGGTGTAAGTTGGATGGGTAAACTATGTATTTTGCCTAATTTTTTATACTGCTCCAATATATCACAATAAACGCTAAAAAGGTAAAAGACAAGACTATATTTCATTCACTAAAACTCAAAACTCAAAACAGACGTCCATGACGCTTATGAGATATCCAACACATCCTCTTCATAAAACAGATTTGAATCCGCTTGTGAGAAGACTGTCTTAACATATTCACTTTCATCTACATCTATAACTTCTGTGCTATATTAAGTAGTTAAATATTAAGAATAATTACATTTTTAAAACTAATTAACATTTTAAGACTTTGATCTATTAATATGATGAGCTTAATAAATTTAAACTTATGAATATTTTTGTGTCATATACTTTTTAAATTCTATATATTTTAAATACTTATTTTATTAGGCCCACGGGCTAGCCCGGCACAACACCAGTCAAGCCTCACGGGCCACGGGCTTACTCGGGCTAAGCTTAAAAGCCTCGTTTTTAAATGGGCTAAAAAAATTCTAGCCCAGCCCTTTCTAAATCACGGGAAGGGCTGGTCTGGTCCGACAGACCAACCCCATATTGACGGCTCTAACGAGGCATTTAAACCAGGCTCGAGTAAGCCCGTGAAGCTTGACTGTGGCTGGGCTGGGCCAGCCCGTGGGCCTAATAAAAATATGTATATGAAATATAAAAAATATAAAATTACAAGACCCGAAAAATATCAAGAAGAGCATCCAAGCTTATAGTTTATTAGGCTCATCATATTAAAAGATTAAAGTCTTAAAGAGTTAATTGGTTTTCAAATTTTAATTATTCTTAATATTTAACTAAATAATATTGCATACGAATTGTAAATGTAGATGGAAGTGAAGATAATAAGACAACCTTCTCTCAAGCGAACTCAAATGTATTTGATAAAGATAATGTGTTGGATATCCTGTAAGCATCATGGATGTTCTCTTGAATAGTTTATTTTGAGCTTTGACTTTCAATAAATGAAATGTTAGTCTTGCATTATACTTTTTTTAGTGTTTATCATATATTGACACAGTATAAAAAATTATTAAGTTGTGTAAACTTTTCCAATAAGATTTTAACTTTTGAATATTTATCTTTTTAGGTTTGAACTTAAAGAAAAAATATAAGATTATACTTAAAAAATGATGAGCCCATAGGGACCCAAAATCCACATAGAGTAAATTGACCATTATAATGTTCATCAATATGGTGGGATAGTCCAGCCCAATTCATCAATTTCTAAAGCCCACGTAAACTGAGTTGAGCTAGCCCGACTCCTCCCATATTTCACAGCTCTAATCTTTAAGACGTTATGAGGGAATTAAATGAATAATCATAACAACAACTTGATCGTTGGCGACGAATATTGTTGCCAATCGATTTTCAATCTCCCGTTATATTAAATTACTCACGCTCGATAAGTATAGAAAAGTATTTCAAAATTAATAACACCTATTTTCTCAAAATATAAATGATATAATAAGTATAATAACGGTTTGTAAAATCAATTCTATAATCAGAAATAATTTAGTCTTAATTGTTTATAAATTATACTACTCCTACTGATTTAATTAATTAAAATAACTTTCATATTTTAATAAATAAAGTATTACAATTAATTTAGTTAATTAGTTCTAAGTTTATAATTAAATTACCATTAATACTTTGATTGGCCAAAATTAACTTTTACAATTTAATAGACGAAGTAATATAATTATTCTTTCAATTAATTCTTTACAGTAACTAATAATACTCTTCACTATTATATTGGGTACATTTCATTAGGATTACAACAACAACAACGACATACCCAGTATTATCAAATTAATTTAATTATAAAAAAGGTAAAAAAACTTTAAATGGCTACAATTACAATTGTTTAAACGTTAATTCAATGTGGCTGAGATTAAAATCCATACCCACCTAATTTGGCCCAGTAATACATGCCCTGACCCGGTCTAGAACCCCCACATATTTCTATCCAAGTTGGCAATCCATGCCATTTTTTTGGACCAATCACAGTGCCTCATGTCACTCATGTCCAACACTCACACAACTAACACAATGTATTTGGACTATTGATCCAAATAATCCCAAATTTCCTTTTACTTTTAAAATTATTAAAGTTCTCATGTCAACCGTTGAATCACAAGGATCGGACGTCCACCATTTTTTTCGTATTAACTCTGTATCCATTTTTTATCCTAAAAAATCCAAAGTCGTTTATCAAATGATCCAACGTCGCATCTCCATCTCTCAATTTTAACCAAAGAACAACCCACTAACCTTAATCATTTTTCCACGAGCCGCCGCCCATCATTCCTCTTTTTCTCCGATTTTCTCTCAAATCCATAGATTCCATCAATCCTAGACCTTGCACAAATTCATGCAAGGTCGCTCAAATCATCCCTATTGTCCCCTAAATCCGATAATCCTGCTGATTTTCCTCCATTTTCATTGCCTTAATTTGAATCTCTACTCTAAGAAACCCTAGGCCTAAGTGCAACTAGAATATCATAAGTCCTTCCTCCGTTTGTTCAAATTAGAGCATGCATGGCCATGATCTTTGACCTCATCATCATTAGTCATTGTCTAGAGGTCAAATGCAGTGACCTATGAACATGGGGCTTTGATCGATGGTTCGTTGCTCCTCGACGGTCGGCTCTTCCACCATCTTCGTGCTAAGGTAAAACTATCGTGATTTCCTCTCTATTCTCTTCTGTCCCCCCTACTATCATCATTTTTCACCCGTCATCATCCACTATGTCTTGTTCATTCCCCTCCACTAAAAATGCTGCTTCAAGTCTTGATATATTTTTGCAGCACCCGGGATGAATGGAGTTTTGCAAACTGTGAGCCTTTTAGCGAATCAATTAACACAGTCCGTCTATACTAGGCACATATAGCCTTCTGTGTATCCTTAATGCACCATCATCTCCAATATTGATCTCCTTGGTATCATCTTGCGTAATTGTGTCCTTAATGACGAGCAGATGGGGGTCATCATACTGACGCTTCTTGATACGATCATAAAAAGAATACTGGGAGACCACACAAGCTAAAACTCGACTTGGCTTAGAAATATCCAATCTGACAAACCGGTTGGCCAAGGATTGTACATACAATGCCAATGGCCTCTTTGCTACTGTTAGATATCGTAAGCTCCCAAAATCTCCGCCCTGCGACTCAAGGCATCGACTACCATATTGGCATTTCCGGGATGGTATAGAATAGTGATATTATAATCCTTAAGTAGCTCTAACATCCTCCACCGGCTCAACTTAAGGTCCTTCTGCTTGAATAGGTGCTTCAAACTTCGGCGATCATCATAGATCTCACAATGGACACAATACAAATAGCATTGCCAAATCTTCAAAGAATGAACAATAGCTGCTAACTCAAGGTCGTGGACAAGATAATTCTTTTCATGTACCTTTAGTTGTCTGGATGCGTAGCCAATCACCCAAATGGTCCTACATCAATACCGCGCCGAGACCAACCTACGATGTATCATAATAAATAGTATAAAACCCCAAACTTGTAGGTAATACAAATACTAGGGCTGTAGTTAAAGATGTATTGATCTTTTGAAAGCTCTCCTCACACTCTTCTGTCCACCTGAACGGAACACCCTTCGGGGTCAGTCTGCTAATATGTGTTGCAGTATATTAGAATCCCTCAATAAATCAACGTTAATACCGCGACAAACCAAGGAAACTCCGGATCTCCGTAGCTGAGGACGGTCGAGGCCAACTCCGCACTGCTTCCACCTTTTTCGAATCCAACTCGATCCCCTCACTTGACACTAAGTGACCCAGAAATGACACTGCATCTTACTACAAATCACACTTTGAAATTTTGCATATAACTTCTTTTCTCTCAAGGTCTAAAGAAAAGGCTTTAGTGCTTCTCATGGTCCTTCCGACTCTGGGGGTACACTAGAATGTTGACAATAAACACAATTTAAAAAGGGTCAATATAGGTCAAAATATATTGTGTCTCAAATGCATAAATGATGCAGGGGTGTTCATCAGCTCAAATGACATCACAAGGACACCGCAATGACCATACCCGGTCTTGAAAGCAATCTTCGGGATATCTGGCTCCTGAATCTTCAACTAATAATAACCTGAAGTAAGTCAATCTTGGAAAACACTCTACACCCTGTAAGTGATAAAATAGGTCATCAATATGAGGCAAAGGATACATGTTCTTCACCATAACATTGTTAAATTGTCGATAATTAATGCACATATGCATAGAACTATCCTTTTTTCTTCATAAACAAGATTGGAGTACCCCAATGTGACACACTGGGACGAATGAAGCACTTATCAAGTAATTCCTGTAATTGCTCCTTCAACTCAGGAGGAGCCAAACGATATGGTGGAATAGAGATGGATTGAGTGCCCGGCAATAAATCAATACTAAAGTTGATATCTCTATCGGGCGGCATGCCCAAAAGATCAGCTGGAAAGACATCTGGGAAATCCCTCACTATTGGGACTGACTCAACTATACGGGTATCAATATGGACATCTCTTACATAAACTAGATATGTGTCACACCCCTTTTCAACCATTCATTGAGCTTTGAGAAATGAAAGAACTCTGTTGGGAGTATAATCTAAGGTCCCTCTCCATTGTAACCGCGGTAATCCTATCATAGCCAGCGTCACGGTCTTGGCGTGACAATCAAGAATAGCATATGGGGAGACAAAAAGTACATGCCTAATATAATATCAAAATCTACCACACTAAACAATAATAAATTGGCTCTGGTCTCAAAGCCACTAATAACAACCAAACACAACTGATATACATGATGAACAATATTAGAATCTCCCACAGGTGTAGGCACATAAATAGGAGAACTCATAAAAAATCATGGGATATGACTAGATACGCAGCAAAATAAGATGACACATTAGAATAAATGGAGCCTGAATCAAATAAAATTGACACATCTCTATGATAGACAAGAACAATACCGGTAATGATAGAGTCGAAAGCAACTACCTCTATATGAGCAGAAAGAGCATACTATCTGGCATGGCCTCCCCAGCTAGGTTGAGCTCTACCCCCCTGAGTTCCACTTTGAGATGGCTAAGCAGGTGGAGTGGTAGATGGTGCTGTGATCATAGCCTGAGGATCCGATGGAGCACGCGATGCTCGAGAAGTATTTGGAGGTGCACCGATCCTAATTTGGGGAAATCCCTCACCATATGGATAGTGTTGCCACACTCAAAACAACTCTCAAAGGGCGTGGCTACTATGGCTGAGTCGGGCCTGATTTAATGGACGGATCGCTAAAAGCACCCCGTGAAAGAGGCATACTAGATACTGGCGGAGCATAATAAAGCTACTGAGGCCTAGGAGTAACCGGAATACCACGGCAGCTAGAAGAGAAAAATGAACTGTAGTTGGGGTACGAGTACTAGTCTACATTCCAGACTCTCGAGACCTCTTGGCGTCTCTCTCCTCTTTTTTCCGAGTAAGCATGCACTCCACTCTCCTAGCTATACTCACAACCTGCTAGTATGAAATATCCACCTCCAACTCCCGGACCATGCTAGTCTTGATGCTGGGATGGAGCCCCTCGATAAATTGAAGGACCCTCTCTTGAACAGCAGCAACAAAGGCCAATGAATGTCTAGCCAAATCACTGAAACGAACTGCATACTCTGACATAGTCATAGAATCCTTGCGCAACTGCTCAAACTCGGCATGCCATGCATCTTTGAGGCTCTAGGGAACATATTGCCTCAAAAATATATCCGAGAAATTAGTCCATATAAGTAAAGTTGCCTCAGCTATACTGTCCAAATCATAAGCATGCCTCCACTGCTAGGTTGCTCCAATGTAGTGAAATAAACCACACTCGACTCGGCTATGCCCATAGTAGAAAGGTTACAGTGGCACTCCTCAAGAAATCCCTAAGCATCCTCTGTTGTCAAACCACTGCAAGAAGGAGGGTGGTACTTTTTATACCTCTCGAGCCTATGCTGCTCCTCCTTAGAAGCATCTGCCCTAACCTCGAGATAAACTGGGGCTAGAGGTGGCACAGATATAGCCTCTGGAAACTGATCGATCTGAACCTGCTGCTCTGGGGTACGAGCGGTAAGAGTTTATGCTCCTCCCCCGGCCTGAGATGTGGTAGGAACAAGGGGAATCAACCCTGATTTAGCTGGAGTACAGAACATGTTAATGAACTGTGCAAGCGTTTCCTAAATGGATAGTGCAGTAGTAGGCATCTCAGGTGCTTGCGCTCCGGCTAGAGCTACTGGTGGCTCCTTTGTGGCAGATCATGCAGGTGCTCTAGCTGCACCATGTGGACGTCCTACCCTGACCCCAGCCTTTGGCGGCTCTAGTAGGGGGAGTGAGTGCGTGGTCATCTAATCTGGATGAATGTGTCCTCACTATCGGTAAGAGAATAGACGACAAATTTTTAGAATTTCGAAGCCAAAACTTTTACACGACAAGGAATCAAAAGACAAGTACAGCTTTATATTCTCCCTAAGATAAGTACAGACGTATCTGCACCGATCTGCAAGATTTTTCTAAACCTGCTTTTGATTCACGACACTTATGAACCTAGAGCTCTGATGCGAACTTATCTCGATTCAAATTCTCCCTCCATGAGATGTTGTGACGGCACCTAGTCTCTACGACTAGGTAACCCTAACATTTCGAAATAATGAAAATGAAAGGATAAATTTAACAGCTAACTACGACAAATAATTTAGCAACTGATATAAGTGTCGCTCGGCATGTAGAATAACCACCGTCAAATATACATAGAGAATCTCCCCAAAACCTAGAACATCATAAGTCATAAGCTTTTACAAATTTTCCTAACTGTTTTTATACATCAGTAATTAGAAGAAGTAAAGAAAAAACAACATAAAAAAGGATCGAGGGGGACTCCGAGGTCTGTGGACGCGGGCAGATGTACCTTGAATTCTTCAAAGCAGCAATGAGTATGCAACTAAAAGCAAGGATAGCAGGAGGTACCTAGATCTTCACACAAAAATATGTGCAGAAAAGTAGCATGATTACACCACAACGGTACCCAGTAAGTGCCAGAATTCTATTGTTATGTATACATAAAAAATATTTTAAAAAAGGAAAAATGAAAGAATAATAGCAGGGGATCTCCCAAGATACTGTCTCGTAGCCCTAAAAGTATATGTGTAGGTGGATTTACTGGAATAACATTCAATAGTCCCAAAGTAAATACGCAAGGGGATCTCCTGGGATATTCTCCTGTAGTCCCAAAGTAAAAATACAGAGGGATCTCCCGAAATATCGTTCTATAGGCCCAAAGTAATTATGCATCTCAAACAATGGAATCAACAGTTACAACATGAAATCCTACAATTTAGACTAAGTAGAAGTCAAGGAAGAAGCAGGAAATCCACTAAGCACGCTGCACAAAATTCAGAGAAGAATTTTAGATGCATAGACATACTATTTTAGGCTAAACAATATATCACACATGCTAGTATAACTCAATTAAGATAAACAAGTTACTACTTAATGAAAATCAGAGGTTTACAACAAATAGCCCGTGTATGCACTGGTCACTTCACGTACACAACGCTCACATATCACAACAGTACTAAATCCTAAGGGGAGTTCCCCACGCAAATTTAGGCAATGCACTTACCTTGAATCAGGCTCAATCAATCGGTTACAATGCCTTCTCCACAAATATTCGATTATGAATGGTCCAAATCTAGCCAAAAGCAAATACATATCATAAATACAACTATAATAGACTAATCTAATTAATGAAATCAAGATTTTAATAAGAAATTCTAAAATGCCCTATAAAGTCGACCAAGGCCCACGTCTTGGAATCGAGTAAAAATCACAAAATATGAATATCCATTCTTCCACTAGTTCACTCGTACCAAAATTATCCAAATCCGATATAAAATCTCAATCAAAACTCAAAATCTTAGTTGAAGAAATCTTCCAATTTTTCTAAAATTTCAACCCAAATTCAAAATTAAAAGATAGAATTAATGATAGATTAGTGGGATACAATAAAAATCAAGTGAAGAATCGTTACCCAATTGATGTATCTGGAAATCTCTCAAAATCGCGTCTAAATCCGAGCTCTCTGACTCATGTTTTGATAAAAATAGTTAAGCCTTAATTTTGAAATGTTATATTCTGCCTACTTCCTTCTTCACGAACGTGGAAGGACCTTCGTGTTCGTGAAACATAAATTTTCTTCAGCCTAAAAATATTTATCGCGAACGCGAAGCTTACTCTACTCGAACCTATGCGAACGCGAGACCAAGATCGCGAACGCATAGGCAAAACGCCTGGGGACCCTAGTGGATCAACTTCTTCTACGCGAACGCAAGACCTTCATTACGAACACATAGACTTATGACTTCAGAGCTTCGCAAATGTGGGACCAACATCACGAACGCGAAGCATAAAATTCCACCTACCTCTAGTTCCTCTTCATGAACGTGGGGCTTTCGCCGCGAAGGCGAAGAAGGAAAATAGAACTGGAGAATACCAAAAATCTGCAATTTTCCTAAGTCCAAAAATGATTTGTTAACCACCCGAAATCAACCCGAGGCCCGCGGGACCTCAACCAAACATACCTACTAGTCCTAAAACACCCTACGAACTTATTTGAGCCCATAAAACACCTCAAACGACAACAAAAAGACGAATCACCCTCCAATCCAAACTTAATGAACTTGAAACATTAAATTTTTACAACCGATGCTGAAACCTATCAAACACGTCCGTTTGACTCCAAAATATGCACACAAGACATATTCAATCTGACGGACTTAATCCAACCTTCAAAATCAGAATTCGACCCCTATATCAAAAAGTCCACTTCTAGTCAAAATCTCCAAAATTCGACTTTCACCATTCAAGCCTATATCAGCTACATACCTCAAATTAATAGTCCAGACACACACCCAAGTCCAATATCACCCAATAAAGCTAACAGAACCAATAAAACTCCATTCCGGAATTGTCTTCACACAGTTCCGACTATTGAAAAAATCCTATAACTTAAGCTTCCGTTTTAGGGACAAAGTATCCCAAAACACTCCAAAACCAAAAACTAAACCTCCCGGCAAGTCACATAAGCAGAAAAAAGATACGGGGAAGCAGTAAATAAGGGATCATGGCTATTTCTCTCAAAATGACCAGTCGGATCGTTACATGTAATTTTTATTGCAGTATTATAGAATAGTTGTTCTGTTCTATTCTGAGAGAAATTAATCCAATAACCTTGGGCAACCGTGAGGGATTAAATTTCTTAAGGTAACTTAGTTTTCTATTTGGGCTCGAAACTTTTTATTTTTCTGTTTCTGTTAATGTTTATTTTGCAGAAATTATTTTTAACACATATTAGTAACAATTATCATATACTATAACGTTACAAATATTTTAAAATTTTTTTATAATTTAAAGCACTTAAGAGGATTTGTCAAAATTGTGATGGGTAAAAAAGTTAGACTATTCATAAATAGATCATGACATATAAAATGGAGTAGGAAAATAGAATAATAAAGTGATTAGATAATAGTACCTGTAAATAAAATACTTTTGATACTATAATCTCCGATTATCTTTTCTATTTAAAAAATAATGAAACCATAGCTGTATGATTTTTAAACTAAACCATGGGCTGAGTCTATAGGTGTCAACCGGGCCGGGTTGACCCGGGACCGGCACGGATCGGCCCAGTCAAAACCGGCCCGGACCGGACCGGTTTAGCGCGGGGGGGGGGGGGGGCCGGGCTGGGTTAGGGGGGGGAAGGGGGTTGGGACGTAATGCCTTACCGGGCAATTAACCCGGACCGGACCGGCCCGGGAAGAGAAATACCGGGCGAACCGGCCAACCCGGACCGGCCCGGACCGGTTATAACGGTAAAATTTTTTTTTTTTTTTAAAAAAAAATTTTTTTTAACTGCTGGGGCCCACTTGCCCGTTGGCAACGGTCCAGAACCGTTGGCCAACGGGTGTTTTTGCATTTTTGGCCCTTTTTTGTTTTTTTTTTGTTTTTATTAAATTACATTAATAACCCTTCTAAAAATCTATAAATACCCTCCCCTCTTCTTCATTTCCTCACTCAAAATTATCTATCTCTCTCTCAATTCTCAAATTAGCAAATATCAATCACTCTCTTCTCTTATTTTATTGTCTTTATTTTCCCGAATTTAATTTATCGTAATTTCTTATTTGGAAATCGGCATTCGAAGCTTGATTCTTGAAGTTCAAGTGTTCAACATTCTTGAAGTTCAACTGTTCAAGTGCTCAATTTATTGTCGAATTCGGTGCACTCTCTCCAACTCTTTCTCTTATTTAATATTTTAATTGCATATTTGATTTTAGCTTATATATTAAATTTTCCAATATGTTGAATGCTGCTAAAAGAGCGTGTAGAAAAGTTACTGGTAGGAGTGGAAGTGGTAGTGGAAGTAGTAAAAAAAGTCCTATAGCTTCTGGTAGTAATAGTAATAATGAACCAATAACACATGTTTCTGAATCATCGCCTAATTTGCAAGATGTAAATATTGATTATGAACAATTACACCAAGATTTCGGAATAGAAGATAACGAAATTGGAATAGAAGATGAGATACCACCTACACCTACTAGTGCAAATGTTGGTAGTATTGGAGTTTGAGTTGCTAGTGCAACAAGGGGTAGAAGACCACCAGTCGCTCCAACTTCTAAATCTAATCGTAGAAAAAGAAGTCCTGTTTGGAAATTTTTTGATGAGATAGAAGATAGTGATAGAGTTAAGTGCAGACTTTGTAACGAAACGTTTAAACATTTGACCGGAGGTAATTTAGGGGGGACTGGCACACTAATTAGACATATGCAAAATTATCATCCTATAGAATGGGGGGTTAATGGGGATGGAAGTCAAACAACCGGTAACCCTACTACTGCAGGTCTCCTAAAATATGATAAAATGAGGGATCGAGAGGAATTAGCGAAAATGATCGCTTTGGGTTGTCTACCTTTTTCTTTTGCTTCTTCCTCTTATCTTGTTACGTATATTCAAAGGATGTACAACCCTATGTTTAAAGGTATCCCTAGAAGTACCTGTAGATCTGACATCTTTAGACTTCACGGCCAATATCAAACATACATACGTTATTTGTTTAGTCACCTTCCTTCTAGAGTATGTCTAACTTCTGATATTGGCCATGCTGTAAATGGAAATGATTATTTAACAATTACATGTCATTGGATAGATGACAATACTTGTATGCAAAAACGTATTATTGCTTTTAAATATGATGAAGATCAGAGTCATACTGCAACATTTATTAGTAGTACAATTGTTGAAGTTGTCGAATTTTATAATCTAAACCAAAAAGTTTTGTGTATGTCTTTTGATAATGCTTCAAACAACAATGCTGCAGTTTCAATTTTAAAATTGAATTTACATCCACCTCTTGATGATATTTTTCATGTTAGATGTGCATGTCATGTTTACAATTTAATTGTTAAAAGTGGGCTCGATTTATTTTCAACTGAGATTACTCTAGTTAGAAGAGCTGTTGGAGTAATTCAGGGAAATAATAGACAATCTAGAATAAGAGAATTTAAGAACAAGTGTATGCAATATAACCTTACACCTAGATTCATGCCCGACGAAGTAGTTACTAGATGGAATTATACGTATATACTATACGTAATTCAAAAAAAAAAAAAAAGATAAACCCGGCCCGGCCCGGACCGGATCAACCCAGCCCAATTGCAACCCGCCCCCAATTGAACCCGGACCGGACCGGCCCGGACCCGGACGGGTCATAAAATTTGGACCCGGACCCCGCCCGGCCCACCCGTTGGTCACCTCTAGCCTGAGTCTACCTGCTCCATCAAATGCATTATAAAGCCATTTTATAAAGAGCCTTGTAAAGCCTGAAACTTTTTAACTCCATTTCAGCAAACCCCACTGGGGCAATTCTTGAAACAGAGAACAACTAAGTGAGTAATAATAAATCTTGATCGGCAAAAGACGAACGCCGATGATCGAAAATCTCGCCGGTTCATCGGTTTCCGGCAGCCGGACGGGGACTATGGATGGTGCTAGCAGCCCAAGAAGTCCTCTAGATTTCAAGATTCAATCACCAAGAGGTCTAAAAGGCTATGATTTTAGCGGGGTGGGATTAGCTATTGTAGCTGCTCTTGATGGTAAAATTCAGTCCAACAGAGCTGTTTACAACAGAAGTTCAAATAAGTCCATATCAATTCCAGTAAATTCAGCCAAAAATTCTGCTAGATTTAGAGCAGAATATGATGAAACAGAGTTGGACAATTGTGAAGAAGATTACAGAGTAGTTACTTGCCGTGGACCAGATAACAAGTCCTACACTAAAGTATATTGCAATGGAACTGAACAAGAAAACAGGAGGTTACAGAGTACAAAACTTAATCGTTCAAGTGTTTTCGACATATCTCCAGCTAAATTTGGAGATTTTCCGAGATACCCAGATTCAGATTTTCTCAGTTCATGTCATTTGTGCAATAAAAAACTCCATGGCAAAGACATATACATGTACAGGTATAACTTAAGTTTCAACCTTTTCTTCTTCTCTCTTATATTCTTTACAACAATTTTAGGCTAAGTTAATTAAGAAGACTTGTGCTGATGATATCACTTTTCATGTTAATGAACTGCAGGGGAGAGAAAGCATTCTGTAGCACAGAGTGTCGGTACAGTCAAATAGTAATGGATGAGCACAGGGGCAAGTGTAGCTCAGAAATTTCAAGATCTGCTGATATTGCAAGCTCACTTTATGCTAATGACCAAATATTTTCTACCGGAATTCTGTCCATCTAGCTTAAGTAAATCAATAGCCATACAGGATATTAGTACATAACTACATATACAACTCGGAAATCCATATGAGAAACAGCTCCTCTAACAGGAAGTACCATTTTTTTTTAATTTCTTCTATTGTCCAATTTTACTTGGATGTAGAAGACAAGGATCTATGCTTCCAAGAATTTCTTTTTGCAAGTGACTTCAACAACTTTTCGAGCTGTATACCTATATATGAAGAAGATTGGTGTTCAAGCATGAAACGAAACATAATCATTTCCTAGACCTACACTAAAAAAAACATTAAAGAAGTTTGATCTATATTATGACTTATGCCCAGTTTAATGATTTGAATGCGAGAACACGCTCTCAAAAAAATTACCCCACAAGTTATGTGAATCTATTTGACTAAGTTTGGAGTTTAAGAATATTTTTTTGAAATTGTAGCGTAGAATGAGACACATATATTTTGTGTGGCTATAAATCATTGAATAAAAATAAATTATTTCCATGTAAGAAAATGGGTTATTAATCGAAAAGAAAATAAATTTACATCAATTAAAACGGAGGGATTATATAAGATGTTGATAAAAAAATCCAAAGAGATTCTGCTGTAATTCGCCTGTTCTGAGTAATGAAAATTTTCTTCATAAAGATGTTGCAACCGAGTAGGAGTATCGGTCCCAGAACTTTATTTTTTGAAATTGTAGCGTAAAATGAGACACATATATTTTGTGTGGCTATAAATCATCGAATAAAAATAAATTATTTCCATGTAAGAAAATTGGTTATTAATCGAAAAGAAAATAGATTTACATCAATTAAAACGGAGAGATTATATAAGATGTTGATCAAAAAACCCAATGAGATTCTGTTGTAATTTGCCTGTTCTGAGTAATGAAAATTTTCTTCATAAAGATGTTGCAACCGAGTAGGAGTACCGGCAAGCAATTTCTCAGAACTTTATTGTTTGAATTTAGCTTTAGGGAAGACCGTAACGACCTGAGGTCGTTTTGAGCTCTAACTCCCTATTTAATGATTTGAGACTTTTTATAGCGCTATTTGATGATTTTTAACTTTTTTGCATGGCTCGTTTTGATTTTTGAAAAGTTTAAATATAATTTTTCAGAGAATACTTGATTTTTGAACTTGAAATTTAAAGTCGATCATGGTCAATATTGTTAGCGAACGATATTGGATCGGTATTTCAACGATTTATGTAGGTCCGTATGATAAATTTGGACTTGTACACATGTTTGGTTCGAATTCCGGGTGATCAGAGACTATTTTGGCGCTTATTGCAAAAAATTGACATTTGAACTTATGAACTTGAAATCTTTGAGTTTTGATGTTTGGTTCTTTATTGTAGATGTTATTTTGATGATTTGAGCTAACGAACGGGTTCATATAATGTTATTGTAATTGTATAGATGTTTGGATTGGGCCATGAGGGGCTCGGGTGAGTTTCAGATTGGTTCCTAAGACTTGAGTTTGTTGGTGCTGCAAACATCGCATATCTGTTCGCAAATACGAGCCTCGCATTTGCGAGTGCTAGCTGTTATTTGCGATACTAGGAGGGAGTTGGGTCAGCTTCACAAATGCGAAGCTTAGGTTGCTTTTATGGGGGGTTGATCCTTCATATTTTTGTGCTGCTTTTGCTAAATTTGCGACTTCCACAATTGCGTTGCCTCTGTCGCAATTGAAAAATCTGAGGCTCAGGGGCTCGTCGCATTTGCGAATACCGCAATTGTGAAGTGCGGTTTGTAATTGCAATATCCGTAGCTGGGTAAAAGACAATGGTTTAGGGATTCAACTTATTTTATTTCATCTTTGATACTTAGACCCTATATAGAGGCAATTTTAGAGAGAAATTTCTTTCTAACTTCATAAGTTATTGACATTAACTTGTTGTTGTTAAAATTTCTTTATTTTTTGTATTGATTTTCATGCTTATATCTAAGTTTTCATAGAGTATAAATATGGGTTTAGGTAGAAATTTAGAATTTTGCATTTTAGTAATTCAGACCTCGATTTGAGGTCGAGTCTCGAAATAAATTATATATTTGGACTTGGGGGAGAATGAGTAAACCGGATTGGTCCTAATTTTTTATTTTGACCATGTAGGTCTAGGTTGACTATTTGTTGACTTCTTCAAATATGTTAAAGATCGAACTTTTTTTTGTACTAGGGTAGTTTCTAAAACATGTTTATAACTTATTTGAATGTTAATTAGCTAGCTTTGAGTAGTTTGGAGGCTTATTCTAAAAAAAAGGCGGTATTGGAGGGTTAATCTGTGCCGAAAAAAAATAAGTGTCTTGGTTAACCTTGATTTGATGGAATTAGGATATAATTGTGCCTAATTTCTATGTGTTATACATGTTGGGGGACGACATATATTCAATGACGAATGTATATGAATTTGCTATATGTTGAGCAAGTGGGTAGAACTAGTTATTTCTATTTTGTTGCTTCATGTATTATGTTTTTCATGCTTCATCTAGATCGTAAGACTCTTTGTCTATTTCCATTCATATTAATAGTCGTTTTTAGCGCGTTGTGACGTTGGTTAGTAATACTATTGAATTGTTGATTTGGTTATTGGTGCAAACTGATGATTATTGCCTATGTGGCAAGCTATGTTCAATCACTCTTCTTGATATCATAAGTGCTTCCTACCTTGCTTGGCATTGATTTACTTGTTTATGCTTGTTGAGGAAGAGACAGTTGCAAGAAGGGTGTTTTATATTCTTGTGAGGAACAATGATTCTGCGCAAAAGGTGTTTCCGTATTTTTGAAGAAGAGTGATTGTACATGAAGGAATTTTCCATGCTTTATATATACATATATATATATGTATATATATATATATATGTATATATATATATATATATATATATATATATATATATATATCTATATATATATATATATATATATATATATATATATATATATATATATATATATGTGTGTGTGTGTGTGTGTGTGTGTGTGTATATACATAAATTTGTAAATAAAATTCTAAAATTACGTAATTTATTCTCGAGCTAGTTGTTTAGAGCAGTTGATGCTAAAAATGTGAAGTTTAACGATGAATGTAAGTGAAAATGAGGCAGTAACCAAACCGAGGAGCCTCACTGTCCGGGTATGGAACTGGTCATAGGGGACCTCGGGGTCGATGCCAAATTCGAGCTCGAGGTATTGGGAGAAATCGAGAATTTGATAACCGTTAAGATATGATCAAATAAGGTTCTCTATGGCCAATACCAAGTAATATAACGAAGAACAAGTAAGAAAGCTATAAATATTGGAATAGCCTCGGGCAAGTGAGAACAAACAATTTAGAAAGAAAGGAGAGAGAGATATTACTGTACTTGTGTAGAATAGTAGGAGCAACATCCGTCTTTTATAAGTTGGCAAGTAACCCCCCTTATATAGGAGAGGGAATACAATATTGTACAGAGTGAAAATATACGGGGATGGAACGGCTGGGCAAGGTACTAGTGTTCACGAATTCTAGCCGCCCCCCTTGGGAATCCCCCATCCACGGAGTCTTTGCTGGGCACAAGACAAATTTCCTACCCTCGAAGTATTTGCTGGGTCGCGGATGAACTTTGAGGGAGGGAACTCGATAGTACTCTTGCAGCCTCGAGATGCTGATATGACTCTCCGAATGCACCTTAACAGTGAGAAATAGACCCCTCTAATTTCACCGCATACAGATAATCTCCGCGTTTCCTAGTGAAGCAATAGGAAACGATATTGAACCGGCATCTCGAGGTCATCATTATTGTGACATCAACCGTCGACGAGCACTAAATTTCATGCCCCCGAGAATCATGCAAGGCCGCGGTTAGATGCGGTAATCGAGAAACCCATGACCTGCCATCGACCTGTCTAGTTTGCTTCCCCAACAGCCCCTATAAATATATTGGTTACAAGACACTACCCATTTTCACCCCACTTACAAGCCCGTGAATCAAAATTTTATATTTGACATTCTTTCATCTTCTCACAGAAGGGTTTTTATGTTTTGACATGGCTAGGACTTCAAGGACGATTCCCAACGGAACGATGTTGCATCGTCGTCTCGACTATCCATGGAAGAAACTAGATCGATTCCTACTTTAGAACAATGTACCCTGCATGATCTCGACGCGTAAAGGTATTTTGATATTGAGACTACCTCATCTACGCTGGGCTGGTGCAAGCATGTGTCGCTGTACGTCAGCGTCGTTACCAATGTTAACAAGGTGAGGGAGAACTACTAATGGAGCGAGGCAGTGGAGGTGGAGATTCCTAGTTCCTACGATAACATTAGTAACTTCAAGGCAGGCTTCCTTCATGTATACAGTTAGCCATTCACCCTGGGCCCTAATAAATCCATCGAGTCTTGTCCCTTGAAAATTAACCCGGTTATTCTTGACTTCTGCGATATCCCAGGTGACACTTGGTCAGATCTACCCTTCTTTTTGGAGGATAGTTCTGATGCTTAGGCACTTCACTGAAAAGGTTGAGGGGGAGGTTTTTACCCTTAACCATTTGATTAGAATGTACAACCCTCGACTATATCAAGGCTTAATAAAGCTCTACCATTGGTCCAAAAAATCCTTCTTCAACAGTGTCGATGAAGGGAAGCACTGGGGATGGATGAGCAGGTTCATCGAGTGAGGACCTCAGATATCATCCCGACTCGGAGAATGCCCTTTCCGGAGCGGTTGCTAGCGATTTTCCTTTTAGCCGCCTTTTAACTACCCTTTTGTTTGACATAATTATCACTTTGCGCTTTCTGTAGCTACTGCTTGGCATCTGGAGGAGGTCCTCGATCTTCCGGGATGGGTAGGGTGATTAAGAGAGAAGTTCCCGTGTTGCGTTCGGTCTTGGGCTGGCCTATCTATGAAGTGTTGGGTGGCCAAGAATCACGGTGAGGTTCCTTTATTGCCTGTGCTTTGTATTTTGTGTTTCTTTCTGAGACCTTAGTGAAAAAGTATCGCTATTATTGTGCTGGAGAAGGTCTTAGAGAGAATATGTAGATGAGGTTGCCTCTAGATGGTTAAGTGGGCCTTGGAGCCCGACATGAACAAGAAGAGGAAAATCAGCGTCGCATGTCCTGCGGAAAAGAAACCAGGCCACTTGAGCAGCGAGCCACCTTTGGGACTACAGTCCTGAAATCAGGGTCAAATCCTAGTACCTAGGTGGAGGATGATGATGGAAGTCCATTGAGGATGGGAACAAGTTCCTGTGCGAGGGATTTGCAGGCGCCCCGATCGGAGGCTGCTAAGTCCGGAGCAGCTAGCTCCGGACGGGCCCATGGGCCGGGGGTCCTTAAAGAAGAAGTTGATGTAGCTTCGGATCGCACAGCTGGATTTGGTGCATTTTCTTCTAGAAGGACTATTGGTGTTGATCCTCAAGGAACGGAGCTCGGGTCTTCTAGAAAAGCGGGTTGCCACTTGGAGAAATCGGTGAATATTTTTAGCTTTCAGGTATCATTAAGGGAACTCAGGGATGCCAAAGAGATGATTGACGCCACAGTTGATACTCCTGCCAAAGGGGGAGGCTTTATTGCCAAGATAGCATTATCTACAAGGCTGAGTTTGATATCTCTAGCACCATTAATGCAGCGGAGAAGTCTATCCAATAGGTATAGTCATTCCTCACGTACTTCTTTCATCCTCATGTATCATTCATTGTCTTACTGACCTTTCCATTGTGCCGTAGTGTACGGAGATGTACGGTCATGCCATCCTTCAGCTCCGCGAGGAGCTTTCTTGTCGTTAAAAGGAGTGTAAGGAAATTCCTTCGAAGCTACAAAATTCGGAGGCTTGCTTTGCCTGGGGAGATAGTGAGTTGGGAGAGCTTCAGACCGCTTTGGAGATGGCACTCCGAGAGAAGGCCAATCTTCCTTCTTAGGTATTTTGCCTCGCTCATACTTGACCTTTTACCTTGTATTCACGTACGTTTTGAGTTTGTATGTTCATTGACTCGCCATTCTCCTATAGGTCGAACAAAGTGGCTCACAGATTAATCTATTGAAGGTGAAGGTTTTTGGGCCAAGAGAACAAGATGAGATAGCGGCCAAATAATTGGTGGTATCATGGGATCTTCTCACAGACGCTTGACAGGAGATTGCTTCTTTGGCTGCAGCTAAGCTTGAGGCCGAATGACATACTGCTACTTATCAGGAAGATGCAGACACAACACATACAATGGTTGCTGACCTATCTATGAAGCTAATCCGAGCTATCGAGCGTGCCAAAGCGGAGGCTAAGAGGGAGACCTTGGAAGAAATCGAGGCTAGAGGGATCGACATATCAACTGACCTTAAGGACCCCATGTAGCAAAGGAAAGATTGGCGCTTTTTGGTTGCCTCTGTGAGCACGTGATTTTTACCCTACATGAGAATAACTCCAAAAAAATAGGCCAAAATAGTTTTTAAATTAATTTTAGGAATTTTTCTTTATTTTTGTTTCATTTCATGAATTTTTAATATTTTCAAATCATAGAAAACCCATAAAAATGGCACATTTTAATTTTATACCACCTTAGTTTCAATTTTCATTTAAAATTAATTACACCGAGTTAATTTCGTTTAAAAACCATAAAAAAGGGTGAATTTTGCACTTTTAATTTTATTGAATTTCGGCTGTTTTACGTTTAATTTGATTTTAATTAGTTGCACTAAGTATTAGTTGTAATAATTAGTTTTATTTGAAAATAGTTTGACTAGGAATTAATTTAGGTGTTATTTTATTTTAATTCAAAAGAAATTAGAAAAAATATGAAATAAAGATGTGAATTATATTTTTGGGATGATCTCTACTTTCATTTTTAAGCCCAACGTAATTTCCCTTTTAAAATACAACCCAAATTAGCCCCTACCCAACCCCAAACCGGGTCGACCCAACCCAACCCCATACCCAAATCCATTTCCTAACCTAAAAGCCTAACACATAAACAATACACGGACATAATATACAAAACAAGAGGGACGCCTGGGAGGAGGGCGGTGCAGCTTTTGCTGCTTCTTAATAAAAATACATGCTTATACACACACGATAATACACAATACCCAGAAGAAGGAGATGAGCGCAGCTGTGCAGTACAGACCCCCATCCCCTGACTTCGTCTTCTCCAAAAGACCCTCCCTGAAGCTTCTTCTTCTTCGAACTCACCTTTACGCCAACTTGAACTAGCCATATTCTATCATCTCCCTTACCTCACACATCACCTGGAACACAAACGCACAGACAACACCCCAACGACAACGGCCAGACCAGCTGTTCCACCACCATAATCGTTGGTATATCCACATCGACGGAGAGCTTCTCAAACCTTCACCGTTATAATCAAAACGAGCAGGTCTAGAGCAACGAAACACACACTTCTCTGCCAATTTTCTTCTTCTTTCTCTTTGAATTTGATTCGATTTTTGGTTTCAAATTCATGGAATTCATTTGAGTTTGAAAGCTATTTTATGTTTGGGTTGGTTCGAGGTCGTGGGTCGTCATTGTTCGTCGAGGTTCGGAATGGCGGTTCACAGCTTCAGACGATTTTTATCGCTGTTTTGGATGGGCTGTGGTTTGATGACGCTTTTGTAACTATTGTAATTCTCATTAATCACAGGCAAAAATTCAATTCGTGGCAGTTTTGGCTCGAATCGGGTATGTTTTCTTATGTTTGTAGTCTCCATATCCGGTTGAACATGAAATTACGGTTGCTTCACCTTATTGGTTGCTATTGTTTGGATCCTCGTTTAGAAGCTGATGTTGTGGCGTCTATTATAATTTCTACGTTGAAATGTTTCTCTAGGTAGATTATGTTAGTTATTAGGTTGAGTTACTAGTTTATAAGATATAACTGAACGTACTGCTATTTACTTTACTTATTCTATTCTAATATCTTTGTTCTTCTTCTTAGAAAAATGAATACATAATTCCAAGAAATTAGGGCCCTTTGGATTAAGTTCAGATCAAAATGTATACTCTATTTAGCTCATGGATACGGTCATGACAGTGAAGGAGATTAAGGGTAGTTGTATTTGAGCTAATCCTGCTTAGTGATATCATTAGCCCAAATGACATCACAAGGACCTCGTAATGACCATACCTAGTCCTGAAAGCAATCTTCGGGATATCTGGCTCCCGAATCTTAAACTAATGATAACCTGAACGTAAGTCAATCTTGGGAAACACTCTACAACCTGTAACTTATCAAATAGGTCATCAATAAGAGGCAAAGGATACCTGTTCTTCACCAAAACTTTGTTCGATTGTTAATAATTAATGCACATATGCATAGAACTATCCTTTTTTCTTCACAGACAAGATCGGAGTACCCCAAGGTGACACACTGGGACGAATGAAGCACTTATCAAGTAAAACCTGTAATTGCTCCTTCAAGTAATGAGGAGCCTTACGATATGGTTGAATAGAGATGCATTGAGTGCCCGGCAATAAATCAATACCAAAGTTGATATCTATATCGGACGCCATGCCTAGAAGATAAGGTGGAAAGACATTTGGGAGATCCCTGACTATTGGGACTGACTCAACTATACGAGTATCAATACTAACATCTCTTACATAAACTAGATACGTGTCACACCCCTTCTCAACCATAAGTTGAGCTTTAAGAAATGAAAGAACTCTGCTGGGAGTATAATCTAAGGTACCTCTCCACAGTAAACCTATCATAGCCAGCGTCACGATCTTGGCGTGACAATCAAGAATAGCATATGAGGAGACAAAATGTCCATGCCCAATAAAATATCAAAATATACCAATATAATTGATTAGGGGAACAAGTTCCAGTGCGAGGGATTTACAAGCGCCCCGGTCGTAGGCTGCTGAGTCCGGGCAGCTAGCTCCGGCCGGGACCATGGGTCGGGGGTCCTTAAAGAAGAAGTTGAAATAGCTTCGGATCACATAGTTGGATTTGGTGCAGTTTCTTCTACAAGGACTATTGATGTTGATCCTCTAGGATCGGACCTCGGGGTCTTCTAGGAAAGCAGGTTGCGACTTGGAGAAATCGGTGAACCGAACGACTTTATTTTGAGCTTTCCGGTCTCATCAAAGGAACTTAGGGATGCCCAAGGGATGATCGATGCCACAGTTGAGACTCCTGCCAAAGAGGGAGGCTTTATTGCCAAGATAGCATTATCGACAAGGCTGGGCTCGATATCTCTAGCACCATTAAAGCAGCGGAGAAGTCCATCTAGTAGGTAATAGTCATTCCTCGCGTACTTCATTCGTCCTCAGGTGTCATTCATTGTCTTACTAACCTTTCCATTGTGCCGTAGTGTACGAAGATGTACGGCCATGCCATCCTTCAGCTCCGCGAGGAGCTTTCTTGTCGTGAAAAGGAGTGCAAGGAAACTTCTTCGAAGCTACGGGATTTGGAGGCTCGCATTGCTTGGGGAGAGAGAGTGTTGGGAGAGCTTCGGACCGCATTGGAGACGGTGCTCCAAGAGATGGACAATCTTGCTGCTTAGGTATTCTGCCTCGTTCATACCTGACCCTTCAACTCGTATTCACATACGTTTTGAGTGTGTATATTCATTGACTCGCCCTTCTCCCATAGGTTGAAACAAAGTGGCTCACAGATTAATCTATTGTGGGGGAAGATTTTAAGGCCAAGAGAACAAGATGAGATAGCGGCCAAAGAATTGGTAGCATCCTGGGATCTTCTCACAGATGCTTGACATGAGATTTCTTCTTTGGCTGCAGCTAAGTCTGAGGCCGAACGAGATGCTGCTACTTATCAGGAGGATGCGGACACAACACATACAATGGTTTGTGACCTATCTATGGCAATTGAGCAAAAGCTAATCTGATCTATCGAGCATGCCAAAGCGGAGGCGAAGAGGGGTACCTTGGAAGAAATCTAGGCTAGCTGGATCGACATATCAACTGACCTTAAGGAGGCCCGTGTACCAGACGAAAGATTGGCGCTTTTGGTTGCCCCCATGAGCATGTGATTTTTACCCTACATGAGAATAACTCCTAAAACATAGACCAAAACAATTTTTTTATTAATTTTAGGAACTTTTCTTTATTTTAGTAGCATTTCATGAATTTTTAGTATTTTCAAATCATAGAAAAACCATAAAAATGTCACATTTTAATTCATGCCACCTTAGGTTCAATTTTCATTTAGAATTAATTACACCGAGTTAATTCTGTTTAAAAATAATAATAATAAAGGTTGATTCTGCACTTTTAATTTTAGCTTTGAATTTCGGTTGTTTTTTGTTTAATTTGGTTTTAATTAGTTGCAATAAGTATTAGTTGTAGTAATTAGTTTAATTTGAAAATAATTTGACTAGGAACTAATTTAGGTGTTATTTTTAGTTTAATTTAAAAAAAACTAGAAAAATATAAAATAAAGATGTGAATCATATTTTTGGGCTGATCTCTACTTCTATTTTTAAGCCCAATGCAATTTTCCATTTAAAACCCAACCCAAATTTCCCCTACCCAACCCCAAACCGGGTCGACCCAACCCAACCCAATACCCAAATCCATTTACTAACATAAAAGCTTAACACATAAACAATACACAGACATTATATACAGAACAAGAGGGATGTCTGGGAGGAGGCCGGTGCAGCTTTGGCTGCTTCTTAGCAAAAATACACGCCTATACACACACGACAATACACAATACCCAAAAGAAGGAGATGAGCACAGCTGCGCAGAACAGACCCCTATCCCCTGACTTCGTCTTCTCCAAACGACCCTTCCTTAAGCTTCTTCTTCGAACTCACCTTCACGCCAACTTGAACTAGACATATTCTATCATCTCCCTTACCTCACACATCACCTGGAACAGAAACGCACACACAACGCCACAGCGACAACGGCTAGACCAACTTTTCCACGAGACACACTCCTCTACCGATTTTCTGCTTCTTTGTCTTTGATTTTGATTCGATTTTTGGTTTCACATTCATGGAATTCATTTGAGTTTGAAATCTATTTTGTGTCCGGGTTGGTTTGAGGTCGTGGGTCGTCATTGTTCGTCAAGGTTCAGAATGGCGGTTCACAGCTTCAGATGATTTTTATCGCTGTTTTGGATGGGCTGTGGTTTATTGACGCCTTGGTAACAATTGGAATTCTCATTATTCAAAGGCTGAATTTCAATTCGTGGCAGTTTCGGTTAGAACCGAGTATGTTTTCTTATGTTTGTAGTCTCCATATCCGGTTGAACGTGAAATTACGGTTGCTTCACCTTATTGGTTGCTATTGTTTGGATCCTCATTTGGACGCTGATGTTCTGGAGTCTATTATAATTTCTATGTTGAAATATTTCTCTAGGTAGATTATGTTAGTTATTAATGTTGAGTTACTAATTTTATAAGATATAACTCAACGTACTGCTATTTACTTTGCTTATTCTATTCTAATATCTTTGTTCTTCTTCTTTGAAAAATGAATACATAATTCCAAGAAATTAGGGCCCTTTGGATTAAGTTCAAATCAGAATTTATACTCCATTTAGCTCATGGATACGGTCACGACAGTGAAGGAGATTAAGGGTAGTTGTATTTGAGCTAATCCTGCTTAGTGATAACTGAGTGAAGTAACATTATTTATTCTTGTTCATATGTTTATTTGAATTGGATATAGGTGGAAATGATGGTGTCACAATATCGATATTGGGTTGCTATTCATCAACTGAACTACGTGATTAGATTGAAGGAGTCAGTGGGTGCATCTTATGTGACCCGGCTCCAATTTCAAACAAGGTTAAATAATACAGGCTGTGAACCATGGGTGCATTTCATGTAACGTGGCTTGTGATATGTTTTAAATAACCTTGATTTTTCCTTAAACAAAATATAAATAGTTTGAAAGTTTACGATCCTCAAAATGTAGTTCTCTTTTAAATTATAATTGGGGCGCTCCATGCCAAACAAAAATGAATATTGCATGGCCCTCTCTTTTATTTAATCTTGAATTGATCCTTAGATTCCGAGGCGTGCCATTTAATAAATTCCATGGACCTCGCAAAGTTGCAAACACATAATTGCATTAGGCACGTTAGTTTAATAATTTACCTTTCCTAAATTCGGGTGCGCATTTATGTGACCCAAATCCAAATCTCAACGAAGTTAGAATATGAAAAGAACCACGGGTGCATTTATGTGACGTGCTTCGACATATGTTTAATGACATGCAATTTTCACCCTTGAAAATGCAATATGTGGCATATAAAATACATCAGGATGATCTTTTAAATTGTTTACACCTGTCCTAGACGGACCCAACCCCTGTGTTGAGTCCCCTAAGTCAAATGCATGATGCAGATAAACGTTCCTACTAGGGATCTGGCATGTGGTTGAGTTATTATAGGTTAAAAACCTTGGTATAAGGTCTAGACTGTGCACCCGAGCGGACGACTCGAGTCGAGGAGGGGGCTACGTACCAGGAACAAAAAGGCCATCCGGCTTTTTAACTTGTCCGGCCTCTTTCTTATTTCAAGGTATGACACTAACAGAATAGGGAATCTCAACCAGTAAGCACATCCCCGGAGGTGCGAAGAGAAGGGTTTCCTAATAGTTTATATGTACAGTTCAGATAATATCAAAACGGTAAAAAAAACCATTTAGCCCATCAGGCCCAAACATGTAATAAAATCAGATAATGAACAAAGGCAAATACAACAGTTATTATAAGCTCGAATTCTTGAACCCTGAACCAGAGATTCTGGGTTCCTTCCCCAGCATAGTCGCCAAAGCTGTCACACCTCCTTTTGGCTACTACAACTCGGCGAAGGGCGTAGATAGGGGAGTTTTTCCAATCTAAGGACAATTGAAACGAGATTCAATTATTTAAGAGAATTTAAGAGTCGCCACTTGGGATATTTATGGTGTACCAAGTCACCGTTTAGAATCTCGAATCGAGGAAAGAATGACTCTGTTTAACAGTTCGCAAACCAAAAATCCGAGTAAGGAATTCGGTTAACCCAGGAGAAGGTGTTAGGCATTCCCGAGTTCCGTGGTTCTAGCACGGTAGCTCAAATGTTATATTTGGCTTAAATTATCTGATTTTAGAACATGTTTTAACTTATGTTCCTTTTAACTTTAAATCTCTTTTATTATTATTTTTAAAGAAGATTGCAACGTCATTAAAACACGTCTCGAACCACGTCACATAAATGCACTCGTGGTTCTTGTCATATTCTAACTTCGTTGGGATTTGGATTTGGGTCACATAAATGCTTACCCGAATTTAAGAAAGGTAAATTATTAAACTAACATGACTAAAGCAATTACGCGTTTGTAACTTTGCAAGGGCCATGGATTTTAATAAATGACACGCCTCAGAATCTAAGGATCAATTCAAGATTAAATAAAGCGAGGGCCATGAAATATTCATTTTTGTTTGTCATGGAGCGCCCCAATTATAATTTAAAAGAGAACTACATTTGGAGAACCATAAACTTTCAAACTATTTTTATTTTATTTAAGAAAAAATCAAGGTTATTTAAAACATATCGCAAGCCACTTCAGATGAAATGCACCCGTGGTTCACAACCTGCATTATTTAACCTTGTTTGAAATTGGAGCTGGGTCACATGAAATGCACCCATTGACTCCTTCAATCTAATCACGTAGTTCTGTTGATGAATAGCAACCCAATATCTATATTGTGACACTATCATGTCCAGCTATATCCAATCCAAATAAACATATGAACAAGTATAAATTATGTTCCTTCACTCAGTTATCACTAAGCAGGATTAGCTCAAATACAACTACCCTTAATCTCCTTCACCGTCGTGACCGTATCCATGATCTAAATGGAGTATATATTCTGATTTGAACTTAATCCAAAGGGCCCTAATTTCTTTTAATTATGTATTCATTTTTCAAAGATGAAGAACAAAGATATTAGAACAAAATAAGCAAAGTAAATAGCAGTACATTCAGTTATATCTTATAAAATTAGTAATTCAACATTAATAACTAACATAATCTACCTAGAGAAATATATCAACATAGAAATTATAATAGACGCCACAATATCAGCGTTCGAACGAGAATCCAAACAATAGCAACCAATATGGTAAAGCAACCGTAATTTCATGTTCAACCGGATATGGAGATTACAAACATAAGAAAACATACCCGATTCGAACCAAAACTGCCACGAATTGAAATTTCGCCTTTGATTAATGAGAATTCGAATAGTTACAAAGGCGTCAATAAACCACAGCCCATCAAAAACAACGATAAAAATCATCTGAAGCTGTGAATCGCCATTCCGAACCTCGACAAACAATGACGACACACGACCTCGAACCAACCCGAACATAAAATAGTTTAAACTCAAATGAATTCCAAGAAATTGAAACAAAAAATCGAATCAAAATCAAAGAGAAAGAAGCAGAAAATTGGCAGAGGAGTGTGTGTTCGTTTCTCTAGATCTGCTCATTTTCAGTATAACGGTGAAACTTTTGAGAAACTCGCCGTTGATGGGGATATACCAACGATTATGGTGGTGGAACAGATGGTCTGTCCGTTGTCGCTGGGCGTTGTGTGTGCGTTCGTGTTCCAGGTGATGTGTGAGGTAAGGAAGATCATAGAATATGGCTAGTTCAAGTTGGCCTGAAGGTTAGTTCGAAGAAGAAGAAGCTTCAGGGAGGGTCGTTTGGAGAAGACGAAGTCAGGGGGGATGGGGGTCTGTTCTTCGCAGCTGCGCTCATCTGCTTCTTGTGAGTATTGTGTATTGTCGTGTGTGTATAGGCGTGTTTGTTAAGAAGCAGCCAAAGCTACGCCTCCCTCCTCCCAGGCGTCCCTCTTCTTATGTATATTATGTCCATGTATTGTTTATGTGTTAGGCTTTTAGGTTAGAAAATGGATTTGGGTATTGGGTTGGGTTGGGTTGGATCGACCACGTTTGGGGTTGGGTAGGGGCTAATTTGGGTTGGGTTTTAAAAGGGAAATTCATTGGGCTTAAAAATAGAAGTAGAGATCAACCCAAAAAATATGATTCACATCTTTATTTCATATTTTTCTAATTTCTTTTAAATTAAACTAAAAATAATATCTAAATTAATTCCTAGTCAAATTATTTTTAAATAAAACTAATTACTACAATTAATACTTATTGCAACCAATTAAAAGGAAAACTACCGAAATTCAAAAACTAAAATTAGAAGCGCAAAATTAACCATTTTTTGATGGTTTCTAAACACAATTAACTCGATGTAATTAATTCTAAATGCAAATTGAACCTAAGGTGGCATGAAAATAAAATGTGACATTGTTATGGGTTTTCTATGATTTGAAAATATTAAAAATTCATGAAATTCAACTAATAAAAAGAAAAATTCCTAAAATTAAAAAAATAAAATTTTTGTATTTTTAGGAGTTTTTCTCATATAGGGCAAAAATCACGTGCTCACAGTCCCTGATAAGGGTGAAGAAGTCAGTGATGAGGAGTAGTGTCCGAGTCTTTTTTGGTATATCTTCCTTTTTGCTTCGTATGACCTCCCTGGAGGGCGGATAATGTAAAGACGCTTTTCTCTTTTTGTTAACGTATAAAAAGAACTTTTATTCTGTCAAACCTTCTCATTGCTTTTTTGTTTTTGCGTTTCGACATCAGTCCTTTTGGGCCTTTTATAGGGACAAATCGGGCCTCTGAGACTGGCCTTATCCCGAGGTTGAATTGAGAGCTTCTTTCAAATCGATATTTATGACGCCGGGGTCTCCTGATATCCCACTATTTTCCGAGCCATGTGGGATCAGGGTGCGCTAATACATTCCCCTAATAAAGGGTGACGTTAACGCGACCAAAATTAATTGGCCCTTTTGGGAAAGGGAGCAGTTGTCACTTTATCTCTATATATTTGCTCATTTGCCTCTCAAGTGGCGATTTTGCATTTTCTTGATAAGCATATCTCTTCTGTAGAGCTTGTCGCTTTGTGTTAGTCATTCAGCTTCCCTGTTTTAGAAAATTTTTGCCTGGACCCTCATCTTCTTCCCCATATTCTGCTGCAGTCAAGGCCGCTGCTTCGACGCTTGATCCTCGGACAAAGGGGGTCCCTCATGCGTCCCTCCTTCGAGGAGTACCAGCGGCTAGCCTTTGGTCGGGAGAGCGAGGCTTCCACGACTTTGCAAGAACCTTCCCCCGAGGAGAGTGTCATGACATATGTTAAGGGATTCTTGAGTTTGTATATTCATGTTCTTGCGCCGGGTCCTCTGGACCAGGTCGTGCTTGATTTCTGTAGAAGATACCAAGTAACGTTGGCGCAGGTTCATCCCTTTGTTTGGAGAATAGTGCAGTCAATAAGATACTATGCTGATAAGGCTATGATATAATTCATCCTTAGCGACCTCGTGAGGTTGTATCGGTCATTGCACTATCGAGGCCTAATTGCCCTTCAGTGTAGATGCACTCCAACACCTGTGATAAGCAGCAAGGAGGGCAAAGACTGTGGATGGATGATTCGGTTCATTCGAATCTGAACGACCGATCTTATCCGTGGAGAGTTTTTTCCGTTTCCTGAGAAATGGAATTTCACACGTAAGTGCTACGTTTGAGTTGTTTATCTCAACACGAGGTTGGACCTGTAATGCTATCTTTATGTTATTTGTCTATAGCAACTCATTGGTTGCCCGATCAGGTCCCTGATCTAGCTGAATGGTCTTATAAGCCGACAGCTTGCTCGATTCATGATAGACACTGGTGGCGAAATCAATCAAAAGGGATATGGGAGGTGAAACATCATGGTAGGTGCCTGGCGTTCTTTTCTCCATAAGAGATGGATTCCTTCTTGCCGGCTCATCTGACTTACCTGCTGCAGGCACCGGGAGTCCTTTCGAAGCGAGGCCGAGTTCCCCGATGGGGAGGACACATTGCTGACACCAGGATCAAGGAGTGCTGGTAAAAGGAAAGATGCTTCGGGGTGCGAGAAGGATTGAAGTAAGGCAATTTCTTCGGAGCTGTTAAGCAGAAGCGTTTCAGTCGATTGGCAACCTTACGGGATCGGTACACCACCGAAAGTTGTTTCGACCATCGATGAGGCTCAGTATTTTGGCCTCATGGTGAGTTTTGGCTAATGTAAGGATGTTCTGGCTGTGCCCTCGTCTCTCTTTTTTCTTTATTTATCTAGCTTCCTTTCTCAGGCTTTTGGTAGGCTCAAAGCCAAAGTGTTTTGTTGTGAGGCCCTATTGCAGGGGGCTCAGAATAGGGAGAAATATCTCAAGTCTCTTTGTGCGGCAAAGGAAAGCGAGCTCACCTTTTTGCGGAATGAGGTGGACTGAAGCTGGGCCTGAGAGGCCCTCTTAGAGAAATAGGTACCCTGCATTTCACGCTAGCCTGCATTCCCCCTTTTTTCTTATTGTCTTAATGTCTTGCTATTTCAGTTTAAAGATAAGGCGGATCAGCTAGAACAATTTGGGGAGAAGTGGAAAAGCCAGACGCAAATTCATCGAGCTGCGGGTGAATGTGAATGCCCATTTTGTGGCAAATGAGAGGGCTCAAAACCGGGCTTCCGCCCTTGAAACGCAAATTCAGATCGCCCGCGCGAATGATTCTTCTCGGGCGAAGATGATGGCAAGACTTTCATCTGAGCTTTCGAGGGTAAAAGCTGAGGCGGTGAACGTCTGGGCCGAGGTTGTGACGAATACTACCAGGGCGGGATAGAAAATGACAGCTTATTTAAAAAGCACTATCGTTGCTAAAGCTGAGCTGAAGAAGACCCTCAATCATGCAAATAATAGCAAGGAATATGTAAGGTGCAGATCCCGGAGGAGACTCATGCCAGGAGCTTTGATCTCTTAGTGGATATCGAGCACGCCAAATGTGAGGAGTACTATTCCAAGTTCTCTCTGCCGGATGCTAAAGGCGATGAGGAGGAGACAATCGAGCCATAGTTGCCGAAAAAAGGGAATGTTTATTCCCTCCCTTCTTCGTTGCGTATACAACATTCATTATATGTTGCAAGTTGAGATTGTGCTCCATTGTCAATATGTAAAAATAAGAAGGGGAACCCCACAATTGGTATCTTCTATATTTCTATTTCGTTGGAGTTCCAATTTGGTCGATTTGACCTTGCACTTGCCCTTAGGCTTTCGTGTTTCAACTTTTTGGGGTATAATCTCCGAGTCGCGCTGTGATTCGAGTTTTAATTAACCCTCAATAGTTTTTTGATTTTCAAGCTGGCGATGGTGGATTTTACGTTGCTTGGTTATCATGACCTTCTGATGTGTGGCCCGGAGGCTTGCTAGTTAACCATTTTTGACATAGCCTCCGAATCGCGTTATGAATCGAGCTCATATTAATCCTCAAGTTGTCAATTTTTAAGCTGGCGACAATGGCTCTTACGCTGTCTGGTCGTTGAGACCTTTTAGTGTGTGGCCCGGATGTTTATTTAGTTGGCGATAATAGCTCTTATGCTTTTTCCTATAGGATTTTTGTAGGCTTAGTTTTTCGGTCATTAAGGTCTTTTGAAATAACTTTTCCTGACCCGTCATTGGTTCCGGAGGAACATCAAATTCAAGTCATTATAGGCGATATTTTGAGCACCTCGAAAGGTTCATAGCTCGTAGTCTTAGTAGGTCAAAGCCTTGTGATATGGAGCTGACATGGGCGAAGCTCGTTTTTGCCTGTTGAGGGAAGCCTATTTTAACCGGTTCTTTCCGAAGTATATTCGAAGTAATGGCCTGCAATTTTGTTTAGTGACGGAACGGTCGGGTGTCCCCAGTCGCATTAATTTGGCTGTAACAACCATTTTGACCATGGTCATATGTGTTTGGCCGGAGCCATTTTTTATCCTGAGTGATAGTTTAGGTGTCTACATCGAGGGTATGCCTTTAGGGATTTTTACAAATACGACGTATAGCCTAAACTTTGGGATTTTTAGTTTCATGTCTATTGAGGTCTTATAGTTTGTCATGCCTATTAAGGTCTTACAGTTTTGTCATGCCTGTTGATGTCTTATAGTTTGTCATGCCTATTAAGGTCTTACAGTTTTGTCATACCTGTTGAGGTCTTACAGTTTGTCATGCCTATTGAGGTCTTATAGTTTTTTGTTGCTATAAAGCATAGATTTAGTAACACCGAGTATGTCCGCTCGGGGTCTTACAGTTTTGAATTTTCCAGTACATGGCGATTGGCGATAGTCTCCGAGTCATCGAGTTTGCTTAGGCACAAAGGATGTTATTCGTGAGATCGGAGCTGCCTCATCGGGGATTCTTACGAGCACAGAGTTCCAATTCTGGGGTTGTGCGGGTGCCAAATTGTTGGTACTAAATCTCCGAGTATCTCAGGACACATTTGGTGGAGGGTCCATCGCCCTGAGCATGTTGAAATTCCCTTTTCTGGAGTACTAGATGCTTGAAAACTATTCTTTATTGCTTGGCTTAAATACATGTTGTAAATACAAGCTATTTTGTTGCTGGGAGCTCGACCCGTACGAGTGCGGCTCCCCGAACCATTTGGCTCGGTGCATCATTTCCTATTGGTGCTTCATTCGTTATTTCCCAGCGTAGGGCCGGTTATAAAGAGAGTCCCATAGGCTCGCTGAGTCCTTCTTAGGAAGTGCATCGATGTTGCCACGTTAAAAACCCCTGCAGATAAAAACCCATTTTGGGACAAAAGACCGACCAAAGAAAAAGAGTGCAACGGATGCTTTGAAGCCTTAATACATCCGAGCCGGGGTGTTGTACCTTAGTCATTGACCTACACAAGAGTTATCATGAAGTAGAAGATAGAAGTAGGGATGGGCGATTATACATTGGAGGCGATGACGCTTCTCGAGTTTTGGCGCTTGTTCGGCGATTGCTAAGTGGTCCTTTATGCAAATGCATTTAGGGCAATCATAAAAACATTGTGTGGAAGATGTGTTGGGGATCGTTTGCTTTGTTCCTTTTTACTATTTCTCCTTCTCGTTGTTGATTTTTAGCCCGGTTGCTGAGAAGTTCCTGAAGGTGCCCGTTATCAAGCAATCGGGGCCACTTACTCTCGGAGCTACCTATAGTCTTTGGTTCGCTACCTTTGCGAGTTTTGGAATTGCTAAATCAAATTGTGGTTCTTGTGGGAAATATCTGAATGCAACGATCTGAGCCATCTAGCATCCCTGATTTGGCTAATGTCGAACACGATGTCTGACACATCAACGTTGACTCTATACTCTGATACACGGAGTGCCTTTATTGGCCATGCGTTCCTGTCGAAGCCACCCCTATTTAGGGGTTCTCGAAGATTATACCCTTGGTTTTCCGATCGGCCGTTGGGGGGAAAATTATGTTTTGGAGAATTTCTCTATCATCGGAGTGTGGCTGGTACTTTTCTTTGCTCAGTCTTGGCTCCTTCTCTAAGAGCCTTCTCAAGTATACTGAGCCCGAAGAGGCTCCTAGCTAGTCGTCCTCGACCCTGATCTTTGAGTGGTATCGATTGCGGATGTCCGACCAAATTACGGCAGGATACTCGATCAAGTTCTCTTTCAGGTTCCTTGATGCCACCGAGCTTTACTCATTCAGGCCTTGAGAAAAGGCTTGCACTGCCCAGTCATCGAAGACCGGGAGAAACTCTATTCCTTCTGTCTGAAAATGAGACACAAATTCTAGCAGTATTTTGTTCTCTCTCTATTTAATCTTGCATATATCGAACTGCCTGTGTAATTACCCGACCGGTCGTTTTGAACTTTTGCTCTTTGATCACTAGTTCTCATGCATGACTTGCCCCGTGTTAGTATTATGACGAATGTAGATCATTGGTTTTGGTTTTCAGGAAAAATTGGAATGAATTTGGAAAAACAATTTCAGTTGAATGCTTTAAATTTGAAAGGTTTGACCGAGAGTTGACTTATTTGTATATGAGCTCGGATTGGAGTTTTATGATTTGGTTAGATTCGTTAGATGATATGTGACTTAGGAGTGTGATTTTGGAGGTCCGGTGTAGAATTAGGCTTGAATTGGCGAAGTTAGTATATTGGTGAATTCCGATTGATAGGTGAGATTTTTATCCGAGTGTCAGAATGGAATTCTGAGAGTTGTTGTAGCTTTGTTAAGTGATTTAGGATGTGTGCGTAAAATATTAGGTCATTCAGACGTGGTTTGGTCGGGTTTTTGATCGAATGCGTGTTTCGGAAGTTTTAGAAGAACTTAGGCTTGAATTCAATGTGATTTGATGGTTTGTGTGTCGTTTGAGGTGTTTTGACAGTTGGAACAAGTTTGGATGATGCGTTGGGATGTGTTTGTGCTTTTGGTTGAGGTCCCCGGGGCCTCGGGGTGATTTCGGATGGTATTCGGAGAAGTTGGAATTTTGTTGCAGCTGAAGAATTTGTTCTTCTAGTATTTTTACATCTCCGGTTGGTGGACCGCAGATGAGGCACCGCATATCCGAGTGGTGCACCGCAAAAGCGAAAAGGGGGAGGCGAGCTGGACCGCAGAAGCGGCTAATTGGATCGCATCTGCGAAATCGCCGATGCAGAAGATGCTCGCAGATGCGGGTTAGTCCGGTTTAATGAATTCCGCAGAAGCGGGAGTGTTGATCGCATATGCGGAAGCCACAGATGCGGTATTTTGGCCGCAGATGCGGTAATGGCTTGGCAATATATTATAATCTCATTTCACCCGAGACTTTGGGTCATTTTTCCTCCATGGTTGATCATTTTGAGAGCTTATTGGTGGAGATTAAAGAGGGATTCGAGGGGAATCGATTGGAGGTAAGATTTGTTACCTCAATACTCGTTTTTACTGTGAAATCCACCTAGAAATTCATGGAATTTAACTAAAAATGGAAGAAGCTAGGGCTTGAGTTTTCACATTTCAAATTGGGATTTGATGGGTCATTTGAGCTCGGATTTGAAAACTTTTGATATGTATAAACTCGTGGGAAGATAAGGAATCTAATGATGTAAAAATTTTTGAGTTTCTAGAAATGGGCCTGGGGAATGGGTTTTGCTAATTTCAAGAATTTTGATATTTTTTGATTGTTTTCGATTGGGCAATATTCCCTTAGCATATTGTGATGTGTTCGCTCTGATTATGGATAGATTCGACGCACGTGGAGACCATTTGAGGGGCAAAGGCGTCGCGAGCTAGAGATTTCGTCGGTTCAAGGTGAGTAATGAATGTAAATAATCTTCTGAGGGTTTGAAACCTCGGATTTGCACATCATAGTGCTACATTGAGGTGACTTGCATGTCAGATAGCGAGCATGGGATAGAGCACCATTGGGGATTGTGACTTGGTCCGTCTCGATTGATGAATTTACTGCGTATGACTAAAATTTACTTTTTGTCATCATAATTTGGGCTTATTGCCATATTTGGGCTTCGTGCCAATTATTTGAACCCCATTCGGGGATGATTGTTGATATTTCTTCACTGCTTCGATTCTATACTTGAACTCAGTCATGTATTTTCTACTGTTTTCAAAATTCAGCTAAGTTTATTTTGCTTTGACACTTGAAATGATCTTTCCTATACTATTTTTGGGTTGAGCAGCATGTTTTTGTTGGAAACACGTTCTTAATGCAATATATTAAAACGTGTGTTCTTTTGTATAGATTTTGATGAATGACAAACGAAGCGAAAATTGATATATGAAGAAGTTCAAGAAACAAGCGCACAATTGATATACAACGAGATTCAAGCTCAAGACAAAGTTTTATAGTTTAATTAAGTCATTCTTAATTGTGATCTTGATCCTACAACTTGACTCGTAACATGGCTTCTCTCATAAAACTATTTTCCAAAATCATGCATATTTAATTTAATGTCAAATGATTTTAAATCATGCATATTTACAGTAGTCAAAATAATTTTTAGACATGCCTTAAAAATCTGGACTAAGAAAATCGATTATGTACTTATGATAATCGATTGTTTTAAGCCAAGACTGCATGACAATCGATTGTGAACTAATGACAATCGATTGTGACTGAGGCAGTGTCCATCAAAGTTTTTCAAAACTCAGAATAATCGATTATGAACTAATGGTAATCGATTATGTTGAGACAGTGTCTTCCAGTGATTTTCAAATTTATTACATAATCGATTGTTACATTGGACAATCGATTGTCAAAGAGACAGTGTCTAAAATGTTTTTCAAAAACTGATAAGTAATCGATTGTTGACTTTGTGCAATCGATTGTGAAGCTGACCGTTGTCGTAAAGTTTTCAAATACCGTCAGGTAATCGATTATTGATTCTGTATAATCGATTGTTTTGATTAAAATTCGGAAAAGATTTTTTGAATGTTGCTGAGTAATCGATTGTTGATTCTGGACAATCGATTGCTTGTGGTAAAATCTGGAAAGGATTTTTTGAACGTTGCCAGTAATCGATTATGGATTGAAAGTAATCGATTATCAAGCGTAAAATCTGGGATTGAATTTTGATCTGACTGGCAGACAATCGATTGTTGGGGTTTGACAATCGATTGTCAGTGAGTAAAATCAGCAACTCTTAATTGGCAATTAGGCAACGGTAATGCCAAGTTTTTCAACTATAAATACAGCTTCATTTCAGTGTTTTAAACACAACAACATACTACAACTGATCATTACATTGCTATAAGCTTGCATACTTTTGTTTATCATTTTATATTTAATTTCATAAAGCTTTTGAGAGCCATATTCTTGTCCAAAGTAGTTGTGATCTAGAGCTTACTTCTTTTACTCATATCTACTCATTAAGGAGTATTTTGTTTGAGTGTTTAGTGTTTTATACACTTGTAAGAGAATTGTAATTCTCTTGTTGTACGGAACTTGTGTTTCCCTGGTTGAAGTCTTGGAGTGTTGTATCTCCGAGCAAAGGTGTTAAGGCTTGTGTCCTTAAGTTGTAAAGGTTTGTTGAGCACCCGTAAGCTTAACAAGTTAGTGGAAAATCTCGAGAGAGTCTCTCGGGGACTGGACTAGCCACGTGTTGTGGTGAACCAGAATATATCGGTGCGTTCTTTCCTTTTTGTTTATTTAACGCACTTATTTATTTCCTGCAAATTTTAATTTCCACAAGTTTACGATAAATTTTATTATAACGCTATTCACCCCCTCTCTAGCGTTAAGCGCTTTATCTAACAGTTTTACTATTGCCCCAGGGGCTTATGTGATTTTGACTGAGTAAGGCTGAGGGCCTGTGTGTGAGGATATTTTTGGATCGGGTTGCATGCCACAACAGTGTTATACTGATACTGATATGAGGCCTAGGGCCTAGACTTGATTCCACGAGATGGCTTGATATTGCACTTGGGTCATAAGGGGTCCCTCCCGGAGTCTGCACACCCCCAGTGAGCGGCATCGACGACAAATGGATGGGGCTTCACGCCGCAGCGATATGTAGAGCGAGTTGCACACCCTAGTAGTACTGGTACTGTTTGATGTGTTTGCGTTATCTTATTTGTTTTCTATTATCTGTTATTTTGTGCTAATTCTTGCAACATAGACATGATACTCTGCATTCCTTGATAACTGAGTGTTGTGCCCGCGAGGCAGAAATTCTGTGCTTATCTACATTATTTGTTTTGCATTTGTTTTTCTTAACCACTGAAAAATGTCATTTTTAAAAGAGGTTTTAAACTGAGCTAAGGCGCTTCGCAAAAGATTTCATAGCTTTACTGTTTTTCTAAAAAGGGTTTACACTGCTTCTATTCAGCATGATGATTTGTCATACGTGATATCTTACTGCTCAGTAGTTATTACCTTTATTACTCACTGAGTTGGAGTACTCACTTTACTCCACGCACCTCGTGTGCAAATGCAGGCATTTATGCACCCAGTAGCAGATTTTGGCTGAATGGAGGCAGAGCTATAGAAGTTTAGCGAGGTGACTGCCAGCGTTCGCAGCACCGTTTCTCTCTCTTTGTTCATTATTCCTGTTCCATGTATTTTTAGACCTTGTAGAACTGTATTCACACTCTAATAGATGCTCCTGACTTGTGGTACCTCGGTTTGGGCTGTGTTGGGTTGCATTTCCTTTAATTAATATATTAAGTCATATTTAAGTTGTTTATTTATGTTTAACTATTTTTGAAAAGACGAATTGGGTTTAGTTGGCTGGCCTTGTCCCCACGACAGGAGCCATCAGGACCAGGTCGGGGTGTGGGTCGTGACAGCCTGGTTGTTACCTTGATGGTGCAGGCGTGCCCCCTCAGGAAGGAGTCCGCTAGCATGGCGAATGAATCAATGGAGCTGGGAGCTAGGTTGTGTACCACATCATGGCCCCTTAGAGAGTTTTTCTCAAAATTTCTTCAGTAGGACTGACTCGATCTCATCAATCTATATGTTGTTGCCCTTCACCGCACACGTGTAGGTGGTGACGTGATCATTGGGATCCGTGGCCCCATTATATTTTGGGAGTTCCGACATTCTGAGCTTCTTTGGTATAGGCTTTAGAGTCGCTTTCTCTGGGAACGGCCCTTGCACGAACTTCCTCAAATCTACACCTTTTAGGACCGGGAGAGCTTTCGGGATCTGATCGACCCCAGAGTTGTAGGTATCCACCATTTTATCGTTGGATGCAATAATTTTCTCGCCCGACTCGATCCTTTTGGTGAGGTTCTCTAGCATCTTCACTATGGCGGGGGGGAACTGTCTCCAGTACTGCTATGCTGGGAGTCTTCGAATGGCTTTGTAACTGAGCAATGGCCAACTACTGTGCCTGCAACATTTCAAAAATAACATGAAGACTAACTCCCTGTTCTTCCTCGGCCGGGGTCTTTTGAGCTTCTTGTCTATCATTGTGTCATATGCTTCTGTTGGTGTGAGAAGTTTCATCAACATTTTGCGCATCCTACAAATTCGTATCCGTTAGAACCGATCCAGGTGTGTTATCGGGATTTTGCGGTGGTGTTCCAGTGACTGGGACAGACACACCGTTCTCCCCGTGTTCTTCAAGGTTATCATTTTCGACTCTGTTTACCGAGTCAGACATTTTGACATGAAATCCTAGGATCTTGGACAAGGAAATGCATGAAAGATAACGTGCATTTGTGCAGTGAAACCAACAAGAAAGTAATCACTATTATTTTTAGCCCCACGGTGAACGACAAACTATTTACTGTGAAAATGGTAATAATAACTAAATTTATAAGTAAGATTCTAAAAATACGTGATCTATTCTCGAGCTAGTTGTTTAGAGCAGTTGATGCTAAAATATGAAGTTTAAAAATGAAATGCAAGTTAAAATGAGGAAGCAACCAAACCTAGGAGCTTGCTATCCTGGTATGGGACTAGTCAAGGGGTGACCTCGGGGTCGATGCCAAAGTAGAGCTTTGAGGTATCGAGGGCGGTCGAGAATGGGATAACAGTTAAGATGTGATCAAATAAGGATCTCTATGGAATTTACCAAGAAATATAATGAAGAACAATTAAGAAAGCTATAAATATTGGAACAACCTCGGGCCAGTGAGAACAAGCAATTCAGCAGGAAGGGGAGAGAGAGATATTATCTGCACTAGTGTAAAATTGTGGGAGCAACATCAGTCGTTTACAAGATAGCATGTACCCCCTTTATATAGGAGAGGGAATACAATATACTACAGAGTACATTGTATTCAAAGATACGGGGATGGGACGGCTGGGCAGGGTACTAGTGTTCATTGATTCTAGTCGCTCCCATCGGGAATTCCCCACCCCCGGAGCCTTTGCTGGGTTGTGGACGAATTTCCTACCCTGGGAGTCTTTGCTGGGTTGCGGATGAACCACGAGAAAGGGAGATTGATATACTCCTGCAGCCTCGAAATGCTGATATGACTCCCCGAATGCACTTTAATAGAGAGAAATCGACCCCTCTTATTTCATCAAATATATACATATATACACACACACACACACACACACACATATATACATATATATATATATATATATATATATATGCATGAAGAGTATTTTCTTACTTGCTATTATGTTATACTTGTGAAGTTGATAGTAAAAGTATGAAGGGTGGTGCCCTTTCATTTGTTGATATCTCTTGGTCCTTATTTTTCTATATAGGCTGGGATTTGGCTATGTTGATTCATGGTTATTTTTAAAGGCTTGTTTGGAGTTGCTTGTGGAAGCATACACTATGGATTAATTTAGTCATTTATTTCGTTATTTTTCTCATTCTATATATTCTTGCTTTTATACTTGTTATCTCTATCTCCTGATATTACTTCTCATCTTACTTGTTATCCTGTTGTCTTTTATCATTTTCTCGTTACTTAACTGCACATGCTTATATGTAGGTGTCTTGTATTAGCCTTGTCACTCTCACGTCGTAGTTAGGCTCGACACTTGCAAAGTATATTAGGTCGGTTGTACTTATACTACACTTCTTCACTTCTTGTGTAGATTTTGATGTTTGTCTTGGTGGTACCCAAATGACAGATTAGCTTGTCCGTTGAGGAGACCTGGGTAGTGCTGCACTATTTATTTTCTTTAAATAGTGTATTTTTTATTTTAGATTTTGTATTTAGTAAATCCGTAAGTGTAAATGGGGTTTAGACTTGATATATTACTTCTGAGTTCTATTTTATATTTTTGATATAATATTGTTTTATGTTTGTATGCCTTTATTATTGTTATTTGTTGACTTTCCTTGCAAGCGGTGTTAGGCACCATCATGACTCCATGGTGAGGACTTTGAATCGTGACAAGTTGATATTGGAGTTTTACGTTACATGGTCTCGTGAGTCATGAGCAATCTTAGTAAAGTATTGAGGATTAGTACATAGACATTAGTAATTATTTCATAGAGGCAATATGGCTTTATGAAACTTCACTTTTTTCTCTATCGTGCTTTTTTCTCTTATATTTTTTTCAGATTAGGAGATGGATCCCCAAATTACAGTCACTATCAGGGGTAGGGGCGAGGCTAGAGGCAGAGAGCTCAGCCTAGAGCATACACTGGGTCACCCACAGTCGAGCCCAGTTAGCTCCAGATTATAAGACTCCAGTTCACGTCAAGCATGTATAGTCGGCTTACTTCCCAAAGGGGTTTACTACTACTCCAATACTGCAGGATACATTGGTTATATGGTGGGCTTTTTGAGAGTATGACTTAGGATGGTGCATTTTCAATGGCACCAACCGCTTCTCAAGCTAGTGAATGAGTTCAGACTCATGCTACTCATACCGTAGAGCAGAACATGCTTATCAGACCGCATGCGTTCTACACATTGGGGTGGTTTAGCCCAGTGTTTCCATACTGCTTGAGATATGCCCGCGATGTCAGCTAATGAGCTAAAGTGGTTAACAAGTTTATAAAGTTGTATCCCCTTTATTTCAGTGGTGTGCCTTTAAAGGATGCTCATGACTTCCTAAACCATTTACACGAGATCTTGTGCAACCTGTGCATTACTTGTCTATTTGTTGGACACTTATTGTAAGTAATATTGCATAGAGCCTTCTGTTTTAAGTGTGGGTCATCTTAGACATTCACTTTACCTTAGGTGGATTTCTCGATTAATTCCCACATTCAAGTAGATGGTTTTGTATGTTTCAATGGCTCATGATAGTGCTAGGAAAGGAAAAGGTGCAGGGAAGTACACTACTACTACTCCCCCTCCTCAAAAGCACAAGAAAGGCAAGGGGTCTTCGAGGCAAGCCAAAGAAAAACGAGTTGCTAAGGGGTCCGAAAGGGCATGTAGCACACTGTAAATCCAGATTAATTGTGGATGAATTAAATGAGTTTTCATGTGGACTTCTAGACATGTGAAGTCCTACTAAGATGAGTATGGGTGGACACAATGGTTATAGAAAAAGACTTAGAGTGAGGTGGATAAAATTTGATAAAATCAACAAAGTTTATGGGAGGTAAATTTTATAGTCCGACAGTGCAAGGCCAAAGAAACGCACGGCCACAGACAGTGCATGGAACTATCCAAGGCACTATAACATCAGCACCTCAGACAGTGCAAGACGTTGTTACCTCAAATCCCCAGACACTGCAAGCTACAGTAACCTCAGCACCCCTAACAACGCAGGGCACTATAACTTTAACGACCCATACAGTGCTAGGCACGGTAGTTTTGGCGCCTCTTATGGTGCCTTGCATAGTAATTTTGTCACCACAGAAGGTGCCTTGTGCTGACGTTGTTTATCCAAGCTCTTTTTATTTTCCTCCTCAATTCTGGGACGTGTTCACTAATTTAAAAGCCCTACCTCGTTCCCCCACCCAAGACATGAAAACCTAGTCTAAAAAGAGGAGATCTCAAGGACCCAACTTCCTTAAGGTCCCTTTATCATCAAAGTAAGTTCTAATTATTATTCTAAGCCAATATAAATTCTCCAACACCTTATTAACATGTGTAAATTCTTCCAATCATTAGATATTCGATCGAAATACCATTGCTGAGAAACGAAACCCTAGAACTCAAAATCAAGAGGATTGAACATCAAAAGGTAATGTTTTTACTCCCTAATCATTTATAGTTATGAATTGATGAGTTTTTAGGAGAATAGTTGATGAACTTGATAAAGATAACCATAAGAACTATTCTAGGGTTTTGGATTTTTTGCTTATGATTGATGTAAATGTTTGGGTGATGAGAAATGGTGTTAGTTATATCTGTTTTGGATTGTAGAATCACTTAGAAGTAGTAGAATGAGAACTTGGTAAAGAAAAGACCAATTACTAAGGACTATGATGCTTTACGCCTATAAAATATTTGATAAAATCTTAAGTTACCAAAACGTGAGCCATAGTGCTAATATTGGCTCCTCTTGATAAATATTTCCATAGATTATCATCGAAAGAGGCGATGAAATGTTGTGATATGCTTAAAAGGATAGACTCAAGGTATGCGGGAGTAACTCTCTATGTTTGGCAATGTTAATTAATCTCCCTACACTACATTTATTTTACAATTTTACTAATTGCCTCATAATAATAGTTAAGCCTAGTTCCTTGAATAGTTGCAGAACTTAGATTCTCTAGCTTCATAACTTGTTAATGACTTTTATTCTTAACGTTGTGAGATTAGTGCATATTCAATATAGACTTGGGTTTGGTGCCCTCGAGTCTAAGTATAGATTATTTAGTATGTCATAAACTATTGAAGTTTTAGTGTTCATAATCAGTTCAAGAATACATGTCTAAGTCTAGTCCTACTCAGTATTCTAGTGTTATGTAACTTAGAGTGATTCAGTATTCCAATATCATGTAACTCAGTGTTATTATGCATTTTAGTATCATCTATTGCATTATGATTCTCCATTTCTGATTTAAATCCCTGAATGTTGAACACCTCTATTTAGGCCCGAGGCCGTAGTTTTTATGCTTTATCCATGTTTGGGCATGTGGCCGTGGTTGATTCTTCATGCATTTTCGGGCTTGAGGCCGTAGTTATATTTATTTATACTTGGGCCTGAGGCCGTAGCTTGTGCACATACATATTGGGACCGAGTCCATAGTTTATTCAGATAAACAGGTTGTTCATCATTTAGAAGAGGGAGTATTAATATCCTTACTTCCTTTGTTCAGTGCAGTTATCATTACATGTCAGTTATCAGTTCTCATTTCAATTTTATTTTCAATAGTTATCATTTCAATTATCACTATCAATTCTAAATTATCTACTTAGTATTAGTTTCAACATTTACAGTTTTTTCTTTTAGTTGCTTTACATACCAGCGCAATTCAAAAGTACCGACGTCCCTTTTTTCCTGGGCATGCATCTCACGATGCAGATAATAATTTACAGGTTGACAACTCAGAGTGCTAATATTCTCATACCAGCTGTTTGGTGATCCCTAGTTCTTTTTTAGAACTATCTTATAGTCTTCAGTATTTTCAGATAGTCAATATTTTCACTACTTCATTAGATGCTTCAAAATCTAGAGTAACAGTTAAACATAGTCACAATTTTTTCATATTAAGCAATGTTGGCTACAAATATGTTTCAGACTTGTACTAGTATTTCCACACTTTGATTTATATCATTCAGACTTTCGGTATATCAATATGTGTTAGTTTATCTTCCATATTCAGTATGTTATGATATCTCATGTTAATTCTGTCAGCCAGTTGGTTTGCTCGATCACATGTAGTCTGGCACTGGGTGCGTGATATGTGTAGTCGAAGGTTTGGGGCATGACAAAGCTTGCTATTAGAGCACTAGGTTCAAGTGTCCTAAGGATTCTATGAAGCCATGTGCAGTGGATTTTTCATTATGTTTGTGTCGACCACCCATATAAATGGTTTACTACCAAAAAATTTAGGATTGTTTCATTTCTTTGTACCCTAGATCGTGCCATAAACATTAGAGCAATAGGTAACCTTCTCTTCCTATCGAATTCTAGACGTATTTAATGCTCAAGCGACGGGAAGGAGAAAAACCCAAGGTTTTGGAAGGATGATCGCCTATTGGGATATAATTATGGAGTACAAGTTGGTAACAAATGAAACTTGAGAGGATGTTGAAAGTGGGATATAATGGATAGTAGTAAATATTAGAGCATAACCTTCTTAGAAAGTACAAAAGCAGTTATCATGTTTGATGATTATTAGATTACCTCAATCACTAGTTACACAGACTTTCAGTTAGCAGGTTTATGCTTATTACATATGTCAGATTTTATTATTCAGTTGCCAGATCTCCAATTTTCAGTATATCCAAATTCTAGTGACTTGTGAGTATATAGTGATGCCTATGGATGCTAAAAGAAAAGGAAAGTAATAGATATAGTGAAATATTTACATGTTTTAGGTCAGATTATTACTCAGGACTAGCCGGATGGTGTTGAAAGTGTTTTATCAGATAATGATATACTCCCAAGGACATGTTGTGTGTGGTAGCGTATCCGTATGTATTTTACACAGAATAATTTCACTTTTTATACATTGAAATGGTGTTGCAGGTTGGATGATGATAGTTCATATGTAAGATCACCGTTTGTGCAACAAGTTAATAATTAGACTACAAATGGTATATAATTGGTCATTATACTTTTGGACTGAAAAGTGCCTAAAGGCAAAATACCTAGGAGTCAGAAACATTTGATATACCAAAAATGCGACTTTCGTACGATTCATGTATATGACTAAGAAGATATGGAGTATGAAAATGATAAGATATAGCAACCGATATTGAATTTCAAGAAATGATTTTACGTTTTGTTAGATTTATTCATATTACAACTAGAAAATACCACGTTAATAAGTTACTATAAGAGATAGTTATTACTACGAGAAAAAGGATATGACAATTCCCCTTGAGTTATGTGACTAAGTGTTTACCCTAAATGTTTATAGTCTGATATGATTTTGAAGTATATAGAATGTTAGGGGTTAGATATTCCAATTTTGTTTACGACAGATGAAATTTCCCTAAGTGTAATCCATGTACATAGTTCAAAAATAATGATGGTGTCGGCAGCAGAATATGGTCAGATGATAAGGAAAGTTAGGAGTAACCTTATCTTCACTTTAGTTACTCAAAACCGGAGACGAAAATATAATGCTAGCAGGTGGTTAGTATAAGGATAGTAAGTAAGTTTTGAGTAGATACAACAAATTAGCAATTTCAGCAGAGCTAGTAGAGATATAATTTGATTTACGTTGTAAAGTTAACACTAGTGAGTGGGTAACAGTTTGAAACACCGAACGCATGTTAGAACCTGAAGAGTTTAAGTTAAACCCGAAATACAGTGGCAATAGGGAAAAAATCAGCTAGCAGTAAGAGAGAAAATTACATAAGAATAACATTTAGGAATTATCAAAATGTGGTTTTCCCAAGATTGACAGTGTGACAAGAGTTAAATTATTAAGATTGTGTATCATAGTTGTGAATACATTAGCTTTTTGTTAGGTGAATAATTTAGTTTTTCCTAGAAAAAATGATTTGTGAGAAGTAAGTTGGAAGATGAGTCATCATTGATGTAGAGTGCAAAGAATTGCAGAAAATAAGGAAAGTTATTTAGATCCCAACAAAAAGAGAAGGATCCGCAAATATAAGACTTTTGGTCTAAGAGGTGATGTGAATTTTTTTAGTAAGTCCAATTAGAGATTTGAAAACCGAATAGTTAGCAAGGGATATGAAAAAAAAATGAGTGCAGTAATGAGGGAACATTGTATAATTACCACAAGAAATACGTCTAGCATGTGTAAGAAACATATAGTGAGTAGAATGATTACCGAGCTTAGTTATTGATGATAAAATAATCACAGAAAAGCTGTAAAATCATGCCCATTTATGTGTTATGATGGTAGTGCTATTGCACAAGACTCTAAAATGTGGAGTTCATGTCAAAGACTTAGTTCACAACAAGAATATAAGTGTTTCCAGAAAGTTCTTAAGAAGATAATCAAGTGTGAGAAGTATAACTCATGATTGAGGTAGATGAGATAGCTCTGGTGAAAGAAGTTCACCGCTTAGCCCAGCTAGGAGTTCAATTTGCACACTCCAAAATAGTAGAGTTGTTGTCTAGAATAAGACTTGTTCCTCCTTAGTAGCCGAAGTGAAGGAGAAATAGTTTGATGATCCCAACTTGTTGTAGCTGCAAGTGGGGATTCACATGCATGAAATGATGACTTTTAAACAAGGGGGAGATGATAGTACTTTGAGGTACCACGATAAATTGTATGTTCCAATAATAGATGGACTTAGTGAGGGAGGAAGATGTTAGAAGTCCATAATTCCAGGTATTTTATCCACTCGGGTTCCCCAAAGATGTAACATAATCTCAAGGAGAATTATTGGTGGAACGACATAAAATAACGTCGCAAATTTTGTGGCCAAGTGTATGAATTGTTAGCAAGTGAAAGTCGAGCAACATGAAACCAAGTGTTTATCTCAGCATGCACATATTCTTTAGTGTAGATGGTAAATATGGACCTTGTAGTGGGATTATCTCGCTCATTATGAAAGCATGATTTGTATGGCCAAAAGTGTAGATCGCAGGTTGATTGGTACGAAGTAGTCTAAACATAGTTGTTGGGACTAAATTTTGTCTATCAAACTATGGAGAAATTCAAGTTCATCAAGAGAATTTGACGACGACTCAAAGTCGCCAAAAGTACTATACGTATGTGCAGCATAGAGGCCTAGAGTTTCAAGTTGATGATTGGGTATGTTTGAAAGTTTTGCCCATGAAAGATGTAATAAGACTTGGAAAGAAAGGAAAGCTCAGATCTAGATACATCAGACCATATATGATCATATGAAGGATTAGGCAAGTAGCTTACAGGTTAGAGTTTCTACCAGAATCGGTGAATGTACGCCTAGTATTTCACGTGTCATTTTATAACATTTGAGTTTTCAGTATTCAGATCTTATGTTATGATATTTGTGTTTCTAGTATTTAGATATTATGTTAGAACATTCATGTCTGTTTAGTACTCAGATATTCATTCTAGCTTAGCACTCATATATTAATGTTAGTTTTGTGATCAAATATTCACGTCGGTTCAGTACTGGATTATTCGTGCCAGTTCAGTTTTCAGATATCCACGTTAGTCTAGAATTCATATATCCATAATAGATAAGTATTCCTGTATATGTTTCATGATATGCGTACTACAAGCCCTATGAATCTAGCGTTATGATCTGTTAGCTGGAAGGTATTTTGGAGAAAGGTCGAAGGTAAATATCCTTCTCATTTTGACCTCATATTATAATCTTCATGTTTTTCAATAATCAGTCTGTTTAGTAGCCATTTGGTTTCGTACCTATTCAGTTCAGTAATCATGTATTCGTTCCGTTTAATATGCACGTGTTCGCGACATTTCAATGTTCACGCGTTTCCATCACACCTACTTAACGTCCAGAGTTAGTCGTAGTTACAACCTATCATTTGAGGACGAATGATCCCAACGTGGAGGTAATGTAACACTCTATAAGTCTAGACTAGTTATGGATGCATTAAATAAGTATTAATGTGACTTTTAAACATGTGATGTCCCATCGGGATGAGTATGGGTGGAAGCAATTGTTTTGGAATCAAGAATGAGAGTGGGGTGCATATAATTTGATAAAATGACTAAGTTCATGGGAGGTACATTTTCATAGTCAAATAGTGCAAGGCAATAAAAAAACATGGCCGTTGACAGTGCAAGGCACTATACATGGCATTAAAATCAGCGCCCTTGATAGTACAACGCACTGTAACATCAATGCCCCTAGCAGTGCAAGGCACTGTAACCTCAGTGCCCCAGACAGTGCAAGGCACTATAACCTAGTGCCCAGATAGTGCAAGGCACTGCAACTTCAACACTCCAGCTCCTCTTATAGTGCCTTACACAATATGTTTGGCGCCCTGGATGGTGCCTCGAGCCGACGTTGTTTATCCGAGCTATTTTATTTTCCTCCTTAATTTTGGGATGCGTTCACTTATTTAAAGTCCTTACCTCGTTCCCCCATACCCCAAACATGAAAACCTACTCTAGAAAGGGGAGCTTTAGTACCCAACTACCCAAAGGCCCTCCATTATCCAAGGTAAGTTCTAATTATGATTCTGAGCCAATTTTAATTATCCAACACCTTATTAACATGGGTAAATCCTTCCAATCATTAGATATTCGATCGAGACATCATTGTTGAGAAACGAAATACTAGAACTAAAAATCTAGAGGATTGAACATCAGAAGATAATGTTTATACTCCGTAATCATTTTTAGCTATGAATTGATAAGTTTTTGGGAGAGTAGTTGATGGGTTTGATAAAGAGAACAATAAGAACAATGCTAGTGTTTTGGATTGTTGACTTATGATTGCTGTAAACATTTGAGTGATGAGAAATCATGTTAGTTACATCTATTTGGGATTGTAGAATTACCTAGAAGTAGTAGAATGAGAACTTGGTGAAAAAAATACCAATTACTAAGGACTATGAGGCTTTGCACCTATAAAGTATTTGACAAAATTTCTAAGTTACCAAAACGTGAGCCGTAGTGCTAATAATTGTTCCTCTTGATACATATATTTCAATAGATTATCATTGAAAGAGGCGACAAAATATTGTGATATGCTTAAAAAGCCACACTCAAGGTATATGAGACTAACTCTCTATGTTTGGAAATACTAATGATTCTCCTACACTACGTTTCTTTTATAACGTTACTAATTTTCTTAGAAATATAGTTAAGCCTAGTTACTTGAATAGTTGCAGAACTTCTATTCTCTAGCTCATAACTCGTTCATGAATTTCATTCTGATCGTTGTGAGCTCAGTACGTATTCAACATAGACTTGAGTTTACCCTCGAGTCTTAGTATAGATTACTTAGTATGCCAGAAACAATTGAAGTTTCAGTACTCATAATCCATTTAAGAATACACGTCTCAGTCTAGTGCTATTCAGTATTTCAGTATTATACTTAGTGTGATTCAATATTCCAGTATCATGTAACTTAGTGTGATTCAATATTCCAGTATCATGTAACTTAGTGTGATTCAATATTTCAGTATCATATATTGCATTATGATTCTCTGTTTCAGATATTAAATCCCTGAATGTTGAATACCTGCATTTGGTCTTGAGGCGTAGTTTTGATTCCTTATGCATGTTTGGGCTGAGCTCGTAGTCGATGTTTTATGCATATTTGGGCTTGAGACCATAGTTTTGTATACGTATACTTGGGCCTGAGGCTATAGCTTTTGCACTTATATATTGGATCCGAGACCGTATTTATTCAGATAAACAGGTTGTACATGATTCAGAAGAGGCAGTATGCATATCCTTACTTCCTTTGTTCAATTCAGTTATCAGTTATTATTTCAGTTAGGCCAAAATCTTAGATAGACCCTTAAACTTGGCACATTTTGTAAAACAAATATATAAACTTATAAGGTGACCACATAGACACTTAAACTCATCCAAAGTATAATTTTTAAATACTTCTTTATGTTAGACTTTGTGCGTTGGGTCCAAACGCCACTTACATGAAAAAGGAACAAATAATATATTAACACGTGTATTTTTTTTCATGTAAGCAAATAATAGTCTAAAGCCAAATAATGCTTCTCATTTTTTCATCTTCTCTCTCTTTGCTTTCTTAGACCCAACTCTCATCCCATTCCATATCTAATTTATATCATAGGTCTTTTAATTTTATCCAAATTCAGCATAATCAAGAGGAAATCATGTAAAGGGGGAGATTATATTTTATGCTGTGAGATTGATGGGTTGACCACAGATTCCATGTTCAAAGATTTTGATGAACATTTTTTGGAGATTTTAGTTGATTTTGTCTCTTTAGTGATAGAAAACAGTAAAAGGTACTTGTGTTTGCATAGAATTATGGTTTAGATGAGTTAGGGTTTTGTTGTTATTTTTGGTTAAAAGTTGGAGCATTTGTCTAGGGTTTTGGGGAATTTATTTATTTTTTTTATTCTACCAAAATTCCACATGGATAATGTCATAACTGTAAGATTTTTTTACGGGAAAAGAGTTATCGAGAGAGAATTTGCCAAATATGAGGGGGAGTTGAGAGGTATTGACTTAGATCACTTTTTTTCGACTGAACTCGACACGTGAAATTTGGTACTATATAGTTGAAGGATTTTATCACCAAGACACACAAATAAAAATAGTTTAAAATATCGAAAACCGACTCTAAAGTTTTGGGTCTTGTCTCGAAATTGAAGCATGGGGATTTTCTAGATATTTTCATCAATCATGGTTGAAAATGATATTGTAGTGGAAAATATGGTCCCTTGAAATTTTACATCCGGCTCAAAGGTTTTAGAAAATGAATCTGGGTCTACGATTTTGCCTAATTTTACTGTGGCTGAGAATATAAATACTACTCAAAGCATAGAGGAGCCTGCAGGTTAAGAGGCAAATGTAGATGCAAATCCATCTGTCGTTGGTGCTGTAGAGGCTGATCTAAATTGTAGTGACAGTAAAGACTTAGATTTTGATGAAGACCAAGAGGACAAACCTGATGAAGATGAAATCGACATTGATGAAGAGTCAAGGGAGTTTAAAGAAAATCAAAGCCAACAGAAGCGAGAAGAAAAACCAAAAATAAATAAAAGCCAGGGGCACAAGACATTGCACTTGGGGAGGTCGGTATAGACAAGGGTTTTGAAGACTTCCGACAGAGAAAAGAAAATAGGTATGCTGGAAAATTAGCTGGAGATAAGAAACATTTTGGTAGTTCAGATGTTGGAAGTGATGATAGTAGGAATGAGCTAGATCCTCAAGCAGAAAGGGGGACATATTTACCCGCTAAAAGGATAAACAGAAAGGTTAGATTTGATTCTAGTTGTGAAGTTTCTATTTTTGAGCTTAGTATGATCTTTGAGAATGTTGGTGAATTCAAAAACGTTGTGGCAGATTATGTTATTTAAAATAGGGTACAATTTAAAGTTAAAACCAAATGAAAAGGAAAGGGTCAGAGTTAGGTAAAATGAGAAGTGTAACTGGGAGTTGTATGCATTTGAGGACAAGTAAACTAAGAATTTTATAGTGAGAAGTATTAAACAACTCATAAGTGCTTAGAAAAAACAAAGAACAAGCTTTGCCCTATAACACTTATTGCTAGAAAATTGAAGGATAAAATCATATCTCATCCTGAAATTAGAGTCCGCAAGACTCAAAAACATATACAGAAAGAGTGGGGAATATATATGGGAAGATCTTTATATTACATGGCTAAGATGAAGGTAATCAGAGGACTCATGGTTTATTGGAAACTTGAATTCTCAAGGCTAGCCGACTATGCAGACATGATCAAGCAAACTAATCCTGACTCTTCTTGTTGGATTAGGACAGATAGTGAAACTATACCCGGAAAGAATATGTTCATGTGCTTCTATGTTTGTTTTGATGCATTGAAAAAGAGTTGTTAAATGGATTTATAAAGATCATTAGTTTTGATGGTTTTTTCTTAAAAGGGTGTTGTAAGGGAGAACTTTTAGCAACAATTGGTAAAAATGGAAACCAACAAATGTTTCCTATTGCTTGGGTTATGGTGGACAAGGAAACAAAGCATTCATGGAGTTGGTTCATGAATTACCTAATCTCAGATCTAGAATTAGGACAAGAGGATGGTCTGACTGTGATGTCTGATATGCAAAATGTCCTTTTTTTATTTTTTCATTTTTTATGTTTTTATGTTTCTGGCTTTTCAGTTTTCAACTTTCTTTCTAGTTTTCCAGTTCTTTCATATTGTTTCTATTTTTCATTTTTTTTCTTTAAGCTAATTACTTGATTTATTTTTATGTAACAGGGGCTTATCCCATCTATTAACGAGTTGCTACTCAATTATGAACATCGAATTTGTACAAGACATATATGGTCTAACTGGTCCCATAATTGGAGAGGGGAGGACTGACGAAAACAATTTTGGAGATGTGCTCAAACAAGTTTTATGGTAAAGCTTAAAGATGAATTAACAACATTAGAAAAACTAGAGAAAATGGGTATATGTGAGGAATTACTTGCTATAATAAGAAATATCGGTGGAAAGCTTATTTCAGTTTGGAATCCAAATGTGATGTAGTGGAAAATAATATATGCGAGACATTTAATTCTTGGATTCTAGGTGCAAGACGTAAGTTTGTTATAAGTATGCTAAAAGATATTAGGCACAAGATAATGAGTAAAAATGTTGACAGGAGGAAGTTTCCTGAAACATGGATTTCAGACATAGTACCGTCGGCTAGGTTGGTCTAGATGAATACAAGGCTATAAATAAGAGAAATAAAGTCCTATTTAGTAGGGATGAAGGACATGAACTTCTAGGTGTATATACACATATTGTTAACTTGCCAAAAAGGTACTGCACTTGTAGACTTTGGATGTTCAAGGGAATTTCATGTCAACATGCTGTTTATGCATTTTATCATAGTGGAGATGAAGAACCAGAAAACTATGTGAAATATTGGTATAGAAAAGGATACCCTCCAGGAAGTTTATAAATATGGCATCCAACTAATGCCTAATATGAAAATGTGGCTTGAGACAAATAATTCTGCAATTGAGCCACCAAAAGTTAAACCAATGCCTGGCAGACCAAAGAGATGCAAAAGAAGAGAAAAGACTGAACCAAGAAAGAAATATGGTAAGACTAACAAGCTTGGAGTGAAGATGACATGCTCAACTTACCATGAGAAAGGTCACAACAAAAAGGGATGCAAAGTAGGGGTATTGTTCGATTATTTATTTTTATATTAATTAATATTATTTTATCTACATTCTAAAATGCCTTTTATTTTGGTACATGTAAAGAGTCAAAGTGGAGTTTCAAGAAATATGGGACAGTCCTCAAATATCTGTATATCATAATTTTACACAATCAAGTGCGGCTGCTTGTATTGTTCCTATGGCTAGTAATCTATCTTCTATTTATGAAGATACATCAAGTGTTAGAAGAAGTCAATTCAAATATACTAGTTCAATGCTTGTAACTGGGAGAGGCAGAGGGAGAGGTAGAGGGAGATGTGGTGGGATTCCTGGTTCTTCTGAATTTTCTATAGGAAGAGGCAGAGGGAAAGGTGGGGTGGGGGAGGGGGGGAAGAGGAAGAGGTGCTTCCACATCTACTGCTACTGGTGCTACAACACCAAGGGTGCATGGATATGGTATTTACACGGACATACATACAGGGACATCAATATCCAATGTATGTATATTTGATTTTCTTGAAATATACCAATGTACATGCACAAGATTTTTAGAAAATAATTCGAATTTTGAACTTTCTTAAACATTGCAGCAAGGAATGCCAAGTGAAAGAATTCTAACATATGGGGATGCAAGAAGTGTTGCCGATGCCAATGTTGATCTTGGATTTTAAAAATCATGGTCTCAAATGGAAGGGCAAGAAAGCTATTTTATACTTCGGAACTTCAAGATCACAGAAATATTGTTGCAAGTGCTGGGAAAAGTTGGGAAAAACTACTCCATCAACTGAAAGAATGACCCAGTGAAGATGCAGTTGTTAAACCTTTTGGGATAAGTTTATGATAGACTTATATAAATTAAGTGCTTATGAACAGTGGGTTTTGATGTTTAGGATGTTATTATTATGTTTAATCAACTGTAGCTATTTTGGATATTGAAAACCAAGTATTTTGCATATTATGTTTTTGTTAAAGTGCAATGGTTGATAATGTGTTAATGCTTTGATTCATGTTTAAGTTCCGATAGTAAACAATATGTTGATGCCTTGATTCCTGTTAATGCATAATGTTGTTTCTGTCAAAAAGCTAAAAATAAAATTGCGATACGAAATATTCCTCACATGGATTAGAAAAAATCTTCAAACAGAGAACAAAAAAAGATGATTAAATACAAATACTAAACAAAGATACCAACACACAGAGCTAGACATATTGCTCTGGAGAAGAAGTTTCACTCAAACTTTGCTAAAAACATAAAATTACATCCAAAATACCAGATAACAATGTGCATATATACATCCAAAATGAAGAATTACATCTAAAAAACTTATTAACATAAGAATATATCCAAAAAGCTACTGCAAGTTACATAATAAACATCATAAATAAGACAAGAATACATAGAACAAAAAGATATTTCTTCACAATCTTTGCTTTATGCTATTCCTTTTCATACTCTTTGACTCGATTCAGTAAGTCCCAAATAATCCTCTGAGCTTGGTCAGGAATTTGCTCATCGTACCACATAAAGTACTTGTAAGATATATGGACTAATATATACATATGAACAATATATGGATAAATTATATGTTATGTGCTATCTTTTGGTTTGACCTAATTTTATGGTCTTATGGACATTATGTTAAGGGGGCCAATGTGTTGTCATATAAAGTGTAGGACTAATGTGTAGATACCCAAAAGGGTAACCTTAGTTAATGATGGGCTAACTAAGGTTACATATATATAACTATGATTACATGCTTGTGACTCTTGGATTATGTAACTCATGAAGTTATAAAGTGGGGGTTATGGTTCCCACATTATTGCAAGACAAGACTCTTCTTCCTCCCATTGAATCAAGAGCAAAAATACACCATTGTTGTCTTGCAAATAATTGTGAAAAACCATACACCAACCTTTGGTAATTGTCATATTATTATTGTGAAACTATACACATATTGTTTAAGCCTTGTGAGGGATTATTGTGGTGATACAAACTTCAAGAAATCTTGAAGAAAACGATCAAGGAGTTCACAAGGACATTTGGACAATCATCAAAGGAGGTTCAACAAATTCCACACATGGATTCAGGTTAGCTTCCGCTCATGTAGTTTAATTCCGAATTATTCAATATGAAGGTTATTGTATTTTAGTCGGAATCATAATCCTAACAATTAGTATCAGAGCCACCTTCATTTTTGGATAATTTGGATGTTCATAAGATTCATGTTATGTTAGGATTCACGTTCAAGTTTTGTTAGAATTTTATTTATGAAATTCAAGTACCATGAAATAGCATGTTTCTTATGAATGTTGTGTTTTGATGCAATTTGATGTTTTAATGCCATGTTATCTTTACTTGTATTAAAAATTGTATAAAGCATGATTTTAGTTGGTAAACAACATGTTTTCTTGTTTAAAGATTCTTGTTGAAAATCATGTTTTATTCAGAAAAATTTTCGCAAAACAGTGTCCAAAAATAATCGATTATCTTGGAAGTTAATCGATTATTTTTTTAGACACTGCCTAAAGATAATCGATTATTTTTTTGGATAATCGATTATCTCTCAAGTTTTAGAATTCTGGCAGTTTTTGGAACACCAGAATAATCGATTATTCGTTTCAGATAATCGATTATTCTGGTCCAGTGTTGAAACGTTTTTCGTATACCAGATAATCGATTATCTATTTCAGATAATCGATTATCCTGGTCCAGTAACTTAAAATTTTTTCTTAAAACCAGAATAATCGATTATCTGGTTTAGATAATCGATTATTTTGGTCCAGTAGCTGAAAAAAAAATTTTATGCCAAAGATAATCGATTATCTCAAGCAGATAATCGATTATTTTTGTCCAGTAAGGTTAAAAACGTTTCAAATCTTTTAAGTTTCAGATTTTAATTGACATATTATTTATTGTTCAATTATAATATTCAGTTATGAATATTAATTGTTTAAAGTCCATCAATTTTAATATTTTTGAAATTGTCCTCTCAAGTATTAAACAATTAATATTCAAGTGTTACATGTTTTGACATGTAACTTATTAAGTTAAAGATTCATAATATGGCTTAAGGAACTAAAGTTTATAGCATCTATGTAACACTTGAATATTAATTGTTTTATATTTGAGTGGACAATTCCAAAAATATTAAAATTGATGGACTTTAAACAATTAATATTCATAACTGAATATTATAATTGAACAATAAATAATATGTCAATTAAAATCTGAAACTTAAAAGATTTGAAACGGTTTTAACCTTACTGGACAAAAATAATCGATTATCTGCTTGAGATAATCGATTATCTTTGGCATAAAATTTTTTTTTCAGCTACTGGACCAAAATAATCGATTATCTAAACCAGATAATCGATTATTCTGGTTTTAAGAAAATTTTTTAAGTTGCTGGACCAGGAAAATTGATTATCTGAAATAGATAATCGATTATCTGGTATACGAAAAACGTTTCAATCTCACTGGACCAGAATAATCGATTATCTGAAACGAATAATCGATTATTCTAGTGTTCCAAAAACTGCCAGAATTCTAAAACTTGAGAGATAATCGATTATCCAAAAAAATAATCGATTATCTTTAGGCAGTGTCTAAAAAAAATAATCGATTAACTTCCAAGATAATCGATTATTTTTGGATACTGTTTTGCGAAAATTTTTCTGAATAAGACATGATTTTCAACAAGAATCTTTAAACAAGAAAACATGTTGTTTACCAACTAAAATCATGCTTTATACAATGTTTTAATACAAGTAAAGATAACATGGCATTAAAACATCAAATTGCATCAAAACACAACATTCATAAGAAACATGCTATTTCATGATACTTGAATTTCAAAAATAAAATTCTAACAAAACTTGAACATGAATCCTAACATAACATGAATCTTATGAACATCCAAATTATCCAAAAATGAAGGTGGCTCTGATACCAATTGTTAGGATTATGATTCCGACTAAAATACAATAACCTTCATATAATGGAACCTTGCATACAAGTTTAAGTGGTACCAAAAGAAAATTAACTAATGAGAATTCTATATCTCTCTGGCATAAACGTTTGGGTCACATATCCATTCAAAGAATTCAGAAACTCGTGTCAGATGGAATTCTTGATTCTCTTGATTCCTCAAATTCGGATATTTGTGTTGAGTGTATCAAGGGAAAACAAACAAACAAGACGAGATTAGGTGCTAAGAGAGCTTCGGACGTCTTAGAATTGATACATACGGATATTTGTGGGCCATTTCCTACTCCATGTAGGAATGGTCAACAATACTTTATCACATTCATAGACGATTACTCTCGTTATGGGTACCTATATCTAATTCACGAAAAGTCCCAATCCATAGACGTGTTCAAATCATTTAAGGCTGAAGTTGAAAATCAACTAAGCAAAAGAATTAAATCCGTTAGATCTGACCGTGGTGGTGAATACTATGGTCGATATGATGGTTCAGGTGAACAACGTCCAGGGCCATTTGCTAAATTCCTAGATGAGTGTGGGATCGTCCCTCAGTATACTATGCCAGGCAGTCCTACGATGAATGATGTAGCTGAGAGACGAAATTGGACCCTTAAGGATATGGTAAGAAGTATGCTTTGTCGTACTACTTTGCCAGACTCACTCTGGGGTGAAGCATTAGAAACCGCAGCTTATATTCTTAATAGAGTTCCAACTAAAGCTACAATCAAAACCCCATATGAACTTTGGACTGGGCATAAACCCAGTATTCGGCATTTTCACATTTGGGGTTGTCCAGCTGAGGCAAGGCCTTATAGGCCGAATGAAAAGAAACTGGATGCTAAGACGGTTAGTAGCTATTTTGTTGGATACTCTGAAAAATCCAGGGGTTTTAAGTTTTATGATCCCACTTCTAGAACTATTTTAGAGACGGGTAATGCTAGGTTCTTTGAGGATATTGAGTTTGGGGGGTGGGGAGATAAAGTTGTTAGAGATTTTGTCTTTGAGGAAGAACATGTGTCTTTCCCTCAAGTTGTTGATCTTGGTCACATTCCTGACACGGATCACACAACTCCGGTTCAAGACAATCTCGAAAATCTCCCCCATCAGGACCCTGATATAACTAATGAAAATCAAACTCAACAACCTCAAGAAACTGAAATGCCATTAAGGAGATCCACTAGAGAGAGGAGAAATGCAATTTCGGATGATTATGTAGTATTTCTCCAAGAACAAGAAAGTGATATTGGACTTGAGGAAGATGATCCAATCAACTTCCGTCAAGTCATTAAGTGTTCTAACTCTCAAAAGTGGATTGATGCCATGAATGATGAGATGAAGTCTATGAGCGATAATGACGTTTGGGAGCTTGTTACATTGCCCGAAGGTATTAAACCTATTGGTTGTAAATGGATTTTTAAAACCAAAAGGGATTCAGAGGGAAATGTTATTAAGTACAAAGCTCGTCTTGTCGCAAAAGGCTACACTCAGAAGGAAGGCATTGATTATAAAGAGACTTTCTCTCCAGTTTCATCGAAAGACTCTTTCAGGACTATAATGGCATTAGTAGCACATTTTGATCTTGAGCTTCATCAAATGGATGTTAAGACAGCGTTTCTCAATGGTGACATTGAGGAAACAATTTATATGGTGCAACCTGAAAACTTTGTTTTGGATGAATCAGAGAAAAAAGGTTTGCAAATTAAAGAAATCCATCTATGGGCTCAAGCAAGCTTCTCGTCAATGGTATTATAAGTTTCATGCAGTCATTACATCTTTTGGTTTTGAACCGAATATTGCTGATGACTGTATATACCATAGGTTCAGTGGGAGTAAGTATATTTTTCTGGTTTTATATGTCGATGACATACTGCTTGCATGTAATGATATAGCATTATTGCATGAAACTAAGAAATTTCTTTCAAAGAAATTTGAAATGAAAGATCTTGGTGAAGCTTCTTTTGTATTAGGAATTCAGATACAACGAGATCGCTCCAAAGGTGTTCTCGGTCTGTCACAAAAGGGCTATATCGATAAGGTTCTGAAAAGATTTGGCATGCAGGATTGTAAACCAGGCAACACCCCTGTTGCTAAGGGAGACACGTTTAGTCTCAAACAGTGCCCAAATAATAATTATGAAACTTCGGAAATGCAGAAGACGCCTTATGCTTCGGCTGTAGATAGTCTGATGTATGCTCAGGTATGTAAACGACCTGATATAGCATACATTGTTGGGATGTTAGGCAGATATCTAAGCAATCTTACAGAGAACAAAGGATTACATGCTTACATATCGGAGATCGGACCAGTTTGAGATCATTGGGTATACCGACTCCGATTCCTTTATGCTAATAACAACAGTAGTTTGACGAAAGCAAAACATATGGACGTTAAATTTCGGGTTGTTAAAGAAAGAGTACAAAATGGACAATTGTGCATTGAGTACATTAGTACAAACTCCATGCTTGCGGATCCGCTCACTAAGGGATTGACACCAAAAGTATTTCATGAGCATATTGCTTGTATGGGTGTCAAATCAGATAAGGATTATGTATTTTAGTGGGAGTTTGTATTGTACATTTATGTATTGTCTATTATATTCAGAAATTCAGTAATTCAGTTATATCTGCGCAGATATTCAGTTTTAAAGTTTTGTACTCTTACAGTTTATGATTGATCTCAATAAAGAGAACCAGTTGGAAATAGACATTATATTGACCACACTTTATGTTATTTCCATGCTACATACCTACACTTGATCCATGTCGTTGGTTATATTGACATATTGGTTCTAGTTACAAATGAGTAACGAAGAGCTCTTAGGTCCTATGTTGGTATGATTGATGGACCGGATTTTTCATGACAATTTTATTGTGATAGCAATTTTTGAGCTCTTAAGGTTATTTTGTAACATATAATGCTAAGGTTTGTACATATGTTTATGTATCTCGTCCAAGTGGGAGATTGTAAGATATATGGACTTATATCTATATACATATGAACAATATATGAATAAATTATATGTTATGTGCTATCTTTTGGTTTGGCCTAATTTTGTGGTCTTATGGACATTATGTTAAGGGGGCCAATGTGTTGTCATATAAAGTGTAGGACTAATGTGTAGATACCCAAAAGGGTAACCTTAGTTAATGATGGGCTAACTAAGGTTACATATATGTAACCATGGTTACATGCTTGTGACTCTTGGGTTATGTAACTCAAAAAGTTATAAAGTGGGGGTTATGGTTCCCACATTATTGCAAGACAGGACTCTTCTTCCTCCCATTGAATCAAGAGCAAAAATACACCATTGTTGTCTTGCAAATAATTGTGGAAAACCATACACCAACCTTTGGTAATTGTCATATTATTATTGTGAAACTATACACATATTGTTTAAGCCTTGTGAGGGATTATTGTGGTGATACAAACTTCAAGAAATCTTGAAGAAAAGGATCAAGGAGTTCACAAGGACATTTGGACAATCATCAAAGGAGGTTCAACAAATTCCACACATGGATTCAGGTTAGCTTCCGCTCATGTAGTTTAATTCCGAATTGTTCAATATGAAGGTTATTGTATTTTAGTCGGAATCATAATTCTAACAGTACTTGCATCCGGCCTATTCACGAAGCAATATAAGATTAATATCCAAAAATAGAGAAAAAATTGAAACTTAAGGTAAACAAAGAAACATAAAATCAGTACTTACTCGTTCATATTTACATTCATAAAATATTCGATAGGGATTATTTGGAGACCAAAAAGTCTGCAATACTACTTTTTTCCCACAATGACAGATCATAGCCTCATTACTTAGTCTCATCGTCAACTTGTTTGGAGAATAAAGATATCGAGTCAGAGACAAAAATATATACTGAAGCTTTTAATGTGACTTAAGATAGATGTAAAAGAAAACACATAAAATGACCTCGTAATTTTTTAGCTCCAATGGTGTTTCCAACTATAGAGACGATGAATATAAAGGGCTAGGGCTTTTTTTAGTCGTTAGGGAAAATTAGAATTGGGTATGGTTTATATAAAGAGGACTTTTTACCGTTAATTTTCTAACTCAACAACGTTAGGAAAAAGGAAATTAGGTATCACATGCTTACTAGTAAATACACAACACGCCGTATTTTAGGATGGACAGAGGTGTTTAAAAATTACACTTTGGGCGAGTTTAAGTATCTATCTGGTCACCATGTAAGTTTATATGTTTATTTTACAAAAGTTGTCAAGTTTAAGGTCCTATCTAAGATTTTGGCCTTTCAGTTATCAATTATCAATAATCATTTCAATTATCATTTATTAGTTATCATTTCAATTTCAGTTTCAACAGTTATCATTTGAATTATCAATTATCAGTTCTCAGTAATCAGCTAAGTATTAGTTTCAACATTTATAGTTCTTTCTTTTAGTTGCTTTACATATCAGTGCAGTTCAAGTATACTGATGTCCCTTTTTCCCGGGGCCTGTACCTCAAGATGTAGGTAATGATTTGCAGGTTGATGATTCAGAGCGTTAGGACTCTTGTACCAGCTATTTGGTTATCCCAGTTCTGTCGGGAATTATGATTATCTTATAGTCTTCAGTATTTTTAGACAGTCACTGTCTTCAGTACTTTATTAGAGGCTTCATAGACTAGTAACAGTTAGACAGAGTCATAAGCTTTTCATGTTAAGCTTGGTTATAGATATATTTCAGACTTGTATTAGTGTTTCCAAACTTTGATTTATATAATAAAATCTTTCAGTATATCAACATGTGTTAGTTTATCTTTTGCGTTTTGTATGTGATAATATCACATGTTGATTCACTTAGCCAGTTGGTTCGCTCGGCCACATGTAGTTAGGCACCAGGTGTAGTGTTACGTTCAGGCCAAAGTTTGGGGTGTGACAAGGCACTCTCATTACCACATCCTACATTGAATTTGATTTGCGGGGATGGTGTCCAATGGTATCACAACTTTGAGCCGTATGGGAGATATGTATCTGAAATGGAGATCAATGTGACCGCTTTGGATAGGAACATCCATGAGGTGCTAGCAAGGTTGAAGAGTTTGAAGATGGATAAATTGCTTGAGTGTCTTGGACATGAAAACATGAGCATGGTGAAGGTGTTATATGTAAATTGGAACGAGCACAGGTTCATGTCATGGGTCAGAGGAAAAGAGGTTCCAATGGACAATGACTCATTTGGCAAGTTTTTAGGGGTTGACTGTACCATCCCCCACCCCCTCCCCAGAATATTTTGCCAAAGTTTTTGAAGAGCCAAGCTACACTACTATTCGTCACACTTTGTGATGTAGATTCAAATGCCAACTGAACATTGACCAAGGGTGATACCCACAATGAGCTAATCTGGGTTGATTTTGTTAGGGATATAGTAGATATGTCCTAGATCCAATATCATATTTGATAACTTGAACATATTTTTGTAAATGTCATTTGATATAAAATATATGGCATTTGATATTCTTTTATCATTATTATCAATTGTTTGATTATTTTGATAAGGTCCTTGATTAAATTTTGAGATTTGTCATCGTGATAGAGATCATGATAATGAGAGCAAAGTCTTTTACAATTTAATCTAAATTTGTTCTTGATCGTAGGATTATTAATTTGGACATTAGTAATCCGGTTAGATCAATATTTATGTGATCGTCTTTATCAGATAAAGATTAGTTGATCTCATTAACTGAATCACATAGATAGATGATGCATATAGAGATATGATCATTGAACCGACTCATTGGATAATTCCTAATGGTTAGAATTACCATAAACTGTCAATAGGATATCTTCTTGAAGAATGTGATGTAACTGTTTCCTTTGACTTGAGATCGTCATAGTAATTGACAAGTTTATTGTGCTTTGATACTAGACACCTATCGCCCTAGGGCGATAGTTGAAAGGATATTGGGTACGATTAAATACTTGTAGAATTAGTGATTGATCAAGACGGAATCTGTCAACTCTTGGTAATGAGTTTAAGCTCCATGTTGTCATGAATTATAAACGACCAAACTAAGACCTTGGCCAGGGCAATTGAATGAAAGAAGAAATGAGTTTCTTAGGTCATTCAATGGTCGATTATATTTGACGTGAACACATAGTTGATCGCCTATTAGGATTTGACAGTTGAACCATATCCTAGGGTGATCCAGAGCTATAAGGACAGAAGGAATTACTACATTATTCTTCTACTGGTTCTTGAGAGTAAATTGTATACTTCATGCTATCCGGTCGTTAAGGAGTGTTGCTAGACGCCACCCTTGATTAGTGTATTGATATGATCAATTTACTACCGGTTTAGTATTGAATCTATGGGGTCGCACACTAACGAGTGTTCTGATCTTTGCTAAAGGATTAATTAACTTATTATTTGATTTAAATTAAAGAATTTAGTTAGTCAAATATATTTAGTTATTAGTCCAAATGAACTATTATTATATTCTTTGCTAGCACAAAGATTATAATTAATATTGTGAATAAATTGAAGTTTCTATTTGGAATAGAAATTAAATAATATCTCTTGGTTGATATATATGTGATATATATAATTAATATTATTTTATATAATAGATGTATATAAAATATAATATTAATAAAGACTTGTTAATAAATCTAATTTTGAATTGGATTATTAATTGAAGTTTTATCCTATTTGGAATGGGATTAATATTTTCAATAGAAAAATATTATATTAATAAAAAATAAAAAAATAAAAAACAAATTAGAATCCAATTTGGAATTTGACTCAAAAAAGTCCAAAACAAAAGAAAGGAATTTTCGGTTCCTTCTACAAAGAAGGAAAGTTCGAAAATTTTCAAACAAAAAATTTTCATAAGTTTATTTTTGGAATAAACTTTTACCCTAGGAAAATTATTACCTCAACCAAATAGGAAAAGGGTTTGTAGGTGATACTATATAAAGGGTGATGGAGAAAATTTGTATGGTTCTTTTTTTTTTATTTTGTTTTATTATTCTTGAGAAGAAAACCTACTTTGTGAAAGTGAGAGTTCAATACAAATCCAAGAGAGAAAATTACAATTACAAGAAAACTGTTTCTTGTTCTTCTAATTTGAGTTGAGATTTTTGAGAAAAATTTCAACACAATATTATTCGTTCAATTTGTTCGCGGGTTTCATTGATCAACAAGTTGATAGCATGGATCGGTCTCGGTGTGGATACACATAGAGTCTTTGCACTATCGAAGAATTTTGAAACGAGACTTTCTTCACCATGTACATCTTAGGTCCTATCTTTGACACGTAAATAAATTTTAAACATAAAAAATCTACCTAGAATTGTTATTATCTTCCGCTGCGTGTTATGAACACCCATAAGCAATCCTTCAGTGGTATCAGAGCCGTGGTTTATTGTGTCTAAAATTTATTTACGGAATATTTTAATATTATATTTGAGGCGTTCAAACCATAATAGATGTGCCTTGTGCAATAGTCAAATCGTTTGGATGTTGATATTATTTTATTGTGAATAAAATATGCATTCATATTATTATTAAGATAGTTCATAACTTGAATTTGAAATTTTGTATTAGATACAATGGGAATCTATAATAGGTTACATGATTCTATTATTAATTTAATTATTATTAGTTCATGAGATGTTAATTAATAATAATATTCTAGCATGAATTCTTTTTATGTGATATATAAGATAAATATGTTAGAGGATGTTGAATTTGATTTTATGCCATGTGCTTGCTCATTACATAATTTTGAATTATTTATTACATGTGATGTAAATTAATTTAGGACTAAGCACGTAGACAACTTGAACTAAATTCACATGCTATAAAAGATTCGATCTTCGTGTTATTAAAAATTATTTTTGTAACAATTCCCTCTTACTAAAATTTGAGTTCTTAAATAATAAAATATAAGATATTTTATTATAGAGCTATCCATCAAGGTAATTAATTTTACTTATTTCTTGTTTATAAGGAGCGGCCTGACTACCAGGAGGCTTATAGTTCGAGAATATGTTAAAATTATTTATTGCATTAGATGTATGGATTGAAAGAATTATTCAATTTTACACTAAACGCCTGGACTACCCGGGGGAGTATAAAATTTAATAAGTTCTTTGCTATCATGATGGTTGAACTCAACTATGCCAATAGGATCGACCTGAATGTCAGGGGACTATTTGACATAGAGCTATTTAAGGAAATTGTATGGAGATACAATTGGTAAGAGTACCTACCTTTAAAATATATGTGAGAAACGACTTGATTTCCAAGGGGCTCATACATATTGTTAAAGGATTCCTTTACTCCATTAAAAGAAATAAAGATTTCGTAAACTATAATGAGGGTAAATAGTTTAAAACAATTAGTAAAAATATCATTCAGATAAAAATCCATGTCTTTATGATATATGCAAATATGTTCTTATATTACTGCTTTTCTTTTCTATATTTTAGATTTCTCAATATGTCTGTTATATCACTGTGTGAAATACTTGAGACCAACAAATTGGTAGGACCAAAACTTTGATGACTGGTATAGAAATTTGAGAATTGTTCTCATGCATGAAAAGATTATGGATGTGATCGATAAGCCTGCAAAGATAATCCCTCCAGAGAATGATGTTCAAGCCAACAAGGTTTATCATAAATAATTGGAAGAAAAACTGCAAGGAGTATCTTGCAACTCTAAAGGACAAGAAACAAGGTGAGACATTAATGAAAAATGTATTCAAAGGTTTCTTCAGCTACTACTAATTCTTCACTGTGGGTATTAGATACTGGCAGTGGTTATAACATCTGCAATATGTTTCAAGGGTTAAAGATAAGTAGGAGCCTAAACAAAGGAGAAATTAATCTACAAGTTGGAAATGGTGCAAAAGTTGCGACCGTAGCCGTAGGATCAATTTCTTTAATAATGCCTACAGGCAAAGTACTTATGTTGGATGATTTTTATTATGTTCCTAAATTTGTTTCGAACATAATTTCAGCTTCTATGTTAGACAAACGTGGTTTTCGCATTAATATAGGCAATGGTATTTGCTCTATTTATTATAGTGATAATTTATATGTGAATGGCTATCTCCAACATGATGTCTATGTCTTACCCAGTGTGAATGCTAATTCGATTATGCATGTTTCAAGTCTTAAGAGGAAAAGAGATGATCATGTAAATCAAACATACCTTTGGCATTGTAGGCTTGGTATATTGGAGAGAAAAGAATCAACAAGTTGTACAAGGAAGGGTACCTTAACGAGTATGATTTTGAATCATATCCAACTTGTGAATCTTGTCTCAAAGGAAAAATGACTAAATCTCCATTTACTGGAAGTGGAGAAAGAGCTTCTGAATTATTGGGACTAATTCATACAGATGTTTGTGGGCCCATGAAAATTCAAGCTAGAGGTGGATATTCTTACTTCATCACCTTCACTGATGATATGTCAAGATATGGATTTGTATATCTTATGAAACACAAGTCTGAATCTTTTGAAATGTTCAAAAGATTCCGTAGTGAAGATGAGAAGCAGACCGGTAAAAGTATCAAAGTACTAATGTCTGATCGAGGTGAAGAATATCTTAGTGAAGATTTTATGAGATATCTCAAAGAGAATGGGATTCTATCACAGTGGACACCTCCAGGAACACCACAACACAATGGTGTGTCTGAAAAGAGAAATAGAACCTTATTAGATATGGTGAGATCTATGATGGGGTTCACCGACCTTCCAATAAATTTATGGGGATATGCTTTGGAAGCAGCAACATACTTTCTTAATAAAGTTCCCACTAAGTCAGTCTCTACAACATCATATGAGATATGGAAAGGATGTAAGCCTAACCTTAAACATATTAAAGTTTGGGGTTGTTCAGCTTATGTTAAGAGACTACAGTCTGATAAACTTGACTCAAGATGTGATAAGTGTAGGTTCATTGGATATCCCAAGGAAACAAGGGGATATTATTTCTATCACCCTTCTGACCATAAAGTGTTTATGGCCAAAGGACCAACCTTTTCGGAAAGGGAATTTCTTTTGGAAGGAAATTATAATGGAGAAATAAAACTTGATGAAGATCAAGAAACTAATGAATCAACACAATATAAAGATCATGAGACCCAAGTTGAAGAACCTTTATTGGATGTTTTGAAGTTGCCAAGGAAATTTCCATCTTCAACGGTTGAAGTTGAAGAACTAAATAAAGTTCAAGAAAAAGTTAATGAACCAGTTCCAAACCAAATTGAGCAACAACGAAATCCAACACAAGGTGAATAGGTTGTACAAGTACCTCTTCGAAGGTCTACACGAGAACGTCATGTACCAACTAGATTAAATTTATTGGTACAAGATGATTTATCAAATGAGGTTGATCATAATGATGATGACCCTAAGACCTATGAAGAGGCTATACAAAGTTCTGAATATGAGAAGTGGCAAAAGGCCATGGAATCCGAAATGGAATCCATGAAGGAAAATAAAGTATGGACTTTAGTTGAACCTTCAAAGGATATAAAACCTATAGGTTGTAAATAGGTTTTTAAGAAAAAGATTGGAGCAGACGGAAAGGTGGAGACCTACAAAGCACGTCTTGTTGCCAAGGGATATCGTCAGAAAGAAGGAGTCGACTATGACGAGACTTTCTCTCCCGTGGCAATGCTCAAATCTATTCGGATTTTGCTTGCTATAGCAGCATACTATGATTATGAAATATGGCAAATGGATGTGAAAACAGCTTTTCTTAATGGTGAGCTAGAAGAGGATGTGTACATGACACAACCTGAAGGTTTCACATCTTCGTCTGATCATAATAAAATTTGTAAGCTACAAAGATCTATTTATGGATTAAAGCAAGCTTCTCGAAGTTTGAATATTCGATTTAACAAAACAATTGAAAATTTCAATTTTGTTAGATGCGAAGAAGAACCTTGTGTGTACAAAAAGGTTAGTGGGAGCACAATTATATTTTTAGTGTTGTATGTTGATGATATATTGCTCATAAGGAATGATGTACCGGCATTGAAAAATTTCCAAGATTTGGCTATCTGAACAGTTTTCCATGAAAGACTTGGGAGAAGCAGCTTATATATTAGGAATAAAGATCTATAGAGATAGATCTAGGAAGCTGCTTGGACTTTCCCAGTCTTTGTACATTGATACTATCATAAGGAGGTATAACATGGATAATTCCAAAAGAGGCTATCTACCGATAGGCACTGTAATTTCTCTCAGTAGGGAGGATTGTCCTAAAACACCTGAAGAGAGAGAACGCATGAGCAGGATCCCATACGCTAGTGCAGTGGAAGCTATCATGTATACCATGACATGTACACATTCTGATGTGGCTTATGCACTTGGAGTGACTAGCCGATATCAGAAAAATCCTGGTGATGAACATTGAAAGGTGGTGAAGACCATTCTTAAGTACTTAAGAAGGACTAAAGACCAATTCATCATCTATGGGGATTCTGAGTTGAAACTTGAAGGTTATACTGATGCAAGTTTCTCTTCAGATAGGGATGATAGCAAATATATTTCTGGTTATGTATTCACCTTAAATGGTGGTGCAGTGAGTTGGAAAAGTTCTAAACAAGCTACAGTAGCTGATTCAGTGACTGAAGCAGAATATATAGTAGCTAGTGAAGCTGCTAAGGAAGCTGTATGGATGGAAAGTTCTTAACTGAACTTGGTGTGGTTCCTTCAATAGAAGATGCGGTTCCATTGTTGTGTGACAATACTGGAGCCATTGCTCAAGCAGAAGAACCAAGATCACACCAAAAGTCCAAACACGTTATGCGAAGGTATCACTTGACAAGAGAAATCATTGAACGTGGAGATGTCGAGATTCAAGGTTGATGGAAAGGAAAATGCTGCAGACCCATTCACTAAAGCGCTTGGCAAAAAGGAGTTTGACAAGCTCAAGTGGAAATTGGGAATGAAGTACAAGAGCGATTGGCTCTAGTGCAAGTGGGATATTGTTAGGGATATAGTAGATATGCCATAGATCCAATATCCTATTTAATAACTTGAACATATTTTTGTGAATGTCATTTGATATAAAATATATGGCATTTGATATTCTTTTATCATTATTATCAATTGTTTGATTATTTTGATAAGGTCCTTGATTAAATTTTGAGATTTGTCATCGTGATAGAGATCATGATAATGAGAGCAAAGTCTTTTTACAATTTAATCTAAATTTGTTCTTGATCGTAGGATTATTAATTTGGACATTAGTAATCCGGTTAGATCAATATTTATGTGATCCTCTTTATCGGATAAAGATTAGTTGATCTCATTAACTAAATCACATAGATAGATGATGCATATAGAGATATGATCATTGAACCGACTCATTGGATAATTCCTAATGGTTAGAATTACCATAAACTGTCAATAGGATATTTTCTTGAAGAATGTGATGTAACTGTTTCCTTTGACTTGAGATCGTCATAGTAATTGACAAGTTATTTATTGTGCTTTGATACTAGACACCTATGGCCCTAGGGCGATAGTTGAAAGGATATTGGGTACGATTAAATACTTGTAGAATTAGTGATTGATCAAGACGGAATCTGTCAACTCTTGCTAATGAGTTTAAGCTTCATGTTGTCATGAATTATAAACGACCAAACTAAGACCTTTGCCAGGGCAATTGAATGAAAGAAGAAATGAGTTTCTTAGGTCATTCAATGGTCGATTATATTTGACGTGAACACATAGTTGATCGCCTATTAGGATTTGACAGTTGAACCATATCCTAGGGTGCTCCAGAGCTATAAGGACAGAAGGAATTACTACATTATTCTTCTACTGGTTCTTGAGAGTAAATTGTATACTTCATGCTATCCGGTCGTTAAGGAGTGTTGCTAGATGCCACCCTTGATTAGTATATTGATATGATCAATTTACTACCGGTTTAGTATTGAACCTATGAGGTCGCACACTAACGAGTGTTCTGATCTTTGCTAAAGGATTAATTAACTTATTATTTGATTTAAATTAAAGAATTCAATTAGTCAAATATATTTAGTTATTAGTCCAAATAAAATATTATTATATTCTTTGCTAGCACAAAGATTATAATTAATATTGTGAATAAATTAAAGTTTCTATTTGGAATAGAAATTAAATAATATCTCTTGGTTGATATATATGTGATATATATAATTAATATTATTTTATATAATAGATGTATATAAAATATAATATTAATAAAGACTTGTTAATAAATCTAATTTTGAATTGGATTATTAATTGAAGTTTTATCCTATTTGGAATGGGATTAATATTTTCAATAGGAAAATATTATATTAATAAAAAAATAAAAAAATAAAAAACAAATTAGAATCCAATTTGGAATTTGACTAAAAAAAGTCCAAAACAAAAGAAAGGAATTTTCGGTTCCTTCTACAAAGAAGGAATGTTCGTAAATTTTCATACAAAAAATTTTCATAAGTTTATTTTTGGAATAAACTTTTACCCTAGGAAAATTATTACCTCAACCAAATAGGAAAAAGGTTTGTAGGTGATACTATATAAAGGGTGATGGAAAAAATTTGTATGGTTCTTTTTTTTGAACGGGAGAAATCCCGATGGCTGAGAGGGTCATACCCTTCCGAGCTGTGGAGCGTACCAACTTCACTTTGATTAACAACGAGTTGTATGTTTCGCTGCTGTCTAATGAGGCGCAGCATCGGTCTGGACTCTGGACGGCCTGTCCAAGGGACTGGAACCCAAGGCTCTTCTTAGTCTAACATGATTGTTGTAACCTCGGCGGGTTGCTCATTGAATTTTGATGGAATTCAGTGACAGTCCACTCCTTAGGTCCAAGTTTATTTTATTATTCTTTGAGAAGAAAACCTACTTTGTGAAAGTGAGAGTTCAATACAAATCCAAGAGAGAAAATTACAATTACAAGAAAAATGTTTCTTGTTCTTCTAATTTGAGTTGAGATTTTTGAGAAAAATTTCAACACAATATTATTCGTTCAATTTGTTCGCGGCTTTCATTGATCAACAAGTTGATAGCAAGGATCGGTCTCAGTGTGGATAGCCAACTTTGTTGAATTGTGAAAAGTGTATGTAAATTGTCAAATATTGTAGGCTTTAGAGAGTGAAACTTTTGGCTATAAAAGGAGAGCTTCAAGTCTCATTTCTATATACCAACAAAGAGAGAAAGAAAGAGTGAGGTTTCACAGGTAAGGTATAAGAAAATAGTCTGTGGGAAAAATAGAGAGTGAGCGATATTGTAGTAACGTGGGAATATCAAAAGAGGGTTATTTCTTTTGAGTGTTGTAGTGGTTTTTGGAGTATTTTACTCGGAACTACAAAGTGAAAAATCCTTACTATAGTGATATCAGTTGCTTTTCTCGGGGCCATGGTTTTTTCCCTTATTTAGAAGGGTTTTCCACCTGAAAATCTTGGTGTGATTTACTCTTTTATTCTTTTTAATTATCGTATCTCGGTGTTACATTATTATTCCGTTTTTATTATTGTGAATATTATTTCTGTGGGTGGTTTATTCCCAACACTTAGTCCCCCCAAACACACACCATGAAACACTTCCTAAGAAAAAAATCAGATGAATTCTCTCTATTTACAGCGGCACATTGTTTCTCCACAATTATGGCCACTGTCCTCCTTCCCCACCTTCTTTCCTTAATCTTTTTCCTCCTTTTTCTATCACATCCACCTTCTTGTTTTTCCATTGGAGATGATGAAGCCCTGGTTGAATTTAAAGAATTGTTAACAAATACCTCAGCTCTTGATTCCTCATGGAAAAAAGGAACAAATCCTTGTGACAATAACAAGAAATGGGTTGGTGTTCAATGTGAAAAAGATGTTGTCCAAGGCCTAATTCTTGGTGGATTTGGCCTCTCAGGGGATATTGATGTTGATTCATTGGTTAGGCTTAAAGGCCTAAGAGTGCTCAATCTTGCAAACAACTCTTTTTCAGGGTTCATTCCTGAATTTTTTATGCTTGGTGCCCTTAAGTCTCTATTCATTGATGGGAATCAGTTTACAGGGGAAATACCTGTAAATTTCTTCTCCAAAATGTCATCTCTCAGGAAAGTCTGGCTTTCGCGAAACAAGTTTTCAGGGAAAATTCCTGATTCTTTAGCTAGTTTGAAATATCTTTTAGAACTTCGCCTGGACAATAATGAACTTTCAGGGACAATTCCATCTTTATCACAGGGAACTCTGATATTTATCAACCTGTCAAATAATAAATTACAAGGCGAAATACCACAAGGTTTGTCAAGATTTGGTTCAGACCCTTTTCAAGGAAATCCAGAGCTATGTGGACAACAATTAGGGAGAGAATGCAAGGCTGCAGCCCAAGGGGAAAAATCTGAAGGTTCCAGCACAAAATGGATAATTATAGGCTTAGTGGTTGTTTTATTATTGGTGGCTATATTTTTTAAGACAAAGCGCAGGGAAGATCATTTCGAAAAGCTTGAAAAAGAGAATCTTGATGAATCTGTGAGCGTGAATATTCCAAGCTCAAATAAGAGAAGCATGAGCTTGCGCAACTCCATGCGCTCATCAAGGAGAGGACGCTCGCGAAGTGGCAGCGATATGGGTGATCTTGTGGTGGTAAATGAAGAAAGAGGTATATTTGGGTTGCCTGATTTAATGAAGGCATCAGCTGAAGTCCTCGGGAATGGAGGATTAGGATCAGCTTATAAGGCAGTACTGGGAAATGGTTTGTCACTCGTTGTGAAGAGGCTGAGGAAGATAAATAAATTGAATAAGGAAACCTTTGATACAGAAATCAGAAAGCTTGCCAAATTAAGGCACAGGAACTTATTGCAACCATTGGCATACCATTACAGAAAAGAGGAGAAGCTGGTGGTGTCTGAGTACATTCCAAAAGGCAGCCTGTTGTATCTGTTACATGGTATGGACTTCTTTGGCTCTGTATCTTCTTGATGCTAGCTTCTTATCTTCTTTTTATGTGCATAGGAAGAGATTATCTCATGATGGAGATATCATTTATCTTTATCAAATTAGTCTGCTATTTTTTGAAGTTCCTTTGGAACGATTCCTTTTGAAGTCTCGCCATTCACATAGTTCATAAAAATGTTCTTAGATAGCGCGAAACATTTGCATTCTTGTCATTGATCTTCCCCTCCCCCAGAAAAGAAAATGATAGAAAGATTGCAACTTTAGATGTTTGAATAATTGCAACAGCTTGTGAAGTTCCAGAATTTTGTTAAATTGGACTCTTGGGTTGCCTCAAAGTAATTTCACATCATATATTTAACGTGTCCGTTTCGGAGCTGCATCTATAATATGTACTCTTTTTGCGTTTATTTATCTTTATAGATCTTATCCGGAATTTTTAGGTGATCGCGGCATAGCACATGCTCAGTTAAATTGGCCAACTCGCCTGAAAATCATCCATGGAGTTGCCAATGGAATGAAATTTCTTCATTCTGAGTTTGCATCATATGATGTACCTCATGGGAACCTGAAATCTAGCAACATTCTTCTTACTACAAATAATGAACCACTTCTCACAGATTATGCTTTTTACCCACTAATCAACAATTCACAAGCTGTCCAATCCCTTTTTGCTTATAAATCACCTGAAGCCATACTAAACCAACAAATCTCTCCAAAAAGTGATGTCTATTGTCTAGGAATCATAATTCTTGAAATCCTTACTGGGAAATTCCCGTCACAGTATCTCAGCAACCAAAAGTGTGGAACCGATGTTGTGCAATGGGTGCAGTCAGCAGTCGAAGCGAAGAGAGTATCAGAACTGATTGATCCACAGATAGCAACAGCAAAAGATTCTCTTGAAAAGATGGAGACGCTCCTTTATATAGGAGCTGCTTGCACTGAAAGCGACCATGATAAGAGAATCGACATGAAGGAAGCGATAAGGAGGATAGAAGAGATAGAAAGTTAATTTGATCGATTCAACTTCTGAAAGGTGATTGGTTAGCCGCGAGGCTCAATTTCTACGGCTAATCATCAACGCATGAGCTCTACAAAGAATTAGTTAGCAAAGTGCTTGTTTATAACTCTCCATGACTACACTGTAGTGCATCAAGGAAGCCCCTGATGCGGAAAGGATTTGTTGTAATAGGAGAGTGAAGGAGCTTAATTTCATTATGTGTTTTATATGTTACATGGATGCTTCATTTGTTTTGGAATATCTGTTTCAAACTGGTGTGACATGGTTGTGTAATTTTCAACATGCCTACATCTTCGTAATGCTGAAAATAACTCTATGAAAAATTACACACACATATCGGATACTAATCAATCTTGAGACCATATAATATAAAGCAATTTCAATTTTTCTCTGTATAGTTTCTGTATTAAAATTACCGATGCAGACATTCTCTATGTACAGCCTTACACTTACACATAATCTATCTCTTTGAATTGAATAAAACACGGATGGAAGACCAGTTAAAATCAAAGAAGTAAAGACTACATTAAGAGAAGAAGTAAAGACTACCATCGCTGTAGAGCATCAAAGAAGCCCACCTATTATTAGATCTGTTAAAATATTAAAAAATACAACCTATATTTTCTCTCATCTTGAAAACAATAAGCTTACAACCTGGCAAAAGCAGAAGCCATGGAAAAAATCCTGTCCCATTAGAACAGGACCCTGAATTAAAGTTTAGTTTTGTCGTAGGATGGTGCCTGTCAACTCTTCCATATCATGCAGTGAAAACACATTGACCTCTACTAAAATCTTATAAGAATTTGAATTGTGTACAGCCAAAAGGAAGATAATTGAATCTGCAAAAGTAATAAATATTGATGAGAAGTTTTGATGCATAATGACTGATTACATGCAACATATCTTGTTTATTTGTACCTCATGTTTCCAAGAACTGGCTATGGCCTATGGAAGAGATCAATCATATCTCTAGCACAATAACTGCACAGCAAGAATGAACAAAGTTAACATCCTCAAAAAGATATTGGCCACAAACTAGAAGATTTCAATTATTTAGGTATTCATCCTGAGTTAAGTTTCTCCGATATGACAATTTAGGTGTTGCACCCATTCGACACGACACTAGTATGGGTGTGGGTATGAGATCCGTACCTGATTTGGTCAAATAATTTTGGGTACTCTGACCATGATGGATGGAAAAATTCGAGACGAAACACTATTCAATTCCCGAAATCAGAACCAAAACTAGGGTAAATTTGAAGAAAATAGCATACCTTATCTAGAAAATCAATCATTTACTTATCTATAACTTAAGAATAAAAAAAAATCTACAGTTTACAAGCTATACATAAGTATTCCACAAAATTTCTCATAATATAGAGATATTTTTATTTTCTTATATTTTCAATTATTTTTAGCCGGATCCCCGCACCCACACCCGTATTTGTATCCTCGAATCTTAGAATTTATATCTCGAAGGATCCGATCTCTAGATCAGCACCCATGTCCGAGCAACTTAGATCCTGAGAGCTTCTTGCAAGTGCTTGTCATGTTAATGTAAATAGTAGATGGAGAGTCATCTAGGTTAATCATTAAACTTACAGTCAGAATCAGAGTTGTCCCATTTATTTTTATGCTTCACAGTCTCAAATGCTTCATCTTCACCATCAGTCTCACCTATATTTTCATTGTCCAAGTATTTCTTTTTCATGGCAGCCCTTGGACTAGATGCTTGCGTGAATATCTTTTTGTGAATTATGGCCCTCAGAATCTGCAGATAGCATTATTTCTCATGTTTAAAATAAATCACTAAGTTTAGTTTGTGAAAATAAAATCTGCATAAGAACAGAAGATCAATAAAGCTTTTATATAAATAGATGGGGTCTCCCTAAAAATATGTTGATGAAAAGATCAACATTTCACAACCAAAATTTAAAGCAACTATAACTACAGTTAGATATTGATTATGTCTATCGTTCTCTAATTGAACTTTGAGATCCAGGACGGTTCCTTGATAAAACATGCTTGACCCAGCCAAAACATACTCCCTCTCATTTTCTATAACACACTTTCCATTTTAATCTTTTACGAAAAAAATGACACCTTTCTATATTTAAAAACTTTTTAAATATAAACTTTCCACTTTACTACTAGTGACATACTCTTATAACCACATAAATGTAATGACATGTTTAGACGTACAAGTTTTAAGGATAAAGTAGGCATATTGCATAAGTAGTTCTAGCTTAAGCGATATCCCAATTAGATACAACCGTATGAAATGAAATGGAGGGAATATAACATATATTTTGTAAGGTTTTATTAAAATTTGATAGAGTTTACAAACCTTCTCTAATCTTAATTTCTCAAACTTTGACTGAGAAATGGGATCTCTCAAAAGAGGGGGAGAAGGAACTGTGAATCGGCCTCTGCAGGCAAATGCCTTCTCAAGGAGATAAGACAATGTCTTTTTACTTATGCCACTGTTTGTGTTTTCCAATTGAACTTCTTGCCTTTTTCCACATACAATACTGTTACTCTGCTTCAGATGATTCTCTTTACCATCTTCCAATCTTTGTAGACTGTCAAAGAATTTCTCAAGATCCTTCGTCGAACCCTTAGCCGGATCAGGAGAAGTACTATCACAGAATAGTAGTTTTAGTTCTTTTTGAAGTTGTCCAACTTCTTCTGGTGTAAGCCCTTCTAGATGATCAGGGCCGGAAGGCTGACGATTCAAGTTCCCAACATCTTTATTCAAACTGTTATTTCCAAATGTCCCAATAGCAAGAAGTTCAACAGGCCAGTCATTGAACTCTTCTCTACAGGGTTGATGCAACATATAATCTATTGTAAGGACAAAACACTTATTAGAAACACACGAAGGACCAGAACTAATGAAGAAATCATAAATGCTTACTTGTAACTGTCACTGATTTTTGTTTGTTGGTTCCTTGCTTTCCATTCTTCTTTCTTTGGAACCAATTAAAGATCTGCATTCAGCATAAATGCTAAATTTTTGAGGTAAAGAATACACACCTTTTTCGTTGCTATGCAAGTGTTAAATTTGTCCAACTTAATTACCTTCATTCTTGGAGAAGTGCAGACTATGGCAGGTTGGTAGTCTCTATCAATGTGATTAGCGCGGGCTTATAGGAATGTTTTATTGAACACAAATCCCGTTGGACAAAGGAAGCTGAGCTTCTTGACTTTTATATAGAGATGGGATAGCACGAATTTCCAGAGTCATTGCCAAGCTGGAAGCAATGGTTCAATTTCCTACACGGCTGTACCTGCCGGCTTTTTTAGTGTCTTTTTTACATGGCATTTTGTTCAACTTATGAAGGTTTTTCTTAGTATAACATGCAAATCGAAACTCTACCTACATAAGAGATGCACCACTTATTAATGAACAACTAGTATTGGGATTTTTTTTAAAGATAACTAGGTTGAAGTATAGGTGTCAAATGGGATGGGTCAACCAATTTACGGCCTGTCATGACCCAATTTAGGATCGTGATCAGTACCAAGAAACATGTGCTCTCAAGAAAGCCTTATCGGTAAAATAAATAGACAGAGTTTTTCCTGTTTTTGAACTATCCATAAAACTTCCTATCTCAAAATCAACATTCAACCATCCTTATATCAAACCAGACAATCAACAATCAACCATCCTTATATCAAACCAGACAATCAACAATTTATTAATTAACCAAAAAAAGTCATCATCATTACTAATAAATCCGTTGACAACCGGAAATATCAATGTATCTCCAATTTCGATAAGAAAGTGATATACTCATCGTAAATATATAATAAGAAAAGAATACTTATGATACTAAAAGAATAACTATGGAGCGAGTCTAAGAGTTTCAAAAAAGTCCATAACAATAAATAAAATATCTGCCCACGCGAACAAGTGCGAGGCTCACTAAGAAATATCAACACGTGCGCTCTAATTAATGAAATCCTCGCCTGTATCAACTGTTGTTTCTGGAAAAAATACAGCAAAGAGTGAGTCGCTAGCTCAGTGAGTAATAACCCTTAACCACAACAATTTTTTGGACACGTAAGAAAACATGCTAGTATATTAAATAGAAAATATCATAAAAATGCGTTTTCAAAAATAATAAATATTTTTATGTCTCATCATATTTTTGTTGCAGTATATATTACAATTGATAATTCAGTAATAAGCTTTGTAACCACTATATAATATCAATATTCATATTTGGAAGGGTTTAGTGAATGAATCATATAGTAGGTATAAGTGTGGATTTCTTCGCAAGAAGTCAAATATAATGGTAGTCCTTACTCGAGGGAAATCAGTAACGGTATACTAGTTTTACCTTCCTACTAGTGACGGCTGTAACGGTAATCGGTAATTACAAGATACACCATGTCTACGAACCACCATTAGCTAAGGGATCCTTCAAACTCTACACCCATTTATACTTGTCTCTGTAATCCATATATACTCGTAGAAAAATATTTTAAAATAATGTAGGGAATGTCGGTTCTTATTAAATCATAAAATTTTGTTTCGATAACGATAAATCTTCTTTCAAGTAACGGTAAAACATATTCAGTAACTATGAGAATACTCAGAATAACTGTAATTATCTCAAATAAAAAGTGTTATTATGAGCACACATATATGAATGATTATTATTAAGTCCTTATGCATCTTTTTATCTATTAATTCTTGGGAATATGCCTATTTATAATATTCAGATACTTGATTTGACTAAAATTGTTGTACAAAAGGCAAAGCCGTGCAGTTGACATATAATTATGGAAGAGGACACGATGAAAGGATATTTGATTATAAGTGAGCTATCAAGTTCTTTTTGCACTTTGATAAGGATTCATCCCTCCGGAGTTAGGTGATTATCTATGTTACTTTGGGCCCTATGAGCGCGCTCGATACAAGAATTATGTATCGGGTAGATTGTTAAAAACTAAGCATCTACCCTACTATATAGAGAACCAGATTCTTTATGAGTTTTCACTGATAACACTAATGAACCAAACTGTATAGCGATTTGGTCCTATATCAGTTCCCACAGTGCTATCTACTGAACCAACATGTAAAATGAGACATAGGATAAGTTCCTACTGTATAGAGACTCCCACTGTAAATAACAGACTATAAAACCAACCAGTATAGGAAATCAGGTTCTCTAATTTTTTCCACAGTAGCTTAGCAGTAAGTAAAGAACATAGAGGATTTTTACATGGAAAAATCCCAACTCAAAGGGACAAAAACCACGACCTACACTTGTAGGCTTTCAACTTCATTAACTTGCAAACACCTATTACAAGCGACTCTGTAATAGAATCCATTAGAAAGGATTCAACTCAACTAACTTGATGTACTCTCACCACAAGACACTTTGTGACTCTCTAGTTACAAAGACTTTGTCTAACTTGAGATACTCTCACTATAAGCCATTTTATAATAACTCTATTACAAAGATTTCAATCACTCTAACTTGTAATAACACTATTACATGACACTTTATAACTCTCTAGTTACAAAGAGTTTAACTTATGACTAAACTTAGTCACAATATAAACTGGAGAGTTTACCGATTTTGGGTTTGCTAAAAATAGATTCTAAAAAGAAAGATATTAGTTACAATGAAGAACAAATAACAACGACTTAATAAACCTAAGGAATTAAGATTTCTACAACCTTGGACCCGGTCCTTGAGGTTGCAGCAACTTTGTTCTTGAGAGAGGTTGTGGCAAACACTTGAAGAGGATTTCCGTTTCTGATTATGAAAGTCTTGAGAGGGAATGTCTTGTGCTTTGCACCAGGTTTATACTACAAAAGACATCACTTTAGTGATGTCAAATCTTGTTTAATACACGCCTCTTCTCACTAGGAAGTGACTACTGCACTATCTATTGAATAGTTACGTGCACAGTTGCGAGCAGTCAATTTCTGCAGTTGCTTTCAAGCTGTACACTTGACTTATACCTTTGTCAAGGGAACACCAAGGATCAAGTCCCTAATCTGCTTCATTTCAATCTAAAGTCACACTGCCTAAGTTTTTGAGTCTATTAACTTGAATGATTGTACCAGGCATGCTTTAGGTCCTTTATCTGGTTCTCTCATGAAGTAAGTTGTTTTACTTTATTTGATTGTATTTGTACGTGTGTAGCATCACTTATAATGATGTAAGCAAAGTAGGTAAAAAGCCTTCCATAAAAAATTTACCGCTGCACTGTTCCTGTGTAGTAGCGTGTGCAAAAAGCAACTTTCCTGCAGGAAAGTTGACTTCATACGGTCTCCTCGAGAACTGGTAGGGACCTGTTTCCTCAGTTGTTCCTTCCAATATGAAGAGTTGAGTTATATCCCATGGTGGATCCCAACCTGAAACTTTGTGATCTCGAGGTCTTGTAAATGTGTAATTGGTTCCTTATCTAGTTCTGGATGGTAAGTTTGTGAGATAATCAAAACATAATGTAAAGTATATATGCCCAAGGTACTTGTAACCTATCAATTTCCCCTTTTTGATCACGATAAACTTTGAATTGATATTCCCTATGTTAACCAGATCTCCACATTGTCCCCCATACGAATCGGCCATATTTCCTATGAGAACCGAACCTATGGAGCTGATCACAATTGGTTCCTCGAAACTGTTTGGCAAATTATCAAAACTTAAAGTTCCATAACTTATCAATTTCCCCCTTTTTGATCAATGACACACCCAGAATTATTCCCCTTAAGAATTAGATTCCTTACAAGCGTAAACCCAGAATTACTTCCCCTAAGAATCAGATTCCTTACATGCATTGATCACATCTAGTTCGTACCGAGTTGGTTGAGAATATTTGTCATCATCAAAACAAGGCATAGTGTAACTTAGATCGATTTCCCCCTTTTTGATAATGACAAACCCGAAATTAAAATTTCTCTTGAGAACGAGATTCCTCACATGTTTCCCTGTGGATGAGACCTATAATGAACATATTATCAGCAACGTTCCCCCCTGCAAAGTAGAGCCATCTTTCATGTACAACATAACATATCAATTCGATTCTGTTCCTCCCCCATGTTAACACTTATATAACTTCCCCCTTCTGGCATCATCAAAAAGAATAATAGAAGAAGCACAACTAAAAAGAAGATCAGCTACATTAACCCAGGCCACTTGGGCAACACAACATAAACAATCACAAGAACAACAAGTGAATGTCAATGCACAATATATAGTGATTACCCATAGTAGAGTAATTATAATAAAAGCACAGTAGTTTCAACAATATATACTATGACAATTAAATAATTAAAGTACAACTGTAAAAAAACATCAAATGTAGGAATCAAAAGAAAATAAGAATTCAAGGGAATTCAGAAGGATTGAAAGACATGGACCACTGGGCAGGAGGAAAAGTAAGGGGCTATGGCTGTGATGAGCTTGTCCATTCGTTCATTTATTCTCGTTTGATCAATGATCATTTGCTCTCTCATTTCCTCCACCTGTTCGTCAATATTTCATTCTCACCCTTCAACTTAGCATTCTATTCCGCCAAGGGTCCTTGAGGACCATGTTCTCAACCTATCTGAGTAGGTTAAACCATCAACCAAATCACCAAGAATCTCCCCAAACTTTGTCTTACGAAGAACAAATTCAGTCCCATGCACATATAGAAGTATAGTATCACGTAGAACATAGAACTTTTTACTTTTTTCTTTTCAGAAACATTTGGACTTGGAGGAACAAGAAGGTGATTCTATTTGTGGAACTCAACAATGTGAAGAAGTTCCACCATTTTTCAGCAATATCAGAGTCAACACTCTGCCTTATAGCACTTTTTGAGACTTCAACTTCTTCTCTATCCAAACCTAATGGCTCAACCTTTTTCTTCTATAAGGAACTAGGTTCCTAACTTACACTACCCTTTCTATCCCTGAGCATCCATGTCTCCAAATTCTTTTTTTCAATCTATTTACCTTTATCATCTACTGCATCTTTCTCAGCCAACCCCTTTTTTTAAAATTATTTCTCACAGGTAAAGATTTCATTTCATTCTCTCTTCCACAATCACATCAGCAGGTCACACCACTTCATCATCAATCAACCTACTTTTCATCAATCAATCTTACTAGATTAGCAGCTCGTTTATACACAGAACGCTAGGAGAAAAATATCATCATTAAAATTGACTTCATGAGAATGACTTGAGGGATCAGGTGCCTCATTCAGTCCTTATATTTACCAATTTCTCCATCCTTCAAGTCTTCCACAAATCCATCAACAACTTCAGCCTCACGCTCTAGAATATTAGATCTGCCCTGTTCCCTTTCAGTTAAACTTCCATCAAAATCTACCAAAGAATTCTTGGGGTTCTGATTCCAATGTAGTTAGGTTTTTGGAAAATAATAGAGTTGGATTCACTTCAAGCATATTTGGAAAGAAGGATTATTTTGAGACAAGGTTGATTTTGGCTTTAAAGAAAAGAATCAGTTTTATTTGGGTGTACGATAGAGAAGTGCCTTTTTGGGGCAACAGGTCAGTTCAGAAAAGGTTTAACACTTTTGGACTTCAAAAGCTAGGAGGAGAGGTAGGATAAAGGGATAAAAAAATTCATGACATGACATTTCAACAATTTAATAAGACATATAAGTATTTAAGAGACTACTAACCGGAGTCACAAGAACCAGGTTCCGTGACCGTTTTTTGAAAATTTTGAGCTAAGACTCCTAAAAGTGCAATATCACTGTTAATTATTTTTGGCCAGGCTGTCGTACGTGTATACAAATAACATTATAGATTTGAGTTAGATGTCGCCGAAAATATTTCTTAGTATTGTATCTTTCCTTCTTAACATAGCCAATCATCGAGGGACTAGGTCCTCAATTGAGCTTGACCAACCCCAATTCCGGACGACTTCTTTTAAAATGTTCCCTGCTTAGCGCCTTGGTGAAAATGTCTGCTACCTGATCCTTCATCTTCCAGAACTTCATACAAATCATAACCTCTTGAACATTATCCCTCAGAAAGTGATGTGCACAACAATGCACTTTGTCCTCTTATGTTGTACTAGGTTCAAGCTATAAATGCATTAAAGTTTTCAAGAAGTTGCTTGATCTATAGTTCTTGAGCACAACAAGAGCATCAACCACGTGTTCAGCTTTACTAGTAGAAAGAGCCACACAATTTGTTTCTTTGTACCCCATGAGATCAAGTATGATCCCAGAAAATGTGCCATTTTAGAAGCACTCTTTCTTAGAACTAGGTTGAATACCAAAGTCTAAGGATGTGATTACATTTTAAGGGATGTGAACTCTTTTGCTTCTAGTTGGATACTTAAATTTCAGAATATGAAGGACTAGGTTCTTTCATATGTGAATCATCATTGACATTAAACAAAATTATGACTTCCACTATTTTGTTATGCATTAGGAGTACCTAATACTGCATCAACAACCCTATGTTCAGCTAAAGTTGAGGTGATAATGGGACAAGGTTCCCCTATGCCTTTGGGAGACCAGTTTTCTCATCAGTACACCTATTTTCGGCAAAAACTTTGTTTTTCTACACAGATTGAATTTTAACTTCACAAGAGTCCTTGTAATGACCAGTTTGACCATAGTGAGTGCACAACCTATTATCAGCAACAATTACATACTTTTTTTAAATTAAAAATACTTATTGTAATATATATTGTACACAAATAATGTCAGGTTTTTTTTGGCAATCCACTAGGCAAAGCCTAAGGTTAGATTTTATTAATAGAATAAAAAGACAACAAAGCAAAACAAAACAAACACAAAATTACCATAAATAGGTGAATTACGAATAAGAGAGTCAATATCGCCGGAGTTGTTGCCCATATAACAACCGGTATAACCTTTCCGTATTCAACCTATTATGATAATATTACATAAATAAAGCTAATGTGATGGGAAATAAAAAGGTTGAAATAAGGCTTCAACCTTTGTATTAAATTACTCAATTGATTGAACTTTGAGACAGATGATTGCGCGACCTCTTTTTGCTTTGCATTTCTCATTGGAGGTCTCCTAATCTGATTCTTTGCAACTGTTTGCAGTGGCGTTGCAATTATATTAGCAACTGGGATCTCGACTGAATTTGTAGAGATCATTGGAGAAGAAACTGGATCGTTAAGGATCAAGTTTCTTATTGAGTTTGCTGTTGGTTTTGAATTTGCAGAACACTTGAATGTCACTGATTTGCTTTGACTCTTTGGCTTAAGCTGGACGTCAATGTCCTCTCCTTCACTGTCGTCATCATAATCTTGGTCGTCATCTGAGTATGAGACAACTGTAGCAGCTGCCTCTGTCAGGTTGATGTGTCTGGCTTGAAGAACAGTTTGCCGAGAGACACCTTGATAGACCAATGCAGATGGTTTATTCACATTTGCTTGACCAGACAGTTTAGTAATGTTGTTGTTAGCATTTTGCAGTATTTGCTGCTGCTCGATCAGTTCCTCTGCATTTCTTTTAGCATTGGCATTTTCTGGTGCAATATATGTTTCACTAAGATGCAAGTTTGATACCTTCGTATCTGAATCAGCATCGCAAGGTATTTTCGATGGAGTAATAGCTTGTATTTTGTATCTATGAGCAGGAAAATCCTTTTGCTCTTGAGAGTCTTCTGTATGTGTATCAGTTGATTGAGGAAAAAATTTTTGGATTCCTTTCTGATGTACAATGCCTCTGTGATGTTGTCTATCCAGTTCAGCCAATTGCTCAAAGTGTGAAATAGAAAGAATCTGATCTTTTGTAAGCTGCATTGCCTCTGCAGCATTCACATACATTGTTGGATCTTTTACTTCACTACACTGGTTATAGGGTCTTTTATCCATCTTCAATACATCCTCCAGATTCTCAATTGGTGCAGCTGCAAGTGATGCATCTGGAAAACTAGCACTTCCAGATTTTCTAGCCACTAAACGGTTATCTGATTCACCCCCATCCTTCCCAGTTGATTCTGAAATCTCCAATGGTTCAACTGACATAACAGTCAGTTCTCTATGAGCATTCAATGAAACAGTGTCTTCCAAGCATGTATCATTTCTTTGTCTAGGTAATGAACTCTTATGAATGTTAGCATTCTGCACCAATTGCTGCTGTTCCTTATGTGTGCCTTGCATATAGTGCTGAATAAAATCTCGGCCTGAATTGTCACCTGATGTTACATTCTCTGCAGCATTCTGTTTCTATTTTGACACCTTTTGTTCTGAATGTCGTTCACTTACTTCCATCAAACGACTATGTGATGGCTTAGGAATAGCTTCTACCGATGTAGCATTTGGAATGGCCACTGTTTTGTTAATTCCAAACTGCTGCACATTGCTGCTGAATAGCTTTCCATCATGATCCACCTGCTGCTCATCCACAATTGAAAGGTTACACTGATGTGTTAAAACTGCATTCAGCATTGGATGAGTTAGTGCAGTTGGAGTTACTGGATTTGTATCAAGAGTCCCAGCCAATGTTGACAATATCTGTTCACCGTGAACATACAGAATTGATTGGGAGGATGATGGTTGAGTACACATCGGTGCATTACCAGCAATCAGCAGTGACTTACATTCTACAGTTGTAACAACTGGATCAAAGACATTATTCTGTCCTGCATCAACATTTATATTAGGAACAAACCCTTTGCTACTTCTTGCCCCAAGATTAGCATTTAAATACTCTCTGGCATCGCCTCTTAACTTTTTCAATCTGTCAGTGATTTTAGAGTGTCGATCGTAAACTGATTGTTTATTCTCTTCGTCTGTGTTCCAGCGACACGAGATTACATCGTGACCTTGATGATTGCAATACGTGCAGTATTTAGGAAGGTTATCGAAAACTATCCGCTGGTCGTATTCAACATTTTTTCCAGATTTGGCATCAACTATTTTGATCTTTACTTTCTTTGGACGTTTGTCTAACAAATTGATCAAAACTTTTACTCGAGTTGTACTAGGTCTCGTTCGATCTTTAGTAGCTTTATCTACTGCTAAAGGCTTTCCTATTGCAGCAGAAAGAGACATTAAGGATTTCTTTGCGAAGAAATTTGCTGGCAGATCTGGAAAAGAGATCCAAACGACAGCTTTCGATGTTTCTTCACGCGGATTAAAATCCATTGTCCATGGGAAAGTCCTAAAGAAGTACTCCTCACCTTTTGACTTAACATAGCCAATTGTTCTTGAGACGACATTAGCAAAATCTTCAAATAGATCAAATTTTACCAGAATATGTCGATATTCTAGCTGTCCTATATTGCAATTACCTTTGACATCGAGTTGCTTCGGTAAATGTGTCTCAGCTCCTGCATCTCTAGTTTGCCATACGAGAATTTAATCACTACAACTTGTTGAAGACCTTCTTCCTTGGTGAATGAATTCACTTCTTCTAATGTGAATTCAACAATAGGTATTCCATTATCGACAGTTACTGGACATAGTTCCAAAGTGGAATTTGTTGCGACAGAAAGCTTTCCAAAACATTACGATGCAGAAGTATGTTTTTGAATTTCCAAACAATTTTGATTTTCCTCTCCCACAGTACAAAACTGGAGAGAGGATGCAGCTTCCATGTTTGTGATGATCGTCAACCAGTATCCATTACAAACATGCTGTTGGAATCGAAAGCTGTGAAAGAAATGGGAATGCTACAGTAGAACGAACACAAGATTTAAGATTTAGCGATATTGGCTGCAAATTTGATGAAATAATCTATTGGGGATTGTTCGCAATGAGATAGGGATGTCTTGACAACAAATTTGTGACAATCCATCACCGGATTCCGGAGATTTTGCCGATGAATAGTAAGGGAAATACTATTCAGTGAATAGTACTCGGCCCTTTATCATTGCTTATGGAGTAGTGTCCCCTGGCTAGTTAATTACAATTACATACTTCATATGGATATTATAGGTAGTTTAAGACTTTTGGAACATGATGCCTTGGATGTTTCCACCATTACTCATGTACATAGACGTTATTATATTAGAGGACCGGGTCCATTTAAGAGACTTATAAAGATCATTTTTAACCCTTTTTAAATCCTCCTGAAGTTGTTTATTCTTTTTAAGCTCCGCAACGAGACTTGTTTTAACTTTCTTAAGCTCACTTTCAAGCTCAAATTGAGCCTTTCTAGCTTTTTTATCTTCCTTAGTGTTGTCCATCCATTTTTTTGTTTGTTTTCAACAAGATGTATTCTCTAGTTACTTCTTCCACTTTTTCCCTTAAATCTACAAAGAAAACTACCATATCATCCCTTTCTTGCTCAGTAGCTACAATTTTCTATACTATTCTTTTCTTTTATAAGGTTCTCTATAGTTTCCTTTTTAAGTCATTAACCACTACCATCGAATCATCTCTACACTATTCTGCAACTCCTAGCTCTATGATTAGGGCATCTTTATCATTAACAAAACTATAATATGTATCAATTAGAACATTTTCTAATGATATCTATTTTTTCGAAGAGTAGGACTTCAGATTTATTTGAACATTCCTGAAAGTTACCTCATCAATGTCATAGTCTTCATCCTCATTGGATTAAGCCATCTATGCAAACAATGAATCAAATTACTTTGCTTCATTTTGCACTGCCATAATGGAGCTGCTTCCTCTTCTGATTCACTGGAGGAGTCTCCCCATGCAGCAAGAGCTTGCTTCACAATATTATCAGCTGCACTTTTTTGGCTGAATCGTTTGTCAGGAACTGGGTTCCTTTTTGCTAATTTGTCAGAGCTGTGTTTGTAATGCTCTTGCTTCAAGAATGGGCAATCTTTGATGAAGTGTCTAGGATTTCCCCACTTATGTCAATAATCATTTCCTTTGAAATTCTTGTTGGGACTTCCTTTATTTGGGATCCCATCATTTTTACGAACCGTCTTCTGAAATCTTTGAGGTTTATTGGTTGATTGACTTTTCTCGAAGTATGGTGGAGCAGCCATGTAGATTTTTGTTAGGTGTTAACCTTTTAGAAAGAACCTACTCTGATACCAATTGTTAGAAACTAAGCCTCGACCAAACTATATAAACCAAGCTGTATGGTGATCTGGTTCTATGTAAGTTCGCATAGTGCTATCTTCTGAACCGGTATGTAAAATGAGGCATAGGATAAGTTCCTACTGTATACAGAACCAGTTTCTCTATAAGTTCCCAGTGTGAGCAACATAGTTTCCACAATTGTAAAATTAGCCAGTATAGGGAATCAAGTTCTCTAATTGTTTCCACAATAGCTTGGTAGTAAGTAAAGAACACCGAGCATTTTTATGTAGAAAAATCCCAATTAAGGGGACAAAAACCATGACCTACACTTGCAGGATTTCAATTTCACTAACTTGTAAACACCTATTACAAGCCACTTTGTAATGAAACTATTACAAAGGATTCAACTCAACTCACTTGTGGTGCTCTCACCACAAGCCACTTTGTGAATCTATAGTTACAAAGACTGACTCAGGTTACAACAACAGTTATCATTCCAGCATTTAGAAGGTACCGTATGAGGGTTTATATGATAGGCGGTATTGATCTCCGCTGGGTTGGTTCGAGCCGAGCGAGGCTAGATTATTGGGCATAGACTTGTTCAGGATGCTTTGGAGAAAGTCAATGTGATTCATGATTGACTCCGTACAGCCCATTCCAGATATAAGAGCTATGCGGACACAAAGGTTTGTGATGTTTCCTATATGGTTGGAGAGCCAGTTTTTTCTTCACGTTTCACCTATGAAGGGCGTTATGAGATTTGAAAATAATGGGAAGTTGAGTCCGATGTTTATTTTCCCTTTTGAGATATTGAGGCGAGTTGGGGAGGTTACTTATGAGCTTGCCATACCTCATAACTTGGCAGGATTTCATCCGGTATTATATGTTTCGATGCCCCGGAGGTAACGCGGTGATCTGTCGCACGTGTTGGATTTTAGCTCAGTCCAGTTGGACAAGGATCTATTATGTTGAGGAGCGAGTGGCAATATTGGAGAGGTAGGTTAGAAAGATGAGGTAAAAGTGCATTGCACCAGTGAAGGTTCAGTGGGGGGGTCAGCCGGTCGAGGAAGTGACCCGGGAGACCGAGTAAGATATCTGCATCTGTTACCCTCATATTTTAACTACTTCAGGTATGTATCTATGCTCGTTCAAGGATGAATAAATGTTTAAGAGTAGGAGGTTATAACGACCTGGCAGGTCATCTTAAGAATTAACGGCCCGATCCCCTATTAACTGCTTTCCCCAAGTTTAGTTCAACTATTTTGATTTGTCGGGATATTCGGATATAAGTTTTGGAGAGTTTTGGGACACTTAATCCCTAAATAAGAGCTTAAGTGTTAGAAAGTTGAACGTAGTCTGAATAGTGTGAAGGTGGCTTCGGAATGGAAATCTGATGGTCCCGTTAGATCCGTTAGGTTATTTCGGCTTTAGGAACGTTCTCAGATTGTGTTTTGGAGGTCTGTAGCTAATTAAGGCTTGAACTGCCGAAAGTTGAATTTCGTGAAGTTTCCAGTTTGATAGTGAGATTTTGATCCAAGGGTCAGAATGAAATTCCGAGAGTTTCATTAGTTTTGTTATGTTTTTTGGGATGTGTGTGCAAAATTTCAGGTCATTCAGACGTGATTTGGTTAGATTTTTTATCAAAAGCAAAATTCGGAAGTTTTTTGGAAACTTAGACTCTAATCTGTTGTGTTTTGATTGTTTCGATGTTGTTTGAAGTGTTTTGAAGATTGCAACAAGTTTGAATAAAGTTTTAGGATATGTTAGTGACATTGGTTGAGGTCCGGGGACCTTGGGGTAAATTCGGATGGTTAACTAGGAGTTGAGGAAATGTGGCAAGTACTCCATTTTTGTTGCTTCTGGTATTTTCGCATCTGAGATTTGGGGACTGTAGAAGCGGCACCGCAGAAGCAGCTAAGGGGACTACAAAAGCAAATTTTTGCCTTTCGTTCAGGTTCTGCAGATGCCAGAAGGAATTCCACAGAAGTGGTGGCGCATCTGCGAAAGGGTAATAGCAAATGCGATTTTTGGTCATTTAATCAAAGTTTCATATTCGACTAAGTCTCCATAGAAGCGAGACCGCAGATGCGATCTCAAGGCCGTAAATGCGAAAATCGCTGTGCAGAACATATAAAAAGTTGTATTCGTGAATTTGAGGGATTCTTTCACCATTTTTCTGGGTTTGGAGCTTTTGAGAGAGATTTTTGCGGAAAACAAAGGGGAATCACTTGAAGGTAACATCCTTGACTTTGTAACTCGTTTTATGTGATTAAAGACCTAATTAGTGATGAGAAATTTGGGAAAAGAATGGTAATTAGGGCTTGTGTTTAGGAGGCCTTATATATGGTGGGGCCATTTGGGCCCCGATTTCAGCATTTTTGTTATGTATAGACTCGTAAGAGTACGAGGTTTCTAAATATGTGAATTTTTCTAGATTTTGAGAAGTGTGACTGAGGGGCATTTTTGTCATTTTATATAATTTCGCATATTAGCTTAGAATTTAATTGTGGAATCAGTTACATGAGGTGTTATTTACAATATACAATTGAATTGAATAGATTTGGGCCATTTAGAGTTGGATACTCGTGGCAAAGGCATGGTTTCGGGTTGACTTGCACTTGTTCGAGGTAAGTGGCTTGTCTAACATTGTGTGGGGGACCTTCCCCTTGAAATATGATATTTGTTAATTAAAATGCCTTGTACATGAGGAGACGAGCGCGTACTTGAGCTAACTGTTGAGAACCCGATTTTTCTTTACGTATTTTAATTGAGTTCCTTTCCTTCCTGTTTTACTCTACTTGCAAACTTAGCCTGTTGTTAGCTAGAGAGGTATGCCTAGTTGACTTAATTGTCTATTTGTTTAAACTGCTGTACTTGCAATCCGTGAAGCTTGTTAGGCTAGAATTAACTATTTTCTTGTACGAGGTTGGTATTTAATTTAATATTCTTGTGTTTCTAATGTGTATTTTTAATTTTGGGCTGCAGGAAGACATCCTGGGAGATCCCCTGCTCGAAATTATGATTTGGATTGAGGTGCAGGATACCAAGAGATCCCTGGCATATATTGTGGATACCAAGAGATCCCTTGCATATATTTAGGTTACCAAGAGATCCTCGGATATCAAGAGATTCCTAGTGTATATATTGAGGATACCAAGAGATCCTCAGGATACCAAGAGATCCATGGCATTTATTGAGGATACTAAAAGATCCTCGGGATACCAAGAAATCCTAGTGTATATATTAAGGATACCAAGAGATCCTCGGGATGCTAAGAGATCCCCGATTATTATACTTGTTATGAGTGGTATTTTCTTTTGATTGTCTTTATACTTTGTTTCTGTTATTGTACTCTTATCCTGTATAGACTCTTATGGCAGGTTCTCAACTTTATTATTGTCTTATCCTGTCATTTTATTATTTATTAACCTTAGTAGGGACCTGACCTTCCTCGTCACTACTTAACCGAGGTTAGGATTGGCACTTACTGAGCACCACTGTGGTGTACTCATGCCTCTTCTATGCATATTTTTCATGTGCAAATCCATGTACCACTGATCAGGTCCACCATCCTTAAGAGAGGAGACTGCTTAGATACTCTAATGTAAATCTGTTGCGCCCGCAGACCAATGAGTCCCTTTCTATTCTAGCTTTAATATTTAGCCTTTCTGTACTCTTGTGTTTGTTAGACATTCCGGAGTTAGAGCTATGTAGCATTTATCTTAGCTTGTGATTCGTGGGGTTGTGTCTTGGATTAAGATATTGGGTTTTGAGACATATATATATATATATATATATATATATATATATATATATATATATATATATATATATATATATATATATATATATATATATATACACACACACACACACACACACACATGGTGTATGCCGAGTTGTACCTTGAACACTATTAATGTTTTATTCTATTTTTTTAAAATTGTTTTATTTTTGCAAGTTTGGTTATTTTCCGCAATCTAGGCTTACCTAGTTGGAGTAAGTAGGTGCCGCCATGACGGTTAAAGGAAGGTGAACTGGGGTCGTAAAAATGGTGGGGGTTTTCTGGGGTTATCAAAAAGGTTAGTCATTTCTATGCCTGGTTTTAGAAGAAAAAAAGAGGTAAATTGAAATTTTGAGAATGAGAGACTATGGAAAGTATTTCGACAGCTTGAAAAGTATGGCGTGAAGATAGAGATGATGATGATCAATTTAAAAGGGGTAATTAATGGGTAACGACGGGCTTTTCAAACTCTTAGAAGTCTAATCAAGCTAAATGTCAGTTTTGAAAAGACGTTGGGGTGTATTCCTAATATCGAGGTGGTTTAATTCGGTTGGGAGTCTTTAAACATAAATGGTTCATTTATAATATATAAGTTCACAAGAACTTTGGAATTTGGTAGGACTCTCATCTGAATCCAAATATTATTATGTCAAATATGTACAACATAGAAAACATACTGCATTATCTTGATGAACTAGGTTCTTCACTGATAATTGTCTTATGTAAGTCTAAATTTGCCAAAATAGAGAAAATATCATTAGATATTAACGAGTTATTTTAACACATGTTACAAGAGTATTCTATTGAAAATGTGATATTGAGCAGATCTAATCTACTCATGTACAAGATTTTATTGATTTTCTACCTAAAAAATATGTTTTTTTTTTCAATTTTTTCCCATTTATCCTTGAACTACACATTTTGGGTGATCTTAATCATCTCTAATTCCAACCTGTTCGTCTACAAGTGATCTCTACTTAAGGCTTTTGTGAAGATGTCTGCAATTTACTTGTCAGTAGCACAAAACTCCACAGTGATCAAGACTTTCTCATAGTTTTCCTAAAGAAATGGTGCCTAACATCTATGTGATTAGTACTCGTACGTTAAACCGGGTTCTTTTTCATATTTGTGGCACTAGTGTTATTACAAAATATATGGGTGCAACCAACATCAATTCCAAAGTCCAATAATTATTGTTTGATCCATAGCAATTGTGCACAACATGAAGCAGCAACAACATACTCAAATTCAGCTGTAGATAATGACGTTAAATTTTGCTTTTTGTTAGCCCATGCCACAAGACATGAAGCAAGATAGTGTGACATACCTGAGGTGCTTTTCGCATCCACAAGAAAACCTGCATAATCAGCATCAGCATATCACACCATGTTAAAATTACTACCGTTTGAATACCAAAGACAAAGGTCAGTGGTCCCTTTCAAGTATCTAAATATTCTCTTGAGAGTAGTCAAGTCGGACTCCTTTGGACTTTTCTGAAATCGAGCAGAAAGACCTACACTAAAACAATGTCAGGCCCGTTATTAGTGAGATATAAAAGAGAACAAACCATTCCCCTAAATAATTTTTTACCAATAGATGAACCAGGTTCATCTATATGTAATTTTTGGCTATTTCTAAAAGAGTATGAATTTCTTTTGTCTCGTCTATTTTAAACCTTTTAAGCAACTCTTTTACATATTTCTGTTGATGGATCATTGTTCCATATTAGATTTGTTGAATTTGTAAGCCTGAAAAGAAATTAATCTCACACATCATACTCATTTCAAAATCGCTGCCCATTAGTTTATAAAATTCCTTACTTAGTTTATCGGTAGCTTCTCCAAAGATTATATCATTAATGTATATATGCACTACTAGAATGTGTTTACCTTTATACTTTAAGAATAAATTCTTCTCGTGTTTACCTCTCTTGTAGCCATGATCAAGCGGGAATTTTGATAATCTTTCATATCATGATCTAGGAGTAGAGTGCCTTGTCAAGTTTGTACACATGATCAGGGCACTCCTTGCTTTTAAACCCTGGAGGTTGCTTGAAAAACACTTCTTCCTTTAAATATCCATTGAGGAAAGCATTCTTGACGTCCATCTGGTGAAGTGTGGATTCCATGTAAGTAGCAAAGGCTATGAGGAGTCTTATTGCTTCCAACCTTGAAACTATAGCAACGGTCTCATCATAGTCTATGCCCTCCTCATGGCTATGTCCTTCACCTACCATTCTTTTCTTGTTCCTTGTAACTGTTCTATCTTTATCAAGTTTGTTTTTGAAGACCCATTTTATGCCAATTAGTGATCTGTCCTTAGGTCTTGGTACCATATGCCAAACTTCACTTCTTTCAAATTAGTTGAATTCATCTTGTATTGTATTTACCCATTACGCATCCCACAAATCGTCAACAACATTTTTAGGTTCTATAAGAAATAAGAAAGCATCAAAAGCACAAAGATTCATTAATGAGGATCTCGTTTAATTCCAGAGGTTGGATCAGTGATTATATTCTAAATGGATGAGAACTTTGGTACTTGTAAGTTTTCACAACCAACATGTTTCCTCTTGATGTTTCTCCAATGTTTTATTGCTGAGGAACGGGTTAATGAACATGTTCCATCGAGGTATGAGATTCAGTTCCTATTGGTTTAGTTTCTCTTTTCAGATTGCCCTGAATAGAAGAACCTATTCCAATACATGTTCCTTCTTCTGGTGCAGCTTCAGCCTGAGGTGTGATTTTATTTAAATTTCTTACCAGCCCAATTGCTTCATCTTCATGTTCCTGCCTCTCATAACGAATGTTAGTTTCATCAAAAACGACATGTACACTTTTTACTACACACATAGTTCTTCTGTTCTGTACCTTATAGGCTTTACTATGTGAAGAATATCCAAAAAATACTCCCTCGTCACTTATGGGATGAAACTTACCTAGGGAGACTTTACCAGTGTCGTGCACAAGATAGTTGCATCAAAATGCCCTAAAATGAGATATATTTTGTTTCCTCCCTTTAAGTAAGTCATATGGAGTCTTCTTTACAAGAGGTATACTCATGCATCTATTGATGATGCAGCATGGAGTATTTACAGCTTCTGCCCAGAAGCTATGAGGCAGTTTACTAGAATGAAGCATAGTCCTAGTTGTATTTTCAAGTGTCCTATCCTTTCTTTCAGCTTCTCCATTTTTATATGGAGTCCTAGGAGCAAGAAAACTATGATATATGCCATACACATCACAACAGTTAGCAAACTTAGCATTTTCAAATTCAGTTCCATGATCAGACCTAATTGATGCAAGTTTATTACCTAGTTGTTTCATGTTTTTTTAACAAAAGAAGTAGACATTCCAAATGCTTCATCTTTAGATGTTAAAAACAAGTCCAGGTAAACCTAGAGTAATCATCAATAAGCACCATCATATATATTTTGCCACCTCTGTTTAATGTTCTCATTGGACCATAGAGATCCATATGGACCAGTTCCATCATTTTAGTGGCGCTTACCACTTTTTTGAATTTAAAAGACGATCTTAACTGTGTACCCCTTGCACAAGCCTCACAAACTTTTTCTTCCTTAAACTTGATATTAGACAGCCCTATCACCAGGTCCTTGGAGAGTAATTTGTTGAGTTGGCTCAGACTTGCATGTCCAAGTCTTTTGTGCCAAAGCAGGGGGTCATTGTCCAATACAATTAAGCAAGTGAGTCCATTTGCTGAAAGTGTGGACAGATCTACAATGTATATATCGTTTACTCTTTTTCCATGCAAAAAAATGTTGTTAGTGATAAGAATAAAATCACAAAACATTTGGTAGAGGTGAAACATACCAAGTTACCTATATCACACAATTGTAATATACTTATTAGACTATATTTAAGGCCATCTATCAAGTAGAAATTCTCAATAGAGCGAGAATTAGTCTTACCTACCTTTCCAAATCCAATGATTTCATCTTTCTTCCCATTTCCAGAGGAGGCATTTCCTCCTTTGAGGTCCTCAACTGAAAGGAATTGGTTCTTGCTTCTTGTCATGTGCATTGAGCAGCTACTATCCATGTATCATATTTGGCTGCATCCCTTCACTTGGACCATCAAAAAGAAATCATGAGTTATTCTTAGGAACCCAAACTAGTTCCCAACCTGGCAGCCTGTATTTCCCATGAACAATTATTTTATTCTTTTGACTAGCCTTTTCTATTGCTGTATATTTAGTTTTACAGTGATCGGTTTTACAAAAGTGTGTGCATATTTTGTTCTTAGGAAGTATGGGGTACTTTCTTTTGGGATCCCACTTAGGTGGAGGGGTCCCGTAGCCAAGTCCTCTCTTCTTTCTATTATGGTGTTCATGTAGCCATGAAAGTGCATCGGAGGACCTGTTCCACTTACAGGTTCTGTCTAGCTCGTGCTTGGACTTACTTAGATCCTCCTTTAGGACTCTTATCTGCTCATCTCTTTTGTACAACTCATCTTTCATTTTTCCTAGATTTTCTTCTAAAGTGAGTTGTGTGTGATCATGTTTCTTTTTACTCGTTCCTAATTTCAGTTTCAGATTTTCAGATCTAAGCTCTAGGAAATTGGTGTCAAGTTCACGAACCTGGTTCTTTAATACAACAATTTTGCTCACTTTCACTAGCCCTAAGTTCCAGACTGTTGCACTTAGCTTTCAAAATCACACACTCAATAGATAGCTTTTCTTTTTCATTTTTTAGATTCCCAAGTTCATCAGTGAAATCTAGAAGTAACTTAGATAGCCATTGTTTAGATAAAAATCTCATCTTGTATTTGAAATAAATTACACTTACCTCAGATTCGTCATCATATTCTCTAATTTACATAAGTGTTGGTTCATCTCCTTCATCTTCATCATCATTATCTAAGCTTCTATTTAAGCTTTTTCCCCAAGCAACAACCATAGCTTGTGTTGATCCTTTTTTCTTCTTAGGTTGAACCTATTCGTTCTTATTATTTATTCCTTCATCTCTTTCCTTCTTCCATTCAATTTCCCATTGAGGGTTGTTTTTGATACGGTGATCAGTCTTCCCATACTTGTAACATCCCTTATTGGTTTATTTTTCAGGAACCCTTACTTTGCTTAGTTTCCACTTCTTGAATGACCCTTTCCTCTCATTGGGTACTGCTTGAAGTCCTTTGTGACCATGGTCATTTCATCATCTTCTAGTTCAGAACCTTTAGTGATTTTGAGTGCCAGGCTCCTTTCCTTCTTAAGTACATTATTCTTCATGATTTGACTTCTAAGTCGATAAGCAGTGAGATTTCCAATGAGCTCATCCAACTTGAGAGCGGAAATGTTATTTGATTCCTGAATGGCAATGATTTTGCTCTCCCAAGTGGCTTGTAGAACCCATGTCAAAATCTTCTCAACTCTATCTTCTTCAGGGATAATCCTTCCAAGAGACTTAAGTTTATTTATCAGTATGGTGAACATTGTATACATCTCCTAGATGGTTTCCCCTTCCTTTATGGTGAAATTCATTGAGAATACAGTAGGGTTCATCTAGACCTCTTCACTTGAGGTATTCCTTCATGAGCCACTTGCAAAGTGTCTCAGATTTCCTTGGCAGTGGTACAACTTTGAATTCCACTGTACTTTTCTAGAACAATTCAACACACAAGCCATTTCTTGGCCTTAGCATTCTTCTCCCATTTCCTCAAGTTCTCAGTAATGCATTTAACTCTCATTTTTGGCACATCTACTCCTTCAGCATTCTTCTTCATGGTAGCTAGGGAACCGTTAGTGGCAGTGTCCCATATCTCATAGTCTTATCCGATGATGTGATCTCTCATCCTATTTTGCTACCAAGAGTAGTACTATCGATTAAAGAGTGGTGGCCTAGCAGTCAATTGCCCTTCCTAGTTTCTAGTAGTATGCTCATCTTGATCTGTTCCTAAGGTGTTAGACTATTAAAGGAAAACCTGCTCTGATACCAATTGATGTTTTAACTTCAATACCAGACAAGAAGGGGTAGGCGATGGGGGGTGATTTGTATGGCATAAATATTTTTGCTTAAACTGATTATGGAAGGACCTGGTTTTGCTAAGTGTTTCTTAACCTACTATACTAAATGCAGAAAGTAAACAACACAAGTATTTTACATGGAAAATACCTGGCTCAAAAGATTAAAATATAACCTACTTCCCAATAGGATTTTTCCAAACTCTTCACAAAATCACTGAGCCAAAAACTCCATTTACAAAATACTTTTATAAACCTAGGACTAACTCTAATCCTGTTATGGCAAACACCCTCTAATTGTCGCGAAAACATCAAGTTAACTTTAACTTGAATACTTTGAGTACCTATTTCAATTGGCTCTAGATAAAGCTAAAAGATACAGTGTGAAAATACCTACCACAATAAAACTAGAATAAAAGACAAACACTTATAATTGGTTTTTCTCTCTGGTTCATGTAGCTTCAGGTTTTCACACCCGATTCATCCACGAAATTCTTGCAAAATACCTGGCTATTTTACTTTGAATTCTCGTTTAACTTTTGTGTTCGTGCATTACATGTAAAATGAGAACATCCTACGATATATAGAGTTAGTAGATGAAGAAATAACTAGAGTTCTAATGCTACTCTTCCTTGGTGGAAGAGTCCTAGTTGATCTCAACTTCTAACTCCTTCCCTATCTTCGAAAATATTTTCTTTGATTAAGGGGTCCTTCTCCTTATAAATTATGCAACCTTTTCGATCAAGAGGTATCAAATATACCAATTTAAGCTTATCTTCTTTACGTGCATCCCACATGCTCGACCTGTATGTTTTTATGCACTTAAGGGACGTACTTAATTCATGCAGTCACTTCGTTTGTCAATCTTCAAAACGAACCTTCACTTGGGAAAGTAACTAAATTTTAAAAAATTCTTCCATATGGTGGTCATGAAATAATATTTACTCATGCCAACAGATAGAGGTGGAAAAGATCAACCATTTTTTGTGAATTCATCTAAGTTTAAACAGGATAGGTTAGGATCACCCTGTTGACTTGACCTAACAGGGTTATAATTCAAAATGACCCAAAAAACTATAAGTCAAAACATGACAAATAGTGTAACCCAACGTGTCAAAACTCAAAATGTAACCCAACTTCAAACATATAAAACGAATTTATGGACTACGACTATGTAAATGGGGAAGGTCTTTAAGAGTATGATTTACAAAAACAAAAAGAAAGGGAGGGAGGTTGGGCCATATTGCTGGATTAGGTTATGACCCTTTATTTGACCAAGCTTAAATGAGAGGTGAATTTTGAATTTTGGGAAGATATGTGAACTATTGCAAATAGGTGGATCCATGATATAAATTTGAGGGGTTCAATATTTATTTTACTATCGCATCCATTATTATTTTGGTGTTATAAATTCAAATAGTTTATAAATAGTAATTTTTTTACATCTACATGTGTACTCAGTATCATAAATATTGAGATCAGTTGAGCCCATTGACTATATGCTATATGATCCACCATTACTAATTTTAACATAAATATTTTGTTTAATCGTGTAAGATTATATGATGATACAGGAAGAATAAAAATTAAAATATGTGAAAACTTTGAAAAAATAAAACAAATAAAGAAAGAAAGAAAGAAAAAGTGCTTAATTCATGCGCAAAAAGTAACACCAGGCATGCCCATCCCTATGAGTGCCCAGTTCAAAAAAGAAGAAGAATAAGAAAGAGGAAAATAAAAAAAATTAACATAAGATTTTAGCTAACAATCTTACTTAGAAATGTGCACCCAATAACCATCACATCATATAATACTATGAGTTTTTATGCACACACATATTTAACTAATTCTTGAAAAATATAACATTATAAATATATGATCTCGGAAGGTGACATGGGTTCATGTGCCTTATACAACCCCTAGATATTCTCATATCTTAGATAAAGCACTTTTTTGGTTAGTGAGGTCGTAATTTGCTTATAGTTAATCGAATTTGATCCAACCAACTTTGATATTGCGCACCCATTTGCCACCTCTACCAATTAGTAAGACCAACCGTGGTGTATAACAGTTCTGAAGAAAAGAACCTACAAAGAATCGTGATTTAAATTTGTTGTCACTTTTTTTTGGTCATCGAATGAAATTATATTGATTTAAATTGTATCATAGCAAGGAGCTTGTCACAATACATTATAAAAACCACAATCAAAATATTAATGGTTGGAGCGATCACATTTCAGAAAGGTGGGATTGTAGGATAAGTTTGGAGCGCATGAAGACTTCACGAATCTTAGGCAGACAAAACCTTGTTGGTCAGACAAAAGGTGTGGTAGCCCAATGGATGGAGACTGGAGTGAAGATTGTTGTGTAGTCATTGGCATCAGCAGATGAACCATATTGAGCAATAGTATGTGCAATGCAGTGTTGCTCCCTATATTTAAGGATAACAGGAGGATTACCCAATTGTTGTATTAAGTACCTGCATTCTATTAATGTGGATAAGTAGTGTATATTTTCATTGCAAAGCGTATTACCTCAGTAGAATCCACGTTCACTTTCAATTGAATGATTTGATGAAGCCATGCTAGTTTCAAACCCTGTAATAATGCATTTAATTCCATATTGGTGGAGTTACAAGTAGAATGTTCACCCATGAATCTTAGTAAGCATTGTCCCATTGTATGTCGAAATACCCCTTTTATAACATTTTTAGATGTATTGGTTTTGGCTACTCCGTGAGTGTTTAACATAATTTGACCTAAAGGTGGCAGATGCATTTGACATACATATGTGTGCGCGGTTGTGGTTGTGCATTTTATTGAATAAGGTAGTGATATTTGATTGCTTGTGTTATTACCTGTTGTGTTAAATGAGGCGTGTGTGAGTTCTTATTAAAATAATATTGGTTCCTTAGCTTCTAAATATGCCATACTATGTATGGTATAAGAGTGCATGATGGCAAGTTTAACGGAAGACTGTTAGTGTTAGCTATTAAATGGTGTATGATTTGAATAGGTGATAGGAGTTGTATGTCACAAGTATATAAAGTAGTGTCGATTCTCAATTGGAAAACAACTAGTGATCGTTATTGGGCACTGAAGAAGAAGATGATTAATTGTTTATGCTATGTGAAGAAAAAGATTGCAGTTATTAGATTGTGTGAAATTTATATGGTAGAGGTAAGAAGCTGTGGCTAATCTTTGGTTGAGATTAGCCAAAGAAAATATATTATTTTTGGAGGTACTTTTAATTTCCAAAGCCATTCGTTTTCGTATGCTTATTTTGGTTCTTTTAGCTTATGATATATTTATTTAACAGTGAATTGGCCAATGGGAGTAAGTCCCCAAATAATCCGATCATAATTATGGGGATATGGATTTGATTAACCAATGAAAGTGCGTGTTCCAGTAATACAAAAGATAATGAATTTGTATCAATTTTGGTGTTGATGATGTATTACTGAGTGTGTTATGTAATTCATTAGACCTTAGAGGTCCCAGCATAAAATTTCTAAGGCAAATATTAGGTCCGAGCCATGGCTCAGTCCAAATATTGGTATGTGTTCCTCTTGCAATATTCCATACTAAGCCTAGTTGGCAAAGTTTACATTCTAATTGAATATTTTTCCATGTAAGGGATGTGGTTGATACATTAGTTCTATTTGTACACATATTCAATAATAGAGATGCCTGTAATGTTTTAGGTCTTTGTACCACTGACCAATTAATGAATAGAATTTTCTTTTTCTGTTCAGTAGTACCCCATAGAAAGTTTCTTTGATATCTATTCATTCTTAGGATAACTTATGAAAGAATCTTAGTGTATTGCATTACGTGGTTTGATGGCGAGTTTAAGGTACATTTTATTAAGGTAGTACGTCCTGCCATTTAAAAGCATATTAGTTTTCCACCCTGACAACTTAGCTTTAAAGTTATCTAAAATATAATGAAACTCGCAGGATGTTGGTTTATTAATAAACAATGAGAATCCAAGGTATTTTTTGAAAAAGGTACCCTTCCTCATGTTAAATAAGGTAAGGAAAAATAATTTGCCAGCTGGTGTAGTATTTGTGGAGAAATGAATCTTCAATTTTGTGAAATCGATACTTTGTCCTATTTTTGTATAAACAGTGATAGTGTATCAATAATCGTGTGGACAATGAATGTTGTTAGTTTGATGGTCAATATTATAGCATCCGCAAACAGTAGATAGGAAAATTGTGGTCTTTTGTTGGATATTTTAATTGGTTCCCATTGTTTATTATCTACCAATTAGCGTATTTATTTTGCGAGTATTTCCATGCATAAATAAAAAAGTAAGGGGATAATAGATCCCCTTGCCCGATTCCCTTCGATGGGTAGAAGAAAAGTGAAGGGTGATCATTGATAAGATTGAAATAAAGATAGTTGTGATGCAAGCAACAATTATAGAGATGACTTTTCTCAGGAAAATTAAAGTAGTGAAATGAAGTCCCATTCCATTTTGTCAAAAGTTTTTTCTAAATCTAGTTTGATAATTGTTTTTGGTATTTTACCTTTCTTCTTTTGAAAGTAGTGCTTACTTTATCGAACGATTATGGCATTATCTGCCGGTCTACGCTCTTTTAAGAAGGCAGATTGTTCTGGACTAATTATTTTATTCACAAAATGTTCAATAACAGTATATAATTATTTTACTGATTATTTTGTAGATAATATTGCACAACCTGATTGGACGATATTGGGTAATCATTGAAGGGTTTTTGATCATATAAATTAGGTATAAATAAATTATATTAATTTGAGATGGTATTCGGCAAGAGGTAAAAACATCATTACAAAAGGTGTCTATTGGTTGTCCAATTTGTTTCCAATATGTTTGGTAGAAAAATAGGTGTAATCCATCAGGCTCTGGTACTTTAAGAAGTTGGAACGAAAGTATAGTATAATGTATTTTCTGAGAGGTTAATAGGCGTGTCAAGATTGTATGTTCCATGGCAGTGAGAGTATGAAAGTTATTTGTAGGCTGGTTAATCGAGGAATGAGTGTGGGTAGTGGTGAATCATGTGCCCGCAGGAACTTCAAAGTTGCTCACTAAATCTTCGAACAACAAACAACCTAGAGGTATAAAAGTACGGGTTTGTTAACAGTGCGCCAAGTGGAGACAACAAAGACTCCACCACTCTCATACCCTCACAGTAATCAAATGCAGTTTATAATATGGAATTGTCCAGGAGCTCAGTCACAAGACTTCAAGAGCTCAGGCACTATTGGAAACTCATATACAAAACGACACTCATTTAATGGATGAATTTTGGTATATATACATGGAAAAAGCACCAGCACAAGGGCACTTAGGTGGTATTGCATTGCTATGGCATGAGAAAGTTATCAAGCTTGACCAAATAAAGGTTACTTCAGAAGCCATACACTCAATTGTCCAAGTACCTCCAAACCGTAGTTTTGCGCCACTTTACACCACTTATGCCTACCAAGCGGATACATTCTTCCCGGGATTTAGAAAGAGTTATAGGAAGCTAGCTCGTAATACTTTAGTCTTATGTTTCGCCCGAGGCTTATTTGAGGTTTGGAGTTACGCTTGCTTTCCTCAGTCAGACTTACGGGATGAGGAAGGGATATTGAAATTGCGGAACTTTCCTAACTACCTGTTGTATCATTTCTTTACTTGTTATCCCGTTATATTTTTTGGCTAAAGCAGCTTATCTTCCGCTAGCGGATAAAGTAGTTAATCCCTAAGAAGCTAGATAGTGAGCTTATGGCTTACTTGCCTTTTTCCTTAAGAAAGAATCGAAGAGTGGATGCTCTGCCTGAGTTAGACCCCCTTATTAGTGTATTCTAAGTCCTGGTTGTATCCATTATAGGCGGGGAAAGAGATTCCATGGTAGGAGGCCCTAAAAAACGAATAGAGGATACCAAGCTATCTTATCAATATATTTACAAAAAAGCCTTCGATGTAGTGATGAAATTGTGATACATAATCAATCCTATTTGTTTTGTTCATTACTAAAATGAATTGGATCGAATCTTAACTAACTGACGTATTGTAATATCAACCAGCCAAGAATACAATCAAAAGAAGATTGATTGAAAAAGCTAAAGTACTATTGATGGACTTCATGCAGCTGGCTTTCACTCGAATCTTTTTCAGTTATAAGGTTTTATACTCCTTTATCCTTTGACTCTCAACTCAATGCATCACAGACTGACGAGTCTAAGACAAGTTAGAAGAGCTAATAGAACTTGGCTTACTTCTTGCTGAATGGCGTACTTAATTGAGAGTTCTCCCGGTCCCGAGAGAACTCGGGATGTTAGCGATTAGTCAGTCCGGGTCCTGAAGCGGCTAGGTTACATGCTTAGCCTAGTATTCCCGGATTGGTATTGGATAAGAAGGATTTTGCTTTCTTCCCACTCATAAAGAGCAATAAAGTGAGGGGAGGGCTTCCGTGGAAAAAGGGTAAGTTTGGGATGAGAGGGTGAACACTAAAATGTTAGTCACCTAATTTTACTATTTTTTTTTATGAAGGCGAATTGATAAGAAAAGATACTTCCATGTGTTTAAAAGCACAAGGGAAGGAGGCCCCTAGTCCAAGTATAATAGCATAGGGGGTGCAAGGGTGAAGATACTAGAGTGGTTTGGAACTCCTGGTCAGCTTTCTTTCGTTCGGGCTTTCTTCTTCTGCCTTTACGCGAGCATAATTGTCTCATCCCAAAGGAAAGATGAATGTGAAGAGGTATGCAAAGAGTTTCCACTTCGCATCCTAAGGGAAGACCTTCCTTATTCGATGAAAGCAATTGATTCGCAGACGACGGAGACTCTCACTTTTCCTAGTAAATAGGCCACGTAGCTGGCTGGATTCGAAGATAGAGCCCCCTACCATGATCCGCTGAAATTGAAGGTCAGTTCGTTTAAGAAAACCACCTAAAGGATCCCGTTGAAGCATCGTCTTCAGAGTCCCTATCATCCCTCTCTCTCTTCTCAGGCGGGGATAAGTCAAAAGACTGAGCCCGAACTTTTAGGTATTGGCCTAAGCGCTAAGAAGCTCCAATCATGCTACTCAGGCTATATGCTTAACACATGCAAGTCGAACCTTGGTTTTCGGAGTTCGAAAGAGAAGGGGAAGAAGCGGGGTAGAGGAATTGGTCAACTCATCAGGCTCATGACCTGAAGATTGCAGGTTCGAATCCTATCCCCACCTAATCAGTGGAACATTGTTCACCAGGATAGAAGGTCGTTTTCAACCTGGCATAAGCTAAGGTACCCCACTCATTAGTCACTTCCCCTACATGGTCAACTCTTGCCGGGTTAATGTATTTGAATTAATCATATATTCATTCTTACGCGTAGAGATACCTATTTATAGTGGTTTGTTCCTGCATCAATAGTAGCTTGAGGCAATTTTTTTTGTTGTGTTGTTCTATGATAGTGGTTTCATCTTCTAGATTAGGCATAGAAACTGATCATTTTTTTATTCCTTCAAATTTTGTAATCAGGGGCCTGGATTTTTGGCTGTATTCTGTTATGGTTTTACTACCTTTTTTTTCAACTGTTAATTCCTATCCCATTCTGAACCTGATGAGACATCCGTCTCAGTCGAACCAAACTCTCGAACCCGTCCAGAAGTTGAGGATGCAACGTACGATTTAATCGGTTAAAAAAAAGGTAGCCATAATGATTCCGGTTAAAGAGAGTTCCAATGTGGGGGACGACGGCATATAATTACCTTAAAAGGGGGTGCCCTCCCTGAGAATCCTCATAGATATCAGGTGCCCACATATATAGAGTCAAAAGATATATAGAGTCCGAAGGGTAGGTCAGAGAAGTGCTTTCGTACCTTTAATGCCCACTGCTAGGGAGGAAGCCACTTTTTATCATAAGTATGAGAATTTGATTACAAGAATAAGAGGGAATCTCACCTAAAGCAGACTGAGGAGGGAAGTGCCGCCAGAAGCAAAACCCCGTATAGAATCTCCTAATTGTTCCAGAGCTACTAGAAAGAGATTCTTTAACCAGAAAGAATTCGGTTCAGTGGAGGATACCTATCAAGAAGTTTTCGCAGGAAACTCGACTTGAACAGCGCGTCCCCAAAAAATCTTTTTTTTTTTTGAGGATCCGACAACTTATGCAGGAACTTTCCAACAGACCGGTTGCTGCTTCCACAGCTAAGCCTGCCAGCCAGGGGAATGATCTCAAGTCCGAGTGGAAGGCTATCCCACAATCCTTCATGAAAACCCTCTTTAAAGCCTATATCGCGTCGTTTAAGGCACAATAATCGTCTTCCATGTTAGATTCATCGTTGGACCTTATTACCGTGCTGAAAAAGACGTAATAGCGACCATCCTGGGCCTTCCACGATTGTTGACCGTGGACTACACCCCTGTGAGAGCCCTATATTTGGCTAACATACTCCCTTTTGATCTCCCCCATGCAACCTATTTGAATTGGAAAACTGCTTCTTTTAGGGATGACTATTCTGCAGCAGTAATTGCAAACAGAAAGGGGTGATTGAGTGCTCCCAAGACGATGAGACGCATGCGCTATACCGTCAAGTATTGCTTGCGAAGCAACCGCAACTCGTTGTAGGTCCTCTCCACCCATTACAGTCGAGTAGCTTTCACTCCTTCGCTTGAAATGTGCGGTTGGTTTACCTAATGCATGGCTTCCCCAATGCTGGTAGGCCTAATTAGGATAGGGTTCCAAACCTCAGTTCTTGCCAACCTCCGGTGTGTAATCTACATCTTTCTAGCTAGAACTCGGTCGAATAAGAATCATTGATTCCCTCTGCTGTCAAATTCTTATTCATTCATTGCGTTAGGCCGGTGCTCCTTTCTCATCTCAAACCATAACTACTCTGAGCGTTTGGGAAGATAAGGGAAGACCGCCTGAGCGAAGCGACCGAAGGAACCGCGTACCCTTCTTTCTGACACGCTCCTACGGAACTACGGCAACTCTGGAAAGCATCATGCTCTTTCAACGCATGGGTTATGGACTAGGAGAACTCATGCGACTATTGGCGTTGGGGAAGCCATGCATTAGGTAAACCAATCGCGCATTTCAAGCGAAGGAGTGAAAGCTACTTGACTGTAATGGTTGGAGAGGACCTACAACGAGTTGCAGTTGCTTCGCAAGCAATACTCGACGGTATAGCGCATGCATCTCATCGTCTTGGGAGCACTCGTAGTTGTTTGAGTCATTGCGTTAGGGCAATACAACTACGAGAACTAGTCGTCCTGACGCTACTCCAAAACCCGATGTCGTAGGTTCAAATCCTACAGAGCGTGATTTTTTTCTTCTTAGATCGAATTAGAATGAAATAGATTCTCCAACTGATGATTTTTAAGTTTCGGATGTGAAGGCTTAGGCTTCCATTTTTGTTCTAGGTTTTTTTTATTCACCGGGGCACTCAGTTCCTTCCTGTTCCCAGAGCTGAGGCATTGTAGTGCAGCTCCTACTGAAGGCTGCTTTGTTTGGGAAGACGTGCTGTTGTTGTAGGAAATATGGGACATGTTGATGACGGGAAAGGAGGAGGACTAAATACTGTGTCTGGGCGAGGTGACTGAGTCCCTTGCTGAGAGGGTGGAATGGTGACAGAGTATCCAACTGAGGATTCAGGTTGCTTCGCCATCAAAATGGCATCAAAGACCAGCTTTTCAAGAGTTTCAAAAAAAAAACTAAAAATAAAGCCAAGAACCTAGAGGATTGAAAATTTAAAAGAGGCGAAGCCCTCAGCACTCACATCCAAGATCTCCTCGGAGACTAAGAATCGATCGCACCCAAGTCAGAATTAATCGAGATGGCGCCTTTGCTCAAGGATGATTAATCTGATGACAAATAATGAAAGGGAAAGCTGAGATTTTGGCATCAAAAAAGTGAAGATCACCCTGAATTGGATCCTTTGAGGGTCTCAGAGAGGGGGCAAGCACAAGAGCAAGTCTAAGTAAAAACTAGACTTTGTCTTGCAAACTGACTTCAGCCATAGTGAACATGGGAAACTGCTCACTTTGATAGCTCTACCCTAGTGTATGCACTCAAGCAGAGTAGACGGCACGCGTCACCACCCAAACCAACTGAGGGAAGTCGCATCCGTCCCATCGCAAGCACCTACAATGTCATGATCACATTGGTTTAGAGGTTATTTCGGTAAACCGGTGCATGAGCTGAGGCTCCCATGTCCCGCCGACCCTCCGAAACTAGTATGAAATTTCTTGGGCACTTACCTGCATGATTTGGCCCATCTTTCTTTCCTCCATGAGAAAACACTGCTCAGTGAGACAATGTAGTCAAGTCAATAGCATCCAGAGCAAAAGATTGTCATCAAGTCGTCAAACGATTCCCATTCAGCAGGCTAGCTTCTGCCCGGAAGTCTTCGAAGTCAGGTTCATGTTCACTCGCAGGAAATGATGGAAAGGCTTTGAAGGCCAATACATTAGTTACAGACCAGACTATTCTAACAGGGCAGGCCAACAGCTAGACCCTTCTTTGATCTAAAGATATAGATTCTCAATTCCTAATTGCTGTGACGCGTAAAATAGAATACTAAAAAATAATCATGATCAAAATACTGGAAAGAAAAGAGTAGACAAGGAATGAAGTCCAGTTCCAGTATTGAAGGAAGCATTGCATAGAAAGCATTTTTTATAAGGTTCCCACATCCAATAGATAAGGAAATTCTCCGCCACAAGCCCTCTGAAGCGAGGATGCACACTGCTTTAAATAGAAAGCGCAATGCAACATCCCCGAACGTCGGGCCGTCCTCATTACCGTGCTCACCTCCTCACCCGTACGACTCTCGATAGTAGAAGAGAAAAGGAACATACCCAATGAGTCTGATTGCAATGGTATAAGATATAAGATTAAAGGAATAGATAGGCGCAAGGTAAACGAAAGCTGCCGTTGAAGCAGTCACGATATAAATCCATATTCTAGGCCCTCAAAAAAATCTTTTCTGAGGACGCGCTGTTCAAGTCGAGTTTCCTTATTGTCCCTTCCAAGACAGGCACAGTAACCGTCTTCCATGTTAGATTCATCGTTGGACCCTGTTACCGTGCCGAAAAAGACGTCATAGCGACCATCCTGGGCCTTCCATGATTGTTGACCTGTCTCGGACCGGGGAAGACGTTCTTCATGACAGGACATACGGTACAGAAAGACATAGGTGACAACGAGCCAGGCAGAGATGGAAGAGATCAAACACGGGAATAAGAAGCAAGCTAAAATAGAGCTTCGGCTCAGAATTAGACCTTCTATAGACGGAACTTCAAACTTCTGGATAGGCCTGAGAAAGCCTAGACCAAGGGGCAAGCCAAAACCTACTCCTAACAAGTTGCTGGATCGAAGTAGTACATTATACATCTGCCCGCCAACACCTAATTGAATTGAACCGCTAGAGACTTCCTTGGGCGAGTAGCACTCGCGGATAAGAAGGCTTGAGTAGTGCCGATTTGGCAGAATCACCATTTGGCAGGGCTACTAGGACTTGGGTCTCTCTCTTGGGTGGGGCATCAAGTACATCTATCTTTACCGATTAACCAATTTCTAAACGATGGAGTAGATCCTAAAGAGCTACCACTTCCTCATGAACTTATCTTGAATCGAGATCTTTTGGCTCAACTTTATCCCAGTTTGCCGAGGGAGCAATCCCATTTTTTACCTTGAATTGGTCAAAATATGCGGAATTTCTTACTTTTCGTGGAGGATTAGATCCTGTAACTGGGGGTATGTGGCTGACTGATATTGCCCATCGCCATTTAGCTATTGCATTTATTTTTCTCGTTGCTGGTCATATGTATAGAACCAATTTTGGGATCTCACTTTCGAAAGAGAGTCTCGACGTGGCGGTGTAGACCTAGCTCCATAGCTGGGCTAGTCACTGGCTAGAGGGCGACCGACCTACCGGTTAGTTATTCTCGGCTATTTATGTTAAAAATGACTTGCATGCACGTTATTCTTTATGGGATCACTTAATGACAATGCATGATAATATTCATATACCTTGGTTAATCGGGGGCGATTTTAATGAAATAACAGGTGCAAATAAGAAATATGAAGGTAATCCTATCAACAATTAGAGATGTCACCGTTTCAACTAATGTCTAAGACTATTGTAATTTATTAAATTTAGGCTTTATGGGGAGTAGATATATATGGACAAACAAAAGATGCCTTGCTAATAGAATGTTGCAACATTTAGATGATTTGTTTGTAATTATGAATGGCTAAATTTACTTTCTTAAGCCAATGTCCAATACCTTTCATGAACTCATTCGGTCCACTATCCAATACTCATTCAATTAAACATAAATTTTCTCGTAAAAAATACGATTTAAAACAAGTTAGTCATCCCACCCAACCTTTCTTGCTCTCGTTGCCTATAATTACCTAATAAACATTTATTAACAGCAATGCATGATTTTACTGAAGATTTTTTCAAAATTTGAATCAAACCACTTTTGGGAACAATTTTTTTTTAAAAAGAACATATTAGCTAGAATTAATGCTCTTCAATCATCACCTAATTATCCTACTAGCAATTTCCTCCAAATATTAGAAAAAGATCTAAAAAATAAATTTAATCAACTACATAGGCTGGAAGAGGATTTTTATCTATTAAAATTCATAATAAACTAACTTTAATAAGGGGATGCCAATACTAAATTCTTTCATTTAACAACATTCCAACGGAAGAGAAAGAATAGGATCATAGCTCTTAAGGATCTGGGAGGTAACTCAGTTACAGAACCGCCGTTAGTAAATTCTTTAATAACTAATTATTGTAACTCAGCAATAGCAGAAATATCCTAAACAAGAAACAATAATTTAGCAATTGATGTATATGTGAAGAGAATTATTAAGTCTCTTTTACAAGTCATGTGTGCTCTCGTACAGAGTAGAAATTCTCATGTGTCTAACTCAAACATTTTCCTATTTGTCCTCACGTGGATAAAAAGAATGGCCCATTGGAGGAACATAAAGTGATTTCCATGCAAGGTAAGATATTTAATAGGAGAAATCTTACAAGGGAAAACTGAAAAAGTTTTGGAGAAGATATTTAATAGTCGAAGGAAAGAAAAAAAGGCAATGTCCCAGGCTCCCAGTGGGTCTGTTCCCCACTAACCGAACCCACTGGTATATTTTTAGCATCGTAAAACAATTTTGACTTAACATGGAGAGCTGATGGAAGTGACTCATTCTTCAACTCATCTTTATACCTTTAAATCAAAAAACATCCTCAACTGCACCGTCATATACAGCCAAATTAATGATGCTAGTATGCTAGAGACTAGGCTATAATAATTTGGGTCACTTCATGCTTCTAAAAAGGAAAACATATACTCAGATTGGTGAAGTTCAAAGTAAATATCTTAATTAGAATTTGGAATCATGCACATAGTTCGTGCTCCCATGCTTAAAAGTAAGTTGTTTCAGGTACGTACAACAACAATAATTAGCTTTTAATAACAAGCGAGGTAAAGTTAATTATATAAATACTCACTATCAAATGGCCTGACATAAGATTTATCAATAAATTCATCCCCATGATCTTGACTTCTATCTCTCGAGACGACGCTGTTGGTTTCAAATGCCGGGCTTTGAAGCGTGTTCGTTACTCTGCATAGACGGCCGCTCGGCACATAGAGTTATCACATCAGAAATGTAACGAACAATACCCAAAATCCGAAAACTAGGAATTCACAAGCTACGAATAAGCTTTAACAGTTCTATACATCATTTCTACAAAAACAAAGGGAAATGAACCGGGGGGGGAGGGGGATAAAGGGTGACTCCGAGGATATGCGGATGCGGCCAGATGACTCCGAGGATATGCGACGCGGCCAGATGTACCTTGAAGTCTCCAAAAAGCAGCATCAACTGCAACTAATGATGAGGCAGGTACGATAAACTTGGATTCGCACACGAAATATATGTGCAAGAAAGGGTATTAGTACACCACAACGATACCTAATAAATGTCAATCCTAACCTCGGTCGAGTAGTGCCGAAACCAGGTTAGGATTCTACTAGTATAAATATAAAGAAATACGACAAAAAGATATTACAGTAAAATAAATACGGAAATCTAACAAGGATAGAATTCAATGAAAGCCAACAGCTCAGAACACAGTAATAGCAACAAGGTCTCCCAGGATACCGCCCCTTAGTCTCAAATATAAATGTGTACGAGATCTCCTGAAATATCGTTCCGTAGTCCCAAAGTAAATATGTAGTGCTGGGGTCTCGGAATACCATTTCGTAGCCCAAAGTAAATACACAGTATGGGGGCATATCCAGGAATATTGTTCCGGAGTATCAAAGTAAATATGCAGCTCAACATATATAAATAACAGTCACAACAAGAAGATATACAGTTTAGATTAAGTTCAAATCAAAGAAAGCCAGAAAAGTTCACTAAACATGCTGCATAGAGTTTAAATAGGAAGTTAAAACGCGTAGGCATGCCTTTATAATTTAAACAGGATAGTACATATCCGTGTCTAATTTAAACAAGGAGAAAAACAGGTTATGACTTAGGGAAAAAATGGAGTTTTACAACAAATAGTTCGGGTACGTACTCGTCACCTCATGTACACGCGCTCATATATCAATTAGTACCAAATCCTAAGAGAAGTTCCCCAACAAAAGGTTAGGCCAGCCACTTACCTCGAACCAAGCTCAAATCAATCCATTATACTTTTCTTTCCATGAATATCTGGCTCTGGGTGACCCTAATCTACACAAAATCAATTACATTTCATAAATATATTTAGAAGAAATTAATCTAAAAAATGAAATCAAAGCTAAGTCAAGAAATAGAAAAATGCACAAAAAGCCTCCCGTGTCTCATATCACAGAAAATTTTTAATGTCACAAAATATGAATACTCATTGATTCACGATTTTACTCATACCAAAATTATCCCAATTCGATGTACAAATCCCAATTAAAACTCGAAATCTTAATTGAAGAACGATTTTCTATTTTTCTCAATTTTCACCCCAAGCCTGAAATTAAATGATAAAATTAATCATAGACTAGAGGGATATAATCAAAATCAAGCGTAGAATCTTTACCTAATTGATATCGCTGAATATCCCTAAAAATCTCGTCCAACTCCGAGCTGCAAAACTCATGTTTTGAAAAAAATGGCTAACCCTCAATTTTGAAATGTTTATATGTTGAGGTGTTCTCTTCTTTGCGAACACGGTCAACGCCTCACGTTCGCATTGAACAAAAAAGATGTTGACCAGAAATTCCTCCTTCGCAAATAAGAGTGACATATCGCAAACGTGAACATTACACTAGCTGACCCTACACAAATGTGGAGCCCTCTTCACGAACGTGTAAGATTAATGCCTGGAATTTCATCTGATCATTGACTCTACGCGAACATGAGGTCTTCGTTGCGAACACGTAGCCTTAATATCTCATACCTCTGCAAACACGAGAACAACTTTGTGAACACGAAGAAAAATCCAGTTGCCCTTCCCAGATGCCTTATGCGAACGCGATAACTCCCTTGCGAATGCGGTGAAGAAAAACTCTGCAACAAAATACATGAAAATACGCCAATTTCCAAATTCCAAAAATGATCCGCTAAGCACCTGAAACTCACCTGAGGCCCCTGGAACCTCAACCAAACATACCAAAAAGTCTTAAAATTCCTACGAGCTTAGTCAAGCCTTCAAAACATACCAAATTACGCTAAATTCACTAATCACACTCCAATTCAAACTTAAAGAAATTTAAACTTCAAATTTTCACAACCGATATCAAAACCTATCAAACCACGTCGCATTGACCCCAAATTTTGAATAGAACTCATATTCAACACTACAGACTTACTCAAACTTCTGAAAACGTGTTTTGACCCCGATATCAAAATTTTCAGTACCTGCCCAAAACTCCAAAAAATTGACTTCCACCATTTCAAGACTAAATGAGTTACGAACCTCAAAAATACATTCCGGGCACGCCTCTAAGCCCAAATACTCATTGGAGCTAGCAGAATTGATGGAATTCTATTTTAGAACTATCTTCACACTATTCCGACTGCGGTTCAAAGTGTATGACCTAAGCTTCCATTTAGAGACGAATTGTCCCAAAAAATTTCAAAAACTAAAATGAAACCTCCCAATATAGCAAAAATAAATATGGGGGAAGCAGTTAATAGGTGATTGGGGCTCTAACTCTCAAGATGACCGTCCGGGTCGTTACATCTTCCCCCTTTTAAAATAATCGTTCGTCCTCGAACAAGCATAGAGAGATACCTAAAGTGGTGAAAAGATAAGGATAATGACTGCGTATATCCTGTTCTGTCTCCCAAGTCGCCTTCTCAACCGGCTAACCCCGCCACTAAATCTTTACTGATGCAATGTTCTTTGACCTCAGTTTTTAAACCTACCTGTCAAAAATGGCCACTGACTCCTCAACATACGATAGATTCTTGTCCAAATGGACTGAGCTGTAATCTAACATGTGAGATGGATCGGCGCGATATCTCTGGAGCATCAAAACATGAAATATCGGATGAACTCCTACTAGGCTGGCAAACTCATAAGTAATCTTCTCAACATGCCACAACACCTCAAATGAAGCAATAAACCTTAGGCTCAGCTTACCCCTCTTTTTAAGCCCCATAACACACTTCATAGGCGAAACTCGAAGCAAGACCCTCTCTCCAACCATAAATAAAACATTTGAAACCTTCTGGTCCGCATAACTCATTGTCCGGACTAGGCTGTGCTATGTCTATCCCAAATAACCTTAACCTTCTCTTCAGCGTCCTGAACCAAGTCAGTTCCCAATAATCTAGCCTCACTCGACTCGAACCAACCCATTAGGGACCGAAATTGCCTACCATACATAGCCTCATACGGTGCCATCTGAATGTTGGACTGATAATTGTTGTTGTAGGAAAACTCCACAAGTGGAAAGAACCGATACCAAGAACCTCCAAACTCTATTACACATGCATAGAGCATATCCTCAAGAATCAGAATAGTGCGCTCTGACTGTCCGTCCGTCTGAGGGTAAATTATTATGCTCAACTCCACTCAAGTACCCAACTCTTGCTATACGACTTTCCATAACCATGATGTAAACTGTGTACCCCAGTAAGAGATGATAGATACCGGCACGCCATAAAGTCTAACAATCTCACGGACATAAACTCGATCCAGCTGCTTAGAAGAATAGGTAGTCATCACAGGAAGAAGTGAGGTGACTGGGTCAGCAATCTATAATCACCCAAACTACATCAAACTTCCGTTGAGTTCGTGGAAGTCCAACAAAAAAATCAATAGTGACCCTCTCTCACTTCACTCCGGAATCTGCAACTTGTGAAGCAATCCACCAGACCGCTGCTGTTCATACTTCACCTGCTGACAATTTAGACACCGAGTAACATACTCCACTATGTCCTTCTTAATCCTACACCACCAATAAGGTTGCCTCAAGTCTTAGTATATCTTTACGTCACCCGGATAAATAGAGTATCGCGAGTTGTGAGCATCATGAAGAATCAACTCACCCAAACCATCTACATTAGGCACACATAGCCTGACTTGCATCCTTAATGCACCATCATCCCCAATAGTGACCTCCTTAGCATCACCATGCTGGACCGTGTCCTTAAGGACAAATAGATATGGGTCATCATACTTACATTTCCTGATATGATCATAAAGAGAAAACTAAGAGACAACACAAGCCAATAGTCGACTAGGCTAAAAAATATCCAATTTCACAAACTAACTGGCCAAGTCCTGAACATCCAATGCTATGGGCCTCTCGGCTGCTGGTAGATAAGCTAAACTCCCCAAACTCTCTACTCGACAACTCAAAGCATTGGCCACCACATTGGCCTTCCCAGGGTGGTAGAAAATGGTGAATTCATAATCTTTAGGCAGCTCTAACCACCTCCTCTAATGTAAATTAAAATCCTTTTGCTTGAACAAATGCTACAAACTTCGGTGGTCAATGCATATCTCACAAGGAACACCGTACAAATAGTTCCTCAAAACATGTATGAACAATAGCTGCTAGCTTAAGGTCATGGACAAGATAGTTCTTTACATGTACATTCAGTTGTCTATACGCGTTGGCAATCACCCAATGGTCCGCTTTACACCTCCCCCAGGCTAACTCTGGACGCATCACAATAAATTGTATAAGACCTTGAACCTGAAGGCAATACCAATATTGAGGCTGTAGTAAATGCTGTCTTGAGCTTCTAAAAGCTCTACACACACTCTTTCGTCCACCTGAACGGAGCACCCTTCCAGATCAGTCCGATCATGGGTGTTGCGATAGATGAGAGTCCCTCAACAAATCAATGGTAATAACCCACCAAACCAAGAAAACTTCTAATCTCTGTAGTTGAGAACGGTCTGGGCCAACTATGCAATACTTCAACCTTCTTCCCATCTACCTTGATCCCTTCACTCGACACTATGTGACCCAATAATGCCACAGAATCCAACCAGAACTCACATTTTGAGAACTTTGCATATAACTTCTTTTCTCTCAAGGTCGGAAGCACTATCCTTAGGTTTTGCTCATGATCTTGCCAACTCCGATAGTATACAAAAATGTCATCTATAAAGACAATGATGAATGAGTTAAGATAAGGCCGAAACACATTGTGCATCAAATGCATAAATACTGTTGGAGCGTTGGTTACCCCAAATGACATACAAGGAACTCGTAATGACTATACCGAGTCCTCAATGCAGACTTCGGGATTTCTAGCTCCCGAATTGTCAGTTGATGATAACCTGAATGCAAATCATTCTTGGAAACTGCATGGGGCACCTGGTTACCTAATCAAATAAGTTATCAATTCAAGGCAACGAATACCAGTTCTTCACCGTGACTTTGTTCAACTAGGGATAACCAATGCACACACGCATAGAACCATATTTTTTCTTCAAAACAAGATAGGAGCAACCCAAGGTGACACATTGGGCCGAATGAAGCCCTTATCAATTAATTCCTACAAGTGTTCCCTCAGCTCTTTCAACTCCTTCAACTCAAAAAGTGCCATATGATAAGGTGGAATAGAGATGCGCTGAGTGCCTGACAACAATTCAATGCAAAAATCAATATATCTATCTGGCGGCATACCCGAAAGATCAGCTAGAAACACATTAGGGAAATCTCTCACTATTAGGACCGAATAAACTGTAGGGGTATCAATTATGACATCTCTCACATAAGCTAGATATGCGTCATATACATTCCCAATCATTCGTTGAGCTTTAAGAAATGAAATTACTCTGCTAGGAGTGTAATCCAAGGTATCCCTCAACTCTAATCATGGTAAACCTGTCATAGGGAGCGTCACAACTTTGGTGTGATAATCAAGAATGGCATGGGGCTACAACCAAGCCATGTCGAAGATAACATCAAAATCTACCATGTTGAGTAATAATAAATCGGCTCTCATCTCTAAATCATAAAGAGTAATAAAAATGACCGATATAGGCTTCCATAACAAGAGAATCCCCCATAGGAGTAGAAACATAAACAGAAAACCCAAAGAATCCTGAGATACGCCAAAATGCGGGGAAAAATAAGATGATTCATAAGAGTAAGTGGAGCCTGGATCGAATAGAACCGATGCATCTCTATGATATACTGCAATAATACATGTAATAAAAAGTCAGAAGCTACTGCCGATGTACGAGCATGAAGTGCATAATATCTAGCCTGGCCTCCCTCTCTAAGGCGACCAATACCTCCCCATCCTCCACATTGAGCTGGCTGAGTAGGTGGAGTGGCAAATGGTGCTATAATAATAACTTAAGGACCTAGAGGAGCACGTTGTGGCTAAAAAATCTTTGGAGGTGCACCCTTCATAAGTCTGGGGAAATCCCTCATCATGTGACGAGTGTCATCACACTCAAAAAAAGCTCTAGAAAGATATGGTGGATGTGACTTGTTCGGGCCAAGTCTAACGGACTGACCGTTGATAGCACCTTGTGTAGGAGGCACACCAGATACTGGAGGTGCATGATCAGGCTTTTGAGGTTTAGGAAGAACTGGAAGACCACTGGCCGCTAAAAGAGCTGAATGAATGGGGCGACTCATATAATCTATAATGACAATTTGCAGTTGGGGAACGAAAACTAGAATAATGGCTAGACTCTCGAGACCTCATGATCTCTCTCTCCTCCCTATCCCGATAAATCATTCCCTCATCTATGCTTGAAATACTCACAACCTACTGATACAGGATATCCATCTCTAACTAGTGAGCTATGCTAGTCATAATGTTGGGAATGAGTCCTTTAATAAATATACAGATCCTCTCTCGAATTGTAAAAACCAAGGCCGGTGCATGTCTAATCAAGTCATTGAAACGCACTGCATATTCCAAAACACTCATGGCACCCTAGTGTAGTAGCGCAAACTTTATGCGCCATGCATCCCTGATGCTCTGAGGGACATACTCTCTCAAAAACATGTTCGAGAACTGATTCCATGTAAGGAAAGCTGCCTCAGCTAGACTGTCCAACTCATAAGCACACAAACACTTATATGCTGATCCACGAAGTTAAAAGGCAGTGAAAGAAACACCACTCGACTCTGCTATGCCCATAATGAAGAAGATACGATAGAACTCCTCGAGAAATCCCTACGAATCCTCTTATTCTAGTCTACTGAATTTAGGAGGGCCGTACTTCTTATACTTCTCAAGCTTATGTAGCTCTTCCTTTGAAGCTACTCCCCTACCCTCGGGCTGAACTAGGGCAATAGGTAGTACAAGTACAACCTCTGGAATCTGATCAATCTGAACCAGCTGCTCTGGGTACAGACAGTGGGAGTCTATGCTCCTACCCCAGCCTAAGATGTGGCTGAAGCAAGTCTAATTAAACATGCTAGAATTAGAGTGTTGTATATGATCATGAACTGTGAAAGGGTCTCCTAAAGAGGCGGAGTAGTAGTAGTAGGCGTATCAGGTTCCTAGGCTCCAAAAAGACTGTCGGTGGCTCCTTGATTGCAGCGTTCATGTGCTTTGGCTGCACCATGTGGATGTCTTTGGCCTCTATCCTAGCCCCTGCCACTGGCGGCTCTAGTAGGGGCGTGGAAGCTATCATATCTGGTAGCATGTGTCACCATCTGTGAGAGAATAGAAGATAGAAATTTATAACTTCGAAGTCAATAATCTCGCAAGACAATGAATCAAATGAAGAAGAATTTTCCTAATAATTCCATAGCATCCTATAAGTACAGACCTCTCCAAACCGATCCATGAGACTCTAGTAAACCAGCTTGTGACTCACAACTCATATGAACCTAGAGCTCTGATACCAACTTGTCAAGACCCAACTTCTCCTTCCGTGAACAATCGTGATAGCACCTAGTCTGTACGACTAGGTAAGGCTAGCACATTGCGGAAATGAAAGAAAAGCATGAACATTAATTATTGACAGTAACAATTATCTAACAAGCAACAAAACGTCACTCGGCATATACAGCTATCGCTTAAGAAATGTACCGAACAATACCCAAAACCTAAAAACTCATAAGTCACAAGTTAATAAGAAGTTTTAACTATTTTATACATCATCTCTACAGAATGTAGGGGAAATCAACATGGGGGGGGGGCAAAGACGGGGACTCCGATGATCTACGGTTGTGGGAATAGGTACCTTGAAGTCTCAAACAAGCAGCAACGATTAGAACTAGTGATGAGGTTAGTACGATGAACCTAGATCTTCGTTTTTTTTCTAATACCCATGAATAGACGATAGAATAATAAGAATTATAGGAGAGTAATAATATACATATCTCTACCATTTCTATAAATAGAGTAATTTATAAAAATTGTGCATTTGCACACCTTCCGAGGTTAATCTCTACCTCTATCCACATTCACATCATTGAATAGGCTACCGTTCTGCCTTCAAATTTTCATAAGGCTACCATTCTTCCTTTCGAGTCTAAACGCTATCTCCATCTATATCTGCATTGCATAAGGCTACTATTCTGCCTTCCTATCTGTATAAGGCTACTAATCTGCCTTCCAGTCTACATAAGGCTACCATTCTTCCTTCCGAGGTTAAGTTCTACCTCCATCATCATTTGCGATAGCATAAGGCTACTTTTCTGTCTTCCAATCTACATAAGGCTACCATTCTGCCTTCCGAAACAAAACGTTATCTCAATCTGTATTTGTATTGCATAACGCTAATATTCTACCTTAAATTTGTATAATGCTACAGTTCTGCCTTTCGAGGTTAAGCTCTACCTCCATCTGTATTCGCATCTTTGAAAAAGGATACAATTCTGCCTTCCAAGACTAAGCTCTTCCTCCAATTTTCTTCAAAACTAAGATCTCTATCAAGCACTATTTATCTCGCTTCTCTTACGGGATAAGCTTTGCCCTTCAACTTCAAGACGGAGCTCTGTATTGTCTGCATCATACTCGTCATCCATCATGGGCTGAAATATCATCAACTCATCCAAGGGCGTCATCGCTCGCAAGGAACAACTTCATAGCCCGAGAACACCATGTCATGGCCTGAGGATCTCTTTCAATCTTTTGCAAATCATTATTCAAAGACGTCATTCTTTGGAGGTACCATCCTTAAAGCCCAAGAACATCATTTCATGGCCTGCGAATCATGCATCAAACAACTCATGCCCCTGTATGGTCTAAGGACGCCATACCTAACCGTCGAAAGGCATCATTCATGGTTCGACAACAATTTCCATCATGTTTAAATTTATGCACAGTATACGCTTGTATTGCTTCTATTTGTCGGTACGACAAAAGCGGCTATCCCGACATGAATGATCCCGCTCTAGTTCTCTCAAACCATGTCAAACAAACCATTCCGGTAAATCGTTCAATCACGCAGCCCCTTGGCCGGCCAGCTCCGCATACTTTATAAACAAAAGGAAAAGCTTGTATGCACATTAAGAGAGTTGAGCGGGGCACACCTTATAGAAGCGGTAGAAGTCCACCACCAAGGAAGGAAGAGGAATCATGTATCCAACGACGAAGGGGTACACAAAAAATGTGCAATAGCCTTGATGATGTATATGCACTATGTCCTGATCCGCCGAAATGTGACTAGGGATCCTCCATTTGGTTTTGAACGCCGTGAGCGCTGCAGCATCCATCGTGGAAAAAAGGTGTTCCGGCTCGTCTCCGAAGGTCTATTGAAGTCAATCCTCGCCTTCCCTTGGTAGGGAATCACCTCATCCACCGTCGGAAAACCCTCGTTTTCCACCATTTCCACTACTTCTTCAAGTAGGGGTATTTCATTTTCAGGCACTGGAGCACCAACAACCCTATCAGACTTGGAAGAAGCACTAGCCATCTTTCTTTCAATTAAATAAGTGAGAATGATAAGGGAGAAAGGTAGTGGTCATAGCAAATCCTAACAGAACACAAAATATGAGAAACTGAAGGAGAAGAAGAGTTGCAAAAACCTCGCTTGAGCATTCAAATGAGAGATACTCCCCTATTTATAGGGTGTGGCCTATGCGGGAAAACCAAATGCCGCTAAATAGAAAACGAAAAGGACACGGGAAGCGACGTAATACATAGAAAACATGCACCATAATGATGAATGAGAAATATTAATGATATTCTGAACTGATGCGGTGGTCTAACGTAGCTCTTGAAACGTCACGCCGCTACCTCGTTGTGAGGTGCTCGTCCCTTACATAAATCATTCAAATTAATCCCAAAGTTCGGGTCGACAGAGTATGGCCATCGAGCTTGCCAAGAGGCGACCCCAACGGGCGGAGGGACTAACTGTGTGGGTCAAAATTGACCAGACAAGAATCGGTGCTGGGATTGTCGTATCATACCATGCTATAACGTTATACCTCGGCCACGGCCGATGTCATATATTCAGAATTCTTGAGAGGTGAATTGGATATTACGGTATTTTAAGGTGTCAACTCATAATATAATCAAATGACTTAGGTATTGTGGTTAATAATTGTTGGGTAAAGGAGATAAATTAAGTGAGAAGAAGAAGATAGGGGGTTGAAAGAAAGAAAGACAGAAACATGTTCTCTAAGAGGAGAAGAGATCTTTATCCCCTCTCTCTCTCCATGAAGGAGAAACAAGCAAGGAAGCTCAAATCTTCAATGTATATCGCTAGTTTCACTACATCAAAAGTATGGGATCCTACCTTGTTAAAGATCGGTGACCCTTTTTCAACTGTGTATTTTTCATTGTTATTTAAGGTTAAGAAAACCACTATCCTCTTCTTATACAACAACAGCAACAACAACAACAACTACCCAGTATAGCCCCTCTTCTTATACAATGGGATTTAATTAATGTTACCGTTAAAAACCCATGTTTGCTTTGTTTTCTTACTTATATCTTCTATCTTAGATCTAGAGTAAATTACCTTTAGCTAGGATTTACCCAAAACCTTCTTATCTAATTAGTTCAACCGAAACTCCAAATCTTTTTGGTCGAACAGTATATACTACAGAAGGTATTAACATAAAGAGAGGATCTATAACGTCAAGTGCATAATAGACTTTACAAGTAAAAATATTATAAAATCTGGTCAATGTAACTTTTGTGATAAATAGAGCATAATAAAATTATTTTTGTGTTACAAAAGAAAGAAAAATGTCATTTGTATAACGAACATAAAGTTGAAAAATTTTGATGTAACAAAAAAAAAAGAGAAATGATTTTTCCGTAGTGAACACAAGGTTGAATGACCACCCATGAAGATCATCATATATCTATAGTATATTAAAAGCACGAAAGCTCTTAACGAAATATCGTTCGCCTTTTTATCCTATAAAATCATAGTTCATATTAGATAAAATGGTCATTTAATATTGTCTTTATATTTAGGAACTAGAAATTCGTTGAGATTTCGTTATTAAATATTTCCTTCTTTAAATTAGATACCGAAAATTTAGGAATTTAAATTGATTAAAATTTTGCCTTGAATTAATACTTAAAAAGTCAATTAATATTTACCTTAAATAAACGATACTACATAATTTGTAGTCTTGAAGTATTCTATAAGTAAATTAAAAAGTGACAGCATAACGGTACTCCATTTATTAATGATGAATAAAATACTTTTTAACAATGGTGAGTAATATTTTTGAAGAATAATTATACTTTGCTTGGTATTTGCAATAAATTACATTAATTTATACTGATTACGTGGTAAATAATATGAGACCGTAATAAAAACTACAAAATATATAGAAAATAATGTTTCACTTTTCTTAAATTTTATCCCCTTCAATCAATCTATTATGAAATCCTAGAAAATTAACGAGAATTGATCAACCTTATTATCATATAAACAAATTTTATATTGAAAAATATCTTCATTTAATTATTATTTTAATATTTAGGGCATTAATTTACTAAAAATTTTGACTCTTAATTTTTTTGGAACTATATAGAAAATCATAATATTTAGGAATGTAATCCCAGTAAGATTATTCATATAACTCGAGTAAGTTAATTTTCACAAAAACCATAATTTTAGGAATTATTATCTCACCGAAATACCCATAACCTATGTGACATTCCACTTCAGGATACCTTAGATAAAATAGTACGGAAATCATACTCATGGGCTAACAACTATTTTATAGATTTAAGGCTAGTAACGTAAAAGTGTTAGCTATGTCACGCTATTCTTTTTTAAGAAAATGTTAATTAAACACTTTTCAAAAGTGATGTCATAAAGTTGCGTATCTTCCTGTAGTGTCTATAAATATATTTAACGGATAGATATTTCATGTAAATCCAAACAAATATCAAATTAGGGATGTGATTAACTGACAGCATTCATCATTTTTTAGGAATTTGGATTTTCAAAATTTGCAACACTTTTGAGAATAATATCTATGTAATTTTCTTAAAATTTGTATTCATTTATATAAAATACAAATGCAACGCATATTATTATGCCGTTTTTGGATATATATATTGCTCAGACTTTTTTGTCGTTATGTTTTATTATTTGGTAGTGTATACATACGTTTGATTGTATATTTTGTTGTCAATATGCTGGAGTATGCATGCACGTTTGTATCATAATAACATATCATTGAGATAATTAACTGACTTTTTTATCTTTAAAAGTACTAGTTTTAGTATTCGCGCGATGTACGGTATAAAATATATCAAAATTTTTATTAGGATTATTTGAATTATGTGTAAATAATCTTAAAATTAAACCTTCTACATGAAAATTATAAATAATTATTAGATATTAATTAAGAAGCAGGACATGAAGCATTTCTCAAATCTTATAATGGATAACTTATTTTCTTTTTTTTTATATTGTAATAACCCAACCCCGTGATATTGACACTTGTATTTTATTTTACGGTCAATAAGAAAGAATACTTAACATATAATATTGTGATATGTCTTGTTTGAGCATATTAAATAACATTATTTTGAAAAAAATTCTTACAACCACTTTATTTTTCATCTCAAATTGAAGTAAGTCTTATCCTTCTACATTTTTAGACATAATTTTTCTCCTTTTTTTGTTCTTTGCTTATAGTTATTGCAATATTTATTACTTAATATTGTCATTCTGTAATGTGAACATTTATTAGCTTATAAACTAACTTAATGTATTACTACTTATTACCTTATTAATAAATATCAATAAATGTGAATTTTTACTTTTAAATTTTAATACATTTATACTATCATCCTCTTACTCAGATTTCTTTCATCATTCAAATCTATCAATAATATATTTTACTATTATTTAATAATTTAATTTATATATTTTTTAAATAAATTTAGAATATAAATACCATTGCACTATCTCTATTTTCCTCTTTATACATTCTTTTCCCTACTAAAAAAATTTAATTAGCTTTTACACAAATATTTGACCCAAACTCAAAATAATATCACGTCTTATTTTAAAATATTACTTTGAATTAGTCTAAAACTTAATAAATAATTTCCTTTTATAATGTTTCAAACCTATTTGAATTTTCATATAATTATTTTTGTATTATGTGCAATTAAATTTTCTTTATCTTTTAGTTTCAAGATACAAATTTAGCTTTTAATTTTTATTAATAAAATTTCCTACATGAGATATTTATTTAATATGTTTAAATATTTAGATTTGGTAGCAATTTTTTGTTTTTTTTATCTAGCAAGACTTCAATTTTGTGGTCATATCCATATTTTAAGTGTTCTTATTATAATTTTAAAAAATTTCAAATCTCAAGTTTAAATAGTTATTTTATTTTTAATATAATTTTTGTACATTTTAGTTATTATTCTTAATTTTTCTATGATGTCATCTAATATTTAATATTATCACATTTTCATGTAATTTTTTTTATTAACTTTACACTTTATTAATATTCTTATCTACTGCTTTTTTTAATATAATATAGGTAATATTTGTTTATATTAAATTAAATATTTATTTTATTTTTAAACTATTGTTTGAAAGTTTTGACTTAATTAAATTTATTCATAATATTTTTGAGTTTGCATATTTGTATTGTTTTATTTTTTTTAAGTAATTCTTAGTATAGATATCCTCACATGATCTCTGATTTATTTACATTATTTATTATTTAAATATTTTTATCTATAGACTTTCGACAAGAGGGGTTGCTCTGATGGTAAGCAACCCCCACTTCCAGCGAGAGGTTGTGAGTTCGAGTCTCCCCAAGAGCAAGGTGGGAAGTTCTTGGAGGGAAGGATGCCGGGGGTCTATTTGGAAACAGCCTCTCTACCCGAGTAGAGGTAAGGTCTGCGTACACACTACCCTCCCCAGACCCCACTGAGTGGGATTATATTGGGTTGTTGTTGTTGTTGTTTATCTATAGACTTTAGTTATGTGGCTTTGTGCACATGCATACTATTTTTTTTTTTAATAAACAGATTACTATTTCATTCCGTCAAAAAAAGTATATGTACAAACATAGATGCTGACCATCTATTCTCATGTGCTATACAACACTATTACCACTCTAAAAACAAAATCACCATTTGATAATACGTGTGACAAATCTATCTCAAGAGAAGTCTATCTCAATAGAAGTCTAGGGGAAATGGTTTAAACTTTGTAGGACATCCCTCAATTTATGAATTGAAGCCCCTCTTGAGTGGAGATGGACTACAATTTCCTTACAAACAGTGTCGCTCATCAACTTACCTCCCTGGAATCTCATTTTATTCCGCTCCCTCATATCGCTGTCACCAGGATCCCAAAGAGACAAGCAGTGATTTCTGCTAATCCAGTTCTACTTTTTGCCAGCTTACTAACCCAGTCACATTCCTCCTTCCAGTCTGCAATTGATCGCTTATAGCCCAACCAACTAAGGAGTCGATTCCATATTTCTTTGGTCTTCAAGCAATGAAAGAACAGATGCTCAAAGTTTTCACGATGCAAACCACAGAAAATACAGTCCTGTGGAACCAGAATATGTAACACCTGAAGTCTGTCCACAGTTGCAAGTCTCCTGTGCAGAGCCAACCACAGTATAAATTTGTTCTAGGATGCAGTTGAGGCTGCAATATGATGGTCTTCCATTGGACTTTGCTGTACTGAGGGAGTAGTTGTCTGTATAACTTCTTGATGCTAAAAGACTCACCCTGCTGAAACTACATCAATCTGTTGTCCAGATTACCATTGAGAGTTGCAATGCCTTTTATCAACTCTCTCGACTCAAATATTTTCCTTATTTCCCAAACAGCAGCCCCAGGCACTAATATGTCTTCAATACATCAGTTCTTAGTATAGAAGGTATGCACCCATTTTATCCACACGCTATCCTTCTTCTTAGTCATTGCCCATAGATGCTTAACAACAACAGCCTTATTCCATTTAGACAGGTCCAATACATTCAGCCCCCTCACTGTATGGCATAAAGAGAGTATCCCCGGCAATCAGAGCTCTCCTTGAAACTTTGGCTGAACCTATCCAAAGATATGATCTGCAGATTGCTTCAATCATTCTCAAAATTTTTTTAGGCAGTAGGAAAATCTGGGACCAGTAAGCTTGAATACCAAACATAACTGATTTAATCTGTTGAAGTCAACCAGCATAGGAGAGTAGCCTTGACGACCACCAGCTTATTTTCTGTGTGATTTTCTCCACCAGTGGCCAACATTGAGCAATGTACAGCTTCTTTGAATCCAAAGGCACCCACAAATATTTGAATGGGAGCCTGCCTTCAGGATATCCTAACACCTGTAAAATCTCCTGCTTCTTGCAGTTGGTTACCCCTGCTAAGTACACTGCACTTTTATCAATATTTGCTTGAAGTCCAGAAACCTTCGAGAATTTCTGGAGAGTCTGTTTCAGTAAGCTGATAGACTGAACATCTGCCTTACAGAACATAAGAAGATCATCCGCGAAGAAAACATGTGCTATCCCCAACTTCTTGCATCTAGGATGGAATTTGAACTCTTTCCTCATCATCAGTTGCACAAACTCTCTTTGTAGATACTCCATGGCCAGAACAAAGAGGTATGGAGAAATCGGGTCGCCTTGCCGTAAGCCTCTTTTTCCTTTAAATGGTGCAGTGAGGCCACCATTGAAGTTGAGAGAGTAGGTAACAGAGGATATGAACTCCATAACCCACCCAATAAATTTATGAGGGAAGCCCAAATACTGCAGCAGTCTTTTAAGGAAAACCCATTCAACTGAGTCGTAAGCCTTCTTTACATCTACCTTAAGCACACATCTAGGAGAAATGCCCTTCCTGGAATAGACTTTGAACAGTTCTTGTGTGAATAAGATGTTATTAACAATACTACGACCCTCAATGATTTGTGTTTTGGCTTGTGTCTCCCTTTTGGTAGTTATTTATAGTAGTTATTGTATTATATTATTGCATGTTATTTTATTTATGTTTCTTATGTTTAGATAATTATTTACGCTATTTCTGCTGGAGTTACTAATGCCATTTTGTTTTTGTCTTTCATTTCCTTCACTGAGCCGAGGGTCGATTGGAAACAACCTCTCTGCCCTTTCGGGTAGGGTTAAGGCTCGTCTACATATTACCCTCCCCAGACCCCACTTTGTGGGACTATACTGGGTAGTTGTTGTTGTTTCTGTTGTTACGACCTTCAATGAATGCTGACTGTGCTCTACCCACCAGGTGGTCAATAACCATTTTCAGCCTAGCTGTAATAATCTTTGTGATGATCTTGTACAGAGTTGTACCACGGGCAATGGGTCTATAGTCCTTCACTTTGCTTGGATTCTGTACTTTAGGAATTAGAGTTAGTACAGTGCTGCTAACTCCAGTATGTAACTTCCCAGTAATAAAGAATTCTCTCACAGCTTCACAAATGTCTTCCCCCACTACATGCCACTGCCTTATAAAAAATTCAACTGGGAAGCCATCCACCCATGGTGCCTTTTCATGAGGCATATCTTTTATTGCTTTCAGTATTTCCTCCCTTGTGACTGGTTTCACTAGGTCATCCTTCTGTTGCAAGTTGAGACAAGGGCCTTGGTGGATTACTTCACTGTTTGGACATTGGCATATACTATTTCCCCCCCCCCCCCCCCAGTAATCTCTTGAAGCAAGTAACAAACTCTTCTTCCACCTTCTTGGGATCAGACAATTTTACTCCCTCTTCAGTATAAATAGAGTTGATAGTGTTAAAGTTTGTCCTCATCTTTAGTTGAGCATGAAAATATTTAGTGTTGGAATCTCCACAGGCAATCCAGTGAGCTCTAGATTTCTGTTGTAAGATCTGCTCCTCTATATTGCTCCACTTCTCCACCTCCATAAGTAGCAACCTCTCCTGGTCAATCAGCCTTTGGTCCATACAATTGGATTGCAACTGATTCTGTATGGTTTCCAGCTTCTGCCTTGCCTCACTGAGATGTATCCTATAATTTGCCATATAGGTATTCAACTCCTTTAACCCCACCTTTAGGGCCTTCAATTTATTCCATACTCTATGCAGTCTCCCTCCCTGCTGGTGCTGGTTCCATACCCTTTCCACAATGCTAGGGAATTCAACATGATCCATGACAGATGTATACAGTTTTAAAGGCTTAGGATGAATGTTCCTTCTCTGTTCCTCAGGGTTACACAGTAAGAGGATAAGGGAATGATCTGAAACTCCAGGGGCCAACACATCAGCTTCAATGTGACTGTATTCCTGCATCCAGTTCACATTCCCAAAGGCCCAATCAATTCTGCTATATACTCTTGTCTATGGTTTTTGTTTACTGCACCATGTATAAAAACAGCCCAAACTCTTCAACTGAGTGAGTTGAAGAGCAATGGGTGTGTCTTGAAAACCTTGAATCTCCTGCTACATAACTGGAGAACCTATTCTGTCATCAGTGTGGAGTACATTATTGAAGTCTCCACTGAGAAGCCAGCTTCCCTGGATAGTAGCACCTAAGATCAACAATTTGGCCCAAAGTTGTTGTCTCTTGCTCAGTTCATTATTTGCATACACGACTATTATCAGTGTTCTGAAGGTTGTACCTCTTTCTCTAACCTCACAGTGAATAAATTGTTCATCAATCTTCAATACCTGCAGCTCAACTTTTGAATTCCACAGTATCCAGATTCTCCCATTAGGATGCTCATTGTAGTTCCCAGTATATCTCCAATCATTCCCCAGTTTTGTAACAATCTGTTTCACCTTTGCTTCCGTCACTCTAGTTTCTATACATCCCATACAATCTACTTTATGCTTTTTCAGAAAGAGTCTCAGCTCCTTCTGTTTATGGGCCTTATTTAGACCCCTAATGTTCCATGTGCTGAATATCATGATGTGGTGAAGCTGGATGGGCCAGCGTCCCCTGGATCATCACCTATCTGTAGCAAGGAGAAACTGTTAGTTGTGTTCAATGAGGCTCCATCACATTGTTGTACATTCTTTCCTTTAGCCAACCCTCTGTCAATCACCCTGCTTCCAGCATTGTCAGTCTGCTTACATTCCTCCAATGTCCTAGCATTTTTAACCACCATATTATCCTGCTTTGGTTTTGGTATCCATTTCCACGTCTCACTTTGCACTTGCTGTTTTTCCCCTGCTGCCTTGTAGTGGTTCTTTGCTACCTCTTCATTACCCTGCTTCTTTTTATACCAGCAGTCTTCAGTGTTATGGCCAAATCTTACACAGTCACAACAATATTTTGGCCTCCATTCATAATAAATTTGTTGTATGATAACTCCCCTCCTTGTATGTAACTCAAAACTATCAGGCAGTGGTTGGGATATATATGTTTCCACCAGCACTCTTGCATAAGAAATCCTCTCCAATTCAGCAGTGATTCTATCAGTGTACATAGGTTTCCCAACCACACTACCTAGTTTACTGAGTGCTTCAGTGGACCAAAATCCCAGTGGCAAGCCAGGGAAGGTAACCCATAAAGGAACTACACTCATATTACCTGGTTCATACTTGTAGTCCATTCTCCAGTGTTGTAACACAAATGGCTTATTATGAAAGGTGTATGGACTAGCTTGAAGAACAAGGTCCCTATCTTCATTGTTATCAAATAAGAAAATATAATAACCTTCCTCATGATGCAGAACTTGAGGTTTTGGAACAAAATCCCTAACATTTGTAATGAAATTGTCCTAGCTCGCTCATACGGGTTTTCTCCAAGCACAAACCCAATCAATGCACTGCTCCAGTAGGCCTCTTGTTCCTTCGTATCCACGTCTTCAATTTGAACCACAAAAGTACCATCTCGCATAGCAGGTGGTACATAGCATAGAGATTTCCCTTTTTGATGGCTTCGATTCTGTTGCATGGTGTCCCTTTTACCATTTTCTGCCATAGGAGCATCAGAAGTATGACCAATCTGAACTCGCTTTGCTTGTGCAGAAAATTGGAGACGTCGATGAACTTGTTGTGTATCGACACTTTCCTTCCCCACCATTTCACCCTCGCCTTCGTCAACTACCTCACTGATAGGTTGGAATTTCAACGGTAAAAAACTGCCAAACATAACTGGTATCCTCTGTTGGCCACCATTTTCCGGCGTTATCTGCATCCCGGAGTTTCCAGTTCCGCTAGGGTTGTGAAAGATTGTAGGTGCCGAACCCATTCCGGTTAACCACTGAGCAGGCATATTCACAGTAGGTGTTTCTATTCTCTCCTCCTCCGGTATTGCTTTTGTCACCAGTTGTTTCTTCCGTCCTCTCGCCATGGCTGGAGGCGCAGGTTAGCGTCTCTGCTTATCCTGCGCCGAGAGCGTTTTTAGAGAGAGACTTTTCTTGATTTTGACATGCATACTATTTCTTATTATACTTAAGCAACATTTTATCATCTCAAAGTTAAATAAGTTTTATCCTTTTTATTTGTATGATGAAATTGTTATTTTTTTTCTCTATTTGTTCCTCAATTTTTCTATTATATTGTTCAACACATAATATTCTAAAAATAAAATATATATGAAATGGAAGAAAAGGGATCATGTGGTTGGTAATTCTAAAATAGAAATTCTTATTATTAGAAAGTTCTGGAATCTATTTACAATGAAATAGAAGTCAATATTAGTTGATTCATACCTTTAAATTAAATTTGATCAAATTTATTTTGCCTTAATTCTTATTAACTTTTTATTATATTATTCAATACTTAATATTATTATATTGTCACATGGCTTAATTTCTTATTATATTTCTTTGTAAACAAAATCTTATCTCAAATGTTTACAACAATGGTTCCACTATCATTTATTTCTACAAAATATTTCTAATATATATATATATATATATATATATATATATATATATAGATGAAATGGAAGAAAAGAGATCATGTGGTTAGTAATTCTAAAATAAAAATTCTTATTTTTAGAAAGTTTTGGAATCTATTTACAATGAAAATAGAAGTCAATATTAGTTGATTTATATACTTAAGTTAAATTTGATCAAATTTATTTTGCCTTAATTCTTAATAGATTTTGTAAATATTTTTAACTTTTTATCCGAGTGGTTAAGATTTGTTCTTCTTAAGTTAAATTTATCTAATCATATAAGAAATATTTATTTAGGTATAAAATATCCATTTGCCCAATTTGTCAATATTAATATGACTTTATTATTCTTGTTATTAAAATATATTTTTCTAATTATTTAATTTTTTACATTGTATATAACTTTTATATTTTATGTAATATCTTATTTTGTTGCTTGAATTTTTCTAATTTTTAAAGTCAATAAATCTTTAATATCTTAAGTAAAATTTTGTTTTATTTTATATTTTAACTTACTCAAAAGTATAGATAGTCCTATGTTATCTCAATTTACGTCGTTCTATTTTTATTTTTTCTATTATAGTTTTAAAATTAACTTTTTACCTCCATATTTCTAGCTAATATAGAAGAAAATTTATGAGTAGATCATTATATGATCTAAATATAGTAGATATGGATATAAATATACATATAAATATAAATATAGACAATAGATTAAATTTATCTAAGATCTATCTAAATTATGTATAAGAATCATTCAACTATTTTCAATAATTATATTTCCATTTATACTTTGTAATTATAGATATTATCTTAATATTTCCAAGTGGCTTCATTTTAGCTTGTCATTTAGCTTAACCACAACGCATATTACTCTCCTTTTAATATAATATAGATGCATACTACTCCCCTTTTAATATAATATAGATTTCATTTATACTTTGTAATTATAAATATTATTTTAATATTGCCAAGTGGCTTTATTTTAGCTTTGTCACATATTTAATGTTAACTCATATCACCACAGGATTTGTACGTCATTAAACATATTTATCCTAAATTTAGGCTATCATGTATTTTGCACTCAACTGCTATTGGTTGCAAAGTTGCCTATGAAAGATTTGCTTAAATGTTGCCACTTGCTTCAATTATTCTTATTTTCAGTAAAAATAGACAATAATTTGAAAATTCTATGAAGAAAAAAAAGTATTATATCGAAATGCTTGCAATATAAATCATTAGCATTCTCACTTCTGATATCTCCAGGTCTTGTCACCAAAAACCTTCCCCGATTGACAGAACGTTCCGCTATTGACACTTGAAAAAGCAGCTTTCAAGGTCTCGTCGCTTCGGTGAATCACTTGAGCCCTGATACATTTTCGGTGCCATGGAGCTAGACCAGTGAGCTATTACGCTTTCTTCAAAGCATGGCTGCTTCCAAGCCCACCTCCTGGTTGTCATCGCTCGATCACTTCCTTTTCCACTAAGTGATTGCTTAGGGACCTTAGCGTACGATCTGGGCTGTTTCCCTCTTGACTTTGGATCTTAGCACCCAAAAAGTATACTAATAATTAAGTGATTTGTAACTCAAAAAACGATACAAATTTCATATTAACTAACATGGACACATGCAGACGTTAATACTAAATTATGTACTTTTTTTTAAAAATATCATTCCCTCTGACTTTAAGTAATTGTTTTTGGCTGTTTTCATACATATTAAAAAATTTATGTTTTAGCATTAAATAATAATATAATTTACCAATTAATCTTAATTTATTCATTAAAAATATAACAAGTACTCATACACGCTTTATAAAGGGAAACTTTGAAAAAAAGAAATTAATTCTTTCTTGATATTGGTATTTCTAAATAATATGGAAGAAAGGGCAAAAAAATCAACCAAAGTGAACGAGAGGGAGTATTATTTTATGATGAATAATAGATAAAACTAAAGCACATCCTTAGTTTGGAATTAATGTTGAATATAAATTTGGTGATATTTGAAAAAAAATATATTTGAAGTTAAGTTTAAAAATATTCGAAACATGTTCAAACTTATCATTTTAAGTTGTTTCATAGAAAAAGAGATTAAAGATTATAGATGGACCGAAATATTATTATGAGCAATATTAATACAAGTTAACACATTATGCCAACTTTGCTTGAACTTCTAAACCAATAACAACCCATGTATAAGAATGAATATAACACATATGAGCATTTTTTAACAAAATTAGCCAAATATAATCAATATTCATTATTTTTAGAAACTTACACTATTATTTACAATTATATTTTTAATTTACAAGACTTTTAATAATATTTATGTAATTTTCAAAAGGTCTTTATTCATGACTCGGGATACTAGTTGTCTAAATTATGTGAAAGTAGGTATAAAGACTAGAGCAAGCAAAAGTCGGGGATCATAACAATTCCAAAACGGGTTTTAAGTTTTATAAATTGAAAATGTAAACAAATGTGAAACTACCAATTACTCAAAAACTAATATGTATTGCATATAACTGGATATACTAAGTTTTCGGGCATATTGGATGCAATCTGTTTCTATAGTAATCCAAAAGTAACTAGTCCGGAGTATCTTCTTTTCAAAGACAAAACCGTTCATATATGAACCGTATGTCCCAACATGAATTTCCTCTAGTATCCTAGATGCTTCCTTTACATTGACACATCTTAATAATTCTAAATCTGGAGTCCTCCAATACAATATTGCTCCTCTTTGTTGGACATACTCCAAAGTGTGCATTTCTAAGTGGGATTAGCAAGCTCCGGGTACTCTACTTTTTGCCAGATATTCCCTGATATCATGAAACCAAGACTTCCTGTCTGCTTCCTTTTTAACATGGGCACAGTAAGCTGGCTGATTATGGATTTTCACAGGAATAGGATCAATGAAATTCTTTTCGAGATTCTGAATCATAGATGATAGGGTCGGCAATGCATCAGTGAACTCATTCTAGACTCTGGGAACATGCTGGAATTCTGTCTTCATGAACCTCTTTCTCAATTCTTGTACTTAATGCAGATACGAGAGTATCTTGAAGTTCTTGGTTGCCCATTCTCCTCGTACTTGATGTATAAGTAAGTTTGAATCTCCAATCACTAGTAGCTCTTGAACATTCATGATAATGACCATTTTGAGCCCTAAGATGCAGACTTAATACTCGGCCATATTGTTGGTGCACGGGAACCTGAGTTTGGCAGACACTGGATAATGATGACCGATTTATGATATTAGGACTTCTCTTATGCCAACTCCTTGAAGTTTGCTGCTCCATCAAAGAATATTCTCCAACCATCATATGATTCTGCAATGTCTTCTCTTATAAATGGCACATTTTCATCAAGGAAATATGTTTCAAGGGTTCATATCCTCCATCCATGGGGTTTTCAGCAAGGTGGTCTTCATGTGCATGTCCCTTTACCGCTTTCTTAGTTACATAAAAAATGTTGAACTCACTCAAAAATATTTGCCTCTAGGCTATCTTTCCGATGGACATGGGCTTCTAAAAGATGTACTTCTAGGATTCATTGTCAATATGAGATATGTAATATATGCACATAAATAATGTCTCAGTTTCTGAGCTACCCAAGTCAAAGCACAATAGGTGCATTCCAATATAGAATACCGAGGCTCGTACCTGTTAAACTTCTTACTAAGATAATAAATGGCTTGTTACTTCCTCATTGTTTCATTCTGCTGTCGCAAAATGCAACCAAAAGCTCCATCTAACATATCAAGGTAGAGTAATAAGGGTCTACCTTGCTCGGGCGGGACTAAGACTAGTTGTCATGCCCCAAAACCGAGGGACACGACCGACGCTCAACTGGGTATTCCCAGTCAAGCGGACCTGGGTGTCTTTCCTATCCCACGTGTTACCATGTGATTTCAATACTCATTATTCAATTTAAATAGCCATTTATTATTAAATACATTCTTACGAGGCATAATAGTATACATTATTACTTTACGTGATCTATAAGTTATACTGCCCAGATACATAAGGACATAACCCACATTTCCTGTCTATGAAGCCTCTAGGGATACAAAAGAGTGTTAGAATACTTGCCGGTAATAAGGCTCCGGCTATATCTCACACAAATACCAAAAGAAGACTCCAGGAAGAAAAGCGGCACGAGCCATGCAGGGCCCCGAGAGGAAAGGGGCTCACTAGTAGAGCTGACGGAAAGTAGAGGAGGTGCTACTGTCGGTGGACTGGAGTACCTGCCATAGAACCACCTACAATCATAACAAGATTGTAGCGCCCCCGGCCAAAGGGAAGTTAGCAAATTTGAATTGTACTGGTATGTATAAACAAACTTTGCCCCAAGTAAAATCAACCAATATACAAATAACAAACAGTAATAGAATCAACAATCAATGTACATGAAAGGAACAACCAAGGCCAACAAGTTTCACAATCTCTCATTTTTCCCCTTTCAACATCATTTCATCATATCAATGATTTCACAAACTTTCATTTTAATAGTGATAATGATCGCATTTCATCCTTATTACCTCGGCCACCCTTATCACCCCAACCCACAATTTATCATTTTGTGTTGCGGCGTGCAACTCGATCCCACCGGACAATCACATTTCACACATCAACAATAGTTCACAGTTCAATCACACGGCTTTAGGCCATCCAGAATATCATTTCACAAAAACAATAACAATTCACAAAGAGTTTTTATTAACATCAGTACCATTTTCATCATATACAATAGCCTGTATGCAATTCAAGTCACAATGATAATTGCCCATGACAAGCCATACATGATATTACCATAGTTATTTCAATTGCATCAATTACGATTTCTTTCCATCATTTGTTACACAACCCTTACCACATAAACACATTCACACACACACTTGGGTTGTTTCCATTTATATACACCATCATATCGTGACATTTAACTAACAATGTTCAAGGCTTATAAATCACAAGAATTCATGAAATAGGCCATCTTTCCTTAGCTCCCGTGAGACAACCAAAATTCACAAATAGTCCGCATAAGTAACACATACTAATTACTCGTACACCGAATAGGACGACTTTACAAAGGTTAAAGTTAGCCATACATACGTAGAGTCGAATTTTCTTTTTAACTCCTACTCTCAGTTCACAAGCTGTCTAGTACCATCAATCAAGTTCACAAGTTAATACATATATCTTAGAATTGAAATTCACAAATACAACCCAAACTTACTTAGATTATCAACCCCTCCTTGTTACACATCTTTACTCCTACCCCATTCTTCTTACTAGATTTTAGATAATAAAGAACATGCATGTATGGTTCAACTTATATTTCCAAGAATAAATTCATGAGAACCCCTTTTTTGTTTAAATATGAAAACCAATGGAAAAGGGTTGGGGATTTTACCTACAAGAACGAAGATGAAGATATTTACTCAAAATTTCCAGTTTTGGGTGACTTTGAAAATCAAATTGGTAGAGATAAGACTTTCTCTCTCAAGAATACTTTCTTCCCTCTCTCTAGTTTTGCTCAGAAAATAGGTTAAAATGAAGGGTTGGGGTGTTTTATTGAAGAAGGGGTCGGGTTGAAATATTAGAAAAATAGGAGCCACGACGTGTAATACGGTCTGCATTCCTGATATGCAGTGCAAACCAGTCGTAGAATAGCCCTCAAAAATGGGTTAAAATTAAGACACATTGTGCAAGTATAAGACCACTATGTGGTCTGCATACATGTTATGCGATTGCATAGTGCGTCACATAACCTCCCTCACCAAAAGTCAATGGGCAAGAATGCGATAACTATGCGGTCGACATAACTAAAATACGATAGCATTCTGAACCGCATAGTTGTCCTCCAATTGGGAAGTGGCATGTCCATTCACATTATGCGATCGCATAGTGCATACCATAACGCCAAATTTATGGAAAATTCTATCTTTAAAATTCTAGGGTACTTTTCACTCAAAAGGACCGACATGAAAAATTCTACATACAACACAGAGATCTACCTGATATTATTTTAGGCAAGAAATCTTACGGGTCTTTACAGTGGTGGTGTTGATAGGTGCTCCTTGATTTTGTCGAAGGCCGTTTGGCAGTCATCAGTCCATTTGGTGGCAGCGTCTTTCTTTATCATCTTAAAGATGGGCTAACAGATAATTGTAGGCTGTGCTATGAATCGGCTAATGTAGTTTAAGCCTTCCCAAGAAACCATCACATCCTTCTTGATCTTTGGCAGTGGTAGTTCCTAAATGGCCCCAAATGCATACTTTGTGGAGTTTCGTTTTAGGTTGTATCTCCGCATTTGATTGAAGAACTTCCTCAGATCTTCTACGTCGTCAGTGGCCTTCTTGAATTTGATAATAACATCATCTATATATACCTATATCTCCTTGTGTATCATATCATGAAAGATTGTAGTCATGGCTGTCAAGTAGGTGGCCCCCACATTCTTCAAGACGAATGGCATCATCTTGTAATGGTACACTCTCCACGATGTAATGAAAGTTGTTTTATCGGTATCTCCTCATCCATCAAGATCTGATGATAACTTGTGAAGCAATTTACGAATGAATATAGCTTATGCTTGGCGCAATTGTCAATCAGGATGTATATATTTGCCAAAGGGGAGTCGCTTTCAGACTAGCCCGGTTGAGATCCCAGTAGTTGGCACAGATTCTGCCTTCCCATCTTTTTGTGGCACTGGAAAATGTTGGCTAACTATGTTGGGTATTCTACTGCCCCGAGAACCACAACTTTGATCTGCTCCGTGACTTTTTTCTTGATTTTCAAACTCATATCAGGCTTAAACGTTTTGATCTTTGTTTTACCGATGAACACATCAGATCAGTTGGCAGTTTCTGAGACACAACAATCATACTCAGACCAGTCATGTCATCATACGACTAGGCGAATATGTCCTCATATTACATTAGAAACTCTGTGTATTCTTTCATCTCCTATCGTTATAGGTGAATACTGATCCGTGTTTCCTTGACCTTTTCTACATCTCGTAAGCTGAGAATTTCGGTCTCGTCTAGGTTGGTCTTAGGTCTATTTTAAAAGTTGTCAACTTTTTTTAGAATCTCGCCAGGTATGTCATTATCCTCTGAATCAATTTCCATTTGTTGCATAGTCTCATTGCATGTCATAGTCATTGATTCATCAAGACAAGTAATAGTAATGTTGTATTGGTAAAGTACAGAGAGAAAGCGATAGTGATAAATATTAACACATAAGAAGAATCAAAAGTTCTTTTGATAAATTGAATAATTATTTTGAACATTGAAGATTTTATTGCGGGAATTAAAAAATGCGAAAGGAAAATCATTTAGTAAATAAAACTGTGAATAGTGCTTGTTTTAGCCTTGCTACCCCGAGGCTCGTTGAGCTTTGGTTGTCCTGATGGTCTAATTCTTGAGATGTTCTCCTCCGCTCACAGCCTGTACAAAAGGGTCTTCCTTCACCTCCTCCTCGAGAATAATGCCACAGTCCATATCTTTGTCCTCTAGAAACAAGTTCTTCAACGCTGCAAGTAAAGACATCAAAAAGGTCTGTAATAAGCTCACAACTTTACGAGATTCAAGGTTTATCCCTAAGTACTACAACGAATGATTAGTTGAGAAGATAAGAAAGAAGGCTTCAACCTAAGCATAACGACTGAAAGAGGAAATGGTCTTGTAACGACAATCTTGTAACAACATTGTAAACATTTAAAAGGAAACTGGAACCTACCGTGGCTAATGAATGGGAAGTAAGAATTGAAAGTAATATTCGAGATCATATGTGTTGTATGAAAACTCTAGCAAGTATGGGCACTAAGATAAGCTCAGTATGGACACAACAGGGGGCAGAAAGTCCATGAAAGTAAACAACTTTTGTTGAAAGAAAGCTAATACAGAACAAAAGAATTATTTGATCAATGATCCAGAGTAAGTAAGTAATGGAAAAGCTCAGTATAGCCTGAATGAACTCAAAGTAGTCTAAGACTAGTAGCATTTAGGAAGATGGAATACTTCCCTAGTAGTACAATATGGGTATAATTGTGATGGATAAAGGATGACGTTTAGGCCTTTAAGTGAGTAGTGATTTGAAGAGGATTTCATAGATCGTACGAGATAAAAATACCCACATAAGTAAATCACATTGGGATGCTATAAAATACGGTCATTAAAGAATAGTATAACCCCTAAGTGGATCAGGAAAATCACTTCAAATATTCCTCGATAGAACGTAAGCCCTAGTGGCAAGGTATGGCGTAAGACGTTTCAAGTTATCAGTGGTGTATTTAGATTAATATTGAGGCAAATCAATAATGGATACATAAAAGTCACAAAGTATGAGATAAGATTAGGCCGCCATTCTTAAGACGAACGGTAATGAAGAAGAATTAAAGAACTCAGATTTATACCTAAAGGATAGGCAACAAAAGTAACTAGAGCATGGTAATCGTACCTCAGTAAACATAGGTTGAAGCTAAAATTATAGTATAGTATAAACCATGTAGATGCAATAAAATCATGTGAATGGGTAACCATATCTATGAAATAAGATATGGTCATATTCGGAAAATCTACAATCTATCGAGCAAAGGACTTTAGTATGCCTATAGAGGCCTAGAGAGGTATCCTATTAAGCTTTGTATATACGAAGTAAGGCCTACAGATTAACTAAAAGATAAAAGAAAAAAGGAAAGATGAATCGCATATGTGCACCTACAAAGCCAGAGTCATACAGGTTGCAATGACAGGAGATAACAGTAGTTGCAAGATTAAGAAGATATCGACCACTTGTCATGATATGAGCAAAAAGACTAGGAGGGGATACTCTAGACTTTGAATTTATTCATAGAGAAACTGCTGAAATGGAAAGAAGAATATTAATGTATTCACAAGAGTTATAAGTTACGAAACTGATAAGAGCATCCGTCAACATTTGCGTACGAATTGTTCCAAAAGGGAGAATGATGTTACACCCGGCAATATTACGTTAATATTACTTCCCGAAGTATTATATAACGAAAATGTTATGCTCTACAATAATATGCTATGATGATTTCACCCTCTGCAGTAATATATTACGATGATGTTACGTCCTACAGTATTAAGTTACAACAGTGTTGCACCCTACGGTATTTTATGTTGAATTTGTCGTAAGGTAATTTACATCAGTCCAAGAAAAATATTATTTGGAGATTATGTTATTTCACAAGTGATTAGTAATTTCATGAAGGTAAAGGAAAGAGCATGTCTAAGAAAATGAATTTAGTCAAAATTTGGCACTTTGAAATAAAATAGAATCTGAGCTAAAATACCCGGTATTTATAAATTATTTCCATATAAAATACTACGTGGTCATGATAGTGAGGTGTACAAGGTATGTTAAAAGTAAGTAATATTTTATGTAATTTACAATAATTCATAATTATATGGGAATTAATTAATTATCGAGTAACAAAATAATATCAAATTAAATTCATTGGTTGGGATTGAATAAGTCCAACGTGGCAGCCATATGTGAACCACTACGTGACTCTTAAGAAACTTCAATATGTGGCAATATTAAAGAGATAACACCTTAACTTATTTTGGTTGAAAAAACGATTAAGCTTTGTGACTACATAAATGAAAGGCTTCACCAACATTTAAGTCCTCTCGAACATTACAATCTCTTATGGAAAACTTCAAAAACTAACGTCAGTTCTAAAAAGCATCAGCCATGCTTCCAATTTCATAGTTACATCAATTTTAATCACTTAAGGAAAAGGTTCCAGCCAAGTTGTTCAATCGATGAGCAACGTGTTGCTTCAAGCTTTCCATGCACTTTATTTTGTATTTTATCGCAATTAATATGTGTTAGAGAATTGTCAAGGGAATCGATTCAGGTATAATTATCGAGCCTTATAGGGCCGGACAACTATTTTAATTACTATATTGAGAGAATTGAGTCGGTATCTTCAGGTAAGCATTTCTTCGGATTACCTTTGACTTCTAGCTACTTTCAATTATTATATTATTAGTTCAGTTTCAGTTTTCAGTATATTACCTTGCATACTCAGTACATTATTTCACACTGATGTTTCTTTTCTGGGGGCATTACATTTCATGTGTGCAGGTCAGATGGATAGATGAGTACGCCTCTTTAATAAGTTACCCTAGATCAACTTGATCGGTAAGCTCCATGCCTTTCGGAGTTTTCGGGTCTACAACCTTATGTATATCTTGTATATATACGTATATATGTCATGAGTAGGTCAGAGAGATGTTCCGATCACAGTGTATCCATTAGTAGAGGCTTATAGGCATATCTTGTCAGTTAGTGCATTATGTTGGGCTTTCAGGCCTTGTATGTTTATTTGGTTGGTTTGTCAACAGTAATAAATATGACGGCCTTGTCGCCCAAGTTTTATATTGATATTTAGTCAGCATTCGATGTCCTCTTGCAATGTGACACATGGCAAAAAGTATGACATCATATGTTCAGAGTCTCTTAGTTGCAAGTTTGTACGCTAGGATAGGTGAGGCTCTGGGTGCCGATCTCGCCCCTTCCCTTCCCCCATTCCCCATGTACAGATCTAGGAAGTTTAAGTGACAAAATTAGGATTTTTAACAGAATAATTCGAACAGAGGATAGAGCTTAAACAAACAATTAAACATAGAAACTCACAGATTAATACAAAAATCAAAAGATCGATTCATTTTTGAAAAGGTGTTCAAGGACCCTAGTTCGAAGAGGAAGAGTTACTTTAGAAAAATAGGAAAATCCTTTGAGGAAAACAACAAAAGATCATAATATACATAGATCTAAGGAAGATATAAAAGAAATCAAAAAATCTTAAGAGTTAGGGTTTTAGAGAACCCGGAGAAGATGAGAAAACCTTAAAGTGTTACCAGTTTTTGCCGAAAATATCATAGATCTTACTCGAACGGCCTGAGGTGGCCGAAAAATGGCATGAAGGACCATAGGTAACAGTTGAACCGCTCCAGGTTCACCTGAGGACCTTAGGGTAGTGTCAAACTGACGAGGGGTAAAGTAGAGGCTAGGAGATGATGGGAGGCTATGGTTTCCCGCGAGGGAGGTGGACAGGGTCCATTTGAGGGGAGGGGAGAGGAGAAAGTTCTAGAGAGAACCGTAGATAAAGAGATGATTAAGAGGCGATACAAATGAGAGAATGTGGTAGGGTTTGGGGGGTCGATGGATTTAAAAAAGAAAGAGATAATGTGTATCGTTGATCTCAAAGATTAACCGCCACAATTAGAAGAGTTTCTGGGTCGGGGTGGGTTAGATAGGAAATTGGGCTGGGTTTTAAGCATTTAGGTTGAATTAATTAGGCTATAATTGAAATAAAGTTGGCTAATTGATAAATACCCATCAAAATTAGATAAATAATTAATCAAAATATCAAAATAGCCAATAATTAGATAAAATGAAATTAAAGCTAAATATGTGAAATTAAGGTAAATAACTAATGCTTAAAATATAAAATGACCAATTATTAAATTAAAATAGCATAAAGTGTACAATTAAGCTATAATTGCAAAATTTTTATAATTATAGCCAAACAATGCGAAGTTCACTAATTTGTCAAATAATTAAATCCTAATAGGGTTAAAAATGATATATCGAGCTGAGAAATACTTTGAAATTAGTTTTAATGTAATTTATGAATAACTATTTGATATAAAATACTGAACAAATTAGAAAATAAATTGATGATAATATGAAAAATTATAGAAATATACCTTTATTATAAAAGTAATTTTGGAGGTGTATATACAAATTTAAAAATAGGTTGAGGGAAAATTGGGTATCAAAACCCAGTACGTCCCTTTTTATGTCTTCTTGATCCTGCACCGTGTTCCGCTCAGCATTTATTAAACACTTGATCTTGTTTGTGCCATTATATTCTTTATGTCTGCAAAGAAAAAATCATTATTTTAGTGACCTTATTTAGCCATTGTATTCGAGCTTTGTGCCGAAAAATAATTTCCTCAATATTGCTCTATTTATTTACCTTTGCTTTAAGTGCTCCTTCCTTATCAAATAATTCATGCCCTGGTCCCTTCATTTGAGTTTGTAGGTGTGCTAATTGTTTTCTAATTTGACTCACTTTCTAACTTACCTCATGAAAAGCTCGATTCAATTTCTTCATCTCATGTTTAACTGTTTTTAGCTTCTTCTAGACTTTATCCATACCTGTTCCATTAGTCATTTGATTCCAAGATGCTTTCACTGCCTAAAGAAAATTCTCATGATCAACTAAACAATTAAGGATGTGAAAGAGCCTGGGTCCTCCTTGTAGCTCTTCTTCAAACTTGATACATAGAGGAGAAGGGTTTGAGAAATAGGGATCGATGATGTTGACATCCAAGTAAGGGTGCAAACGGGCAGGTTCAGACTCAGGACCGGACCGGGCCCGCGGCCCTGGCGGGCCTGACGGACCTGGTGAGCCGGTCCTGGCGATCCCGATCCTACCGGTCCAAAAAACCCGTGACGGGCCGGTCTTCATCTTCGGACCATCAGGCCCGGGATCGCCTGGCGGGCCCAACGACTATTTTTAAAAAAAAAAAATTTCTGAAAAACCAGTAACGTCTATTTTCAAAAATAGCCGTTTGGAACTTTGTAAAATAGCCATTTTGCCCCCAAACTTTATTTTAACCCCAAACTTTATATAATTATACTTTTTCCCATTTCTCAACTATAAATACCCCCTTATTCTTTCATTTTTATTCACCAGTTCATCAATATCTCTCAATCTCTCTCAAGCTCCCTTTCAATCTTTCTATTACAATTGCTTAATTTATTGTTGAAAATTCGTGAAAAATTGAGAAGTTGTTGAATTGAAGTTTTCATGTGTTCAACGATTTGCAATTTTCAAGAAGTTGTTCGGCAATCCGGTAAACTCGTTTAAACTCTTACGTGTTAATAATATACTTTTGTGTTGTTTAGTTGCATAATTCTAATTAGTATGGTATTTTCTTTGAAAAAAATGTTCGGTAAAGGAAAAGGTAAAACCGGTGAAAGTAGTGTCCATAATACTACCCTTCCCCCGGCTCCCCGACCTATAAAAGATAAGCAAGTTGAAAGTAGTCGTCAACCTAGATGTCCTACTCCGCCTCCCGTAATGCTTGATAGTGATCACCCTTGTTTTCAATTTACCGATAGTGAATTTCTACATGATGTTGCAGTAGGTTATAGATTAGATGACGAAATTATGAATGCTCTTTATCCTAATGAACCTATCTTAGAGGAAAATGAGGATAATAATGATGAAACCCAAGCACCAAATTTAGATGATACACCTACTAGTCTTGTTCATAACTCAAGTAATGCACCAGCACACCCACCTGTAGAAACTCCAACTTTTAGTAGACAACCTGCTAAACGTGCAGAAACATCATTAGTTTGGCATTTTTTTACTCAAGTAAGAGAATAAAATAAGGCTAAGTGTAACACTTGTGGGAAATTACTTGTTCATAAATATACTGGAGACCGTAGCGGCACAGGTAGTTTGGTTAGACACATAAAAATACACCCTAGAGATAGGGCTAGATTTTTTCAAATGCAAGCGCAGCAAGAGGGGACAAGTGTAGATTCCCAAGTTAACCCTAATACATGCTCAAATCTAGTTCAACCAGGAATTAACACTGTCACCTGAGGTATTTTATATTACGATCCAAATAGAGATCGTGAAGAATTATTGAAAATGATTACTGTTATGTGCTTGCCTTATACTTTTGCTTCTAATCCTAATTGGGTTCATTATATTATAAGAGTTTTTAATCCTACATATAAAGGTTGGCCTCGCGCAATATTAAGGCCAATATTTATAAATTCAAGAATGAATATGAATAATATTTGGGCTATTAATTTACTCATATACCTAATCGTATTTCTATTACAACTGATATTGGTAGAAGTAATTATGACTGTGATTAAGTAACTGTTACAAGTCATTGGATAGATGAGGACTGGACAATGCAAAAACGCATAATTGCATATAAAATAATTAATTCACGTCAGACGGGTAGGTTTATAGCTAACACTGTTTCAGATATATGTAGATATTTTTGCATTAGCGATAAAATAATGGCAATTTCTATGGATAATGCTTCTAGTAACACTAGTGCAATAGGCATGCTAACACAAATCCTTAACCCTGCATTTAGTAATATTTTTCATGTTAGATGTATTTGTCATATTTATCATTTAATTGTTGGTGATGGTATGCGAATATTAAATATAAAAATTGAAAAGGTGAGAATGACTCTTAATTGGCTATTTTATTCAAACCGTAGAACTAGACTTAGAGAGTATTTTAAAAAATGTGATGATTATGGCCTTAGAGAAAGAAAGGTTCCTAAACCTTGCCCGACTATGTGGAATTGCATGTACGAAAGTTTAGTAGTTGCGTATGAATATAGAAACCCAATTAATGCTACGTTTAATTCACGGGTAGGTGGAGGGGATGATGATTAAATGCTTACTACCCAAGATTAGACTAATGATAAAATTCTTTTAGATTTTTTAGAACATTTTCAAGTTGCTACAAATGCATTCTCTGGGCAATATTATCCTACTATTTCAAAACTAGCTGATTTGTTTGTCGAATTTAGCGAGGGTGGGGATATTTATGAACTTGCTATAAATGAAATGAAACAAAAGTTTGAAAAATATTTTTTCCTTAATTTTTGGTGTAGCTGCAATGTTAAATCCAACAATGAAATTATGAGGTCCTCATTTTTGGTATTCTAATATTTATAAAGCTTTAGATCTTTCAGAAGAGGAAATTGCTACACTTGCTGATGCAAAAGCATCAACTAAAATTAATGCTCAAACTGTTTATTATGCTTATAAACAGGCGTTAGAGCATGCTAGGCCAAATATTCCAACCCCTACTTCGTCTAGCTCACAATCGTCTAAAAGAGCTGCGGGCTTAACAGCTCTTAAATCTTGGACGGAGTTCCGGGGTTCTCAAGGTGATAATTTTGATAAAATTTCACATCTAAATGAGCTTCAAATTTACTTGTCACAGGGACTAGAAAAGGAGAATCCAGACGGCTCTTTCGATCTTTTGGAATGGTGGAAGTCAAGGGAAAAACATTTTCCCGTTCTTGCAAGGATGGCTCGGGATGTTTTATCAATTCAAGCTTCAACTGTTGCATCGGAGAGCGCTTTCAGTCAAGCAAGAATACAAATCGGTGATCATAGAGCAGCGATGAGTGAGGGCTTGGAAAAATCGGTGCTTTTTAGAGATTGGATCAGCGCGGAAAGAATAAATTTTGGCATTGCAGAATCACAACCGGCGATATATGAAGCATATGAAGAAATGATAGCAGAATTTTCGGAGGATTTGGCTTCGCCCGGAAGTGGTGATGAACAAGCTTCATTTCCACCACCACCAATACAACCTCCTCCCAACCTTGACAGATTTATGAGATTTGTTAGAGATACAATGTAGATTATGATGTAACTTGTACATTGGCACATCTTCTTTTAGTTTTTTTTTTCTTTTAATGGTGGTATTTGTACCTTGTTGTGCTCATACCATTAGGGGAAGGAAGACTAAGAAAGATATGCCATTTTTGTCAATAAAAATGCTCTTTCTCATATCCTTGAATATCTTTTTTCTCAATATTTCTTTGTCTTTACTTCGATATCAGTCCTTGAATATATATATATATAACATACAATATATAACATACAATATATACTACAATAAAATATATACGAGAATATATATACATAATGTACAACCTAAACTACAAGAAAATATATAAGTAATAACATATATACATAAGATACAATATGTATAAGAGAATATATATACATTATACATAAGAGATATGATATATATACAATATATACTAATTAGTACAACACAATATTCTAATTACTACAACACAATATATACATTATATACAATATATACTAATTACTACAACACAATATATACATAATATATATCAATATGTACATAATATACAATATATACTAATTACTAATACACACTATATACATAATATACAATATATACTAATTACTACAACACAATATATACATAATATATAATATATACTAATTACTACAACACAATATATACATAATATACAATATATACTAATTACTACAACACAATATATACATAATATACAATGTATACTAATTACTACAAAACAATATATACTATACTAATAACTTAGTACACCATATAAAATATATTCTACACCATACTAATAACTACTATACAAGATATTGCCTTAAAAAAAATACCCTCCAGGCCCGGCCCTCCAGGCCCAGGACCACTGTGGGCTTAGGCCCGTGACGGGCCGATCTCAACCACCAGGACTGCCAGGCCCGACACACAAAGCTCGGGACTGCGAAGACCGACCCATCAGGCCCGGGCCAGAAGACACCCTTACCTCCGAGTGATGATATTTGATAATTCATTCTGAGATTACTAATTCTCTATCAGTCTTGCTATAGATATGTGCATTTGTCTAAGTATACGTTTTTTCTACTAATTTCATTTCAGCCAGTCCAGTATAAAAAAGGTCACTAAAATCCTTAGTTTATATCTCAATGACAGGATATTCATACCTCCCATATATGTTACATTCCGTAATATTACGATGATGTTACTTCCTGTAATATTATATTGCGCCAACGTTGTGCCTTACAATATTACATTACGATGATGTTGCGGTTTAAATTTTAAGATACGATAATGTTGCACCGGCAATATTACATTACGGTAATGGTATGCTTCGCACTAATAAGTAATGACGATGTTGCATCTTGTAGTATTATACGTTAAAATTGTTGTAAGGTAATTGACATCAGTCCAAAAAAAATATTATTTGGAGATTATCAGGATTATAAGTGATGACTAAAATTCGTAAAGGTAAAAGGTAAAACAAGTTGAAGAAAATAAATTTTATTAAAATTCTAAATTTTTGAATAAAATACGACCCAAGTTAAAATACTTAATATTCATCAAAAGATTTCCATTTTGATACATAGTAACAATAAGCAGTAGCGTTATAAACCTCTTGGGAAGAGAGTTTCAAAGTAATGCAACACTATATACTCTCTTGAGGAACATTTCAGCAAACTTTCCCTTTTATATACATAAGAACGTTATAAATCTGTTGAAAAAGAGTTACGACAAAGATGTTGTTGCAATAGCAACGTTATTGCTTTGAGCATTTCATACTGATTGTTCCCTATTTCGATCTTGCTATTATGTGTTTTTTCACAATTAATGTGTATCAGAGAAATTGCCAAGAGAATCGACTCAGATATTTTAAGGCTATCCCTTCTTTCTTTTGGCATGATCTGTACGACACAAGTGAAACGGGTAAATGCACAAGTTCCATAAATGACAGTATTCATAGCAGTGTTATAGATATCTATGATCTAGAATTTTTCATGTGTCATAATATTTTATCATATGTTCACAGGTCTTAGGAAAATACAAATTATGGCAAGAAAGATCAAGGGTAATTTTCAAGACTATATGAGTTACATAAAAATTATGGCGTGTATGGAAACTAGGATAAGTTAAGTATGCACTCAACAAGGGGCATAAAGACCTGGAAAAGTACTTGCACACATTTAAGTAAAGCTCAGATGGAACGAAAAGAATTATTCGATCAATGATACAGAGTTAGTATGTTGTGGATACACTCAAGATTTTGGAGCATTATCCATGCACAATCATATAGTCATAGAAGACTCCGACATAAATTAAAAGAAGGAATTGAGCCCAGGGCATAGACAAAAGATCTAATTGTTGGAAGATTGTATCACGTACATTCCATAACTCTCATGAAATGCTAAGGTAATCACTAATACCATGAGCCACAAATCAGACGATAGCTTAAGCCTACATAAAGGCTGATCAGAAGGAAGAGGAAACTAAAGAATTACATCACCGAAGTAAATCAGGAGTCTGATTATTAAACCTCGACAATTAGAAACATCGTGATCGAGATCATTTTAGGACCCCCATAAATTCAGAGGTATGAGAGAGACAATATAACAACCATAGTCCATAACATCTCTATGATAAAGCTAGTCAAAAAAAAAAAGGAATAGCCTCATAAGAAGTGAGTATGAAGCTCCCAGATTGTAGTATTATCATAGAGCTTATAGTGGTGATGTGAATCATACTTATGTGGAAGGGAGTTTATGAAGGAGATAGAAGATATGATGGGATATTTTACTTTAAGTATGGTAAAGGTGAACAATGTACGAGATACTCAAATTCAGAAAGTTGTTAATAGTCCATACTTCTGATAGAAGACTAGAAGCGTGGGGATTCAATATCCAGGAATGATAGCCGCATCATCAGTTGCATATCTCATAGCCTCTGGTTTCTTGGTATCGAGGAGTCTAATTAAGACCATAAAGAAGAGTTAGAGATGATGTGATGTCTCGCTTGATGTTCCAGAGTGAAATAATGAAACCTATGATAGAAGAATGTTGAAGGAAGGTTGCGAGTTATATAAATAAATATGGGTAGGTCATGAGTTAAAGTATGAAAAAGCGACAAGATTTTAGGAAGGAATGAGTAAAGATACAATAGGGCAAGTGAGAAGGTGACGAGAATGCATAAGTCCTCAGGATTAAACCTATGGAAACAAGTGAGCTAATAGTTTATCTAAGTCAAAGTAAGCTCAATATAGCTTGAATGAACTCAAAGAAGTTTAAGACTAATATCACTTGAAAGAGATGAGGGTGTAATTTTTGTAGATAAAGATTGACATTTGGGCCTTCGTTTGAACAATGATTTTGAAAAAAAGAGAAGATAAGGAGAAAAGATTTAACTGGCGGCACAATATTAGGACCCCCCCCCCCCCCCCCAAGGTGAAATTACATTGAGACACTACAACAACAAAATTATGAAAATCACTTCAAATGTTCCTAAATGCAACGTTAGCCCTAGTTGAAATGTATTGCATAAGAAGTTTCAAATCTTCAAGAGGAGGATTCTAAATCAACATTGAGGTGAATCAACGACAGATAAAAGTTACAATGTATGACATGAGATTACGCCATCCTTCTTAAGACGAACGATAATGAAGGAGCATTAAAAGATTGAGATTTATACCTAAAAGGTAGGCCACAAAAGTAATTGGGAGCTTGGCAATAGCTGAGTAACAATAAATTAAAGTAAATGTTATGGTATAGCCCATGTAAATGTAGTAAAGTTGTACGAATGGATAACTAGATCTATGAAATAAGATATGACCATTTTCATAAATTCTACAAAGTGTCGAGTAAAAAACTTCATTATATCTGTAGATTTCTAGAGAAACATCCTATTAAGCCTTGTATATGTTTACAAAGTAAGGCCTATAGATTGACTAAAAGCTAAAAGAAAAAAAGAAAGATAAATCGCATAAGTGCACTTACAAAGCTAAGGTCATACAGGCTTCATGATAGGAGGTGGCAACAGTTGCTAGATTAGAAAGATTTTAACGAGAAGTCATGATATGAGGAAAACGATCAAAGCGGGGAATACCCTAAACTTTGAATTTATTCACAGAACAACTGCTTAAATATCAAGGAGAGTATTAAGGTATTCCCAAGAGCAATAGTTATGAAAATGATTAGAGCATCAGTCAATTCGAGGACGAATGTAGCAAAGAGGAAAATTATGTTACACCCTGCAAAATATTACAATGTTACTACATCATGCAATAATATATTACGACAATGTTGCGTCCTGTAGTATTATGTTACGACAATGTTGCACCTTGATGTATTACATTACTGTAATATTATGCTTCACAGTAATAAGTTACAACGATATTGCACCTAGTAGTATTGTACGTTGTATTTGTCATAAGATAATTGACATCAGTCCAACGAAAAGATTATTTCGGGATTATAAGGATTATAAGTGATGAGTAAAATTCGTGAAGGTGAGAAGGGAAGCAAGTTGAAGGAAATAAATTTCGTTGAAATTTGGCATTTTGAAAAAAAATACGGTCCAAACTAAAATATTCGGTCTTTATGGACTAGTACCATACAAAGTACCACAAGATAATAATAGAAGGGTGTGCAAAGTGTATTAAAAAATGAGTAGTATTTTAAATAATTCAAGATAATTTTTAATTATGTTGATTATTAGTTAAGGGAAAATTAACAAGTTAATTAAAATTAGTGAATAAGTAATTAATTAACTTGGGATAAGCTTAATCCCTCCCCTCATGGCAGCCCATTAACACAATCTTGTGACTCTTATTTAACACTTGAAAGATGGCAAACACCTAGTATATTAAGTGACATTAGTCATCAAAGTGGGCCACCTAAAAAGAAATAATAATAATAAATAGAATAAGTATAGCATTGTAGTCTCTGAAAAAAAGGATTTCATCAAAAGCTTTACATTTTGATACATAGTAACAATAAGCAGTAACGTTATAAACCTCTTGGGGAAAAGAGTTTCAACAAAAATACGACGTTCTACAAAATCTCTTGAGAAAGAGCTACGACAAAGATGATTTTGCAATAGCGACGTTATTGCTTTGAGCATTTCGTACGGATTGTTCCGTATTTCAATTTCGTCTTTATGTGTTTTGTTATAATTAATGTGTGTCGGATGAATTGTCAAAAGAATCGATTCATGTATGTTAAGAATATTCCTTCTTTTTTTTGACATGGTCTATATAACACAAATAAAATATACAAATGCACAAATTTTATAAATAACTCTATTCACAAAAGTATTAGAGATATCTATGATTTGGAATTTTCATGTGTTATAATATTTTATCATTTGTTCATGAGTATTAAAAAAATAGAAAAATTGAAAAAGTTTACTTTATCATATTACTCAAAGGCAAAATATCCTATGGAATTCCAAAAGATTTATTAACGTACGTTTCATGCATTGCATATATGTACATTGACATATGACCAAATGGTGTTATATATATATATATATATATATATATATATATATATATATATATATATATATATATATATATATATATATATATATATATATATATATATATATATATGGGATATGGGAAACGTTATGGCGTAATATACGCACCATTACCTGATAAGCTAGTTTATGTTGATGATTTTGCCCATAGTGGCCATGATGATATGATGGTATGCCTTTAGAGGCTGACGATGTTATATAATATGTACCTATGCATGATATGAAACATTCATACGCATTATGCATGATACTATAATTTACAAAGTTATTCAGACTTATAGGTTGAGCCATATACTTTATATTTTTTTCATGTCTCTTATATACTTATTTATGTGCCTTACATACTCAGTACGTTATTTGTAAAGACGTCCCTTTTATATGAGGACGCTGTGCTTCATGCCCGCATGTCCTGATAGACAGGTGGAGAGCCTTCCAGTAGGATATCATCTCACCAGAAGATGTTGGTGCACTTCATTTGCTTCGGAGTTACTTGTTTGGTTAGTATGAATTAGATGCAATTGTTTGGTATGGAAGGACTCTGTTTCGACCTTTATGAAAATTATATATTCTTAACGACTTGTAGACAGATTTTATGGATGTAAAATATTGTATGGTCTTGTCAGCCCATGTTCAGTACATGAGTGGTTATTTGGTCATATAGGCCCGTACTTCATATATATAAGTTAGTATTTTCTCATGCTTCACTTTGGTTCATTTACCTATGATAGAATTATATGAAAGATACATTACCTTGGTATTGGGTTAAGTAAGATATCTGGTGTCTATCGCGGCCCATCAATTTGGATCGTGACAATCTTCAACTTGTAAAACTGCTTTGTAATCACCAATGGCAAGCCAAGGGCCCTGATATGACCTCTGTATATTCCTTAAGCCATTCCACAGCCCTCTCCTGTTTTCTATTGTGTGTAAGCCATATATAGCAGTTCTGCCGTTTGCTCGACATCAAAATTGACACCATTTTGGTCTCACGCTATCCAAATTTTTCCTTTCCTGTTGTGATTGTAGTTGGGACACTAGCTCTATTTACTATCTTCTTTAAGATTGCTACCACATTATTTTTATTCTCTATGCTTTATTATTGCTATTATTATTATTATATTATTATTTTTTTAAAATCGTTAACTCCTTTTGCTTGTAGGTATTGTTAAGACTTTCACATTCTATGTAGCTATTTTCATGTGGGAATGAACAGATACATATCACTTTCATCCCCCAATTGTCTTCCTCCACTCATTCTTGTGTTACTTATCATCCCTTCTCCTTCGGGTAGTATATTATGTCTACTAAGAGGATTTAAACCATTTAACACTTCCACAAGTTTCTCTATCTTAGCTAGTACAGTAGGAGTTGTTTTTCCATTACTAGAGTGACTACTGCCCTTTGTTATAGCTCCCCTTTGTAGCTGAATTTTTCCGAATTATTTGACATTGGTCTCGTTGTGATTGATCACCTTCAAGAATAGATTCTTTGCGTTTTTCTTCTTTATCATTTTGCTTTTCTTCAATCTGATTCCCTTTTCGCTTTCCCCGTTGAGTTTCTGAGGCATTCTGCCCATCATTCCCCCGATCGTTTCTGGTTCATCTTACCCATTGTTTTTTTTGTTTAGCTCAATCTCTTTGCTTTCCTACAAGTGCCTTCTTATTCTGAATCAGATTCCATAAATGCCCAGCCTGTAAGCAAGTATGACAATATTTCGTACCCAGTAATAAACTATCTACAATAACAACTATCCAGTATAGTCCCACAAAGTGTGTTCTGGGGATGGTAATATGTAGATGGGCCTTACCTCTACCCGAAAGGGCAGAGAGACTGTTTCCAATCGACCCTCGGCTCAGTGAAGGAAAGGAACAATAAAAACAAAAACAACAAAAGAGCATTAGTAGCTTCAGCAGAAATAACGTAAATAATTATCTAAACATAAGAACCATAAATAAAATAGCATGCAATAATATCAGACAGTAACTACCATAAATAACTATCATAAGGGAGACATAATCCAATACACAAATCATCTATGGATAGCCCTGCCAAGCCTCATCCAACCCCGGGTGAGGAGTACGAAAAACTCTAGGGGCCCCTATCCTACAACCCTGATACTAGACCTCCAGACTTTCCTATCAAGGGCCATGTCCTCAGAAAGCCGCATCCTAGCCATGTCATGCCTAATCACATCTCCCCAATACCTCTTAGGCCCCCCTCTGCCTCGCCGTGCGCCGACCATCGCCAGCCGCTCACAACTCCTCACTGGGGCATCAGGCTTCTCCTCCGTACATGCCCAAACCACCTCATACTCGCTTCTCGCATCTTCTCATCCACCGGGGCCACCCCCACCTTCTCTCGAATAACTTCATTCTTAATCTTATCTAACCTGGTGAGCTCTCACATCCACCCGAGCATCCTCATCTCCGCAACCTTCATCCTCTGAACATGAGAGTTCTTCACTGGCCAGCACTCCGCCCCATACAACATGGCCGGTCTAACCACAGCTCTATAAAATTTTCCCTTGAGTTTCTGTGGAACTTTCTTGTCACACAGGACTCCTGATGCAAGAATCCACTTTGACCATCCCGCTCCTATACGATGAGTGACGTCACCCTGAATCTCTCCGCCCCCCTGAATTATTGACCCAATAATAAACGATCTATTGGTCATAAACATCCCTCATCGGATTATTGACCTTTATAGTCTTAATAAAGGCCTAGTAATATCCATTTCCATTAGTAATCGTGTATATGAAATTCTTTCTACTTTTTTATGCATTCTTCTGCATAAAATGGTACTTTAAATCCACTTCCAATTCTTCTTAGTGTCTCCCTTTCCCAGCAACTTAGACGCAAATACGGTAGTATCATCGAGAGAGGGGCCGTTTGCAGAACATCACTAAAAAAATTAAACGTAGGTGCCCAGGTTATTATAATAATTGGCTTGCGATTATAGTATATGACCAAGAATATAGGTTAGCATCTTTACCTTCTACATAATTGAATCGAACAACAAAGTAACCATCATTATTGTAGAATACCCTTGACTTTGATGCAAAGTTCCATGTTGCAGCAATAAATCTTTCTAGGGTCCCAATATTGGGATCCTCTCCAACAACATATAGAATTAGGTCTTGTCTTCATTGTGCACTGTCTTTCCTAATTTCCTCTTTATTAAGCTCAATGATATTCTCTCCATCAATTACTCATCCTTCTATTGATAATCTCCTTTTGCTCGAACCTTCCCCTCATGGTATAGCAATTTGGATTTTCCCTCCTTTAGATCCCGTTATCGGCTAAGTGCTTAGGGTTTTTTCCTAGATTACCACCTCTACACTTGTAGGTGGTGTGTGCATTTACGTATTCCATTGCTGCTCGGACACCGGCTATGCACATCGTATACCCCCAATTGGCATACCACTTGGTGTTTTCAGTCCATTTCTACTTTTTCCAGTTTCTCTATGCTACAGACTCTTAAAACTTCTTTCATTACCTCCATTGCATGTCGAACAACAACTTTGGTAGCTTTCAGCAGCCCTCTAGGCATCTCCGACTACTGTGCACGTTAGCTCACCTATTCGTATGCTGAGAGAGAATTTTCTAGCGAGTTACAATAAAACTTTAGCTTACATATGTTATTTTATCTCGTATTTGTTAATTATATTATTTTACTTTATATTTATATATGATCATTTTAATCGTTTGTTATAATTGGAATAATACATAAGTTGCACCCTCAATTTGTCCCTAAGTCAGTTTCCCATTCAACCTTTATGGGTGTTCCTTTTTCATCCTATACCTATTTAAAATAAATTTAATACCTCCCTGAGACATATACAATCAGTCTCATGGTGGAAGGTGTTGCACACTCACCCTATGTCTTGGCCATGTATTATCCCAACAAACTCAAGCTGATTTTAGCATTTCTTTTTTTACATTGTTTTTATTTTTTTATTTTACTCCTTATTCTTATCTCTCTTTTTGAAAATCATTTTTCTCACTCCTTTCGTACAGTGCAATCCTTCACCGCAATTACAACATTTATTTAGATAAATTAGTTTTTAAGTTAACTGAGATTTTGGGTATTGTAATATCAATAGAAAAGGCGTTGAAAAGTGAGATATGTGTGTGCTTTGAGGTTGATTCACAAAATTGGAAGCTCGGCGGCGCCGAAAGTTTTTTTTTCAGATTTTATAGTTTAATTGTATTTTTCCATTTTAATGCATTTTTATGGGTTTTCAATAGTCAAAAGTGAGAATACAACTGACGATTATACAATCATTGATTAATTTTACTTTAAATTTTGATAATACACGCCTCCACTTTAATTTTTTATTTTTTATTTTTTGTAATTGCTTGCCTCATTAGCTTTTAGGATGGTATTAAATTCATTTCGGATAAATATAGGATAGAAAAGAAAAATTTGTAAAGATTGAATGGGAAACTGGGTTTTGGGGACAAATTCAGGGAGCATCTGATGTATTATCTCGTTAGAATTTAAATTATCAATAAAAGAATATAACGATTTTTCAAAACTCAAATAAAAATTGTAATACACTACTACAATGAATTATTAAGAGAAATTAATATAACAAAATATTAATAATTGTGTATTGGGAAATTGAATTCAAGTTTACATATGAAATTCTCTCTTAAAATAAAATCGAATATCTCTCAGGCATTAGGCCATAAAGAATGTTGAGCAGGCCCTGGTCTCATACATAATTCCACTCATAACCCTTTTCTTCCTTCCTTCCTCTCTTTGTCATTCATTCTACCATAACTTTGTCATAAATCTAAAACCTGGATTACAATTTTCTAACTAAGAGCTCCCGAAGAAGCCGCCCAAGCACGTGAAATTGCCTTTTTATGTACTATTTCATTTTTAGAGTTTGTTGAAGAGAATGATCCCTTTATATATTCGAAAATATCTATTTTTCACATAATTTCGGAGTCCTCCTTCCAAATTTTGTTGCATCATACTAAGATCTCTTGTGGTTTATAATATTACACATGCCTCCCTTCTTTCAGATTTAGTGTAACAAAACTACTTTGCCAACTAAGATTAACTTTATTTGCGTCAACTTTTTATGACAAAACGAACTTCTTTTGAAACCGTTGATGACATAGCATACTGAAGGCCACTTCCAAAATGTTTATAATACAAATATCATAAGATTTAACTCCGTAGATTTCAAAAGCTTTTCACTCTTTCTTAAAACTCCGTCAGTTCACATAAAATGCATAGCAGTATGAGTTTTCAAGTTCGACAGAACTCGTGTCATATGGCAATCTATCTAAGATGTTAAAAGGAGTCAACTCTCCAAGTGACAAAAGAATAATCATTGCAACCATTAAAATATGAGATTAGACAGCCATATATAGTAAATTGCAACACGACACGTAGTCCCTCGATATAATATTTCTCACTTTACTAAATCCGTATCCTACCCCAATGAACAGCTCATTTTGACATGATTTGAGTGAATAAATATTACTAGTCAAGTAAAGAAATAGTTCCTAATTACAAAGCTTGTACAACTCCAATGATACTGGATGTGTCACTTGGAGCATATTCAGTTTGTTGTCCTATCACGTTCTAAAAAGATCATTAGAGCTTAAACTAACGAAGGATCTCCCTGAATTAGCGACTAATCTACACTTGAAGCTCCAATCATGCAGGAGATATTACTTCGACGCTATTCAGTTTGTGGTCCTACATATCACGCTTAACTACAAATAGCAAGTACTATAAGTTTACAATTAAGCATAGTTAGCCATGTTGAGTGCGTAGGTGGTCCATGAACACCCTCTCATGTTGTTAACTTGATATTAATTCCTAAAAGAAAGATCACCTGCATAGTTAGAATGTCAATTGAAAAACCCTTTGGGTAGTTATTGTATTGTATTTTATTGCACTGCATTATTTTAATAAATATAATGTTTAAATATATTGTATTTTTTTTAGTTATTTTATAATGTCATGTATTATTAATATGAAGAATAAATTCACAATATTAGAAAAAATAAATACGGTAAAATTATTATATAAATAGAAAGGATAATTAATAAAATAGAATTATTTAATAATAAGAAAGGAAAAGATGTGAGGAAAAAAAAAGATAAGGTAATTACAAGACCGCACCAAATAGGTCGTATTACGTCTCGTGTTTTAGTACATTAAAGTTTCATTTTCAGTTAATCGACGTAAACTCGGGAATAAGATTATTTTGACGTTACACGCGTTTATGCTATTTATAACAAGCGATAAGTAAGTTCCATGAAGGATAATGGACTAACGAATTAAAGAAAATAAGTTTCATTGAAGATTGTCGATTTGGGATAAAATACGGTTCGAGCTATAATATCCGATATTTATGGATTAGTGTCACACAAAGTACTACACAACCATGATAATAAGATGTGTAAGGTAGGTTAAAAGTGAATAATATTTTAAATTATTTGAGATAATTAATTAATTATTTGTTTAATGAAGTATTAATCATATTATTAAGAATTTGTGAATATTGTAGGTGAGGACGATTCCCCACACGTGGCAGCAAATAGAGTAACACTTAAATGACTCTTGCCTGACCAACTAATTAGTAGGCATGGACAACAATCTTAAGGCAATTACACATAAGAAATAAAATTATCTTAGTCATCTCTAGCTTATCCTCAAAAGATATCAAATTCATTTTTTGGCAAGGATTATATAGAAAGGAAAAATGGGAGATATAGGTGAGGGAATGTTTGAAGGTCATATGAGACCTCATGCTACTATAGTGACGGCAGTCTTAATTAATAAAGAAAATCATACTAAATTTCATTATTAACCACGGGATTTTGTAAATTTAAGAAAGTAGGTGTAATCTTTTTTAAAATTATTATATGTATTTTTCGTGCTTAAGGTATGTTAAGGCTATTTGTTTTTTTTTTTCCGGCATTATTCATACAATACAAACGAAGCAAGTATTGAACAATTTTCATAAATGACTCAATTCATACAAATACTAGATATGCCTACCTTCTTGAACTCCCATATATCTTATTACTACATTCTCTGTTCATGGGTCTCAGAAAAATACGTAATTGATAAAGTTTATCCGAAAGGTAAGATCTTATAAAGATACTTTTAGGCATATTGTTCATTTATACAGGTACATTGACCTATGGCCAGTTGTCGATATATATACTTATATACATATATACATGTATACAAACACATACACACACACTCATATACATATATATATTCTTACATACATATACCTATATGTATATGGGATGTAGGTAAAGGTTACAACGTTATATATGCACGACCGCCTAATCAGTTGGTATATGTTGATGATTTTATCCAAAGTGGCTGATATGACATGATGGAATGCCCTCGGAGGCGCAATGATGTTATGTACACCTACAAATATGCATGATACGACATTTACATGCACGTGCAAGATTATAACTGTTACAGGATTTGCAAAGTTATTTAGACTTACTACCTGAATTCCTTATTTCATGTTTCATCTATATCTCTCATGTACTGATTTTCAGGCCTTACATACTCCCTACATTATTCGTACGAATGCCTATTTTCTGGATGTGACGACTCAAAGTGGTCATCACTTATTTTCTTACCTATTATGTACTTTCGAGGCCTTGAAATCCTCATCTGGAGTTGCCTCGATTTGCATGCATAGCCTGGGAACTTAGTCGGAAAGTTTAGATATGAATTTTGTGAGAAAAATGTTAAATTTTGATATTAAATTGAAGAAATTTGACTTCGTTCAATATTTTGGTTAAAGGGACCCAAACCCGTGATTTAACTATCTCGGAGGGTCCGCATGGAAATACAGAACTTGGTTTAAGTGCTTTATGTAAAGTTTGGTTGAAAAAGGACTTCGTTTGTCGTGTTTTGGACTTAAAACGAGAATTTGATGTTTTATGAAAATTTGGAGGAAATCATGAGTTTTGAGGCTTAATTCAATGTATATATTGTGATTTTGGGGATTTGATCGCAAGAGTAAGTACGTAGGATGTTTTTGAGGTTATATGCATATTTGATTTGGAGCCCCAAGGGCTACGGTGAGTTATGGATAGGTATCAGATCACATTTTTGAATTCTGGAAAATCTGGTACGAACATGCTTGCTGGCTTCACATTTGCGAAACCTTGTTCGCTAATGCGAACTTGAAAAGGCGAAGGCTGGATCGCAAATGCGAAACCAACGCAAGCTTGCTTGGCTCGAAAATGCGAAGCTGCCATCGCAAATGCGAAGGTTGAGCATTAGTAAATGCGAAGCATATTTCGCAAATGCGAAGTGCTTCTGTTTGGCCTGAGTTCGCAAATGCGAACTGTGGTTTGCAATTCCCACATTTAGTCGGGGTTCACAATTGCGAATACCTGCTCGCAATTCGCATATCTGCAGCTCAACAATTCCTATACTTAGTCAAATTTTAGACATTTTCACCCCATTTAAATAACACAACTCCTTTGGGCGATTTTCCAAGAACAAGACCTCTTGCAAATCGTTTGTAAATTGATTTTTACTCATTTCTTTTAATATTTAATATCATTTAACATTTTTCACTTATAATCAAAGATCTTCATGGGTAAAATTGGGGGTTTTAGGTAGAACCTAGGTTTTTTCTAAAATTGGGGATTTGGACCTCAATTTGAGGTCTGCTTTCAAAATAAATCATATATTTTTGTTCGTGGGGGAATGGGTAACCGGATTTTTGTTCGAACCTCGGCTTTTGGGATGATATTGTAGACTTCCGCATTTTGAGTTGTATATGCCGAGCAACCTTTATATACAGTTTCTTTTAATTGTCCAGTTTTTAGTTAATTATTCCGCCAACTATATTATTTTGCTCATTGTTAGGCTTCCCTAGAATATTCCATAGTGTTCGTCCAGGCGCCCGTCCGCATTACTCGAAGGCCTAGTGGTGAGCTACCGTTTTATAGCACACAGAACCTCCTCTTGTTGTATTTATTATTTTCTGTCTAATTCTTCTTCAGATAGTAAATGTAAGGGGATTATATATTTTATTAGATGTACGTGAACTCGTGACACATGTTTTGGGGATTTCTAGTAGGTATTCATGATATTTGTCAATTAATTTCACTACTTCACTTTCATGTTTAATTTATGCTTTATATCACTACAATCATTCACTCTTAATTTCTTTATTAAATAAACTTAAAGAATTTAAATATATTAGAATGAATTGTTAACTGTTAGCTTGTCTAACATGATGTTGGACGTCCATAGAGTAGATAGTAGGAATTTGATTGTGACACTATAAATACAAGAAAACACTTTAAAAGTTACAAGAGACCCAAGCAAAAGAGAGCTCCGAAGAACAAGAAGTTGAAGTATTTTCTACAAGTTTCAGATTCGTCGTTTTATAACTAAATTTATGTTTTCCCCGCGATAGAATCAAAAGTTATTGCCCAAGGTGAATATTCGTGATCAATTAAATAATCCCAATTAAACGGGGAAGGAGGGTCTCCAATTTGGGGAACAAAATTTTGAATAGGAAGGAAAAAAAGTAAAGAACACAATTTTAGCAATGCGAGGAATCATCACTGATCGACAGCTATGTGTGTAGGGATACGTGACTTTCCGCAAAAGGATAAGTTTCAAAATTTAGTCCATACATTGGTGAGTGGACTATCAACACTGAAACATTTTTGGACTCGGGAGAAGATGTCTACCAATCGGGTTACACCTTATAATCTAATCCAACCATTGAGGTTTACCATTAAAGTACTCCCTCCCTTATTTTTTACTAATTCATTCTTTATTTAGCACCTCTTTTAAGAAAAAAATAAATGAATATATTATATAATTTTTACTTATAATAATAATAGTTTTTTCAAATATCATGGAAAATAAATAGTTAATAATAAGGTAAAATAGAAAAAAGTGATTGTCTTTCTCTTGGTTTAGTATAATGGACAAGTAAAAGTAAATATATTTGTATAAAATCGAAATCGAGCTCGTCCACTACATGACAGACCGGGCTCGAAACGTGAGGGATTGAAGATCGATCCCAAGTCTAATCGAACTAGAACACGAGATCAGAATATCCTTTCTCAAGAACATTAAGTCCATGATCCCGGAATCGACCATGACCCCAAACGATCTCGAGGAAACATTGACCAGCAGAAGACCGAAATAACAAAAGGCCGAAATATTGGTGATCGGTCAGGTATTGCGGTAGCAATCTCGGCACGTATCAATAAGGAATCGGCAAATTAGCAAATCATGAGATTTTTACCTTTTATAGAATTGTACCTAAAGTAGAATTCCCCTACTAAATAAAAGGGTGTTTGATTACTTGTAAATGACATTGTAACAATCATTCAAAAGTATTATACTAGTATATTCTTTCTAAAGTTCTTATTCAATTGTGTTCTGACACTGATCGAAGCATTTTCTCTCCAAGAATAGCTCATCTCCTAAGGCTATAACTGTTCAATTCGTGCGATGTGTATTTACTTTATCATACTTTAATTGCAATTTAATTTTTCACTTGTATTAATTCGATCCACGTATTCTTCAAAGCATTTAAAATTTAATTATTATCCGATTTTTAAGTTAACACTATTTTTACTACAGTAGATAAGTAAATGCAAGCAGGGTGAGTAATATGATTAAATGTGCACGAAGTTTAAAAAAAAGAGGTTTAAAGTTTTAGCTTAAAATAATCCATAAAAATATTTGTGCAGTTATAGTTATCTTATTAAAGATAAGATAGATATTTTAAAACTAAATTGCTACTAAATATAAAATGTATCATTCTTTTTGTAATTGATTAAAAAAGGACAAATTATCACATAATTTACGTCGAGAGAGTAACGTAATTTGCTCCCCATACATATAGTTGGGCACATGTATAATTGGGCAAAATATAAAACTGGCCGATCGGCTAAAACTAAATGAATTTGCTAAACACACACACACACATACACACACACACATATATATATATATATCTCGTTTTTCATTCTCCAACACCATTTTGTTGTGGGGAGTATATAGGCATGTCATTTGAGACTCAGTAACTTGCTTTTTCAAATACCCCTACAACAGTTTTAGGGAGATGTACTTTTTACTATTATCTGACTTAAACCTTTTTATATAAGCATTGTATGTAGTTTATCAGTTTTTTGATGCAAAGGAAGCACAAAACTATCCTCATCCTTAGATATTTTTTGATAAATAGTATTAAGTGTTAGAGTATACGCTTAACGCTAGGGGGGGTGAATAGCGTTATAATAAAAAACAATATAAACTTGCGGAATTAAAAATTGCAGGAGTGAAATAAGTGCAGTAAGTAAATAATAAGGAACGAACGCACCGAAATTATCCTGGTTCACCACAACCTGTGGCTAGTCCAGTCCCCGAGAGACTCTCTCGAGATTCCATTAACTTCGTTAAGCTTACGGGTGCTTAACAAACCACTACAAACTGAGAACTTGAGTCACACAAGCCTCAACAACCTTTGCTCGAAGATACCACACTTTAAGACTTCAACCGAAGGAATGAAAACGTTCCTTCTTACAACCACAAGGGATTAACACTTCCCTTCAAGTGTATACAAACACTTAGCACTCAAGACAAGACTCTCTTTAAGAGTAGATATGAGTAAAATAAATACGCTCAAGAACACAACAACTTTCCTCAAGAGTTTGGCTCTCAAAAACTTATGAAATGAATATAAAATGATGTATATGAGAGTATGCAAGCTTTAGCAAGAATATGATCAGTTGTTGTACTTAGAAGACTGATTTTGAGTTGTATTTATAGTGTTCAAAACCCCCACAACCGTTGCCTAATTGCCAATCAAGAATTGCTGATTTTGTGCTAAGATAATCGATTATCTTATTTGCATAATCGATTATTTTCCAATCGTTCAAAAATCATTCCCAGATTTTAAGCAGAATAATCGATTATCCAAATCGTATAATCGATTACCTGACAACGTTCAAAAAATCATATTCAGATTTTACTTAGCATAATCGATTATCAGATTGTGTATAATCGATTACCTGACAGCGTTCAAAAAATCATATGCAGATTTTACTTAGCATAATCGATTATCAGATTGTGTATAATCGATTATCTTTCAGAGTTTAAAAATACTTTGGCAACGGTCATTTGCATAATCGATTATGCTATAAGGATAATCGATTATCTTTTATATTTTAAAAACTTCGGACTATACTGTCTTAACATAATTGATTATCATAAAGTACTTAATCGATTATTTTACAGTCTTGTAAAATTTGATAGACACTGCCTCAACATAATCGATTATCATAAGGTACATAATCGATTATCTTGTAGCTTTGAAACATTTGATGGACACTGCATCAACATAATCGATTATCATAAGGTACATAATCGATTATCTTGTAGCTTTGAAATATCTAATGTACACTTCCTTAACATAATCGATTATCATAAGGTACATAATCGATTATTGTTCAGCTTTGTAAATCTGGTGTACATTGTCTTAACATAATCGATTATCATAAAGTACATAATCGATTATCTTTGTCCAGATTTGAGAGGCATGTTTAAAAATCATTTTGGCTAAAATAAAATGTTTGAAAATCATTTTGCTTTAAATTAAATATGCATGATTTGATAAAAATAATTTTACAAGAGAAGCCAAGTCTTGAGTCAATTGTCGGATCAAGGTCACAATTAAAGAACGACTCATGTATAACTTTATTTCTTTGCTTGATCATGATCTTTGTTCGTCTTGTGCTTGAACCTCGTTATGTGTCAATTGCGCGCTTGTGCTTGGACCTCGTCATATGTCAATTGCGCGTCGTTTGTCATTTATCAAAACCTACAAATATAAACATACGTTTAGTTTAGTACCTTGAGAACGTGTTTCAACAATTTCCCCCTTTTTGATAATGGCAAACCAATATCGGGATATGCATATTAGATAATTCATAATGACGATCCAAGACAAGTATATAGATATGCAATTAGTTCCCCCTCAACATATGAATTCCCCCTCAATTTATGCCAATAAATATTAAGTGCATAGCCCTTATTCTTCCCCTTTTGACATTAGCAAAAAAAAATAAGTAAATAACTAGTTTAATGATTAACCAATATTGCAATTATAAAAGGGACAATATAATGTTAACAAAATCGATTATAAAAATTGATAATCGATTTTTATATTTACCATCCAAAAACCTGCAAAGCAAAAACTGTTAGATAATCGATTGTAGTGTTGCATAATCGATTATGTTAATTTTCCGGCATAATAAACATAAAACATAAATAATCGATTAGTGATACTTGCTAATCGATTTTCCGGCATAGTAAGCATAAGACAAAAAGAAGTGATAATCGATTATCGACTTTAGAGAAATCGATTATTCTACACCATCGCCTTATAATTCCCCCTGCCTTTTAGGGCGATACTTGCAAAAGAGAATTAGGCGCCTCCGACGCTCAAGTTAGTAATTTTTTTTTAAAAGAATAATGCAATGCATGACTTGGATCAATGTGGAGTCAAGAATTAAGATTTCTTTCTCTAAGAGCTTTGTGAAGATGTTGACCAATTGAAAACGTGATCTCTTAAGAAGTGTGTCCTAAGGTGTTCTTAAGAGTGTTTCGAGTACTTACCTTTTGTTCAATGTCGCCAATTACCTTGTCGAGAGGATGGTCTTTGATTGTCCTCCACGCGTTGGGCAGTTTCGTTTCTTTCTCCAGTGGTGGCGCTTCCTCCGATGATTGTTCCAAGATTTCATCTTGAATTTCCTTTGGATTTTCCTCTTGTGCTTTGTCTTGAGGACTTATTGTGTTTAAAATACCTGCAAGATCAAAACCAAAATCCTTTCTCGCCAAGCGAGCATTATTTTCGAGAAACACAATATGAGGGGATTCCTCAACAGTTGCGGTTCTATTATTGAATACTCTATATGCTTTGCTACGTGATGAATAACCAAGAAAAATTCCTTCATCGGATTTGGCATCAAACTTTCCCAAATTATCTTTTCCATTGTTATGAATAAAGCATTTACAACCGAATACTCTAAGATGGGAGAGGTTAGGTTTCCTTCCCTTGTAGAGTTCATAGGGAGTTTTCATGAGTATTGGCCTTATGACTACTCTGTTTAAAACGTAGTATGCGGCACTCACGACATCCGCCCGAAATTGTTTGGGAATCTTAGCCTCATCGAGCATGGTTCTAGCCATCTCTTCGAGACACCTATTTTTCCATTCCACCACTCCATTTTGTTGTGGTGTACGTGGAGCAGAGAAGGTGTGCTCAATACCGAGTTCGTCAGAAAAGTCCGCGATGAGATTGTGATCGAACTCTCCCCCATGATCACTTCTTATGGAAGTGACGGTTGTGTTCTTTTCATTTTGAACACGTTTAAGAAAACATTTAAAATTTTGAAAAGCCTCACTTTTGTGAGCAAGAAATAGTATCCATGTAAATCTAGAATAATCATCAACAATAACAAAAGCATAACGATTTCTACCAAGACTTTCAATGCGAGATGGTCCAAAGAGATCCATGTGAAGAAGTTGCAAAGGTCTTGTAGTTGAAACAATATTCTTAGATTTAAAAGGTGCTTTTGTCCTTATTCTTCCCCCTTTTGACATTAGCAAAAAAAATAAGTAAATAACTAGTTTAATGATTAACCAATATTGCAATTATAAAAGGGACAATATAATGTCAACAAAATCGATTATAAAAATTGATAATCGATTTTTATATTTACCATCCAAAAACCTGCAAAGCAAAAACTGTTAGATAATCGATTGTAGTGTTGCATAATCGATTATGTTAATTTTCCGGCATAATAAACATAAAACGTAAATAATCTATTAGTGATACTTGCAAATCGATTTTCCGGCATAGTAAGCATAAGACAAAAAGAAGTGATAATCGATTATCGACTTTATAGAAATCGATTATTCTACTCCATCGCCTTATAATTCCCCCTGCCTTTAGGGTGATACCTGCAAAAGAGAATTAGGCGCCTCCGACGCTCAAGTTAGTAAAAATTTTTTTAAAAGAATAATGCAATGCATGACTTGGATCAATGTGGAGTCAAGAATTAAGAATTCTTTCTCTAAGAGCTTTGTGAAGATGTTGACAAATTGAAAACGTGATCTCTTAAGAATTGTGTCCTAAGGTGTTCTTAAGAGTCTTTCGAGTACTTACCTTTTGTTCAATGTCGCCAATTACCTTGTCGAGAGGATGGTCTTTGATTGTCCTCCACGCGTTGGGCAGTTTTGTATCTTTCTCCAGTGGTGGCGCTTCCTCCGATGATTGTTCCAAGATTTCATCTTGAATTTCCTTTGGATTTTCCTCTTGTGCTTTGTCTTGAGGACTTATTGTGTTTAAAATACCTGCAAGATCAAAACCAGAATCCTTTCTCGCCAAGCGAGCATTATTTTCGAAAAACACAATATGAGGGGATTCCTCAACAGTTTCGGTTCTATTATTGAATACTCTATATGCTTTGCTACGTGATGAATAACCAAGAAAAATTCCTTCATTGGATTTGGCATCAAACTTTCCCAAATTATCTTTTCCATTGTTATGAATAAAGCATTTACAACCGAATACTCTAAGATGGGAGAGGTTAGGTTTCCTTCCCTTGTAGAGTTCATAGGGAGTTTTCATGAGTATTGGCCTTATGACTACTCTGTTTAAAACGTAGCATGCGGTACTCACGTCATCCGCCCAAAATTGTTTGGGAATCTTAGCCTCATCGAGCATGGTTCTAGACATCTCTTCGAGACACCTATTTTTCCGTTCCACCACTCCATTTTGTTGTGGTGTACGTGGAGCAGAGAAGGTATGCTCAATACCGAGTTCGTCACAAAAGTCCGCGAAGAGATTGTGATCGAACTCTCCCCCATGATCACTTCTTATGGAAGTGACGGTTGTGTTCTTTTCATTTTGAACACGTTTAAGAAAACATTTAAAATTTTGAAAAGCCTCACTTTTGTGAGCAAGAAATAGTGTCCATGTAAATCTAGAATAATCATCAACAATAACAAAAGCATAACGATTTCTACCAAGACTTTCAATGCGAGATGGTCCAAAGAGATCCATGTGAAGAAGTTGCAAAGGTCTTGTAGTTGAAACAATATTCTTAGATTTAAAAGATGCTTTTGTTTGCTTCCCTTTTTGACAAGAATCACAAATAGTGTCATTTTCAAATTTCAAATTTGGAAGACCATTAACTAAATTTTGTGAAACCAATTTGTTTAAACGATGCATGTTGATATGAGCTACTCTACGATGCCATAACCACATATCATCTTCTTTACTCATAAGACAATTCACATACTCTGATGAAGAGTTTTCAAGATCAACCATATAGATGTTATCAATTCTAAAACCACGAAGAATAATTTTAAAATCACTACGACGAAAAACTAAGCATTCTTCCGAATCAAACAAAACAAGATTTTCCTTGTCACATAATTGACTTATGCTCAAGAGATTATGTTTTAGACCTTTAACTAGCAATATATGCTTAATGGAAGAAGACTCATTCTTACTGACCGAGCCAATGCCGATAATTTTTCCCTTGTTGTTATCTCCAAAAATAACATTTCCTCCTTCCTTGTGTTCTAGTTGAAGGAACTTGAATGCGTCTCCGGTCATGTGTTTGGAGCATCCACTATCAAGGTAACAAAGAACACTTGATCCCTTCAAACATACCTACAAGACAAATTAATGAGTTTTTGGTACCCAAGCTGTTTTGGGTCCTTGAGAGTTAGGTGTAAAATGCTGTTGTGCTTGACATGCAGTTAAGTGTCTGTGTCTAGTAAAACAAGCAGGAGCAATATGTCCTATTCGACTACAATAATGACAAATGACATTAGGATTATGCATTCTTCTAGGTTGGTAGTAGTTGGAGGTACGAAAATCGTTTGCTCTATTTTTGACAATATGGCTATTGCGCAATCCTTGAAAATCATTTCTCCTACTGTTTGTTCTAGGATATGCAGCGTTTCTAGAATAATTGTTTCTAGGTCGAGTATGTCTAGGTTGCGATTGTTGAAGGCCATTTCTAGGCGTTCTAAAATGTTCAAAGTTTCTTCTAGTGTTTGGTCTAGGATGCATATTGATTCTAGGATGGTTATTTCTAGGATGAATGTTTATTTTATTTATCCTAGGTTGAGCCTTGGGTTGTTGGGGGATGGTTTCAACTTTTTCTTTAGGCTCGTTTTTGAAACCTATGCCATGTTTGGTCGATTTCAAATTGACAAGAACATTATTCAAATTTTTATGAGAAGAATTGAACTTATCTAGGGTGCCCTTAAGTCTTTCTACTTCATCTTTTAGATGCATGCAAGAAATACAATTTTTACTAGAACTCTCGGGTTTGTCGGCGCTTCTCTTGCCGAAAAATATGTTTTCTTCTTTCAACTTCTCATTTTCCAAAATCAATTTTTCCAAATATTTTTCTTTCAAAGAGAGTCGTTTTTCAAAATCTTTTTCTTTCAAAAAAGAATTTTTCTTTACGTCTCTAACAGTTTCGGAAGCTCTAATGAATTAACTATACAATTCATCAAAAGCATTTTGCATTTCCTCAAGAGAAAAGAAATTTTTAGAAGAAATTTGACATACCTCTTCTTGATTGTCTTCGTGTGCCATGAGACATAGATTTGCGGTTTCGTCTTCTTCGTCGTCGCTTGATTCGTCTCCGGAGTCACCTCCCCAAGATATGTATGCTCGTTGTTTCTTGAAGGGTTTCTTCTCCTTTTTGACATTTGGGCAATTTGACTTAATGTGCCCGATTTCTCCGCATCCATAGCACTTTACTTGATCTCCTTGTTGTTTGCCTTTTCGTTCATACTCTTTTCGCATGAACTTTTGAAACCTCTTAATAATGAGTCCGAACTCGTTATCTCCGTTGTTTGAGTCCTCATCATTTTGAGGTTGAGTCGTGCTTGCCTTGAGGGCGATTCTTTGTTTCCTTTGATCATTAAACGGAGGGTTAAGTATAGTAGATTCATAGGTTTTAATATTACCTCTTAGTCCGTCAATGGTGACATTTGAAATGCCGATAGACTCTTGAATCGCGTCGGCCTTGGAGCGCCATTCCGGAGTGAGATTTCGGAGAATTTTTCGGACAAGTTCCTTATCCGTGAAGGTCTTCTTAAGAGCATGTAGGTCATTGACGATTTTTGAAAATCGTTCGAACATGTCATCGATCCTCTCGCTTTCCTTCATGTGAAACAGTTCATATGCATGGGTTAGAAAATCAATTTTTGCTTCTCTTACCTGGTCCGTACCTCCGTACGTGATTTCCAGCTTATCCCACATTTGCTTAGCCGTTGTGCAACATGATACTTTTCTGTAATCATCAGCCTTTACAGCACAATATAATAAGTTGATGGCTCTAGCGTTATTCTGCACTTTTCGGATATCATCCGCATCGTATTCATCTTCAGATTTTGGAACCCATTCATTTTCAACCTTTTTGGTTGGAATTTGTTCTCCCTTTGTTATGACCTTCCATAGATGAAAATTATTCGATTGGATGAATATTCTCATCCTCTCCTTCCAGTACGTATAGTTTGTGCCATCGAATAGTGGTGGTCTGGTGGAGCATTGTCCTTCATCTATTCCTGTATTAAAGTCACGAGTAAAAGCCATGGATTGTTTCTTTCAAACGGTTAAGTCTTTAAGAGAGTTGGGCTCTGATACCAATTGTTAGAGTATACGCTTAACGCTAGAGGGGGGGGGGGTGAATAGCGTTATAATAAAAAATAATATAAACTTGCGGAATTAAAAATTGCTGGATTGAAATAAGTGCGGTAAGTAAATAATAAGGAACGAACGCACCGAAATTATCCTGGTTCACCACAACCTGTGGCTAGTCCAGTCCCCGAGAGACTCTCTCGAGATTCCACTAACTTCGTTAAGCTTACGGTGCTTAACAAACCGTTACAAACTGAGAACTTGAGTCACACAAGCCTCAACAACCTTTGCTCGAAGATACCACACTTCAAGACTTCAACCGAAGGAACGAAAACGTTCCTTCTTACAACCACAAGGGATTAACACTTCCCTTCAAGTGTATACAAACACTTAGCACTCAAGACAAGACTCTCTTTAAGAGTAGATATGAGTAAAATAAATACGCTCAAGAACACAACAACTTTCCTCAAGAGTTTGGCTCTCAAAAACTTATGAAATGAATATAAAATGATGTATATGAGAGTATGCAAGCTTTAGCAAGAATATGATCAGTTGTTGTACTTAGAAGACTGATTTTGAGTTGTATTTATAGTGTTCAAAAACCCCACAACCGTTGCCTAATTGCCAATCAAGAATTGCTGATTTTGTGCTAAGATAATCGATTATCTGATTTGCATAATCGATTATTTTCCAATCGTTCAAAAATCATTCCCAGATTTTAAGCAGAATAATCGATTATCCAAATCGTATAATCGATTACCTGGCAACGTTCAAAAAATCATATTCAGATTTTACTTAGCATAATCGATTATCAGATTGTGTATAATCGATTACCTGACAGCGTTCAAAAAATCATATGCAGATTTTCCTTAGCATAATCGATTATCAGAATGTGTATAATCGATTATCTTTCAGAGTTTAAAAATACTTTGGCAACGGTCATTTGCATAATCGATTATGCTATAAGGATAATCGATTATCTTTTATATTTTGAAAACTTCGGACTACACTGTCTTAACATAATCGATTATCTTAAAGTACATAATCGATTATTTTACAGTCTTGTAAAATTTGATAGACACTGCCTCAACATAATCGATTATCATAAGGTACATAATCGATTATCTTGTAGCTTTGAAACATCTGATGGACACTGCCTCAACATAATCGATTATCATAAGGTACATAATCGATTATCTTGTAGCTTTGAAAAATCTAATGTACACTGCCTTAACATAATCGATTATCATAAGGTACATAATCGATTATTGTTCAGCTTTGTAAATCTTTGTGTACATTGTCTTAACATAATTGATTATCATAAAGTACATAATCGATTATCTTTGTCCAGATTTGAGAGGCATGTTTAAAAATCATTTTGGTTAAAATAAAATGTTTGAAAATCATTTTGCTTTAAATTAAATATGCATGATTTGATAAAAATGATTTTACGAGAGAAGCCAAGTCTTGAGTCAATTGTCGGATCAAGATCACAATTAAAGAACGACTCATGTATAACTTTATTTCTTTGCTTGATCATGATCTTTGTTCGTCTTGTGCTTGAACCTCGTTATGTGTCAATTGCGCGCTTGTGCTTGGACCTCGTCATATGTCAATTGCGCGTCGTTTGTCATTTATCAAAACCTACAAATATGAACACACGTTTAGTTTAGTACCTTGAGAACGTGTTTCAACAGTAAGAAGAGAGAAAGATTCCAAAAAAAAGTCACAAAACCATTATTATTCGATAAAGAAAGTGTAGGGGAAAGCCCCCTCACAGCAGAGTGAAATAACTCAAATAGTACACTAAAATGGCTCTCACTATAGGAATAATACATTAGACTATGCTTAGCCCTCTTACATACATAACGCTGCAACTCAAACACACTTGATTCAGATAAACGAGGAACTAAGACTTGCATCTCTGACATATGGAGATGCCCTAATCTACGATGCCATAACTCGACTTCATAATAAGAAGAAGCATTCAAGTTATGTGTGGAGAATATAATACTAGAAGTCTCAAGGATGTTTTGTAAAACCCCTTGTCCTCGCGTCCACTCCCAAGGATCCCCCGGTCCTTGGGTCCTGAAAAAGACACCAGTCAGAGACAAAAGATAGACTGGGCTTCCATATATATATATATATATATATATATATATATATATATATATATATATATATATATATATATATATATATATATATATGTTTGTGTGTGTGTGCGCGTGCATGTTCGTGCGCGCGCGCGCGCGTGTGTGTGTGTTTGAGTGTATTATACATATATGTATATATATGTACATGTATATATATTTATGTGTGCGTGAGTGCATTATAAAAAAAATGTATATATTTTATATACTTTTTGGCTTGCCCTATTACTGTCAGGACCCAATATAACCCCTCTGAAGATGTTGTAATGGCACCTAGTCTTTACGACTAGGTAAGCCTAACATTATGAAAGATATAAAGCAAACACATATATAAAAGTGAAAACAACATATTGTAAATAACAAGGATAGTGCCTCTCGGCACATACAAAATAATCTCCCAAGACCCAGAATATCGCTAACCTCGAGGCTCATAGTTCGTACCTGGACTTGCATACGAAAAACATGTGCGGGAAGGGGAATGAGTACACCATAATGATACCCAGTAATTTACAAGCCTAACCTCGGTCAACGTCATGATCCAGTTCGCCCTCTGTGAACATGTCGTAACGGCACCTAGTCCCTGCGACTAGGTAAACCTAATAATGCGAAAACAATATAACTTGCAGAATATAACAACTTAAAACAGCTAGAAGAAACTGTATATAGATGTCGCTTGGCATAGGAAACTCAATATCTCAATTACTACAATACCATACCAAAACCCCGAAATTGACGGGCACACAAGCTGACAGAATGTAATACACTGCTCTAACTCCAGAATGTCAAAAATAACAGTACGATAGTAAAGCTAACTGCTAAAGCAAGAATAAGATAGAGACCCCTAGTCTTCAGACACGACAGATGTACCTTGAAGTCTCTGCAAGATCTCTCTGCCTCGAGGATAATACTCCTGGGTGGAGCTACCTGGATAAGCACATGAAAAACATGCACAGAAGGGGCATGAGTACACCACAACGGTACTTAGTAAGTGCCAAGCCTAACCTCGGTGGGATAGTGACGGGGAAGGTCAGGGCCCTTATGAGAATAAACATATTAATAAGTCTTGCAAAATTATGAAATAAAATGAAATAAGGAGTACAAATATGAAGTAAGACAGGTCATACAAGGCAACAAATAACACACAGAGAATAAAGTAATGCAGAGTAAACAACTCAATATCAGTACTAACAACGAGGATATCCCAGGATATTATCTACTAGTCCATGTCATCAACTGTCCAAGCATCTCCCAGAATACCGTCCCATAGTCCATCATATGTGTATGTCTGAAGGATCTCTCCGGTTACCGTCCTGTAGTCCAACTATCAATGCTCGAGGATCTACACGAATACGATCTGTAGTTCCAAAGTAAACGCAGGGGGATCTACCGGGAATGTAACCCATTGTCCCAAAGTAAATATGCAGGGGGATCTACCAGGAATCTAACCCGTACTCCCAAGGTGAACAAATAAGGGGGGGGGGGGAGGCTACCAGAATCCCACATCCGTAGTCACAAAAAGGAGATATTCAGGAATAGAGTGCAAAAAAAATACCAGACAACAAGTAGTTCTAGCCTAACATGCCTCATATAGTATAATCAAAGAAACTTAAGCAAATAGCAATTTAGGTCAACTTGCTTTTCTAAACTAACACATGTTGTAATTCCAAGTAGAATAAGGCATGTTAGAAATACACTTGGGCTAAATATTTGAAGTAAAATCGAATTTTCAACAATTAGCTCAAGTACGCACTCGTCACCTCACGTACAATGCATTCAATTACCAAGTATCATATCTTAAGGGAAAGGTCCACCACACAAGGTTAGACAAGCCACTTACATCGAATAGACTCAGAGACAACTAAAAATTACGCCTTTTCCACGAGTATCCGACTCCAAATGGCCAAAATCTATTCAGTTCAATTACATATCATAAATAACATCTCAAACAATATATTCTTTGATTAACATCTCAAACAATATATTGGGCTGGGTCTGTGGGACTTTTAAGGGTTAAATTGTTTGGGACACTCAGGTCTGGCCCAGTTGTTCTCAAAGTGTTCCAACTCTCGAGTGATTTCCCTAAAAGCCTCTTCTTCATTGTATTTTGGTTCCTGGTTCATTATTTCACCGACAGGCAGTGAGTTTGGGTCGTGGCATGAAGTCCGCGAGCATGTCGTTTTATTTAAAGCCGCATTATTGGGACTGAAAAAAAAGATGAAAAATAAAGAAAGACAAAAATCAGAGAAAGGCAAAGAAGTGTAAATGACAAAATATTGATTTTATTTCTTTGAACTTATAGGATAAATAGGGTTTACAATTGAGATTTAAAGTGCTAAAAGGAAAACAAACTACCGAGCTACACTTTGAAATAGCTCGTGATGTTGGAAGAGGTAACAAGGCAAGACTACCGGGTCTCCCACCTGACCGGAAAAAGTGTGGCCTTCAAATTTTATAGTTTGGCATCTGGCCCCATATACAGCACTTCAGCGACGCTTGAACCTTCTCCCGGTTGGACCATGTTTACTTCATAGAGCAACTCTCTCATAGCCCCGCGGATCTCATCAATTTCTTCTGCCGTGAAGGTTTCTTTTTCCTCCTCTTTGATGTACTTTGGTTTTATTAAGGTTTTATACAAGTGAGGTAGGAGTCGTGGTATGGCCCATCCTTGGCGCTTTCTGCGATTAGCCCAAGTGATGTCTTCTGAGGTGGGATGAAAGCCCAATCCAAAGAACTTTTTCTGTAGCAGGCAAGGCGACCAGCTCGGTTATGCCTTGTAGGGATCTTCCGAGCCCTTTTCCTGGCTTGACGCGTCATTTCCTTTGCTACAATAATTGAAGCATTTGACAGGAAAGGTTGAGGGAGCGACTTTCCCTCTTCATGCTGATAAGCTACTAGGACTTCAAAAGCTTGATAGTGTTTACTCCCTTCTTTGGCTTCTAGAAAGGGAACAGAGGGGTCCCGGTAAATTGATTGTTCGTCCTCTCCATGAACTACAATCTCCTGATTTTCATATTCAAATTTCAGCATTTGGTGCAGGTAGAAGGCACTGCCCTTGCTGCATGAATCCACGGCCTTCCTAGGAGGTAGTTGTAGGAGGTGTCCATGTCCAACACCTGGAATGTTACTTCGAAGTCGACTGGACCAATAGTGAGCACCAAATCGATTTCACTTATGGTATCCCTTTTGATTCCATCGAAGGCTCGGACACATACATTGTTAGGACGGAACCTCCCTGTCCCAATCTCCATTCTCTGCAAGGTATACAGTAGGCATATGTCCACTCCAAAACTCCGTCGACCATCACTCTCTTGACATAATATCCCTCATACTTGACAGGGAGGTGCAAAGCCTTATTGTGAGCAACTCCCTCCGGTGGTAAGTCATTCTTACTGAATGATACTTGCTTAACAGCGAAGAATCTCTCCGCCATTTTCTCTAGTTGTTCTACAAAGATCTCAGCTGGTACATAAGCTTCATTGAGTGTTTTGGCCAACACCTGCTGATGCTAGGGATATTTCATCAAGAGTGACAATAAAGAAATCTGCTCAGGGGATTTTCTGAGCTGATCCACCACTTTGTACTTCGGCATTTTCGTTTTCTGGAAAAAAGCTTCTGCTTCCTCAGCATTCACTGGCTGCTTTGGCGGTAATCACCGTTTGGTAGCGGCATTCACTTCTTCCATGTCTGAGTATTCGTTTTGGGACACCCATTTTGGGCTTCTCTGAGGACTTCTTTGCCCTTGTATGTAACGATAATTTCCTGATAATTCCAAGGGATTCTGTGGCATACGACTGATAACCACAAGCTCATTCAACATTGGTGGTTTAATCGATCCCTGTACCATATAGGCTTTCTTGGGCATATACATGGTTTTGTTCAGCTCGAACCTTTTTGAAGGGCTTAAAGTGGGCTGCTTTTCTTTGTGTTCTCGTAAGATGTAGAGTGTTGTTTCCTTGGTAAGGGTTGTCTCAGCTTCGACCTCAGCCTTCTTTTCTTCTTCGGGGCATTTGGCTTGATTCATTTTGTTTTCTTCCATCTTTTTTGGGGTTACTTTTAGTTTTCTAACTGCCTCGGTGATGGCTATGATGGCTTTCAGAGAGGGATCAGATTCTTCGTCCTCGCAGATCATTCCGATGATCAGCCCGTTGTTGTGAGTCGGTGACGAGTTATCAGCTACATTTGGGACCTCGCCATCTCGTAGTACTATCTTCTTTTGATCTATCAAGTCCTCCACCGCTCGTTGTAAGGTCCCGAAGTTCACGGTATCATGTCCCTCTGCCCCAGAGTGGTAAGCACAACGCACACGCCTTTGGTAAGAAGGTGATTCGGGGTTCTGTCTGTTTGCGGGTACAGGCTGGAGGAGACCCATCTTGACCAACTTTGGGAATAGGCTGGTGTAGGATTCTCCTATGGGAGTGAAGTTCTATCTCCTGGGTGGCTCCCTGGGACGGTAATTATTTTGGTGAGGGCGGGGATTGTAATGATTCTGAGGAAGTTGATTTCGTGGAGCTTGATTTCTATTGTTTTGCTGTTGAGGTCGGGCAAAGGGCTGAGCGTTCCTAACTGCGTAGTGTTGAGGGACATAGTGCATGTCCCGGTGAGGATAGTAATGTTGAGGCGCTCTTTCAGAAAATGCATGCTTGTGAGTGTGCTATTTCCTCATTCCGAAGGCTTCTATGGATTCTTCCTATTTTTTCTTGCTCCTTGGGATTCCTCCCACCCCTCCTTGTATGGCCTGGGAAGTGGAACTTATGTAGGATTGACTAAGAATCCTTCCTGGTTTGAGGCCATTCTCCACCATCTTCCCAATGTTTATTGCCTCTGCGAATGGTTTGCCCATTGCAGACATCATTTTCTGAAAATAATCTGCCTCTTGTGCTTGCAGAAAGACGGTGACAATCTCCGTTTCGTCCATAGGAGGCTTCACTCTTGATGCTTGCTCTCGCAATTTCATATCATATTCTCCGAAGCTTTCAACAGGTTTCATGTTCAAGTTGGCTAGGGAATTCCTATTCGGGGTGATGTCGGTGTTGTACTAGAATTGTCTTACAAAGTCCCGGGCAAGGTCATCCCATATGTGCCATCGAGTTTTCTTGATCTATGTAGCATTCGGATGCAATACCCACTAATCTCTTCCCAAAGTACGCCATCAGAAGTTCTTCCTTTCCGCAGGCTCCACGTAGTTGATTGCAATACTTTTTCAACTGAGCGATGGGATCGCCGTGGCCATCGTATTTTTCGAATTTCGGTATTTTAAACCCCAAAGGAATATGTACATGGGGGAACATGCACATGTTTGAATAAGATACACTTTTATTTCCGCTTAGTCCCTGCATGTTCTTCAGGCTTTGCTTAAACTCTTCATTCTCCTTGTGATTTCATCCTGTTCAGATGTTTTGGAAGTTTTTGCTTGCACAGGGGTATACTCATATGCTGGCTGAAGGTAGTTATATGTAGGATATGGGGGAGGCTCATTTTGGTATTAAGAGTTTTGAATGTAAAGGCTGTAGGGTCAAACACAGGCCTCGGTACTGCAGGCTGTGTGGTAGCTGCGCACGGAGGGGCCGTAAAGATGTTGGGAACTGGCTTGGATGCAAACATTGGAGGGTGGGTCTCTGAAGGTGCCCCAATAAAATTGGTTGATATGGTGGGCTGCCCCAGGAGAATGTTTGGGTGACTGATAGGGATGGTGGAGGTACCCCCTGACCTTGGAAATAGCTCGGGAAATCTAGGGATAGCGCTGGGAGGTTCTTTCCCATTGGTCCAGGCATCCCACATTTCCATGACTCGGAGCCGCAGCATCCTATTCTCTTCAACCGCTGCAGATTCAAAGGTTGGTACTCCTGAAATTGGGATGTCTTTTGGAATAGGGACGGCTGGTAAAGTCATTTCAGTCGACATCTCTGTGCTTCCCTTTGACCTAGTGAAGTATCCGTGTGAAGCCAGCTTACCGCAAACCCAATCACCATCCCTAAGACACATGAACTATAATTCTGTAAAATGTAGTTAGTTCGAGGTAGATAACAAATAGGAAATCACACGTTGGGCATGATGCACCCATGCAGATAACGGGTTTCTATATGCTTGCCATAGTCGCATGTGTCATCCCGGCATTTATTTCACTTCTTTTTGTTTCCTACTTCTTGTTTCCTCTTTTTTTCTTTTTTTAAAGAATACGATCGAATCCTATAGAGATTGCCTACGTATCATGACTTTGCATGAATCAAACCGAGCGTAGTTCATGAAAACAAAAAGTTAAGTACACAGTAAATATTTTTTGGGGTTTTCAATTTTGATAAAGATATAAACTTTGATTACGAAGGCTAATAGAACGAAAAGCAACTACCAGACTGGGACTTAATAACCTTACAGACTCAAAAGGGCATATAGGCAAACTCTTTTTTTTCAGAAAAATACAAATTTATGAGTACATTAAAACTTCAAATGTCTTTCGAGCTTGCGGGGCATCATTCGGCCTTTCAGTAGGTTTGCACGCCAAACTTCCCTATAGGTAGTGGAGATCTTCCATCACTTGACAGACAAATGTCATAGCAGCGGCGAAAATCATAGATTTTTTCATGTCCTCATAGTGATTGCATTTAGTGGTAATGTATTCTGCAATTGCTCGCACCTTCACCCTGATAACCGTTTTTTCTTGTAGTAGACGCCCTATTTGTTCAGCCCGCGCTTCTAAAGTCCGTTCAGCTGCCTAATTTAGCTTTTGGAACTGCCTCAAATCTCTTTCCAACCCCGCTATTACCGCATAGAAATTCTCTCTCTCGGCTTAGAAATCTTTGGCTTGTTTGGCCATTTTTTTTGCAGCCATGACGACACTCTGTATTAAGCCAGCGCTTTCATGGCCACTTCCCTCTTTTAATTTCTCCAGTATGCAGGCCCTTTCTTCTGCACTTTTAATTAATTGTTTCCAAGCTCTAGATAGTTCACCCTCTGCCTTATTCAGGTCAAACCCCTATTCAGTTACTTTCAGCGCAGGTTCTCTATGAGCTTTTCATCTTTTGTACTCCTAGGAGGATTTTCCGCGGCTGGCTTCATTTTCTGAATCTGGGATTACATGGCTTTGTTTTCTTTAACCAATACCTTCTTTTATCCCTCTCTGACTGTAGTTTGCAAGCTGTTTCTTAATTGCAATTCTTGAATTTTCTATTCCAGCCTTCCTTTAGTAGCCCAGTATTCATTTTCTTTTGTTAACCAAGCCCACTGTTCTTGTGAAGTCTCTGTAAATTCCTGGAGATGGGGTCTTTTTGCCGGCCTCCAAGGTTCTATATTCTTGTACCAGGAAACATACCCTGGTGCAACGTCACCCTTAGATACGTCACATACTCGGGTATCGACTATCAAATATTGGCACTCACTCCAGATTTGGTGTACAACAGCTTCGGGGAATTCACCATTCGGGCTTATCTCAACTACATGGCGGCTGATATCCTCGTCTCTAGGCACCATTAGGAATCTTCCCAATTGCCTGAGTACTCTATAAGGCGCATAGGCCTGGATGCTTCGGATTCCCATCAAAAGGATATGAGGTCTGGTTGCTACTATATACACAATTTCTTCCACAGAGAGCCAAACGAATGTCCATTCTATTTGATTTGCAAGAATAACCCGGAGATGCGATACCCTCTCTGCGACACCCTCTGGTAACTTAAACCCATTCACCTTGTTGCCGAATTCTTCTATGCAACCTTTTGTTGACATCCCGTAATTCATGACCCGAGGCTTGTGACATAAATGCTCAACCAACCAGATTTGTAGCAACAAGTTACAACCTTCAAAGAAATCCCGTCCTGCTTTACAGATGGTAAGGGCTCAGAAGATATCAGACAGGATCATTGGAGCAAGAGTACTCTTTGCCTGGGTCATCAAAGTCAACTACCCCTGCTATCCTTATGTCGATGTTCCCGTCCTCTCGCGGGAATATTAAAAGACCCAAGAAAGACACCATGAACGCGAAGCATCTGTGCTCCCCCCACTTGAGCTGATTACCCTTGCTACAAATAAGATTTTCAGGGTTGTAAAATCCTCTGATGTGGCCGTATCTTTGATATTTAAATTACAAGGTGCAAACCAGCCGATAAGTCGGGATTGTGAACTTTTCTGCTGATTTTCAAAGAATCCAGGAATTTATGCACAACGAGGGCTCTAGGTGCAATCAAGTATTGATGTCTCAAATGGATTGTATGGGTCCCAATATATCCGATCATTTCTTCTAAAGTCGGGGTTAGCTTAAAATCCGAGAAGTGGAAGACGTTGTGGGCCGGGTCCTAGAAGGTGATTAAGGCCTTTATGATGTCTCCCCTGGGGTTAATTTTTAATAAACTAGTGATACCTCCTAGGTGTGTGTTGACCGTTTTTTGTCCTGCCTCCCCCAGATCATTCCACCATAGCCGTAGCTCCAAGGGAATTTTGTTCATTATCGTGCTCATTCTGCACATTTATTAAAGCGAATTAATATTCTCAAAACATTAAAACTGACATTTTATGAAATTTATTTTTTAAACTAAGACCAGCTTTGCAAATAAGACCTTTTGACACTTCGGCGAGAAGGTTTTTCAGGTTGTGCTTTCTTAACAATCAGAATAAAATTCAGAGGTGGCCATTTGCGCAAGATCAGCATTCCGGCGTCCCTTGCAGCAACATTCAGCTATTATCGTAATAATTGCATCATTCGACTTATTTCAAAAATACGTGAATAAACTCGGGCATTTTTGACAGTTTTGAAAAAGGGGTTGGAACCGGCCAAAATGATTTATCAAAACATGCAGACATTATTGAAAAACTCCAAAATTGGTGCCTTTTTCTTGTTTTGTTGTTTTTTTTTGAAAAATCCGGCAGCATTTCGGGGCTATTTGAGCATTATTTTCAAAAGTGATGACCCTAGCACTGCTATTTTTCTCAATTTATTCCCTTTGTTTACAGGTCCGTCAACATGCGAATCCAAGGCAAATAAATATGCAAGTAGCACGTAAAAATGCATCAGGATGGTGTTTTATTTCAGGGCACCTGTCCAAGACGGACCCAACCCCTGTGTTGAGTTCTCTAAGTCAAAATGCATGATGCAGATAAACGTTCCTACTTGGGATATAGCATGAGGTTTTGTTATACTAAGTTTAGAGCCTTGGTACAGGGTCTAGACTGTGTACCCGAGCGGAACACTCGAGTCGAGGAGGGGCTACGTACCGGAAACCAAAAGGCCCTCCGGCTTATTAACTTGTCCGGCCTCTTTCTTATTTCAAGGTAAGACAGTAACAAAATAGGGAGTTTCAACTAGTAAGCACATCCCCGGAGGTGAGAAGTGAAAGATTTTGTAGCAGTTCATACATGTACAGTTCAGATAATATCAAAGCGGTAAAACATGTGGCTTTTAGCAAAGAACATGTAAGCAAATCAGAAGAAGCCAAATATAACAATTATTGTAAGGTCGAATTCTTGAACCCTAAACCAGAGATTCTGGGTTTCTTTCCATACCAGCAGAGTCGTCAGAGCAGTCGCACCTTCTTTTTTACACGGCTTACACATGGCTACCTCGAAAGATGACACGTGCATAGGAGTTTTTCCAATTAAAGTGACATTATTCGATAAGAGATTAATTATTTATTTCAAGTCGCCACTTGGGATGGGTTTGGATTTTGGTGTCCCAAGTCACGTTTATTTAAAATTCCAAATTGAGGAAAACTTCGACTGCCCGAGTGGAGTCTGCGAACCAGAAATTTCTGAGTAAGGAATTCTTTTGACCCAAGGAAAGGTGTTAGGAACCCTCGGATCCCGTGGTTCTAGCACGGCCGCTTAATCTCATTAAAAGTGGCTGGAGATCTGAATTTCTATGCCTGTTTAAATCTATAATGCAATTATTAACCGCTTTTAATATTTTTAGGAAGTTTGCAATGTCACTAGAATATGTCGCAGATCACGTCACATAAATGCGCACATAATTTTAGACATATTCTAACTTCATTGAGATTTGGATTTGAGTCACATAAATGCGCACCCATATTTAGGAAGGTATTTTGTTAGCAAACTCGTGCCTGCAGCAACTACGCCTTCAAAATTCATGGGAAGCCCTGAAATTTTCTTAGCGACACTTCCGATTTTCTAAATATTTTTATCCATTTACGGAGCCTCGTGGTGTTTGATTAAATGAACGCAGCTCCTTTTATTTAATTAGGACATCCTAAGGCGTATTAAATTCTCTATCAGGCTTGCGTCCAAATACTCTAATCATTTATACATGAGTCACACATTTGAAAAATCAGTACTTGTGTTTCAGCCTAATTCATGGCTAATCATACATGCAAGGCCTCAAATTTTGGCCAGCCCAGATTCATCATATTCTTGCCATTACTGGGCCTTTCAACTAGGCTCATAGTTAATTTGAACTGAGGAGTCCATATGAACAAATTTCGATAATGGTTCTTTTGGTTCAAGTTTATACACAAAATTAATTATCTACACAGTCATAAAGAGGATACTAATGATAATTTTATATCAGTGTTCAGTACTAAATCTGGACTAAATGATTCATATAATCTTCAGTCGGAGTATACAAATCCAGCTTTCAAAATTCAATTATGATTCTTATTACAACATGTTAAATAAATCTGAAAAGGACCATTGGTAATGTACTGAAACTTACACGAATTAAAATGTTACATAGTGTTTTAATCTTTAATTGATTACCAAGGCTAATATTTCCTAAATCCAGTATATCTAAGTGTAAAAAGGAACAACATCTGAACCATACATACCAATAGTTAAACTTACTATCACTTATACATGTGAAAGAAAAACTCAATCAAATGTCCAATTATTAAATGTTGAATCAGTCCCAAATGTCCAGTTATTACAAAAATGATCTGGTTCAAACATCTAAGTACAACAAAATAATTATCTTATCATTACATATATTCAACTAGAGACGGGGAAAACAGGGTAAAGATTCAAAAATAAAAATAGCAAACGTAGATCTTCACACATAGGAATACATTACACTTGAACTTCATATATCAATGAACATCGAATGTACCTGTAATTCAGCAGAAAGCAGAAACATATGAGTAAATGCAATAAATCAGCCAAGCAAAACAACAAACCAATCGAACAGTATACCCATGTTTTCAGCAGAGTTTTGAGAAAATTACAATCCCAAAAGGATAAGAACAGCACTGATAATTTCTCACAAATATAGGAAGAACCAATGTGTATTTTTCTTTTAAAAAAATAAAAGATTCTCTTAAAGCTCCCCCTTTAAAAAAATGCCCAGATGGTTTTTTTTATAGTGGAGCATTAGGGCACCATTTTTCCTTTGTTTTTTCCTTTTAGTCCCTAAGTTAGTTTTCACCTTTTCTTAAATGATCTCTCGTTTCCTGACTTGTGCCTGAAGTTTGAGGCTGAAATTGTATTTTAGTCCCTTACTAGAAGGTTCTGGAGGTTATTATCAGATTCTCTTAGAGCTCAAATACCTCTTATACCCCTATTTCTTTCCTAAATGACCAACTTGCAATTTTAACCTTAGTTTTTCATCTAGTCTGGTTATGATTGACCCAGGTCAATTATGTTCAAGTTTGGGTCACATTTTAGTCTTGGACTAACAGGCTTATTAATGTTCAAATTAGCCAAAACTAGTCAGGTTTTAAAAGAAGTGCCTTAATGTGATTTTCCAATAACCAAACATTATACATGATGATCATTCAATATCAAAAGCAATAAATCAAAATGCATCAAATAGGGGAACCATCCCTCAACACTTAACTTGCAGGAATAAACCAATTAAAGTACTCAGAGATCTTGAAAATGAGAAGCATACAGCAGGAAGTGAACACTTAGCTCATGAATCAAATTAGAAAAGTAAAGATAACATTAGCAATTAATGGTACAACCAAACAAATCAGCCTAATCTAATACCAGTACTGAAGATCAAAATTACTATGAAAATCAATTACTTAGTAGCATAAACAACTAACCAGACTAATCATAATATCAGGGATCAAAACAAATGAATATCATGAGATGAAGGTCAACAACCATAGAAATCACACTACTGAAGGATTAGCAAACTAATCTTTCAGGATCAGAAGGCTAATGCTAACATGATATCATAACTACTCAAGAGACGAAGAAATTTTAGATTATTGACAACCAAAGGCATATGACAATTTAGACCTATTTCAGATAAGATTGTGGACAAACAAACAAGAAATCTAAACATCTAACAATTAAAAGAAATGAAGAAAATATATACAAACAAAGGCATAGTACTTTGCTTCTTTTTACACATGAAAATCCACCTGAGACCATTTCGTTGGTTCCTGACCCCTTCTGCAGAAGTTCTTTAAACTTCTAGGGCTATGGGCCTTGTGGATAACAGTTTCAGGATTTTATGACAGGGAACTGGTTATTCTAAGACCCTGTGAGGTATCAGATGTGAGTTTTCTCGGTGATTGGTGATATTTTGGGGTTGTGGGGGGTATGGTTGGGGAAAGAAACAGACGGGGATAGTCTGAGATGAGCCGGACCAAATTCCAACAGGGTTGAATTTTAGGGTTGAACTTCAAATTAATATTCGACACGTTTTGATTGGATTCAAAGGGTGTGACACATATGGTTGGAAAGAGGAGGTTGAGTTGTTTCAGGGGTGTATGTTTAGAGGGGTTTGGAGTTGGGTCGTCGGAGATAGGGGTTCCGACGACCTTAATTTCGAATATTCGAGAGGGAGGAGACTTATTCGACGAAAATCGATTACAGGATGGGAAAGAGGGGTTGCGGTGGTTTAATGGTGTAAATAAGGGAAGGTTTGGTGACCGAACGCCGCTGTGAGGGCGATTTACGGCGGCGGAGGAAGAGTGGTAGACGGGTGGTCAAGGGTGGTGTTACATCGGAGGAGATTGTATGAGGAAGAAGGAAATTGTGTCTCTGAGTGTATAAAGGTGTTTGGACATATGTATATGAATTTTGGAGGGGTTTCATGGCCGTTGGATGATCAAATGATCAATGGATGGGATGCCTGGTCTTTAAACAGTGTCGTTTGGGTTAGTCTTTGGTGCGGACTGGATCAGGGTGGTGTTGGGCTGTGTCATTGGGTCTTTTCAGGGTTAAATTGTTTGGGTCACTCAGGCCTTTCCCAATTGTGGCCAGCCTGAGTGGTTCTGCATGTGTATATGAATTTTTGTCCTTTTCTTTTTATTTTAATTAATCCTTAATTTTATTTAAAAACAAATTTTCTAATTAACACAAATAAAAATGCAACAAATTGGAATTAAACCAAAAATGATTAATAATGCCAGAAATATTATTTGCACACATATATATTTTTGTATTTTAATTTGTAAAATAAAACTATTTAAGAATTAAATCCTAAATAATTTAAACATGCATTAATGAACACGAGCTGACACACGTAATTGAACTATGTCCTAAAAACAAATATAAAAAGGGAAAATCCTCAACCTGAGGATCCTGTAGGAGCCGTCTCAACAAGGTAAAAATCATATGCTCACAGCGGCAGATGTACATCGAAGTCTCTACTAGATCTCTCCGTCTCGAGGATAATACGCCTGGGTGGAGGTACCTAGATCAGCACATGAAAAACATGCACTGAAGGGGCATGAGTACACCATAGCGATTCTCAGTAAGTGTCAAGCCTAACCTCAGTCGGGCAGTGACGAGGAAGTTCAGGGCCCTACCGAGAATAAACATAATAATAAGTGTTGCAACAGTTTGAAATAGAAAGAAATAAGGAGTATAACTATGAAGTAAGACAGGTTATACAAGGCAAGAAATAACACATAGAGAATAAGGTAACACGGAGTAAACAGCTCAATATCAGTTCCAACAATGAGGATCTCCCAGGATACCATCCTGTAGTTCATTTTATCAACTGTCAAACAATCTCTCGGGATACCGTCCCGTAATCCATCATATGTATATATCTGATGGTACTCCGAGGATACCGTCCCATAGTCCAACTATCAATGCGCGGGGATCTACTGGAATCCGATCTGTAGTCCCAAAATAAATATGCCCGGGATCCACCAAGAATCTAACCCATAGTCCCTAAGTAAATATATAGGGGTTTTTACTGGGAATCTAACCTGTAGTCCTAAAGTAAACAAACCAAGGGGGTGGAGCTGCCAGAATCCCACATATGTAGTTCCAATATAAATACGCAGTCACAACAAGGAGATATTCAGGAATAGAGTGCAAAAAAAAAATACCAGAAAAAAATAGTTCTATCCTAACATGCCTCACGTAGTGTAATCAAAGCAAGTTATGGAAATAGGCAATTTAGGTCAACTAAGCATGCTTTTCTAAACTAACACAGGCTGTAATTGCAAGTAGAATAAGGTAGGTAAGAAAGAAAATCGGGCTAAATGTTTGAAGTAAAACCAGATTTTCAATAATTAGCTCAAGTACGTGCTCGCCTCCTCACGTACAAGTCATTCAATTACCAAGTATCATATCCTAAGGGGAAGGTCCCTCACACAAGGTTAAACAAGACACTTACCTCGAATCGGCTCAAGGTCAACTAGAAATCATGCCTTTGCCATGAGTATCCGACTCCAAATGGCCCAAATCTATTCAGTTTAATTACATATCATAAATAACATCTCAAACAACAGATTTTTTGATTAAATTCAAAGCTAAGACGCGAAATTAGGTTAAATTACCAAAATACCCCTCAGACCAGCGTCTCAGAATATGTTGAAACTTATATTTTCGGAAACCTCATACTCTCACGAATCTATAATAATAAGAACACAAAAATCGGAGCTCAAATGACCCCACAAATCCAAGATTAAAATTTAATAATCCCAAGCCCTAGTTCTTCTTTTATTAGTAAAATTTCCATACATTTCTAGGTTAATTTCACAATAGAATCACGTTTTGGTTCATAAAAATTACCTCCAATCAATTCTCCTTGAATCCCTGTTTAATTCTCTTAAAAAAGCTCTCGAAATACTCAACTATTGTTGAAAAATGGCTAGAACTCGTGGATGAAATATTATAAAATTTCCACATAGCTCTTGTAACTCGTTGATCAAGATCGCGACCCAGGTCACACGATCGCGAAGAACTAAAAATCCAAGTCTTCGAAAATAAACCTAATTGCCAATTAATCTAGCAAAATATTAAATTAAATCCTTATGCTTATGTAATTTTGTATATTTCATGATTTTATGCATGCATTAATGAAAACACACTGACACGCGCACTTAAATCATAAAATTAAATCCTAAAAATAAATATTTAAAAGGAAAAATCCTAAACTTGAGAGTCATGTAAGAGCCGTCTCAACAGGGTAAAAATCGCATGCTCACATGTAGGCAACCCCCATCAGGTCCAACATCCTTTTGCCAAAATAGCCGAAAAAGATCAAAAAAATTATTTTATTGTAAATAAGTAAAGTGATGTCATTCTTGTCTAAAATATCCGAATGTCCCCAAAAGGGCGCCAGAAGGCCGTCTTTGCAAGAACGGTCACCTTTGTTCGCTATTTCAATATTTTGGCCGGTTAGAAAAACACAACCCTAAAATCTTCCTCCCAAAAGTGTTGAAAAGCTGTTCTTGCAATGCCGGATTCTTCATGGAAATTATTGAAAAGAAAGTGTTACCTTTTCTCGAGTCAAAATGAATCATGTTCTTTTAATTAAATCACCCTAATAAATGTGCAGGATGAACACAAATGAAAATGAACCCTTTGCAGCTCTTGAGTAAATCCCCTTACAGCTCTATATGCGGTGGAATGACTTAGGGAAATGTAGCCGAGGGACTGTGGTTAAAGTTTTGGGTGGTCTTGTTGGACGTTTGCGGGTTATGTTGGTGTTAGCGGAAATCTTAGAAGTCGGTACCCGGTGTCACCAAGAACAGTATCTCCCTATAAGTTTCTAGATATGTTGAGTATAAGCCGGGAGATTCAAGATGGGAAATACCCGAATGGTTTTGCACTTTTCATTTCTTGTATCAATGCTATGGAAATCCCCAAGGTTTTGAAGCATCGAATACTTGTCTTACCCATGCAGGAAACAAAGACAAATGGGTGGCACGGAATGGCTTAGCTTTCATAGTATTATTCTTGAATGTTAAAATCTGTTCGAGCAAAGACGGCAACATAGAATTGGGTCTCGTGGGAATGGTTGATGTCTTGATCAAGAAAGCTAATGGCATCGTGATTCTGATGATCTTATCTAAACGAGCTTTGACCATATGCCAAAAAGGGGGAAGATTCTTCCAAGGTTGTAACCTACTCCTACAACTATGGATACAAGAACATCTCTGTCACCGTGTCAGGTATATGAACTACGCATGAATGGTTTGAATTGCATCAAAGACTTGGAAAACCGAAGGGTGGATGTTGAATTTCCAGAGGGTACAGAGCCTCGGTTTGCACGTTTGAATTCTTTGACCTCGGCAATATTGAATGGACTTTCGGACAGCTCCCTGTTACCGAAGTCATATGCATGTCAGCCGAAGTATGCTATATTCTCTTGATGGGTCTCTTGAGCATCTAACGATATGCTCATCACCGGGTTTTGCGCCAATTGTGCAAGTTTCAAACTATTCCCCATGATGAAGATCTAAGTGGAGAAGTCATCAAATTGGTCCCAAAGGTTTTGTTCCTAGAAGGAAGAGTCCGTCAAGTATTGAATGAATGCATATTTTTTCAACCTAAGACTTTGGAGCATGATTTACCTAAGGGTTAGGTAGACCCCAATTATATGAATTGGTTCAGTAAAAGGTTCCAAATCCTTCGCGATCCCAGGAGACCTGCTAAGTCACGCCATGTCCAGCAATCCATTAACGAGTCACGTGAGTAGTGGGACTGGTTGACAAAAGAAGCAAGCCATAGAGCCAAGATAAGTATATTATAGGGACATATCATGGACCTCAAAATTAGCAAAAGTATGCATGCTGCCATGGATAAAGGGAAAATAAGAAGAGAACTCAGGAAAACGAAGCCTTCAAAGCTCAAATCTAGAAAATGAGAATAGTTGCTAGAAATCCAGAAAGAAGCCGAGCAGATGAAAGGCTTATAAACGGTATGAGAAAGAAAGTACTCGAGTGTCAAAATCACTTAGGAAAATCTGAAGCCAGTTTAGCGAGAGTCCGAGTACCACTGGCAAACAATGTAGAAGGGCGAGCAGAACTTGTGCAACAAATGAAAAGAAAAAATGAGGGGACAAACACCAATCTGAAGAGAAAGCTAACCACCCTTGCAAACAACGCAACCAAACAGGCTAGCAACTTTAAAGCCGATAGGGAACATTGTTATGCTTTAATAGCCCAGATTGAGGAAGATATGCAACAGCAGCATAATCAAAGGCATCATGACGCTCAGGTGCTGGAAGCTCGAACTCGGCAGATTGGGCGCTTGCTTCAAGAAAAAGGTATTATCCGGTAGAGGATTAGAGCCATTGCTAACTACATCGCCATAAAATTCCACACGTGTGAGGAGACGACTCAGACCACTTTCTTTGCTGCAGTAATGACATTTGTTCGCCAGATAATGAGTGATTTGGAGCGGCTGCAGGGGATCTCGCACATAGGCCCGTGGCAAGACCGAATGATGTCTCACAGGCCCCAGGAGTCGAAGCACTTATGTACTCATAAATTTTCATTTATCGAGTCTGTATTTCAATTTTAGTTTAGAATTTATTATTCATTCTATTTGTAGTTTCTAAATATACAAGAAATGAGTATGTTGAAGTTCTTTATAATAGAGAAATTTAGCATTTTTATTATTGAAAACTAAAAATTCCCGAAAATAATTTATTTATTTTTTGTATTTATATGTCTTGAACTACGTAATGATCTGAGCCACGCGGCGTCGTGATATGTAGGCAATCCACATCATATCCGGTGATAACTTTTATAAATAAGTCCAATAAGAGAGGGATGTGAAAGAAAAGAACCAAAAGAAAAACGAAAAAACAAAGAAAAAGAGAGCCAAAGAAAAACGAAAAAAAACAAGGAAAGAGAGGAAAGTAAAGAGCGGAAAATGGGTATAGAAGCACAAAAGTCCAAAGTCGGAAGAAAAGAAAATTAGGGAAAGTAAGAAAAGCTGGGATGAAACATGCAACCATTGGAAAAAATGTAGAAACACGTTTAACTGTATTGGTGCATCAAACCCTAACGTGCGATTACCTATGTGTTAATTTTTTCAAACGGACCAGTTTGTTGTCTACTGCTAAGTCCAGGTTCTATAGTACGGTGGTTGGTTTTGTGGTAGTCTGGCTTCACATCCATTCTGTACGAGGTCAAAAGGAAGCATCAAAATGTCTTCAGAAAGTCATCTGCCAACAGTCCCTATTTTGAAGGATAGCACGATCTCGGCAGTCGGCAACTACTGAGGAAAATAGCATTTTGCATCTCCGCATGATGGAAATGTGGGATTCCTACGCGAACGGCAGAGAACCATAAAGCGTGATACTTGGATTCCTTGAGTTACTTTCCGGGGCGATTCTAACCACCAATGTCCCCTTAAGATATCCAAATACCCCACTTGGATATCCTACCATTTAAGCCCACTTTGCTTGAACACTTTTTGAGGCTCGCCCCAAGTGTTAATGTCAGGTACAACCTCAAATATATTCACTGCGCCACCTTGTTCAACTACGGCCCAACCCACTCTACGCAGCCCTAGATTTGATACATCAGCCTTCACCTTTCAAACACCATCTTTCCCAATGGAACCTACCTAACTTACTATCAATGCTTACCCTCCACCTCCTCGGTATGAGTTTGCCGCGGGGTAAGAAAAAACCATAAAAAACCCTGAACAAAAGGAGATTACTAGAAAGATAAAGAACATGGAGCAGAGTCTAAAAAATATACCAGGTTTGAGTGGGCAAAAGAGCGTTTTCTATGCTGACATGTGTATCTTCCCACACGTGCATCTACCTATGGGTTTCAAAACCCTGAATTTTGAAAAGTATGACGGTCATGGGGATCCATAGCCAACCTCAAGAGATATTGCAACTAATTGCGGAGAGCAGGTGGAAAAGAAGAGCTCCTCATGGTTTATTTTGCGAGAGCCTTGTCGGTATTTCTTCTAAATGGTAAATGGACCAGGATATATCTCGGTGGCACATTTGGGATGACCTAGCTCGAGATTTTATCAGGCAATTTCAATACAACATTGATATTGCCCCCGACAGGAATTTATTGTCAAATCTAAAGAAAAGCCCTCAGAAAGCTTCCTATTGTATGCTGTCAAATGGTGCGAGCAAGCTGCTAAAGTCAAACCTCCAATGAATGAAACAGATATGTTAGTGTCTTTCTTCAAGCTCAAGTGACTGATTATTGTCAAAACACGATTTCTGTGATGGGTAAGCCACTTTCGTAGCCATCAAAATCGGTGAAATGGTTGAAAATAGGTTGAAAACAGGGTGAATCTTGAGTCAGTATGTTATAAGGGATACCTCCCAAGCAATCCAAGACGGGTCTGGAGGAGTAGCAAACAAAAAGAAGAAGGAAGAAGCAGCAATGACAACTTCAAGTGTAAGAAAACCATGTCCACCCAGATCTCATTTCTCCGAAAGAACCCCACAATACTATTATCCCGATCAAGATGCGGCCTATGCTATCGCTCCTCAGCCATACGCAGTGATGAATGCACAACCATACGTTAGGCCACAACAATAATTCAATCAAAACCGAGCTCCATTGCCTAGAAATCAACCTTCTTATCAAGCTCATTATAATCCATAACCTCCACAAAACAATTTCCTCTACAACGCTCGTGCACGAGAGCCGCAAAGGAAAACCAACTTCATACCCATTGTTGAGTCATATTCTAGCCTCTTCCCTAAATTGGTCAAAATGGGTTTATTTCAACCTGTACCCCCGAATAGGGAAAACCTATAGTCGCCTTCGCACCCACTTGGAACCCGGTGTGCCTATCTTTCAGAGGTATAAAGGCATGTTACAGATAATTGTTAGACCTTGAAAGGAGTTGTGGAAGACTTGATAGAACAAAAGAGAATAGTGCTAAGTGATGAAGATGTTCCTAATGTAACCAACAATCTATTACGGGCCCACAACAACGGGCCAGTTATTGGAATGATTTGTGAAGCCAAAAGTTGTTGCAAAACAAGACAAAGGGGAGAGGAAGAATAAAACCACCCTTCAGATGACCGAAAAGAAAGTGGAGGCGAAAACTAGGACAACGCCCTCAAAAGATGTTGTTCTTTGTGTTCCCCGAGGCCACAAGAAAGAACGGGTGTCATTGAGTCCTCATAGGAGGTTTGAGTTAAATAAGGGAGCTAAAATGTATGTGCCGAAGGAGACCTATGTGGTGCGATTGATTTAATTCTGACTGTTTGACCAGTGGAATTCGAGGTGACTTTTCAGGTTTTGAAAATGTATACTTCCTATAATTTCATCTTGGGAAGACCTTGGTTTCACACAGCAGGGGACGTGCCTTCTACTCTCTACCAGATGGTGAAATTCAAACATGAAGATCAGGAGATTGTAGTTCATGGAGAGGACGAGCATCCAATTTACCGGGATCCATCAGTCCCATGTCTCGAAGCTAGATAAGGTAGTGAGCATATAGTTTATTAAGCTTTTGAAGTGGTGGTCGCAGACCTATATGAGGAGGGAAACCCTTGTCCTCAACCTTTTCTATCAAATGCATCCATCATGGTCGCTCCTGAAATGATTAAACACGGTTACAAGCTTGGGAAAGGACTCGGGACATCATTGCAAGGTATCACAAATCTGGTCATCTTACCAGCCATTAAGAAGTGCTTTGGTATGGGCTTCCGAGCGACGTCAGCTGATGAAAAATGGGCACATAAATGAAAGAATGTTGGTTGGGTCTTTCCTCAACCGGTTCCGTATCTTTATAGAACAATCTTCAGACCTAAGTACAGTGAGGGATAAGTAGAAGAGGCCTTCACGGCCTAGGAAATTGAAGAAATATTTGGGGCTATGAGGTAAATGTTAAACGAAACCCACATGGTTTAGCTGGGTGAAGGCTCAATCACCACTGAGGTGCTATACATGGGGCCTAATGCCAAGTTATAAAATTCGAAGGCTACTCCATTCTCAATTAGTTGGGAATCTCAGTAGTCTAGTCCTGCCACGTTTTCTGCATCAGGAGTTTCCAGGGTGTAACTCAGATGATTTCCTTTAGTTTCCTATCTTTAATTCCCAATGTAAACCCTGTTATCTTTAAATTCAAAGAAATGAAATCAATATTTCATCATTCATCTTTATTTATTCTTTCTGATTGTTATTATTTTTCTCTTTTATTTTGTTTTTTCAGTTCTAATTATTCGGCTTTAAATAACATGACATGCTTGCGAACTTCATGCCCAGATCAAAACACACTTTCTAATAGTGAAACAATAAACCAAGAACCGGAATATGATGAAGAAGAGGATTTAAGGGTAATAAATTGATAATTGGAACAATTTGGAATAAACCTAAGCCAAACTTAAATGATACTGAGTCGGTTAATTTGGGTAGTTCTGAAGAAGTCAACGGAACCAAGATAAGCATTCACACAGATGAAAAAACTCGGGATGCATTGATCCAGATCTTGTTTTAATTCAAAGTTGTGATTACTTGATCATACGATGAATTGCAAGGACTTAGTGTCGATTTGGTAGTTCACAAGTTGTCAACCTACCCTGATTATCCCCCTGTCCAGCAAAAGCAAAGAAAGTTATAAATGATATCAGTGACAAGATTAAAGAAGAGGTCACAAAAAAGTTGAAAACAAGGGTGATCCGAGTGGTTTGATACACCACGTGGTTAGCCAATGTATTTACAGTGCCATAGATGGAGGGAAAACCCGAGTGTGTATGGATTACAGAGATCTGAACAAAGCAAGTCCTAAAGATAATTTCCCTTTTCCGAACATCCACATCCTTGTTCATTATTGCGCCAAACACGAGATGCAGTCCTTCGTGAATTGTTACATAGGATATCATCAAGTGTTGATGAATGAAGAGGATGCAGAAAAGACAGCTTTTACCATACCCTGGGGCATGTACTATTACAGGGTCATGTCTTTTAATTTGTAGAACGTCGGGGCAACCTACGTGAGAGCCATGACAGCTATATTCCATGACATGATGCACCAAGAGATAAAGGTGTATGTGGACGATGTGATCATCAAATACAGGACACAGGATGACCATGTTCGGGATTTGCGAAAATTATTTGAGCGGTTGCATAAATAAAATATGAAGTTAAACCCAACCAAATGTTCATTTGAGGTTCCATATGGAAAGCTCTTAGGATTCATAATCAGACGGAGAGGCATCGAGTTAAACCCAACAAAGATAAAGTCCATTCGAGATTTGCCTTTTCGAAGAACCAAGAAAGATGTTATGAGCTTTCTAGTAAGATTGAACTACATTAGCCGATTCATTGCCCAGTTGACTACTACATGTGAAACCATTTTCAAGTTGTTAAAGAAAGATGCAACAATTAAATGGACAGGCGAGTGCCAATAAGCTTTTGACAAAATCAAAGAATATCTATCGAACCCGTCAGTTTTGTTCCCACCTAAACCGGGAAGGCCTCTGTTCCTATATTTGATATTCTTGGAAAATTTCTTTGGTTGTATCCTCAGAAAATAGGACGTGACCGGGAGGAAAGACCAGGCTATCAACTATTTGAGTAAACATTTCACAACTTATGAAGCTAAATATACTCGGTTGGAAAGGACTTTTTTGTTCTCTCACCTGGGTAGCTCAGAAGCTGAAGCATTACTTATTGTCTTACACCACTTATCTCATCACCAGGTTTGACCATTTACTAATCCAATGCCCACGGGAAGGTTAGCAAAGTGGAAGATCCTGCTCACTAAGTTTTACATGGTATACGTCACTCGCACGACAATTAAAGCCCAGGAGTTAGCAGATCACTCGGCTGAAAACCCAGTTGATGTTGAATAACAACCTTTGAGCACCTACTTCTCGGATGAAGGGGTAAATTTAGTTGAGGCAATATCCAAAGACACCAATGCTTGGAATGTATTCTTTGATGGAGCGGTAAACGCAGAAGGGGTTGGAATCGGGGCAATCTTGATCTCACCCACCAGTCAGTATTATCTAGCCACAACCCGGCTTTGGTTTTTTTGCACAAGCAACACTGCTGAGAATGAAGCCTCCATTATAAGTATGCACATGGCAATTGACCAAGATGTCAAAAAAAAATTTAATCATGGGAGATTCAAATCTGAGTATCTGACAAGACCGGGGAGAATGGAAGACTTGAGGTTATAAGCTTGATGGAAATGATAGACAAAGTGGACTTATTCCCTATAGGAAACATGTGAAAGATCGTATAAAGCGATTCAAGTTAATAGATTTCAGGTGTATCCCTCGTCGTCAAAATTAACTAGCTGATGCACTTACTACTTTGGCCTTGATGCTTCCATACCCAGGCAACGCCAACATTGATCCCTTAGAAATCCAAATCTAGGAAAGGCACAGTTTCTGTAACATGGTTGAGGCAAAAACAAATATTTAGCCATGGTATCATGACATTAAAAGATATTTGAAAACTAAATAATACCCCGAGCAAGCCAGTGGAGACAAAAAGAGAACCATTCAACAGCAAAAAAGTGGTTGCTTCTTGAATGGTGATGTCTTGTATAAGAGGACTCCGGATCTCAACTTGTTAGGATGTGTTGAGGCCGAAAATGCTGAAAGAATCATGTACGAAGTGCACGTAGGAGTGTGTGGACCCCACATGAACGATTATGTTTAGGCAAAGAAAATCCTTTGAGCGGGCTATTACTGGATGAATATGGAAAAAGATTGTTTGAGTTTTGTCCAGAAATGTTATCAATGTTAGGCGCATAGTGATTTGATTCATGAGCCACCTATAGAACTACATCCTATGTCAGTACCTTGGCCATTTGTTGCCTGGGGCATGGACGTCATTAGGCCGATTGAGCCAAAAACATAAAATGGACATAGATTCATATTGGTCGCTATCGACTACTTCACAAATTGGGTCAAAGCAACTACTCTCAAATTTGTCAGCAAGAAAGTTGTAGTAGACTTCATGCATTCCAACCTCATCTGCCATTTTTGTATTCTTGCAACTATCATTACGGATAATGCTGCAAATTTAAATAGTCATTTGATGAGGAAGATATGTGAACAATTGAAGATAACGCATCGAAACTTTACTCCTTATTGTCCTAAATCCAATGGTGTCGTCGAAGCAACAAACAAGAACATCAAAATGATTTTGAGAAAGATGATTCAAAATTCAAGGGAGTGGCATGAAAATTGTCCTTTTGCACTGCACTACTATGCGTACTTTGGTCGGAGAAACCCCGTATCTTTTGGTTTATGGCACTAAAGCCATAATACTCGTGGAAGTTGAAATCCCTTCTCTCTGGATTATTGTTGAAGCTGAAATTGAAGACAGTTAATGGGTCAAAACTTGTCTTGAATAGTTAACCCTAATCGATGAGAAGCGAATGATCGTAGAATACCACAGGCAGTTGTAACAACAAAGAATGTCTCGTGCGTACAACAAGAAAGTGCGGCCTAGAAACTTTGAAGTGGGGCAACTCGTTTTAAGGCATATTCTTCCCCATCATTAGGAAGCAAAAGGAAAATTAGCTCCTAACTGGAAAGGTCCATACATTATCTGAAAATTGTTGCCAAAAGGGGCATTATCTTTGGGAGACATTGAAGGGAATAGCCCTAAATAGATGTGAATACAGATGCAGTCAAAAGGTGCTATGTCTAATCTTTGTGCACCAATAGCATTATCCAATTGGGATGACGAAGGCTTTCATTCTCGTTACCCCAAACACTCCCAATCATCTGTTAACCTTTTGTGACAATTATTTTCTTTCATTACCCTCTTTGGAAATCGAAGACGTTTGTAACACAAAAAATAAAATGACGAAAAAAAATAAACAAAAACAAAACAGAAAGAGAGAAAACAAAAACAAAAAAATGTCTTTCCTGAACTACGCTCGACTTTATTACAAAAGGATACATAGGCAACCTCTCTCTAGGTTTCAGTCACACGAAAAAAAAAATCTAATATCCCCCATAAAGTGAAATTGGGCCAGATGTTATAATGGTTTGGTGATGATCCCGCCTGAATTGTTCCAAAGATGTAATTCAGTCTAAATTCTTTTTACCCAAACCTTGTTCAAATCTTTCCAACCAATCGTTGTGAGATGTTCAAAATTGGAGAGCTATCCGGTGCGATCCAGGTGGGAGAAATAAAATGAGAGAGTCTTATTGGTGAAAACCTATGGGCACTGTAAGGTGATGAAGAGTAGAGAAATTGAAAAATGATAGTATTATTAGTGAAAACTCGCAAATACACTATAAGGCGACGATGGGAAGAGAAATGAGAGAGATTGATTGGCAAAAACTCGAAAACGGTGTTGTTGATAGAAAAAGAAAACCATCACCACCATTAACACTGAAAGAGTCCAGGAAAGGTTTCTCGATTTTTAAAAACATAGTCGCAACAGGTTTATGAGGAGCTGGATATTTGTGCAGATCAGGCATCCAGTCCAAGAAGCATGTCATGTCTATTGAAGCCTGCACGGATCCCATATGACTCCTTCTTTCTTCCCTGAAATGGACACTTCTCCATAAATTCACCTTCTTATCCTTTGTTTACTTTTCTTTGAATCCCTTTCGGTCTACCTCTATTCTAGAACTAATACAAAAAAAAGGTGGCAAGATAGGTTTTATAGGGTTCTGCTTGATAAAAGGTAAGTCCAAAGAAAAGTACCCAGTCTCAGCAGGTGCGTCAAGTCGATCCCGACTGGCCATAATGGGCGATGCTCCGAAATTAAAATTATTGAAAATGAAAAGGAATTCAAAGTCAAAAGCCCCTAGAGGGAGAATAAGTTAAAAGGGTCAAAAACCCCACTTGGTTGAACCCTCATATGGAAGGTTTGGGAAGTTGAGTGATCAATCTTCAGAAAAGCCAGTGAATAGAAGAGATTATCACCAAAAAAGTTGGGCCGAGATCAAGTTATCAAAAACAATCAAGGCCACAAAACCAACCACCATTTCAAACAAACAATTGTTCGTTGTTTGAAAAATTGAAACAGGTGCTAGAAATAGCTTTGCAGTAATAACCAATCCAAAAAGGAAGTCTCTTCCAAATTCTTTCCCGCATTTTTATTCATTTTTTCTGAAATAAAAAAAATATAATAACAAAAAATGAGAAAAAGAAAATTGATAATGAAAAAAATGAAGAAGAAGAAGAAGAAAAAATCAAAATCATGGTAGCATAAGATCCCACTCCCTAGCTGATACCAGTATAACCTGGTAATCTTCCCATAGGGTCCCACTCCCTAGCTTCACCAGACATAAAGCGAGGACCCTTTTTCTTTTTCGGCATATCCCGATGAACTCTCCCGCCATAACCCGTTGACTTCCCGGCAAAACCCGAGGACCTTTTCTTTTTTTTTCTTCCGGCATAACTCGATGACTTTCCTGACATAACCCGTGGACCTTTCTGGCGTAACTCGAGGACTTTTTTCTTTTTTGGCATAACCCGATGAACTTTTTCGGCATAACCCGTGGACCTCCCTGGCATAACCCGAGGGCTTTTTTATTGTTTTTCGGCATAACCCGATGAACTTTCCCGGCATAACCCGTGGACCTCCCCGGCATAACTTGAGGACCTTTTTTTCTGGCATAGCCCCATAACTTTTCTGGCATAACAAGTGGACCTACCCGGCATAACCCTTGGATCTTTTCTTTTTCCGAAATAACTCGATGACTTTCTCGGCAAAACCTTTGGACCTCCCTGGCATAACCCGATGAACTTTTGCGACATAATCCGCAGACATCCCTGGCATAACCTGAGGACTTTTTTCTTTTCCGGCATAAGTGTAGGACTTTCATTTTCTTTTTCTTTTCCTACATAACCCGATGAACTTTTCCGGCATAAATTGTGGACCTCCCCGGCATAATCTGAGAACTTTTCCTTTTCTGGCCTAACCTAATGAACTTTCTCGGCATAACCTGTGGACCTCCCCAGCATAACCCGAGGATCTTTTTTTATTTGGTATAACCCGATGACTTTCCTGGCGTAACCCGTGGACCTTCTCGGCATTACCCGAGGACCTATTCATTTTTTCGACATAACCTGATGACTTACCCGACATAACCCGTGGACATCCCCGTCATAACCCGAGGACTTTTTATTTTCCGGCATTTCATGACGAAATTTCCCAACATAACCTGTGGAACTCCCCGGCATAACTCGAGGACCTTTTCTTTTTTTCTGGCATAACCCGATGACTTTTTCGGTATAACCTGTGTACCTCCCCGGCATACTTTGAGGTCTTTTCCTTTTTTCCGTCATAACCCGATGACTTTCCTTGCATAACTTGTGGCCCTCCCCTGCATAACCTGAATATCTTTTCTTTCTTTTCTTTTCTAGTTTAAGCCAATGAACTTTCCTGGCATAACTTATTGACCACCCCGGCATAACCCGAAGATCTTTTTACCTTTTCCGACATAACCCAATCATCTTTCCAGTATGACCTGGAAGTCTTTCAAATATAGGGCCCCAATCTCTAGTTGGTTTCAATATAGATATAGGGCTCCACTCCCAAATCTCTTTTCCCAAGGATACGCAATCGTGGTTTTATTTCTTTCAATAAATAAATATTTTAGATTTTATTGCAATAACTCACGGAATTTTCCTAGTAAAAATAGAACTAGAATTTTTTTTTTCGTTTGTTTATTTTGGTGCCTGAACAGGTTTTTACCGTGAGGCAAAAGGTTCAAGATGACCAAAACAATGAGTCTAAATCAAAAATAATGAAAAGAAAAGAAAAGAACAAAAAGGAAGTAAACTCAAAGTACTAAAGTGGGGAAGGATGGGGAATATATGATTGAAGTCACAAGCATTGCATGTCCAGCCTTGATCCCAAGCTGAAGAAAGAATCAGCACCTACAACTGACGAGCATCACGATTTAGATAAGAGTTTATAGTAGGAACCGGCTAAGACTCGAGATCAAGCTTCAAGAGATTTATAGAGAGGAATCTTGTAACTCGTAGCTAATAGGCTTAGCGAGTTTAGCTTTTTATTTTCCATTTTGGTCTAATAAGGAGTTCAACAAGCAGTAGCAGCAACAACAATAGTGAAGCTCTGCCTTCTCTCTAGCTATTACCGCTTCATCTTCTTCTTTGCTCCTCTGTGTATGTAGGTTCACCTACACTGAGGGTGTCATGGCAAGAGGAAGAGGACGACCCAAGAAAGTTCTGATGCCCATTTATGCTAACAACACTCCTCCAAAAATTGTTAACACTGAGTTACATTCGAATAATACTGTTCCATTGAAACCCATCGGTGATGTTGGTTCATTGCCTCATGCAGCTACAGATTTGCAGTCTTCTGGAGATCCCGTGCCGATCTACGCTAGTACAACAACCATTTCTCCTTCGTCCCCAAAATCAGTTAATACTGTACCAGCGACAGTACCTGCGATAGCCCCAATGGTCCAAGCGAATGAGGGTATCGACCACATGCATTAACCTCCACAACCAGATTTGCCTATTCTAGAAAAGGAGTCAAAAAATGAAGCACCCAAGGGATGGGTTAATCTATTTCAGAGGAACCGAATTGCTACTAATGGTATGTCACTGGAATACATCCCACCTACAATTGTTAATGGCAAGCCAGTGGGTCAACTTGTTAAGGATGAAGTGGAAGAGGAAGAAGGCAAATGGAAATGTGCCCTTATTATATTTGTGCTAGGTAATAGTCCTGGGTACTATGGTATGAAAAGGTTTATTAACCTCCACTGGTCTCATGTACCTGAACCCGAGCTATTTTATCATGATGAGGGCTACTATATTGCTAAAATTAGTTCCCTAGATGATGCCAAAGAAATTCTGTGTGGGGGGCCTTATACTATTGCCAACAGACCTATGATTTTGAAGCAGTGGTCTGCTGATTTTGATTCAAAGCAGCCTTTCCTTCAGAAATCCCCTTGTGGATCAAGTTCCCTAACTTGCCTATGTCCTGTTAGGGTAGCAAATCTTTAAGTAGGATTGCTAGTGTCCTTGGTAGACCTATATTTGCTGACGAATGTACAACTAAGCAATCTAGAATCTCATATGCTCGTATGCTCATTGAGGTAAATGTGTCGAAAAAGCTACCTAGTGAGATAGAGATTCTGGACCCAAATGGAAAGAGCTTCATGCAGGATGTGACTTATGATTGGAAACCTATGTATTGTGAGAAATGTTTGGAGGTTGGACACAATTGTTTGTCTGAATCTGCTCAACCTACACATAAAAAACACAAGAATGGAGAGAGAAAGCCCCAGTCACAGTGGACCAAAGCAACCAGATGACTCAAATCCAGCAACCAAAGTTACCAAAGGAGATAAGTACTCTAGCTACAGAAGGTTGTTAGACAAGATTCCCCAGTCTTTAACATCACTAATTTCCCTCCCTTATCTCCTATTATGATGTCTAATAGATTTGAAGTTGGGACAGTTAGTTGGGCTGATCATCCCCTGGATGAGGGGGGAACTAGCCATACTCAATGAAGTGGATCTTTTGGAATATTAGGGGTGTAAATAAAAGGTACAAACAAAAAGAAGCCAAAAATTTCTTTAGGACTAATAAGTTTGACCTTGTAGGACTTGTAGAGACTAAGGTTAAACAACACAATGCTGGTAGAATATCTAGTTTTTTGTTGCCTAACTGGAACATGATTACTAACTACAGTGGAGCAGTGAATGGTAGAATATGGATCCTATGGGACCCTACAAAGGTGTTGATCACTGGATTTCTTGAGGAAGCTCAGCTCATCCATTGTAATGTTCAAACTATCACTGGTGCTACTATCTGCTGTCTTACAGTTGTATATGGTTTTAATGATAGTGATAGAGGAGGATTCTGTGGAAATCTATTCTTAACCTATTTGCTGGTGTTACTGATCCCTGGATCACTGCAGGAGATTTTAATCCCATACTGTCCAGCAAGGAGAGACAATCCTGCCAACAAGTTAAACAAAGGGACCTTGTTGATTTCAACAACTGCATTCAGCACTCAGGCCTGGTGGAACTGCCATGGAAAGGAAATTTCTTTACCTGGTCTAATAAACAAAGTGGCAATGATAGAGTATGTAGTAGACTGGATAGGGTGTTTGGTAACCTTGAATGGCAGATGAAGTGGAATCATGTGCACACTGTGTATGGACCTTCCTTTATCTCTGATCATAATCCCATGTTACTAACTCTGACAACAGATACCTCTGCAAGGAAGACACCATTCAGATTCTACAATGCTTGGATTCAACATAAGGATTTCCCTGCTTTCATGAAAGCTAACTGGAAAAAGAAGGAGCAGAGTACTCTACAAGGGGTGTGGAACAATCTTAAATCCCTCAAACCAGCTTTAAAATCTCTTAATATAAGAGAGTTTAAGAATGTTTCTCAAAAGATTGAAAGTAGCAGAAAGGAACTGGAAGTTGTACAGCATCAACTGGCAAGATCCTATTCAGATACATTACAGCAAAGAGAAAAAGTCCTAGTTCAACAGCTAGAAAAGTGGTCTTTAATTAAAGAATCAGCTTTGCAACAAAAGTCAAGAGCTAAATGGATCAAACTTGGAGACTCCAATAACAAGTATTTCTCAGTAGTCATGAAGGAGAGAAATCAGTACAAGAGGATTACTGAACTGTCCACAAAAGGAGGACTGAAGATAACTGATCCAGTAGATTTGAAGAAGGAGATCAGGGACTTCTATAAATCACTAATGGGGACTACAGCCAATTCCCTTCCAGCTGTGAATAAATTGTATATGAGGAATGGCCCGACACTCTCTCATCATCAAAGGATGGAACTAGCTGCTGACATTAGTGACACAGAGATCCTAGACAGTTTGAAGGCAATTGGAAATGATAAATCTCCAGGGATTGATGGATTTAATGCCATGTTCTTCAAACATTCTTGGCATGTCATTGGCAAACAGGTTCTGCAAGCAATCAAGAATTTCTTTCAGACCTCCAAGATGTACAGACCTACTAATTGTGCCACACTCACTTTGCTTCCCAAGGTATCCAATCCTCAAACAGTTAAAGAGTTCAGACCTATAGCTTGCTGTTCAGTCTTATATAAAATTATTTCCAAGGTATTGGCCAACAGACTTCAGAAGGTTATGAGTAGTATCAATTGTAATGCACAGGCATGCTTTATACCAGGAAGAAGAGTAGCAGATAATGTCATATTAGCTTATGAATTAATAAAACAGTACTCTAGATCACACATATCTCCCAGATGTATGATCAAAATTGATCTTCAGAAAGCCTATGACTCAGTTGAATGGTGCAGTTTGCAACAGATTATGGAAGCACTGGATTTTCCTATCAGATTTATCAAGTGGTTCATGGAGTGTGTCCAAACTGTTAGCTATACTGTGGTGGTTGATGGGGAAACAACAGAGCCTTTTCAAGCTGCCAAAGGATTGAGACAAGGAGACCCCATATCTCTTTTTCTGTTTGCTATTGTGATGGAATATCTTAGCAGATCCTTGGCAGAGTTGAGCCATGCCAAAAGCTTCATATATCATCCTGGTTGTAAGAAACTGGGAATTACTCACTTAAGCTTTGCTGATGACTTACTGCTTTTTGTCAAAGGAGAGCTTCAGTCAGTAAGTACCATGTTCATATTTTTCTCTCAGTTCCTTGCAGCTACTGGTCTGAAAGCAAACTTACATAAAAGTGCTGTGTATTTTGGAGGGGTTAATCCTGGGATTCAGCAACAAATTCTTGATCATCTTGGTTATGTTCGAAGGGATCTCCCATTGAAATACTTGGGAGTACCTTTGTCTACCAAAAAGTTTTCAATTGCCTAATGGCAACCTCTGGTTGACAGGATTACTGCCAGAATTACTTCCTGGACTGCTAGATATCTATCCTATGCAGGCAGAAGCCGGTTGGTGCAATCAGTTATATTTGGTGTTCAAGCCTACTGGGCTCAATTATTTGTCATACCTTCAAAAGTTATAAAACTACTGGAGACAATATGTAGATCCTATATTTGGTCTGATTCAGTTAATATCTCAAAGAAAGCTTATGTGGCCTGGGAAAAGGTATGCATGCCTAAATCTGTTGGAGGTTTGAATATAACCAATATCTTGCTGTGGAATAAGGCTGCTATTGCCAAACTTAGTTGGGACTTAGCACATAAAAAAGATGTTTTGTGGGTGAAATGGATTCACACAGTCTATATCAAACAACAACATGTGGAGAACCTTACTGTCCCAAAACATGCTAGTTGGATGGTCAGGAAGATCGTGGAAGGTATTATGCTATTACAACAACATCAGCTGTTGTATAACTCTGACTGCACCATAAGGAAACTATACTTACAACAGATTGGAGAAACACCTAGAGTCCCTTGGAAGAATTTGGTCCTACAGAATGCTGCTCGTCCTAAAGCAATCTTCAGTTTGTGGCTGTTACTGCAAGATAGACTTCCTACCAAGAACAGGCTACTGCAATGGAATCTGAATGTGTCAGGCAACTGTGTTATGTGCCAACAAGATATGGAAACTAGAGATCACTTATTCTTGCATTGCACCTTTGCATCCCTGCTGAGATACCAAACATTACAATGGATTGGAGTTGAAGATTTCACTGGGCAGAATTGGTCACAATTTGTCCAATGGTTCATTGAGCAATCTAAAGGGAAATCTCCTCGAGCTTACATAATCAAGATGACAGTAACTGAAATGCTCTATGGTTTATGGTTGGAAAGAAATGCGAGAATCTTTGAAAACACCTATTGTAACTGTGATAAGCTCCTCAGTAGTATAGCCTATATTTGTAATGTTCGAGCTCCTCCTAGGCTTAGTCCATATATTCAGCAGTTCATGTTATAACTGCTGACTTGGCTCGAGTAGTATAGGTAATCTTTTGTCCATTTTGATAGGCAGCTGAGCCTAAAGCTGTCCTATGATCTGTAAGGCAACCACTTTGGTGATTAATACAAATTTAATTACCAAAAAAAACAATAGTGAAATCACAGCTTCCTGGTAGACCAAACTACCAAAACATCTAGAACTACACTGACCTAATTCCTTTATAGCCAAGGATATGTAAGAAATCTTTGAAGCAAGGTTGGGTCAGAATTTTTAAAAAAAATGTTTCTCATGAAGTTTCAGATAGGCAAAAATCCCTCACAATTTCTCATTTTCTCATTTTCCGAAAACCTTTCGTGTCTCCAAGAAAAGAGGGGCAGCTGTGAACACGTGACTTTGCCTCTCATTAATTACTCCTACAGATTTCCAAAAATTAGATTTCTCTTTTTATTGTTATTTTTGGGAATTATTGTAAAATTCTTTTAAATATTTGCATTCATTGCGTGGATATTTAATTTTAGTTAATTCATGAAAAAAACAGAAATATACCGCATTTGCATATATAATTTAATACTATATTTTTAGATTAATCAGTAAATTTGTTTGTGTTACAAAAATAAAAAACCACAAAAATAGTTCATGTTGCATTTTCACTCTTTAATTTCGAATTTTGTTGCTTTTTCTTTTAGATTAGGATTTAATTAATTTTTTATAAATATTATGCTTGAGTAATTAGTATTTCAATAAGTTAATTTAGTTTTAAGATTACTTTAGGTTTTATTTCTAATTTTGAAAATAAAAGGATTTGAAATTAAAAAAGAAATTGAAAAAGAAACGGAAAGAAATGAAGGGAGTTTGATTTTTCGGCCGAAACTATTTGAAATCCCTCAGGCCCAAACAGTTACACCTTGTACCCATTAAAACTAGCCGAGATCCACCCAAACCCAGTCCGTCTCTCAATCAAATGGCGACGTTGAGTCTCCCATCATTTGGGCCGTTGATCTTATTGGATCGAACGGTTTGGAAGCGTTTGTTCGATAGTATAAGACTATTCGAAGCCCTTACCCCCCCCCCCCCCCCACCCCTCCAAAGTCATCTCTTTCACCATTCGTCTCCCTCATCTGAGATTAAACTAAAACCCTAGAGCCGCCCCAATTTTCCACCGACTCAAGCCGGCGGTGCCATCTTTGACCGGTCCCAAATTAAAACCCCAAAATACCAAATCAACGAGTTTAATGAAGGTTTGAAATCGAAATTGACCTTATTCGTGTGTTTTCATTTGAGAACACACTATTAAGGCCCCTTTCGGTAAAAATCGAAGACTTGAGGGGTAATTTCATGATTTGTTCCAGCTGGTTCATAGGTATTTTCTTCATCTTTTTCCTTCTATCATTTTTCTTCTTCTTTTGCATTTAAATTCTAGTTTTCATCTCTTTTTGCTTCATCTCTTATGTTTTTCTCTATTGTTTTCTTTTCGTTTAGAATCATTTCTTATCGCATGTTTAAATTAAATGTCTGTTAGTGCATGATTGTTTTAACTTCTTTGTTCTTGTTTTTATTTCATTTTTTGTGTGGTTTTCAAATGCAAGTAACTATGAAATTTGTAGATGGCCCTTTAAATTCATGTTTTTCTGATTTGAATCTGGGCTCCATTAATCACAGGCCCTGGAAAAGGAAATTAAACCTGTCTTGCAAGCCCAGGTTTTTGAGTTGAACCATTGGGTCAAATTGACCCATGAGATTTATCAAGTAAATAGCAAGGGTTTATGGGGTATTTTACGAATTTAGGCTAGAGAATATATGAATAACTGATTTAGGAAACTTTTGGGAATGTGTCTTTGAGACTAAACTTAAATACTGATTTTTGAACTAAGGATTAAACAACAAAAATGAAAACTGAATTCCTTTTTAGCTACCCTAAGACTTGCCTATAAAGGTACTCTTTCTTCCCTCACAAGTAAGAAATTAGAGATTAAAAAATACTGGAAAAAAAATTGAGAAACGGCTGGAGTCGCAAAAGCTTAGAGAACACTGAAATTATTGCACTCCTTTGGTAAAAATTGTTTCAATTCTAATGAAAATTTGATGATTGATCCGAGTATTTAAGTTTCCATAGTATGGTCTCCATATGGGTTTTCTATTAAGTTGAAAGAAGCTGAATTTTGTTTGAAGTAGCTGGTTCACTACTGTTATATTGTTATTTTCCGCTACTGCTGCTTCCCTTGATCTCAAGTTTGGTTTTTCTATTTATTTTGCTATACTCAGGTACACATTTCTGAATTCTGCTTAATTTGACGCTCAATTTGAAGGATGAATTGAAAAACAGAGTTTAAAGCATAACAACAACTTTATTTATGATCCTGTTGTATTTTTCTGTGATATTATGTCTTTAGTGACCTGATTTATTGTATATTCTAGTTGATTTCTGGTTTGGATAGTCAAGTTATTTTAATTGTATTTGATTTTGAGACTATTAAGATTGTAAAGTTGAAGAATCAATCAAATCACGTGTGTTTTAGATTTGCTTTAGTTTCGGCTGAATTAAGTGTTCATGCTTGGTGCTGATTTCATATTGAGTTGGCTACAATGACAAGAATTGGTTAAGGATAAAATAATAATGTGTAGTGTGTTATTTCAGGGGTACTGTGAGATGTTATTTTGCTTTGAATGGCCTGTCTTGCGATGTATGATTATAAACTAATGTTGAGAGTAGTTTAATTTGCCTATTAGTCTTGCTTAAAGTTTTGACATAAATTAATTTAGTGTATAATGTCTTGTGAAATGTGGGTTTAAACTTTATAGTTTTGAAGTCTGGTTTGTAGGAGTTCAGAATCATGGTGTGAGAGGTTTCATATTATTGTGTAAAAACTGTCCAAATTGAGTAATCTTAAAGTGTGAATATTGCTATATGTGGTATACTGTATGCACCTGAAATTAACTATTTGTTTAAGGCTATGTGAAATGAGATTTAGAGGGTTGAGTGAGACAGAGGTGTTTGTTTTACTATTATTCTAAATGAGTGTGTATGAATTCTCATGACATTAAAGAATAATTTCATCTTGAAAGGGGTTTGAACATTATGAACATGCTTTGTATTTGTCTACATTAGCAAGAGCTAGATAGTAATTATTTTAATTCTAAGCTCCTATGTGTGGTTGTAGTTTTGCTTAATTAACCTTGTTGGATCATGCAACTAGGCCCTTAGCATTGGCCCAGTGCTTTCTTGACGTCCAAGTATGCGTTACAGGCTTCACTCAAGCCCAGCTCGCTTTTAGTTTTCAACGTCCAGGTGCACAAAATGCCAATTGGGCCTGCTGTCAATTGGGTTTCTCGCATAACCAAATGCTGGTTTTATTTTTATTCTACTGGTTCTTAGGGCTAGCTTATATGTCTGCCTAGATTGAATTCAAATCATGTTAAGCCTTTAGCTAATTAATTGGACTTTTGATTAGACTTGAGGCGAGCCACGTTAGACAAGTTATAATTTATGGCCCTCAAAACTATGTTTACAAATTCTTTTTAATAAAATGGATTGAGGTGTGTCGTGCCAAATAAAATCTCAAAGTGCATGACACTTAATTTATTTTAATCCTTAAAAATTGAGGCGTGCCATTTAGTTGAATTTTCCATGGCCCTCATAAATGTAAAAGTGCGTAGTTACTTTAGGTGCGTAATTTAAATAAATTTACTTAAACTCGGGTGTGCATTTTATGTGACCCAAATTCAAATCTCAACAATATTAAATAAAATGTGTCGTGGACCGCCGGAGTATTTTGTGCGGCGTGGTTCAAAGATGTATTTTAGATAAGTTTGAATCTTCCTAACATTAATTTAAAGCGGTTAATAATTAAAATTATACCATAGGCTAAAACATGTATTAAAATCATATAATAGGCAAATTATGATAGTTTAAGCGATCGTGCTTTAACCAAGGAATCTGGGAGTGCCTAATATCTTCCTTCGGGTTAAAATAATTCCTTATTCAGAATTTCTGTTTCGCGGACTTCAAAAGGAAAGTTGAATTTTCCTCGATTTAGGATTTCTAAAATAAATCGATGATTTAGGGCAACAGAAAACAAACTATTCCAAGTGGCGAGTCTCAATAAAAATGAATAAATAATCCCATTTCAAATGATGTCACTTTAATTGGAAAACTCCCGTGTACTACCTTACGGTGTGTAAAAAGGAGGTGTGACAGTGTACGCACTCGTTACCTCAAGTTCATTGACACTCACATATCAAATAACACCGAACGTCCTAAGAGGAAGTTCCCCAACACAAGGTTAGATAAGCCAGTTACTTCGAACCATTCAAATCAAACTGATATCACACTCTTTCCATGAGTATCCGACTCTTAATGGCCCAAATTGTAAGGCCCCATGAAAATTTTTGCGCAAAACCCAAGATCTCATAGTGCCAAGTTAGGCTCAAAACCCAACTTTTCTCGTCGCGGTTTGGACCCTTTTGGACTAAGCTATGCATTAAAAAGTCAAGAAATTATGTTTTCTAGAAAAGTGTTGTTATGCGGTGGAGAACACAGTCCCAATCAAACATGCGCACCGCATTCCTACCGCAGAGTGAGTCAGTGGATTAGTTAAAATTGAGATCAAAAGGAGGTCCATTATGCGATCGCATAATAATCTCCTTTGGATTTTGTAAAGGCCAGTTCTGTGGTGCATTATGCGATCGCAGAACATGAATGAAGACCATATTGTGATCACAGATCTAGTCAGTGTGATTCATTTGTTGGGACCATTTTTGCGGACCGCATGTCCATTGTGCGATCGCAAATGCAATCGCAGATTTATTTTGGGGCTCCAAATTTCTAATTTTCTTACCTGACGCCCAAGTTAATATATTGCACACCACCCTTCATTTTAGGGGTATTTTCTGATGCATTTAGAGAGAGAGAGAGAGAGAGAGAGAGAGAGAGAGAGGGTCCTACTAGGAGAATGGTTCTTCATCTACATTTGTCCAATAATCTTGCTTGAGCTTTGAAGATTGTCAAGAAGACACCTATGTCTCCTTCTAAAGAGGTACGGTTCTATAACTCCAGCTCTTGATTACTAGATATAACTAGGGTAGACCATTAGGAGGGTAAATTGATAAGGATAAAAGTGGATATCTTGCATGCATGAGTTATTAAAAGCATTTGGTTAGGTTTTGAGGTAATGAGGGGATGAGGGGTGGTAGGATCATTCACAAAATAGTTTTAAAAGTATAATGCACACTTAGTATTTGAGAATATGCTCAATTGAGCTAGAACTATGATCACCTCTCTAATTTGTTGTTCAATTGCCATGTTCCCGAAAGATTGACATTGCTAAGAGTCTCGGAGTATAGTAGGACTTAAGATAAGCTCAATCGAGGTATGTAGGCTAAAATTTCTCTCTCAGAAATAAATTCCGCTGTGTTTTCGTAAGTTTAAGTGCGACATAGCCTTGAGTCACTTTAAATGAAGGTTAGTATTAAACTGGCTGAGGAGAATTCAATTTGCTTAATGCCCCTAGTTGCTCTTATGTGTGCTATATGCCTTGTTTGAGTGTGTCTATTTAATAATAAATTGTAAAGATGGTTGGAAGTGAATTGAATGGGAAAATATAAAATAAATTACAAAATAAACCTCGACCCATCTGTTATGAACTAGCTTCAAAATAGAACGAACTAAAGGCCTTGTACCTGTACTAAGCGCATAAGTGGTTGTTCTAGATATTACCTTGCATTTTTATATACACCATTAAATGTGAGTCCTTATACATTCCAATGTTGAAATTGTACAATTGTTAAAACGGGAAAGGAATAATATAAGGATAACCGAGGGGATTGCTTGCTTATAATTCTAATGTGTATTTTTTTGTTGGCTGACATGTCCCTCCTCTGAAAGGATCCTTTGTTATTGATGATTCTATTACTATTAAATTCGAATATATACAAAAATATCCGGAATACTTGGTACAGTGATATTGGTTGGCGATCCTTGCAAATAAAGGAGATGAAAATGGGGGAAATCATATGCGGTCTTCGTGGCATGAGAAATATAAACCTCTTGAGAGGCTCAAAGTGCCAAAGAGATTTTATTATCGGAAGAGATTGAGAACGGTAATAAAAGCTTTAAATTATGAAAGGCATGGAAATAAGCATTGTTGCATTTATACTATATTTGTATACTTGTATTTATACTACCATTATGTGAAATATTAAATTGAATCAAAATATTTTTTGGAGCATCATTAGCAATATCGAGGAAGGGTGGGTCATAAAGCCAGACCTCAAATTACATGTGCCGTGTAGGGGTGGAGTGTGACTATTTCCCCCAAAGTGGGATGAAGCTAATACCTTTTAATTGGAATAGAAGAAGCCAACCCACACGACATATGTTGGAAGGCGGCCTAACTGATCGGGTGGAGATCAGACTCCATGTGCACACATGGTGGTACTATTCTTGTGTCAACTTTCTTTCCCACTATAAAATAAGATCACATTGTTCCGTAGGGAGATGTACTTGCCAATCGGATGTGATAGGACTCCGTGCTAACAAAGACGGTGGTAGATCGGTTCTAGTGATCTCCCAACCAAATACATATATATAAACTATTTTCTTACTTGAAAATCATTATGTTTTAGTTAGTTGTTTGGATATTGCGTATTACGAATTGTTGCTCCTATGTGTTATTTCTGCTTATGTGGAAATTCTATTTTGGAAGAGGACTTTTAGCCTTACATACTAGTGCTATTCGACGGCACTAGCGTCCCTTTTTGCCGGGGGAGCTGTATCGTTTTATCATATGGGTTTTTTTTTACAGCGAGAGGTGTCGGCCAGTGACAGCAGCATTCCCTTCCCAGCAAGCTTGGTGAGCCCCACTCTATCCTGGGGTCATGTCATGTACTTTTGTACTTTTTCTCATTATGTTTTGAGGTATAGCTGGAGCCTTGTTGCTAGCATTTTCCCATTTCTCTTCAATTGTACTTAGAGGTTGCGTAGACTCTTTGCGGATGGTAGTTGATGTTGGGCTTCAAGTTAGCAATGTTAATATTTGACAAGCATGCTTTTCATTAACTTGTAACTTATAATATTTTGAAACAATGAATGAAGTTATTAATGGAAACAAAATGTAAGTTGCAAGTGAAGGTTGATTAGTGTTTTGATTAAATTGGATAACATTCCCTCTTTCTTCATGAACTAGGTTGGGTAGAATGAAATCTGACCGGCTTGCTCAGTCGGGTTTACTCGGTTGAGCGCCGGTCGTGCTCCTCGAATTTTGGGGCGTGATACAAATCTAATCAAATCAATTTCATAATGTAAATATAACTAAACGTATAAAATTTAACTAATGAAATCAAAGCTCGGGCAGGAAAATAGAAAAATACCAAAAACTCCAACCCGAGCCCACATCTCGAAATCTGGCAAAATTATTCAATTCAGAAGCCTAAAACCCTACTAAAATAGAAAAATTTTATTAGGGAAATTTTCCCCTAAACCGTTTTCCACTCAAATTTGTTGATTAGATGGAGAAAATTGCTATAGATTGATGAAATATAAACAAAATAGTGTGAGGAATTGATACCCACCGACTTCCTCTTAAAAATCCTCACAAAATCACCTTCTTTCGAGATAAAAATCGAATTTGGTGTTATAAAATTTCAAACCCTCGAAAACCTCTTTTCTGCCTTGGATTTCCGCTTCTGCGGTCACTTAGTCATATTTGAGGTCTCCCACCTGCGGAAATATCATCGCAAGTGCGAAGGTCACTTATTCGGGCTGGGACAACATCTGTTGTCCCCCAACGGCATCGGCAGTTCTCCATCTGCCTTTGCGATTCCTGTGCTCAAGCCAAATTCTGCATATGTGGCTTCCTTGCTGCTTCTATGGCTCCACACCTGCGGCTCCTCATCCGCAAGTGCGATTATATCTGATGTAATAAATCTTCAGCAATGCCTAAGTTCCAAACAATATTTGTTAAGCATGTGAAACTCAACCGAGGCCCCCGGGAACAAAACATACCAACCAATTCTAAAACATCATACGAACTTAGTCGAGCCCTCAAATCATTTCAAACAAGGCTAAAACCACGAATCACCCTCCAATCGAAACCTAATGAACTTTATTTTCCAAAAATTTACAACCTATGCCGAAACCAAACAAACTATGTCTAACTGACCCTATGTTTTGCACATAAGTCATAATCACCACTATGGACCTATCCCAACCTCCGGGATTAGATACCGACCCTGATAACAAAAAATTCCACTATCGACCTGAAACTCAAAAAATTCAACTTTCGCCATTTCAATCCTAACAAGCCTGCAAAACACAATCCAGACATGCCCCTAAGCGCGAAATCACCCAATGGAGCTAACGGAACTAACAGACTTCCATTCTGGAGCTGTCTTCACATTGTTCAAACTATGGTACAAATTCTAAGACTTAAACACTCGTATGGGGACTAAGTGTCCCAAAGCACTCCGAAACTCAGCAAGAACTATCCTGGAAAATCACAATAGCTTAAAAAGACATGGGGAAAACAGTTAACATGGGATCGAGGCATTATTTATAAAAACAACCGACCGGTTCGTTACATCATCCCCTTTTTAAAACATTCATCTGTCCTCGAACAAGCATAGAGACATACCTGAAGTTGTGAAAGGGTGAGGATAGTGGCTAAGGAAATCCAGCTCGGTCTCGCCAGTCACCTCCTCGACCGCCTGACCCCTCCACTGGACCTTTGCTGAAGAAATATTTTTTGACTCGGGCATCCTGACCTGCCTATCAAAAATGGCTATTGGTTCCTCAACATAAGTTAGATCCATATTCAACTGTATTGAGCTGTAATCTAATACATATGTCGGATCATTGTCAAACTTCAGAGCATGGAAACGTGGAATACCATATGAATTCCTGCTAGGCTGTGAGGCAAGGAAAGCTTATAAGCAACCTCCCCAACACACTGCAATACGTTAAAAGGACCAATGAACCTCGAGCTCAGCTTTTCCATCTTTTCGAATCTCATGATGCCCTTTATAATGATACCCGAAGCAAGACGCGCTCTCTAACTATAAGTGCCAAATCACGAACCTTCCTGTATGGATAACTCTTCTACCAGTACTAGCCTAGCAAAGTCTCTCCCGAGATCTTCACCTTATCTAGAGCATCTTGGACTAAATCAGTACCCAGAAATTAGACCTCGCCCGACTCAAACTAACCTACTAGGGACTGGCACTGCCTACCATACAAAGCCTCGTACAGTGCCATCTGAAAGATGGACGGGTAAGTATTGTTGTATGCAAACTCACAATTTGAAAGAATTTTTCCTATAACACTCCAAACTCCATCACACGAGCAATGAACATATCCTTAAGAATCTAAATTGTGCGCTCAGACTGGCCGTCCATTTGAGGGCGCACTCTACCCTAGTACCCAACTCCTGTTGTACGGCTCTCCAAAACCATGTTGTGAAATGTGTACCTCTGTATGAAGAGTAAATCCCGCAGATATAAATCTCAGCTAATCTATCCGAAGAGTAGGTAGTCAACATTGGAATAAAATGAGCTGACTTGATCAGCAAATCACAACCACCAAAATAGCATTGTATTTCCCCAAAGTACGTAGAAGTCAAACTACAAAGTACATGGTGATCCTCTCCTACTTCCACTCTGGGATCTCTTACCTCTGAAGCAATCCAACCGGTCTCTAATGCTCATATTTAAGTTGTTGGCAGTGAAGAAACTTGGCTACAAACCCAACTATATCTTTCTTCATCCTTTTTTACCAATAGTGCTGCCTCAAATCTTGGTGCATCTTCGTGGCACCCGGATTAATGGAGTATCACAATTTGTGAGCCTCCATAAGAATAAACTCCCGAAGCCTATCCGCATTGGGCATGCAGATCTGGCCCTGCATCCTCATCACACTATCATCACCAATAGTCACATCTCTAGCATCATCTCATCAAACCCTATCTTGAAGAATTAGAAGATGGGGATCATTATACTGGAGCTCCATGATGCAGTCATAATGAGAAGGCCGAGCAATCACACTAGCTAATACCCGCTAGGCTCTAATATATCCAATCTCATGAGCTGACTAGCTAAATCCTGAACATCCAAGGCTAAGGGTCACTCAACTACCAAAAGATTTGCCAAACTCCCCAAACTCTTCACCCGATAACCCTAGGCGTCGACCACTATGTTGTCCTTCCGAGGGTGGTACAATATAATGATGTCATATTCTTTAAGTAGCTACAACTACCTCCTATAACACATATTTAGGTCCTTCTAGTTGAACAAGTGTTGCAAGCTCCGGTGACCAATGTAGATCTCACAAGTAACATTGTAAATATAACGACATTAGATTTTCAAGGCGTGAACAATAGCTGCTAACTCGAGATCATAAACAACATAATTATTCTCATGCACCTTCAACTGTCTAGATACATCGGCAATCACCCTACCGTACTGCATAATACAGCTCCAAGGCCAACCATCGAGGCATCCCAATAGACAGTGTAGGACCCCAAACATATATTCATTAGTAATACTGGGGATGTAGTCAAAGATGTCTTGAGCTGCTGACAGCTCTCCTCACATTCCTCGATCCACCTGAACGGAGCACCTTTCTGGGTCAGTCTGGTCATAGGTGCTGCAGTAGATGAAAATCCCTCTGCAAAGCGATGTTAGTACCCTACCAACCCAAGGAAACTATGGATCTCTGTATCTGATGACGCTCTAGGCCAACTCTGAACTGCCTCTACCTTCTTTAGAACGACCTTGATCCTATCACAAGACACTACGTGGACCAGGAATGCCACTGAAACCTACGAGATCTCACATTTTGAGAACTTCACATATAATTTCTTTTCTCTCAAGATCTCAAGTACAATCCTCGGGTCCTAGTCATGGTCTTCCAGAGACAAGGAATATACCAAAATGTCTTTAATAAATATAATGACGAAAAAATCAAGATAAAGTTGTTTGGGGCATTAGTCAACCCAAATGACATAACAAGAACTCGTAATGACCATATCGAGTCTTGAAAGTAGTCTTCATGATATCTGGCTCCCCAATCTTCAACTGATGATAACCTGAACATAAGTCAATCTAAGAAAACACTCGAGCACCTTGTAACTGATCAAACAGGGTCATCAAATTGAGGTAGATGACACAAGTTCTTAACTATATCTTTTTTCAACTAGTAATGATCAATGCACATATGCATAGAACCATCCTTTTTATTCACAAAAAGAAAGGAGCACCCCATGGTGACACACTGGGCTAAATAAAGCCCTTATCAAGCAATTCCTGTAAGTGTTCCTTCAACTCCTTCAACTCAAGAGAGGTCATACCATAAGGAGGAGTAGAGACGAGCTAAGTTCCATGCAACAAATCAATGAAAAAATCATTAACTCTGTCTGGCGGCATGCCCGGAAGATTAGCTGGGAGCACATCAGGAAAATCCTATACTATTGGGATTGAATCAACTATACGGGTATAAATTATTGGCATCTCTCACATAAGCTAGATACTTGTCATAGCCCTTCTCAACTATTCACTGAGCTTTAAGAAATGAGATAAATCTACTAGGAGTGTAATATAAAGTACTCCTCTACTATACTCGCAGTTAACCCGGCATAGCCAGCGTCACGATCTTGGCAAGACAAACAAGAATAGCATAATTGGGAACAACTAGTCCATGCCGAAAATAACATCAAAATCTACATTGTTGAGCAATAATAAATAAACTATGGTCTCAGAACCACTAAAAGTAATCAAACATGACTAATAAATACAGTCCACAATAAAATAATCTGACACAAATGTGAAAATATAACAGGGGACCTCAAAGAATCCCAAGATATCCCCAAATGTGGAGTAAAATAAGAAGACACATATAAATATATATCATGGGTAAAATAATATTGATGCATCCTTATGACAGATAGGGACGATACCTATGATGACTGAGTCTGAAGCGGCGGCCTTTGAATGGGCTAGAAAGGCATAGTGTCTGGCCTGGCCTCCCCTCTATGGCGACCTCGACCTCCCTGACTTCCACCTCGAGCTGCCTAAGAAGGTAGAGCCGCAATTATGACTAGGAAAATGGATGGAGGACCCGATGAAGCACGTGGAGGTTAATAAGTTTGTGGAGGTGCACCTCTCTTGGCTCTACGGAAATCTCTAACCATGTGATGAGTGTCACCACACTTAAAGCAACCCCTCGGAGGATGCAATGGGTAAGATTGACTCGGACCTGACTTGATGGTCTGCCGATAATAGCACTTCGAGCAGAGACACATTGGATACTGGTGGTGCATAATAGGGCTTCTGAGGTCTAGGAGGAGCTAGAACACCACTGGCTGCTAGCAGAGCTGAATGAATAGGGTGACTCACAAAACCCTATCATAGTGTGCTGCTAGTGCACGGGCTCCTGAAGAATAACCAATCTCTCGAGACCTCTTCGTCTCTCTATCCTCTCTTTCCTGGGAAAACATACCCTCTACTATCCGAGCAATACTCACTGTCTGCTAATAAGTACTATCCATCTCAAATTCCCTGGCCATATTGGTGTGAATATTGGGGTGGAGTCCCTCTATGAAGCGATAGACCCTCTCTCTGAAAGTGGCAACCAAAGTTGGTGCACGACAAGCTAACACGGTAAAACATACTGCATATGCCGACACAGTCATAGCACCCTGGCGTTGCTGCTCAGACTCTGCATGCCAAGAATCCCTGAGGCTCTATGGGAAATACTCGCACAAGAAATATCTAAAAACTGAGTCCAAGTGAGTTAGGACGCCTCGTCCGGACTACTAAACTCATAGGCACACCACAACTGATATGAAGCTCCCTTCTGCTGGAAGGCGCTGAAAGAAACCCCACTCGACTCCACAATGCCCATAGTTGTCCGGAGAATACGATGACACTTCTCAAGAAAACCTAGAGCATAATTTGAATCTATTTCGATTAAGGAAGGTGGGTGGTACATCTTATACATCTCAAGTCTGAGCTGCTTTTCCGCAAAAGCAGCTACCCTGGTCTAATGCTGAACCGAAGCCACTGGGGAAATAGGAATATACTCTAGGGGTTGAACGACCTCAACCCTTTGCTCAAGAGTATGAGATGCGGGATCCATGCCCTTCCCCCAGCCTAAGATATAGCGGGAGCTATTAGAAGTAGGCTAACCTAAGCTAAAGTGTTGAACATGCTCATGAACTTAGCTAAAGTCTCCTAGAGGCTGTTTTAGCAATAGGGATCTCCGGTGCCATCCCTTAAGCTGGAGCTGCTGGGGGCTCTTTTGTCGCAGCTCTTGTAGGTGATTGGGCTGCACTGCATGGTCGTCCTCTACCCTGATCCCTTCTTTTAGTGGCTTTGGCAGGGGGCTCGGGTGCTTGGTCATCGTTCCTCGTGGTACGGGTCTTCACAATATGTGAGAAAAAATAGAATAGATTTTTAGGATTTTTTATGGCAATAACTCGCAGGACAAAGAAATCAAAGAAGTATGATCGTTCTTAATAGATAAGTACAGACATCTTTACACCGATCTACGATACTTTAATAAACCAACTTGTAACTCACTACTTCTTTGAACCAAGAGCTCTAATACTAACTTTTCGCGACCCAATAAACCTTATGAAGATGTCGTAATGGCACCTAGTCTTTACGACAAGGTAATCCTAATATTGCAAAAAATTTAATGAAAACACTATTATAAAAGTTAAAACAACATATCGTAAATAACAACGATAGTGCCTCTCCACCTATACAAAATAATCTCCCAAGACCCAGAGTATCGCTAAGTCACAAGCTTCTACAATCTATGTAGCTCTATACAAAAGTTTGAAGATAAATAAAAAGGAAATCTCTAGGATAGAATAGAACGGGACTCCGAAGATTTGCAGACGCGAGCAAAATACCTTGAGGTCTCCTGAAATTAAGAAGCATGCACTAACCTCAAGGTTAATAGCTTGTACATGGCTCTGCATACGAAAAAAATGTGCAGTAAAAGGCATGAGTACACCACACTGGTACCTAGTAAGTGAAGCTTAACCTTAGTCAAATAATGACGAGGTCAGTTTAGGGCCTAACTAGAATATATATAATAAATTAAGTAGTAAGAGATATAAATAAAGTTACAGTAAAACAATTAATCAAATGCGCAGATTTTAACAGCTAAGGGATCCCTCGGCTCAGAACAAGGAAAACACAATAGGAAACTATCACGGGATAGTGTTCCGTAGGTTCCAAAATGATTGTGCAGTACAAGGGGATCTCCGTAATACATCTATAGTCCCATAATAAATATATAGTGCTAGGAATCTCCCCGATACGACCGTAGTAACAAAATACATATGCTAGACAGGGGGGATCTCCCGGAATACGTCTGTAGTCCCAAAGTAAATATGCAGCTCAAGTTAAAATGGCATGTATGGCATCAAATTATACAGCTTAGACTAAACACGATTGAGGTAAAGAGGGGTCCTCCAGAGCATGTCACACATAAATCTAATAGGCAGTTAGAACACATAGTCATGCTTTCCTAATCTAATTTCAATAATTAAACACAATAGTGCAGTCTAATAAGGGAAAACAGTTATGACTAAGGAGGAAAATGGGATATTTCAGTAATATATCTTGAACATAATCGTCACCTTACATCCATGGAACTCACATATCAAATAATACTAAACATTCTAAGGGGATGTCCACAAACACAAGGTTAAGTAAGCCAATTACCTCAAACCATTCAAATCAGCTTAATACTTGCCATGAGTATCTGACTCAGAATGGTCCAAATCTAATGAAACCAATTGCATAATATAAATATAACTACACCTAACAAATTTGACTAATGAAATCAAAGCTAGGATAAGAAAATAAAAAAAACGCCCAAAAACCCTCCCCAGGCCCAGGTCGAGGAATCGGGCAAAAGATACCAATTTAGATACACATTCACTCACGAAATCACTCATCCAAAAATTATTCAATTTGGCACCTAAAATTTATCAGAACCCAACACTTCGATTGGGAACTTTCCCCCCAAATTGCTATTTTTCCCATCAAATTCCTTGATTAGATGGAGAAAATAGCTATAGACTAATGAAATAGGGTTAGGAATCATTACATACTGATTTCCTCTTCAAATTCCTCACAAAATCACCTTCTCCCGAGCTAAAAATCGATTTTGGTGTTATGATATTTCATACCCTCAAAATCCTCTTTTCTGTACATCGATTTCCGCTTTTGCGGTAACTGGGCTACATATATGGTCTTGCATTGGCGGAAAAATAATTGTAGTTATGGAGGTCACTTATCCAGGCTAAGACCGCAGCTTTGGTCACTGGGCCGCATCTCAGGTCCCCCATTTTCAATCCCCCAGCCGCATCCGCGATTCTTGATGCCCAAGCCAAATGCCACATCTATGGCTTCGTAGCCTCTTTTGTGGCTTCGCGCCCGCGGTCCCTCATCCCCAGGTGCGATTATATCAGGTGCAGCAAATATTTAGGTATGCCTAAGTACCAAAACCAAATATGTTAAGTATCTGAAACTCAGATGAGGCCCCAAAGACCTCAAGCAGACATACCAACAAACCTTAAAACATCATACAAATATAATCGAGCCCTCAAATCACGTTAAACAATGCTACAACCATGAATCACCCTGAAATTCAAACCTAATGAACTTGAATATCTAAAATTCAACAACCGATGCCGAAACCAACCAAATCATGTTCAATTGACCCCAAATTTTACAAAAAAGTCGTAATCACCACTACAGACCTATCCCAACTTTTGGATTCGGATTCCCACCCCAAAATAAAAAATTCCACTAGCAGCCTGAAACACAAATTTAATCATTTGCCATTTCAAGCCTAAATAAGTTATGAACTTCCAAAACTCAATCCTGACATGCCCCTAAGCCCAAAATCACCTAATGGAGCTAATGAAATCAGTCGAATTCTATTCTAGAGCAGTCCTCATATTGTTCCGACAACAGTCTAAATTCTAAGACTTAAACTCTCATTTGGGAACTAAGTGTGCCAAAACACATCGAAACTCAACATGGACCATCCTAGTAAATCACAATAGCAAAAAACGACACGGGGAAGCAGTTAACATGGGATAAGAGCCTTAATTCTCAAAATGCTTGGCCGGCTCGTTACAATTACATATGTTCCCAACTATATGTTTGGGGAGCAAATTAAGTTAATTTATGTGACAATTTTTTCTTTTTAGTCAATCACAAACAGAATGATACATTTTATATTTATTAGCAATTTAGTTTTAAAATATCTATTTTATCTTTAGTGAGGTAATTATAACTGCTCTAATATTTATGACATATTTTGTACAAAATATTTAAACCTCGTTTTTTAAACTTTGTGCATAGTTAAACCTATTACACACACTGTTAACTTTTACTTATCTACTATACAAAATATATTTTTTACCTTAAAAATCGGAAAACAATTGACTTTGTAAGTGGTTTTAAGAATATGTGGATTGAATTGAAATAAAGTGATAAATTAAATTGAAACTGAAATAAAGTATAATAAACTAAATGCAAATTGAACAAATTGAATAGCTACACTCAAAGTAACTAATATACCGCTTTATTTTTTCCCATAAAAAAGTGTTGAAATTTGCGCTCCATAAGTAAAAGTAAAATATTTTTGTTAGTTAAAAAATAAACTACTTTTTTTCTACAACATTAAAAGAAAGTATTATTTTTGATGAAATAAAAAATAATAATTTTTCTACATCATTATATATATATATATATATATATATATATTCATTTGGTTGAAATGAATTTATTAAATAATTTTGTTGAAATGAACAAACATATTTTTTCTATGTCATGAAAGGAAAATATTTTTTCTATTGAAATGAAAGAATTTTCTTATTACATCATTAAAAAAATATTTATTTTATTAAAATAAAAAAATTACTCTAAATACTACATGAAAAAGTGGGGGCCATCGTTTTAGGGGCAAGGTGGGAGTGGGTGCCGTTTGCATGGGGTGGGTGGCGTTGATGTAGGGTGGATGGGGTATGGGTGTTGGTTGGTGTGGATGGAAATAGGGTAGAAAAGATTGAAAAAGAGATTTGAAAAATATTTTTCCGGCTGATAAAAATATTTTTCAAAATTTTTAAGCTAATAAACATAAATAAATTGAAAAATATTTTCCTTCGTACCAAACGCATCCGTAGTCTCATTAGTTTCCCATTATTATGTAAACAATTTTAAAGGTCATATATTTAGAATCAAATTAGCAATACATTCTTGTCCTTCTTTATTAGCAAAAGTTCCATAGAGAAACAATAGCTCAAAAGTGATGTAGCGAAAATTTTGACATACACGGTCAGTAAAATAATACAGACCTATATAAAAGGAAGTTTCGAGAGAGTGTAAATGGTGACCTCCTATTTTTTATGACTCAGATAAATAGTTGTATGCGGTGAAAACCAGGGAGCCGATTTTCCCCCGACGTGGTACTTCCGAGAATGACCCCGAAATCTCGAATTTGTCGCTTCCCTAGAAGCCCCCGAAAACCGCACCACTTCGCATCTATTGACTTCTTACATTCTCTTCCCCTATAGCTCAACATTGGACATAGAGAGCCTTAGTTTGTTATATTTTTATGTGTTGCCCCATTGCCGATTGTTGCCAATAATTCTATCTCGGTTCGAGCCTCGGCCCCAAGGCCTCAATCGACCTGATCCGTGTCCCGCCAGTAGTCCCCCTTTTGGTTTGCTTATTGCTACATCTCAGCTCGCATTTTATCAATATACTTTACATTTTTAGCATCAACTGCCCTAACAACTAGTTATAGAATAGATGACGTATCTTTAGAATCTCATTTAGAAACTTAATTGGTGTTACCATTTTTAAGGTAAACAGTTTGGCGCCCACCAGGGGCCTTAAAATAATTGTGATTATTTTCTTGCTGGTTTTGTCACGTAAACTCACATTATCCTTCACTATTTTCTTTTTCGAGATCTTTTGATTTCAGGTTAATACCTAGCTCGGTGAGAAAAATCTAGAACGATTACCCCGAGAACAACAGTAGAAGCAATACACCCATTCCAACGATTGATGCGACGTCACACGACCTTGATAACGCATTCGGGTAGGGTGAAGTGGACGCGGTCTTACGAGGCACACAATGAGTCAATGAAGCGCCGCGCACCGATGATAGCATACAACCCGCTAACCAACAGGATGCTCAAAAATCCCGGCTCGATTGGAAGGGGAAGTTAATTTTTATATTATCCATGAAATGATGCAGGAACGATAGCTGGCCATCGCTCACCTGCGAAGTCTCCTGGAGACTCCCGATGTAGCAGCAATGGGACACCTTCTTACGATGGGGCGGTACCCAAGAGATCAAATGACGAAGAATCGGCGACCAACCTTGGCGTGGCAGAGGTACTAGAGAATCTCCTCAAAAAGATCAGATCAGGTTCGTGGGAAATTTTTCAACAATACCCTCTCAGAGGAACATCACCGGAACACCAGAAATCCTTGAATGCAATAGGACCTACGCTCCCTATGGGTACTCCACCACCCTTGCATGCTCGTTCGAAGGCATCAGCCCTCATAACAATGGGTGCAAGTCTTTCCTTTTGAGGAACCTCGAAGTCTTTCCTGCTGCTTGGCATCTAGCCTCATGGACTCGATCGCCATGCCAGCATGGTCTTCCGTGGAAGCACACACCCATATGGACAGAACAACACCAAAAGGCCCAACACATCCAAGGCCGAACAAAGAAAGAATGAAATGTCGAGAAGAGCCACACCTTGTCCATGAATGAGATCGCTCCCAATTTCGAATGCTTGGACAGCACAGGCCTTCGCCCAAAGCCTAAACAAGGCACACCTGATGACTCCAGGACATTATAAACAGACACGGATCACGTATCCGACTGAGGGTTGGTTGAATGACCGCACCCAGTGTTAGCCTCGAACCAGAATCATGGGAACCATCCAGGAACATTATCGGGCTCGGTATATCTGAGCAAACTCCCGATAAAAAAGTTGATGCGAAGCAGGTGGAGATATCACCCATGCACAGTAAGTGAAAGGAACTTTTAATGGAACCCGGTTCAACAAGGCAGAGCTGGTAAAGAAACCTCGTCCTGTCTGGCGCGATTTTCGCATTGATGCATCAAATATTATGATCACCATAAGAAAAGTTTGTAGCCGGATGGCCCGGACCCATTCGACAAAAACCCTTATGAATGAAATACAGCTCAGCGCATGAACCACAAGGCATACGAGGCCATAAAGCTCAGGAGAACGACGATTGTGCTATTGGATGGGGATTGCCACCAAGTATCATCGAGCAATCACAAAAGAAGAGAAGACTAGACTCCACCTCAGCCTCGTATTAACATGTTGGTAACCTCTCTTTTTCATCATTTATCTAATACAAATATAAGCATGATCGTGAATACATGCGATTCGACTAATCGAGCCAATGGCGTTGGGAAAAAGACAATAGGGCAGTTTTGACGACAAACCGAATCCAGACACCGGTCACTACAACTATCAGGAAAGCAGCTTCTCTCTATACAGCCCGCTTAAGTTCGAATCGCGATGCCGAGCTTGCGAAGTACGAATTTTTTATTCGTATGACGACACTTCCTGGAGGCGATGTCAACACCTCTCCACAAAAGAGGACGGAACCCTCCTACAAGGGAGGAACTTAGGCACTCAACGAAAAGCTCACACGATGGAAGGAAATCTTTGTTGTCCAACCGGCCGCCGACGCTAATGCCAAATCTCAAAACGACGCCTATGTATCCTGCAGCAAGGAAGAACTACTCCACTCCTTCGATTTTCTTTTCTCTTTTAACTAAACTATATGCTAGAAAACAGCTAAGGAATTCATAAATCTCGAACTCGACTCAGAGATCTGAGGCCCTTGCAGGATCTACTGAGCTCCCTTCCCTCAACTGAGTTTGCAATCCATATGTCTCATAAACAAGATTATTAGCAGAGCATCATGCCCTCTAGAAAGGGTTACGACGAGATCGCTGGGCTTCCTCCTATGGTCGCTGTCTCTTTAAACAGCATTATCTCCTCTGAAGAGCCAATAGATGGCGGGCTTGTTCTCGAGATGGAACCATTCAAGCGTGTTAGACAAAAGGAGAAGTCGAGCTCATGACAATGAGACAATATGTACTAATAGCCTATATCCATGCTGACCTATAAAAAATATATATTTTCGGCATTTTATCACGGCCTATATCTACTCCAAGCAATAAAGAATATCTTCTCAGCATTACCTATTTCGAGAAACATTATTTTGACATATTTGCAGAAAACGCTTCTCCATCAAGCAGATTTTATATACTCGGAGACTTAAACAATTTGAAAACCCCACGACTCCAGGTTTCGGTCTCACCAAGCTCTTGGAAGGCAAATCCAAGCTCACGAGAAGTTGTCTTTAAGCTTAAAAATACTCAATGACTCGGAAACAACCATCAACCGCCATACAACTGGAAAATCCAAAATTGTAAGACCCTAACGGGCCACCTCGGCACAACGAGATATATTCATAAAATTGTAAGACCACAACAGGCAAGACAAACTATAAGACCTCAATAGGCATGATAAACTGTAATGCCTCAAACGGCATGACGAAACGGTAAGACTTCAACAGGCATGAAAATCCTGATATTTAGGCTATACGTCGCATTTGTAAGAATCCCTAAAGGGCATACCCTCGATGTAGACGGCAAAAGTATCACTAAAGGATAAAAAATTGCTATGGCAAAGCGCATACGACAACGGTCAAAATGGCTAACATACCCATATAACGCGACTCAGGGGGCACCCGACTGTTGCTAAAAAATTGCAGGCCATTACTCCGATATACTTTGGAAAGAACCAGTTAAAATAGGCTTCCCTCAATAGGCAAAAAGGAGCCCTGGTAGTGTAAGCTCCAAAAATGCAAAGTGTCAATCTATTCGACCTACGAGCTATGAACCTTAAGAGGTGCTCCAAACACCGCCAACAACAACTTGAAATCGAGGTTTCTCTGGAACCGATGATGGCGAGACAAAATATTACAAAAAAACCTTAATGAGCGGATATAAATCCTACACTAAGCCCATGGGAAACAAATTGCATAAGTGCCACTGTCGCAAGCTACGCAAGCCTAAAGTCCATATACTGAAAGGTCTCTACGACCAAACAATGTAAGATCTATTGCCGCCAGCTAAAAGAATCATGACAACTTGAGGATTAAAATGATCTCGAACGGTAAGACTATTCGGATATCGGATCCAAAATACTTCACTATACAAGCCTACGAGCCACATATCAAGAGGTCTCGACAACCAAGTAGCATAAGTTCCGCCACCGCCGGAAAATCTATATAAGCTAGGGGTCGATTACAGCTCGAATCGCAACACCATTCGGAGACTGGACCCGAAAAGAGCAATAAAATCTAAAGGTGAATTATGGCTCGGATCGCAACACGACCTAGAGACTGGGCCCAACGATTGCGATACGTATATGAGCATGGCATAACTACTGTTGTCGCCAGGATCTCCACGAAATCTAACGGCAAATTATAGCCCAAATCACAACGTTACTCGGAGACTGAGCTCGTAAACAGCTGAAGCATACGAGCCCAAGGGAGAATTCGGGATCCAATCGACCTGATAGAAACACCAACGAGCAAAAACTCAGAAGATATAAGTTGCGGGGTTCCCCCTCTTATTATCACTTATTGATGGCAACGTGCAGTCTCCACCCGCATGGTATGGCGAAAGCAATATATGCACAACAAAGAAGTCAGGGAATATTCTTTTCCTTTTTTTAAAGTAACTACGGCCCGGCGGCCTCCTCCTCGTCCCCTCATCATCGGATATCAGGAACTTGGCATCGAGCTCCTCTCTTTTAGCTTGTTTGATCTCCTACAAAGGATCAAAGCCCCCGGCATGAATCTCCCCGAGGTTCTCCATCAAGGACCTGAACCTCTGGTACTACCTACTACTGGTTATACGATCCAAGGCCTTCTTCAGCTCGGCCTTAGCGACAACAACATTTCTTGAATAGGCGGCCGTATCTTGACCCATCGTTATATTATTTATCGTAACATTGACATTCACCATCTCGGTTTTTTCCCTTGATAGCTCGGATGAGAGCGTTGCAATCATCTTCGCTTGAGCAGAACCGCTCGCACGAGCAGCTTGAATTTGTACCTTGAGAGCGGATGTCGTGGCCTAAGCCCTCTCTTTTGCCTCGAAATAAGCACCAACATATGCCTGCAGCTTAAAGAAGTCATGATTGGTTGTGCTGACCTCACCCAAAGTATTTTCAGCTCCTCCACCTAGCCCTTCAACTGAAACAGCAAATGCAAAAGGGCACAAGATAAATACGACTACCACTCGCAAGAACAGGTCACAAAAAATGTAAAGAAAGGAAGGCTCGAGTCGAAGCGCAACTCGGAAAGTAAGCCTAAACAGTCAGGCCAAACATGGAGACACAGCACTTGTTGACTTCAAGAATCACACTTAGGGGCCCCTAGAACCGTCTGGCTAGTTTCTAATTGAGAAGGACCCTGCCAAACGCCAAGACTAGCCTGCTTGATGAAAAACAATATCAAGGAAAAGTTATAGACGAAATAAAACTTTATAACTTTTCTTTAATTATCATGTGCGCAAGAAAAAGCACATTCTCTATCTACAGGCATGCCTTACACATATTCAAAGCCAAGCAATAAAACGGCAAAATTTACATTTTGTGCTAAAAATCTACAGCTCACAAAAATCTCCCTCCGCAACATTGATAAGAAGCGACCGAGCATTGTGTTCATCTGCCCGTGATTGAGCCAATTCCCCCAAGAGAACATAGCCCATTGCGCCGATTTGTTCGAATTCCCCCCTCCAAGATTTTAAACGGATATATTCCTCGATCCCCCGCTCCCTGTACATGGTTAGCTTCAACTCAAATTGGGCATCAATTATCTCGGCTCCGACCTTCAAAGAGGTCCAATTTATGTTTCCCAATCATATCTGCTTAAAATTTAGTGTTGTCTTGACTCAAATAGAGTTGGACCTAAAGGGTAGGGACCTTGACTAAAGCATTAATCTCCTCCAAAGCTCGAGCTTGCACTTGAGCCCTTAGCTCCCTGCAAGCAATTATGATAAAATTAATGTTGCCCCTAAGGTACTACAAAAACCTCCACATTTTTCTTGCAGTTGATATAACAGAAAGGGGACTAGCCCTAAGAATAGGGAAGGGAAAAGCACGTATTACAAAAAGCCACATGATCCATCAAATAGTTCCCATATTATGGTCCTGACCCCGGGAATCAAAGGCTCAGAATTAAGGGCTCCAGGAACACCTAGCTTAATCAATGCATTCCCCTCAGAAGCGCAAAATGGCCTCGCCTTAATTATAAAAGAAAATCCCTATCCCATAACATATTTCATTATCGACGACGTGCATCTGGGAAATCTGCAACGCCGGGAGGAAGCACATCTATACCTATAAAAGACCATCCAGCACATACAACGCCCGCGATAAAAGAAGGAAAGAACAACTGCTAAGTTCACCATCATCGAAGGCAGAACCAGCGGTACGCAGGACATGCTGCCCGAAAGACATCCTTTCATCTATACAAACAACTAACAAGAGTATAGAAGGGATGGCACCAATGTCCGGGAGAAATGACTCGCCCTCCTCCAAATAAAGCATCCATTAGAGGAAAGTCCCGGCGGCCCACAAGGATTAAGTGGCAACCAAGAACATCCACTGTCAGTGCCTTATCCCGTGCAGGTATGATAGCCAAAGCCTCCATCACGGTAAAATAAAGCTCCTAAAGGCCAGTAACGTCTTCACTAAACAAGGACAGCGTTCTACGGCCTCCGCTAGAGGAAAATGGCTAGCAGGTGGATTGGCATCTTGATGAACACTCGTGTGGAATGACCCCTGGACTTTGATCAGGGTGATCTAGTAGTAGACAAACCTCTACCCAGAACCCATATTGAGGGAGCAGCCAGTGACCTTAAACCCGCCAGCCCTCAGTCCAACCTCCCGTCAATGGTCGCCACAAAGTACGAAGACATCATCCTCGCCTTCGCGGCAAAAGTTTTGGCGGCCCAATGTTATAGGTCTTATTTTTAAGTCTGAACACGACGAACCCTTTGCAAAGCTATTTTTTCAAGAAAATCCCTACAAGGGTCAGAAGAAGCTCCTGAATATGAGTATATGTAGCTAACCTATGCATCATGAAGAGGGTTGTCTTCATCAAGATTGACGGATGCCACCATGTACCCGAAAATGGTCCTCGCCTGGGATAATGCCACCGAACGTTCTGGAATTCTATAACCTCCAAACAAGTCAGAGGGGCCGATAACCCGAACCTATCGGAACGAATGCTCGCACTTAAATCAAATGTAGAAAGTCCATAAGTAAAAAAGAAACGTTCAAAGAGCCCCAAAGAGCATAAAACGTTCAAAAGCAAAGCAACGCACGAAAGGCAGAAACATGAAAAAGATTTATTCATATTCATGAGAAATACATAAATGAATGGCCCTCGAGGGGTCCTTACACATGACTACAAAATCCTGCAAGGGAATCATTACACAGAAGAAAAATCTGATGGTATGCATACAGCGAAAACACTAAGGGTCTAGCCTACCCCTTTTTCGACATCTATATCATCATGCCCTCAAGCGTATGACCTCAACGATAATATCTTCCATGCCCAAGGCCCTCGGGGATCCCACCTCGAGTCCTTGGAATGGAATTTTCAAATGGAAAAGAGGTAGGTAAAGGATACGAGAAGTGGCTGGGTGAAAATCATGCCGTGGAGAAACCCGCCAGTATTAACTCTGCCAAACCACTTCCCGAGACATTTAACCTTGCCCAAGAGGTAACATCCGATGGGAACAGCAGCCACACCCCCAGGAATCCAAAAGCAGTGTAACGCACCGAGCCGAGGAAGGAGGATGCGCAGTATATATTCCGAGCCCCCTCTTGAGCAGCGGTGCATCGTCCGAAAGAAAAGACCCCCAGGGTCAGAAGGAGTCCATCCTCTGTCTCATCGCCCCGAGCTGATTCTGACAGTATCAATAGCAATAGCAACAATAGCAAAAACAAAAACATCACGGCGGTGTGATTTCGCCTAATCAAAAAGAAACCTCAGAAGGAGTTAGGGCATATATGGTGTGCAATCATGAAACCTAGGGTCTCGAACACGAAAAAATGGTGTAATTTCAAAAGCACCAGAGCAGGAATGAGAGATTGGCATCAAAGAAAGTGGTAGCAAGAAAAAGTAACCATTAACAACCCCATATATAGGGGAAAAAGGCAACGGACAATGCTATTACCGCTCTCGACAAGCGTAACGACCGGTACAATCAATATGTTCATAGAAACTTAATTGATGGCAATGACTCCAAAGGTCGTAACCTTTCGGGTGGCCCCGGAGTAGCGAAACGACAAAATACTTTGGTATTTGTCGAAGAAAGTTTGCGCCATCGGTATGCACCGCTACCAAGAGTCAAGAAATAATTTGCTCATATCATTTATTATCACTTCCCTCTACGAAATGCGGAGACTACCTGTATGTGGTGAAATCGAAGGAACCGAGTTTCTTCCGATGTGATACTTTAGAGAATGTCCCCAGAATCTTGAGTCGGTTGCTTCCCTCGAAGTCTGTCGATGCCTTGTCAAGCGGTTCAACGCCAGCCCTCACAAAACTTAAAGCCACCGGATGCCATGTCATCTCTTTTGTCATGTAAATAGATTTTGTACTAATTTTGGTCTTCCCCCTTTTCTATAAAAGGGGGGGGGGGTTATTAACGCCTTGTAAGGTAGAGCTCCACTTGACCACCAAAAAGCAATAATATCTTCTCTCTACTTCTAAGTTTTTTGCTCTCCTTAGTTCGAAATCATCTATATTCAATCCTCGTTTTCATTATTTAGAATAGGCCAAAGGCCACTTCGCATCTATTGTCCTCTTACTTGCTCTTCGCCCTATAGCTCAACTTTGGCCATAGAGAGCCTTTGTTAGTTATATTTTTATGTGTTGTCCATCCCCGACTGTCCTTGATAATTTGATCTCGGCTCAAGCCTCGGCCCCAAGGCCTCCATCGACATGCTCCATGTCCGGCCAGCAGGCACCCTTCGGCTTGCTTACAACTATGTCTCAACTCGCATTTAATAATTACACTTAACATTTTTAACATCAACTGCCCCAACAACTAGTTTGAGAATAGATCACGTATTTTTAAAATTCCGTTTATAAATTTAATTGTTGTTACCATTTTCACGGTAAATAAGAATGTTTATGATTTGAATTTAATTTAGTATGGCTCAAATAATAAATTTTGGTGACACGAATAGGTAGGGTTTGTGGTTTGTGAGATATTTCCCTACTCACCAAAGATTTAAAGCGTAGAAGGTGGTACAACCAAAGAGGAGAACATAACCAAAGAGAGTTACCTATGAGTGGAGAATCAAAGGGCCTATCACAAATGTTGTAAACAATATTGAATCTGTGCAGGCAGAACCATCAAGCATAGTCTAAGGCAATTAAAGTGAAAGATAGACTAAGAATATGGCAAGGAAGGATTTCAACATTGTTTACCAGTGCAAACACAACAAGCAAGACAACATCAGTTAACTAGAGACAAAATGAGCAATAGCACAGAAGCAGTGGAAAAGAGGAAGAACTAAGTATTGGATTTCAGTCTTGAAAACATAACTATGTTAACCCCCTAATGTAGTAGAATAATGCAAAAAGTGGGACAACAAGTGCAAGTGGAAGCTCTACCTTACCTCATAATATTGGTAGGGGATCTAACCTCAGTAAATGAAGTGGTTAATTTGAAATGTCTGGGGTATCAATAAGTGGTATAAGAGGAATGTGCTGAAGAATTATCTAAAAAACAAAAACAACACTAGCAAGGATAATTGAAACAAGAGTCAATGAGCACAATGCTAGAGGAGTAAGCTACCACATAACACCTGGATGAGAGATGATTAATAATTATAATACTCCAATTAATTGTAGAATATGAGTTCTATGGGACCCTAAATACTACTCAATGAAGGTGATTAAAGCAGAAGCTCGGGTTATTAACCATGTTGTCACAAATGTTAGAAATGATCAAGAATATGCAGTATCTATTGTCTCTAGAAATAACATAGTTGAAAAAAGGAAGTAATCATGGGAAAATCTGAAAGAGATAGATCAAATGACAACCATTCCATGGATGATTGGGGGAGACTTTAATGATGTTCTGCAATTATAAGATAGAATGCATGGAAATCCAGTTACAAATGCTAAAATTTAAGATTTCAGCAAATATATTCAAGAGTTAAAAATGAATGAGCCGGCTTGGGAAGGTGATTATTATACTTGGTCTAACAAGGAAGATGGTGGTTTCATGATATGGAGCAGAATTGATAGGATCTCTGATAACTATGAATGGATGATGTAATAGGGACATATAGTAACTATGTATAAGCTTCCATTTATATTGATTATGCAGCTGTGAGTTTGAACTTCAATGAGCATCAGAGAAATAGGAAAATCCCTTTTCAATTTTTCAATGTATAGGCTGATCATGAGAGTTTCATGTATGAAGTACAACAAATTTGGAAGCAAAGATTTCTTAGGCAGAAAATGTTGAATGTGTCAATGAAGTTCAAAACCTCGAGGATAGTACTGAAGAAGCTGAATGTAGAGGAGTTCAAGTTTATTAAAAAGAAGATAGAACTAGGCAAGATTGAGCTGGAACAGGTGCAGAAAAGTATAGATACAGATAGAACTTCTGATATGATACTGAAAGAAAAGGAGCTGAAACAAAATTTAGACAAATGGAGTACTATAGAAGAAAGTGCTTTGAAACAAAAATCTAGGGCAAAAAAGATTCAATTGGGTGACCCTAACACTAGATATTTCTCTGATGTATTGAAAGAGAGGGGCCAAAGGAAGCAAATTGTGGAGTTAAAAACTATTAATGGAAATAGGATAACTGAGTCGGAAAGTATTCCAAGGGAGATAGTAGACTTTTAAAAATTATTGATGGTAATTGCTGTAGAATCTCTTCCTAGTATAGATAAAATAATGATGTGTAATGGAGCTAAACTCAACCAACGACAAAGAATTGACCTATGTAGAGATGTGACCCCAAACGAGATGTATGAGGGACTATGCTTTGTTGGTAATGATAAGGCACCCGATGTTGATGGTTATAATGCATATTTCTTCAAGAAAGCACATCTTATTGTTAAAGATGAAGTCAATTGAAGCTGTTATGGAGTTCTTTAACACTAGAATGTTGGATAGAGCCATTCTGCACAGCCATAACCTTGGTTTCCAATGTTTCTAAGCCTAAACCTGTTAAAGAATTTAGGCCTATAACTTGTTGCACTGTCTTATATAAAATGATATCCAAGGTTCTAACAGAAAGGATATAAGATGTTATTAGTACAATTATTAATGAAGCTCAAGTAGGGTTTATACCTGGGAGAAAAATAGCAGATAATATCATATTGGCACATGAACTGGTGAAGCATTATACGAGGAAAAACATATCTATTAAATGTATGATAAAGATAGATCTTTAAAAAGCCTATGATTCTGTGGAGTGGCAATACATGAAGCAAGTGAAGGAAACGCTAGGATTCCCTCGGGTATTCATATCTTAGGTTATGGAGTGTATACAATCAGTTAACTTCACGATTCTACTTAATGGTGAGATAACTAAATCTTTTAATATGCTGCTGAAGGATTAAGGCAGGGTGATCCTATGTCATCATTCTTGTTTTCCATTGTAATGGAGTAGTTGAGTAGGAACTTGGCTAGTTTGTAGACGGAGAAGTAGTTCAAGTATCACCCTAGGTGTGCAAAGCTTGGGATCACTAACCTAAACTTTGTAGATGACTTACCATTAGTTACCAGAGGTGATTAGAAGACAGTGCAAGTAATGCAGCAAAAATTTAGTCAATTCACTCAAGTCTCAGGTCTACAAGAAAATCTTAGCAAAAGTGAAGCTTATTTTGGAGGTATCCATATAGAAGATAGATAACAAATTCTACAGATGTTGGGCTTGCAAATGGTGAACCACCTTTAAAGAAATCTAAGTGTACCCCTATCCACAATGAAGCTGGGTATAATGTAGTGGCAACCATTAATTCTCAAAATGACTAAAAGGATCTTTATGGACTTCTAAGACTTTATCATACGACGAGAGAGTTCAATTAGTTCAAAGTGTTCTATTTGAGATACATGCTTTTTGGGCAAAATTGTTTATTATGCCATCAAAAGTGACAAAAAGGGTATAGGGGCTATGCAGGTCTTATGTTTCGTCTAGTTCTAATGAAACCACACATAAGGCCTTAATAGCATGGGATAGAGTCTGTGTACCCAAAGTATGAGGTGATCTTAATATTGTTAGTCTTAAACTGTGGAATAAGGCAGTTATTGTCAAAACCTGCTAGGACTTAGGTCATAAACAAGACAAGTTGTGGATCCGCTGAATCCATACATACTATATCTAGAATCAACAAATTAGTACAGTGCCAATACCCCAGTAAGCATGTTGGATGGTAACGAAAATAATAGAGGCATGTGATGTATTGGAAGTTGGGCAGTTTATACCAACTTAGAACAAAAGCTTGATTAGACAAATATATTTGAATTTTCGTGGTAATTACAAAAGGATGCAATGGAAATCATTGGTGTTTAACAATGCAATAAGGCGAAAGGTAAAATTTATAATTTGGTTGATGATAAAAAGGAGAGTATTGACATGTGACAGAATAGCTAACTTGAAGATTAGTGTTGACACACAATGTGTATTGTGCAATAAATAAGTGGAAACAAGATATCACCTATTTGGACTGTGTAAATATGTTACACAAGCATGGAGTAAAATATGCTACTGGCATGATAAACAATATCTGGGATTTATTAGTTGGCGGGAATTCCTACACTGGGCAATCTCATGTGCTAAAGGGAAAACTCACATGCACAAGTGTTTAGAGTGCTATATGCAGAAATTGCTTATCACATTTGGATAGATAGAAACAGACGTATTTTTGAACAGAAAAGCAGAATATGGGAGAACATTACAAAAGAAATAGTTTATATAGTTTGTATTAGAGTTACTTCAAGAAACAAATCTTTTGTGTATAGCTTATGTTTCTAGATAGTAGATTACGAAGAATATAGGGGGAAATAGCAAGTTATGTTAGTTATGCTATAGTTTTTTATTTGCTACTTGATAATTAATAAAATAATTTAATTACAAAAAAAGAATGAAGTAAAAGAAAAAGTGGAGTAGAAGCTTGGCCGATCAAAAATGGAGTTTTTTGGGCAGAAGTGACTGATTTTCCGGTTAAGAGTGCTTTTTCCATAGAGAATGTAATCAGTCTTTATGTCATGTCAGCAAAAGAAGCTGAAATAGTTCCACTTCAAATTAATATAAGCGAGTTATAAGACCCCTGCAAAATTTAACTTGTAATTGGCAAAACGAGAGGGTAATAGTATACTCTCTCTATAAATAAAGTGATTTAATTTGATCATTTTCTTTTTAACTATATCTGGCAAAATCATTATAACTTATTAAAAGATCGTTATCATGCCGCAATCCAAGCAACAGAGCTATCTCCTACTCACGAACTTTACATTTAATTGGTAACCGAAAAGAACTCACAATACTTCTATAGCAGTTATTGTTGATCATTAATTGTATTTTCAAGTACTAAACTACACCTCATAGTACACCTACTATAACTTCCACTCAATGAAAAGTAGTACAGGTTCTATTCTAGGTCATACATTTATATATAGCCTATTAGCGGTAACAAAAATAAAGCTTCCCACAAATACGGAGTTCAAAGCAGTTGCTTTATCTGCTTTAGGGAAGGGCCGCTCGTGCATATTACCAACGAGAAAAAGAGTGCATGCATGTATAACGTACAAAGAAATAGAAAATATAAAATTCTGCTTCGTCTACTAGCAGTTGACTCTTTATAGTGACACGACCCTAGTGATCTCTCGATGAATCGTTGTGACGGCACCTAATCTCTATTACTAGGTAAGCATAACACTTTGCGGAAATTGGACGAAAAGATGAAAAACTAACAATTTAACAGGAAACTTTAATTAAGGAATTTAGATGTCGCTCGGCATATACAATAATTACTCTCGAACTGAACATAAATTCTCCCAAAACCCAGTATATCATGTGTCACAAGCTATAAAGTAAATAGTGCTCCTAAGCTTTAAAAACTATCAACGAAGAAATATAAAAAAAAATATTTAACTTAAGGAAAAGTAGATTGGGACTCCTAGGTCTGCGGACACGACAGATATACCTCGAAGTCTCTACAGTCGTCTCGCCTCACTGGAAATGTGGCTGGAAAGAGGTACCTATATCTGCACACAAAAAATATGTGCATGAAAGGGCATGAATACACCACAGTCATACCCAATAATTTCAAAGCATAACCTCGTTCGAGGAGTGCCGAGATCATATCAGGGCCCTACTATATATATATATATATATATATATATATATATATATATATATAAATAGAATAATACAATATGAAAAATCGAAGTAAACATAAATACTAATATTTAACGAGAATGAAATCACATAAAAATAATAGCTCGAGACCCAACGTTGTGGGACTATACGTGGGTAGTTGTTGTTGTTCAGTACACAAAGATAGCAACATCGGATCTCTCGAGATACCGTCCCGTAGTCGCAAACGTAAATGTGCAGGGGATCTCCAGGTATACTGTACCGTAGTCCCAAACGTAAATATGTAGGGGGATCTCCCTGAGTAGCATTCTGTAGTCCCAAAGTAAATATTCAATATAAAGGGATCTCCTGGGATGTCGTCCCGTAGTCCCAAACAAAAATGTGCAGGATATCTCCCGGAATACCATTTCTTAGTGCCAAAGTAAATATGTAACTCAATCAACATAAACAACAGTTTCATCAAGGAATTCTATAGTTTAGATTAAGTTCATATCAAAGAAGACATGTAATATTCACTAAATAAGCTACATAGAGTTCAAGTAGGCAGCTAAGACAATTAAGGCGCATAGGCATGCTTTCCTAAGCTAAACATAATAGTTACATATGCTAGTGTTGCTCAATTAAAGGAAAACAAATATGTACTCAATGAAAATGGGATTTTTCAATAGATAGCCTTTGTTCGCACTTATCACCTCATGTACGTAGCACTCAAATATCAAATAGTACCAAATCCTAAGGGGAGTTCCCATACGTCAGGTTAGGCAAACCACTTACCTCGAACCAAGCTCAAATAAATCCAAAATCATGCTCTTGCCACGAGTATCAAACTCTGAGTGACCAAATCTAATCAAATCAATTACATAACATAAATATAGCTAAAACAACTAATTTAGCTAATGGATTCAAAGCAAAGGTGAGAAAATAGAAAGATGCCCAAAATCCTCCCTAGGCCCACGTCTCGAAATCGGGTAAAAGTAACAAATTATGAACATCCACTCACTCACAATTTCACCCATGCAAAAAATCAACAACATCATACACTTAAATCCCAATCAAATCTAAAGATTTTTTGGTTGGGGAAATTTTCCCCCAATTTCCCAACTTCCACACTCCAATTCCTTAATTAGATGAAGAATACAATAATATATTAATGTAATATTATTAAAAACAAGTGAGGATTAGCTACCCAATAGCTCTCTTTCAAAATCCCTCGAAAAATCGCCTTCCACCGAGCTATAAATTGAATTTTTGTGATATGAATTTCAAATCGCTTTTTCTGCCCTGCGATTTCTACTTTTGCGATCCCAGGACCACATATGCAGTCCCTCACCAACGGAAAAATCATTGTAGGTTCGGACATAACTTAAGTCCTCGAGAATCGCTTCTGCGAGCCCGCTTCTGCTCTTTTTCTCTACTCATGCATGTCCGCTTCTACAAGACTCTGATCGCCTCGTCTTAGCTGGGCAGGCCAAATTCCGCTTTTGCAGTTCCTTAGCCGCTTATGCGGCTCCGCAACTGCCCTCCAAAATGCGCAGGTGCAAAAACAATAGGTATAGCAACTTCAACAATTTGCATAAGTCCCAAACCAAGTCGTTAAGTATCCAAAACTCACCCGAGCCCTCGGTACCTAAACCAAACATACCAACCAATACTAAAGCACCATACGAACTTAGTCGAGTCCTCAAATCATATCAAACAACACAAAAATCATGAATCGCCCTCAAATTCAGACTAATAGAACTTAGAACTTCCAAATTCGACAACCAATGCCGAAACCAACTAAACCATATCCGATTGACCACATATTTTGCACATATGTCATATTAAACACTACTGGCCCAGAAAAAAAAAATTCAACATTCGCAATTTTAAGCCTAAATGAGCTACGGACATAAAAAATACAATTCGAACATGCCTCAAAGACAGCAATCACCAAACAGAGCTAACAGAATTGACGAAGCTCCATTCCGGAACCGTCTTCACATTGTTCTAACTATGGTCTAAATTTTAAGACTTAAGCTCTTATTTAGGGACTAAGTGTCCCAAAACACTCCGAAACTCAAAATGAATCATCTTGGCAAAACATAATAGGAGAAATTCATAAGGGGCATGAAGTTAATAGGGGATAGGGGCATAAATTCTCAAAACGAGCAGTCATTTACATCCTTTCCCTCTTATAACATTCGTTCATCCTCGAACGAGCTTAGAGACATACCTAAAATGGATAAAATAAGGATAATGGTTGTGTATATCATCCTCGGTCTCCCAAGTCTCCTCCTCGACTGGATGATCCCGCGACTAAACTTTTACTAATACAATGATCTTTGACCTCAACTTTTGAATCTGCCTGTCACATAGAGCCAATCGCTCCTCAACAAAAGATAAATCGTTGTCCAACTGGACAAAGCTGAAATCAACATGTGCGATGATGTGCAAACCGCACTCTCGATGTAAAGTGAAGCAGAAGTCGAGCTTAGTGGAGGACCCTTATGTGGCGCATTATGTGACCGCACAACATGTGTGCGGCGCATTTTGTGACCGCAGACCCAACCTAAAATATCCTAGTTCGGAGCATCACTTATTCGACCATTTTGTAGGCTGCGCATCTGTTGTGCGGCCACATCTGCGATCGAAAACCCGAGTTGGAGGCTCTATTTTTCTAATCTTTTAACTCGACCCCATTTTGATAAATAGCATTTGGGGCTTTATTTGGGACATTTTTCTGGAATGTTTAGAGAGTGGTAGGAGCATTTTAGCAAGATATGGGGGAATCTAGTATTCTAATCATCCAATCTTACCCAAGTCTTCACGAATCAAGGAAGCCAGCCACTAGATTATCATCTATCTAGGTATGTACTGCCCCTAAGCTTTCATGCTAGAGGTTACAAGTCCAAATATATTGTGGGGATGGAAATAGGTCATGCATGTGGTATAAGTTGTAGTATGTGGGGTTAATGAACTATTTTGGGTAGTTTCTTACTAAATTGGTTTAGGAGAGAAGGGATTTTCATTATAGATCCTTGTAGTCTATTTCACATGCTAGGTGTTTGATAAAATTTCATATAGAGTTACGTCATGGGAATCCTTTTAATTACTAATCGATTTTCATTATCTTCATATAGATTATTATTGTTAGAGGTATTGGTGCATTATAGTAACTTAAGGAAGCTCAACAATCTATCTTCGTCAAAAGTTCTCTCTCGGAATTGAATTCCATAATATTTATGTAGGTTCAAGTATGGTCGTCTCACAATCCCTAATTTCCATGTTTCGTGTTATCCGCCATAAAATTGATTATTCTGAATAAGACTTATATCAAAAAATAGATGTTCAAAGTAATGTTTTCGTATCAAAAATTTTAACCACTCTGAACATTTCCTCGGGTATCTCATCTTCTCCTTCTGAGTCACTATTGTTATGTTGCATTGCCTCATTATATGTCACAGTTACTGGTTTATCAGGAAAAGTAATAATACCACTATATAAGGGAAAAATATAAAAATAGTAATGAATAATGATAAAGGACAAATGCATTTGATGAAAACTGAGAAAATCGTTCAGACAAAGCTTCACTCAATGAATCGAGCATTATTTTGAAATAAGGAAATATTAAAACAAAATTACTAAAAATCTTAAATGCCTATAACGGCTATAGAAGTAAATTATGCCAAACTACCCAGGGAATCTGCAGGCTCGGGATGGTGTGGCAGTCTAGTTTTTAAGAGCTGCTTCCTTTGGCACAGTATAAATGGTGAGGCCTTCTTCCTCCTCTTTCTCAATTATGGAACTATAGTCCGTATCCTCATCCTCCAAGAACAAATCCTTCAGTCCAGCTAGTGCTTCTTCTTCTGCGATTCCCTACATTGTGTTAGCCTGGTGGAAAGCATGTTCGAAGCGTGGCACTGGCTGCTAAAGAGAGTAATATGGTCCATGCCATGGAGGCTACCAATTCTTGTACTCTTTCCATGTGTACTGGTATCTGAGCCCAAAGGTGGTACCATGGTTTTTCAGCTGTATTGGTTTGGTATACCTTGGAGGTTTTTTCTCAACCCTTTTCCAGGTTCATGCCCCGACCATGCTAGTATGCTTTCTATTTTATTACTCCACCACTTATCCTTCTCGAAGGCATTGACCCATTAAATGTGATGATAGCTTTCCCCTCCTAACCTTCTTCTACGTTCAATGGCCAGGATGGTCTGACTAGTGTAGATAGGTTTCTTCCATCCCCGTGAATGATCACCTCTTGACGGTTCCATTTGAATCTCACGGTTTGATGTAGTGTGGAAGGAACGACTCCGGTAGCATGGATCTATGGTCATCTCATCAGAAGATTGTATGAGACTGGTATGTCGAGCACCTGAAACTCGACGTCAAACCAAGTTAGCCCCATCTGCAAGCAAAGGTTAATTTCCTCGATCGTGGACCTTTGAGACCCATCGAAAGTTTTCATGTTCGTGCTTCCTACTCGTATTTCATGAAAACATTTTACTAATATTTTTAGAGTGTCCAGTGGACAAATAATTAGGCTCAAACCTTCACCAACAGGACCCTGGCAATGAACTTATCATCTAATTGTACTACGAGATGCGAAGCTCGATTGTGATTAAACCCTCATGCCGTAGCTCATGTTTGTGGAAGATAATCTTGTGGATCTCCAGTACTTGACCAACCATGTTGGCCATTTCTCCACCGGTGATGTTATTAGTTACATAAGCCTCGCTCAGTATTTTTATCAACGCATTCTTATGTGCCTCTAAATTCTATAATAGTTACATGATAGATATCTGAGTAGGGATTTTGTTCAGATGGCCAACAACAGAATACTCCTTGGCCTATACTTTCCTCCATACGTCATCTAGCCCGGTCTCAATGACAGGCTGCCTAGTAGTGGCCTCCTTACTTGATTTTCCTACATATTCTGATGTATAGACTCTTCCAGTTCTAGTCATTTCTTGTGCAGCATTGTATTCGTCTACCTTGGCCTTCCTTTTTCGCTGAGCCTCGGCAATATAATCTCAGGGTATTGCCTTGGACTTGAATGAAGGTGTGGTTGATACCCTCACAGTAAAAGGTGGGACCACTTCTACTTTAAATGGAGCAGAGGTGGCTGCAGGCGGAACCACTTCCACCTCGAATGGAATTGATACTATTGCCTCAACATCAATAGGTGTCTGAGTCTAAACCACAATAGGAGTAAGCGTGACTACAACCTTAAAGTCATTGCCCTCTCGAATAAGCCTGATTAACCCTACATGGTCCCATCCTTCATTTGTCTCTATCACTTGTACACCATCACCTCTGTGATTGGGGAGGGGATTGTTGTAGACATTAGGTATGACCTCCTTTGCTTGTATGACCATGTTGTCAATGAGTATCTAGATCTTATCCTTCAATGTTCGACACTCAGTAGTGGTGTGCCCTTTCATTTTGGAATGGTACGCACATATTTTGTTCAGAATAACCGATTTGGATGGATTTTCTAGTGCTACAACAGGAACATGAGTGACGTAGCCTACAACTTTCAGCCTTTCATTCAGTTGGTCGATGGGCTCAGCAATGGCGGTGTATTATCTGGGTGGCTTGCGATCAAAGTTGGGTCTTGTCTTGGATAATTTGGGTGAGCTGGTGGTGATTAGAAGTGGGGTGGTTAGGAGTTGTAGATGTGATGGACAGAGGCTGGTTAGGAATATCTGGGAGATGCAGATTGATATGTAGGTGGTGATGTTGGGTTTTGTTGGTAAACATTAGGGACAGTGAGGGTGAGTGACATGTTTGCCAAGTTGTAGACCAGTTCAAGTTCTCATTGAAGTTCTAGTATCTTTTTTTCTAGTCATAAGACCAAGGGCCGGAGTACTACAGCCATTGGACGTCTCTGTGTCCTCAACATTTTCCTTTCAGATTCCGCTTAAGTCGTCCATCTTTGCTTTTCCTCTGTTTTTTTATGTTGCTTGGAGGAGGAGGTGGTGGAGGGCCTCTAGGTCTGATGTTTTACACTGATAAGGTTAGTATGAGTTAACAAACCTAAGGGGATGGAAATATAAGCAAAAAAAGAAAAGGTAACAAGTCGATGAGGATTCTAAAACGTTTGCAGTATTTAAACACATATTGCGGAAATGTAAATCCGTATCATATTTTAGGAACCTCGTTGTGCCCGAGGTAGGACAATGGAAAAATAACTTAGAGAACTTCTAGTACCAATAAATGCTTTATTTCATAAAGTAAAAATAGATGAATCCCAAAATGACACTAAGATAATAATTAAATAAGTCGTTATTTGTATTTGTCCTTATTACATTTTTAGGAAAAATAAATAAATCTTAGCCTATTTGGTCCCAGAAGCACCTTTCCAAAATTCGGTCATCCGGACTCCATCATATAGATCCCCCAGCTCGCGTAGTCCCAGCAGCAAGTAGGCTCTAGCCAAATGTCCTCCTTCAGCTCCTTCACCGTTCTGGCAGTTTTCAACCCTCTTTTTAATTTTTCCCTCCAGCTCCTCTATTCCTCGCTCCAGGTATTCCAATTTCCTATTGGAAATGACTGCCATCTCCTTCCATTCCTCAATCAACCTTGCATTCCTCTCATGTATTTCCCGGCCTTCATCTATGATTCTGTTCCCTCGACCAGTCCCTAGTGTCACCATCCCTTTCAGATTGTCCTCTAACCATGCCGGGTATAGAGGCTTGGACCTACATGATACCTGTCTGGCTCAATTGTATTCTTCTCCACAATGATTTTGCAGTGCCTCATATGCTAAGCTTGGCACTTGTAAGGGACATCGTAGTCTTGAAAATCTGCCCTGAAATGTTTCATCTTAACAACCCGTGGTACAACCTATTTTCTACTAGCTTGCCTCGCAACTCGCATAGGGACATATGGGTATATCCCTCTCCACCATATTAACACCATGTGCGGAGCGTCCCTGGATCTAATAATAATCTCATCGGTAGGGAACCATTTAAACATCCCCTGCACCTATTCCTCGGCTAGATTGTCGAAGAAGTGTATCCATTCTTTGGCGCTTTTCGGCTGAGAAAATATTTCTAGAATGTAAGTCATCTGCTTAGGGTGATGGAAGGCAATGTGGTCATTCCAAGCCCTTCGCAGAAATTTCTGACAATAGCGATCCTTTTTGAAATGCTCTAGCAACCACAACTTCAACAACAATTGCAACCTTCGAAATGCTTGACCACTCTTTGACAGTGGTCCAGAGCCCTATAGATGTCGACTATGATCATGGGGACTATAGTATACGTCTATCCATTAATCCCGTCCATCAGAATCTTAGCGACATGGCCAACCTAGTGTGGACACTTCCCTTTTTCATTGGTAATACTACCAGGCCTAGAAAGCATACGATGAATACAAATACTCTGCGATGGATGTGACCCAGTGAATTGAGGGAGATTCCATCATGGTAAGTGTGGAATGACCTGCTATGTCCATACCTCTCGTACATGTATTTGAAAGGTATGTAGGAATCCTTCAAGCACGTTAGGCCGACATTCTTCTTTAACCCTATCATCTTAAAAATCCCATGCCCTTATGGTTTTTTGGTACCAATAGCCCACGACTGTTCCAATTTTGTCCTACAAGTCCTCCTATTTCCTCTAAAAGCGGTATCGTTTCTATCATCTAAGCGAAACACGACTTTTTCACTATCCCAGAACAAGGTGGCAGCTTCGATTTGTTTAGCTCAATATCCAGCAAGGAAGGTAGGTTACCCAAATACTTTTTCACATGTTTCTTGTCACTTGAGGAAAGGTCCTCCCACCAATCTAGCAACAATGGCGGGATATTTCTAACTATACCGAATTTGGGGACCTCATGTCTCATTTTTGCAAAACAAAATGGGTTAGACCTTAACCCCACCTGACTCGACTATTTATAAATTCATGATCAATATATCGACATTAGTTGTCAAAATTAATGCACAAAATATGATTGCGTCCATTTGGGATTATGAAAATGCTATGGACTTTGGATAAGGCTTATCTTAAAGGATCATTACGTGGACAACATAACTCATCCGACTAGGTTTGACCATGTGCATGCACAATTTTAACCAGTTTCTATGGGGTTTTAGACTAGTACCCTCAAGAGGACAACATTAGGGGGAAGGCACGGAACTGTCGACTGCACCGTTGATCGACTGGTTTTACTGTAAATAAGCCTTTCCGAATTTAAGGTTAGTAAAAGGAAGAGCGTAACTACTCATTAAAGCGTTTCTATATTATTTGAGATGCACGAGTGGAATATGATGTGGATCATGATTTATGCAGCAATTTATAACATGTAGTCAAGTATTTGCACGTAGGAGAAATGATAAATACAGTATATAAATACTGGAAAGACAGTTACAGGAAGAGAAAACAAAGAGGCGAGTCAGTTTCGTGGATAAAAGAAACATAAATGCTTAAAATAGGCAGTTAATTTAAATAAAAGGAGAGGGGTATGGGGTAAAGCATGCTTGGACTAATATATGAAAGACAAGTTTGTTATGGTAAAAGCCTATGAAATATCCCCATCAGAGTCGTCATACTGTCGTGCCCCCTTTTTTCCTTCCTCGCGGAGAGAGGTCCGGGTTTCGACATTCCATGGGGGTAATGACTCATTTCCTTTTGTGAATTGGGTATTTGAAGAGTCGCTACCTAAAGAATTATGGTGCATTAGGGCACCTAGAGTGATTAACTCTTGAATTGGTTTACATTACCAGATATTAGGGTAAGGGCTCGAAGTAACCTCGAGTGGAAGGTTTTAGGCACCCCATTTGGTCCACAACTATGGGTCCTGGCCGAATGTATATTCAAAAATTAGTCCATAAACAGTTAATCACATAGGTTGCAAGTAAATCACATTGGGTAATTCAAGTACAGATTTTTTAACAAAAGTTGTAAGTAAAGGTTTTAAACAGAAAAAGAATTTCTGACAAAGGAGGGGTCCTAGGTTGGTTAGCCTATAGGATCATCCTACACAATGTCCAGTAAACACTCCTCGACGAGAGGCTACATGTGATATTAGCGCGTAGTCATTATATCCAATATCTACCCTTCCAACCCCCTTTAGTGGTCATGCAAAGGGAGTGTTTGGTCAGCGATCTCTATTGCGTGCTGCTACCCGTCCGTTCTTAATGGTCCTGGATATATTAAGGACCTCTACCTACAGGTGGTTCAAGACGGGCCCCTAAGGTTTTAAAAGGTGAAAATCCTAAGGCGGCAAGCAAAACACTTAGGACTTTTAGCATGTAAGAGGGAGCAATTAGAGGCTCAAAGTTTCCTGCTCAAATAAAGCACATAAACAGCATGGCTCAAGCACAATTAAGGGCCTTTATTAGACAGTATATTAGGGCAGGATGTCTAGGTGAACATGCAGAAGACAAGCATTTTATTTTTAAACTCAGGATTAGGGAACCTAGTAGTTGCTTACTGTTTCCTTAAAACCTGTGAGGATCCGAAAACATTTAGCAATAAAAAAGAACATTTTCAAAGTTGCAGTTTGGAAAATGTCCTAAAGGCTTGCCTATACGCTAAGCTCTGATCAATATGCTTATATAATGAAGCAAAGCAGGTTTTGCAACTGATTTCTTTAATATCTATAGGCATGATATCTAATGATAGATTGGGACAGTTTTTATGAGCTTGTTTTAGGAAATATGAAACACTTAAACCAATCCACAAATGACCAAAAGTGGATTAAATCAATTTATTTAGACTAGCTTGGGTTGACAGACAAAATATTGAGTATGGTTCCCTATAGGCATGATATATAAATTTGATACATATTTTAAGACATTCCATGCCTGATTTTATTACGGAATCATTTGAAACCTATAGGCAAGGATTCTAGCATGGTGAGATAAACATGGTGAGATGTAAAGTCCTATGAAGTTGATTTCTACTTGGTAAAGAAATTAGATTTTAAACATAAAGTCCTATGAGCATGATTTTTACTTGATAAGGTAAATCAAATTAAACTGTAAAATCCTATGAGCACGATGTATACTTGACAAAACCAATCAGATTTTAGACATAAAGTCCTATGAGCATGATTTCTACACGAATTACTCCCATAAATATGCATCTATCCATCCCATTTTCACTAAACACTCCAATATTTTTTCACAAATTATAATAGACCAACGAATGAATTACATAAGTAAATAAGAAAAATGAGAATCTATTTTATAGGGAGCCTTCTATTAGGCCCAGATTCCCAAAGCCTTCAATGGCCTCAAATGCCTTAATTCCATAGACAATGATATAATCTAGGTGCATCAAAGTTCCCTAAGGATCTCAAGCATCCTGGGAAATGCTTACACCTAGACATGGTAATCAAATAATTGAACAAGTGCAGTATGGAAGGGACAAACTCAGTATGCCAGAGTTCAAAAGATTCTCAAGATAATCCCAAGGCAGTACAAATACTGGAGGGGCAGAACTTACTAACTTACGAGTAGAGGGAAAGTGATTGACATAAGTTGAAAGGTTTTAGTTAAAAATTGTATTAAAACAAAAGTCTGTTTGAAAGTAATTTAGTAAAACAAAAGAGAAATGAACAGGAGTCCAAACACCTTAGGATAGGTTTGTACCTAATCAGAAGTCACATAACCAAAATAAATTCGGTAGTCACAAATAGGGGACAAGGAGTTTGGGATACATATAACACTTGATTGCAAACACATGATCAAACAAAGGTCAAGGTATTAGTGTAGACATGCTCAGAAATAGCTGCCCAAGTATAGCCACAAAACCAGACATAAGGAACAAAATCACATACATGAGTGATATGGATTTGGGGATTCATGGAGCATATGAGGGGAAGTACACAACAAGTAAGAGATAATTGGTATAGACCTACTTAGAAACACGCATGAGGGGCAATATAATAATCTCCAGGAAGGGGAAGACATAATAACATGCTCATAATGTAACCATCAACTACAACTTTCACAACAAAACCACAAATAAAAGAAAACTAAAACTAGATAAACTGAAGAAATATAAGAAAATCATATTGTTGAAGGAACTTTGAAATTGAAACTAGAACTTACCAGTAAAGTAGATAGTAAGTAAAGTGAAAGAATAGGAGAACACAGTAGTTTAGCCTTAGCTTGCAGCCGGCTAACATAGAACAGTATCAAGTAGTACAAAAGATAGCAGAAAGTTTAAGTGTGAGAGATAGTTGTTGAACCAAGAGTTTGTGTTTTGTGCTAATGAAAGACTAGGGTATTTATAGTATAAAAATAGGTAGTAAATAAGGTAAAAATCGGTATAATAATCACGCAGAATTAGTGAAAGATGAATCCCAAGGATTCAAGGATGCAAGAATAGGAGATAACATTAATTTAGCACCACTCTATAAGAACATGCATATGGTAAGAAAAAATTAGAACCTTAAGAGGCCAAGTAAGACATGAATCACATATGAGATTAGGGATTCATGCAGAGCATAGTCTGAATAAGTAGTCTAAGCATGATACAGGTAGAGAATCAGCTAATTTAAATAGACGAGGTAGAGGTTTAGGTTTTAAAAGATAATCTTTCAATCAAACCATAAAATAGGAAATCAGAATCAATCAAGCGGAAGCTATGATTCAATACTCAATATCTAAATAGAGTAAGAACAACTAGACAGGGTCAATAATATCGATAGAAAGAGGCAAGTTTTGAATAATCAAGATGAAAAGAAGTGGTATAGGCTAGAACTCAGTAATAACATATTCGGAGAAAGGTAATCATAGAAACTTGACAAGAATCGGGTAGCCATGCTAGCACACAAAAACAACCAAGAAAAAATCCAAAAATATAAGAGATTTTAACATAGGCGAGTTGACAAAAGTAGTAAAAGCATAGAATCATTCGATATATGCAAAGGATCGGAGTTAAAACATGAAGAATCGATTTAAACAAAGTGTAGAAAAAGCTCTGAAAAACTCTAACCTTAAAATAAAGTAAAACCACTTGAAATTGATGATTTTTGCTAAAGAGATTCGATAATAGTGTAAAACATAGAAGGAACAGACTCACATCGTTCAAAAATAGCACAGATCTAAGAGATACAAACGAAAATTAGGGTTTCAAACAAAACCCAAATGGAGATGGAAGAACCTGTTTAGAACTTCAAATATAATAACAAACATAGTGTGATTTTGCTCAAAATCACACCAGAGCAGCCATGAACAGCCAAAACAACAACCCTAGGTACAAGTCGGTGTGGCCTAGGGCCCTTGAAGGCCTCAGAGAGGATGAGCAAGGCAATGGAGGAACAACTGGAGGCTTGGGATTGAAGGGTGGTCACCGGAGAAGGGAGGTGGTTGAAAGAGGATTAGGGTTAGGTTGAGAGAATAGAGGAGATGGGAGGATCTGAATGCGGCGGGCTTTTGGAAATGATTATGGTTAGGGGGTAATAGGGATTAAAAAGGAAGAAAATAATACGAGCCGTTGATCTTTCATATCAATGACCATGATCTAACGGGTTCTGGGTCGGATAGTAGTGTATAGGGTCTGGGTCTGGTAATTGGGTATGAAATTGGGCTAGTTGTTGGGTCCAATTTAGGCTAAAATTGAAATGTTAATCTGGCTACAATTTAAATAGTCAATTTTCCCCTACTTAATTTATAATAAATAATAAACAATTTCTACAAATAATTTAAAATAGCAAAATGATTTAAAAATATATATTTAACATTTTAAAAAATATAGGAGGCCAGTTTGCGCATGTAAAATTTAAATATACATTAGATGGGCCAATATTGCAATTATATGTAATTTAGCTTTAAAATACAAAATGCAATTATGAAAATTCATTAAAAAATATATACTAAGTATATTTTGGCATAAATATAGAAATTAAATGACTAAATTACCATAACAATAATTTGGGGAATGATTATTGGAGATTTATAGATAAAAAGAGAAGAAAATAAATAAATTTAAATACAATTTATGGGAAAAATTATAAAACCCATGTGCATACTATATATACATGTATATGCTATTTTTTTAAGGTACTTGTTTATATTAAAAATATATAGAACAAAAGTAGGTATCAACATACCTTAGAGGCTAAGAATCAAAAAAAAAAAAAAAACTTTTTATGGCCACGTACGAAACTCCACTAGTAGTTTCTTGATTTTTATATGGTTTGTTGGACACTTCGAACCCTTTTTTGGGATTTTATTTATATATTAGCCACTAGGCAGTCTGTCTAGTGTGATATTTGCATTAAAAAAAACTACAACAGGATATTTAAAAAGCGGGTCAAATAAGGAAATAAATTAATAAGGTAAATTTTAATTGAATTTGAAGACCAAAATATTAGGATCTTAAATAAAATTTTAGTTGATTTAGAGGTCATAAATATTAGTAAAATAATTAAATGACTACTTTTCATGGCATAAAAGTAACTTTTAAATGGTAAAAAAGACGAATGATATTTTCATAGGGCTTACTGCTTTTAATATAGTATATATATAAGTTTAGGGTTCTATTATTTTTTTATTATAAATATGATATTAAATAATAATTTTGGGTGCTTAATTGAACACGAATTAATTACTTTATATTATTAAATAAAAATACTTAAAATACATATTTAATTATTATGCATTAATATAATTTTAATTAGACGTTATTGTGTTAAATAATTTAATTTAAGTGTGTGATTTATGGCTTCATTTAATAAAATTTTTATTGTAAATTAATTGAAGTCACCATCGTTCTCATCTTGATTTTATACGTATTGCACAAAGGATGTCAATTAAGACAATTTATATAAGGTAAACTATTTATTGATTTTAAATTCTAAATATTAGTTCTTCCTAGCTATTTTAATTGATTTCAAAGTCCTAAATATTAGAAAACTAACCGAAGTTATAAATTTGTCCATTATAAAAGTTATTCTTTAAGGGTAAAAGGTGAACATCATATATATATATATATATATATATATATATATATATATATATATATATATATATATATATATATATATATATATATATATATATATTACCTAAGAGAAATAATTTGATATATATTTTTTTTTCTTTTCCAGATTCCCACCCCCATCCTCCCTTTATTTTAGCCAAACGTATATTAAAAAATCTCCTAAGTAAAAGGATTGAAAGTAATGGATTATAAACTAAAATATGTATGGATACTTGAGGAAACTTTTGCCTTAAATATTTATAGAAATACGGGGTGGTCCAACAAATTTTGTGGCCAGAAGCCAAATGGTATGAGGGGCCTTATCTTTTTAAGTTTTTTAATTATTTATTTGAAGTATATTTTTTTTTAGTTTTTCTTATAGAGAAAGCTATTAATAATTTTCTTATAATCAGTAATTCCTAATAAGTATTTCTCGATTGACAATATAGCTAATCCACTTAATTTTTCTTGTGACATTATTACATTATTGTTCTTAGGTACGATTTTATCAATTTTAATTTTAAAAACTTCTTTCCGATGAAGAAACGGTAACATAAGTTATGAAAATTATTCCATGCAATTTAGGCATTTGAAAAAGAATTATATCTTTTTATTTGATTAAGTATATTATTAAATTGTTTTCTTCTAATATTACTATTTTTCTTAATACTTTTAATTCATAAATTAAATCTAAACCATCAATATTAACTGATTATTATCTTTATGAAACATTCAAGATTAAGGTAATATTATTTCAAATTTCCAACATCTAGTGATCTTAGTTTTTACTGACAAATAGAAAATCAAATATATTTTAATATGCTTCGAATTTTTCAAATCTATTTTCAAGTGAAAAAACAACCTTGTCTATTATGTATTGATGATAGGCTTTAATGGAATATTTTAGTCGCTTATTACACTTTAATTTACTGCACTTTAATTGAGTTTGACCTTTAAACGCTAGTGCTCTTCACTAATTATGTATTTTATGCCTTGTAGGAGTTATTTCGAGCTATGTGGATATTATATAATGAATTCAAGTATTTTAGAGCTTTGAAGCCTGAGTAAAAGCCCAAGAAATCAAGACAGGATCATTTTCGGGGTTCAACGGATGATAGTTAAGAATGAAATGGAGAATCAAACAGGCATACGATACATTGTCTAGTAAACTACACATAACTTGTCACTCAGAACTCCGTTTGGGCTCAACAATATATCGTTTGAAAGCTATTTGAAGGAATGAAAATTTCATGTTTTGAATTTTTGCAAATTCACACTACCATGGCGCATGGTGCGGCGCGTGGCGCGTCGCGCCTGTGAAAAATTCTTGCAGCCTATTAGAATCAGCTTGAACTTTCCCATAAACACACCGCGTGGCGCATCACCCATGCGGCGTGCCTGTACAAATGTTACAAAGTCAGAGTCCTATTTCGTGCAAGAAAATATGTTTTGTCTGGGCCTGACCCTACTGGTATTAATACATATAAAAAGGCTATTTTGAGGACTTTTGACACATCTTAGACCTAGGGAGACTTGAGATTAGATGAAGGGGGAGCACAGAGCCATCATGGAGGCAGGAATCATCAGATTTCATATTTCTTCCATCAAACTTAGTAATCTTTTCTTTGTCTTGATGATTTATTATTTTGCTACCATTTCTATGTGAGCTAAACTTCACGTTGTAGGGCTGTGGTTGACATGATTATTAACTACATCTTCGTTAATTCAGATCATCATCTTGTTGTTGTTCTCTAATTTTATACACAATTGCTTAATTAAGTGGCTAGCAATTGAGTTCTATTTACTATTTATGCTATACTTCGGAAAGCCATGTTTACACTAGAGTAGAATTAGAGAGAGCTTGTTTCTAAACATGTAGCTCGGGGGAAGATTACACAGTTAGAATAGGAACATACCTAACAATCTTACTTAATTAAATACCATATTATATTCGTTCATGACAGACTCAATACATGTCGCGTCCCAAAATCCCTTTGAAGGAGTCGTGATCGCATCAAGTCTCTAAACTAGGTAAGCCTGACATTAACTGAATTAATATTGACATTTACTAACTTCAAATTAAATAACTCTGAATAAATCACAATTTTCAAAACCGGTGGTAAAATTCATAAGCCTTTCGAAGAGTAGTTATACAAAATAAATACAACATTATTCCAGAATGAGAAGGAATCAATGGGATGTAATTATAAATGAAGGTGACTCCGAGGTCTGTGAATGCAACATCAGGTTATCGTGAGTCTCCACCTTGACGATCCGCATAGCTTCTATCGATCAATACCTGGATCTGTACACAAACATGTACTTAAGTGTAGTATGACCACACATGGCGGTGCCCAGTAAGTATCAAGACTAACCTCGGTAGGATAGTGACAAGGAATAGTCAAGGCACCTACTGGTCAAATGAAATGAACAGGATATGATAATAAAATATCAAGATAAGGATAACGAGGTAATATCAACAACGGAGAGAAATCAAAATACCAATAGTAGAGACAATAAAGGGAGAATAATGATGGTAACGAATGATAACAAAGTAAATCAGATAACTAAGTAAATCAACACTGACATAACAGAGACAGAGAAAAGTAAGAATGTATTCAAATAAAGAAGGAAATGCCAGCTGAAACAACTGCTCATGTCTGATACACAATTGTGACCATCTCAATCCTCGATTTCTCATATCACAACATCAACTTTCGAACCTTTAGCACATATGGCACCATGTGCCCACATATTTTCCATATTGCTTTCCTCAACAAGATCCAGATTCCATACAATTCAATCACGATGTTCGAAAAGTCTCATTTACATAACATAAAGTAAATTACTATTCTAAACAATAGGAAAATCAACAAGAAAAGATGAAGTTGTTTTTTAGAAACCGTTTGAGTAAAGAAAGTACCACTTTCAATTAAAATATAATATTGCATGATTTATTACCTTTAACATGGGAGTTAATAACTTAAAACTTAGTAGAAATCCTTTTTTAAGTAAAATATAACCTCAGACGATTTAAGAAAACTTAATTGCAAAATTAATTGAACTAAAAGTATACCAATTACTGAAGTTTGAAGTATTGAAATGCATATATAATTATGTGAGTTCCAATTTAAAAGTCATACAAAATAGCATAGTATAAATTCCTTTATTTTAGAATCACAATATTACTAATAACTTAACGGGAGAAGAGAAAAATGTTTCAACGTAGTGAATTCACTTTAAAAATTATTTTATCAGAGTAACAGTTTTTCATTGAAAGAACTCAAGCAAACCACGTCAAGTCAATAACACAATGCCAATAACCCGGTCTTCTTTTTTTTTTTTTGGTCATCAAAATAAATTACATTGATTAAGTAGTAATATCACAAGGAGCTACTGGCACACTATTAACAAAGTTGTTTTCAAAATGATGAACCAATGGTTGGTCATTTTGCAAAGTGGATGATGTGTAGATCAAGTCTATAGTATGTAGGGTTTGGCTAAACACCTGTAGACAATCCCTTCTTGATCAGCTAGTAGTTGTGATATTAAAAAGTCTGGTGGCTTAGTGGAGATAGTTGTGCAGTCTTGAAGTGGAGTAATCGATCCTTGTTGAGCTAGATGGTGTGCTGCATAGTTTTGCTCCCTATATATATGGGTGCTGGGTGAATTACCTAGTTGCTGGAGTAAGCACCTGCACCCCATTATAGAGGATTAGTAGTGAAGATTATCAGTATTGAGCATTGTTATTACCTCAGTAGAATCCAAGTTTACTTCTAGTGGTGTGAGATGATGTTGTCGTGCAAGTTGTAAACCTTTTAGAAAGGCTTTTAATTCCATACATGTGAAATTTTCCGTTAATGATGAACCCATGAACCCTAATAATCATTAACCCTCTGAATTGCGTAATAGTCCCCCAATACCGTTTTGATTAGTATTTGCTTAGGCCGCTCCATCTGTGTTAAGCTTAATTATGCACATCGCTGGGGGTGCCATTTAATATACATTGGAGTACCAGTGTGCTTAGTATGTTGCTTTTTAGTGTTTTGATTAACAAGGTAGTGGAATTCCACTATTTGGGAGATTATTTGCTTGGTTGAGGGTGGTGGTTTATAATAATGGTGATCAAAAACATAATAGTTCCTTAACTTCCAGATGTGCCCCATTATATATGGAATAAGAGTGGTTGGAGGTAAGATATAAGGTAATTCTTTTGCATTTTGGATTATGAAGTGAATGATTTGAATTGGTGTTAAGGAGTTTGTATTACAAATTGGATGTAGGGTGTCAACCCTAGTTGAGCCCATATAATATTTATGCGTGGGCAGTTGAATAATATATGGTTAATTGTTTCGATACTTTGGTAACACAACATACAAATATTGGATAAGGTAACATTTATATGATATATGTATTAGGCAGTGGGTAAGGGTTGATTTGAAATTAACCAAAGAAGGTGTATTATTTTGGGTGGTAGAATCAGTTTCCAAACCAGTGATGGTTGTATAGTGGTATTGGTTTTTGGAGAGCTATGTATAGAGATTTGGAAGTAAACTGCCCATCTGGAGTTAGTCCCCTGATAATTGTATCAATTGGCTGTGAGGTCGTTATCGATAGTAGAAAAATCTTTGCTATTTGGTTAGTAATTTTTTCTAGTAGAGAGAAAGATATGGAGGATGTGTCAATTACATGATGGGAAATATAGGTCCTAGGGGTGCATTGATTTTCTTGTAGTTGTAGAGGTCCATGAATTAACTTTCGTAGAGTTATCTTTGCCCTATCTATGGTGCATGTCACATATTAATATGTATTCCCCGTGCAATATTCCATAATGTACCGGTTTGGTATAGGTTCCATCCCAGTAAAATATTTTTCTAGGCAGAGGAACCATGAACTCCAGTGTTTCAATGTATATAAATATATAGTAGTAGGGATGCCCAAAAGGAATTTGTATTGTTAAAAAGTCACCAAGCAAGATTTTTTAGTAGCGTATTATTCTTAGTTGTTAAATTTCGAATGCCTAGTCCCGCGTTCCTTTTGAGTCTTTGAACTACTTCCCAGTTTACTAAGTGTATTTATTTTTTATGCTTAGTACTGTCCTAGAGAAAATTTCTGGCAACGGTTCATTTGGTGGATGACTTCTGATGGAATTTTTATGTATTGCACTACATGGTTTGGTAAGGTGTTTAGAGTAGCATTAATTAAAGTAGTTCGACCCGCCATGGAAAGAAATTGTGATTTCCACCCTGATAGTCTTGTTTTGAAGTTATCAAGTATGTATTTGAAGTCATTTGAGATGGGTCGTTTACAAATAAGAGGAATCCCAAGTACTTCCAAAATTGGTACCCTCCCTCATGTTAAAGGATGATAAGACAAAGTGTTTGTTTGATGGGGAAGTGTTTTTTGAAAAGATATTTTTGATTTTTGAAAATTTATGCTTTGGCCAGACTTTTGAGTGAAGGTTGTTAGTGTATCTATTATGGAGTGCACAGTAGAAGCATTTATGGTAGAGGTTAACGTGGTATCTGTCACGATCCCGAATCCACTAAGAATCGTGATGGCGCCAGACACCGCTGTCACGCAGGCCAACTAAAATACTTAATTAAATTCTTGTTTTAATAATTTTGAAAACACTTCTTTTATACGATTAAAACAATACTCAGTATATTCCTCCAAATGAATAATGAAATATATAAACAGCTTTTAAAATTTTTTAATAAACCCAAATACATCCCAGAATCTGGTGTCACAAGTGCATGAATAATTTCTAAGAATAAAATAAAAAAATTAAAAGTACAATAGTTGGATAGAAAAGTAAATAGGATCTTGAGAGAGACTATACTAACTGCTAGTCGCCTCGAAGAATTAAAGCTCACCGAGTCTCCGTGTCAAGCGTGATGCTTTGCCAATAAGTCACTAGCCATGCATAAACCTGTGCAACAAAGATACACATAAGTGTAGTATCAGTACAGAAATAACGTGTAGTCAATGTGTATCCCGTCTAATCTCGAAAAAGTAAAGACGAGATGGTCGACTTCGACACTTACTAGTTGTCAAAAAATGATATCAATAATACATTAAATCGTGGATTTATTCAAACATGGTTTTAATCCAATAGAAGGAAATGAGTAAACAATTAGTTCGCTAATAGGAAATTTATAAAAATTGTCTTTTTATTATTTGTGCAAATACTTTCAAACCATGAAGAGGCAATAACAACTTTAATAAGCTCAAGACAAGAATACCAGCATGCGCAAATAATCCTCGTGGGACGTATGGCCCGATCCAACATAAAAATAAATTGTGCACTGCCGAGCGTCGAACGGCTCGAACCGTAAATACATCTATTACCCCGCCCCCGAATCATCCATGTGACGCGGTCAAATAGAAATAAACAAGCACCCCACTCGCGAATCATCCATGAGATGCAGGTACACATAGAAGCATGCATTCAAACAGTAAATCGAGACTTCATCGAGGAATAATAATTACCCAAAGAAATGGCAATTCTCTTTAGCGATCAAGAAATGATGTTTAATCCTTTTTGAAATTCATTTACTGATTCGATGTGATTTAAGTAATTCAAGATGTCAATAACTTTACCAATGATCCAAGTACATGTTTTTGGGTCCTATACTAGCCAGACAATAGCATAATAGTAGCTACACACGGACTCTCGTCACCTCATGTGTACGTAGCCCCCATAAATAGGAGCACATCACCAATTAACTCACTTATGGGGACAATTCCCTCTTACAAGGTTCGAATGGAGACTCACCTCACTTCGAAGCCTATATTCTTATTCAAGAACGCGCTCTAACATCCAGATTCACAGTCGAACACTCCAAAACTATTCAAATAGGGTCAGAACTAGTCAATACATGCTAAAAAGTTCATATTCTAATTACTAAACCAATTTCTCAACTTTAAATGCAAGGTTCCTAATATTCATTCTCGAGCCCACACGCCCGGATTCCAAAAATATTTGAAGAAAATTGTTGCCCATAACCTAAGGATCAAGAATATATGATTTCTACTTCATTCCCTAACAATTTTTGAGGTTAAATCTCGTTTTTAGCAAATTCTAGGTTTTTTATCTAAAACCCTTATTTTTCCTTAATTTTCACATGTTAAATCTACCCATAATCTATGTATTTAACTTAGGATGTGTAGAAATAACTTACCTCTTTGATGTTGACGGAATCTCTTCGCAGATGCTCTCAAAAATCGCCTAAGGCCAAGTGGAAAATGAGGGAAATGGGCTAAGTTTTGGAATAAAAAGCCACAGCTCCAGAGGCAGAAGTCCCATTTGCGACTCCAGGCTCGCAATTGCGATGTCGCTTTTGCGACAATGCATCACAAATGTGAAGCCTAGCCCACCCTGTCCTGGTCGCATTTGGAACAATATCTTTTGCAATTGCGAAGGTGAGAGCCTCGCATAATCGATTCCTCGTTCGCAAATGCGAACTTTCCCCTAGAAGCCCAGGCTCACAAATGAAAATGGAAACTCGCAAATATGAGGTCGCATTTGCGACCTATGCATCGCAACAGCGATCATACCAGTACCAGCAATCCTATTTCTTATCAAATCACTTGGAAGCTATCTCGAATCAAATCCGAGCCCCTGGGGCTCCAAACCAAACACCCCCACAAGTCTAATAACATAATACGGACTTGCTCTAAGTCTCAAATAACATCAAATAATGATAGAACCACGAATCGCGCCCCAATCCAACCTTAATGAACTTTAGAATTTCAAAACTTCTACTTTCATTGTTTAAACCTATCAAATCGCGTCCGATTGACCTCAAATGTTTTACACAAGTCATATTCGACGTTAAGGACCTATTCTAACTTCTGGAATCAGATTCTGACCCCGATATCAAAAAGTCCACTTCCGGTCAAACATCTCAAAAACCTTCAAATTTCTATATTTAGCCAAATGACTCCAAAATGACCTACGGACCTCCGAATTCACTTCCAATCATGCTCCTAACTCCAAAATCACCATATAGAGATATTGACAGACTCAAAATCCCAAATGGGAATCGATAACACTAAAATGCACTTCAAGCCCAACTTATGAAAATCCTACCAAAATGCTAACTTCCACAATATGCGCCCGGGTTATCCAAAACCCAATCCGGGCATACGCCCAAGTCTGAAATCATCATATGAACCTGCAGGAACCTTCAGATCGTAATTCCGAGGTCGTTTACCCAAAAATCCAATCTTAGTTACTTCTTCCAACTTAAAGCTTCTAATATGAGAATTCTCTTTCCAAATCAACTCCGAACTTCCCGAAATTCAATTCCGGCCACGCGTATAAGTCATAATACCAAAAATGAAGCTGCTCATGGCCTAGACTGTTTAACGATGTGCTAGAGCTCAAAATGATCGGTCGGGTCGTTACATTCTCTCCCACTTAAACATACGTTCATCCTCGAATGTGCTGAGAACTACACTGAAGTAGTCTGAAATCATTTTTTAACACCTCGTGCACCTCTGCGTGCTACCAAAACTCAGCTGATCACATTAGCTCGATCAATTCTGAAGATCTTTCCTTTTATTCAAGAAAATAAGTCTTAGATCCCAATTCCAACATCCGGAATTCTCTTTCAGGCCTGTTTCTAAGATACGGACACTGTATCAATCACCACACGATGCACAAGAACATGACTGCATAACTTTGCTGATTTCACACCTTGCACTATTTTACATATAGGATCACAATAGCATTCCCTAATCAAATTAGTCGAAATTCCACGAATCATGTTGCTCCCATTACCCTTCATGACATACATAGATCTTGCTCTAACTCTTACACTGCTGACACGACGGATGAGGTATGTAGAAACTCGTAACCAACTAATGAATTAATAAATCATTGGGTCTATACTTCTGACAAGAACTACTACCTCATTTTGAACAAAATAACAGTCTTTGATCCCTAATATACTTCATGCAATTAGGTGGCACAGATCAAAACTCAAAATAATCTCATCTCACCCAGTACGAACCGCTCAGGCAATAAGCCACGTTGACATGACCAAAAGTCTCATATGATTCTACAATGTGCAAATAAGCTACCATATCGAACGCGACACCAGGGAAAGCAAACTTTAAAAAGGAAATTCAATTATACCGCTCACGAATCACACATGCAACGCGATCAATATAATTTAACAAACACCCTGAATACTCCTCTATTAAGGAGCGCTCTGTTGAAATGAACACATCTGGCCTGATATAGAGCCTATATTTACATTTAAATCCATCCACCGACCTCAAGTTGACCCTGATCGTACTACTGGGCCAATGATCCTTCAAAGGTCCATACTAAATTCCCTTTTCTCATAACACACAAGAACAACCATCACAATAGGAGTAATACTCCGCAGTCCACGGCCTAACAAACTAAGTGCCCTCCAGGCATATATTTCTTAAATCAATGATATTATCATAGCCTCCATACTTGGTTTAAGTCTTTGATCAATTAAGTGACTACCTACCCCCACTTATACAACCTTCCTGTGGGACACACTCCCACAACCTACCACAACAAATAACTGGGTCTTACCTCCAAACCACCAGTCGTATTAACACTGAAAAGCGATCAAGAATCATTAACTAGGATGCAAATCCTTCCTTATAAAACACCAATCTCAGGTGACTCTGAAGAAAATACCAACTTACCTTAAACATCATAACTCCTTTCATGCTCATTCGAGCTTGTGACGTCCTTGTCCACACCGAGTTGTTACCTTGATCCTTACTTCAAATTCCATGCCACTCACTGCGCCTAACATGTCAACATACGATAGAACACGCTTTTCATCATTGTTTCAGAACCACTAGTAGGCTAACACTTCATCATATAAAACTTTCCACTAAACTCACTTCAGAAGTACTATAGCAACATGCAGGTGAATCCTTATACCTGTAGAATATGCAAACCTCTAAGTAGTGGTCTAAGCCACCGTAGCCCTTCCGGAATCCACCTCTACATAACAAGCCACAATAGGAGAGTGCTTTTGAATAACATCAATTACAACGACCGACAAGCCTCACACACACTGTCATAAATCATTTACGGGACTTGATCAGACTAAGAAACTTATCACAACCACCAATATGCCAATGCAACTACGGCTAACCAATCTATCTCTTCCAATTTATCCTTGATTTCCGTAGAAACAGTAATAAGCCCATTTAACACTTAAACACACTCCATCCGCCCTCATCCCGAGTGACCTTGAACCATGAGACCATAACGCCTCAAATCCCACGAATGATTCTGTACCCCCCAATGCTACACCGCAAGTCAAAATATCATTGAACATTCTGGGCACCTTCCCATAGGCTACTACAAAGCTTGATTCTTAATTGTACTTATAGGCTCGAGATCATTAGGGATCACACTTTACCCCTTTGAATCCACTAGGACCGTTATTGAGAGCCGCCCCGCTCTAACTTGGCTCGAATATAATCAACTCCATGACTCTTCCAGCACAAGAATACCCTCTCGACAGAACACCTGACAGAATTACTCCCCAAGTCTGAACATGAACCAGCAAGGCCAACTATAGCACACCTTTAACAATCTTTTTGCTCAAATTACCACTTATGCTTTTTTCTGTTGCCAAATAACTTACCAAAACACCGATAACCCAAAACCTCACAATAAGATAATTATACAACTCAATCGTAGGCGGTGGGACTCTCCCACTTGGCTTAAAGCCATTCATTACACAACTCTGGAATTTGCTAGGATTCTTAGTCCCTCATTGACACAACCATGCGCAATCAACCGCCAAAATTTTCGAAATCTTTCTGTAGAAACCCCCTTTTATATCTTGAATCATATAATACATGCGCACAACCGATCTCCTTTACTGAATAGCCAATAGAATTCTTTGTAGAAGCTTCGCCAACCACGTGACTGCTAACCTGCTTACCAAAAATAACCCACATGTGGAAATCACTTCCCAACATCTTCCAACATTGTTGCACGAGGTACAATCACTACGACATTAGTAACCTCCTAAGTTTAAGCTTACTCTCTAGCTGCACAAGTCCATTCCTTCCTCGTGGACATCACTTAAATGTGCGGCAACAACTTTCCAATTCGAAGCTATGTTGTACCCTTCTTCATTCAAGCAGCTCATTCCCGTTATATCAAATCTCATGTCGCATAATGGCACATACTTCAAATTAAATTCGTAGCCCCCAATCACAAATCTCTGAAATTCCCAAATCGTTCCAAACTCTCCTTAAAATGCATAGTCATGCTACTACAATTCCCATATGTAACTCCGCCACTCGTCCACTTTGGTAGAACTCATCCCTTTAATTGACTACTAGACCTTTGCTTCTTATACTTGGCCTTCTAGAAATTTATTCACCGCTGACACTTCCCACATGTCTTTCCTCATCCTTTGCTACTCAGTTGTTTCCTAAAATGAAATCCATCCTTGCAATACTTGAACCTACGAGTCGCTAGTAACTTCTAAACCTTTTTGAAGATCACCATTCTCGAGCTGTCAACATTAGAAACACCGATTCGATCTGAACCACCGCACCCCGCGACATTTAACAGTTATTTTTCCAGTATTATTTTACAATCCCTTACCCCATGGAGAATTAGGAAAAACTTTAACACCGGCAAACATAACACATACAATCGAGGATGACGACACTACATCATAGATGAAAATTCAACCATGCTTGCAAATACCAAGTCTTATTACCCCCTCAATCCGCATCTGAACATTCTTAGCCCGATTGCCTTCCCCTTTCTGGGAATAAAATATCACATCTCTAGATCAGACACTGCGTAAACGTCCCTTCAAATCATTCACTACCTCTACACGTAGGCAAACATCCTACTATCATATCCATATCGTAGAATAATCGCTCATAGGCATCATGGAAACTTGTGCCTAGCCTCAGAGCCCTCAGAAGTACCGCTACTGGGCTGAAACAATAGAATATCCTTCCATAAGGCGACAATAATAGCTCCAATAACTACGCAGGGAGAAATACCCGCACCACATTTGTAGTACCAATACAATTCCACAATTCTCGATTCATAACAAGCGGTTCACGTCATGTAAGATTGAGTAGGAAAAAAACAAAGGCATAAGCGTCGAGGAATCAAATCACACGATAAGGAATCAAGAAGGAAGTATTCCTAACAGTCAGCAGCCTCCTGAGGATAAGCACAGACGTCTCAGTACCGATCCGCGAAACTCTACTACACTTGTTCAAGAATCGTAAGACCCTAGGAACCTAGTGCTCTGATACCATATTATCACGACCCTAAATCCACTAAGGGTCCTGGTGGCGCCAAACACTGCTGTCAGGAAAGCCAACTGAAATACTTAATTAAATTCTTGTTTTAATAATTTAGGAAGCACTTCTTTTATACGATTAAAACAATACTCAATATATTCCTCTGAATGAATAATGAAATATTTAAACATCTTTTAAAATTTCTGAATAAATCCAAATACAACCTAATACCCATTGTCACAAGTACATGAGTAATTTCTAAGAATAAAATAAAAAGAAAACGAATAAAGTATCACAGATGTCTGGAAATTGCACAGAAAAGTAAATAGGATCTTGAGAGAGACTATACTAGTTACGGGTCGCCTCGAGGAATAGGCTATAATTGCGATTATATGCAATTTAGCTTTAAAAATACCAAATAAATTTATAAAAATATACAAAAATCACCTTAATTATAATTTGTTGTAAGTATAAGAATATAAATAAATTATATAGTATATTTATATAGTATTTTTTGGTTCAGTGTTTTTAATTTATTTTAAAATCATTATTACTATTTTTATAAAATAAAAAGGGGGAAATTGGCTATTTAAAATTTAGCCCATCTCTATTTCAATTAAAGCCTCATTTTCTTTCAATTTTAACCTTAAATTGGCCCCAATTCCACCCAAACTAAACCTAAATTACCCAACCCAATCCTAAAGACCCAACTCGTTCCCCACCTACCCATTTAAATCTGGACCGTTGATCACTCAAGATCAACGGCTAGAGATCACTCTTTCCTTTTTAACCCCAGATGACTACCCTAATTCCCTCATTTCTCATTCTCAGCCGCCTTTGCAACCTCTCGTCTCTCAAAATCTCTCTCACACCCTCTCGGAACTCTAGCATGTCTCATTGTTGCCTACCTCAAGCTCACCAATAATCATGGCCATTCCGTTCATGAAATGTTCATACTCACCCTCTATTAATCTTGTGTGCTCAACATTTGAAGAACCAAGGCCTTGACCTTGATGGCTCCCTCTCAGATTTTCTCATATCTATGGATCTACGGCTTCTCCAGCCACTATTCTAGCATATTCGAGCAATATGAGACTTTTCGACTCAGGATTTGACTTTCCTCAAGACCTTTCTCATTTCTAGGTTTTTCTCTGCAATCCATTGCTATTCGAGGTTCTTTTTTATTTTCTTTCCTTAGATCTTTCTTTTTTCGATCTAGGATTTTCTAAAATGTTTGAGTGATTTCTGATCTTCCTTTTCCTATATGTGTACTTGCTCCTACTATGTTCTTGTACTCTTCCTTCTACCATGCTCTTTTGTGACTATCTTACTGTGTTTTTGCTATTATTTTTCTGATGTTCTTGTGTTCTTCTACTGCATTTTTCTACTAAGTGTGGCAAGTTCTTTATTTCCTTTTTCTGGACTTTGTTTGAAATTCTTTCTAGACTTGTTTCATCTACTGTTTCCTTAAATTTACACTACCTCTTTGTCCTCTTAACTTGTTTAAATTCCGGGCTTTTCTCAAAAACATATTCTTTATGCTTCAAATCAGCTTTTACGCTATGGTTGTTTTGAACCTGCTATTTTACCCGTTTGTTTTCTCATGAGTCTCTGAAAGAGACTTCCGAGCATCTTTCAGTTATTTGCCTTCTCGTCTCTACATCTCATTTGAGTTGAAAACCCTAAGATTTGGGGTTTTTGGCAAGTTTGGTCTTGTGTTTGGAAGAGGGTTCTACTATGGGACCTTGGATTCTCTCAAACTAAGTATGAGCCTATGTACTGAATCTAAGCCTCTTTGTTTGTGACTCTGAACTTTCTATACTGGATTCTTTCTAATTAGCTGGACAGTTCCTTCTTGTTTGACATGTTTGTATGCTTTATATATGAGGCATTCTTCCTTTAAAAAGGGTTTTACCAATTTGCGATTGATTCAGAATTCCTTTTAATAAGGTTCGGTTGATTGTTAATTACTTTCTTTAATCAAAACCTTTCCTTACCTTTTCTAGATAGGTTCATTCATACCAAAACTCAATTTCTAATTTTATTGGCCATTGATTTATTTCCTTTCCATATTTGTCCCCAGCAGTGTATCATTGAATGCTTTCCTTAAATGATTTCTATGAATTTACCCCTTTTGTGCTACTTTGAAAAGGTTTTAATCAAAAGCCTTTCCTTAATTGGTTCTACCCATTGAGATTAGGATCCCTTAACTAAAGGGAGATTGATTTCAATGAATATTCCCTTACCTTTTTTACTTTCTTTCTGAACTATAAAAGGGGCGTTACCCTTCTATACAGATCATCAATTATTGAAAAATTAAAATTCAACATTCCCACACTCTCGATTAGTATAATATTTTAATACTATTCCCTTTTCTGAGGTCTCTTGAACTGTTTGCTTGCAATTTGGCTTACAAGACTCCTGCTTTCCCTTATTTGTTTCCCTGAAACTGGTATGTCTCAGTTTTGATTTCAACCTCTTCCCTATGTGTTTACTTTGCAATTGATATACTCTTATCTACTTTGTTGTTCATGTTCTGCAATGAATGTGCTACTTTATCTTTGCATCTGCTATTTTTCATGAATTCCCCATACTCTCACCCATTCTATGTGTGTGAGTTAAGACTCATGGCCTGGAAGTATCCATATTACTGCTCAGGTCAAAACTTGATTCACAATGGATCCTAACTCTTAATATTGGGCTAACAGGCTGGTCCGGGGTGTGCCAATACTCCCAATTTCTGGGCATGACCACCTACATGCCCTGGCTTTCCCTAATTCCCTCTTTATACACTTGCACTTATTCTTAGACTCTAAGATCTGCCCCCCTCTTATGAGCCTTGCTTTGGGACCCTGAGTTCCCTCTGAACTTGGACATTGGAGGGTTGGCCCTTCCATACTGCACCTTGATCAAATCATGCAATGTTTTTGGGGTGTAAGCACTGGCCGGAGCCCTTTGAGACTCTTGGGAACTTTGACACATCCCAAATAAGAGAAAGGCTTTTGGAAATCTGATCCTTGAAGTTCGTTTATCTCATATTGTTAAACTTTAAGTCTGAATTAGGCTGTTTGGATGTAGTTTGGATTTCTGATGTATTTTTTTTTACTTTTCTGGTTTATTTTGGTCTTTAATAATTTGTAATTACTATAGGGATGGCTAGTTGAAAGGAATGGGGGATGAATGTATGCAAAAGGTAGATAACTTGCCTATAGGACTTTTTCTAACTCTTGCATTCACATAAATTACTGCATTCACGTAGATAACTTGATCATAGGAAATTTTTTAAAACTTCTGCATTCTTATTTTTAGAAATCCTGCCTATAAGTTCTGCATTCTCATCTTAGATATCTTGCCTATAAGTGCTGCATTCTTGCATATAGAGATCTTGTCTCTAAGTTATTGAATATTCTGTATATAGAAACCATGATCATAGGTTTTTCTGCACTTCAGCGTGTATATGCCATTATGCAAATGAACCTAGGTTTAATAACAATCTAAATATATCTATCACAAGGCAAACTTGTTCATAGGCTTAAATAATAAATAGCATGCTAGATATTATGCCTATAGGACTTCCTGAATTCTTGTATCAACATCAATCACTAGGCAAACCCTTTCATAGGCTTAAATAATAAACCGCCTTCTGGATACCATGCCTATAGGACTTTACACTCTTGTTTCAACTATAAAGTATTTAAAATCAACTACGCTTAGGATACATGCCTATAGGAGTAACCAGTAGAATCAGCTTCGTCTATTTTCTCTATAAGTTTGAAATCCGTAAATAAGATTGTTTAAAATCTGCAGAACCTTTTGTTTATAAAACCAGTAACCCTTTCTTTTAAAACTAGTACACATTCTACACTTTAAAATAGTACACATTCTCACCTAGGCAAGCCATTAGGTAATTAATCAACTGGGTCAGTTCTTGATAAATTACATCCAAACCAAGCCTAATTCGGACTTCTCATCTGAGAAATATGAGATAAATCAGCCTTTCCTATCATTTTAAAGTTAATTCAGACCAAAACTAGTGTTTGAAGTCATGCTATATAATTTGCTCCTTAACTGAGGAGGCCTATTTGAGCCTTAACTGTTATTTGCTTTCCCCCAACTGCTTATGTGTTCTTGCTTGTCCTCTTATACTTTTATCCTTTTAAATCTCTAAATGCCCCCAACTCCCTACCCTTTAGTATTAGTAGTCCTAATTCCTCCGGGAATGATAGGATTGGGACGGGTTATAGCATGCAGTAAGTAACAATATCATTCCGCGCTTTAATACCTTAAAGAGGTGGGAAGGGTAGATATGGATATGATGACTGGTGCACTAACACCTCATGTATCCCCTCTCTTTTGAGGAGTGATTACTGGGTATTGCATTGATGTGATCCATAGTAACCATAAACCTAGGACCCCTTTCCATTTACTTGTTTATTCTTTTTTTTATAATTGTTTCAATCTTTTCTTCCAAATATTTGCCCCCTTTACTTTTAAATTTACTTGCAATATTATGTGATAACTCCCTCTACCTGAGCCCTTATTTGCTTACTTGTTACGTGAAGTAACATGATCGGGAACCACGCTAGTGGATCTTGAGGGGTGCCTAATACCTTTCCCCCGAGATAATTTCTAGCTCGTACCCGAACTCTGGTTCTTCAACTCAAAAACCTTCTTAGTGTCCTAATGTACTTAATCATTAGTTGGCGGATCTACAAATTCACAAACCCAATTCCCAAAAGGGCACGATTTGTCCTCCAAAAAATATCATAAACCCGATTTCACCTTAGAAAAAGGGGGTGTGATAGCATGGCGACTCTGCTGGGAATTTTCTTTTGGCTTTTACCATTTCAAGATACTTGTAACTTTACTGTTTTTTATTTGCCTTTATTTAATGTCTTTATCTCTCTTCTATTGCAAAACTAACTTGGCTCTTTGTTTCTTTTCTTTAATGCTTTATTTTACCGTTTTCCTTCAATACTGTTGTAGTTATTGTAATCATGAACGTGCAAATATGTGATAACATGTTTCATTCTTGTAATTACATATTCAACATCATATTCCACTTATGCCAAATAAAATACCATAGAAACGCTTATAATGAGTGGTTACGCTCTTCTGATACCATCACCCCCTAAATTTGGAAAAGGCGTATTTGCGGTAAAACCAGTCGATCAACGGTGTAGTCAACGGTTTCATGCCTTTCCATATTTGAGTTGTCCGCTTAAGGGTACCGGTTTAGAACCCCATAGAAACCTTACTCTATTCAATTGTGCATACATCATGGTCAAACCTAGCCGAGTCAGTTATGTTGTCCGCATAACGACTCTTTAAGATAGCCTTGTCCAAAGTCCACTGGGTTTCTCTTGAACCCAAACGGACACTATCACGTCTGTGCATTTATTTGGAGAACTAAATGCTACTTATGCCAATTGTTGATATTAAAATAGTCGAGTCTGGCAGGGATAATGGCCTAACGCTTTGTTTTGCAGAAAATAAGGCACAAAATCCCCAGATTCAACATGGTAACCAACATCCACCCAAGGTTGCAAAGATGGTGGGATGACCTTCACTCCAGTGATCAGACCCTCGTCCGCAAGTATTTGGGAAATTTGCCTTCTCTTCTAGAAATCCAACCCGACAACAAAATCATAAAGGCTGCAACTCAATTATGGGATGGCGATAGGTCTGTGTTCCATTTTAAGGACCTTGAAATGACGCCTTTCCTAGATAAATAGGAGGGCTAGCTAGTATCCCATAGAAGACTTCGGACTTGCTTATGCCGAAAAATCGCAAGGGTAGGGGTTTTATCGAAATGATTGGACTAAAGAAGAACCCAGCTTGACCTGCTTGAAACATTCCTATATTCCTTTTGACTGTCCATACGAGAGGTACGGTTATAGCAAGTCTTACCGCACTTACCCAGAAGAATTCACCCTCACATCATTGGGGCATATCCACAAAGGAGTTTTCGTTTTTATGTAATGCTTTTAGTTGATGATTGTATTTCCTATGAATAAGGCTAGGATTCATACCAAACTAGCCATGATCACCAAACCTTAATGGAAGGAATTGGCGGGTAGCATTTTAGCATAGTACCTATGATCGTTGTAGAGATATATCGAGCCCTGGAGAACTGTCAACAAGGGGCCAAACACTTTGAGGGTTGTAACTTACTGCTCCAACTCTGGCTTATGGTGCATCTACAAAAGAGTGAATATCAACAATAGATTCTGCATATAGACTGGGATATCATATCTCCTTCCATCAGCCAAGGATAATTAACTATATGCCTAACATTTTTGCTCAACTGGAAGATGCTAAAGGATGGGTAGAGTTCTTCGAAAATCTAAAAGAGGACCAAGTTCAATGGATGTTCGAATGGTTCCCTACTGAAGAGTTCATTTTCCGATCTCGGGATGCATTGTTTCTTATATTCATTGGTCTAAGAGGAACTTATCCTTTTATCCCTCTCCGAGTCACGAGGCAGGCCGGAAGAAAGCAGGTTATACCAAGGGTGGACAAAATGAGTCACTTCAGGGTCGACTTTCAGGATAACGAAAGCCCTCACAAGTGCCAAGCCCAACGCATGCGGCACTGCAAAATCGTCATAGGAAAAGATACTATTGAACTAGATAGGTACCATACTGGATATACTCCATACTACCAAGCTGGTTGGAAGACGATTGTAATGGGTAACGACAACTGGGGTTTGTTCGAGGTCACAGGTCATTGATAAAAAGGCTGAAGCACAGGTAAAGTACAACTAACTACACAAAAGGATACGGTAATGCGAAAATGAGCACCATGAAATACAAAAAGCTAATCAAAAGTTAATTGGAGAATGGAAGGGTATGGCTGTTAGCACCAACAAACGATCGAAATTGCCAAGTTGCTTGAGGAGATGAAGGCGAATTTCTGGCCAGGGCCTACATGCTGCTAGGATTGCACGAGCTGGGAGAGCTGTATGAAGGAGCCAACATTACCGAATCTGGAGAAGGTCCTTCTAGGACCAAATAGATAGGAGTTTCTTTTCTCTTACAAATGTAATAAGGCTTATGGTCATTCGTGACATTTTATTCCATCTTATTTAGTGTCGTTTTTGGGGTTCGTCTTAATTTCTTATGAATAAAATGAGGCATTTAGCATTCCAAGTTCTCCAAATTTACTTGTCGATAGGTCTACCTCGGGCGCAACAAGGTTCCCATAATTAGGACACGCTTTATATTTTTTGCACTAAATGTTTAAATATTGCAATATCTTTTCATATGATTCTTACTAACTTGCTGACTTTTTGTTTTTCCTATTTACTTATTCCCCTCCCCAAAAGTTGTTTCGTGAACTCAGGCATCATCATCGTATTCCACAAGATCAAAGGGCCCTCCACCCATTCCTCCTCCTGGTCCTATCAAAACAAGGAACAAGGGAAATTTGGAAGATTTAAGCAACATCAGAAAGGAAAATTCAGTTGAATGGGTAGAGGTTACTCAGGGTATTCAGGTTTTCAAGGAATGCCTCTCAGATAGAACAAAAGTTACTAAAGTTCCAGAAGAGCTTAAACAAGTTTGGAATTTGGAAAATCTGTCATTCTCCCTTGCTGCTCCAGAAGTCACTCGGAACCCCATACCTCCACAAAATTTCCCAAACCATCTCACTCCTCACCCCCAGTGCAATATTTGCCAGACCCCCAACAACACCCATTGCTCATCCCGAAACCATTGAACCCTACAAATGACCATTGCCACAAAACCACCCCCATATATGTGGAAACTGTGCCTATCTCAAGAATATCTGAGTTCGATGACAAAGACTCTCTTATCATGCATTTGGATGAAGAACTTAAGCAGCTGGTCACCAGGATCCAGTTGCCTCCACCACTCGCATATCAGCCCACTTCACCCAAATACTCCCAACCTGCACACGTCTACCAAGCCTACAACACTCAAGCGTCCCACTATAAATCACCTACCCTTTGCCAATATTTCCCTAGATCCTGACCAAACTTCGACTCGGACCTCCCAAACAATACACCACCATTGCCGAACCTATCAACTAGCATATGAAATGCTCAAAGCTGCTGGTTATGTCACTCGTATCCCTACCGTAAACCCCCAAACCCCCCTCCCAGTGAGTAAACCCAAATAAAACCTATGCATGCCATTTCGTCTTGAAAGGGCATACCATTGACGAGTGCCGCTCCCTGAAGGACAAAATCCAGGCTTTGATAGACAACAAGATCATTTTGGCAAAGGAGCCTTCCCCGAATATCCTTATCAACCCCCTACCAGACCACAAGGGTGGAGGTATACATACGATTTAGATAGAAGATGATTGGGACCCCGAGGGATCAATCAGGTTGATAGCAGAAGAAGACAATCCAAAGAAGCCAACAGTCACTCTCAACCAGATCGTAGTCCAAATTCAGCCTTCTGAAGATGTTGAGGTAAGCATGTCTATACCACTTGAGTTTAAAGTACCAGCCTCTACAAAAACGCCAACACCGATTGAGGTCAAGTTTGGATCCCCAAAGGTGCATGAGCTATTTGAAGTCACCATATTACCTTTCAAAACAAGGGTGCCTATTCCAATGGCAATGACAGCCATAACACCATCCCACACAAAAGCTATACCATGCGACCACACAGCCGAGGCAAGAAGGAAGGGAAAATCCAAGTTCAGGGAAATGATTGCAGCACAAATTGGGGACCCGATGATCTTTGGAGAAAGATACAAGCCAAGGAGTACTTTTGACCAGCTGAGGAAAATACTAGCACAGATCTCTATCTTGGCTTTGCTAGAATGTTCTGATGCACACAAGGATGCCTGTTTAAAGGTGCTGAATGAGGCATATGTGCCTAGCAAAATCACTGGATGAGAAATGTCAAACATGGTGGGTCAAGTATTGGAAAGTTAAAAAATCACCTTCCACGAAGAAGAGCTACCACCAAAAGGACTAAGCCATAGTAAGGCATTGAACATCACTGTGCAGTGTGAAGATTATTTTATCACCCGGATCCTGGTCGATGGAGGGTCCAGTCTGAACATTTGTCCTCAGGTAACTCTCAGAACATTGGGAAAAGGGCTGCATGAAATCAAGGACGGGTCCATCAATGTCAAGGCTTTCTACGGATCTCAAAGGTTCACTATTGGGGATATTAGCCTACGTTTTCAAATGGGACCCACCTAGTTCGATGTTGATTTTCAAGTATTAAACGTGTCGGCATCTTACAATCTACTGTTAAGATGACTATGGATTCATGCCGCCGGATCCGTGGTGTCAATACTACATCAAGCAGTAAAATTTGACTGGAATCACCAGGAGCTAATCATTTATTGAGACGGTAGCAACCCTATATATAGCCGACAGACTATCCCAGCAATCGGAGGAAGAAGGAAAATAGGTGGAGAAAACTACAATCACATCGAGCGAGTCAACAACGTAGAAAATAATAAATGGTCAGACAATGAAATTGAAATCATACTAAACTGGTGCGGGTATGAACCGGGCAAAGGACTTGGCAAGAATCTCCAAGGAATCGCTAAGCCTATCAAACTAAAGAAACATTGTACCACCTTTGGTTTGGGGTATGAGTATACCTGGGAAGAATTCAAGGACTGGTCACCACCCTAGCGCGGCCCTTAATACCCATTTGAGCAGCCAATACCCCGTCTGGAGAAGACTTTCCAACCATAAGAGGTCATCTACGGGTTAGAATAAGAGGAAGCACCGGTAGCAATGAGGAGCTTGTTTTTGGAAGATGATAACATAAATTGTTGCATCATATTCAAGGAGGAGGGGGAGGAAGGCCCTGCCGTACAAGACATGAGCCGAGCAGGGAGCCTCAATAATTGGTCCATCAGAACCACCAAAGCCTGGCGTGCCTTGGGGTAGCAAGGCTAAACAAAGCACCACGCACTATTTTGTTTTACTAGTTTATTTACCCTTTCGCATTTTGTTTTTCTTTCAGGAAAAGAGCTCTGATGTTCAAAACATTCATGGAATTTACTAAAGTATTTCACTTTCTTATCAATCTTACACTTGTTATTTTCATTACTTTACTTAAACAGCATTACTATTACTTTACATGATGAACCAATGACTATGACATGAAACGAGACAACACAAGAAATGGACATAGATTCAGAGGAAGACGATATACCAAAAGAGATTGTTGAGGAAGTTGAGAATTTCAAAAATAGGCCTAAGTCCAACTTGGACGAGACAGAGATTGTCAACCTGGGAGATGCAGAAAACATCAAAGAAACACGAATCAGCATTCATTTGTCACTGTTGGAAAAGAAAGAATATATAGAGTTTCTAAGAGAGTATAAAGGCATATTTGCATAGTCATACAATGACATTACTAGTCTAAGCAAATCTATTGTGGCTCACAATTGCCGACTGACCCGGCTTGTCCGCCAAAGAAGCAGAAGCTCAGAAAGTTCAAGCCAGATATGAGTTTGAAAATCAAATAAGAAGTCACTAAGCAGGTCAAAGCTAAGGTTCTCAGGGTAGTAGAGTATCCAACATGGTTAGCCAACATCGTGCCACTACCGAAGAAGGACCAGAAGGTTAGAGTCTGTGTCGACTACCGGGACCTCAACCGAGCCAAGCCCAAAGATGACCTCCCCTTACAGAATATACACATCTTGGTTGACAACTGTGCCAAGCATGAGCTACAGTCATTCGTTGATTGTTTTGCTAGGTACCATCAGATATAGATGGATGAAGAAGATGCTGAAAAAACGACCTTCACTACACCATGGAGGATGTACTGCTACAAGATGATGCCATTTGGGTTGAAAAATGCTGGAGCCACCTACATGAGGGCCATGACTACCGTCTTTCATGACATAATACACAAGGAGATTGAAGTGTATGTAGACGACGCCATCATTAATTCCAAGAAAGTCGTGGATCATATGGATGATTTAAGGAAATTTTTCAATAGAATGAGAAGATACAACTTGAAGTTGAATCCCAAAAAATGTGCATTCGGGGTCCAGCGGGGAAATTGCTTGGGTTTATAGTGAGTCGACGAGGGATAGAATTGGATCCATCAAAGGTCAAATCTATTCAGGAATTGTCGCCTCCAAAGAACAAGAAAGAAGTAATGAGTTTATTGGGGAGACTTAACTACATCATCGGTTCATAGCCCAATCTACTGTCATCTCTAAGCCAATCTTTAAGATGCTGAAGAAGGACACCGCTACCAAATGGACTGATGATTGCCAAAGGGCCTTCGACAGAATCAAGGTGCACTTTTCAACACCACCAGTCTTGGTTCCGCCAGAGCCAGGTAGACCCCTGCTACTCTACCTTGTTGTGCTAGATGGAGCATTTGGTTGTGTTCTAGGGCAGCATGATGATATGGGGAGAAAAGACCAGGCCATCTATTATCTCAGCAAGAAGCTCACCCCGAACGAGGCTCGGTATTTTCTATTGGAACGTACTTGTTATGCTCTGACTTGGGTAGCTCAGAAGCAGAGGCATTATTCTATTCTTACACCACGTATCTAATATCAAGAATGGACCTGTTAAAGTATATCTTTCAGAAGCCCATGCCACCTGGCAAGCTAGCCAAGTGGCGAATATTGCTGAGTGAATTCGGCATTGTCTACATGATCAGAAAGCAACAAAAGGATAGGCGCTAACTGAGATGGAGAATACGAACCCTTAAAGACGTATTCTCATAATGATGAGGTATCCTTAATAGGAGAAGACAATGCAAAATCCTATGACGGTTGGGGGATGTTTTTCGACAGAGAAGCAAACTTCAAAGGAGTTGGCATAAGAGCAGTCCTAGTATCATAAATCGGCCAGCACTACACGATATCCTCCAAGCTTAAGTTCCCCTACACAACCAATATGGCCGAATACAAAGCTTGCATATTCAGGCTCAAAATGGCCATTGACAAGAATGTCCAGGAGTTTCTAGTGATTGGAGATTCGGATTTGCTTATACATCAGGTCTGAGAGGAATGGGAAACTAAGAACTCCAAGATACTTCCATATTTGCATCACGTACAAGAGTTCAGGAAGAGATTCAAAAAGACAGAGTTTCGGCATGTTCCTAGGGTCCAGAATGAGTTTGTTGATGCATTGGCAACCCTTCTATGATTCAACATCAAGACAAGAAATTTATAGACCATATTTTGGTGGAGATTCACGATCAGCCAGCTTATTGTGCTCATGTCGAGGAAGAAGCAGACGAAAAGCCTTGGTTCCAAGATATCAAGGAATATTTTTCAAAGGGAGAATACCTACAACTTGCAAATCCTACTCAAAAGTGCACAAACCAGAGAAATCTAACAATTTCTCTCATAGCGGAGTAATCCTGCATAGGAGGATTCCTGATTTAGGATTACTAAGGTGTGTTAACGCAAAGGAATCATATAAACTTTAGAATAAATCCGTGTTGGGACCTGTTGTCCAAATATGAACGGTTTTGTCTTAGCCAATAAGATAGCAGGTTATTTTTGATTGACTATGGAAACAGACTGCATCCAGTATGTCCAAAAGTGTCATCGCTGTTAGATACATGAAGACATGATAAAGGTACATCCAAAAGAGCTTACTGCAACAAGCTCGCCATGGTCATTCGTCGCTTGGGGAATGGATGTCGTCGGACCTATCAAGCCCGTTGCATCAAACGGGCACAGGTTCATTCTAGTGGCAATCGATTATTTCACCAAATGGGTTAAAGCAGCATCATACAAAGTAGGGACTAAAAAATTTGTGGCAGACTTTGTCCGCGACTTTATTGTTGTCGGTTGGGAATTCCGGAGTCAATCTCAACAGTGACTTGATGAAACCCATGTGTGAAACCTTCAGGATCAAACACAAGAATTCTACAGCTTATAGACCTCAGATAAATGGAGTCATAGAAGCCGCCAATAAGAACATCAAGAAGATACTTAGGAAAATGATATAAAAGCATAAATAGTTGCACGAGAAGATATCATTTGCTTTATTGGGATACCGCACCACAGTCTGCACATCAACCAAGGCAACTCCTATATGCTAGTTTGTGGTACAGAGGCTATCATTCTAGCTGAGGTAGAGATTCACTCATTGAGTGTTATGCAGGAAGCAGAACTCGATGACGTAGAATGGGTAAAGAGTCGCTACGAGCAGTTACATCTCATAGGAAAAAGAATAAATGCAGTCTTTCATGGTCAACTTTATCAAAACAGAATGTCCAAAAGCCTTCAACAAAAGAGTCAAGCCAAGACAGCTCACACCAGGGCAGCTGGTGTTAAAGAGAATCTTTTCACATCAAGATGAAGCCAAAGGGAAATTCTCTCCCAACTGGCAGGGTCTGTACATGGTTCACCGGGTTCTAACATGAGCAATCCTCATACTTGCAGAAATGAACGGATAAGTTTGGCCAAAACCAATCAATTCAAATGTAGTGAAGCGATACTATGTGTAACCCTTATGCTTTCCTACATTATGTATTTGAAATACGTCTGACCCAATTCCAGTTTAAGAGGGGATATGTAGGCAGCCTTATCGGTTCGGTCACAATTAAATAAAATTCTCATTTCCCCCACAATTTGAAACTGGGGCAGAATTTTAAGGAGGACCCTCAAAATTATGAAGTAACTTCAGCCGATCATCACAAGCAGTCGTCAGAAGCAGCAACTCGGTAAACTGGGGTAGAATTTTGACGAAGACCCTCAAAATTTGAGAGCAAGAGAGGTTGAGATGTCTGGAACCATGTCACATTCGTTGGTTCATCTAAAGAAAACTATCTTTGAGGCTTAATTCGATGCATATGAAGTTATTTTGGTGATTTAATCGCATGAGTAAGTTGGTGGGATGTTTTGGAGGTTGTGTGTATGATTGGTTTGGAGCCCCGAGGCCTCGGTTGAGTTTTGGATAGGCAACGAGTTGCATTTATGAACTTGTAAATTAGCTGGTATGACCTAACATGCATACTTTACATTTTGGATTGCAAATGCGAAGGTTTTCTCTTCAAATGCGAGATAGCCCAGACCTGACCCTTCATCGCAAATGTGAAGGTGCCCATTTTTCTCTGGGTTCGCAAATGCGAAGAAAAACTCGCAAATGCGATGTCGCAAAAGCGACAAAGTGTCCGTAAATGCGAAAACTGGGGAATTTCTATTGGGTTTGCAATTGCGAACCCCAGCTCGCATTTCCCACAGCAGAGGGCTGTGTCCAGTTATTAAATTTGAACTTAGCCCATTTCCCTTACTTCCCACTTGGCCTTGGGTAATTTTTGAGAGCGTATTGGTGGAGATTAAGGAGGGATGATTGGACGTAAGATTTTGTATCTCAATACTTGTTTTTATTGCGAAACCTACATAGAAATTCATGGAATTTAACTAAAAATGAAGAAACTAGGGCATGAGTTTTGATAATTCAAATTGGAATTTGATGGGTCATTTGAGCTCAGATTTGAGAACTTTTGATATGTATGAACTCGTGGTAAGATAAGGAATCTACTGATGTGAAAATTTCTGAGTTTCGAGAAGTGGGCCCGGGGCTTGGGTTTTGCAAAATTCTGTGATTTTTGATGTTTCTCGATTCTTATCCATTGGGTTATGCTCCCTTAGCCTATTGTGATGTATTCGTTATGCTTTTGATCAAATTCGACGTATGAGGAGGCCGATTTGAGAGGCAAGGGCATAGCGAGCTAGGATTTTGGCCGGCTTGAGGTGAGTAATGGTAGTAAATGATATCCTGAGGATTTGAAACCCCAGAATTTGCACAACGTAGTGCTATATTGAGGTGAAACACACGCTTAATGATGAGCGCGGGGTTGTTTACTACTGGGGAATGTGACTTGTTCCGTCCCGATTTATATGTTTATCACGTATTTTACTGAGACGTGTTCGTTATCAACATGATTTTGGCTTATTGCCATATTTTGGGCTTCATGCCGATTACTTGAATCCTTTGTGGATTTTTATCATCGTTTCCTCACTATTTTTATATATTACTTGAACTCAGTCCTATTGATTAATATTGTTTTACAAACTTAGCCACTCTTAATTTAATTTTGAGATTTAAATTATATTTCTAATGTTGTTTGGGCTGAGCACTACTATTTTATTGATGCCCAAGGGGCTTATGATGTTCTTTCTAGACTGAGTGAGGCTGAGGGCCTGAGATACATTTATATGCTACGAGGTTGCTTGAGTGATGTGAGGAGGCTTTCAAGCCTTATGAGTTATGCAAGGAGGCTTTTAGGCCTTGTGAGTGATGTAATGAGGCTTTTAGGCCTTGTGAGTGAACTGAGGAGGCTTTCAGTCCTTGTGAGTGATGTGAGGAGGCTTTCAAGCCTTATGTTATATAGCTCTTGGGCGGTAAGGGGCTCCTCCGGAGTTTGCACACCCACAGTAAGCGCGGGTACCCATATGATCTAAGAGTGAGCCCGAGGGGCTGATACTATGCTGAGTGACTAATATTGAGCCTGAGGGGCTAATACTATGCTGAGTGACTGATATTGAGCCCGAAGGCCTGATACTACGCTGAGCGACTGATACTGAGCCTGAGGGGCTGATACTATGCTGAGTGACTGATACTGAGCCCGAGGGGCTAACTATGATGTGTTAGAAACACGTTCTCAATGCAATATACTAAACGTGTACTCTTTTGTAGGTTTTGATGAATGACAAACAAAGCAAAAATTGATATATGACGGAATTCAAGTACAAGCGCACAATGGTTGCGAATAAGATTGAAGTTCAAGATATGGCTTTTAATTGTTATTGAGTTGTTCTAAAACTGTAATCTCGATCCTATAACTTGACTCATAGTATGGCCTCTCTCATAAAACTATTTTCCAAAATCATGCATATTTAATTCTGTGTCAAAAAGATTTTAAATCATGCATATTTACATTAGACAAAATGTTTTCTAAACATGCCTCAAAAATCTGGGCTAAAATAATCGATTATGTGCTTATGATAATCGATTGTTTCTGAGCCAAGACTGCATGACAATCGATTATGAATTAATGGTAATCGATTGTGAGTAAGACAGTGAACATCAGGTTTTTCCAAATCTGCATGATAATCGATTGTGAACAAATGACAATCGATTGTTGTTGAGGTAAAGTTTTTCAATACTCAAAATAATTGATTATGAACTAATGGTGATCGATTGTGTTGAGTTGATGTCTTCCAGTGATTTTAAATTTAATTAAGTAATCGATTATGTCGTTAGATAATCGATTATCACTGAGACAGTAAGTTTTATGATTTTCAGAAAATAACAAGTAATCGATTGTTGCAAAGGACAATCGATTGTTGAAGCTGACCGTTGTCAAATGATTTTCAAATACCATAAGGTAATCGATTATTGATTTTATATAATCGATGTTTTGCTTAAAATCTGGAAATGATTTTTAGAACGTTGCTGAAGTAATCGATTATAGATTTTATATAATCGATATTTTGCTTAAAATCCGGAAATGATTTTTAGAACGTTGCTAAAGTAATCGATTATGGATTTGGTGTAATCGATTATCTGATTTTGAATATTGCCAGTAATCGATTATAGATTGTATATAATCGATTGTGAAGCGTTAAATCTGGGATTGATTTTTAAACTGACTGGCAGATAATCGATTGTTTGGTCTTAATAATCGATTATCACTGAGTAATTTCAGCAACTCTTAATTGGCAATTAGGCAACGGTAATGCCAAGTTTTTCAACTATAAATACAGCTTCATTTCAGTGTTTTAACAACAACAACATACACAAACTGATCATTACATTGCTATAAGCTTTCATTCAATTGTTCTTCATTTTCTACTCATTTCATAAAGCTTTTGAGAGCCATATTATTGCTTAAAGTTGTTGTGATCTTGAACATATTCTTTTACTCATATCTACTCAATAAGGAGTACTTTAGTTAAGTGAGTGTCCAAGTACTTGATATACTTGTAAGAGAATTGCGATTCTCTTGTTTCAAGGAACTTGTGTTTCCTTGGGTGAAGTCTTTGAGATTGCGATCTCCGAGCAACTGTTTGAGGCTTGTGTCCTCAAGTGTGTAACGGTTTGTTGAGCACCCGTAAGCTTAACAAGATAGTGAAAAATCTCGAGAGAGTCTCTCGGGGACTGGACTAACCACGTTGGTGGCCAACCAGTATACATCTTTGTGTAAGTTTATTTTTCTGCATTTATTTTACTTCCTGCAAAGTTTAAACTCCGCAAGAAAACGCTAAATTCTATTAATACGCTATTCACCCCCTCCCCCTCTAGCGTAAAGCGTAGTTTCTAACATGATGAGTGACTGAGAGTGAGCCCGAGGGGCTGATACTATGCTGAGCGATTGATACTGGGCCTGAGGGGATGATACAATGTTGAGTGACTGAGAGGGAGCCCGAGGGGCTGATACTATGTTGAGCGATTGATATTGGGTCCGAGGGGCAGATTAGTACTCAATGTTTACTTGTTGTTTTACCTTATTTACCTATTTTTAAAAGGAGATTTCATTTGCTTCTTTACGGTTTTACTGCATTAAGTGATTTACTACCTGGTATAGAATTTCCTTGTGCATTTATGTGTTTTCATTCTTTTAGCCATTATTTATTGTTATTAATCATTGAGTTGGAGTACTCACTTTACTCCTTGCACCTCGTGTGCAGATGTAGGTATCTATTCACCTGGTAGTGGGTTTTAGCCGATCAGAGGCAGAGTTATATGAGTAAGGATGTGACTGTCAGCGTTCACAGCACCATGTTTCTCCATTTTGTTCATTATTCTGGTTTTGTGTGTTTTAGACCTTGTAGTAGATTTACATTCTGATAGATGCTCGTGAATTGTGACACCCCAATTAGGGCTGAGTTGGGTTGCATTTTCATTAATTAATATTTTTAGTCATATTTAAGCTGTTTATTTATGTTTAACTATTTTGAGAAACCGAATTCGGTTTAGTTGGCTGGCCTTATCCCCACGAGAGGTGTCATCACGACTGGATCCGGGTTTGGATCGTGACAAGTTGGTATCAGAGCCTAGGTTATTAGGTCTCACGAGTCATGAGCAGGTTTAGTAGAGTCTCATGGATCGGTGTGGAGACGTCTATATTTATCCTCGAGAGGCTGCAGAACCTTTAGGAAATATTCACATTCTTGGAATTCTTATCGTGCGTCCTTGATTCAGCTTGAAATGTAACTCTTGAAATTTCCTTCCACGCATTCGTGTGCGCATATGAGCGCTAAGAATTAGAGTGCCTTGATGGCTTGTGATTCCCCGATCGAGGGGCGAGATGTAATCTCTGTGAGTTTGTAGTGGGCCAGTCTGGAGGACTTGAGGTCGGATCTTTGCCTATGGCTTGAGCACTGAGGTGCTTATTGTGTGAGTAAGTGTTTTGAACTTTTATTTTTTCTTTAATGTCCCTATTAGTGGAAGTTACGGCTGGGTAGTTATGTGATGAGTGTATTAGTATAGCGAGATATATCTATGTGACTTGGAAGTGACGAGAAAGGTCTGATGGATGATAGATGAACTAATAAGTGCATGATTTCCATTGTGATTAGATGTGTAGCTCCGAGTTATGGGTGCGTGAAGAATTTTTTCATGCTTCTAGTCGAGAGTGGAGTAAATTTCATGATGCAGTATGAGTTTAGACTCAGGAAGACTAAGCGGATGTGTAATGTGTATAACGGTGGAAGGTATACGAAAATGTTATATTGAGGCGGAGCAGGTGCATTACCTCCTGCAGAGTGTTCTGAAATGGTGTGAACCTTATGTGTACGTTAAAAGATCTCATTTGTAATTGAAGGGTACGTGTTGAAATTTGAAATATCGGGTTACTTAAGAGAGTGGGCTTAACTGTTGTGGCGATGAATGCGAGATTTGCAGAAGATTTACAGTACTGGATGATATGTTCTTTCACAAACTTATAAATGATTTGATTTTAATCTCGCGATGGCATTGTGGCGTCAATAGAGTAAAAGTGTTATGAGATATTGGGTGTATCTGGATTTATGGCTTCGAGCCAAGTGGTGGAGTCTACTATAAGCAGTTGAATGCACGGTTAGGTGCTATGTTGGTTCCAGTTTGAGGCGTGCGAGTGAATTAGCTATGGCTAGAGAAAAGGAAAATATTAGCAAAGGTTATATTATGCCTCATAGGGTATGAGAATCACGAAATGTCTAGAGTTCTTGCTGGCAAGGAATGCTCGGTGCGTAGACCAGGAAGTTGCTTGGTTGTACTGGGATGAGGATCTCATTTTGTGGTGTCAGAGTGCCAATGAGGCACGAGTGGTTTTGTTCGTTAGGTCAGGTAATTTACAATTTGAATAAGAGTGAATTACTTTCGAGAACGATTCTAATGTATTCGAGATTCTACAGGAAACAATCGGGTATCTTAAGGTTGTGCAAGTGGTTAGGATTGTGTCTTCATTGGAAGAGGATTTTTGGTATTTTTATGTTCATTATGGGCTTCTATGTATCGCTATCAGGAAAGTAAAGGTAACGGATTTAGATTCGAAGGAAGCTCTTCAGGGTAAAGCATTCTAGAATGTGATGTTTCTAGGACTATTTGAGAGAGTATTCAGCAGCTTAGATAGTGTGGTCTTATGCTTGGGTCTCGGGTAGTGAGCCTAGGTTGAGGAATTGTGGTGTTACAGCAAGAGGAAATATCCGGTTGAAGGTGAATCAGAAGGGAAATTAGATAGATGGAATAGCTTGATAGTAGACCAAATCAGTATGGTAAGGATATGATTAATTCTTTGTATGTTTCGAGGTAATGGGTTCTTGCTGGTATTTTTCAGCAATGCTCTTAGGTTTTGATGGCTTGCTTAGCTTGATCTAGTTAGAAGGACTCAGTCTTGGCAATTTAATTTGTGCAAACAAAAATTCGGAGAGTTGTTGATGGTTTTTACCGTGGTTTGGAGATGTATATTTTCTATGGGCATGCGGAGCATGGGAATTGTTGTGACTTTTCTTCTAGATGGGACCAATGGAAAGTTCTTGACTGGTTGACTACGTAGATTTCTGTGGCTCAGAAGGGAGATAAATTTCCCATGTTATACTAGGATAGAATGGTATGGTATATGCGGTATGTAGTGGAGGATCGAGATTTGCGTATGTAGAGTTACAATTCGGCTCTAAAAGGAAGTTCATAAAACTCTTAGGCAGTGGGTAGAGAATCCCCATTCAAAATGACTGAGTACTTCCATTGCCATGCTGACCCAACACCACGGAGCTGACCTATTTCTTCGGATAACCGATATGCAATATTCAAATAAGAGCCTCAAATACAGATGATCTTATCAAGAACCATGTATCCTAGAAGCTCATAAACCACCACATTTCATCTGAAGCACCGCGTTCTTCCACAACCACGATACCCACATTGAATAGACCTCTGTGAATCTGAAGTTGTTCCTCTGACTCTTGCTGATGCTGAAATATAGATTCATTAATGATGCAGAAACACCATAAATCCCAACATCATCAGTGCAGGATCTCAGACCCTAGTCATGCACAAACTCTGTAATCCTTCCAATACCACATATATATGCCAAAACTGATGTAGATCTAACTCTGCAATCTAAATGTCGCTAATGGACTCCTACACTTGGCGCGAATCCATGGAAAACGTTATCTAATGATCCGCAAAACTAACCTTCACAACTCATACAACACAAATCACAAAATACTCTGATTATTACCAACTATTCTCAATCAACACCCACCTTGTGACCTTGCCATAATCTCAACGACTGGTAAACCAATGAAGCCTTCTAAAGCCCGCACTCATCAACCAGATATTGAAAACCTCTACGCCACCATATAAACATTTGAATAGTTTCTCAATACCTCAGTATCTTCAGTCTTGACAACTCGTTGAGACACTTCCTAAGCATCCCTGACTCCTTCGTAGCCCATTGGTAGCCACAAACCACTGGCGCATAGCGGGCACTAAGAGCGTAATATTATACATGAGTGAATGTAAAGGAACATAAGGTATACACTTCGATCTGAATTAATATCGCATGACAAGGAATGAAAGAAGTGGAATTTCCTAATAGTTCTATAGCCTCTCGAAGATAAGTACACGTCTTCTCACTGATCTACTAGACTCTACTAAACCCGCTTATGACTCGTAGCACCTATGAACCTTGAGCTCTGATACCAACTTGTCACGATCCAAAATCCCTCTGAAAGAGTTGTGATGACACCTAGTCTCTAAACTATGTAGGCCTAACATTAACTGAATTAATATTGATTTTTGCTAACTTCAAATTAAATAACTCTGAATAAATCACGATTCCCAAAACTGGTGGTGTTGACACCCAATTTTTTTCTAAATATATTATATATGCAAAGTACCTTAAAAATGGCGTATGTATGCATATATAATTATATACAAGTGTTTACTTATATTTTCTTAAGTTTTAAAGATTTTTAAATTAATTTATTCCCCTATATCTATTCATAAAGATCCAATAATTATTTCTGAAGTTGTCATTTTGGTGATTCACTTGTTGAAATTTTTTACTTATGCTAAAATATAACTAAGATAATTTTTGCATATTTTTAAATTTTTATTATTTTTAAAGCTAAATTGCATATAATTACAATATTAGCCCCTTTTTAGATTTAATTGTGTTTGTACTTATAAAAATTAAATCCAGTATCTTTAAACTGATAATTATGTGTTAAAATCATATTAGTAATTTTAATTTATTTTCATATTTTAATTTACTATTTTTATAAAATAAATGGGGAAAATAGCTATTTAAAATCTAGCCAGATTTCATTTCAATTGTAGCCTAATTCTACCCCAATTTAAACCCAATTACCCCAACCCAATTCCTACTCATACCTGACCCCAACCCAATTAAGCCGACCCGTACCCGGATCCCTGCCTAACCTTTTACATCCTAGCCATTAATCATTTAGATCAACGGCCACCAGCTGCCCTTTCTTTAATCAACTCCAAATGACCCCCTAAACCTTATTATTTCTCACAACCCTCTGCCTCTAAATATCGTATTTCTCAAATCCTCTATATGACACCCTCAAACCCTAGTTGGTGCCACCCTAATCCATGTTTTTTCGAGGTCATCGGAGACCTACTCCAGCCTTCCATGGCTTTTACGTATTTGGTCTGTGGTCTCATGACCAGACCCTAAAGAAATTTTGTCAGTCCTTGCTGGATGACCTGTTTCCGGTCATCCATGAACTTTCTCCGGCCAAAAATGGCCATTTGAGTCAGACATTTGACTCTGTTGTTTATATCGATAATTTTCAAGGCCTTTCTCGTTGTTTTGGGTTCTTCTGAAACTCTAGTCTCCGAGACTTTTCAATTTTGTTTTAGATCTACCTTAGATCCATTCTTGCCATGAGTTTTTAAAATGTCTTCTGGAAGTTCCTTTAGCTTTGCTTTCAAAAAAAAAATCTTCTTCTTTTTCGATTAGAGTTCTTCTTTCAAGGTATCTGAAACCTCTTCTCTAATTTTGCTACGTTCTGCTCATGTTGTTCTTCTATATGATTGTTGTTGAAAACCCTAATTTGTTTTAGGTTTATTCGAGTTTCTAAAACTATTTTCTAGTATTTGTTTGATTTATTTGTTTATCATCTTTAAACTCGATTGTTGTTAAAGCCCTAATTTCTTTTGGGTATCATTCAAGTTCTGAAGTTGTTTGTTAAATGAGTTCTTGTTGGGCTAAGTATTTGTTCGATTTTATTTATCATCTTTTAAGCTCGATTATTATTGAAAAACACCTATATCTTTGGGTTTGAAACTGTTCGTTTGAATAGCTGACTCGATTTGAAGTTTCTTGTTTTAGAATCTCTTTTCTTTATGTGATTCTGGGTTTTTACTATCTCTAAAACTTGACTATGCCTGAAAACCCTAACTTTTTCAAAAGGTTTTTCTCATATGTTACTAACGAGACCCTTTGCATGCTTCTGATACTTTATTTTTCTTCACTACTGATTCAATATGACTTGACCTACTTGATTATTATGCTTCAAACATCTGCTATCTACTAAACCTTGTGCTACTATTGTAAGTTGTTTTTGTTACCAATAGGTTTGGCTTCGCATGTCTAGTGTTTGTGCACTCTATTTATATGATGAGTTTCCTTCTTTGATTAACTTTCAATCTTGGGACTGATTTCAAAACTTTTCTTTTGTGAACTCTAATTTCACTAGCATGTTAAAGTAATTGATCCATTTCCTTAATTTACCTTACTGAATCTTCTTCTAAAAATAAGTATATTTCTGTACTTAGACTCGATTACTTACTTAATATTGTACTGCTTCTTTTATGGAAATAATCAATCTGCCTACAAACTGATTTTCTTTCTTTATTTTGAATTTGTTAGCCCTGTTAAACAAGTGATTCCTCAATTAAAAGGGAATCATTTGGTTAATTGATTCTAATCATTGATTGTTTCCATAGTTGTATTGAATTTTACTTATTACCTTATTTCTCACACGTTTTCAAAAGGCTATAAATACTCTGCACCCCTCTTCTTTCAAGAAATCGAACACAAGGAATAAAATACTTGAAGTGCAGAACACGCACTCCACGAAAAATCTCTCTTTTTTCTCTGTTGCTACTTCTGTTGCTGCCTTACCTAGCCGGTTGAAAGCTAAGGCTAGGCTATGGGAAACTTGCTTACTTTTTTCTTTCTACATTTGCATCTTTACTGGTATGTTCTAATTAATTTTCAGCATCAACAACAACATGTTTTTCCTTTACCCTTGCTTATTTCCTTCTTGTGTTTAATCACGTTCCCTTTGTTAAGCATGTTATAATCTTCCCTTTCAATTCTGAATTAATGCTTTCTTATGTATGAATTTTGTCAGTCAATTATTAGGATTTATGAGTCCTAAACCCCCATATCCACTATGTATTGGTATTTTTGGTTGGTTATGGCATGACAACATTGGACATTACTGTACATGATCCAAACCTGATTCCCCTTGGATCATAACCTCCATATCCCTTCTATACGTTGTGTGTGCTGGTTAGTTTATGGGCATAACAGCACCATCTATTGTTGTGCATGCCCAAACTTGATACCTGCCTAATGATATATGCTCCTTGCAATGTACTCCCAAACCCATGACCCCCCCTTTGTATGGAAATATTAATTTTGTGCTTTACCACTACTATTTTCCATCACCTTAACCCCTCTCCTTTTCCCACTCCATTTTAAATCTCTAATCCTGCACGTCTACCATATTCTTAAACTTAAGTTCTTCCCTTCTTGTGTGAGCTTTGCCTTGGGATTGATGAGCTCCCTATGAACTTGGATAGATAAGGGTTGGCCCTTCTGCACTGCACTAATCTCTATCTGGTTCTGTAAACTTGGGTGTAAGCACTGCACGGGGTCCTTGAGGCCCTTAGGGAACTCTAACACACCCAAGACTGAGAAAGACTTTGAAATTAATGGCAATCGCAATGATTAATTATGTAAATCACACAGGAAGTCAAGAATCAAGATTCCTCTAGTTTTAACTTCTTTTGTTTTTATATGCTAATGTAATTCATCATTTTGGTCTGTAATAATTTATAGTAAACATTCGAGGTTGGATAGTGAAAAAGGGATGGGTAATTATGCATGCTCAAGAGTAGAAAACATGTTTATAGGTTTGTGTTCTGAATGATTCAATTCTGCCTTTTAGAATACATGCCTATAGGACTTGTTTAAATTTCTGCTTGTTTATTACCACTCTTTTATGTCATGCCTGTAGAACCAGTTTCTACATGTTTAACTCTGCATTTAGAGAACCTATCCATAGGACTTGCTTAAAATTTTTGCATGTTATAGCCACGCTTAGACGCCATGTTCTTAGAATCTAAATGGCTAAAATCAGACATTATGTCCATAAGGTTTAGAATCAGTACCCCATTTTAGAAATCATGCATATAGGAAGTAAATCCTACCTGTTTCCACTCCACGTTTAATTATATATCATGTCTATATGGTTTTAAATCATTCAACTAGATATCATGTCTATATTGTTTAAAATCATTCAACTAGATATCATGTCTATAGGGGATTAAATCAACAATTAGATATCATGTATAGAGGATAAAATCAACATTTAGATATCATGCCTATAGGGGTTAAAATCAGTCAACTAGATATCATGCCTATAGGGGTTAAAGTCAGCAATATTAGATATCCTGTCTATAGGAATAAAAATCAGCAATAGTGGATACCATCGTCTACAGAATATGAAACTAGTCTAATTTAAAATCAACTTTATTCTAAACCAGTTTTTAAATAACTTAATCTCCTTATCAAATGCCTATAAGATCTCAAGTCGTTCGCTTTTTAAATTTGTTACTACTTTACCACTCTAAATCAATAATAGACACCACGTTCGTAAGATCCCATCCAAACACTTAGGCAAACCTATGGTAATAAAAATAAATAAAATTGAGCTTGTTTCTGTTAACTAGTAATTGCTACAACCAGAAAGCATGCCTGATTCAGACTTTTTGTCTGAGTAACGTAATAAATTGGTCTTCTTCAACAGCTCAAAATCCCCTTGCCTTAGTATTTTTAGGTTCAGACCTTGATTGTTGTTTGAGTCATGCTATTTGGATGTTTTATTTGAGAATGTATTTATGAGCCTTTAATGTTTTATGTACTTCCCCCTTTTAATGTGCATTCCTATGTGTTTTGTATGTCGCCTTAGGTTTTTTCACCTTTGAAACTTCAAAGTCAACCTAGTACCCCTCCCCTGTAGGAATAGTAGTCCTAAGTGCCTTTGGGACTAATAGGAACGGGACGGGTAATAGCATGTAATAATGGTCGAGACCAAACTGCGTTTTAGTACCTTAACGAGGTGGGAAGAGTAGATATGGATATGATGACAGGTGCGCTAATACCACGTGTAGCCCCTCTTTTTAGGAGTGATTACCGGGTATTGCATTGGCGTGATCCATATTATAAATCTAGGACCCCCTCCCCTCTCTTTCTTTAAAGCATTGTAAATTCTTGTCAAAAATCAGCCTTTTAATAATTGCTCTTTCAAATTTTCTTTTACTTTCAAACAGTTGTATATTAAAGTTCCCTTTTATTTGAGACTTATCTGTTTACATGTTAATTGTACCAAATTCATGAAGAACTATCTGGCCGGGAACCACACTAGTGGATCGTGAGAGGTGCCTAACACCTTCGCCTTAGAATAATTTCAAGCCCTTACCTTATCTCTAGTTATCAAGCAAACTTAGAAATGAATCTTGTAGGTATCCTAATGCACCATAAATCATCAGGTGGCGACTCTTCAAATGCAAAATCCAGTTTCCAAAAGGAACAAGTTGCCTATACCCAAAATGTCACCAACCTAATCGCGCGACAACATGGCGACTCCGCTAGGTACATTAGGCTTTTACCGTTTCAGATTGTTGTTGTGAATTTGTACCTTCCCTTTATATGCAACTAGTTAATTTGTTGGTGTTGCGGGCGATTAGAAAATGTTAAAACATGGCTGAATAAGTAATGGCATATAAAAGAAAATCAATCTCTACCTATAAAATTTTCTTTCACGATTTTACTATGAACTAATACAATGGATAATGTCATATGAGAATTGGTAAAATTATATTAATAGTGAAAAGTCTTTTACACAATTTAAAATTAAATTTTAGTCTTTACTCATCGAGTTCTAATTTTAGATGAAATACCCCGTCCTTCGTCTAAATAAAGTGAATACCATAGTACTATAGTGCTCCACTATCTAAGACACAAAAACAATGCTTTAAATAACAACTTAAAAAATTAAGAGTAACGAATCCAGTTTTGGTCTTACTAAAATAGTATAGGAAAAAGGGTATGATTATTAAAAATCTTTATAGAGTAGAATAGTCCCTAGCTAAACTGATTTATTTGTTATTTACTATCATACTATCAAGTCTTTGGTGTCTGTGCTGCTATTGGTGGTGCTTCTTTCGCTTTGGTTAATATGGCTTCACTGACACTATTCTTAGCCTCAACCTCAGGCTTTGTATCCTTGTATCCATTTTAATTGCCGCAAAAATAAACTTATTTAAAGCATTTTGGCCACCAATAAATGTTATTATCAGTCAAAGATTTAGCCGTCAAATTAGATTCAACCGCAACATACTTTTTTTTTTAAAAAAAACTGAAAAGAGGTTATATTAGTATGATATGGAATAACCAATTTCATGTTTAGCATAATACCAACGCTCTGGTTATCATACTTTTGTAAATGCCATTTTTAATGAAGATGACTTGGACTATTTCAAAGGCTACGAAACCATATTAAGCAAGAAGCATAAGCAGAAATGAGCATGTCTCAAAACTTTAATAATTCATCTGCTCAATTTACCACCTATATTCTTTTCTCGTAACTGAGATAACCCTTCAATATGTTACCAATCAGAAATCCTGTGAGTAATCAACCATGCAACCCCATTATAGGCGATGGGACTCTCCTACTTAGCTCGAAGCTACTATTACACAACTCTGAAATTTACCAGGATTCTTAACCTCATATTGACATAACTTTGTGCAATCAACCACTAGAATTCTCGATATCTTACTCTGGAAACCCCCTTTTTATACTCTGAATCATCAACAATATTCGCACGACCGATCCCTTCGCTATATAACCATTAAATTTCTTTGCAAAAGCCTCGCCAAATATGTGACGGCTAACCTGCTCACAGAGAATAACCCACCTATGGAAATCACTTTCCGACATCTTCCAATGTTGCTGCATAGGATGTAATTACCATGACATCAATAACACATCCTGAGTCCGAGTTAATCCCTCTAGCATCATAAGTCCTTTCAACCCTCGTGGACATCAATTAAATGTGCAGCAGCATCCTTCCCATTCAAAGTTATGTTGTATCCTTCTTCATTTCAAGCATCTCCTTTCCATTATACCAAGTCTCATGTCGCATAATAGCCCATACTTCAAAATAAATCCGTAGACCCCAATCATCAATCACTAATATTCTCAAATTCCTCCGAACTCTCCTAAAGTTACGTGGTTATCCTACTACGAAGCCCCTATGAAACTCCGCCCCTCTCCCACTTTGGGCAAACCCACTTCCTTAATCAACTACTCGACCTTCACTTTATACCTGGTCCTTTAGAATTTTGAACACCGCCCGACGCTTCCGACATGTCTTTTCTTATCGTTTGATGCTCAGCTGCTGCCTTAAATAAATCCCCCTTTGTAGCACTTGAACTCATGAATCACTACTTACCTTTAAACCTTTATGAAGATCGTCTTTCTCGAGCTGTCAATATTAGAAACATCGATTTAATCATGAGCTACTGTACCCTTCGATATGTGACAACTGTATTTTCAATACTGACATGCAATATTCTGCTCTAAAGGCGAATTGTAGAAGATCATAACACCGACGAATTTAGTACATTTAATAGGGACAACGACACCTCATTATAAAATAAAACTTCCATCACGCTAGCGAATACCGAATCTTGACACCTCATCAACCCAAACCTGAACATTCTTTGCCTGATTGCTTTTGCCCTGTTCGTAATAAAACGTCGAATCTCTAGATCATGCACTGAGTAAACATCCCTTCAAGTCATTCATTGCTTCGACATGCATGCAAACATCCTACCATCATAACAATACTGCGGAATAATCGCTCATAAGCATGGAAACCTGTGCCTAGCCTCAAGGCTCTCAAAAGTACTGTTACTGAGCCTAAACAACATAATATCCTTCCATAAGGCGATGATAACAGCTCAAGTAACCCCGCAGGGAGAAACGCCCGCACCACATTCGTAGTGCTGTTACAATTCTTCAATTTTCGATTTATAACAAGCGCTTCACGTCGTATAAGATTGAGTAGGAAGGAAACAAAGGCATATGCCTCAAAGGAATCAAATCGCACAATAAGAAATCAAGAAGGAAAGTACTCCTAATAGTCCTGCAGCCTACCGAGGATAAGTACAGACATCTCTGTACCGATCCGCGAGACTCTACTAGACTTTCTCATGACTCGTGAGATCCTAGGAACCTAGTGCTCTGATACCATGTTGTCACGACCCAAAATCCTCTAAGGGTCGTTGTGGAACCAGACACCACTGTCAGGCAAGCCAAACAAAATACTCAATTAAATTCCAATTTTTGTATTGCCTAAAATTATTTTTCTTTACACATTAAATAACGAATAATAAAATTCACAGAAACAACCGTGAAATCTTTAACAAACTTAACATTTAATAATCCAAAAATCCTCCCAGAACCCGGTGTCACAAGTGTATGAGCATCTACTGATAAGGAAATAAAATACAACATCCGTCCGAAATACAGTGGATAGGAAGTAAATGCAGTATACTTCAAGGGACTGTACTAGCTGCGGTCGTCTCGAATAATGCAACTCACATACTCCCAGAATCATCTGTGCTGCCACGCCCATTAGGCCGCTAGAGTTACATATACCTATGCAACAAAAAATGCACAGAAGTGTAGTATGAGTACGTAAACCACATGTACTCAATGAGTACCCCGTCTAATCTCGAAGAAGTAGAGATGAGATGGTCAACTTCGATACTTACTACTGGTCCAATAATGATGTCAATAATACCTTAAATAGTGAATTTCTATAAGCATGATTTTTACCAAATAGAAGGAAACAAGTAAACAATTATTCCTTTCATAGGAAGTTTCCAAAATTTCTTTTTTAAAAAAAATTATTTTCCAAATATTCTCAAGCCATGAAGAGGCAATAACAACTTTAATGAGTTCAAGGCAGCAATACGAGCATGCGCAAATCATGCCGAGTTCGACGGCCCGCTCCAAAAGGTATGTTAATTGTGCACTACCAAGAGTCGAACGGCGCGAACCATAAATGCATCTATTTAGTCTGCTGGGGCGTTCGGCCCGCTCCCATTTAATCTGTCGAGGTGTTCAGCCCGCTTCAACAGGAAATAAACACACACAGGCAGTCAATTAAGAAATCACCATGGAAATTTTTTTTGAAGAAACACTAATTCTCATTTAGTAATTCAAGAAAGTGAAGTTTAAATCCTTTTAGAAATTCGTTATTTAAGGAAGTCAAGCTATCAACAAGTTCACATGTAATCCAAGCATAGCATGCTTTGGGGTCCTAACTAGCCGGACAGTAGCATAATAGTAGCTACGCACGGACTCTCGTCACCTCGTGCGTACGTAGCCCCCACAATTAGGAGTACATAGCTAATTATTTTACCTATGGGGACAATTCCCTCTTACAAGGTTAGAAAGGAGACTCACCTCGCTCTGAAGTTCCATAAATGGCATCCCACGCCCTTTCAAAGACTCAAATCGATGCAAGAATGCTCCAAAACTATCAAATAATTATATAAACTCATTAATATATACACTCAATTATTCATTACAACCCAATTTACTATAATTCCTAACCCCGATCGAAAAGTTGACAGAAACGCCCTCGGACCCACGTGCCCGGAATCAAAAATTTTTTGAAGATAAATTTCATCCATGACCTTACGAACCCAAATATATAATTTATTCTCAATTCCATGCCCAGAATCGTGGTCAAAATCCAAAAATCTCAAATTTCTAGGTTTTCATCTAAACACCTTGATTTTCCTTAATTTTTACATGTTAATCTACTCATAATTTATGTATTTAACTTAAGATGCGTAGAAATTACTTACCTCTTTGATGATGACGGAATCCCTCCTCAAATGATCTCAAAAATCGCCTAAGGCCAAGTGGGAAATGAGGGAAATGGGCTAAGCTTCGAATTTAATAACTGGACACAACCCTCAGATGTCGCAATTGTGATACTAGGCTCGCAATTGCGAGATCACCATTGTGATAACTCGTTTGCAAATGTGAACATCCCCCCGTTCCTGCCTTGATTGCAAATGCGAAGGAAAGCTCGCAAATGCGAACCCCCTGGTTTCGCAAATGCTAAGAGGAAGATCGCAATTGCGACTCCTGCTTAGCCAGCCCAGGCTCGCAAATGCGAATGGGACCTCGCAAATGCGATGTTGAATTTGCGACTAATACATCACAATTACGAACTTTCCCCTAGAGTTTAGGCTCGCAAATGCGAGATGAAACTCACAAATGTGAGGTCGCATTTGCGACCCATGCATCGTAATTGCGATCATACCAGTACCAGCACCTATATTCCTTAGCAAATAACTCCGAAGCTATCCCGAATCTCACCCGATCCCCCGAAGCTTCAAACCAAACACTCGCACAAGTACAAAACATAACACGGACTCGCTCGAAGCCTCAAATCACACCAAAAAATGCTAAAATCATGATTCAACCCTAGATCCAAGCTTAATGAACTTTGAAATTTCCAACTTCTATTTTCGATGTTTAAACCCATCAAATCACGTCTGATTGACCTCAAATTTTGCACACAAGTCATATTCGACCTTACGGACCTACTCCAACTTTCGGAATCAAATTCCGACCTCGATATCAAAAAGTCCACTTCCGGTCAAACTTCTCAAAATCCTTCAAATTTCTATCTTTAGCCAAATGCCTCTAAAATGACCTATGAACCTTCAAATTCACTTTCGATCACGCTCCCAACTCCAGAATCACAATGCGGAGCTGCTCCCAGACTCGAAATCTCAAACGACATCGATATCACTGAAATGCACTTCATCCCAAACTTATGAAATTTCTTTCAAAATGCTACTTTCCACAATAGCCGCCAAAACACTCATGTGCCATCCAAAACCCGATGCAAGCATACGCCCAAGTCCGCAATCATCATACGAACCTGCTCGAACCTTCAGAACCCGATTCTGAGGTCGTTTACTCAAAATTCCAATCCTAGTTAATTATTTCAATTTTAAGCTTCCGAAATGAGAATTCTCGGTCCAAATGAACTCTGAACATCTCGAACCTTAATTCCAATCACGCGTACAAGTCATAATACCTGAAATGAAGTTGTTCATGGCTTTAGACTGCTGAACGACGTGCTAGAGCTCACAACGACTGATCGGGTCATCACAGAGCATGTCTCAGAACTTTATTAATAATAAAAGCTATAGTCATAACATTTATAACAAGGATTTACATAGCACAAATCAAGCCTGTGGCACCAGCAACTTCATGTTAGGGCACCTCATTCTCTAGTATTGGAGGGTAACCACATTACATTTGAAACTCTTATTAAGCTAGCTTTAAATCATTTAAATTCTCTTATCATTCTAATACAAATATACAAAGGAAATAAACGATCTTCTTCACAGACAAAAAAGAAATTCAGGGCTTCCAAAAATTCAGGCGGAATTGGCTACCATAATTAACCCATTGGACACCCACAATGATAATTGGTTCATGAGATTTTTCTTGGCCTCACCTCCAATATCAACCAAATGGACCAGCAGAGTCATGCTTTTAGCTTCTCCATCAAAAGATAGTCACATTTGATGTTTCTATAAACCCTCCTCACAAACAGATTTGAGTTCGAAATTCCAATAGCACTTAAATTTGGATGACCAAATGACATGGTTGATATATAGTAATATATTATCAAGACAAAATGCCATGACATTTCGCTAGAATTCACACAACCAATAGATTAAATATGGGAGAAATGGTTTAAATAGAACTTGTATATATACTCAGTGTAAAAAATCCTAAGCCAAGATAAAATTTAATATTCTGTACACATCTAAAGTAGAAATTGGGGAGGAAGAACCTTGACATCTTAGCCTTAACATAATAGTAGTAATATACCGAGCACAGGAAGACAGACAATTGTAGAACCACTGAGAAAATGAAGTCTGCCACCACTGAAAATTCTCAGAAGCTAGTAAGAAAATATGTTATCATAATGGTGCTACAGATAGTAACAACACTATAATGAGAATTAGGAAGAGCAAATTCATAAACCTATAAGCATAATACATATGCAGAAACTAAACTCAACAAATCAAGCTAGTAAGAAAATATGTTATCATACCATATTCAAGAACATATAAGAATTATCATTCGCATAGATAAATTATATGCTCCCAATGTAAATACATCTCAAAATTCAATACCTTCTGATTCCATCAAAATACACACTGAGAAGAAAACAAAGAAGAAAGCAAAAGGATGCAGGATGGACAGAAAGTATGATAATAAAAGTTTTAATTTGTCACAACATATAACTACGACGTTGTCTAGGATCATCTCTGGTATAAACAACTGGAATACTTGCTGCTAGCACCACCGCCTTTAGACGTGTATTAAAATAATGATATCAGAATAGCCACCATTCTCATGGTATCTACAAAACAAAGTCTACTATCATAACCCAAAATCCAACAAAACGAATTCCGAGAAAAAAAAGTTCTAACAAAGAGAAACGCCCAAGTGTCTGCTCTTTTACTGAAAATAAATATTCAAAACGTTCAAATACTACTCCAACCAATTTCAAGAGTTCCCATCTCAATCTGAAATGAGAAAGGCACCATCTTTGCTTCACTATGTATCCGTGTGAGAAAGGTAACATTTTAGCTCATTACATATCCAAATTGAGAAAAGCTACATCGTTATCCCATTATGCGTCCATGAAAAATTACGAGACATTTTATCCATGCATAAATGTTAGGTGAAAGTTTTATTAAGTGAACACATTCAAGATTAAGTAAATCTTAAAAAATGGACAGTAAAATGACCAAAAGATACAAACTTTATTGCTACATATCAACCTAAAGATGAAGAAAAATCAAAAATATGAGACGTAGAAATATATCTCTTACATTCAAATAATAATTTAAGTTTCACGAACAAAGAACAATATCAATTAGAGTTGCCGCACAGTAATTTTTTTTCCTCGGAGAAGGAAAGAGGGAAGAGTGTTCGTCCTCTCTTTTCTACCACTTTGCTTGATCCTTTGTGCGACGACCATATAAGTACAATTTCAACGTGGAGTTTGACCAAGAATCTCCAAATACCTCAGGCTACAGGAAAGTATAAACACAATGGAAACCAAAAAATTTATGTCATTTTTAACATACTAAGCATACTTCAATACAACAACAGCGGCCCAGTATAATCCCACAAGTGGGAACTTCAATATAATTATAAAATCTATATATGCTGCAAAGACCAATTTCAGATGCTATTTTCATTTTTCCTTCTTTTTTCACACTATTTGTTAATACATAGACTTTAATCTCAGGATATAGCAATGGCAATGCACACCAATATGGTTAAACAACCCATCGTGACGTTAAACAAATTTGTATTTGAAGTTCCTACACAATCTATGGACTCGTGTGGTGAGCATGGTGGGGAATCTGGGCAGCTAATATTTTCTACTGGAAATAACAACAAGGTTATACAAGCTAATGTGAGGGCTATGGCTATCAAATCCAAGTTGTGGCGTGACCAACGCGAGGAGGAGGATGATGAAGATTGGGGAGATGGTTTTGCTGGGTACTCATCGGAGGAGGCAGACAAGGAAGAAGATCACTATAGTGTAGGTGAAGAGATTGACTCAATAGCATTCCCAAAACCTGATGGAGCAGCAATTCCCAAGAGCAAACTGAACGTTAATGCTCCAGTTTTTTTGCCCAGAAATTCTTCACCTAGAAGCTCAAAGCAAGCTGCAGCAATACACACAAAGCAGGTAGTTCCAGTTGCTAATGTTCGAACGGCAGCAACAATGATATTTGGACAGCAGCAAATAGTAGCAACCACCTCAACTCTTGATGCAGAGCAGAAGTAGCTTAGTCCAATCGATGCAGCTGTTAGTCATACTACTGGTGGTACAGCAACATTATCAGCAAAGCCTGGGCAGCATCAAATTGTGACATCCATTCCAGTTATTTCAGTAGAGAGACAGCTTTTGGACGCAATGGTAAGTTCAAACCCTGTAAAATCTTTAAATGTTGTTACTGGTAGCACTGGACGTATGAGTACAAGCAGGAACAAATTGCAAAATATAGAACAACAGCACAAGGCAATCGTAGTGACTAAACAGGAAGGAAACACTATGGTGACACAAGGTGTAGATCAAGACATGCCGAATCCGGTAATTATGGACAGAGATACATATGTAAAGGGCGAGGAAGAACGGAGAGCGAACAGGGTGATCTACAAGGTGGCGAGGAAAGAAGCAAAGATGGCAGTCACGGAAGCTAAAAACGCGGCGTTCGGTCGCATGTACGAGGAACTAGGGGAGAGAGGCGGGGATAAGAAGTTATTCCGGTTAGCTAAAGCAAGGGAAAGGAAGGCACGTGATCTAGACCAAGTTAGGTGTATCAAGGGCGAGGATGGTAGAGTTCTGATGGGGGAATCTCAAATCAAACAGAGGTTGCAGGCGTACTTTCAGGACTTACTTAATGAGGAGGGGGATCGTAACATAGAGCTAGGGGAGCTGGGGCATTCAGAGCAACATAGAGACCTTGGGTACTGCAGGCGCATTAGGGTGGAGGAGGTCATGGGGGCTTTGCGTAGGATGAGTAGGGGTCGAGCGACCGGGCCTGACGAGATCCCGGTGGAGTTCTGGAAGTGCATGGGTAAGTCAGGAGGGGAGTGGCTCTCCAGGTTGTTCAATGCGATCTTCAGGACCAAAAGGATGCCGGATGAGTGGAGGTGGAGTACAGTGGTGCCCTTGTACAAGAACAAAGGGGACATTCAGTGCTGCAACAACTATAGGGGTATCAAATTAATAAGTCACACGATGAAGGTTTGGGAGAGGGTGATTGAGGCGCGGGTGAGGGAGGTGTCATCTATATCTGGGAACCAGTTCGGTTTTATGCCGGGCCGCTCCACTACAGAGGCTATCCACCTTGTCAGGCGGCTGGCGGAGCAATTCAGGGATAAGAAGAAGGACCTACACATGGTGCTTATCGACTTGGAGAAGGCGTATGACAAGGTCCCAAGGGAGGTGCTTGGAGGCGAAGAGCGTGCCGGAAGCCTACATCAGAGTAATCAAGGACATGTACAATGGAGCTAAGACTAGGGTTAGGACGGTGGGTGGCGAATCAGACCATTTTCCAGTGGTTATGGGGCTCCATCAAGGATCGGCGCTGAGCCCCCTCTTGTTTGCCTTAGTGATAGATGCTCTAACCCGACATATTCAAGGGGATGTGCCTTGGTGTATGCTATTTGCTGATGACATAGTATTGATAGATGAGACGAGGGTCGGTGTTATTGAAAGGTTAGAGGTATGGAGACAGACTCTCGAGTCTAAAGGTTTCAAAATAAGCAGATCTAAGACAGAGTACCTGGAGTGCAAGTTTTGCGCCGAGCCGCGCGAAGTAGGCAGGGACGTGATGATTGGTTCTCAGGCCATCGCAAGAGGGACAGTGTCTTGCATCATGAGTCCTGTGTGACAAGAAAGTCCCACACAAACTCAAGGGGAAATTCTATAGAGCCGTGGTTAGACCTGCGATGTTGTATGGGGCGGAGTGCTGGCCCGTGAAGAACTCTCATGTTCAGAGAATGAAGGTTGCGGAGATGAGGATGCTTAGGTGGATGTGCGGTCACACCAGGCTAGATAAGATTAAGAATGAAGTTATTCGAGAGAAGGTGGGGGTGGCCCCGGCGGATGAGAAGATGCGAGAAGCGAGGCTGAGGTGGTTTGGGCATGTGAGGAGGAGAAGTCCCAATGCCCCGGTGAGGAGCTGCGAGCGGCTGGAGATTGTTGGCGGTCGGCGAGGCAGAGGGAGGCCTAAGAAGTATTGGGGAGAGGTGATTAGGCAGGACATGACTAGAATGCAGGTTTCCGAGGACATGACCCTTGATAGGAAAGTTTGGAGGTCTAGAATCAGGGTTGTAGGATAGGGGCTCCTAGAGTTTTTCAACGCCTCATCCGGGGTTGGGTGTGGGTCAGCAGGGTTACCCATAGATGATTTGTGTTTTAGCGTATGTCCCCCCTATGGCTGTTAGTTATGATAGTTACTGTATGATATTATTGCATGCGATTGTATTTATGTTTCGTATGTTTAGATAATTATTCACGCTACTTACGCTATTTCTGCTGGAGTTACTAATGCTCTATTGTTTTGTTTTTGTTTTTGTTTTGTTTTTGTCTCTGTTTTTGTTTTACTGCTGTTTTTCCTTATCCTAGAGGAAAATAAAATGGATTGTTGTGTTATTCTCGAGGAGGAGGGTCCTCCCATATAGACTGTTAGCAGGGGGGCACATCTCAAGAATTGGACGAGACAAAAAATGTTAACTTGGGAGATGCAGAAAATGCCAAGGAAACACGAATTAGCGTTCACTTGTCGCCGTCAGAAAAGAAGGAATACACGGAATTTCTAAAGGAATATAAGGACATATTTGCATGGTCATATGATGACATGACCGGTCTAAGTACATCTATTGTGGTCCATAAACTACCAACTCATCCGACATATCCGCCGGTAAAGCAGAAGCTTAGGAAGTTCAAGCCAGATATGATTTGAAAATCAAAGAAGAAGTCACTAAACAAGTCAAAGCTAAGGTTCTTAGGGTAGTAGAATATCCAACTTGGTTAGCCAAAATTGTACCAGTACTAAAGAATAACGGGAAGGTAAGAGTCTATGTCAACTACCAGGATCTCAACCGGGCCAGTCTGAAAGATGGCTTTCCCTTGCAAAATATACACATCCTGATCGACAGTTGCACCAAGCACGAACAATAGTCATTCATTGATTGCTTCGCCGAATATCATCAGATCTGGAGGAAGATACTGAGAAAACGGCTCTCATTATGTTGTGGGGGATATATTATTACAAAATGATGTCGTTCGGCCTGAAGAATGCAGGGGACAACTACATGAGGCCATGACTATCATTTTTCACGATATGATACATAAAGAAACTTAGGTAAATATGGATGATGTCATCGTCAAATCCAAGAAGTCCATTGATCACATGGAAGATTTGAGGAATTTCTTCAACAGATGGCGAAGGTACAACTTGAAACTGAATCTCGCAAAGTGTGCATTTGGGGTTCTCGCCGGAGCGTTTCTTGGGTTTATCGTGAGCCGCTGAGGAATAGAACCAGATTCATCAAAGGTCAAAACCATTCAAGAACTCCCACCGCCGCAAGAAAGAAGTGATGTGTTTTTTGAGAGGACTTAACTATATCAGTCGGTTCATAGCATAGTCCACGGCCTGTGAGCCAAAATTTAAGATGTTGAAGAAAGACGCCACTACTAAATGGACCAACGACTTCCAAAAGGCCTTTGACAGAATCAAGGAATACCTGTCAACACCACCAGTCTTGGTCCCGCCCGAGCCAGATAGACCTTTATTACTCTACATCACAGTATTAGAGGGAGCATTTGGTTACGTTTTGGGGCAACATGATGAAAGAGGGAGAAAGGAACAAGCCATTTACTATCTCAGCAAGAATTTCACTCTGTACGAAGCCCGGTATTCTCTTTTGGAACGCACCTGTTGTGCTTTGACTTGGGTAGCTTAGAAGCTGAGGCACTATTTTTGTACCTATACCACATATCTCATCTCAAGGATAGACCCTTTAAAGTATATCTTTCAGAAGCCTATGCCCACTGGAAATCTAGTCAAGTGGCAAATCATACTGAGTGAATTCGACATTGTTTACGTAACTTAGAAGGTGGTCAAAGGACAAGCATTGGCAGACCATCTTGCTAAAAACCCCGTGGATGGAGAATATGATACCTTTGAAGAGGTATCATTCATAGGAGAAGACATTGCAGAATCCTCTGATGGTTGGAGAATGCTCTTTGATGGAGAAGCAAACTTCAAAGGAGTTGGCATAGAAGCGGTTTTAGTATCAGAAACCGGTCAGCAATATCCAGTGTCTGCCAAACTCAGATTCACCTGCACCAACAACATGGCCGAATATTAAGCCTGCACCTTAAGGCTTAAGATAGCCATTGACATGAACGTGCAAGATTTGCTAGTGATTGGGGATTCATACCTACTCATAAATCAGGTGCATTGGCTACCCTGTCATCTATGATACAGCATCCAAACAAGAATTTCATTGATCCGATTCCCGTAAAGGTCCATGATCAGCCAGCTTATTGAGACCAGGTTGAAGAATAGGTAGAGGGAAAGCCTTGGTTTCATGATATCAAGGAATATTTGGCAAAGAGAGAATACCCAGAGCTTGCCAATCATACTCAGAAATGCATACTGCGAAGATTGTCCAACAACGTTTTCCACAGCGGAGGAATATTGTATAGGAGGACTCCTAATTTTGGACTACTAAGGTGTGTCGACGCAAAGGAAGCCTCCATGCTACTAGAGGAAATTCTTGCTGGGACCTGTGGTCCACATATGAATGATTTTGTCTTAGCAAAGAAGATACACTGGGCTGGTTACTTTTGGATGACTATGGAAACAGAATACATCTTATGTCCGGAAATACCATCGTCGTTAGATACATATATACATGATAAAGGTACCTACGAGCGAGCTTAACACAACAAGTTGATTGTGGTCGTTCGCCGCCTGGGGAATGGATGCTATTGGACCAATTGAGCCTGCCACTTCAAACGGACACAGGTTCATCCTAGTGGCAATTGACTACTTCACCAAGTGGGTCGAAGCAGCATCTTATAGAGCAATGACTAAGAAAGTCGTGGCAGACTTTGTCCGCGACCGCATTGTTTGCCGATTCGATAATTCAGAGTCGATCATTACTGATAATGGTTCCAACCTCAATATCGACTTGATGAAAGCAATATGTGAAGCCTTTAAGATCAGACACAATAATTCTACAGCCAACATGCCGCAAATGAAAGAAGCTATGGAAGCCGCCAATAAGAATATCAAGAAAATATTGAGGAAAATGATAGAGAGGCATAAATAGTGGAACGAGAAGTTATTATTTGCTTTGTTAGGGTATCGCACCATAGTCCGCACATTCAACTGGGGCAACCCCCTATATGCTAGTTTATGGTACAGAAACCGTCATTCCCACCGAGGTAGAAATTTCTTCCTTAAGGATCATATAGGAAGCTAAGCTCGACATGCAAAGTGGGTGAAGAGCTGTTACGAGCAGCTAGCTCTTATATATGGGAAAAGAATGAACGTAGTGTATCATGGTCAACTTTATCAGAACAGAATGTCTAGAGACTTCAACAAGTGAGTCAGGCCCATACAGTTCACACCAGGGCAACTGGTATTAAAGAAAATTTTTCCATATCAAGACGAGGCCAAAGGAAAGTTCTCTCTCAACTGGCAGGGTCTGTACATGGTTCACCGGGTTTTGACAAGAGGAGCCCTCATACTTGTAGAAATGGATGAAGAGATCTGGCCAAAGCCAATTAATTCATATGCAGTCAAGTATTTCTATGTGTAATCTTTATATTTTCCCTATGTGATGTAAATTGAATTATGCCTGACCTGATTCCCGTTTAAGAGGGGATGCGTAGATATCCCTATGGGTTCGATCACAATTCAATAAAATTGTCATTTTCCATCGAAATTAGAAACTAGGGTAGAATTTTGAGGAGGACCCTCAAAAATCCAAAGTAATTTCACCGGTCGTCGCGCAAGCACAGAAACATCAATCCATCAAACTGTGGCAGAATTTTGAGGAGGACCCTCAAAATTCTATAGCAAGAAAGGTTGCAATGTCTCGAACCGCGTCATAGTCGTCAGTTCGTCTAAAACTATTTTTACTTTGACAAAATCATGCATGTTTATCATCGAAATAGCCTTGTTTATCAATGTTACCCCAATGATATATATGGAATCGTCCGGTCAAAGATAAGAAGATCAAGTAGATCCAGGGGAATGCGAACTAACCTTCCCCTTTACAAAACTCACAATTTTTTCTTTGGGTGCAGAAATCTTTAAACACACTATCTGCCAACAGAGCAAACATTGTCCAAGAACATGATTCTCTGAACCATTTCACTTACTAACATCTGCTATCAGCATGCACCCATGATGCCCTGTATGTCATCATGCTCCCAATAATCACCACGCCACAATCTGCTATCAGCTGAAAAACTCTACTACCATTTGCTATTTTATTTCTTGTATAAGGCTACTATTCTACCTTCCAAGGTTAAGCTCTACCTCTATCAGCATATGCATTACATAAGGCTACCATTCTGCCTTCTAACTTGCATATGGCTACTATCCTACCTTATGAGGTTAAGCTCTACCTCTATCTGCATCTGCATTGCATAAGGTTACCATTATGCCTTCCGAGGTAAAGCTCTACCATTATCTGCATTTGCATTGCATAGCTAAAAGATCGCCACATTGCACGGCTGAAAGATCGCCACATTACACAACTGAAAGGTTGCCATATTTCACGATTGAAAGATCGCCACATAGCACGGCTGAAAGATTGCCACATTGCACGGCTGAAAGATCGCCATATCGCACGGCTGAAAGATCACCACATTGCACGGCTGAAAGGTCGCCTCGTTGCATGGCTGAAAGATCGCCTCATTGAACGGTTGAAAGATTGCCGCATGCTACGGCATCCTTTATGGGCTAAAATATCACCAACTTATCCAAAGGCTTCATCATTCGGATGCACCATTCTCATGGACCAAGAACATCATATCATGGCCTAAGGATCCCTTCCAATCTTCTGCATATCATTATTCAAAGGCATCATGTTTCGGAGGCACCATTTTTCATAGCCTGAAAACATTATTTCATATTCTACAAATCCTTTATTACACGCTTCATGGCCCAGGACATCATGATCTAAAGACATCATCATAATTGTTCGAAGACACATCATGTCTAAATTTACGCACAATATATGCTTGTACTACTTATTTGCAAGTAAATCGGCAAGCAACAATCATCTAGGCAGAAGCATTCCCGCTCCAGTGCCCGCGGCCACATCAAATGTAACTACTCCCGTAAGCCTTTCATTCACCCTGACCAAAACATTACATCCGTTCTTGGGAAATACCTGTCAACATACTTCGCGGACGGATCCTAAACAGTATATGGCCTTATTTCTATAAGACCAGGGATATGTAAGCAGCTCAGAAACCAAGGCACGGCCAATATTCTTCAAGCCATTTTGTTCGGTCAAAATTTGGCCATCATATCTTTACCCGACAACTCTTTCATCATTCCTTGGTAAATAGGGGCAACTGTTGATACTCAATTTTTGCCTATATATATTTTATATGAAAAGTGCCTTCAAAATGGCATATGTATGCATATATAAGTATATCCAAGTGTTTCCTTATTTTTCCTTAATTTTTAAAGATTATTTAATCAATTTATTCCCCTATTTTTATTCATAAAGATCCAATAATTATTTCTGAAGTTATCATTTTGGTGATTCACTTGTTGAACTTTTTTTATTTATACCAAAATATAGCTAAGATAATTTTTTCACATTTTTACAAATTTATTTAGTATTTATAAAGCTAAATTGCATATAATTGCAATATTAGCCCCTTTTAAGATAATTGAGCTTGTACTTATAAAAACTAAATCCAGTATTTTTTAATTTATAATTATGTATTACAAATTATTTTAGCACTTTCAATTTATTTCCATATTTTAATTTACTACTTTTTATAAAATAAATAGAAAAAATGGCTATTTATAATCTAGCTAGATTCATTTCAGTTGTAGCCTAATTCTACCCCAATTTAAACCCAATTACCCCGTCCCAATTCCTACTCATACCCGACCCCAACCCAATTAAACTGACCCATACCTGGATCCCCACCTAACCTTTTAAATCCTAGCCGTTGATCATTTAGATCAACAGCCACGAGTTGCCCTTCCTTAATTAACTCCAAACGACCCCATAAACCTTATCACTTCTTACAACCTTCCACCTCGGAATCCCTCCTCTCTCAAATCATATTTACAAAACCCTCAGACCCTAGCCGCCGCCCTAATCCATGGCCTTTCGAGGTCATTGGAGACTTATACCAGCCTTTCATGGCTTTTACGTGTTTGGTTCTATGGTCTCATGACTAGACCCTGAAGGGATTTGGTCCAGTCCTTGGTGGATGACCTTTCTCCGATCATCCCTGTCCTTTCTCCGGCCAGCCATGGCCATTCGAGTCAGACCTTTTATTCTCCTGTTTCGGTAATTTTCAAAGGCCTTTCTTGTTTTTTTTGGGTTCTTCTGAAACCCTAATCTCTGAGACTTTTTTATTTCTTTCAGATCTACCTTAGACCCATTCTTTCCATGAGTTTTTAAAACGTCTTCTCGAAGCTCCTTTAGCTTTGCTTTCAAAAAAAAAAGATTCTTCATCTTTTCCGATTAGGGTTCTTCTTTCAAGTTATTTGAAGCCGCTTCTCTGATTTTAGTATATTTTTTATTTTCTATGTTTTGCTCATGTTGTTCTTCTGTACGATTATTGTTGAAAACCCTAATTTCTTTTGGGTTCATTCGAGTTTCTGAAACTATTTGCTAGTATTTGTTTGATTTATTTGTTTATACTCTTTAAACTCGATTATTGTTAAAACCCTAATTTCTTTAGGGTCTCATTCAAGTTCTGAAGCTATTTGTTAGATGAGTGCTTGTTTGGTATTTGTCTGATTTATTTGTTTATCATATTTTAAGCTCGATTTTTATGGAAAAAACCTATATCTTTGGGTTTGAAACTGTTCGTTTGAATACCTAACTTGATTTGAAGTTCCTTGTTTCAGAATCTCTTTTCTTTATGTGATTCTGGATTTTTACAATCTCTAAAACTCGACTATGCTTGAAAAACTAACTTTTTCAGAATGGTTTTCTCATCTGTTACTGCGATACCCTTTGCATGCTTTTGATACTTTATTTTTCTTCACTAGTGATTCAATGTGACTTGACCTACTTGATTATTATGCTTCAAACGCCTGCTATCTACTAAACCTTGTGCTACTAATGTATGCTGTTTCTTTTGTCAATAGGTTTGGCTTCGCATGTCTAGTGTCTGTACACTCTATTTATATGTTGTGTTTCCTTCTTTGATTGACTTTCATTCTTGGAACTGATTTCTGAACTTTTCTTTTGTGAACTCTAATTTCACTCGCATGTTAAAGTAATTGATCCCTTTCCTTATTTTATCTTGCTGAATCTGCTTCCAAAAATAAGTATATTTTTGTACTTAGACTCAATTACTTACTTAATGTTTTAATACTTCTTTTATGGCAATAATCAGTCTACCTACAAACTGATTTTCTTTCTTTATTTTGAATCTTTTAGCCCCATTAAACAAGTGATTCCTCAATTAATGGAGAATCACTTGGTTGATTGATTCTGATTGTTGATTGTTTCCATATTTGCATTAAATTTTACTTATTACCTTATTTCTCACATGTTTTTAAAAGGCTATAAATACCCTGCACTCCTTTTCTTCCAAGAAAATGAACACACGTAATAAAATACTTGAGTTCAGAACACACACTCCACTAAAATTTCTCTCTTTTCTTTGTTGCTACTTGTGTTTCGGCCATACCTGGCCGGCTAACAGCCAAGGCTAGGATGTGGCAAGCTTGCTTACTTTTTTCTTTCTGCATTTGCATCTTTATTGGTATGTTCTAATTAATTTTCAGCATCAACAACAACATGTTTTTCCTTCTCCCTTGCTTGTTTCCTATTTGTGCTTAATCAAGTTCCCTTATTAAGCACGATGTAATCTCCCCTTTCTATTCTGAATTAAGCCTTCTTATGTATGAATTCTGTTAGTCATTTATTATGATTTATGAGTCCTAAACCCCCATATCCCCTATGTGTTAGTATTTTTGGTTTGTTGGGGCATGACAACATTAGATATTGATGTGCATGACCCAAACCTGATTCCCCTGAGATCATAACCTCCATATTCCCTCTATATGTTGTGTGTTCTGGTTGGTTTATGGGCATGCCAGCACCATCTATTATTGTGCATGCCCAAACTTGATCCCTACCTAAGGATATATACTCCTTGCAATGTATTCCCAAACCACTGACTCCCCTTTGTATGAAAATATTAATTTTGTGCTTTACCACTACTGTTTTCCATCAACATTTACACCTCTCCTTTCCCCACTCCATTTTAAATCTCTATTCCTGCACTTCCACCATATTCTTATACTTAAGTTCTGCCTCTCTTGTGTGAGCCTTGTCTTAGGACCCATAAGCTCCCCCTGAACTTGGACACATAAGGGATGGCCCTTCCGCACTGCACTCATCTCTATCTGGTTCTGTAAACTTGGGTGTGAGCACTGCCCAGGGTCCTTGAGGACCTTAGGTAACTCTGACACACCCAAGTCTAAGAAAGGCTTTGAAATCAGTAGCAATCGCAATGATTAATTATATAAATCAAACAGGAAGTCAAGAATCAGGCTTCCTCTGGTTGTAACTTCTTTTGTTTTTATATTATGATGTAATTCATTATTTTGGCATATAATAATTTGTAGTAAACATTCGGGGTTGGCTAATGAAAAAGGGATGGGTAATTATACATGCTCAAGGGTAGAAACACATGTTTATAGGTTTGTGTTCTGGATGATTCAATTCTACCATTTAGAAGACATGCCTATTGGACTTGTTTAAATTTCTGCGTGTTTATTACCACTCTTAGATGCTATGCCTGTAGGACCAGTTTCTGCATGTTTAACTCTGCATTTAGAGAACTTGCCCATAGGACTTGCTTAAAACTTTTGCATGTTATAACCACTCTTAGACACCATATTCTTAGGATCTAAACGAATAAAATCAGACATTATGTCCATAAGGTTAAGAATCAGTACCCCTTTTTAGAAATCATGCCTATAGGAAGTAAATCCTGCCTGTTTCCACTCCACGTTCAATTAGATATTATGTCTATAGGGTTTACAATCATTCAACTAGAAATCATATCTATAGGATTTAAAATCATTCAACTAGATATCATGTCTAGAGGGGATTAAATCAGCAATTAGATATCATGTCTATAGGGGATAAAATCATCATTTAGATATTATGCCTATAGGGGTTAAAATCAGTCAACTAGATAACATGCCTATAAGGGTTAAAATAAGCAATATTTGATATCCTGTCTATAGGAATAAAAATCAGCCATATCGTTTGCAGAATCTGAAACTAGTCTAATTTAAAATCAGCTTTATTCTGAACCCGTTTTTAAATAACCTAATCTCCTTAGCAAATATGCCTATAGGATCTCAATCTGTTTGCTTTTTAATTTTGTTACTAATTTACCACTCTGAATCAATAATAGACGCCATGTTCATAAGATCTCACCCAAACACTTAGGCAAACCTTAGGTAATATCAATAAATGAAACTGAGCTCGTTTCTGTTAACTAGTAAATGCTACAACCAGCAAGTAGGCCTAATTCTGACTTCTTGTCTGAGTAACGTAATAAATGAGTCTGCTTCAACATCTCAACTCCCCTTGCCTTAGTCTTTTTAGATTTAGACCTTGATTGTTGTTTGAGTCATGCTATTTGGTTGTTTTGTTTGAGGAGGTATATATGAGCCTTCAATGTTTTATGTGCTTTCCCCTTTTAATGTGTAGTCCTAGATGTTTATGCCGCCTTAGGTTTTTTCAACTTTGAAACTTCTAAGCCAGCCTAATATCCCCCCCCCCCCTTTAGGAATAGTAGTCCTAAGTGCCTCCGGGACTAATAGGAATGGGATGGGTAATAGCATGCAATAGTGGTCGAGACCAATCCGCGCTTTAGTACCTTAACGGGGTGGGAAAGGGTAGATATGGGTATGATGACTGGTGCGCTAATACCACATATAGCCCCTCCTTTGAGGAGTGATTATCAGGTATTACATTGATGTGATCCATATTATAAATAAACTTAGGACCACCTCCCCCTCTCTTTCTTTAAAGCATTGTAACTTCTTGTCAAAAATCAACCTTTTAATGATTGCTCTTTCAAATTTTGTTTTACTTTCAAACAGATGTGTATTAAAATCCTCTCTTATTTGAGCCTTATCTATTTACATGTTAATTGCACCAAATTCACAAAGAACTATCTGGACGGGAACCACACTAGAAGATCCTGAGGGGTGCCTAACCCTTCCCCTTAGGATAATTTCAAGCCCTTACCTTATCTCTAGTTATCAATAAAACTTAGAAATGAACCTTGTAGATGTTCTAATGCACCATAAATCATTAGGTGGCGACTCTTCAAATGCAAAATTCAGTTCCCAAAAGGAACGAGTTGCGCTATACCCAAAATGTCACAAACCTTATCTCCGATGCAAAGAAGGGAAAAAAAGAGAGTGTGATAGGTAGTACAAGCCATAAGCCTTTCTAAGAGTACTTATAAAAAATAAATACAACACTGTTCCACAACGAGAAGGAATCAATGGGACGTAATTACAAAAGAAGGTGACTTTGAGGCCTGCGAACGCAGAAGCAGGTTACCATGAGTCTCCACCACGACGATCCACATAGCTACTATCGATCAATACCTGGATCTATTCACAAAATGGACTGAAGTATAGTATGAGCATACCACGGCGGTGCCCTATAAGTATCAATACTAACCTCGATGGGGTAGTAACGAGGAACAGTCAAGACATCTACTGATCAAATAAAATGAATAGGATATGATAATAAAATATCAAGATAAGGATAACGAGGTAATATCAATAGCGGAGAGAAATCAAAATACCAATAGTAGAGACAATAAAGGGAGAACATGGATGGTAAATCAGATAACCAAGTAAACCAACACTAACATAACAGGGATAGAGACAAGTAAGAATGTATTCAAATAAAGAAGGCAATGTGAACTCAAACAACACATCATGTCTGATACGCGATCCTAGCCATCTCAATCCTCGGTTTCTCATATCACAACCTCAACTTTCGAACCTTTAGCACATATGGAACCTTGTGCCCACGTATTTTCCATCTTACTTTCCACAAAAAGATCCAGATGGCATACATTACATAATGTCCGTACAAATGTAATCAAGATGTTCAAGAAGTCTCATTTACATAATATAAAGTAAATTAAAATTCTAAACTAATTAGAAAATCAGCGAGAAAAGATGAAGTTATTTTTTAGAAACCATTTGAGTAAAGAAAGTACCACTTTCAATTAAAATACAACATCGAATGACTTATTACCTTTAACATGGGAGTTAATAACTTAAAACTTTAAGTAAAATATAACCTCAGACAGTTTAAGGAAACTTAATTGCATAACTGATTGAATTAAAAATATACCAATCACTGAAATTTGAAGTATTGAAATACATATATAATTACATGAGTTCAAATTTAAAAGTCATACAAAGCAGCGTAATATAAATTCCCTTATTTTTGAATCACAATATTACTAACAACTTAACGCGACAGGAGAAAAATGTTTTAACGTATTGAATTCACTTTAAAAATTATTTTACCAGAGTAACAATTTTTCAGAGAAAGAACTCAAGGAAACCACGACAAGTCAATAACCCAATGCCAATAACCTAATCTTCACGACTCAGTGAAACCCGAAATACAAATTATCATGTCTTAAGTAAATGCACTAGGACCTCTTCAGTATTCAGCTATAACCACATCCTAATGAAATGTAAAACCATCGGATAACTTGTACAGTCGAAGAGGAATATATAAGCATAAATATACATTGATGCGGCGTGTTTATCAATCCCACCAATCCTTCCTTATTCCTCCCCAATAATCAGAACAAAGCAAATAGTATATACATTATTTGTAGCATGCAACCCAGTCCCACCGATCCTCCCTTATCCCTCCTCAACAATCACAATAAGAGTAAATAGTATTAATATCACCATATCAGTAACAATATGATCACTCTCCCCTATTACTCCTTGTTGCGGCGTGCAACTCGATCCCTCCAGTCCACCCTTGTTACTACTCGATCTATATCACCCTTATTCTTCCTGTTGCGGCATGCAACCCGATCCCACATGTCCACCTTATTATTATGTATTGCGGTGTACAACCCAATCCCACTAGACAACATAAATTCTCGCTTATTCCTCCACAACATCAACAACCAAACATAGTTTAAAACCAACCACAATAACAATTCAACAACCCAATTAAAAGGATTTCTACCACCAAGAGTATGAATACACGGCAATAAGGATCCATGGAAAACCAAGAGGCATAATAACCTTTAAAAAACAACAATACAAATAAGACACGTCATAACTACATCGGTAACCACAACAAATTAGAAGTAACAAGTAAGAGTTATAAGAAAGCTAATAACATCATACAGAGCATAAAAAGATAAATCAGGCAATTAAGAAACCCAATAATATTGAAATACTTCCCACTTAATGAACATAAAGCTCTAAGAATCCGAAAGGCAAATTTTCCACAAAAATGTTTGAGCATACACTCGCACCTCGAGTGCACGGACTACAATTAGCATAGGGGACAATTTGACATCCAACTATGATTCTTATACAATTTGACAAAAGTCAACAAAAGTCAACTTCTCGGGCCCGCACCTAGGAACCCGTCAAAATTTACAAAAACTGATTACCCATTCCCATACGAGTTCACCCATACAAAAATTATCCAATTCCTATACCATTTGGTCCTTCAAATCATCATTTTATATTATTGAAAGATTTCACAATTTTCCCCATATTTTCTTTTAGGTTCCCATGAATTTGATGTTAAATCTAGGATATAATCACAAAATATAGTTGGAAATTGCTTAGAGACACTTACCCAATGATTTCGCATGAAAATCTTCTCTCAAAATCGCCCACTCTAGGAGTTAGGATTCAAAGAATATTAAAAATGAAGCAAAAACTCCGAATACTAGCTTTTACCAGACTGCAAATGTTGTATTTGTGACACAGAGTTTGCAATGACAAGTTTCAAAAGCAAAGAAAACTTTGCAAATACGAAGCCTGGATTTTCCCTGACAGAATCGGAATTGCGATGAAATTTCTCGCAATTGCGAAGGGCCTCACAAAAGCGGCCCAAAACTTCGTGAATGTGAATCTCCCCTGCCCAGACCATTTCTCGCATTTCTCGCATTTTCTAGAATGGCTTCATAAATGCAAGGTCTTCCATCCCCAGCCATTTCGCAAATGTGATACACTACTCGCAAATGCGAGATTAGATAGCAACAACTCAAAAATTTCTTACAAACACTCTGAAACGCTTTTGAAACTCATCCGAGGCCTCGGAGCTCCAAACGAAACATCCACACAAGTCTGAGTACACCTCACGAACTCCCACACATGCTCAAATCATCAAGATAACTTCTAAAGCCATGAATTGGGTGCCAAAATGCATGAAAATCCCTATGAACCTCAAGAACTTCTAGAATTGCAACCAAGCGTCCGAACATATCAAATCAACTCTAAACGACACCAAATTTTGCACGCAAGTTCCAAATGACATAAAGGAGATACCCCAACTTTTTGAATCGCATTCTGACCTCGATAACATAAAGGTCAACTATGGGTCAAACCCCTTCATTTTTCAAATTTTAACTTTTCCACCTTTTGCCGAAATGCCTCAAGTTACCCTACGGGCCTCCAAATCCAACTCCGATGTCACGCCTAAGTCAAATATACTCATGTGAAGCTACTGGCATCATCCAAAACTCATTCTACGTCTGTTTACTTAAAAGTCAAATTTCGGTCAAATTCCCACCACTTAAGCTTCCAAAATTGTATTCCTTCTTCCAATTCGACTCCGATTTATCCAGAAACAGAATCCAACCATGCACGCAAGTCAAAACATAAAATATGAAACTACTCATGACCTCAAATTGTCGAACCGGATGCAATTGCTCAAAATAACTAGTCGGGTCATTACAATACCATAGGAATATAGGGTTGATAAATTGTGCCATTATGGGCAGGCGAGTAGTATTCTAGGAACATGCTATTCATAGTCTTCGCCGGCTAGCGATGTGACCTATTCCCTACTCCGGTCTAAAAGCGGTCGATCGGTTGATTTCTTCTCTTGGAACTGCCTAATCTGATCCCTTTCCTTCCCTTACCCATGGTTTGCTGAATCGGGGCTCTCAACATTGGAGGAATTCATAGCCGGAAAAGGAATAGTCGTCTCAGTCTAGTCGTCGAAAGGCAAGTCTTCAGAGATAGCATCCGCGCGTATAAAAGATCTGGTTAATTAGCAATCATAGATAATCTGGATTAACGAGTGTGATTATTGAACTTAATAGGATTGATAAACCAACCACAACCCTGGAATTTTCATCTCTCTTGAAGTAAAATCTCATCATACAAAATCACATTCTTGATAATTTAGTTGTTATATGTTTAGTTTCTGAAATAGTAGATTAATAGAAAAATATCACTCTTAAATGTCTTGGACAATTAATTAATTTTAGTTTACTAAGTTAACGATCCATCCCAGTCTCAGTGGGTACTATATCCGACTTTTGAGTCACTTTATTACTTGATGACTAGGTATACTTGTGTGTGTGTTTGGTCCCAACAAGTTGTTGGCATTGTTACCAGGGACTTAGTTATTGATTGTTTTCCAAGTTAGGTTTTAGTTATTTTTGTTCAAGTTTTTAATTCTTATTTAGTTAGTATTTTCTTTTCTTATTTTGACATGACACCTTGGGATAAAAATTATTTGAGTGATGATTATTCTTACTTAGATGATCCTTGTCCATATTGTAGAGGACCCCACCGGTGAAATAATTATCAAAATATTCCCTAGAGCGAGTTCGGTGCGCCATATCAATCTTATTAGTGGAATAATTATAATACATGTTGTGGTCAAGGTGTTTATTAGGATGATTGTCCTAATTCTTTTTATCCCTCTCTAAGCTCTTATTATGATCTTTCTAATAATGTTTGTGATTTTGATAGGATAAACAATATGGAAGATGTGGAATATGATGCTCATATAATGGACATGATGAGGCAAATAATGGAGCAAACTCAATTTTTAAAGGAGAAAACTCAGAAACGTCGAAAAGAGATGGAAAATCTCAAAGCAATAATGAAGAGAATAAAGGCCAATATGGAAGAATTAAATAAAGAGAGCGAGTACCAGCAAGAAGAAAATTTTGAAAAAGAGGAGATTTTGGGTCAAACTTGGCTGGTGGAACAAACTGAAAGATTGGAAATATATGAGGCTCAAAGTGAGAAAATTACAGATGGGATACAAGACCTAATACAAGGAAGAGCTAAATTGGAACAAGAGATCGAAAAATACGGCACCGCTATTCACGACTTAGGAGCTTAATTAATTTCAAAGGTTGATGCATCTAACACCTAACCAAATAGTTTTGAGTTGTGTGAAACTGAAAAGGAGCTTATACGCCAAATCGAGGAGATAAAATTGGATAGTCAATAATTCGACCATACTTTTGTTAGTGATGTTCATGTTGAGGAAAGAACTTTAGAGTCATGTGAGGAAGTAGACAACTTCATATTTGAAGACTCTAATGTGTGTACATATGAGGATATAAATAGTGATACAATTCTAGAGTTAGGGTGTATTAGTCCTCATTCCATACATTTTTCAACATTGTGTTTGGATGATGACATGGAAATCGAGTCATCTGAGCCTCTGGAGGAGCCAATGTACAAGGACCTGGGTTCTTATATTCTAGAATTTATCAAGCCAGAGAGACATAATTACATAGCTCATATGAATGCCAAGAACTGTAGAATGAGATACTGGTTGCTTGGCCCAATTAAATTTGTCTCACCGCCTTGGGAGCATAACAGAAAGCTTGATTCCATGTTAGGGGTACAATTTATAAGTTTGAGTCGGAGACAAAAAATGGTTCACGTCGTGCTGCGATGTTAGCTCATGCGCTTATTGGGAGGCAACACATATTACTGTTTTCTTTTAGTTTTATTTTCTTATTATTATTGTAATATTTATTTTTGTTTTGTAAGATTATAAGAACAGGAAGTACAACCATTAGAAGAGTGCAAAAGCGAGTTGGATGGTGAGAACTAAGTGTGGGATGCCACACTAAGGATAATGTCTAGGGGAAGTCTGAGTACCTGTGAGCCACTATTGCCTCGGCCTTTGGCCTTTCAGGGAGTTTTTTATCCACCCTTGTTATTGTTTTGCTTTATTTGTGTATTTGGGACACTGCACTCTTTTAAGTGTGGGATGGGAGAATTCTCTAAATAATTAGTAGTAGTATATTAGAAAATTGGTAACTTCTTATTTTTTGTTTTCGTAGTTGTGTAGTATTTTAGTTATGAAAAAGAAAATCGAAAAAACAAATGTAGAAAAATTGGAATCTTTCCGACGATGTATCTCCTAGACAGTTTTCTTGAGGGATTTATGTCTAAAAAAAGATTTTCTTTGTAGGTAGTGTAGCAATTCCGTCTTTGTTTTTCTTTGTGCCGTGGTTCTTTTCCAAGAGTTTTGTTTGAACCGAGTGTAGTTAGTTTTATTTTTTTAGAAGTAGGAAAGCTTGTGCTATGTTTTGAATTGAAGCAATATCTCTTGACTTTGTTATGCCTTGAGAACAGTGAGTACTTTGGTTGTGACGCCTAGGCTTAGTTTTTGACTCTTGTATAAGTACCTTAAATTGTATGATTACTTTAGTTGTGACGTTTAGGCTCAGTTTTTAACTCTTGTATAAGTACCTTAAATTGTATGATCGTAACTTTGCTTAACTTCTTTGCCTAGTGTGTCTTGATGAGTCCACTCCTGAGTGAGTTATGTGCCATGTGTGTGTATAAGATTTTGTGTTATTATGTGCTTTGCATTTGATGTCTAGAACTTGCCCCGTGTATTTGCAAACCGAAATAGTAGTTTTCAGTCTTGGAAGTGATATAGGCGTTTCTTTGTTGAGCCATATATATACTTTACCTAGTTAATTTTTATGTATCGTAGTTAACCCCTTTGAGCTTGTAATCCTGTTTCTTTAGAAATCACATTACAAACCTTACCCATTTGTCTGAATTAATTATATATTTGAACCTTTTTACCTCTCATGAGCACTTGAATTGTTATAAACTTTATAGTTAAAGTGTTGGTGGTTGGTTTGGCTATTGAGGGGAACTAATAAAATAAGGAGAAAGGTGCATTGTTTTGAAAAGAGTAAGAGCCACTTGAAAAGAAAAAAGATAAGAAAGAAAAAAAATATAGTTGTATTGCTGCGAAAAATATTCTGCGATAGTGGTGACTCTTGATATAATTGTGCTTAAAGAAGTAGGGACTTAACATATATTGATGTGAAGGTGGGGTTATGGGTTGACATAAGTGTGGGGTTTTAAATGTTAAAATCTATGTATTAAAGTGCTTAGGGAGGTGTAGTCACTCTAATATCTAAATGCATCACACCCGTCCCTCAGCCTTCATTGCAACCAAATAAAGTCCTAATTGATCCTAGACTGAATGAGCTTGATTAGTAGAGTAATACACTATGGGCAAGTGTATAGTGCATCTTTTGTGGCATATGAATGTTATTTCTGGGGAGTGTACTCTTTTTATCTTGAGTTCCTAAGTGTTCTTAAATTTTATTATGTAGAACTACTCTTTTTTGTTGTGCGAGGGCACTTGATTCATGAAGGAAAGGTAATATCAGTGACCTCTATGTTAGAGTAAGTGGGTGAGTTGCAAATAATACGTGGTACTTGTGAGTCAAATCTTGATGTGAAGATGTTACACTCTTGTGCTTAGATTATTTTAAATATTCTTGGTGTGATGAGTTAAGAGAATTGATATAAAGTATAGTTTGATTGCTCGAGGATAATCAATGATTTATGTGTAGGGTGTTGATGATAGGATATAATCGCGTATTTTAGTCGCTTATACTGTAACTTATTGAACTTTAATTGAGTTTGAGCTTTAATCACTAGTCTTCTTCACTAATTATGTATTTTATGCCTTGTAGGAGTGATTCCGAGCTATGTAGATATTATGGAATGAATTCAAGTGATTTAGAGCTTTGAATTCTCAGTAAAAGCCCAAAGAATCAAGTCGGGATCGTGTTCGGGGATCAACGGATGATAGTTAAGAATGAATCGAAGAATCGAGCGGGCATACGGTACATTGTCTAGTAAAATACACATAACCTTTTGCTTAGAACTCCATTTCGGCTCCACAATATATCGTTGGAAATATATTTGAAAGCTATACAACTTTCATGCTTTGCATTTTTGTGAATTCCCACTACCACGGTGCATGATACGGTGCGGGGCGCGCCGTTCCTATGGAAAGTTCCTGTAGCATGTCAGAATCAGCTCTCTGAACTTCCCCATAAGCACACCGCGTGGCGCGTTTTCGCCTGTGCAAATTTACAGAGTCAGAGTCCTATTTCGCACTGGAAAAGGTGTTTCGTCTGGGCGCGGCCTTACTTGGTATAAATACATATAAAAACGCTATGTTGAGGACTTTTGACACATGTTAGAGCTAGGGAGACCTGAGATTAGATCAAGGGAGAGCACAGAGCCGCTGTGGAGGCAGGAATTCATCAGATTCCATATTTCTTCCATCAAACTAAGTAATCTTTACTTTATCTTGATGATTTGTTATTTTTCTACCATTTCTATGTGGAGCTAAACTTCACGTTCTAGGGTTGTAGTTAACATGATTATTAACGTTTATTAACTCCATCTTCGTTAATTCAGATTATCATCTTGTGGTTGTTTCTCTAATTCTATGTATAATTGCTTAAGTGTTTGGCCGGCAGTTGAGTTCTATTTACTATGTATGCTATGTTTGGAAAAGCCGTGTTTAGATTAGAGTAGAATTAGAGAGAGCTTGTTTCTGAACCTGTGGCTCGAGGAAAGATTTCATGGTTAGGATAAGAATATATACCTAACAGTCTTGCTTAATTAAATACTGTATTATATCTTTCATGATAGACTAATACCATAAGAATATATGGTTGATATATTGTGAGCATGCGAGTAGTATTGTGGGAATATGCTATTCATATAAAAGATTCGATTAATTAACAACCATAGATAATTTGGATTAACGAGTGTGATTATTAAACTTAATAGGATGACCAACCACAACCCTAAAATTTGCATCTCCTCTAAAGCAAAATATTGTCATACAAAATCACATTCTTGATGATTTAGTTGTTATTTGTTTAGTTTCTGCAATAGTAGATTAATAGAAAAATATCACTCTTAAATATCTTGAAAAATTAATTAATTTTAATTTACTTAGTTAGCGATCAATCTAAGTCTCTATGGGTTCGACATCCGACTTTCGAGTCACTTTATTACTTGACGATCATGTATACTTACGTGTGTGTTTGGTCCTAACATGTATAAAAGAAATCAACTCTAAATGATGTTCGAAAGATTTTGAGATATCATTATCAACATTCGCATCAAATTGTTACTTCCCATACATCACACATTTCTTACAAAATTCGGATTTGATATTCATTCCAAATGCAATTTTCTTGGTAAAGCAGTTGCAAATCCTTCTTCTCCAAATCTGTTAAAGAAAGAAATCATACTTTTTTCACTTTACAAATTTTTTTTTTAAACTTATACATAATCTATTAAATATATATATAAAAATAATACCACTACAAATATGGAGCCTAAAGTGATCCCCTGTAGAAATATAATCGATTATCTTTTTTTTCTCCTTAAAAACTCCTATTGCTTAAAGGATTCCAAAGTGCTGATACATTTCCTATTATGATTTTAGTAATTGACAGTGTTCCATCTAAAGATTTTTACATGTTAATGAAACATACAAATTTTGTTATAGATATGTTATATCACATGACTCAAATAAGAATGGATTTGGTACACAATTTTTAATTGATTTTGAAGTCCTAAATTTTAGGTAATTAATTAAATAACTACTTTTAAAAATTAAAACAATAATTAAACTATTATCTTGTCCAGTATAAACTAAAAGTTTTTACGATAAAAAAGACAAATAATATTTCGCTGGACATACATACTTTTAATATAGTATAAATTATATTAAATATATATATATATATTTTCTTTTATTTATCTATTTTAGCAAATTATGATAAAATTAATTTTTTTCTCTATTTTACCCTTTATCATTAACTAGTCAATCTCCAAGTTTTGAAACATGTTAATATGATAAAATATGTACTTTCTGTTATGAAATAATATAAAGACAAGAACAATAATGCAAGAACAAGAGCAATAGAGAGAATAGAGAGAGAGAAGTATTCTTATTGATACTTAGAGATTGTTAGGGGTGTATTACAATGGTAGAAGACCCATTTATTTATAGGGAGTGGAATGATCTACCTACCAATAATAGGACTCTAGAATCTCTCTAATTAAAGACATTCACCTTAAATAGAAGTGTAGAATCTCTTTATTTATAACACTCCCCCTTGAATGTCTATTCAATGATGTGCCTCGTTAAAACCTTAAAACAAAACCCAATGGGAAAAATTAAAGTAAGGAAAAAGAGTACACATGTTTGAATATGTGCCTATTGGTTGCCTCGTTAAAAACCTCGCAAGGAAAACCCGGTGGGACAAAACCTTGTAAGGGAAAAAGAGTGCAACGCGCATTAACTCCCCCTGATAAGAACATCAATTTATGTCCTTAAGTCTTCGCATCCCGATCTTGTGAACTAGCTTCTTGAAGGTTGACTTTGGTAGAGACTTTGTGAAAAAATCAGCCATATTGTCGCTTGAACGAATCTGTTGAACATTGATATCACCATTCTTTTGAAGATCATGTGTGAAGAATAACTTTGGTGAAATATGCTTCGTTCTATCTCCTTTTATGAATCCTCCCTTCAATTGAGCTATACATGCTGCATTGTCTTCATACAAAGTTGTGGGTAGTTTATCACACTTTAAACCACATTTGTCTTGGATATGATGTATTATAGACCTCAACCCACACACTCCCGACTTGCTTCATGAATAGCAATTATCTCGGCATGATTAGATGAAGTAGCCACAATTGATTGCTTAGTCGATCGCCAAGATATGGCGGTTTCTCCACAGGTAAACACATAACCCGTTTGAGATTGAGCCTTGTGTGGGTCGGACAAATATCCAGCATCAGCATAACCAACAAGATCCGGGCTGCAATTCTTGCCATAAAATAAGCCCATATCGGTAGTTCCCTTTAGGTATCGCAATATGTGTTTGATCCCATTCCAATGTCTCCTCGTAGGAGCCGAGCTAAATCTTGCTAAGACATTAACTGAAAAGGATATGTCAGGTCTTGTAGTATTTGCAAGATACATTAGTGCGCCAATTGCGCTAAGATATGGTACTTCAGGACCAAGTAGCTCTTCATTCCTTTCTTGTGGTCGGAATGGATCTTTGTTCACATCAAGTGATCGAACAACCATCGGTGTACTTAAAGGATGTGCTTCATCCATGTAAAACCGTTTCAGTACCTTTTCTGTATAGGTAGATTGATGAACAAATATTCCGTTTGCCAAATATTCAATTTGCAAACCAAGACATAGTTTAGTCTTTCCGAGATCTTTCATCTCGAATTCATCCTTTGGATAATCAATTGCCTTTTGGAGTTCTATAGGGGTTCCAATAAGGTTTATGTCATCGACATATACGGCAAGTACAACAAATTCCGATGTTGTTTTCTTTATAAAAACACACGGGCAAATGGCGTCATTTATATAGCCTTCTTTTAACAAGTACTCACTAAGATGATTATACCACATTCGTCCAGATTGCTTTAGACCATACAAGGATCTTTGCAATTTAATTGAGAACATTTCCCGAGATTTTGAATTATGCGCGTTTGGCATCTTGAGTCCATCGGGAATTTTCATGTATATCTCATTATCAAGTGAGCCATAAAGATAGGCAGTAACCACATCCATTAAGTGCATGTCAAGCTTTTCATGGACAGCAAAACTTATGAGATAACGAAAGGTTATCGCATCCATTACAGGCGAATATGTCTCTTCATAATCGACACCAGGCCTTTGAGAAAAACCTTGTGCAACAAGGCGTGCCTTATATCTTTGTACCTCGTTTTCTCATTTCTTTTGCGTACAAAGACCCATTTATAGCTGACAGGCTTAACACCATTAGGTGTTTCAACTATAGGGCCAGAAACTTCACGTTTTGCCAGCGAATTCAATTCTGATTGAATTGCTTCTTGCCACTTTGGCCAATCCTGTCTTTTTCGACATTCTTCAACAGATTGAGGTTCGAGATCCTCACATTCTTGCATAATGTTAGATGCTACATTATAAGCAAAGGCATTATCCACCACAATATCCACTCGATTAATATTTGCCTCAATATTAATTGGATTTAGGGATAGTTCCGTATTTTCCAGAGTCTCGGGCTCAATGGATTCTTCATGAATCTCAGAATTTGTTAAATCATGAATTTCCTCATGAGATTCTTTCGTGGTGTCATTTTGATCATTCTTTTTCCTCTTTCTAGGATTTCGATCTTTGGAACCTAATGGTCTGCCACGCTTCAGGCGTGCATTTGACTCATTGGATATGACACTAGATGATTGTCCAACAGGGACATCAATACGGATTGGAATATTTTCCGCGGGAATGTGGGATTTCGTTATCCTCTTCAAGTCCGTAAATGCGTCAGGCATTTGATTTGCTATTCTTTGCAAATGGATAATCTTTTGTACCTCTCTTTCAGAAATAGAGGGATGTGGATCAAGATGAGATAATGATGCATTTTTTCACAAAATTTCCCGTTTGGTTTCACCAACTTCTCCCCCTAATTTTGGGAAAAGTGTCTCATCGAATCGACAGTCTGCAAATCGTGCAGTAAATACGTCGCCTGTCAATGTTTCGAGGTAGCGAATGATGGAGGGCGATTCAAACCCAACATATATTCCTAACCTTCTTTGCGGACCCATTTTGGTGCGGGATGGCGGTGCAATAGGCACATATACTGCGCATCCAAAAATTCTTAAATGGGATATATTGGGTTCATGACCCAAAACCAATTGCAACGGGGAATACTTGTGGTAATTCGTCGGTCTGAGACGAATTAGCATTGCTGCATGTAGGATGGCGTGACCCCATACCGAAGTGGGCAGCCTCGTTCTCATAAGTAATGGCCTTGCAATCAACTGCAGGCGTTTAATTAACGATTCTGCAAGACCGTTTTGAGTGTGAACATGAGCTACAGAATGTTCAACTTTTATCCCGATTGATAAGCAATAATCATTAAATGCTTGGGATGTAAACTCAGCAGCATTATCCAGTCTAATGGACTTGATTGGATTATCTGGAAATTGTGCTCGTAGTCGAATTTTTGTGCCATTAATTTCGCAAACGCAAGGTTGCGTGATGACAACAGGCACACATGAGACCATCTACAGGATGCGTCTATCAAGACCATGAAATACCTAAACGACCCACTAAGTGGGTGAATAGGTCCACAAATGTCCCCTTGTATACGTCCCAGAAACGTGGGTGACTCAGTCCCAACCTTTGTTGGTGATGGCCTGATAATCAACTTGCCTTGATAACACGAAGTGCAAGGATATTCATTATTCGAAAGAATTTTGAAGTTCTTTAACGGATACCCATATGAGCTTTCTATAATCCGTCTCATCATGATCGATCCTGGGTGTCCCAATCGATCATGCCAAAGTACAAAGGTATTGGAATCAGTAACCCTTTGGTTAACTGTTGAATGTGCCTCAATTGCACTAATTCTTGTCCAATACAGGCCACAAGATAAAGACGGGAATTTCTCAATAACCCTCTTTTGGCCGGAGACATTCTTTGTGATGACGAGATATTCAAGATTATCTTCATCCATTGTCTCAATATGATAGCCATTCCGGCGTACATCTTTAAAACTCAACAAGTTTCTCTTAGACTTGGAGGAGAATATTGCATTCTCTATGATTAACGTCGTGCCTTTGGGCAGAGTTACAATTTCTCTTCCGGAGCCTTCAATCAATTTACTTCCCATGGTTTGGCATACAAAAGAGATACACGAACATAAGAATAAACAAGTTCAATTCGTTTGTGTCACATAATATTTTCAAAATCTGCTGCTAACAGTTGACTAACAAAATCAGATATGTTATCCATAGTTGATTACTTTGCAGTTTGAAAATTTCAATTTAAACATTTTCTTCAAACAATCGATTGTTAAACACAAGCAATCGATTGTTGAACATTGACAATCGATTGTTAAACACACACAATCGATTATTTGCTATTTTGAAAAACTTCAGATCACACTGTCTTAAGACAATCGATTGTTAAACGTAGACAATCGATTGTCGGCTTATTTCGAAAATTCCAGAGCACTGTCTTAAGACAATCGATTGTTAAATATAGACAATCGATTGTTGGCTATTTTGAAAAATTCCAGAGCACACTGTCTTAAGACAATCGATTGTTAAGCATAGACAATCGATTGTTGACTATTTTGAAAAATTCCAGATTACACTGTCTAACGACAATCGATTGTTAGACATAGACAATCGATTGTGGATGATTTTTGAAAAATTCCAGATTACACTGTCTAACGACAATCGATTGTTAGACATAGACAATCGATTATGGATGATTTTTGAAAAATTCCAGATTACACTGTCTAACGACAATCGATTGTTAGACATAGACAATCGATTGTCGATCAATTGTTTTTCAGCTTTAATGCGAAAATATTAGATAATCGACTAGTTTTTCAGGCTAGTCGATTACCCCTACTGGAAAATAAAAATATTATTGATATTTGAGCATATTGAAGACATTCTAAAGAACTAGTGCTAACATTGCATCACGAACTAACTAATACTAATGACTATTAGTTTATTCACTAACTAATACAAATAAGTAGAACAAAATCAAATAACTCCATCTTCTTTCATCACGGACCCATCACCGATTAGGTGGTTTATTTTCCCCTCGGGTTGCTCAAAGAAGTCTGCCACATCCAAGTGGGTGATGTCCAAGTTGTCGTCATAGACAAAATTTATTTCAGGGCCTTTTCTCTTTCGAGATGCTTGATAAAGGTCAACCAAGTGTCTTGGTATACGGCAAGTCTTTGACCAGTGCCCTTTCCCACCGCAACGATAACATATAGTTTCTGAACCATTTGCCTTAGGATCTTCATAACCCCGTTTCTGCATTCGGTGGTTATCTCTCCTTGGGGGTTGACGGACTTCATTGGAATTTCTTCCTTGTCTACGTCCCTGGCTATGACCCCGTTTACGACCATGACCATGGCCCTTTTCATGTTTGGCATAATGAGAGTGCACCTTATCTGCTTCAGGCAGTGGTGTAGACCCAGTGGGTCGATTTTCGTGATTTCTCATGAGCAGGTCATTATTTCGCTCAGCCACTAGTAGAAGAGAAATCAGTTCAGAGTACTTTGTAAAGCCTTTCTCTCTGTACTGTTGTTGCAGTACCATATTGGAGGCATGAAACGTTGTAAACGTTTTCTCAAGCATATCATAATCGGAGATTTTATCCCCGCATAGCTTCAATTTAGAAGTAATTCTGAACATTGCAGAATTATATTCAGAAACGGACTTAAAGTCCTGGAGCCTCAGATGAGCCCAATCATATCGTGCTTGTGGCAGAGTGACCAACTTCAGGTTGTCATATCTCTCCTTTAAGCCGTTCCACAAGATGAGTGGATCCTTGACGGTGAGTTATTCAATCTTCAAACCTTCATCAAGGTGATGTCGCAAGAAAATCAAGGCCTTCGCACAGTCTTGGGTGGATGCTTTTTCTCTATCTTTGATGGTGTCTCCGAGACCCATAGCATCTAAGTGGATTTCAGCATCCAACACCCATGTCATATAGTTCTTGCCCGAAATTTCAAGGGCAACGAACTTTCTTTTCGTAATGTCAGACATAATCGAAAATTAAATTAGGAAGAGGGAAATACCTTTGATTTTTCGAGAATGGTTCTTGAGATGGTAGAGTCTCGTGCTGATAACGTGTTATGAAATAATATAAAGACAAGAACAATAATGCAAGAACAAGAGCAATAGAGAGAATAGAGAGAGAAGTATTCTTATTGATACTTAGAGATTGTTAGGGGTGTATTACAATAGTAGAAGATTGCTTTATTTATAGGAAGTGGAATGATCTACCTACCAATAATAGGACTCTAGAATCTCTCTAATTAAAGACAGAAAGTGTGGAATCTCTCTATTTATAACACTTTCGTACTTTCTACATGGACTGGCCCCCTTTTTTTTTAACCTCTGAGGCACCTCAGTTGAACTAGAGAGTTTCTTGGGAGAAAAGCTTTCTTTCTCCTTCAGAAGCATTTGCTCCCCTCTGCAATTAAATTATCTCTTGTACTAAATCCCTAATCATAATTAGCCCAACTCAAAAGTCACAGTAGCAACTGTTTAAGTTGAAGAATGAGTCGAGGAAGCGGAGGCGGCTATGATTGTCACATTTCTATCTTCTCCCCAGAAGGTCGTCTATACCAAGTCAGTAAGCATTTTTCTACATTCTAACCAATGACCAATTTAACTCCAACTCCATTCCTATTTTGCAATTTCTCTTCAGTTTTATCAAAATCTTCATCCTTTTTGTCATTGTGAAAAATTTAAGTTTCTCAAGTCAAATTGTTTATTTGAATGAATTTTGGAACGAGGCCAGTTGATTGATTGGTTGTTGGTTTTCTTTTTCATTCACTTTTTTTTTTGTTTGAAAAGAGTATGCGTTAAGGCGGTGAAGGCTGTGGGAATCACTTCTATTGGTGTCCGTGGAAGGGACTCATTTTGTGTTGTTACTCAGAAGAAAGTTCCTGTGAGTGCAATTTTTTAACTCGCCCCCCCCAATATATTTGATACTTTTTGCTTAGGGAGAAGGTACAAATTTGCCGCTGTACTCTATGGAATTGCTCAGTTTTGTCATTCATTAGACTTCTGGTTCCTCCTTACTCTTGTTGTTAGTAAATCGTCTCGTATTTGTTGATAACAACTAAAGAAAAATAGAAGAAGAAATGAGAATCCTAAAGAGCAAAATAACAGAATTGCTCTTGAACCGACTTCTCAAGATACTCTGAATTGAGTTCTAAGTTTGGAGAGAGAAAAATGAAGATATTATTGATAGGAATCAGTTCCGAATGAATTTACAATTAACTGATCTCCCTTAAATGGAATTGGGGAAGGGGGGAAGTTAGTTACGACTAACTCAGAGAAGGGACTTTAAGTTACCCCTAACTCGGGAAGGGACTTTACCGTGCATATACCTAACCAACTCCTAACTAACTTGACAGCTGGAATGAAACAAAAGGATGAACGTGGAAATAACCTTCGCTAATACAAAATTAGAAGGCAATTGTTCTCGATCATATCAGTTACACCCCCTTCAAACAATCCTTGTCCTCAAGGATTAAAAGATGGAAATTTGAATTGGAAATTGTGCCAATCTTCCCATGTACTGTCTTCAGGAACTGCATTTAACCATTTCACAAGAACTTGTGCAGTAGCTTTACCATTTCCTGGAGCCAATCTCCTGTCCAAAATATCCTCAGGTTCAAGTAGCACATGACCATGTTTAACATTAACAATGGGAAGAATGGGTGAGACTGGATGAGAACCAAGCCTTTTTTTAAGTTGAGAGATTTGAAAAAAAAGGGTGGATCTTAGAATGAGCAGGTTGAGGCAAGGTGTAGGCTACTGGTCCCACCCTCCTAATTATCTGAATGGGTTCATAGAACTTGGCTGGGAGCTTCTGAAAAGAGTGATTCTTCAGAGGTAACTGTCTGTAGGAGCAATTTAACATAGGCCCAATCTCCAACTTCATAATTCCTATCAGTCCTGCAATGGAACTTGACTGTCCTCAAGGTGGCTTCTCTTGCTTGTTGACTTCTATCTACCACTTCCAATTGGGAATCAAGAGGCATGTATGGTAGCAGAGGTTGTGGTTTCTGACCATAAACGACCTCATAAGATGTCATCTTTATAGCTGAATGATAGGCAGTGTTGTACCACCACTCTGGTAAGGGTAATCACTAGGGCCATTCTTATGGTCTATCACATATCATGCATGCCAAATAACATTCCAAACACCTATTTACCACCTCAATTTGTCCATCCATTCGGGCTTCAATAGCAGCCGGGTTCATGGAATGAAGATGTGGTAAGCAGTAAAAGCGAGCAAGGACACTTTTTGCAACTTAAATAACTCCTTGAATTTGCTGGTAAAGACCACATCTCTATCAGCCACCACAGACTTGGTCATACCATGGAGTTTAAAACATTATCCATAAACACCAATGCCACTTCTAAGGCAGTGTAAGGATATTTTAACGCCATGAAATGAGCAGCTTTACTCAACCTGTCAACCATTACAAAGATGACCTATTTGCCTTGGCTTTTAGTAATCCTTCAATGTAATACATAGAGATATCTTGGCATACTTAATTATGAATAGACAAGGGATGCAGCATCTCTGGGTATGGTATATTCTCATTTTTGCACCTCTGACAAGTGTTACACTCTCTCACAAAGGAGTAGACAATTTGTTCATCTTTTTCCAATAGAAATCCTGCTTGAGTCTGTTTAAGGTGGCAAAAATGCCAGAGTGTCCTCCAACTGAACTGGTATGGTAGTAAGCTACTAGCTTCCTTCATATTTCATTATTTTTGCCCACCATAATCTTTCCCTTTCTGCTCATGATGCTAGCCTAGTACTTGTAATGTGGTTTGTTTGGTGCAGAAATTTGCAATTTCTTGATGAGTTGCTGCAGAACTGGATCTTGCAACCAAGATTGTTTGACTTCCTCTAATAGATCACCTAAACTTCAGAAATGCTGCAAAGTTGAGTTGGTTCCTCCCTCATGGACAGCGCATTTGCAACAATATTGTCTTAACCCCTCTTATAAGATATGGTGTAATCAAAGCCAAACAGTTTGACTAGACACTTTTGCTGGCTAGGTGTTGTGATCCTTTGATCCAACAGATATTTTAAGACTATGGTGATCAGTCTTAATGATAAAATGCCTACCTAACAGATATGGCCTCCACTTTTGTACTGCACTAACCAATGGCACCAACTCCCTTTCATAATGCCCTGTTCTTGTTGGATAGTCCTTTACTAAAGAAAGTTATAGTTCTATATTTCTTGAGTAAGTGCTGCACCAATACCTTATCCTGATGCATCTGTCTCAACAATAAATTCTTTAGAAAAGTCTGCAGTGCTAAGACAGGAGCTGAAGTTATGAGCTTCTTCAATCCTTCAAATGCCCGAGTTCCAATGTCATTCCATGCTAAGTTTCCCTTCTTTAAGAGATAGATATCCCTTTTTGAACCTTCTGTAATAGACAAAAGAACCCTCTAAGTGCCTTGACAGAGGAGGGTTGAGGCCAACTGAGTATTGCTGCTATATTCTGAGCATCCATGGTAACTCCTTGTTCAGAAATCACATGCCCTAAATAATCCACTTCAGTCTCACCAAAAGCACACTTGTTCTTCTTAACAAATAGAACATTAGTCCTCAAAACCTCAAAGGTCTTCCCCAGATGTACTAAGTGATCACCCTAGGAAGAGCTGTACACTAGGATATCATCAAAGAAAACTAAGATGAACTTCTTGAGATAAGGATGGAAGGTCTGTTTCATCAGGCTATGAAAAGTAGAAGGAGCATGGGTTAGGCCAAAAGGCATCGCCAAAAACTCAAAGTGGCCATAGTGAGTCCTGAAAGCTATCTTTGGAATATTAGGTTCCCACATCCTAATTTTATGGTATCCTGATCTAAGGTCCAGCTTGGAGAAGAACTTAGCAGCGTTAGCGCCATGGATTTCATCTAACAATTCTTCAATAACTGGTACTGGAAATTTGTCTTAGACTGTATTTTTGTTAAGTTCCCTATAGTTAACACAGAGTTCCCTATTGTCAAAACCCATTATCCAACTCCCATCCTTTTTCTTCACCATAACAATGGGTGAAGAGTAAGGACTTGTTTTGTTCCTTATCACTCCAGCAGTCATTAGCTCTTCAATCATTTTCTCTATCTCTTCGTATGGTGGGATATCTGTATGGTCTGATATTGATAGGAGAGGTGCCCTCCTTCAACAGAATTTTGTGATCATGTTGTCTAGGTGGTGGAAGGTACTTAGGAACCTCAAACAAGTCGCTATACTCCTTCAACAATTCCTGCACTCCTGACTTGCCCTCTTCTATTTCTGCTTGAGCTTCTAATTTCCAGAAGCTACCCCTGGTTCAGGGTATGCAACAACCCCACTGTCATCATAGATAGCTCAGTATGTATAGCTAAGAGCTTATCCATTTTGCCTTGTTCCATCAGCTTCATAGCAGGAGCTGCCGAGCTGTATACCCCTTAATCACACCTTTTACCCTTTGTATCTGAATTCCATTCTCACCTTCATGAAGTTCATAAGATATCACCCAATGTAATGAATCATTGCAGTCCCAAAATCATATTACAAACACCAAGAGGAAAAGTTAACAAGTCAGACATAAACTGTGCCCCTTGTATCCTCCTTACAGATGAAATTGTTGTGCATTCTGTTGCCATCGGCTACTGATACAGAAAAAGGATGGATTTTGGTCAAGTAATAGCCCAACCTCTTTGCAGTAGTAAGATCCATAAATTGTGAGTGCTACGTATGTCAGTCAAGATCTTGACAGCTTTCCCTTTTATTGAACCCGTGACCCTCAAAGTTCTAAACATAGTCCTGAAGTCTTGAAAACCAGTCATTACATGTACTGAAACGTGAGGTAAAATAGCCCCTCAAAGTCAACATCATATTCTAACCCTTCCATAAACAAAAATTCAGAAGGATCAAATAGTGCATCTCCTTCATCACCATTCTCCTCTTCCTTTGGTTCCTCAACTTCAATGAAAAATAACTGCCTCCTCTTTGATCACACATGTCTTGGGACATCTTTTTCATCACAATAAAAGCATAACCCCCTTGCTCTCTTATCCTCTTTTTCATTACTACTAAGAATTTTTGGGTTCTTGTAAGATGATTTAATAGCTCTAGAGTAAGAACTCTGAGCTTTCTGGAGTGATTGATTTGGTTTGGAGAAAGATGGGTTGTTGAAATAGCTGGTGTAGTTAATGAAGTTTTTGGACTGGTCTAGGATTAGAAAGGAATGGAATATGTTTTAAAGCTTGTTTCTAAATATTATTCTTTAATTTTTGCTAGATTGATTGCTTTGTGTAGGGCTCTAGGGGCAAACATCTTTACAGGTAAACCAATTTCGGGTTTAAGACCCTTCAAAAAACAACTGACACCATACTCATTCAAGTCTACTGTACTCAACAATCTTCAAATAAATCCACATAGTCTTGCACAGAGTTTACTTGTTTCAGATCCTTCAAATATCCCATTGGAACGTCAAAAAGCTCTAAGCCAAACCTTGCATACAAACAGCGCACGTACTCCGCCCAATTTGGCCACTTCCTCGACAGTCTAGTTTTCATAAAAGACTTGGTGCCATTGCACAGCCTTACTTCCCAGTCTACAACAACAGCAACAACAACTACTACCCAGTGATATCCCACAAAGTGGGGTCTGGGAAGGGTAATATGTAGACGAGCCTTACCCCTACCCGAAAGGGCAGAGAGGCTGTTTCCAATCGACTCTCGGCTCAGTGAAGGAGAACAAAAACAAAAACAAAAACAAAAACAAAACAAAAACAAAAACAAAAGAGCATTGGTAAGTCCAGCAGAAATAGCATAAGTAACTAACTAAACATAAGAACCATAAATAGATAGCATGCAATAATATCATACAGTAACTACCATAAATAACTACCATAAGGGAGACACAATCCAAAACACAAAGCATCTATGGATAGCCCTGTCAAGTCTCACCCAACCCCGGGTGAGTAGTACGAAAAACTCTAGGGGCCCCTATCCTACAACCCTGATACTAGACCTCCAGACTTTCCTATCAAGGGCCATGTCCTCGGAAACCTGCATACTAGCCATGTCATGCCTAATCACCTCTCCCCAATACCTCTTAGGCCTCCTTCTGCCTCGCCGAACGCCGACCAACGCCAGCCGTTCACAACTCCTCACCGGGGCATCAGGACTTCTCCTCCGCACGTGCCCGAACCACCTCAGCCTCGCTTCTCGCATCTTCTCATTTCCACCGGGGCCACCCCCACCTTCTCTCGAATAACTTCATTCTTAATCTTATCTAACCTGGTGAGCCCGCACATCCACCTGAGCATCCTCATCTCCGCAACCTTCATTCTCTGAACATGAGAGTTCTTCACTGGCCAGCACTCTGCGCCATACAATATTGCAGGTCTAACCACAGCTCTATAAAATTTCCCCTTGAGTTTCTGTGGAACTTTCTTGTCACACAGGACTCCTGATGCAAGCCTCCACTTTGACCACCCCGCTCCTATACGATGAGTGACGTTCCCGTCAATCTCTCCATCCCCCTGAATCACCGACCCAAGATATCTCGCACTGTCCCTCTTGGCGATGACCTGAGATCCAATCATCACGTCCCTGCCTACTCCGCTCGGCTCGGCGCTAAACTTGCACTCCAGGTATTCTGTCTTAGATCTGCTTATTTTGAAACCCTTAGACTCGAGAGTCTATCTCCATACCTCTAACCTCTCAATAACACCGGCCCTCGTCTCGTCTATCAAGACTATATCATCAGCAAATAGCATACACTAAGGCACATTCCTTTGAATATGTCGGGTTAGAGCATCCATCACCAAGGCAAACAAGAGAGGGCTAAGCGCCGATCCTTGATGGAGCCCCTGAAGAATTGCTCGCACTGATACAACCAGTCGCGTAACCTAGGGCCATCAAAGTTTGGAAATTCCAGCTGATTTCTCCTAGTAGGCAACTTGTAATCCTTCTCTCACCAACCACTTGCAGCTGTAGTTGCAATATCTTCCTCAGCACTGGGGTTCACCTCTGGTCGTTGATTCTCCATACTCGTTAGAAGTATTCTTTTAAATTTCGCCGTGGACTGTGCAAGCTTCTCATCCATGATTCTCCTCAATTCCTCCATTGTCCCAGTAATTCCTTCAAAAGATCTCGAAGACCATCAAGATATCTTCGAACCGCTTGAATTGTAGAGTTGTGTTCCCCACTTTTCACTTTCCTCAGATCCAAGGAGAGCTTTGCTCTGATACCAATGATATCCTTCTAAAAAAAAAGAAGAAGAAATGAGAATCCTAAAGAGCAAAGTAACAAAATTGCTCTTGAACAGACTTATCAAGATACTCGAATTGAGTTCTAAGTTTAGAGAGAGAAAAAGTGGAGATATTATCGATAGGAATCAGTTCCGAATGAATTTATAATCAGCTGATCTCACTTAAATGGAATTGGGGAAAGAGGAGGAAGTTAGTTACACCTAACTCAGGGAAGGGACTTTACTGTGCACGTGCCCCACGCATGAGCCTAACCAACTCTTGACTAACTTGACAGCTGGAATGAAACAAAAAGATGATAATGGAAACACAATTCGTTGACAGTTAGAATGAAACAAAAAGATGATAATGGAAATACAATTCGCTAAAACAGAATTGGAAGGAAATTGTTCTGGATCATATCATTTGTCCTTACCAGTAGCGAAGCTCTAGTATAAAATGGATGTACTCCATGTGTCCAAATTCTTTGAGAAATAAACAGTCCTTGTCTACCCCTTGACGTTTGACTATGGCTTAGGGTTCAAGGGCAAAAATGAGACCTTTTCTATTAGACCACAAGTTCAACTAAGGATAGTTTCTCAATTCGAATATTTGGGGAGAGAGGGAATTTGACTTTTTCTTTTTTGCTTATGGAGAATCAATTTACTATTCTTTGGAGTTAAATCGGACTAGATTAGTTCATCTTTTTTGCTTTCTGAGTTAAAATTTGGGAGTTCCAAAACTTAGAAAAGTGCTATATGTTGCAATTGTCCTCATATTAAAATTTTGGAATGAATACATTTTATGCTAGTCCAAGTTCAGTTAGTTTGGATCACACAAAGTGAAAAGGCCGCAAAGAGGGAGTAGCATCATTGTTGTTCTAAGTTTTTTTGACCTGATATAAGATCACTAATATGACAGACTTATGTAAAATTGTAAGCAAAGAGGCCATTGTTGTGATAATGTTACTTGCAGAGAGTATAAGCTTTCCTACAATTTGTGATATATGGAACTGTTATCAAGTTTGTAATGTGTTTGTTACTTTTGGCTGAGCAGGACAAGTTATTGGATCAGACAAGTGTGAGCCATTTGTTCCCAGTTACCAAGTATCTTGGATTATTAGCTACCGGCAGTACAGGTCTGTCACTTTTTTAACGAGTGCAAGGGTTCTATTATGGGTGGTTTACATGAAAATGGAGAATTGATTTGATTCTTTGTATAATAACCCTTAGACTGTGACTAATCAATTTCCAATGATCTACTTTTTGTAGAAGTGTATATTTGTTGACAAAAATGAGAATCTTGTACCTTTAATTATTTCAATCGGCATGTCTGTTAAGACCTGTTTTTGAACTTGCAAGAGACAAGTTGGAAGTCAAAAGTTTGTCCACTTTTTGTATTTTCTTTGGTTTGCTTAGAAATAGATCATATTGATTTGAATTTGCGACTATACTTCTTTTTCCGCAGTTATTTTAACATATTTTCCCGTGTAATTTCAGCTGATGCAAGAACCTTGGTCCAACAGGCCGGAATGAAGCTGCTGAGTTCCGTTTTAGATATGGATATGAGATGCCAGTGGATGTACTGGGTAGATGGTATGTTATTTTGTTCTATGACTTTTTGTGTCTTCGTAACAAGCCAGTTAATTATGTAACTTGCTACAGTAGGCTATGTTGTGCGGACTCGTCAAAATCCTTGCCTCACCCGTATCGACACGGCATGGATGTGGGATCCACACGGATTTGGTCAACTTACCTTGGGTGCTTTGGCTACATGTATAACCAAGAAGTATATATTGATTGGGTACTTGGTTTGATTTTATGGGCTTATGTCATATGTATATAAAGTTATATCAAGTATTAGAATGCTTTGCTGTTATACGAGATATCATATGAATAAACTATTAAGTATTTATAAAAGTTAAATTTTTAGTTTTAGTTCAATAACTTTAATTAATCGAAATATATACTTATATATGTCGCAATATACATTTTATTGGTTGTATCCCAGCACCCGTACCCGCACTCGGATCTATGCCCCCAAATCGTAAAATTTATATAATGAACAATTCGACCTCTAGATCCACATCTGTATCAGATTCCTGCACCCTAGTCCGAGCAACATAGACAATAGGTGTCCTAGAATGGTGTGTACTAGGTCGAAAAGTAATATTGTGGATTGAATATTTTATCAAATGTTATTTCCTGTGAAATTTTTCGCTTCCCAAAGCTTGTAGTATGACAGCATGGGTTGATGCATGTGGTGGAAACAAATCAAATAAATGTAAAGTGCTTTTATGGTGTGCTGTTTCTTTGATAGTAGAGAATGCATAAGCTTACTAGAAGAATACATCATAATCTTAAAATTATAAATCATAATGAGCCAACAACATGTATGCAATGCAGGATTGCAGACAAGTCTCAGGTTTATACACAACATGCCTATATGAGACCCCTGGGAGTAGGTTCGTTGCTGCTCCCTTTCGATATTTATGGGGCATTTTTTCCCTTGGTGATGGCGCAGATTAGAATATATATATTCATGACTGCTTTTTCTTTTTGTTCTTTTCTGATATGAAGTCGCTATGATTTTGGGAGTTGATGAGGAGAAGGGACCTCAACTCTTCAAATGTGACCCTGCTGGTCATTTTTTTGGTCATAAGGTATTTATAGTACTTATGTAATTTTCCTAGATAAAAGCTGATGAGTATCTTCTTATACTTAGCCTTCTGTTTGACTGCTTTCCTGTCATACTAATTTAAGCTGTAAGTTCGTCACCACACTAGTTGATGCTCTACAGAGAAGCAATGATGGGAAAATTAGATTTTAAGTTGAATTCTATTAAATCGGTCTTGCACCTTTAGAAAGTGAGACAGCGCAAGCAAGGAACTGTTATTTCACTTCCCAGTTTGCCATTAGTGTAAGAATGGTTTCTCTGATACGGTATACACACACATTCAGTTACATCCACATTCATTCTATTCTTTTTTGATGTTTTCACAAAGACCCCTACTTTTATACAGTTAACGGTCTCTAATAACTGACGTTGAATGGTTCTAATAAGAGATTCTATCAATCAATTTATCCTTACTAATGGAAAATAAAAGAAAAAGTATCAAAATAGAGATAAATGGGAAAAAATGTATTTATTCCTGTACTTTTTTATCTTTTGAATACACTCTTTTTCCTTTTTTTGTTTAATTTTCCAGATCTGAAGAGTAAGCATCGTATTATTAACAAAATATTTGATCAACTTTACCATTGTCCAAATACTGCAGGATTCTAAAAGGGGTCTCTTATTTTTTGCAAACTATAGCTTCTACAGCGCTAGTTTATCCCCCAAAATAAAAGAAAAAATCTCAACCATCTGTCTATTACACCTATTAGACATTGTCAATCTTATCTTTTGTAAAAATATTGGGATTATCTCTCGAAATCATAACATTGAGAGGCTTTTCAAACGTGAATGAATCTGATCTAATACTGTGCTCAAAGGATAACTGTACTGCATCTGTGCATAAGTGATGCAACTGCCCCACGTTGGTAATATACTACGGAAGGTGGGTTACCTGCTTCCAAAGCTACTAACTCATGTATGTGTGGTCTTTTGTTTGATGATACCTGGAAGTACAACTCCAGCCTCATAGTAGATGTAATAGTGTATTGGTATTGAGATTGCTAGTAAGTCCTTGAACTGGCCCATACAAGGATCATATCTGACGATGAACATCTAGGACATCGGTCGAATGAAATCCACGATGAACAACAGGGATGCTAGCCCAGTGAATACCAAATAACCCACAGCTGCACATGTCTGGGTTGAGGCAAAAAATGCTGGTCGAGCAGATGTCACTCTGTATCCGCCAGTTCGCCTCCCCGGATGCATGGTGAACACTCCTAGTGTTGTTTGTGTGATATTGACACTCTCCAAAACTGGGGTGGGACGTGATTGACATTTGATGTTGTCTGTCGAGTGAACCCTGTATCTAGCTGACTGATATATAATCTAATTAAGCTGTCTGAATCAATTGAAAGGGCCAACGTAATTAACATAACTTAAAAATCTGAGTTAGAACAGAATACTATAGTTGTATTTTAAAACTGACTAACATCCACTAGGCTGTCATGAGCCTCTAAGAACACTGACTACATAATCTCTTCGGGTCATACCCTGGAATATTGAAATGATTAAAATAACATAACAGCAAATGAACTCCCACCGAAGAAGATGGCGGAGGCAAGCTGAGCTGGAGTCTAAGCTTAATTGGTCGGACTTGAACGTGGTTAGTGGTATCTGCATCCAAGAAAATGAAAGCAGGTCCTCTTGGACTAAGTATCATCGACATGATACCCAGTAAGTCTCATATACTACCTCCTAAAAAGGCGACACTAGACTTCCAAGCAACAGCAACAACAACAACAACCCAGTATAATCCCACTTAGTGGGTCTGGGGAGGGTAGTGTGTGCGCAGACCTTACCCCTACCCTTGGGTAGAGAGGCTGTTTCCAAATAGACCCTCGGCATCCTTCCCTCCAAGAACTTCCCACCTTGCACTTGGGGAGACTCGAACTCACAACCTCTCGGTTGGAAGTGGGGGTTGCTTACCATCAGAGCAACCCCTCTTGTCTTCCAAGGTTAAGAACATAATAAACAAGGAAGCACGTTTCACAAGTAAGCATGAAAATCATATAAAGTTTGATATAAGCTGATAACTAAACCAAAAACTGAAAGTTGAGTTAGTTTAACTTTTCTAAAAGAACAGAGTTACACATAGTGACCCTCCGTACGTGAGATACTGCCAACACATGCTGGGGTAGGTAACCCTGGCATCGGTCTATCTCCGTAGCAAACAATAGTCCCTACAAGCGTGGGGTAGGTAACCCTGGTCTCTCGTGACACACGCAGGGGGAGATCGGCTGGTTCTCCTGTCTGAATATGATCACATTAATGCACTGCGCTGAATGCTGAAACTGTTTGCTGAACTGAACTTAAATATCACAACAATGACACGTAGCAAGTAGTGACACACATAAGCATATGATTTTCTAAAGACTGAGCAAAATATCATACAAGTCATGCTGGGCAACAGAGACTGCATATAATACCGTCACATTTTCATATAAGACTATTGAGTCGGAATGGGGTGCTTTGATTAGTAGATCACAAGAAACCTTGCTTAGACTCATCAAACACATAAAGTACATGGATTCTACTGGAATTCTCTATTAGGAGAGTAAGCCTTAAATTACCTTGAGCTACAAGCTTAACTTCAGCTTCTCGTTTCGTTCAAGCAATCCGAATCACAATCTACCTGATAATTGGGTTTGATATATATCAATACATGCTCAAAGATCTCAACTTTATTAACTCTAACTTGGGGGCATTTTTTTAAGTTCTCCAACTCATGAGTTCTCTTACCAATTTATGGGAACTAAGTTTACCCACTTCATTCTAGATGATCCAATGGGAACTAAATACATAAACAACCTCTTTAAGTTATCCACAACAATCAGATGAACGCTTTAACTTGGCATATAACCAGACATACACTTTTATTTGGAAGTGTATCTTTTAAACCCATTACGTAGACATGGCAAAATTTGTGTTGTACTCAGATCTGAGCGCGTGAAGCTCTTTAAAATTAGGTTTATCTTTTTTTTCTCCCTAAAATCAATATGGACCCCACCTGATTCTTACACCACTTTCTTTTCCAATTTTTTCCTCCACCGTCCTCTGCACCTCTGCTCCAAACTATCTTTTCCACCTTCCACCTCCATGCTACAAAAAAAACACTTCAAAAATACAATTTTCATCATCACCACCACTATCACTGTCAACCACTAAACAAACCCAAATAAATCTCCATCGTTACACCACCACAGAACTACTATCACTTCTTCAATCTCCCTTTTAGCCCAAATCTAAAAAACCAAAAAGAATCCTTCTAAAACCTTCCCAATTTCGCCACAATTAGATCTGACAGTTGGTTCTTCACTGATAAAAATATATCAATCAAATGGGTTGGAATGATTTTTGATTTGGCTTTATAAAAAAAGGAGTGAAATAGGCTTTGGCGGCCGATTGCGGAAAGGTTTATATACAAACAAATAACTGGGGTGGAGCTTTTAAGAGCAATAAACCATAAGGCATGGCACAAAGAAAAAAGAAGAAGAACCAACCAATGGAAGAGCAACAATGAGATTAAGGAAGAGTAGTAATGAAAACTAAGTAAAGAGGGATTTTTAATGTAGCAAAGCAATGATTGCACCCGCGAGAGAGGGAATGATTGGAAGGAGAAATTGAACTTTTAAGAGAAATTATGGTTAAAGGTTAGACCTTTTGTGGTATTTTTTGGTAGTGTTACAATTGTGGAAAGGAGTTGCAGCGTTTATGGTGTTAAAGGAAGAAGAAATACAACTATTTTTTTTATTTTTGGCTGGGAGGGAGGAAGGAAAGTCTTTTTCTTCTTTTTTTTACTCAAAGAATTACAAGTATTTTTTAATATAAACTATAGTTTATTTAAGAAATACACATGTCATTTGATAATTTGTCAGTTTGCCATGTCATCCGCGAGTGTAACTCACACATGAGGCTTGTTGAACTCAGGTATTCATAAGACACACATGTGTCAAATAGAAATGTCTGTCTAATCATATGCCAAGTTAAGGCGTTCATTTGATTGTTGTGGACAACTTAAAGGGGCTGTTTATGTATTTTGCTTTAATAATATTCCAAATTGTTAATTCAACACCCAATAAAAGATTCCATCATTTTCCCCAAGTTCTTAACAAGTTCCACAAATGGAGGATTAAGGTTTGTTCAATTCCCTTTCTAATCTCCAACCCTATGAATTCACTATTTATCACTATAATATTGCATTAAACATAGTAGGGTGAGAAAAATTACCTCAATTTGAAATTTTGAAAATTCACAATTGGTTGTTCTCGAAGATTCTCTTGAAATCTAGTAAAATACATTGATTTCAATGTTAACTCATGTTGATGGATGTTAAATAGCGTAAATGAGTCGTAAATACTTTACCTCAATGATTGGTTGTGATTCTTTGTATAAAATCTTCCCAAAGACCCAAGTCCCAACCCTTTTGTCTTGTTTTGAACTAAAAATCCCGATTTAGCAACTTTTACTGCACTAGGCGTGGTTCTGTCTCAGCAATATAGCGGCTGGAAAGCACCAAAACTCCTGCAGCCAGCACTATCTCGGCACTGTAGCAGCTGGATGGTGCCAATACTCTTGCACTGTATTCATGATCCGAGCCTACGACCTTGATCATATGGAATCATTAATACCTTTGGGATGGTTTGATTACGTTATTAGGCTCTTAACTAGCATAAGCAGGTTTAAGAATCTACAGGGCCTTGCAAACATTGACCCAATGCAACATGTAGTGTGCAAAAGTGAACACCTTAGACATTGGTTGACTTGATGTATCAACTCTATGCGTGCATTACTATGCCACAACAGCGACCTCAGGCACTGGTGGGGATTTAGCTACTCAGTGCAAGCTGTATCATGCAATTGTCAAGCTTATGCTCAGATGATGCAGTTAATTATAAACATATGTATAGCTTTGAGCTATAATATACAGTGTAACTATTATCAAATCCCATATTGTATAGTGTATAAGATTGTTGAAAAGCTCAACAGGTTTCCAATCTGTACTTGTAAATGTTCGTTCCCTCATATATATGGCTGCCCAAACAAGCTTTCATAGTATTGGTATTTTCAAATCATACAATATGCTAGCTTATCGTAAACAAGCATTTACAGAGCAAGGTCTCGATTTACCTCAAGTCCAAAGCTCAAAGTGCTACTATAGCTTCAAGACGCAACCTATGCTTGCCAATCTACTGAAATAGTAATTCAACGGTGTCAAATACACTCATACAACTCATTTCCAGAATTGTTATTTTGTCATAGTCAAACCCCCAGGCCAAACATATCAAATTAAGGCTGTATCCGGTTCCGGTTCTGGGTCTATTTGGGTCTGGCGGTTCCGGTTCTGGCTGTTCCGGTTCTGGCGGTTCCGGTTCCGCGGTTCTGGCGGTTCCGGAACCGCGGGTCTGGCGGTTCCAGGCGGTTCCGACTTAAATTTTTTTTTTTAAATCAATATCTTGTATAGTAGTGATTAGTATATTGTACAATATATTCTTATATGGTGTACTATGTTCTTAGTATAGTATATATTGTGTTTGGAAATTAGTATATATTGTGTATAAGTAGTGTATATTTTGTATATTGTGTAGTAGTTAGTAATTAGTATAAATTTTATATAAGTAGTACATATTGATAAAAGAATGTTGTCGTTAGTATTATGTGTTGTATGTTATATATTATATGTTATATAAATATTCAAGGATTGATATAGAAGTAAAAACAAATAAATATTGAGACAAATATATTTAAGGATATGATAAAAAGCGTATTTATTGACCAAAATGGCATATCTTTCTTAGTCTTTCTTCCCCCAATGGAATGAGCACAACATGGTACTAATACCACCATTAAAAGGAAAAAAAACTAAAAGAAGACATGCCAATGTACAAGTTACATGATAATTTATGTATTATTTCTAACAAATCTCATAAAACCTTCAAGGTTTGGAGGTGGTTGTGTTGGTGGTGGTGGAAATGAAGCTTGTTCATCACCACTTCCGGGTGAAGTTGCTTCCTGAGCAAGTTCTGCTAGCATTTCTTCATAGCACTCATCTATTTCGGGTTGAGATTCAGCTAGCCCAAAGTTCCTTCTTTCAGAGCGGATCCAATCTCGGAAGAGCACTGATTTTTCCAAGCTGTCCCTCATCGACGCTCTATGATCTCCTATTTGTAGTCTGGCTTGACTAAATACGCTCTCCGATGCAACAGTTGACGCTTGGATGGATAGAACATCCCGAGCCATCCTTGCAAGAACGGGAAAATGCTTTTCCCTTGTCTTCCACCAATCCAAAAGGTCGAAAGATCCGTCTGGATTATCATTCTCTAGCCCCTGCGACAAATAAACTTGAAGTTCGTTTAGATGGGAAATATCATCTAAATTCTCACCTTGAGTACCCCTGAACTCCGTCCACGATTTAAGAGCTGTTAAGCCAGCAACTCTTTTAGACGCTTGTGATGTGGACGAAGTAGGGGTTGGAATAGTAGGCCTAGCATGCTCTAACACCTGTTTATAAGCATTATAAACAGTTTGAGCATTCACTGTAATTGATGCTTTCGCATCAGATAGTGTTGCCATTTCTTCTGGTGAAAGATCTAAAGATTGATAAATACTATTATACCAAAAGTTAGGACCTCCTGCTTTCATAGTAGGATTTAACATAGCAGCCACACCAAATATAGGAGGGATTGGAAAAAAATATTTTTTAAATTTCTTTTTCATTTCAAATATTGCATTTTCATAAATTTTCCCTCCCTCGTTAAATTCAGCAAATAAATTAGCAAGTGCGGCAATATATACTAAACAGTTTGAAATTGTAGGATAATATTGGCCAGATAAAGCAGTTGTAGCCACACTAAAATGTTCTAAAAAATCTAAAAGAATCTTAACGTTATTCCAATCTTGATTAGTTAGCATGTCATTATCTTCATCCTCACAATCCCTAGAATTATAAGTAGCGTTTATTGGGTTTCTATATTCGTACGCCACTACTAAGCTTTCATACATGTAGTTCCACCTAGTGGGGCAAGGTTTATGAACCTTTCTTTCTCTAAGGCCATATTCGTCACATTTTTTATAATATTCTCTAAGTCTACTTCTACGGTTTGAATAAAAAAGCCAATTAAGAGCAAATTTAACTTTTTCAATTTCTATGTTTAAAATTCTCATACCATCTCCAACGATTAAATGATAAATATGGCATATACATCTAACATGAAAAATATTTGTAAAAGCAGGATTAAGTGTTCTAGTTAAAATACCTATTGCAGTAGTGTTGCTACTAGCGTTATCCTCGGAAATTGACATTATTTTATCACTAAAACAAAAATATCTACATACATCTGAAACAGTGCTTGCAATAAACTTACCTGTGTGCCGTGAATTAATTATTCTATATGCTATAATGCGTTTTTGCATGGTCCAGTCTTCATCTATCCAATGACTGGTCACGGTTAGATAATCACAGTCATTTTCACTTCTACCAATATCAGTTGTAATAGACATACGATTACTTATATGAGTAAATAAATAGCGCAAGTATTGTTCATATTCATGCTTATATTTATAAATGTCGGCCTTAACTGTGGCGCGAGGCCAACCTTTATATGTAGGATTAAAAACTCGTCTAATATAATGAATCCAAGCAGGATTAGAAGCAAAAGAATAAGGTAAACACATAACAGTAATCATTTTAGCTAATTCTTCACGATCCTTATTTGGATCGTAATACAATATACCTCCGGTGACTGTGTTTATTCCTGGTTGAAGCATGTTAGAACCAGTACTTTGGTTAATTGTAGTATCAGGACTTGCCCTCCCCTCTTGTTGCGTTTTCAATTGGATATATCTAGCCTTATCGCTAGGGTGTAATTTTATATGTTTAACTAAACTACCTGTGCCGCTACGATCTCCAGTATACCCATGCACAAGTAATTTCCCACAAGATTTACACTTAGCCTTATTCTGTTCTCTTAGTTGAATAAAAAATTGCCAAACTAATGAAGTTTCTGAACGTTTAGGAGGTTGTCTACTAAAAGTGGGAGTTTGTACGGGTGGGTGTTCCGGTTCATTAGTAGCAGGACTAGTAGGTGTATCATCTAAATCTACGGGAGCTTGGGTTTCGTCATCATCATCATCCTCATTTCCCTCTATTATAGGTGCATTAGGATAAAGCATATTCATAATGTCATCGTCTATTCTATCACCTACTGCTACATCATGTAGAAAATCAACATCGCTAAATTGAAAACATGGGTGATTACTATCAAGTATTCCGAAATTTTCATTAGTATTTCTAGGTTGACTACTAGTTTCAACTTGTTTATCTTTTCTAGGTCGGGGAGCCGGGGGAGGCGGGAGGGGTAGGATTTTGGCGACTACTTTCACCGGATTTAGATTTACCTTTTCCGAACATGTTTTTCAATGAAAATGCCATAATAATTATAATTAAGCAAAATAACAACACACAACAAATATTCTTAGCACGTAAGAGTTGAAACGAGTTTACCGGATTGACGAACAACTTCTTGAAAATTGAAAATTGTTGTAATTGAACACTTGAAAACTTCAATTCAACAACTTCACAATGTTTCACGAATTTGCAACAAAAATTTAAGCAATTGCACTAGAAAGATTGAAAGAGAGCTTGAGAGAGATTGATGAATTGGTGAATTAAAATGAAAGAATGAGGGGGTATTTATAGTTGAGAAATGGGAAATTGTGTAATTATATAAAGTTTGGGGTTAAATTAAATTTGAGGGGTCAAATGGCTAAATTTTAAAAATGCCAAACGGCTATTTCTGCAAGAGAGCCGTTCTGATTTTCAGATTTTAAAAATTTTTTTTTTTTTTTTAAAAATCAGCCCGTTGGGAACCGGATAGAACCGGAACCGGAACCGGTTCAGGCGGTTCCATCCAGTTCCAAACGGTTCCGTCAACGGTCCGAATTTAAAAAAAAATTTTTTTTTTTTTAAATATCGGACCGTTGGCGGAACCGTTTGGAACCGGATGGAACCGCCTGAACCCGTCCGGTTCCGGTTCTAGTTCTGGCGGTTCCGGTTCCACGGTTCTAATGGGTGGAACCGCGACATCACGGTTCCGGGGAACCGCTAGGCCCGGAACCGCGGAACCGAAACCGCCGGAACCGCCAGAACCGCCCAAAATACAGTCTTATATCAAACTCAGTCAAACCGACCAATCCATAGTATTTCTAGGTTACCCATGACTTCATTACTCCATTCGAATCACTTATCGTCCATTAGATATCAAAGCATGTGCATTCGATTTATCAATTCGATTTTGACCCTTATCAATAATTACTTATCGATTATTGATTTGTACATATGCTTATCGTTATCGTTTCACTAGGGTTTCGATTTATCGATTTTTGGGGCTTATCGATTCGGTTATCGATTACACCAATAAAAAAGTTTATAGGATTCCAAGGAAAGTATATCGCTATAAACACGCCTAACTAATATGGACAAAAAGAAGCTAAAATAAGACGAACACTGTTTATAACATAAAAATTGTGTCAACAACCAAATGCAACAAAACTAAAGTAAGGGATCAAATGTATGCCACCAACACTCCAACAGTGTAAAAATAAAAATAAAAGTACATCATCACGGCTAATTCTATTTTCCATTAATTTGAACTTCATTCCCTTGAGCTTTAAATATGATCATTCCTTAAATGTGGTAGATGAAATAATAGGGTTATGGGCTTAGAGTAAAGGACAAGATATTATAGAATAAGGGTTAAAAATATAATAATAATAATATTTTTTTAATTTTTTAATTTTTTTAAAATTTTTTAGTATATCTTATTGGTTTATCGATAAACCATTAATCCAAGAGGATAAAATCGAAATTGATAACTCGATAAGGAAAATTTCGAAATCGAAATCGATAACAAATAATCGATTCGAATGCACACCCCTAGATACCATAAACCAATTCAAATCTCAAGATTTCAAGTTTGGGGTTTTAGGCTAACTTGTGTAAGTTTTTTTTTATCAAGTAAAGTTTCATTGAATGGCTTCAGAAGGATGCAAAGACTTTACGAAGTTGACTCTTATACGAAAGAGAGAGCCATCCAGAAATTGTGTTACATTGTTTATATCCAAAAATCTATCTCAGCTATACAGATAGCTGTACAAAATTGAGTATACTCTGGGAATGGACTGCCATAATTTCTTCCTGCGCTTTTAAACTTTCTACAACAGCTAGCTACAGAAAGCCTCTTTAATTCCATGTGGTATGACCATTGTAGCCTGAAAGATTCAAAAACATGTTCCACAGTTCTTTTGTGATATACAATGTCAGTAAACAGGTCTGGCACTCTCATTTTCTGACTGACAGAGATAGCACCTGCTGCAGAGAGTAAAACCTCTTTTCATTAGATTATCTTGCCTGAGACATGCTTAGCACATTAGCACCCAAGTGAAGCATTAACTTTTGCCGGGCATTTTGTTCTCGAAATCATCTTCCATGGCCAAGTATCTAAGATACTTATACTGACTTGTATCAGTATAGGTATGCAAATCCAAAATAATATTATGGATTTTACCTGAATGTTAGGAAGTGATTTGGAGTTAAATCCTCTTCAAAATGAGGACTATGTTCATCCTAAAATGTGTTCGGGATATAAAATCCTTGAAATTCTGTTCGCTGATGTGTAGTGCTATGATAGTAGCAAACATTGCTATTGTGGGCCTGGGCTGGACCATTGCCTAGATCGCAGACCTTGACTTCCATTGCCGAATACTGTATTCCTCACACAGTCAATGCTAAGATGGCTGTTTCTGACCTGCGGTGGCAACATAACGTCTGTTGCAGCACCATATTTTTCACCTCAACACCCTCAAAACTTGTCGGAGCCCCTTCAAACTCAACTCAACTGTCCACACGAGTCACAAGTATATCAACTTAGCGATATTTTGGAAACACAGCCAAACAAAAGAACTCAAAACGAAATGTCCGGAGTGTTACACAGGCAGATTTTGCCTTGCACTATTAGCTTGCATTTACCTTGTAAGATCCAAATTATAGAATCAGATTTTTATACCCTAGTTAGGCTATACCAACAAATCATTTTAAATCTATCTATTCCCTGTATGTGCTTGTTCTTGAAAGGATATTAAGGTGCCTTAAGTCAGGTCTTGAGATATTCCAGAAGAGAGCTTTCTGGAATCTTCAATCTTTTTCTGTTCGTGTTGTTTAGATGTATTGACTTTGTTGCAGGCAACAAGTGCTGGATCTAAAGAGCAAGAGGCAATTAATTTTTTGGAGAAGAAAATGAAAAATGAGCCTGCTTGGAAACTGTCTAGGTAAAAAGGATCCTGTTTAGACATGGTTTAGAGCTTCCTTTCTCCTTCTATTCCATTGTTGAGCTGTTTTTGGTTCAAACTCTGCTTCTTTCCCTTTGGTTCTTGTCTCTTGCCTACATAATTTTCTGTACGGCCAGCTATTATATGTGAAATTGGCGTTCCTTGTCTTTTCTTTTGTCAGATACATATTTTTTATTTTTTGTTGAATCTTGTGGTTATTTGTCATAGAGTCAAATATAGGTAATGGTGGTGAAGAGTTTTGGAGAAGATCTTACCAATTGTTTTTGTTCTCTTGTTCATTACCAGAGAATCAATGTAGAAGTCACGAGCTATTTTTAATCCAACATGAGTATTTGGTGCTTTTCTTGCTAATATGACCTGCACTATTTAGAATTCAGAACTTCACTAGATGAATCACATTGTCAAACTGTTATCTATACCTCACTTATTACAAGCAAAGGCTATGTGACTTTCCCTTTTTGATTAATGAGTCTGGATGTCTTCCGAAAAAATAAAAAGTTGAGGTGAAGTTTGGAGTATTAATAGGTTGCATAATTTCCTAATCAAAGCTCGATATTGTTTTCTCCATCATACTACTGGCATAAGTAATTGGTTTTTATTTTCTTGCACAAAGCTTAGGACTCCTATGAGTTTGGTAATGTATTCAATTAAGCGGATGTTATTTGAGTTGGTAGGAGTGCTATCTATTGATCGAGATGGAGGACATTTAATTTGTCTACTTGTAGTATTTCATGTCCTCTATAATATGTAGAATGTAGAATTTCGAAGATGTATTCAGATCTGATGTTAAAGTTTGATGAATACCTATATAATTGTGCTAAGAGATTATGTTCTATTTGTTTAATAGACTGCAATATCTGCCCTTCAATCTGTTCTCCAAGAAGATTTCAAGGTCAGCGAGATCGAGGTATTTAACTGCTCCTCCACATTATTTACGATTTGAGTCTTAGTGAAGTTCTTGCCCATAATGATCACCACATAAGAGGAAAAAATGAAAATGAGTGAAATAGAGGGATGATTGCTTTTTGCCTCCATCTCCTTGCTTTTTCTTCAGAATCAATCTCTCTTGCTTGAGTGGCTTTAGGAAGTATTATTTTCCTTTGAGGTATAATGTCCCTTTAGATATTTGCATACTTCCATTGTTTATAGAAGGAGACGGGTCCAGTATTTTCTCAGTAGAGGGAGTGGTTGCAAAATATAGACATGAGATGTGTATCGGAGAATTGAATTGCCTTGGGTAGTGTTAAGTAATTGTAGTGGTTTCGCAGGATGTAACTGGATTGGTTCACTGCTTGAATACATAATATCTTCTGGTCTTTGGCAGGTTGGGGTTGTGAGGAGCGAAGATCCATCCTTCATAGTGTTGTCTACTGAAGAAATTGATGAGCACTTAACTGCTATCAGTGAACGCGACTGATTGCTATTGAATACCGTCTGATTCAGTAGAGATGTATGTTTGGTATAAAAACTTTTAGGATCCGGTTGTTACAGTTAGTGTAAGAGTATATGGTACGCTCATACTGAGTTACAAATTATGCTACATTGTAACTTTTCTTGGTGTCATTAGTTTCAGAAATTGTTCGAATGCAACTTCCAGGAATTATTAATCTGTCTTATTTCAAGCAGCTTGGTCCTGTGTGTATGTTTACCAGGGGACAAAAGGAAGCTGCACTTTCACTTTTCCTCCTTGAACTTTAACTTGTTTCCTTAACAAGGTATTATTACTGCGTTACTATCAACAGTAGCTGGTCTTGAACATCTCGTTAAAATCTTGGGATCTGTGGTGGTTGTCCTATAGCTATGATGATATTATATTTCTCAAATTTGCTAAGCATAATGTGAGCAAGTTAGCAATGGCTACACAGTTGAGGTTGTCAGTGGTAACTTTCCTATGAAGTCACAGTTGAGACTTCCCAAATATAGATGACCCTCATACTCCAGCACAGATGTCACAAACGACATGACCTTTCCAGTTGGATCATCAAAGCCTTTGATTATCTTCCCATCAGCTGCCACATTCACTACCATAGCTGTGTGGTATGCTCCGAGGACCAAGTTCATCAAGTTGGGGAAAGTTGCCAGCAAATGTTTTGAAGCTCTTGATGAGTGTACAAAATTTAGTCCTCGAGCTGTAAACTGTAACAGAGGCAGACACACCAGTCGTTAAATTGGCACAGCAGATGAACCTTCTCTGCTACTGCAAGGTGTTTATAACTTACCTCTACTAGAGCTATCCAGAACGAACCATCTGGAGCAAGCTTGATGTTGTCGGGTAAAGCAGTAAGATTATCGACGAAGATCTCTGTTTGTCCTTTGATTTCCTCCTTCAGCCAATACTTTAGGCACCTAAATCTGATTATCATGGACGAAAAGAATGTTGAATGCAACTTGAACAAACAACTTCACAAATTGGTTCCAAGTACCAAGAGAATGTGTTCATGAAGAAACCGTGCTAGTCAATGGAGAAACAATGCCTAAACATTTTCAGCAAAAGAGTACTTTCTCATAACATCTCATGAGCTCACCAAGTTATCTTATAGTTGGAGGTAGGGGTGTATTGTGGGCTGGGACCGGCCTGAGACCGCGGGCCAAATAGGCCGGTCTCAAGCGGTCCCGGTCTCAAATGGTGCAAAGGCCCATTACGGGTCGGTCCTACCCTTTAAGCCCGCGAGTCCGGGACCGGCAGGCGGGCCTGAGCCGGTTCAGCCGGACCCAATGGGCCTAACGGGCCTCCAACGGCTATTTTTAATTTTTTTTTTTAAATTGACCAACGGTCAGATTTTTAAAATCTAGCCGTTGGGCTTTCAATTCAACCGTTAGGGAGTTTAAAAAATAGCCATTTGGCCCACAAACTTTTTATAATTACTTTTTCCCAATTCTCAATTATAAACACCCCCTCATTCTTTCATTTTTACTCACAAATTCATCAATCTCTCTCTAATTTTCTTCTATAATTGCTTACTTTATTATTGTAATTTTGTGAAAATTTGTGAAGTTGGTGAATTGAAGTATTCAAGTCTTCAACGATATTCAATTTTCAAGAATTTGTTCGTCAATTCGGTAAACTCGTTCCAACTCTTAAGTTTTAATATTATAAATTTATTTTTTTAGCTTATAGAATTATAATTAATATGACATTTTCTTTGAAAAAAATGTTTGGTGGTAAGAAAAAAGCTAAAATTGGTGAATCTTGTCGCCAAGATACTACTCTTCCTCCGACTCCCCGACCTAGACCTGTTACTTGTCCTCCTCCACTTGTTATTTTTGATAGTGATAACCCTTCTTTTTAATTTTTCGATAGTCAATTTTGTCATGACGTTGCACCAGGTCAACAATTAAATGAAGAAGTTATGAATGCTCTTTATCCTAATGAAACTATCTTTGAAAATGATGAGGAAAATGATAATTTAGATGAAACGCAACCGGGTTTAGATGATACACCTACTAGTCCTGTTAATAACCCAACCGATGCCCCGCCTGACCCTCATATAGTAACCCCTACTTTTAATAGACAACCTTCTAAACGGCCCGAAACATCTCTTGTTTGATACTTTTTTACTCAACAAAGAGAACAAAATAAGGCTAAGTGTAATACTTGTAGGGCTTTATTGGTTCATAAATTTACTGGAGATCATAGCGGTACAGGTAGTTTGACTAGACACAAAAAGAAATACCCTAGAGATAAAGCTAAATTTTTTCAAATGAAAGTTGCGCAAGAGGGGAGAAGTTTAGATACTACGGTTAACCTTAGTACATGTTCAAATCTAGTTCAACCAGGAATTAATGTTGTTACTGCTGACATTTTATATTATGATCCAAATAAAGATCGTGAAAAATTGACAAAAATGGTTACTGTTATGTGCTTACCATATAGTTTTCCTTCTAACCCTCATTTTGTGCATTATATTAGAAGAGTTCTTAATCCTACTTATAAAGGATGGCCTCGCGCAATTGTAAAAAGCGATATTTACAAATATAAACATGAATATGAACAATATTTTTGCTATTTATTTACTCATATAGATTGTCGTATTGCTATTACTACTGATATTGGTAGAAGTGGTAATTATTGTGATTATCTAACTGTTACAAGTCATTGGATAGATGATGAGTGGATAATGCAAAAGCTCATTATTGCTTATAGAATAATTAATTCACACCACACAGGTAAGTTTATTGCTAAGACAATTGTAGATATTTGTAGATATTTTTGCCTTAGAGATAAAATTATGTCGGTTTTAATGGATAATGCTTCTAGTAACACTAACGCTGTAGGCTTGCTTACAACCACACTAAATCCTGCATTTAGTAATATCTTTCATGTTAGATGTATTTGTCATATTTACCATTTAATCGTCGGTGCTGGTATGAAAGTTTTAAATGTAAAAATTGAAAAGGTTAAAATGACTCTTAATTGGCTTTTTTATTCAAACCGTAGAAGTAGGCTTAGAGAATATTTTAAAAAATGTGATGAATTTGGCCTTGGAGAAAGAAAAGTTCCTAAACCTTGTCCTACTAGATGAAATTACATGTATGAAAGTTTAGTTGTTGCATATGAATATAAGAACCCAATAAGCGCAACGTACAATGCTAGTGTAGGGGATGATGATGATGATGATGAGCGCATTACAAATCAAGATTGGAGTAATGTTAAAATGCTTGTAAACCTTTTAGAATAATTTCATATTGCAACAAATGAATTATCTGGCCGATATTATCCTACTATTTCTAACTGTTTAGTTTATATTACAACACTTGTAGATTTATTTACAGCATTTTCAGAGGGTGGAAATATTTATCAAAAAGCTATTAATTCTATGAAAGCTAAGTTTAAAAAATATTTTTTCCCTATCCCCCTATTTTTGGTGTTGCTGCAGTATTAAATCCTACAATGAAATTAGGAGGTTCTTACTTTTAGTATTCAAAAATTTATAACGCTTTACCACTTTCAGTTGAAGAATTTGTTACACTTGGAGATGCAAAAGCCTTAGTTAAAATAAATGCCCAAACGATTTATAATGCTTATCAACTTGTTGTAGATCATGCTAGACCAAATGTTCCAACTCCTACTTCGTCTAGTTCACAATCATCCAAAGAAACTGCGGGCCTAAAAGCCCTTAGTTCGTGGGCGGAGTTCAGAGGTTCTCAAGGTGATAATTTTGGTGATAGTTCACAACTAAATGAGCTTCAAGTTTATTTGTCGCAGGGCCTTGAAAAGGAGAATCCAGACGGCACCTTTGATCTTTTGGAATGGTGGAAGGACAAACAAAATTACTATCCGATTCTTTCAAGGATGGCTCGAGATATTTTAGGTGTTCAAGCTTCAACAGTAGCATCGGGGAGCTCTTTCAGTCAAGCAAGACTTCAAATTTGTGATCATAGAGCGTCTGTGAGGGAGAGCATGAAAAAATCGGTATTCTATAGAGATTAGATCCGTTGGGAAAGAGGAAATTTGGACTTGCAGAATCACATCCGGAGATAGACGAAGCTTATGAAGAAATGCTAGCGGAACTTGCGCAGGATGTTGCTTCGCCCAGAAGCGGTGATGAACAAGCCTCTTTTCCACCACCACCAACAGAAATTCCTCCGAGCCTTGAAGGATTTATGAGATTTGTTATAGATAATACATAGACTAATATGTAACTTGTATTTTGGCGCATCTTCCTTAGTTTTTTTTCCTTTTAATGGTAGTATTAGTACCTTGTTGTGCTCATTCTATTGAGGGGAGGAAGACTAAGAAAGATATTGCCATTCTTTTTTAATGTCGTAATAATAAAAATTATAAGTCATTCCCTTGAATATTTCTTTGTAATTTATTTTGTATATAAATTTGATATATATATATATATATATATATATATATATATATATATATACATACATACATACATATATGTATATATAAGGAAATATGTATATATAAGCTATAATGCTATATATTATATATAATGCAGTATATAATTATATGTATACTCAATATACCCTTACCTTATATGTACATACTATACATACTATATATATACTATATATTTATATATGTATATCCAATACACCCTTACCTTATATATACATACTATATATATTATATATATTTTTATAGCTATATATAAGCAATTTATATTAGTATATACATATATACTTTACAAGAAATTGCCTTAGATTTTTTATTTTAAAAAATAGCCCGAAATGAAAAAAGTCTGTTAGGCCAGTGGGCCCGACCCATTAAGCTCGGGACCATGTGGGCTTAGGCCCATTACGGGCTAGTTCCACCCCTTAGGACCGTTTGGTTCGGGACCTCCAAAGACTGAGCTCGCCAAAGCCCAGCCCATTTGGCCGTTTAGTCCTGGCCCGGAACCATAATGCACCCCTAGTTGGAGGTAGAAAACGATTTAATAATTTGATAATACTTACTTCCACGTTTCACAGACAATTAAGTAATCTTGATCTGCAGAGAGAGCAACGCCATTTGCAAAGGCCAAGTCATGAAGAATTACAGAGGTCTTGTTCAATGAAGGATTATATTTGAGAAGCTGACCATGGGGCTTGGCTTCAAGCACGTCACGGTACCATTCGTGGAGTCCAAATTTGGTGCTTGCGACACTGAAGTATAGACTTCCATCTGATGCTTCCACCACATCATCTGCAAATCTGTACACACACGAACTTTTAGCTTGCAATGGATTTTCATTAAAATTTTATAATTGATGGACATACGGATCCAGAGAAATTTTACAATTTTGATGCTAACAGCATCATATAAACCATCCCTCGGGGCTTTGGTTCATTAGTAAGGACACAACACATAGATGTGTCAATTAATTAGACGCATGTCACAAGTTTAAACTCTTTCCCAGACAAAGCTGGTGGAGGACGGAAGACTCCCATCTGCGCATAGTCACCTTTGCCTAACTACACACTAATTTAATATTGTAACAGCAGTTCGAACCTTATGTCCCACGAGCATATTGTATTGTTCATATTATCTTGGATGCTATGAACAAATTACACAAACATCGTATGGTGATATTGTGGATTAATTCTTCCTTACTCGTTAGGCATCGTTCATTCCTGAATTTGTTGGATTGAAGTTACAGAATGGTGTACTTAATTTGTAAAGAATTCCTATCTTTTGAAATTATATCAACTCGAAGAAAAGGCCATGCTCCATCAAGTATCATAAGATATATATTGCTCTTCGCCTCAATGGGCAGAGAATTTCAAGATAGAAAAGTGAAATCTTTCACCTTATTTTTTCACCATTGACATGGGAAGCAAGAACACTTACGCCATCTTCACTAACCTTAAGTAACCCCTGCACATCATACAATTGTTCCTTTTAGCTGCAACGGTAAGACTATCTAATATACGTGCTAAATGAAAATTTTCAAAATCTTTTATTTGTTTAACTATAATAAGCTGCAAAATTAATTACCTCCTCAGCGTCACATACAATGACATAACCAGCAGCTGATACTGTAAGTCCTAGTAAAGAATGACTCCCAATATACTTCCAACTCTCCCAAGTCCCATTCTTGTGCAATCTTTTGATCCAACCATCTCTAGTAGCCGTATATAATATTCCCGTTTTGTCCACTGCCACATCTTCTGGTCTATCTAGATACCCTTCTCCAAGTTTAATTACCCTCTGAAATTAACAGTCCATATGTAGCATTTCGCACCACAGTTAAAAAAAGAGTTCAAGTTTTACCCACAAAAATATAATATTACTCACTCAGGTCACCTAATAGGTAATTACAGGTAATCCGTTTACACATTAATTGGTAATCTCATAATATCTATGATAACTATCACAAGTTAAAATTCATTGACAATAATAACGATCCAATAAAATCCCACTAATGGGGTTTAAAGAGGATACGCAGACCTTACTCCTATCTCGAGGGAGTAAAGAGGTTGTTTTCGAAAGACACTCGGACGAAAAAAGACTTAAAATTCACTGTGTATATAAATTAAATCCGAAAAGAAAAGATAGAGGCAAGTAAGAAAATATTAAGTTAAGGCACCGTTTTTTTCCTTTTAAGTTACCTGCAAATAGCTGTTTGATGTAAATGTAGCGGTGAAGGATTTAGAGGCAGAAGGAATTTCAAGAATCTTAGGGGATATTGGTGAGAAGAAAAAAACTTGGAGTGAAATAGCCAGCAAACTAACTACTAAAAAGCTTGAGAAAACCAGCATGGAATCCATACTGTGTTTGCTCTAGACCTCTAGTGCAGTTTGCAGATGAGAGGAAAAGTTCAGACCTTTATGCACTACTTCTGATAAAAATGATTTCTTTGGTCCAAAATTACTACTTATCAGCAAGACACCAAGTTTGGAAAGTATTTGTGGCTGAAAGTTGTCTATAGGGTAATTGCTATAATAATTATAAGTACCAAAAAGCACACTAATTTAGGCAATGCTACAAGAGAAAAATAGAATATAGACACGTTTATTGTTAATCAAGAGTTTAACCAAGAAAACATTTGTTCATCTTCGTAACCGGTAGGACCGGTTGTCGGGTGGATTGGTTGGTTTTTACTCTTAACGGCTTGGCTTAGCGGTTATCGGTTTTTAAATGTATTAATCCGTTAGCCACCTGATACGATATCGGGTGGATTAGTATCGGGCGGTTTATCGGCCTATTGCACATATTTATTAAATATCTCCCCTTCTACTGACTTCTTCAGCTATAACATGTATTGAAAAACTGAATCTTTGTTAGAAGTCAGTTATATGGATTGTTTTTCTTTGTTCTTGCAAAACTATTTTGTTCGAAAATTTCATTTTTTTGGGTGCTTTTGATTCCAAGTCTGTCATTTCTGGCGAATTCAATTTTACTGACTTCATTAGTTGTAATATGTATTGAAAAATTGAATCTTTGTAAGAAGTCACTTAATCTGGATTGTTGTTCTCTGTTCTTGTATGCTCATTTGATTAAAATGTTCAATGTTTAGGTATTTCTTATATCTAGTTAATCTGATTGTCTTTGAGAGTCTACTGGCTTTTGCAATTATGATATGTATTGAAGAATCGAATCTTTTCAAGTGTGCATTAAGTATTAATAGTTGACCCTTTTAAATAGTTATATTAATGAATAAACAAGTCCACAACAGTGCGAAGTATTAATAGTAAATAGTGTTGGATAAAACACAAAAAACACTACAGAGACAAACTTCGTAACCAATCCAGAACAAAGTATTAACAGTAAACAGGGTTGTTTGTTTTTGTTATACTTATTCATTTTCAAGGGTTTTGGATTTTTTATATTTAAATATATATAAATAAAAATAATATATATATATATATATATATATTTATTTATTTATTTATTTATTTATTTATATTCTTAGCGAGTTAACGGATTATACGTTAAGAAAATTGAATAATCCGCACCCAAACCGATAAGCCGTTAATAAGAAAAATTCAATTTGTTCTCCGTCTGTTAAGCCGTTACCAGTGAGCCATTAAGCTTCAGTTCTGTTCGATTTTCGGTTTCGGATCGGTTTTGAACACCCCTAGTAACTGGTCTGTATACTGGGCCTATCCAATTTTTCTATTTGATCGAGGTCATGGATTTGCATCGAAGGCAAGCGTCATAGTAGATCAAAACAAAGTACGAAGACAAGGTATCGAGTTTCAGGATCCAGGTTCCTGTCGAAATTGAGGCCAGCAATGATCGAGACCAAATATGACAGACTTCGAGCAAAGCATAATAACATAAAAGCGAGATATCTGTGACCCGTCGAAGATCATAGGCGAAATCTCGAACAGATCAAATCACACGCGATTGTTTAGGCTAATAATGGGATTTATGGGATTTACTTATGTAATTAGAATTGTACCATAGGTACGATTCCTCTACTATATAAATAGGGTTCTGGTCAATTTGTAGACACCTTGCACTTTGAGATATAAAAGTAATATAACACCCTTTTTATAGTTCATATTATTGTTCATCCGGTTGTTACATTTTAACTATTGTTGCACAAACTAGTTCAAGGGTATTCAAGCTCGATGGCTGAATTCTGTTCAAACACTAGTTTGCTTTATATTATTACTAATTTCTATTATTACTCTTTGCATTTATCCATTGGTATTAGGTGAAATCATGTATCCTTAAAACCACATTATAAGTTTAATTGTTATCCAATTTTAAGGGTAAACAGTTTGGCGCTCGGGCCGCGACGGGTGCCCGAATTTTACATGTCGAACATCCTTAAGCATGCGTCTAAGATATACACATGAATGACGTCTGCTGAATTACGAGAATACCATACATGAAGGAAACCTGTCAAAAACGCATATGTACATGTGTTCATAATATTATCAAGCCTTTGAGGGTATCCCATCCCATCATATCGTATCAGACACTGTAGACAAAATTATCAACGTATACCAACTGATCAGGTGGTGGTGTGTATATAATTCCAAGGTAGCAACAGTTACGATATTAGAAGAATTTCAACTACAAGTCGTGGTGTGAGAAAGAGGCTTAAAGGCGGGAGTTCCCCGGCCTTCAGATTTATTCAAAGAATAGTTGCCTGGATAGAAAGGAGAATATTAGAGTATTCGAAAAAGCTAATGATAAGTGCATCAGTCAGCATTCGAGAACGAATGTTCCAAAGGGAGGAATGATATTACACCCCATATTTTCGTACGTGAAAGTGCACCATAAATAAATTAATGGAAGCTCGAAAATGAGATGTTACATCCAGCATTTTCGTACAATAATATTTCGTAATAAGTTAATCAAAGTAAGTTCTGGAATAAGATTATTATGAGATTATAAGTATTATGATATTTCAAACTAGTGAAGAATAAATTCGTGAATGCGAGATAGTAAGCAAATCGAAGAAAATGAATTTCGTCAAAATTTGGCATTTTGGGATAAAATACAGTCCGAGCTATAATACTCGGTATTTATGGACTAGTGTCATACAAGGTACCACATGACCATGATAGTAAGGTGTATAAGATGTGTTAAAAGTGAGTGGTATTTTAAGTAGTTTGAGATAATTCCTAATGGTGCTAAGGATAATAGTGATTGCCTGGTATTAATTCCCGTAACACACATTGCTTTATGCTTATTCTTGTGAGTGTTTTTGATTTCAGGATCAATATGTCTAACTCACAAGCAGTACCCACTCACGCTGATGATAGCCTCGGTTTTCATGGAGAAAATGGTAATGTAGCCTCCCCAAGGATCGAAGTGCCTCAAGCTGGCCACAAGGGAGTACCTGTTGCGAACCCTGTCGATGTTAGTTTGCATGTCGCCCTAAATGCAAATCTAGGCGTCAACCCTGGAAAAAGTGTCCGCAAAGATGCCCGAACGACCGATCAAAATGCATAGAGCGGTGAAGAAGGCAGAATTAGCCTTCAAATGATATTTGAAATGTTACAGACTAAACAAGTTGCGATAGCGCAACTCCAAACTCAGAATCGAGCACTAAGTAGAATTGAGCTCGAAAAATCATAAGAGGTTATTCATAGAGTCAAGCATGTACTGGAGAAATCGAATACCAATGAATCGGGGACTAACCCCGATATTATGAAAATGCTTGAGGAGCTTTCAAAATGGATTGAATCAGGTGAAAAGAAAATTGAGGCTAATGACAAAAAGGTAGAAACATACAACTCATGAATTGACTAAATACTGGGGGCACCCCCAATTCTAAAGGGTTTAGATTCGAAGAAGTTCGTACAGAAGCTTTTTCCTTAAAGTGCGTCTCCGAAGCCTATCCTGAAAAAATTTTGGTATTTGGTAATTACCAAATACAATGAAACCACCGACCCTAATGAACATGCCACTTCTTATATGTGCAAAATAAACGGGGATGACTTAGAAGATGACGATATTTAATCTATTCTATCGAAAAGTTTGGTGAAATTTTATCGAAAGGGGAAATGATATGGTACCAAATTTATCTCCCAAATCTATCGACTCTTTCGACATGCTTGCAGTTCCTCTGTGAAGGCACATGCCGGAGCAATAAAGGTTGTGGCTAGGAAATTAGACCTCTTCAAGGTTAGACAAAATGACAATGAAATGTTAAGGAAATTCGTATCTCGATTCCAGATGGAACGCATGGACCTATCCCCGATCACAGATGATTGGTTTGTTCAAGCTTTCACTCAAGGTTTGAATGAACGAAGTTTAATAGCATTACGACAACTAAAGTAGAACTTAATTGAATATCCAGCTGTTACATGGGCCGAGGTACATACTTGATACCATTGTAAGATCAGGGTCAAGGATGATCAATTGGGAACTTCTTCTGGTTATGTTTACCCAAATAGTTCTGTCGGTCGAATTCAAAAGGACATTGATAAGGAACCTCGATCGAATAGATATCAGCGTCAACCATATAGCGCATATCTTATAAACAGCGGCCCATGACATAATCCTATTTGAAATGATCGAGGATAGAGCTCCCGATGGCACATGAGTAAATGTGACTTTGATAAACATGTCGAGCCCACAGAAGCACCACGGCTGTCAGAATACAACTTTAGCATCGATGCATCAGGTATTGTATAGCCATTCGACGGATCAAAAATACTAGATGACCAAGACCCCTATAGGCTGATCAGACTCAAAGGAACCCTAATCAAATATGCAAGTACCATGGTACACATGATCACAAAAATGAAGACTGCAGACAGTTGATGGAGGAGGTAGCTCATTTATTCAACGAGGGCCATCTTCGAGAATTCTTGAGTGACTGGGCTAAAAATCACTTTAGAGATAGGGATGCAAACAGGACAAATAAGCAGGAAGAACCACAACACGTAATTCATATGTTCGTTGGTGGAGTCAATATCCTTCAAGGACCGGTATTCAAACGCACCAATTTGACAATCACGAGGGAGAAGCGAACTCGGGACTATTTAACAGAAGAAACCTTGTCTTGCAACAATGAGGACACAGAAGGGATCGAACAACCACACAACGACACAATGGTAATATCTATCTTTATGAATAAAATTCAAGTTAAACGTGTGTTGATCGATCCAGGTAGCTCGAAAAATATTATTCGATTAAGGGTCTTAGAGCAACTCGGCCTCCAAGATCAAATTGTACCCGCAACTTGGGTACTTAATGGTTTTAACATGACAAGTGAAACCACTAAAGGGGAAATCATTATACCAGTAAACATCGCTGGGACTATTTAGGAAACAATGTTCCATGTGATCGAAGGTGACATGAGGGTAGCCTTACAGAGCCAAAATGAAAGGCCTTCATCATAGGCTAGCATAGCAGACAATAACGCGAAATCCAGGAAGGGAGGGGGAATGAATGCAAAATCTGAAGCAAACCGAAAATCTAGTTCCAGTGGAGTGAGTCTAGGTACAAACACTCTACTCGGAAGGCCTTGGATTCATAATATGAGAGTAGTGCCCTCGGTGCTTCACCAAGTCTTGAAATTCCCAACATCAGAAGAAATCAAAACGGTGTACGGTGAGCAACCCGCTGCCAAGGAAATATTTGCAATCAATAAGGTAATACCAATATCGATGCTATCATCGAAAAAGGGATCTAAATCGAAGGGAAAACAAGAAGTCAAATAGCAACCACAGTCGACGGCCTCAGCCTAATCGCAGGAGCAAGGAACCTTTGAGGATGATGATTATATGATACCTCAAATCTTCATAATCCTCGATGATTTTGATGCAACAAAGTCAATGGTTGATGAGTTGGAACAAATCATACTGATCGAGCATTTTCACGATCGAAAGGTATACTTTGGCACGGGGTTAACTCTCGAGCCCAAGATAATACTCGTTCATTTTTTTTAAATAACACGGATTGTTTTGCTTGGTCTCACTTAGATATGACAGGAATCCCACCGGAGATCAGTACGTATCAGTTGATCTTGGACCCGAATTTCTGCCCGGTGAAACAAAAGGTAAGACCTTAGTCTAAGGTAAAACATGTATTAATTAAGGACAAGGTAACAAAACTTCTCAAGGTAGGATCCATTTGGGAGGTAAAATATTCCGAATGGTTAGCAAATGTAGTTGTAGTTCCTAACAAGGGAAACATACTTAGAATGTGCATAGGCTATAAGAATCTAAACAAGGCATCCTCTAAAGATTCCTTTCCTTTTTGAATATCGATCGCATGATCGATGCCCGGCCACGAGATCCTTAGTTTTCTCGATGCCTACTCCAAGTACAATCAAATACAGATGAACCTGGAGGATCACAAAAAGACTTCGTTCATCACTAAGTACGCCAGCTATTGCTATAATGTAAAGCCATTTTGACTAAACAATGTTTGTGCTACTTATTAACGCCTAGTAAACCGAATGTTCGAATAACAAATAGGTAAATCAATGGAGGTTTATATTGGTAATACGCTTGTTAAGTCCCTGTGAACAGAGGACCATTTGAAGTATTTGCAAGAGGCCTTCGACATACTAAGAAAGTATAACATGAAGCTCAACCCGAAAAAGTGTGAATTTAGGGTCGGCTCGGGAAAGTTCCTTGGAGTTATGGTATCAAATCGGGGGATCTAAATCAACCCCGATAAAATCAAGTCAATCGAAGACATCATAATTTTTGACAATGTCAAGGTTGTACAAAGGTTAACATGATGCATAGCCGCCCTGGGTTGATTTATTTTGAGGTCCTCACAGCATAAGAAGAAGAGCCATTTAGCATGGACCCCGAAATATCATTAGGCTTTGGAGGAACTCAAACGATACCTGTCGAGCTCACTAATGCTTCATACCCCAAAGGCGGACGATCACCTTTGCTTGTACTTAGTGGTATCGAAGATAGTGGTAAGTGCGGTCTAGTTCGAGAAGAACAAGGAATGCAATTTCCTATCTATTACTTTAGTCAGACCTTAGGTGAAGCCAAGACCTGGTACCAACACATAGAAAAATTAGCTCTTGCTTTAATAAGCGCCTCTAGGAAATTAAAACCATATTTCGAATGTCACCCAATTTGCATTGTAACCACCTACCCCCTTCACAACATTTTGTACAAGCCCGAACTGTCAGGCCGATTGGCCAAGTGGGTCGTTGATACCAGCGGGTACGATATTGAGTATCAACCCCGAACTACCATCAAGTCTCAAATCTTGGAAAACTTTGTGGCTGACTTCACACCAGGCCTTGTACCGGAGGTAAAAAAGGAACTATTATTAAAATCAGGTACATCATCAGGGGTGTGGATCCTCTTCATGAATGGAGCTTCGAATGTGACTGGGTCTGGGGTAGGCATTGTTTTAAAACTACCCACAAGAAATACAATTAGATAGTCTATCAAAAATTCAAAATTTACTAACACTAAGGTCGAGTATGAGGCCATGATTGCATGTCTTGAGCTAACTAAGAGCTTGGGAGCGGAGGTCATCGAGGCCAAGTGAGACTCCCAACTTGCGGTAAATCAAGTCAACAGAACTTTCGAGGTTCATAAAGATCGAACGCATAGGTACTTAGACAAATTACAAGTGTCTCTACATCGATTTAAGGAAAAGATGCTACATCGCGTACCTCAAGAACAAAATAGCGAGGCTGATGCCCTTGCCAATTTGGGGTCGTCGATCGTAGATGATGATCTTAACACGGGTATTGTCATGCAAATTTTAAAGCCAGTGATCGAAGAAGGAAATGTTGAGATAAACTCCACAAGGCTAACCTGGGATTGGAGGAATAAGTACATCGAATACCTAGAGAATGGGAAAATTCCATTGGACCTAAGGAATCAAGGATTGTACGCACTAAGGCTGCATAGATCACTTTGGACGAAGATGGAACACTGTATAGGAGGGTATTCGATGGACCGTTAGTAACAATTTTTGGACCAGGAGACACCAAGTACATTCTACGAGAACTTCACGAGTGCACTTGCAGAAACCATTCCGGTGCCGAGTCGTTGGTTCAAAAAGTCATCAGAGAAGGATACTATTGGACCGATATGGAAAAAGACACTAAAGAATTTGTTTGAAAATGTGAAAAGTGTCAAAGGTATGCGCCGATGATCCATCAACCAGGAGAACAAATTCACTCAGTCTTATCCCTATGGCCATTCATGAATGGGGGATGGATATCGCCGACCCCCTACCACCAGCCCTATGTAGAGCTAAATTCATTTTTTTATGACTGATTATTTTTCTAAGTGGGTTGAAGCACAAATCTTCGATAAAGTCAGAGAAAAAGAAGTCATAGACTTGATCTGGGACCACATTATATACCGTTTCGAAATGCCTTCTCAGATCGTATACGATAATAGAAAATAATTCGTCGCTAGCAAAGGGCAAAGTTTTTCGAAGATCACAAAATAAAATGGATCATGTCAACGTTGTATCATCCTAGTAGGAATGGATAGGACGAATTGACAAACAAGACAATACGGGAGAAACACTATTCTCCTTAGTATATGGTGTTGAAGCTCTGATCACAGTCGAAGACGGGGAACCTATATTTAGGTATCAATATGTAACGGAAGAGTCAAATTAGGAAGCTATGAACATGATCTTCGAATTTCTAGATGAAATACGGAAAGCCACCCTCGTTCAATAGCCGCAAAAAAACAGCAGATCGAAAGGTATTACAATCGAAGAATCAATCTTCGACAGTTTAAAATCGAGGACTTAGTTCTGAAAAAGGTAACCCTCAATATTTGATACCCAAAAGAAGGATAGCTTGGCCCGAAATGGGAAGAACCATACCAGGTCCTCGATATCATCAAAAATGATCCCAAACTTGGCATGATAGATACCGAGCAATTACCAAACAACTGGAATGTATCACTCCTCAAAAGATATTACTACTAAGGTACAACCTTCTCCATTTTCATTTATATTTTATACTAACCAATTGTAGGTGTTCGATCGAAGGCATCAAGGAACTCTTCAACACCAATTCCTTTGGTTTTAAAGTACGCGTTGCACTCTTTTTCTCTTGAACCGGTTTTTGTCCCAAGTGGGTTTTTTTCGGCGAGGTTTTTAATGAGGAAACCATTGTTTCTGCTACCTTGGGGCAGTTCAACGACATCTGAGGCTTCTTTTGTAATCAACCTTCAATACTGGGGGGGCATCACCCTTTCATGTCAAACGGTCAAATGAACTGTGCTTTTGTAAGGTCCAAACGGTCAAATGAACCATGCATTTGTAGATTACTCACATTCTTAAAGCAGACATGTATGCATGTATAATCTATTGAAAAAAGTATTTTTACTTACCAATTATTTCGTGCCCTATAGAAATTTTCACTTTACTATTTCACATTTTTCATCTATTGCGGAAATAGGCTTAAGGGCCGATAATAGCTAAAGTTCGAAAAACTTACCCAATACTCGGGGACTGCCTTCGAAAAAATGACATGATCGAATTACTAAAACCTCGAGATTGTAAGACCTTAAAAAGGTAACCTCAATTATATACCCACTCGAGGACTAACATTTCAAACAAGTTCGGAATGTAATTAACAAGATCAAGAGGCAAATCTCAAATTAAAGGTTACGACCAAACTAACACGGTTCGAAAAAGTCTGAATTCCATAATGAAAATAGGCTTTCTAATATCTTCACAAAACCGGTTAAAAAGACTACCCTCGGCAAAATTATAAAAGGTTTCGATAAAATCAACCCTCGAAAACCCTAAAAGGGTACCAGATTGTTCGAACTCTCGAAGCAACCTCATTTCATGCTAGGGCATAACAAATTTTTATATGATTAAACTTCTTAAGCTGAAAAGGGAAAAGAGCCATTCTTTTGAGACCGTATCAGACTAATTCAAGAGCCTAAGGGCCATTTTATTTTACGAGTTCGAGAAGTCATCCCCGCTTAACTAAAACCTACGAGTCACCCTACTTCGAGTTCGAGCAAGTACTCATTTGATTACAAAAACTACATTAGTCTGACTTCAATCAAATTGCCTAAGCTTCGTACTCATGAACAGATTTTCACAAGGCTTAGACAAAACAGGATTTGCATGAATAAGAGATTTAAATAAAGACAAGTTAGAAAGAAAAGAGTTCTTTTATACATATGAAAATATTTTCAAGGACCAATCAGGGTCCTACACAAAAATTCAAAAGGAGAAAATTTGAAGTGCCTAATTTTCCTCTGGAGCTACACATTCTCCATTAGAATCCCCTTCACTTTTTAATTCACCCACGCTCCCAGAATCATCGTTATTAAAAGAGAGCAATGTTTTGGCTTCGGCCTCGAGTTCTTTTGCATTCTCGATCTCGACAACAAGATTAAAGCCATGAGCATGAATCTCAATCTCTTCGAGGCTGGTACTTGGCATGCGGCATGCTCGGTAGCCTAGTATGCTCGAGTCTGAGCAGTATCAACAACTTTCTTTTCTCAAGCTTGAGCAGCTTCAGCATCAGCTCAGTAGACGGCCACAATCGCCCTTTCATCAACCTTTACATTTTTTGCCTCAGATGTAACCTTTGTAAGTTTGGAAGCCAACTAAGCCTCGAGCTCCTAAATATTCTTATCTTGGGATGATCTTTGTAGATGACATTCGACCGATAACAGTTGGGCTCGAGCAATATCTTTCTCCAAAGGCAAGGCGGTCCATGTTTTGTTTCCACTCTAAAGTCTCCGTCCTCATCATATTGGCCTCCTCACGGAGCTATTCGATCTTTCAGCCTTCTACTAAACTTGAAGGATTGAATTATTAGTCATATTACTCGAGTTGATACATTGAACTTCTAAAAATTTTTATTACCTTCTCAATCAGGTTGGTCTACTTTTTATGAGCTATGGCCAATTTGGCTCGGAGGTCCTTGATCTCCATTCTTTTTGTCTGCTGAGAAGTTTGAGGCATTTCTCTCGTCTGTGAGCCTTTGAAGATCGGCCTTGTATCGGGTCAGCTCTGCTCGGGATTTGGAAAACAAAACGCATCCCGGTGAAGTGTCAAGGCTTATGTAGTAAGAAAGGAAATTAGGCAAGAAGAAATTAATACAAGTCTAATATCAATAAAAGGAGCTAAGACTTACCCGGTTTAGAAGTCATTCAGCCTCATCAAAGAGACTCGATGCCTCACTCACGTCGGTAGCATCTTCGACTCCCATAAATCAACCATGAAAAAAGGTCCTCCCCTTCGTGGGTTCTTTCAACATGGGGTCCCCATGGCCTAGGCGTCCTGAATTTTCCCCTTAGAAAATGTAGGGAGGATTGGTGAATCGCCAATTTCTATTGCCCAAGCAAGTCACTTGGGGCATTCTCTTCATTGTGAAGGGCCTCGGAGCGATCCCATTCTAGCACACCCACTGATTGCTCATTTCAACGATATGCATCTTCAGTCTCCAATGAGTTGGGGACATTGCTCGGACCCTCTTTCGAGATCTCCTCGATTCGGGGTTGAATATCTTCGACCCTCATCGGCTTAGTGACCTTTGGGGATTCGGTGCTCCTCCTTGTTTGGGCTAACAAATCGAAGCCATCATATTCATTTTCCTATTCTTCATGTCTCAATTGCTAAACAACATCCGCAGGCAGAACATCAAAGTCTTTCATCGACTTACGAGCCTTACTCTTCTTGGGCTTTGGAGTCTTAGAGGTCGAGACCTTTTTTCTCTTTTTATCCTTCGCCAGCTTCGGCGCCGGGGGAGAAACCTCCTCCTCCATATACGGGGGCCTCATGACAGCGTCTTTTCCAAGGTCTATATGAAAGGGAGTCAAGTATGTATAAAAGGTAGCAAAAATCATCAAGTATGCGAAAAAGGGCTTACCATGATTTTTGGCCTCCCATCTTCCCTTTGCAAATCACGCTATGAGAACTCAGCGTACGAGGAGGTCAAATCCAGTTTCTAAACCCAACTCTCGAGGTTAGAAATTGCACTGGGCGTTCAAGAGACCGCTACATCATAAAAAGGAATGTCGATGAGAAGAAGTGGCATTTTCTAAGGGTAGGATTGTACTTACGCTCCATATTCCACTTTTCGATAAATGGCATTTTCTCGGTCGGTATTAGGTCGGGGTCTTCACTCGGATGAAACTTCCTATCCACCCTTGATCCTTTTCCTCATCTATATTTGAGAATAACACCTTGATGGCCCGATGTTGGAGTTTTATTTACCCGCCTTGAAAGAGACGGGGGTTTTACAAACTGATGAGGTGGTCGAGCTTGAAAGGCATCCCTTTAGCTTTTTTCAGGAAGAATTGGAGCAGAATGACTATCCACCAAAAAGAAGTATGGATATGACCGAGGGTTATTTGATATTTGCGGCAAAAATCGATAATGACGTGATCTACAAGGCCTAGGGTCAAAAGGGTAAGTGTAAACACTTAGAAACCCTTCCATATCGGTAGTGATATCTTCTTTGGGAGCCGGAATCAACACCTCTTTATCTTCCCCATAGAAGTCTTTCTTTACTTAGTCGAGGTCACTCTTAGCTATCGAGCATATATATCTCGACATAGGCTCACACCGACCAAGGACCGACAAAGTCTTCTCGACTTTAAAGTTAGAATCAAAGACACACCCCTTTTCGGGAATGCACACCTCAGGACACGGCTCCACTAGTGTTTTATCACCGACAGACCGCGATGAAGAAGCTTTTTGCTTTTCAGGAACAATTTTTGACGTTTTCACCATTTTTGTGTAAGTTTAAAGAAAGAAGAAGAGGATAAGTCTTGGTGTTTTGAGGCAAGGTTGATAACGAAGCCTAGAGATTGTGCAGAATGAAAAAGGTTAAAATATATAAAGAGCTTTGAAGATTTGAGCAAAGATCAAGACTAAATGATACAAAAGACCGATGAAGTCTTCTCGACTTTAAAGTTAGAATCAAGGACACGCCCCTTTTCGGGAATGCACACCTCAAGGCACAGCTCCACCAGTGTTTTATCACCGACAGACCGTGATGAAGAAGCTTTTTGCTTTTGAGGAACAAATTTTGACATTTTCACCATTTTTGTGTAAGTTTAAAGAAAGAAGAAGAGGATACGTCTTGGTGTTTTGAGGCAAGGTTGATAACGAAGCCTAGAGATTGTGCAGAATGGAAAAGGTTAAAAGATATAAGGAGATTTGAATATTAGAGCAGAGATCAAGACTAAAATTTGGGCAAAGAAACAAAGAACATTTATAAGATGAAGATGACGGTTTAGGACCAATAATGGCCGACAACGAGTGACATGCATTTAATGCATCGATATATGAATTGACAGGATGTTTCAGTTACTTCCATTGCTTACGTCACAAGGATCACGTCATGACAGGTTGAGGTATAAAGTCGAAGGCTCAGTTTGTTTCTTCTCATTACACTCCAAGAACAAGGGGGCTATCTCATATGGTTAAAACCAGGCCTATCTGATTTAACTATTTGATCGAGGCCAGGGATTTGCATTGAAGACCAGTTTTATAGTGGATCAGACCAGAGCACGAAGATAAGGTATCAAGTTCGAAGTTCGAGGTACCTGTTGAGATCGAGGCCAACAATGATCAAGAAAAAATATGACAGGCTTCGAGCAAAGTGCAATAACGGAAAAGCGAGATATCCGTGAGCGATCGAAGATCACAGTGGAAATACTAGAAATATAAAATCAAGGGCGACCGTTTAGTCTAATAATGCAATTTACTTATGTAATTAGAATTATACCATATATAGGATCCTATACTATATAAAGAGGATTCTGATCATTTTGTAGTCATCTTACACTTTGAAATATAAAAGCAATATAACACCTTGTTTATAGTTCATATTATAGTTCATCTGCATGATACATTTTAACCGTTGTTGCACCAACTAGTTCGAGGGTATTCAAGCTCGAGAGCTGAATTTTGTTCAAACACTAGTTTTGTTTATATTATTATTAATTTCTATTATTACTATTTGCGTTTATCAATTGGTATTTGGTGAAATCACGTATTCTTAGAACCACATTATAATTTAAATTGTTATCTAATTTTAAGGGTAAACAAGGGTGTTTTTCAATTTTTTTTAAAAAGTATTACATTTTTTCTCTAATGAACGTTTTTGATTGAAAAAAGAATTCAAAAATATTTTAAAGTTATTTTAGAAACTGGAAGATAAATTTTCACTACTTTTGAAACAAATGCTTACTAATTCTTGATGAAACTGGGTTCGTCTGTATGAGCAATCGAGAATGAAACGTGACAGGTCAAAACTCGACCCCAGGTTATATCAAACCAAGGCACGAAGTTAAATCATTGAGATCGTGGCTCCGGGACTAAACAAAAATGAGGGAATTTTGTCAAGCCAAATAATAGAAGGCCAAAATATTCGCGATCAATTGGAGATCACTGCGGAAATCTCGACACGTATCAAAGATAGGCCAATTAATTAGCAATTCATGAGATTTTTTTCTTTTCATAGAATTGTATCAAGAATAGGGTTCCCCTACTATATAAAGGGAGGTTTGATCATGTCACGACCTAAACCCAGACCCGGTCGTGATGGCGCCTCTCATGAAGACAAGACCAACCGACAGTTACCGTTTTAGTTTTTAACAGTTAAATATAAGGAATAAGTCTATAGCATGATTAACAGAATCTCAAAGAGGTAGATAATAGAATAATTTGCGGAATACAACCCAACACAGCCCGACACCGGGGTGTCATTAGTTGTGAGTATCTAAAAAAATTGGAATAACCAAGAAAATTCACAATTTCAATATTGGAATAAGACAAGGAGAAATAATATAGGGAAGATGCTCTGGGTTGTGAACAACGACAGCTACCTAGAGAATCTTCGGATCTGCCTGAGCTGGAAAAATCAACACTCGAGAATGGGACCAGACGCGCCTGAATCTGCAGACAAGGTGCAGGGAGTAAAGTGAGTACTCCAACTCAGTGAGTGATAATCATAAATAAACGTCTGAGAGATATGGAAACACGTAAGGCACATTACATGGTATAATAAAGTAGGTAAACCTGTAGAGATATGAAAAATCATTTAAGTTCAGTTTGAAACCTCAGGAAATACCTTTTCTACAATTAAACAGGTAATTGATAGACAAATAAGAAAGAGAAACACATAAAGGTTCGCCCATCAGCACTATGTCAACAAATCCGCGCCTTGGGCAATATCTCAAATCAATAAAAGCCCATCGGGCTACATCTCACATCACAATGGGTACCCGCGCTGACTGGAGGTGTGCAGACTCTTGGAGGGGCGCCTTATGTTCCAAGCGCAATAACAAGCTATCTCGTGGCGTATAAATCTCAGTCCCTCGGCCTCATAATCAATAAGTCACCTCGTGGTGTACATATCTCATGCCCTCGGCCTTATAATCATAATCAATGTTTCCTCACAACATTGGCCTTAAGCGTTACTCACTCAAAATCTCAGGCAATAGTAAAACATGGTTCTCAGCCCAAATACCATTTAAAAGATCATTTAAGTGCTAAAATAGTGTAAACATGGATGAGTTATAAAAATAGTGAAATATTGAAAGATTGAGTTCAAGTATAAAGTCAAAACAGTGAAGAAATATCAATAAAAATCCTTTAAGGGTTCAAGTAATGGCACGAGGCCCAAATATGCGTTCAGCAGAATACATGATGTTAACAAATAGATTTCAGTCAAATACACATTAAAATAGTCAATGGAGATGGACTAAGTCACAATCCCCAATAATGCACGACCCCACGCTCGTCATCAAGCGTGTGCGTCACCTCAACAAAGCACAATGATGTGCAATCTGCGGTTTTATACCCTTAGAACATTATTTTCAATTATTACTTACCTAATTTGGTCGAATCTCTATCCCGCAATGCCTTTGCCCCCCAATTAGCCTCCACTCATATCGAATCTATCCAAAATCAGAATCACAGTGTCAAAATATACTAAGGGAACTAAGCCCAAGTGAAAATAATCACTATATAACACAAATTCCAAAATTACCAAAACCCGACCGTCAAGCCCACGTCACGAAATTCGATAAAATTCACATCACTAGAATCTTTATCTCCCCACGAGTTCATATATATCAAAAGTACCAAAATCCAATCACAATAGGTCCCTCAAATCTTCAAGTCTAGGTCTCTAATACCAAGCCCAAGTTTCCCTAATTTTAACCCTTAAAATCCATTAATTATAGCTCTAATCCGTGAAATAATACCATAGGAATGAGTTTTAGGCCCAAAATCCTTACCTCAAAGAAGTATCCTTGAAATCCCTCTTCAAAATCGTCCAAAACAAGCCAATTTAGAAATGATGAAATAGCTCAAAAATTGTGAACGAAACAATTTATACCTTCTAGCCTAGGGATTTCGCATCTGCGGCTGCATTTGCACTTCTGCGGCACCGATTCTGCAGTCCTCACTTAACTCACCAAAAATTGCTTCTGTGATGCAATGCCCACACCAGAACCATCGTAGGTGCGGCTCCTGAACAGTATTTGCAGCTCTAGACTTTCCAGCCTAATTCCGCGTCTGCAACCAATCCTCCTAATATGCAGCGTCACACCTACGGTCCCCAATCCGTAGGTGTGGAAATACCAGAAGCAGGAAAATCTGCAGCTCACCGAAAATTCCAACTCTCCTTCAACCATCTGAAATCACCCCGAGGCCTTGGGACCTCAACTAAAAGCACCAACAAATCCCGAAACCTTATTCAAACTTATACCAATCTTCAAAACACCATAAACAACATCGAGTCAACCAAAACACATCAGATTCAAGCCTAAGTTCCTAAATTTTTCGAATTCCGCTTTTGATCAAAAACCCAACCAAACCACGTCCAAATGACCTTAAATTTTGCACACATATCCCAAATGACCCAACGGAACTACTGCAACTCTAAAAATTCCATTCCAACCCCTATATCAAAATCTCACCTACCAACCGAAAATCACCAAAATACTAATTTCGCCAATTCAAGCCTAAATCTACTCTGAACCTCCAAAACTTATTCTGATCACGCTCCTAGGTCACAAATCACCTCCCGGAGCTATCTAAACTATGGAAACTCACATAAGAGCCCTCTAATACATAAGTAAACCTCTGGTTGACCTTTCCCACTTAAGCTCCCTCAAAAGAGACTAACTGTCTCGAACCGTACCAAATCATTTCCAAACCCGAGCCATCCAATCTGATCACATATAGAGCCGATATACAAAGCAATAAGAAGAAGAAATAGGGAAAATAGTGTTGTAACTCATAAGATAATTGTCGGGTCTTCACATCCTCCCCAACTTAAATAAATATTCATCCTCAAACAAGTCAAGAAACATACTTGAAGTCTCAAATAGGTGAGGATATCTGCTCTGCATCTGTAGCTCGGTCTCCCAGGTAACCTCCTCTACAGGCCGACATCTCAAGTGCACTTTCACTGAAGCTATATCCTTTGACCTCAACTTGCTAACCTAATGCTCCAAAATAACTGTTGGCTCTACGTCATAAGTCAAATCACCATCCAACTGAACCGTGCTAAAATCCAGAACATGAGACGGATCCCAATATACTTCCGGAGCATAGAATATGAAATAACGGATGCACACTCGACAAGCTGGGTGGAAAAGCAAGCTCATAATCCACCTCCCCAATCCTCTGAAGTACCTCAAAAGGCCCAATGAACAGAGGACTCAATTTCCCTTTCTTCCCAAATGTCATAATACTATTCATGGGCGAAACCTTTAACAGAACCTTCTCACCAACCATATAGGACACATCTCGAACCTTTCCAGCGTAACTCTTTTGCCTTGATTGCGCTATACGAAAGCCTCTCCTAAATCACCTTCACTTTTTCTAACGCATCCTGCACCAAGTTTGTTCTAACAGCCTAGCCTCACCTGGCTCAAACCAACCAACTGCGGATCTACACCGCCTCCCATACAAAGCCTCATACGAAGCCATCTAAATACTCGACTGGCAGCTATTGTTATAGAAAACTCTGCATGCGGTAGAAATTGATCCCATAACCCTCCAAAATCAATGACACAAATGTACACTCTCAATGACACAAACTCTGAATAGTACACTCGGACTGCCCGTCCGTTTGAGGGTGAAAAGCTGTACTCAACTCAACCTAAGTACCCAACTCTCGTTGCACGGACCTTCAAAACTAACCTAAGTACCCAACTCTCGTTGCACGGACCTTCAAAACTGTGAAGTAAACTGAGTGCCCGTATCTAAAATGATAGAAACTGGGACACCATGCAAATGAACAATCTCCCGGATATAGATCTATGCCAACCGCTCTGAAGAACAGGTATTACACACAGGAATAAAGTGCACGGACTTGGTCAGCCGATCTAAAATCACCCAAATAGCATCGAAATTCTTCAAAGTCTGTGGAAGTCCAACTACAAAGTCCATAGAGATCCCTCCCACTTCCACTCTGGAATATCGATCCCTGAAGCAAGCCACCCAGCCTCTAATGCTCATATTTCACCTGCTGACAATTGATACACCGAGCTACAAACCCCAGAATGTCCTTCTTCATTATTCTCCACCAATAATACTTCCTCAAATCCTGATACATCTTCGTGGCACTCAGATGAATGGAATACTGCGAGCTATGGGACACCTCTAGAATCAACTCTCAAAGCCCATCTACATTGGGCACACATATCCAGCCCTGCATCCTCAACACCCCATCATCACCAATGGTCACATCTTTGGTATCATCGTGTTGAACTCTGTCCTTAAGGACAAGAAAATGTAGATCATCATACTAGTGCTCTCTGATGCGATCATATAAGGAAGACGGATAAACCACCCAAGCCAATACCTGACTGGGATCCAAGATATCTAACCTCACGAACCAATTGGCCAAGGCCAGAACATCAACGGCAAAAGGTCTCTCTACAACTGGAATATATGCCAAGCTCCCCATACTCACCGCCTTTTGGATCAAAGCATCAGCCACCATATTGGCCTTTTCCGGATGGTACAATATAGTAATATCATAATGCTTTAGCAACTCCAACCATCTCTGCTGCCTCAAATTAAGATCCTTCTGCTTGAACAAGTGCTGAAGGCTATGAGGATCTGTAAACACCTCACAAGACACACCATACACGTAATGTCTCCAATTGTTCAATGCGTGAACTATGGAAGCTAACTCTAAATCATGAACGGAGTAGTTCTTCTTATGGGGCTTCAACTGACGAGAAGCATAAGCAATAAATCTACACTCATGTATCAGTACACAACTAATACCAACTTTGAAGCATCACAATACACAGTATATAAACCTAAAGCTGATGGAAAACTAGCACTGAAGCTATGGTCAAGGCTCTCTTGAGCTTATGAAGCCCTCCTCACACTCATCCGACTATACAAATGAAGCACCCTTCTGAGTCAACTTGGTCAAGGGCTATGCGATAGATGAGAATCCCTGAACAAACCGATGATAATAACCCACCAAACCAAGAAAGCTGCGAATATCTGTGGCTGAGGATGGTCGGGTCCAACTCTAAACTACCTCCATCTTCTTCGAAATTACTTGAATATCCTCACTGGACACCACATGCCCCAAGAATGTCACTGAACCGAGCCAAAAATCACACTTGGAGAACTTTGCATAAAATTTCTCCTCCTTCAATCTCTTCAACACAACTCTCAAATGCTCTGCATGCTCCTCCTGACTACGCCAGTTTACCAGAATATCATCAATAAAGACTATGACAAACGAGTCAAAATATGGCTGGAACACGCTGTTCATCAAATGCATGAACGCTACCGGGCATTAGTCAGCCGAAAAGACATTATCAAGAACTCATAATGACCATATTTGGTCCTGAACATTGTCTTAAGAATATCCGAATCCCTGATTTTCAACTAGTGATACCCGAAAGGAGTTCAATATTGGAGAACACTCTCGCTCCCTGAAGCTGGTCGAATAAATCATCCGCGCAAGGCAAATGATACTTGTTCTAAACTGTTACTTTGTTCAATTACATATAATCAGTGCATATCTCATAGTGCTATTCTTCTTCTTTACTAATAGAAATGGCATGCCCCAAGGCAAAAGACTAGGCCGAATAAACCCCTTTTCAAGGAGTTCCTGAAGCTTCTCCTTTAACTCCCTCAACTCTACTGGTGCCATACAATACAGTGGAATAGAAATGGGCTGAGTGCCTGGCACCAGATCAATAACAAAATTAATATCCCTGTTTGGTTGCATACCCGGTATGTCTGTAGGAAACACATCGGAAAAATCACTCACAACTAGAACAGAATCAATACTAGTAGTCTCTGCACCGACATCCCTCACAAAAGCTAGATACGAAAGACAACCCTTCCCAACCATACGCTGAGCCTTCAAGAATGAGATCACTCTACTGGGAACATAATCAGACAAACCTCGCCACTCAATCCGTGGCACACCCGGTATAGCCAATATGACTGTCTTAGCATGACAGTCCAGAATAGCACTATAGACATGTGATTTTTTATCCTCCCCGATATTTCACCCATTTCAACGTAAAATATTTTGTTTAGACCTAATATTGTTATTTAATTAGTTTTGACTCTTTACTTTATTTTATTAAAAAATAAAAATTACAAAAATATTTCTTCTTTTTATTGTTGTTAGTTTATATACCTTTCGTAAAAATTAAAAAAACACAAAAGATATACCGTAAGAGCTAGAGAAGGAATCCGCCGTTTTCATCCTAAGAACATGCCCCCTTGAAGGTATTCTTCTTCACCAGACCCTTAAGATCAGCGTCTGAACACAGAGGTCCCTTTCGACACACCCCATCAAAATCATCTTCTTCACCACAAAAAGTTAGAGAAGAAATGACAGGTTCTCTTCCGCCTTAAACATCTTTCACCAGACCGGAAAAACCAGCCTCCTCTTCTCTATAATGCCAACCACCCATCGGCCACACGACCACCCTGACTCCTTCTTTAACCATCAATCTCACATGGCTAAAACACAGCCAAAAAAACACAAAAATATATCAAAGAGACGGACCAAAGCGACGAGTACAACAACAACGTATAAGGAAATTGGAAGTTTGATTTCGGATTCAAATCCTACTAATTTTCATTCCATAGTTTCTCTTCTTCTTCTACTTTTGAATTTGAAAGCCATGGAATCCGATGGTGTTTTGATTGAGGTCGTTTTGGTTTCGAGCTACGGTGTCCGCTTCTACAATGCAGCAAGAGCCGGCTCTATTGAGGCCGAAATGGATTGTTTTTGCCTATAATTCTGCTAATAGAAACGTGCTAATTAAATGTTCTTTGAATGAAATGGGGTTGGTAAGAGTTCACATGAGTATCAAGTTGCAAAATTCAGGTATTATTTCATGCATATGGAGCATATCAAGTTGTGATTAATTATATTATCATTGTAAATCTGAAGGTACGATGTGATATCGTGGTTTATTAGCTTCATGTTTGCATCATGGATAAATGGATGTTCATGGAAGTTTGCTGCAGTTAACTATTAATGATTTGTTGACCAATGACGTGAATAGGCTGGCTGTTAATTTGATTTTTTTAGAAGTTGATTAAGTTATGATTTATAATTGATTTGGGATTATTGTAGATGAAACTATTTCAATACAGTGGTTTAGGAAATGTAACCTTTACATAGACATGTAATTAAATTATCACAACTATGGGTATGGTTCCTATGGCGTGGTTGTGATACTTAATCTCAAATTAGTTTTAAATATGAATATCCACAGTTCACTCAGTTGAATGCTTTTTCTTTAACAAAATTGAGGTGTGCCATCCAATCACCTAGTCTAGGGCTCTTACATCGATATCTTAACTAGTGTAGAAAATCCTTGAACATTCACTAGTTTGTTTTAAGTGCATTTAATTAAATAAATTGTCATAGATACGGGTATGGTTCCCGTGACGTAGTTGTGATGCTTAATTTCTAAAACCTGGGGGTATATTTATGTTACCCAGCCACAATTTAATCTTTTTAATAAAATAAACACGTTGAAGATCGTGAGTACGGTTCCCGTGACATAATTCGCAACGTGTAATCAAATAACTAGTTGTATAATAATGAGATTATTAAAAGCGGGTTTTAAAAGGAATAAATTGCACATAGGATTCAAATATGTTTTTAAAATCAAGTAAATATGCCAATATTAATAGTTTGAGTCACCGTGCTAAAACCATAGAATCCTGGATTAACAGAATTCCTTACTCGGATTTCTGTGTTTAGCGAACTGTAAAACACAGTCAAACTTTCTTGATTCATGATTTTAAACTGATGACTTGGGACACCATAAATTATCCCAAGTGGCGACTCTAAACAATAAATAAATAATCATGTTTCGATTATCACTTAAACTGGAAAAAACTCTCTTATGCCTCTTTCGGGTAAAAAAATGAGGTGTGACAAGCACGACATGGAGATAACCAATCCATGCCCAAAATAACATCAAAATCCACCATACACAATAATAAAAGATTCACTCGGGTCTCCAGACCCCCAATAGTCACCACACACGACGAGTACACACCGTCTACAATAATAACATCGCCTACTAGGGTAGATACATGAACAAGAGAAACAAGAGACTCATGGGATGTACCCAAATAACGAGCAAAGTATGATGACACTTATGAAAAGGTGGAACCGGGATCAAATGATACAGAGGCATCTCTCTAGTAGACCGAAACATTTCCTCTAATAACAACATCAAAAGCAATAACATCGGGTCTAACTAGAAGTGCATAGAAACAGGCCTGACTGCCACCTGATCGACCTCCCCCTCTAGGGCGACCCCTAGTTGACCGACCTCCACCCTTAGCTGGGTGCGTAGGTGGTGATTAAGCAACTGGTGTTGAAGTTGATAACTGAAAACTCTACTGGGATGAACCCATAAAATGATGAGGACACTACCTCCACATATGACCCATCTATCCATACGCATAGCAACTTCTAGGTGCTGGAGAAGGGCACTCAAGGGAACCCCTAGCACCTGAATGATTAGCTAATACACCTAACATAGAAGAGCCCTGAACTGACAGAGCACGGGATGAACTTTGATCTGGAAGGGCATTAAGTGATGTTTGTCCCTACTGAGAAGTTTGAGAACCATGACCCGATGACGCCCCACGATAACCTGGCTGAGTTGGCTGAGAATGCCTAAGTGGTCGGCCTCTGTGGTGCTGAAACTGACCTCTCGAAGCAGCATCACTATAAATGCCAGATCCCTGAGGCCTCTTGGCCTCCCTCTCCTCTCACTCCTGGAAACAGACTAACTTAATATCTCGAGCAATGTCTACAACCTCCTCAAATGTAGCACCAAACACCCTCTCCTTGGTCATGAGGATATGGAGCTGATAAGTGAGGCCATGAACAAACCTCCTAATCCTCTCTTTATCTGTCAAAACCAACCAAATAGCATCACGATCTAACTCTGAGAACCTCATCTCATACAACATCATAGTTATCTCTCCTTGACGCAACTACTCAAGCTGCCTGCAGAGCTCCTCTATGCAAGACTGCATTACATACTTCTCCAAAAAAAGAACGGAGAACTGCTGCCAAGTAAGGGGTGTTGCACCAATATGCCTATGCCTCTCAAATTCCTCCCACCAAGTGAAGGGAGCTCCAAAATTAAAAGTAGTGAAAGCGACCCCGCTGGACTCCAGAATACCTGTTGTGTGAAAAATCCGCTGACACCTGTCTAAGAAACCCTAGGCATCCTCCTCCTCAGCACCGCTGAAAGTCGGAGGCTGAAGTTTACCAAAGCTGGTGGTACTGGTGGTCGTCCGTCCTAATCGGTAGCGCGTGTCCTCACCATCTGTAAGATAATAGAATAACATACTCGGATCAACAAATTCGCATGGCAAGAATTTCATGAATATGAAGTTTTTCCTAAAGGTTTTGCAACCTCTCAAGGATAAGTACAGATGTCTCCGTACCGATCCGCGAGACTCTACTAAACCTGCTTATGACTCGTGAGACCTATATAACCTACGCTCTGATACTAACTTTTCACGACCCTAAACCTGGACTCGGTCGTGATGGCGCCTCTCGTGAAGACAAGGCCAGCTGACACTTTCCATTTCAATTTATTTTTCAGTTAAACAATAAGAAATAAGTCTAAAGCATAATAAATAGAATTTATATGCATGATGTATGCATATGTATCACATATGACTAAAGCTCCCACATTCCATCATACAAATAGTCATCACATTCAAATAAAGATCAGAATACTAGACATGATCTCTAACATGAATAAGAAAACTTAAGGAGTCATACAAATAATTAAAGCATATCACAAGTAGATCATATTCCAAAGAAAGGTATAACAAAGCCTAAAATTTACCCCGAGCATACGCTCGGCACTTTGCATATACGTCAACCCCAAATATATAGCATGTAGCATATAATTCTATTTTAGAAATGTTCCCTTAAGTCGATGTTACACAAGATACTTATCTTCCCGGGCTAGTCTTCAATCCCAAATCACACCTTTTTCTTCATTCTTGTCTTTTAGTTACCCAAAACCTAGCCAAATATCATTTACATAAGTTAATAATGCTAAAAGAAGCAATCTCAATCAATAAAGCTTTGATCGTTGAAAAAATCTCAAAAAGTCAATAAAGGTCAACTCAAGCCACATGGTCAAAACCCGTAACCAAGATCAAATCCAATGAACCATAACCCCAGGAAGCCAAGTATGTGATTAGTTCTCAAATTTGAATCCAAATTGATGTTCAAAATCTCAGGATACACTTTCTTTAATTTCAAGTCAAAAATTCATTTTTTGCTTTTTAAATCCTTGATTTAGGTATAATAATCCATTGGTAATCATGATATATAATCAAAATAAAGTTAGAAGTATTTATCCTCATGATTTAGGTGAAATGTCTCTTCAAAATTGCCTTGATATGCTCTTCAAAACTTAAAGAGTGAAGATATGAAATCAAAATTGTAATGACATTTAATACCCCTGACAACCTTTATTCTTCGCGATCGCAATCACAACTTTCACGTTCGTGATGCTCAAAATAACCAGCCCACTCCTTTGCGATTTTATTTCAACAAGATTGATACTATTTCTTTATTATTCGGTTTTAAAAAAATTGGCATAACTACATAAATGCTATATGTGACAGATATCATATCTCTAATTTCTAAAGTTTTATTGTCACACAAATATTAAGGCTTATTTAAGACCAAATATCTTAAAAGTCTTCACTTTTTTATTAATGTTTGTGTTAAGTTAAGTTATGACATTCTTTTTGAAACGGAAGAAGTACAAAAAGATCACAATTAAAAAAAATTCATTTGCCTCTCGAAATATAAACACTAACTTCTGGTTTGCAAATATGGTGGATGGATAAGTTCCCGCCCTTATTAAAAATCTTGGTTTCAAATCCTTGGAACGAAGAAATCATTAATAAGTAGATGTTTCCCTTCTAATAGACTGCACCGTGCTAATCTAAATTAATTGAGTCCAATGGGTTCAGGATAGAGGACGGACTCTCAGCAATGAACCTTGTATATATTAATAACTTCAGTCGTGTTTTCTTTTACCCTTTTAGAAATAAAATCAATTACAACAATTAGCGGCTTAAGAAGATTAAGGGAGAAATTAAATCCAAATTTAATACTGCGAAAAAATTAAATTTAGTGGACTCTCTCTTTCATTTTAGTGGACAATAGGTTTATGTTGAGAATAAATCCAACAACAGGTCTTGCACAACAAACTGTCGCTTTGGCCGAGTGGTTAAGGCGTGTGCCTGCTAAGTACATGGGGTTTCCCCGCGAGAGTTCGAATCTCTCAGGCGACGGTATTCTTGTTTTCCGTGCTCTGTTTGTTTTATGAGTAACTGTTTGGACGTTTTCTCAAGTTTCAAAGTCAAATAGTATAGGGGGGCCGGGGGCCCATAAAAGAAAAAGGTATAGGGAATTGTAGAGGTCGAACATTAAGATTGTAGATTAAGGGGAAGTTCTGAATATTTTTACGTATCTACTGATGTATATATACTTTATTTTCTAGTTATTATTGTACTTTGTATTTATTTCGTATTTCTTATATTGTTTGTTATTTTATTATGATTCTATTGATGGTACTAATATATCGTCTATTGTGCCTTCTTGAGTCGAGGGTCTCCTGGAAAAGGTCTTTTTATCATTCGGGATAGGATTAAGATCTGCATAAATATTACTTTCTTAAATTCTACTTGTGAAATTACACTAGATCGTTGCTTCGATGATTGTTATTATATATACCTGAGTCTAGTTTAGATAGACCTAACTCTTAAGTCTAGTTTTAGAGGACATTAATACAACTAGAGACCTTTATGCCTCTGCAATTGCAGATAACGTGTCACTAACTGATTTACTACAATAACTTTTCTAGCTAATTAGGGATAAACACATTTCAAGTTAGATGGCAATTGATCGTATAAGAAGATTATAGCCTTCCTGTTTGGTTCCCGTTAGGACATAAGTAACGGCATCAACGCCACTCAATTGTAATGACTCGATAAGTCGTATTACTGTTGCACCCCATTATTCTTTTCTTGCTTTACACATACGTACTTATAATTCTATAACTTGCAGGGTCAGTTAGTTTCGTTTCGAGAAGCTCTCGGCTTAATTTGGACCTTTTGATTTTTGACTTAGAAGCTTAAAGTACAAATATTGAACAAATTTTGGTTTTCGTGAAAACAACCCCGGAACAGTATTTTGATGAATCTGATAGCTTCATATCGTAATTTCGGACTTGGGCATATACCCGAAATTGATTTCAAAAATTCATAGATTGATTTGTGTTGTTTTATCGAAATTTGACAATTTGAAGTTAAAAAGTTTGATCATATGTTGACTGTTAGCTATCGAGCTCGGAATTTAATTTTGCGACTTGGAATAGGTATGTTATGTTATTTAGAACTTGTCAGCAACATTTGGTATCATTTAGAGTTGATTTAATAGGATTCGGACGTCTAGTTGTAATTCTAGAAATTCTTGAACTTAACTTTGAAACTCATGTGTTGTAGTGTTAGATTCATAGTTTTAGTGTTATGTTTGTGTTTACGCGAGCGAGTTCGTATGATATTTTATAACTTGTATGGATGTTTGGTTTGTAGCCTCGAGGGCTCGGATGAGTTCAGACTTGTATCAGAGAGTTTTGGATTGAATTGCAGAATCTGGTGTGCTGATGCTTCAGGTATCGTATTTGTGAACACCAGGTTCACAACTGCAAGCTTAGCAGGGGGACCTCAGGTATCACAATTATGAAGTGACTTAGGATTTTGGATAGCTCGCATTTTCGACTAATATGTCGCTTTTGCGAGGGGAACATGGTCTGTAATTGTGAACCTCTCTTCGTATTTGCGAGAAGTTCCCCAGGCCTGTCAGTGCGACAATTTCGAGGGTTCGCAATTGGAACCCATGTCGCAATTGCGATAACTATAGCTGAACATAAGGGCTGGAAATCAGGATTTAATCTCGCATTCTCTCATTTTAGAACCCTCGACTCGGTAAAAGATAATTTGGAGTGGGATTTTCATATATAAACTTTGGGTAAGTCATTTTAATATATTTTTCAATTATATTCCATCAATATATCTTATATTTCAACATCAAAATAATGCGAATCAAAGTGAAAATTTCTCAAGTTTTTGAAAAATAAGAAATTGAGTTTTGAGAGTCGATTTGGACTCAGATTTTGAAACTAATTACACATATGAACTCGCCGGGTCATGGATAGTCAAAATCTACTATTGGGCCTGGGTTTTGATCAGTCGGGCCCCGGATGGACTTTTGTTGACTTTTTGGAAAAATATAAAGATCTTAGCATTATCTGTTGTAATTGATTGTCTTTGCATTGTTTGATGATTTTAAGTCGATTTTGGTTAGATTTGAACTATTCTGAGATGATTTTTAGGGTAAAAGCTATTTTCAAGGGTTGAGTTGGCCAAGTTGAGATAAGTATCTTGCCTAACTTTGTGTGAGGGACCTACCTTTTAGGATTGATTCGTCTTTTATGCTATATGAAAGCCGTGTACGCAAGGTGACGAGTGGATACACGGGTTGTACGTGGTATTTGATCGGTTTAGGCTACTTAGACTCCTTCTATTCTCTGATTGAAATGTCATATCATGTTATGAATTCTCATAGTCAATCTATTCTTAGTTTTGTTAGTCTATCCTTATATGCCTTAAATGACTTGTTTAATACTTGTTCTTCATCCTATTTGATAAATTTCTCTGATGCTTCAGCTGAACTTGTCGCCTCTTTTATTGTTGTATGTTATCTCTTTCATTGTTGATTATCATTATTCGAAGTCCTTGTACATATTATCTCTTTCATTGTTTATTATTATTATCTGAAGTTATTGTTACAAGTTCTCTTTCATTGCTATTATATTCTTATCTGAAGTGATGTTATCTCTTTTATTATCAGTTATTTGTATTTAGTTCGTGGTTACACATTATCTTTCTTATTCTTGAGTTATTGGTGTTGCAGTTGTGTCCCTTTGAGGCGGAGTTGTTAATTGTTGAGATATCTTTCTTGTTGAAAGTTTTACATTCAGTATTATTGTTGATATTCTTGTACACGTTGTGGTGGAGCCATGGGTTATTATTGTGGAAACGTTGATATTGTTGATTGTTGAAAAGTTGTGAGATATGGTCACTTGTGTTGCAAATTATTATTGTGACATGATATTGGCGCGCATGTGCGATATAAGCCTAGTAGTTAATGTGCATGCAGCGGCATAATGTGGGACTTATGTGCGTGTTGCGCCATAAGGTGGTCTAAAGTGCGTGTAGCTATTTCGAAAAAACTATTTTCAAAACTTATTTACACGTAAGGCCCACGCAGTGGTATAAGGAAAAATTGTGATTGAGACTCTAAATTTTTAAAACGAGAAGATACCTTGGTTATGATTCTTGTTATATATGAGGCTATACCTCGGTTGTGATTCTTATTGTACATGAGGTGGTACTTCGTTGTGATCTTTGTTGTTTATCTCGTGCTGCAAAGAGTTTTGGTGGGAACACTTCATGTTGTCTTGTTCTTCCTTGTTCTATCAACTGTTATCCGTATATGATCATTGTGATTCTCTTTAATTGATTTCTTTATTATATTTCCATGCTTACAATTCCGGTATTAGTTCATGCTATTAAATTATTTGTATAGTTATTCATCCACCTGCCATTATTCATCCTTTCTATGTTTTCATATTGTTTGTTTATGCCGTAGCAGGTGTCTTAAGTTGGACTCGTGACTGCTTTACCGAGGTTAGGCTTGATACTTACTAGGTACCATTGTGGTGTGCTTATACTACACTTTTGCACATTTTTTTGTATAGATCCAGGTACATCTTCTTGTGCCTGACATTAGCGATCGACTGTTAGTTGCTTATGGAAACTTCAAGGTATGCTTGCTCAGGTTCCCTATGCCTCGGAGTCTCCTTCCTTCACCTTTACTCTTGTTGTATTTTTCATTCAGACAGTGATGTAGTAGACATTTTAGCTTACTTTATAAAGCTTATGACTAAGTTCCACCAGTTTTGGGAAAGTATTTGTTGAGATTTTGTTTCGGGAGATCTTATGAGTTTATTAGACTTGTTTTAGTATTTCTGTTAATTATTTTTATCAAACTATTTTTTAATATTAGGCTTACCTAGTCGTAGAGACTAGGTTCCATTACGACATCCTATAGAGGAAAATTGGGGTTATGACAAGTTGGTATCAGAGCTCTAGGTTCACAGGTGCTATGAGTCATAAGTAAGTTTAGTAGAGTTTTGTGAATTGATATGGAGACGCTTGTACTTATCTTCGAAAAGTTGTAGAACTGTTAGGAAAACTTCACTTCTTTGATTCCTTATTGTGCGAGTCGGTTGACTTCAAAAACTGAATATTTGACTTTTTATTCTCTCATAGATGGTGAGGACACGCACGGATGGATCCTTCAATCAAATACTCGCGCACCCTGCTAGAGCCACGAGAGATCGGGCTAGGGAAGAGGCCGTAGAGGGGCACGTAGTGCAGCCAAAGCACCTGCTCGAGCTATGATAGAGGAGTCACCAGTAGCTTCAGTTGGAAGGAAGGCATCTGAGGCGCTTGTTGCCACCCCTACACTACAGGAGACCCTCACACAATTCTTGAGCATGTTCGGTACTTTAGCTCAAACGGGATTGATTCCACGTGCACTAGCTACATCTTATGCTAAGGGAGGAGCTCAAACTTCCGCAGCCCTACTCTAGCGAAGCGGGTCCATGTTGACCAGATCCCAGAGGTTATTCCAGTACAGCATGTTGTTCGTGTTTAGCCGGCAATTAGGACAGCAACATCTAAGGAGGAGGAGTTTAGACTTGAGAGGTTTAAGAAGTATTACCCTCTTACTTTCAGTGGTTTGGCTTCAGAGGATTCACATAGTTTTCTGGAGGAGTGCCATCGTATTTTCCACACCATGGGTATTGTGGAGACGAGTAGGGTTTCTTTTACTATATTCCAGTTGTTGGGAGCAGTGTATTTGCGATGGCGAGTGTACGAGAAGGGTAGCCCTACCGACACAGATTCACTTACATGGACTTGTTTTCAAAGTTATTCTTGACAGAGTTTTTTCCTTACCCTTATAGATACATGGTGTGTGGAATTTGATAAGTTGGTTTAGGGTATTGTGACAATGTCGGAGTATGCTATCCTAATTAGTGATTTTTCTAGACATATACCTGCCTTGGTTTTTACAGTCAGAGAGCGAGTCCGTTGATTTATCAATGGGCTTAACTATGATATAAGATTTAGCATGGCTCGAGAGTTGGGACAGATACCACACATCAAAAGGTGGTAGAGATTTCACAGAGGTTGGAGGGTATGCGGGGCCATGAGAGAGAGAATAAAGAGGAAAAAAATCCTCGAGGTACTAGAGGATTTAGTAGTGTTCACGCTGCAGCTATAACCCATCATGGCAGAGGCTATGTAGGACGTCCAAATTACTCAATAATTCCAGCTTCTAGTGGTGCTCAGTTATTTTGAGATCTTATGTTCCAGACTTAGCACAACAACTTTCTGGTGCAACTCCTGCACGGGTTGCTTTTAGCAGTCAGTCCATCCGACCAGGCCCGAGCCAATCCCAGCATCTACGCCCATTGAGAGCTTTCTTTGAGTGTAGTGATACCCACCACATGGTTAGAGATTTCCCTAGACTTATGAGGGGTGCACCTCCAACAACTACTCAAGCTCCACAGATTCAGTTAGGTCAACTAACTTCTCGGGCCATGGTTGCTTCCCTAGTTTCCGCTCTACCCACACAACTAGCTAGCGTGGGGACGGGCGGTAAAGGTTTCTGCAGAGGAGGAGGCCATGCCAGATTCTATGTTTTTTTGGGTAGGAAGGCAGTCGCTTCAAATGAAATCATTGCAGGTATGGTTCCAATTATAGAGATGCATCATTCTTATTTGATCTGGACCCACTTATTAATATGTGTCATCTTATTTTGCTCCGTATTTGGACATATCTCATGATTCTTTGAGTTCTTCTCTTTATGTGTTCATGCCTATAGGAGATTCTATTATTGTGGACTGTGTGTATCGATTGTGCTTAATTGTTATTAGTGGTTTTGAGGCCAAAGTTGATTTGTTGTTACTTAATATAGTAGATTTTGATATTATCTTGGGCATTGACGAGTTGTTTCCCCATTATGTTATTCTATATTATCACACCAAGACTGTGATACTAGTTATGCCAGGTTTTCCATGGTTAGAATGGAGGGGTGCAATGGATTATGTTTCTACCAGGGTTGTGTCATTTCTAAATGCTCAACGGATGATAGAGAAAGATGTGATGCTTATCTAGACATTATGAGAGATTTCAGTACTAATACTCCTGCAGTTAAGTCAGTTCCAGTAGTGAGAGACTTCCCAGATGTATTTCCAGAGGATCTTCATGGCATGCTGCTCGATAGGGATATTGATTTTGGTATTGACTTATCATCGCCACTCAGCCCATTTCAATTACACCATATTGTATGGCCCTAGTAGAGTTGAATGAGTTAAAAGAACAACTGCAAGAGTTTCTTGGTAAGGGTTTCGTTCAGCCTAGTGTGTCATTATGGGGTACTACGGTCTTATTTATGAAGAGGAGGAATGGTTTTATTTGCATGTGTATTAAATACCGGTAATTTGAACAAGGTTATAGTGAAGAACATGTATCCATTGCCATGTATTAATGACTTATTTTATCAACTACAGGGTGCTAGAGTGTTCTCAAAGATTGATTTGCGGTCAGGTTATATCAGCTAAAGATTCGAGATCCGAATATCCCGAAGACTACCTTTAGTACTCGGTATGGTCACTACTAGTTCCTTGTGATCTTATTTGGTATGACTAACACCCTAGCCGCATTTATGCATCTAATGAACAATGTATTCCAGCCATATCTTGATTCATTCGTCATTATGTTTATTGACAACATCTTTGTGTACTCCCCCAGCCGGGAAGATCATGAACATCACCTGAGGATCGTGCCTCAAACCTTGAAAGAAAAGAAGTTGTATGCAAAATTCTTAAATTGTGAATTCTGGCTTAATTCGGTGGTGTTTTTGTGTCATGTGGTGTCGACTGAGGGGATCAAGGTAGATCTGAAGAATACTGAGGCAGTTTAGAGTTGGCCCAGACCGTCTTCAACTACTGAGATTCAGAGTTTCCTTGGTTTGGCCGGGTATTATCGTCATTTATATATATTTTTTCTCATTTATTATTGCACCTATGACCAGATTGAACCAAAAGGGTACTCCTTTCAGATGGGAAGAGCAGTGTGAGGCGAGCTTTCAAAAGCTCAAGAGAGCGTTGACTACAGCCCCAATGTTGGTGTTGTTAGGTTTTATGCCCGTCACTAGAGGGGGGGGGTGAATAGTGCGGCACGAGAATATTGATAAATATTGTGGAATTAAAAATTGCAGGAATAAAATAAATTCGGTAATAAAAATAGCAAGGAAAGAACACACCGAATTTATCCTGGTTCACCACAACTTGTGGTTAGTCCAGTCCCCGAGAGACTCTCTCGAGATTCCACTAACTCCGTTAAGCTTTCGGGTGCCTAACAAACCGTTACACTTGCTCGTAGATGTTCACTCTACAAGACTTCAACTTGCTCGAGGATACCGCACCTCAAGACTTCAACCTTGCTCGTGGATACCGCACCACAAGACTTCACACACTAAGACTTAGGGTACTTAGCGAACCCGACAATCAATGAGAAGATATGTTCTTCTCAAACACCTTTCTCTTTTAAAACAAGAACTCTCTCAAAAGAGTAGATAAAGAGATACAAATTTAGCTCTATGAACAACTCAAAGTTGTCTCTCAAATGGCTCAACTAAAGCTCTAAAATGATGCTCAAATAATATCAATATGTATATGAATATTGGGAGATGTTGTGTGTTTAAAAACATCTCAAAAGACCTCTTTTTATAGGGGTTAAAGGGTGGATGTCCGTTGCTTAATTGGCAATCAATTATGCTGATTTTATGCAAGGATAATCGATTATTTGATTTGCATAATCGATTATCCTTTTACCGTTACAAAGTCGGAAGAGATTCTGCTCAAGAATAATCGATTATTTGGATGGCATAATCGATTATTTTGTTCCAGTGTTCAAAACTTTGGCAACGGATACAAGATAATCGATTATTTAAGAATTATAATCGATTATATACCATTGATATACACTGTGTATACCACAGTATACCAGAATTGAAAACTTACTTCAAAAACCATTTTGGTTAAAATGAAAACGTTAAAATCATTTTGCTTGAAGTATATTAATAATGTTTATGATATATATAATTTAATAAAATGATTTTATGCATATTAATGATGACCTATGTAATATACCAGAATATACCAGAATTGAAAACTTACTTCAAAAACTATTTTGGTTAAAATGAAAACGTTAAAATCATTTTGTTTGAAGTGTTTAAAATATGTTTATGATAAATATGATTTGGTAAAATGATTTTATGCATATTTATGATGACCTATGTTGAGCCAAAAGACGAGATAACTTTAAACGTTGCTCTTACATTTGTTCTACCTAACGACCTACGCCTTGGGTCTTTGGTCTTGAACTTTTGAACTCGTCCTTTGCTTGTCTATGCAATTCCGTCATCAATATTCTTCTTGGCATTCAATCTTGATTGTTTGTCATATAATATCGTTGTTTGACACTTGACTTCATTGTTTGTCATTCATCAAAACCTATACCTGAAAATCATGCTAATACAACCAAAGCGCACATATCATAGATAGAATGATTTTCTACAGGTGTTCCACGCTCGAGGTCTTGCACTATGTATTGTGATGCATCACGTGTTGGCCTAGGCACGATGTTGATGCAAGACGGTATGGTAATTACCTATGCATCTCGGCAATTGAAGAAACCCATGAGAATAATTATCTAGTCCAAGACTTGGAATTAGCAATTATTGGTCATTCCTTGAATATTTGGTGGCATTATTTGTGCGGTGTCCCTTGTGAGGTCTTTATCGACCACCCAAGTCTACAGCATCTGTTCATGTAGAAATATCTTAACCTGCGGCAGCGAAGATAGTTAGAGTTCCTTAAGGACTATGATATCACTATTCTATATTATCCCGGAAACGCAAATATGGTGGTCGATGCCTTGAGTCGAAAGGCGGAGAGCTTGTGCAGTTTAGCATATCTACCGGTAGTAGAGAGGCCACTTGCCATGGATGTTCAGGCCTTGGCCAACTAGTTTGTTAGATTGGATGTCTTGGGTCCCAATCGATTTCTTAATTGATTGGTTTCTTGGTCTTCTTTATATGATCACATTAGAAAGTGTCAGCATGAATAACCCCATATTCTTTTCCTTAAGGACACGGTACAACACACCGATACTACGGAGGTTTCTATCGGAGATGATAATGTGTTGCGAATATAGAGCTGGTTATCTGTGCCCAATGTGGATGGATTGCATGATTTCATTCTTCAAGAGGCCCATAGTTCACGGTACTCTATTCATCTGAGTGCCACTAATATGTATAAGGATTTCAGGCAACACTATTAGTGGAGGAGAATGAAGAAAGAGATAGTGGAGTATGTGGCTTGGTGCCTAAATTGTCAGTACGTGAAGTATAAGCATCAGGGGCCAGGTAGTTTTCTTCAACAACTTGAAATTCCCGAGTGGAAATGAGAATGTGTTACAATGGACTCCATTTTTGGGCTCCCATGGACTTAGAAAAATATTTGACATGGTATAGGTGATTGTGGACAAGTTGACCAAGTCGGCTCATTTTATTCTGGTAGTGACTGCCTATTCTTCAGTGCAGCTAGCTCATGTCTATATTTTCGAGATTGTCCGACTTCATGGCATGCTAGTATCCATCATCTCTGATCAGGATATGTAGGTTACATCATGTTTTTGGATAGCTATAAAACATGACTTAGCCACACAGCTTGAGCTGAGTACAACATTTCACCCCAGACGGACATACAATCCAATCATGCCATTCAGATATTGGAGGATATGCTTCATGCATGCGTTATGGATTTTGGGGGTTCGTGGGATCAGTTCTTTCTACTTGCAGAGTTTTCCTACTATAACAACTATCAATTGAATATTCTGATGACTCCTTATGAGGCCTTATATGGCAGACAGTGTCGTTCCCCAGTTAGTTGGTTTGATCCAGGAGAAGCTAATTTATTAGGCGTATACTTGGTTTGAGATGCCTTGGAGAAGGTCAAGTTGATCCAGGATCGGCTTCATGCAGCCCAATCTAAACAAAAACGTTATATGGATTGGAAGGTTAGAGATGTTGCGTTCATGGTTAGAGAGTGAGTCTTGCTCTGGGTGTGATAAGATTTGGGGAGAAGGAAAAGTTGAGCCCTAGGTCTATCAGACCTTTTAAGATCCTTGAGAGGATTGGTGAGGTGGCCTACAAGCTAGTACTAACACCTAGTTTATCTGCGATTCATCCAGTGTTAAATTTTTTTATGCTCCGGAAGCATTATGGTGATCCGTCTCATGTTTTAGGCTTCAGCACAATCCAAATGGATGAAGATTTGACTTATATTGAGGAGTCGGTAGCTATCTTGGACAGAAAAGTATGAAAGTTAAGATAAAAAATATTGCTTCAGTAAAGGTTCAATTGAGGGTTATCCGGTTGAGGAGGCGACCTGAGAGACCGAGCACAACATGTGGAGGCGTTATCCTCATATATTCACCACTTCAGGTATGTCCTTATGCACATTCGAGGATGAATTGTTTAAAGAAGGAGAGAATGCAACGACCCGACCGGTTATTTTGTGTAATTGTGACCCTTACCCCTTTTTATGCTTTACACATATATATTAATTATTTTATGACTTGCAAGGTCGGCTAGTTTCATTCCAGAAAGTTTTCGGGTTATTTTGGAACCTTTGATTTTTGAGTGAGAAAGCTTAAAGTAGAAATATTGATCAAGCTTTGACTTTTGTGAAAATTACCCTGGAATAGTATTTTGATGGCTCTAATAGCTTCGTATCATGATTTCAAACTTGGTCATATGCCCATAATTGATTTCGAAAGTCCGTAGGTTGATTTGTGTTGTTTTGCAGAAATTTGGCAATTTTGAAGTTAAAAAGTTTAATCGTAGGTTCACTTTTAGATACCGAGATTAGAATTTGATATTGGACTTAGAATAGGTCTGTTATGCTATTTAGAACTTGTGTGCAAATTTAGTATCATTTGGAGTTGAATTCATAAGATTGGGACATTTATTTGTAATTCTAGATATTCTTGAACTTAAATTTGAAACTCATGTGTTTTCGTGTTCGCTTCATAGTTTTAGATCTTATTTTGTATTTTGATCTCGTGATCCAGTTTGTATGATATCTTTAGACTTGTGTGGACATTTGGTTTGGAGCCCCGATGGCTCAGATGAGTTTCAGACTTGTTTCGTAGTATTTTGGATAGAATTATAGAATCTAGTGTGGTGATGCTTTAGGTATTGCATTTGCAAACACCAGGTTCAAAATTGCGAGCTTAGTTTGGGGGGGGGGGGGGGGGCTCAGATAATGCAATTGCGATACATGGTTCTCAATTGCAAAGTTACTTAGGATTTTGGGTAGTTCACATTTGCGACTAACTATCTGTTTTGCGAGGGAAACAAGGTTCGTAATTACGTACCCTTCTTCGCGTTTGCGAGAAGTTCCCCAGGCCTATCAGTGCCACAATTGAGAACCCATGTCGCAATTGTGATAACCGCAACTGAACATAAGGGCTGGAAGTTTGGATTTCATCACAGATTCTCTCAATTTAGAACCCTAGACTCGGTGGAAGGCGATTTAGAGAGGAGATTTCAATCTACAAACTTTGGGTATGTGATTCTAATACATTTTCAATCATATTCCATCAATATATATTTGTTATTAACGTCAAAATCATGTGAATCAAAGTGAAAATTTGTCAAGTTTTTGTAAAAATAAGAAATTAAGTTTTGAGAGCCGATTTGGAGTTAAAATTTGAAACTAATCACATATATGAACTCGTGAGGTCATGGATAGTCGGAATCTACCATCTCCTAAAGTCATTTTTCTTTTGTTTGTAACAACAAAGTCAATGAACTATGTCTATTTCATTCAGAAGGTCACTCAACTAAATTTTCCAAATTTTAGATTGCCAAATACTTATTTTACCCTTTAAATTATAAATATTTATCTTCTTTTTATTTTTTAAAATTTTTATTATTACGAGTTTTTCCGTTTTAATATACATTATGCTTACCTATAGAATAAATAAATATTATTTATTAATTAAAATAATAAAGCATATATAATGCTGGAATAAAAAATTACTTAGAATAATTTATTAGTAATAATAATTTTAGTATTAACAACGAAAATTCAAAAATTTATTTACAAAATTTAGAATGAAAGAAAATAAAGGTTGAAAAATATATATTCCATGCACGTAATATAAAATAATTATTTAAATTATGCTCAATTATATTATATATATTCGATGCACGACTTAATATAATATATTTTACCTTATACAGATAGTCCCCCGCCGCTTTCCAGTGACATTACTTTGTGTCGTGAAAAAGTTGGTAGAAACATAATAATATAATTCAATATAATTTTCAAGAATGTATAATATATATCATAAAAATATTTTTTTAAATAATTATTTTTATATTACGTGCATGGAATATATATTTTACCACCTTTACTTTCTTTCATTCTGAATTGTGTAAATAAAATTTTAAATTTTTGTTATTAATACTAAAAAGCTAAAAAATTAATAAGAAAATAAATATTTATAATTTAGAGGGTAAAATAAGTACTTGGCAATTTAAAATTTAGAAAATCTAGTTGAATGACCTTCTGAGTGGAATAAGCATAGTTCAGTGACTTTGTTGTTACAAATGAAAGAAAAGTAACTTTATGTTATAAATATAATTTTATTTATGGTGACTGTCTATATTTAGAGATATTTTAGGGTTTATTACTTGGCGGTTAAGTCACCCTCTCCCTATAAATAGAGGGTTCTATTCTATTGTAAATCATTTCAAATCAATAAGTAATGTCTCTCTCTCTCTCTCTCTCTCTCTCTCTCTCTCTACTTTTCTCTCCAATACTCTTCTTCTTTTATGACTCTAACCTACTGGGTAGAATCTTTGAGATTGAGCATAATGATTGGTAATTTTTCTATGAACTTCTTTCATGATTAAATTCTGTATTGAAGGTAAGTATTTTACTTTATTTTTCTCTTTTAAATTCTTGGAATTCTATAATTTGATTTTATATACAAGCAAAGATAACAAAGTTTAGTTATAACTCTAGTGGAGTTGTAAGAAATTACAATCACCTGAAGTGATAAAATTTCTATGACTTGCTATGATCAAATTCATGTATGATTGTGGGCAAACTATTGAAAACCCGTCCCATTAAATTTGCTCCATTCTCATTCCCTTAAGAGAATGTGATAACAGTATGTGATAAGTCTGAAAGAAAATAAAATTATTACTATGAATGTGCCGATGAATGTGGACGTGAAAATAGACGAAATTATAATCGTCATCATTGTGGTAATGAGAATAATAAGGATTCTCGAAATAAACCTTCACTCTGTGAAAGTAATATTTGTCATCGATTTGACAAGTAATTTTGTAAAGCACGTATAGATAAATATAGTCCATTCATGATGTGAATGTGACAACATCTGATTTATGAATACATATTCATTCATGGAAGAATATGAATGTGCTAGTGGTAGTGAATATACCACATTCACCTCTATAATGAGATTTGAGATGATATAAGAAAATAATGTCATTATTATGGCATGAAGTCATTAGTCACGTACCTATTGTACGCCAAAAGTTTTTTGGCAATGTGATTATTAAAGGACAACAATAATGCAAGAAACATATCTTGCATATAATTTTGACCATGACCAAATGGTATAACTTTCTCATTGAAAGAGATATATAACTATATGGATGTTGATGAATATGTGGTAGTACAAAGTTAATTAAGAGCTCTGGAAGTGCCAATTATTATTTTGTGGAGAAATAAAATTGATTATCAATAAGATATTGTATTGTAGTAAGTATCAAAGAAACTTATTCAGTTTTTAAAGCATTTGCGAAAGCAGTTGGTTATATTGAAACTATAAATATAGAAAATATTTAATATTTTCTATTACTACAACTTGTAGCGGGGAAATATGTATGTGTAAAGTTGCCCGCTTTATTCTCCAGTTTGTACTACATAAATAAAAAAATACCACAATAAAGTGAATGTTTATTGATATAAAACCTATATCATAATAAACCTAGAGTTTATTGATAATTGCACACATCATGCGATAAATATGAACTTTATCAATATTGATAATTTATCCAGTTGGATGACTAGTTTAGCCATATCAATTTAAGTATAATGTGCAAAAATAAAAGACAGTTCATATGGGTAAATATTGAAGAACAAGAAAGCTCTTTACGAATTCTCTTACGTTGCTTGCTCTTATTGATTAATAGACCAACTAAAATTGGGATTGAATCCCATAAATGATGGCAATATCAAAGGTGAATATGGGTTCATTCATCTGCGATGTATACTGCATAAGATGCATCTATGAGATGGTTATATGTGCGATTATTATTAACTCGCAACATGGTGTTTGCGAGGTAACTTGCTCAATAATGTGATATAGAGCATAATATCCAGATTTTTTATTCAAGATAGTTCATCTTGATAAGTTGGTTTACATCACATTTGGTTTAGCAAAATAATTTATTGAGTGCCTCCACTTAATAGCTAAATAATTGCTTGTGAGAACAAAGTTATCCATATCAATTTGATATATGTTATATATCAAAGTATATTATTTTCTCCCCACACGAGTGGTTCAGGGCTGTGAACGGAATAATTCTATCTTATTATTATTAATGCGCGGTGTATATTTTGATTAACACCATAACGCACAAAGATGGGTTCTCAAAGTTGAGGAAACAAGTTAATTTTTCTAACATGAGGGGGAGACATGATAAATAATTGAGAAAAAGTTACGTGAAATGAATTATCATTTGTACATCTAGATCCTCGAATAAAATATGAACTTGAAGTTCATAAAAGGATAATTCATTTGCAATATATTGCAAAGCATGGCAGACGCATTTGCTGAACCAAAGAAAGTAACTATATTTTCATTGTAAGTGCTCCTATTAAATACTAGAAGGACAAAGTCTATGGTACTTTTAAAGCGTATAGACAACCGGCTTCAAATAAAATTCTTGATAAAGAATATGAGCAAATGATCAAAATGATCATAATAAAGGAGGCAAGTGATCTAGAAGATCACATGATATAACACTTCATAAAATCTCATGAGAGATTCGGGTATCTGAATATATGAATACAGAGATCTCTATGTTATGTCTTTATGAAAAATAAGGAGGTTGGAACCGATATAAAATGTTTGTCGACAACATTGATTATAGCGCTACATATATATGAGGATGTTAAGTCTAGAGAAACAATTCAAATGGAATTTGGTTTCATATGAAAAAAAGCAGTTTTGAACTTGTAGTTTAAATATCTAAAAGTATAAAGACAATGGTGTGTGATATCACATTTATCTATCTTATATGTCTGACATGACATGAAAGCTTGATACAAATCTAAAGTCGATTTATATGGCTTATATGACATAATTTATATGACAATTCATGTAGGATTTAAGTTTCTTGAAGTATATATAATTCTTGATCTTGAAGTACCGCTTCCTCGGTGTAATTTGTGTAAAAGTGTATCTTGCTATAACTATAAGCATGATAATATGACAGCAAGAGTTTTCACCCCTATGTGAAGATATTGAGCTGACGATTCCAACAAGATCATATGAAGACAATACATCTATTAAAAATGATGATTTCAAGGTTCAACATATTCATTCAAGTTAATATGGCTGATTTATTTATTAAATCTCTACCAAAGATCTTTTGAAGATGGTGTACAAGATTGGAATGCAAATGCTTAGAGATGTGAATTGATGCTCTCATCAAGGGGAGTTAATGCCGGTGCACTCTTTTTTCCTTACAAGATTTTATCCCAGTGGGTTTTCCTTGCAAGGTTTTTAACGAGGCAACCAAAATGTGCATTGTTAGATATGTGTACTCTTTTTCCTTTTCTAGAATTTCTTTCTCATTGAATTTTATTTTAGTTAAGGTTTTAACGAGACACATTATCTGTTGAATAGACATTCAGGGGGATTATTATAAATAGAATTCTACCTATGGTGAATGTCTATATTTAAAGAGATTATAAGGTTTATTACTTAGTGCCTAAGTCAACCTCTCCCTATAAATAGAAGGTTCTATTTTAATACACTATTGCCAACTGGTACTGAGTCACCCACAAAATGACAAACAACATGAATTCCATGTGTTTATATAATTCAATGATATATAAACAACATTGAAGAGAGTAGCCTATCTAATTTCGCCTTAACTCATTAAATTCGTACACTTTCATAGATGACATAAAAGACAATTTATGTAATACACTTTTTTAGAATATAAAAAAAAGATTTTTAAAAATAAAAATATTTTGATTTTAATCTTCTCATTTTATCCTTACGATAAATAATCACATAAAGTTTAAAACTATATCTTTATTTTTTAAACTTTGAGATTGAGAAATAAGGATGCATAAAGAAAACCAACAAATCACACAAATCCGATAATCCGAGTTAAACCGAGAAAAAAAACCTGATTATAGTTTGATGTGACTTGGTTTGGTGTTGGAAAAAAATTCGACCATAAGTGGTTTGATTTGATTTTAATTAAATAAAATCAAACCGAACCAAACTAACATGACATTACATATGTAATTTTTTTTAGATATAGTTAATATATAAATATACTTATTGTGATGTAATTTATGAATATTTCTTTAAAAAATTCATAATTTTATCTTTTAATTTAAGGTATTATTTCAAGGTTGGACTTAGAACGTTTGAATTTTCTAATAAGTTTTATAGTTATTACCATTAGTAAATTAAATAATGCTAATAAAAGACTAAAGCAAAATCAAATCAATAAATGCTAACAAAAGACATTCGATTCAATACTACGAACAACAATGTATTGAATATCTATTTTTTGTTTTGCAATAATTTAGATAAAAATGCATAACCTATTTTATTTTTCTCTAGTGTTTAGTCATGTAATTAATACTCCCTTATTAGTCTACTTATTTTAGAATGACTTAGTACTTTCAGATTATGTTTATTTTTATTATGACTTTCTAATTAGCAATATTAGTGTTACATAATTTTATTGTCTTTGTTGTTGAATATTTTAGGATAATGCCATGACGCATCTCATATTTTGTATTTCTTTTTGAAAAATACTTTATCTAGTAGTATCTTACTAGGATTAAAGAAATATTTTGAGCATATTTTATATGTTTTGTTCTACGAATTTTACCGAAAAACCTGAATAATTCAAAAATTCGAGAATCGAGAGTGAAAAATCTGAGTTTTATTGGTTTGGTTTGGTCTTTAGATTTAATAACCCGACACAATTATTTGATTTGGTAATTGTAAGATTCGAACAACCCGACCTATGTACACCCCAACTGAGAAATATGAAATTGTCAAATGGCGAGTGAGTTGATTCAAGGAGAGACAGTGATATTTTTTTTGGATGTTTAGTGGCGTTTGGACATAAGAATTGTGGAATTCCGAAAAAAATGTGTTTAATTTAAAAATGGATAACAATTGAATTTATATTGTGGTTTTACGGACACGCAATTTACATAGCACAAATTGGAAAAAATGCAATATTACTATTGAAATTAACTAAAAATAGGAATAAAGCATACCAAATGAGATGTCTATCTTTGATCCTCGAGCTAGGTCACCCTCGAATCAAAAGTACTTTACTGAAAAGTATGAACAGAATAATAAAGTATTGAGAGCTTAAGAAGATGATGTATTTCTTTATGTAACGTGAATATGGTACCTTTTACAAATATTAGATCCCCTTTATATAGTAGGGGAGTCCTAACATTGGTACAAATTAAAATACAGTAAAAAATTCTATGATTAGCTAATTGATCGGCAATTTCTTGTTATCGACACCTTGGTGCGTTTAAATACTGGACCTCGAGGAATATCGATCCCTCCAACGATCATGTGAATCACGTGTTGCGGCTCTTCTTGATCGTTCTGTCTGTTTAAATCAGGATATTTCCTCCCTTAGCTGTCTATAATTTTCTAGTTTATGGTCATGGGTGCCATGATACTTGCATATTTGGTTTGGATTTCTCTAGGCAGGATCGGTCTGCACAGGTCGGGGCTATTTGGTATCTTTTATGCGTACGGTGGTCAATACGATGGCGGATGCATCTACGTTGAGGTTATATTCTGACAATCGTGGTGCTTCTTTGGGCCTGACATCCCCGTCGAAGCCACTCTTGCTCATGAGTCCTCGTGAACCATGACCTCAATCATTTCTCCTCTCATTTCGTGTAGAGTTTTTCCCAGATCCGGTGCCTCTACGATCTCTATTATACGGTTGGTATCGATCCCTATTCGACCTTGGCTCTCGGTCGATGTCCCTTTTAACTATCCTACGGGCCTAGTAGGATAAACTATCCCAAAATCATCCTCGACCTTGATCTTTGACTGATACCGATTATGTGTATCGACCTAAGTGACAACTGGATATTCGATCAAATTCTACTTCAAATGCTGTGAAGCTATGAAGCTTCGAATGTTGAGACCTTGAGAAAAAGCTTGAACAACCCAATTGTTGGTGATCGGTGGCAAATCCATTCATTCCATTTGGAATCGAGATACGAATTTCATGAGCATCTCGTTGTCTTTTTGCCTTACCTTGAAATGGTCTGACTTTCTTGTAGTGACCTTAATGGATCCGGCATTTAAAAAAGGCTGCAAGCATAGCAAACGATCAATAAAACTAGGTGAGGTAAATTATGATACCATATCATAGCACCCTTCAATAGAGTCTCCCTAAACTTTTTCAATAATACAAATTCAATCTCATCAGTTTCCAAGTCATTTCCCTTGACGGCTCACGTGTATGGGGTGACGTATTCGTTTAGATCTATCGTCCCGTTATACTTCGAAATCTCAGGCATACGAAACTTCTTGGGATTGGCTTCAGAGCCGCACTAATGGGAAAGGTTTTTGTACAAATATTTTGGAATCTAGTCCTTTCAATATCGATGGTGCCCCTTGGATTTGGTCAACCGTGGAGTTACAAGTTTTCAACTTCTTATTGTTTTCCTCGACTTCTTCCCCCCTCCCCCCGTCTCTCGATACGCATTGTCAATTCATCGAGAATCTTTATGATAGCAGGACCAGTCTTTGCCTCCTTCTCATCCGGCTTCGTCGAGGCCGACAATTCAACCTTGTGTATGACTTTCTGGGATGGTTCGAGCTCGACCCTACTCGGAGCGTGGTTCTAGTTTTAGAGTTGGGTTATTGCTGCATGTTGAGCCTGCATCATTTTAAAGATCACCCGCAGGCTGATCCTGCCATCTTCACCACCGCGCGCATTCTAAGTAGCTGATCGGGTACACCCACAATGCTGTTGTCTGGGTCTACGGCCAAATTTCCATTAATGGCTACGTATGAACTGAAGTTGATTGAATCTTAGTCGGAGCTCCATCGAGGCCAGTAGAGGGTACAACATTTCCTTGTAAAATGTTCTTATTTTCGCCGTGGTGGCTGAGATCATCGTTAATGTGTTGAGGTGCTTACTCAGAGTTTGACATTTTTTAATCCTTTAATCAAAGACACTTAAAATAAGAAGTATAAAATAGTGTGTGTTACAAAATTTGTACCAGGTGATCCCTATTATCCTTAGCCCCACGGTGAACGCCTAACTGTTTACCCTAAAAATGGGTAACAATTAAATTTATACTGTACTTTTAATGACACGTGATTTACTTAGCACAAACTTAAAGAAATGCAATATTGATATTGAAATCAACTGAAAAGAGGAATAAAGCAAACCAAATGAGATGTCTATCTTTGATCCTCGAGCTAGGTTACCCTTGAATCAAACAAGCTTTACTGAAAAAGTATGAACAAAATAATAAAGTATTGAGAGCTTAAGAAGATAATGTATTGCTTTATGTAACGTGAATATGATCTCTTTTACAAATGATCAAACCCCCTTGGTATAGTAAGGCAGTCCTACCTTTGGTGCAATTCTCAATATAGTAAGAAATCCCATGATTAGTTAATTAATCGGCCTCTTCTTGATACGTGCCCAGATCTCCGCCGTGATCATCGTCCGATTGTGAATATTTCGGCTTTCCGTTTTTTGGCTTGGTAAGCCTTCCTCGATCTCGCTCGATCTCTATCTTGGTTGATCTCGATCTTGATCGGTCACTGAGTCACGAGCTTGGCAATCTAACTCCATGCCACAGTCCGGTATGACATGTGGTCGAACCTCGGCCTGTCATGCCCTGATCTTGATTAATCATAAAAAAAGACAAGCACGATTTTGACCGTACACAAAGTGATATGATTTTTAAGTGAAAATGATATTTAAAAGTTAGAGTTGTGTTTGGAAATGAATACAATTTGGAGCTATTTTGAATATTTATGAGTGATTTAAAGTGAAATTTGTGAAAAATAATTTTTTTGAAGGTTTTTCAAATTTTCGAAAAAATTCGAAATTTATCTTTAAATAAAATTTTAAATTTTTATGACCAAATAAATGTTAATTCCAGAAAAAAGTAATAAGATTTTATGGTGCTCTTAATTTTGTTTCGTTCGAACTAGATCTATGTAGCCTAGCAATCACATGTTCAGATTCATTTGCCAGCACATAAAAGCTCAATCTCATTATTTCGACAGAAAGAAAAAAAAAACAAAAGAAGCTGGACGGAAAAACAAGAAAACGAGCATCCCCCGCACACTCCAAAAATCAAGTCAGTTTCTCTCTCTGTCCATCGCTATCATGAGTCATCTTCCCTCCCCCACACGTTGATTATGCAAAAAGATTAGCCAAGAGTCGAGTCATGTGGGACTGTTGGTGCTTCTTCTCTTTCTCTAATTTCAACCCCACCAAATACTATTACCCTGAGAACCAGAATTTGCTCCCACTTCAACATGATCAAAACCAAACCGCACCATCTCCACTTTCCTTTTCCACAATGATCCTCACCTCTTTCCTTAGTCGTCGCCGCTTCCGCCGCTACTTGTGCCTCCTTCTTTGCTCTCCTTTTCTTCTTCCTCTCTTCTGTGCTACTTTCCCCTTCATTTGTGCTGCTGAAATCTGCTACCGTCTATGTCATCGCCGCCGCCGGCGATCAACGCCATGGGAAGAGGTTGTAGATGGAACTAGTCAAGAGAGTTTGTTGTTGCAGAGATATCTGGATGATCAACTGCTTCTTGTGTATAGTTGTGGATGTGGAAATGAAGATGAGCTGGAAGATGGGCTCGATACGCAATTTATAGATAGTACAAGCCCTCTTTTGCAATAACGGAATAGATCGCAGAGATCTTTTTTCTCTCTCTTTTCTTAGTTTTTTCCTTCGGTTTTTGTATATAAAAGTTAACGTTGACAATTGTTATTCTTATCAAAAGAAGGGCAAATAGAGTAGTGTTGGAGGTTTGTAATATTCGGCATTCTCAAGTCCGTTTGGAAGAAATGGCTCATTTTCATGTTATATCTGAAATTCAATGAAATGGAAGATTTTGGCTAATGCATTCTTTTAGACGGGGTAATATAATTTGCTAAAAGTTGCAATTTTTGTTCCTTGAGAAAAATATTTCTTTTGGTTCTCATGATATCGTACTTCACCTTTGGTTCATTAATTTGCATACTATTCGCTCGCAAGAATCAACATTTCACTAGCGATATATTATACAACAACAATAACAACAACAACCCAGTATAATCTCACTTAGTGGGGTATGGGGAGGGTACCATATATACGCAGACCTTACCCCTACCCTTGGGTAGAGAGGCTGTTATAGACTTCCGGCATCCTTCCCTCCAAGAACTTCCCACCTTGCTCTTGGAGAGACTCGAACTCACAACCTCTCAGTTGGAAGTGGAGTTGTTTACCATCAGAGCAACCCCTCTAGAACTACATAATCTGTCAAATTATTTGTTGAAGTTGGTGACATGAGGACAAGTCCAGAAGGTAATTTTCTACACCACATGGCTAATATTCCTTCTTTCTTCAATCAGCAGTAAGGTAAGTTGATGATTTAGCTATCACATATTTTCACTATCTTGACATAAGCTTAGTTTGAGAAGTTCTAAATGCTCTTATGGACTTGATTTCATTGCTATGTGCAGGAAAACCTCAAACTGGTGCTTCTCCCCGAGAGCATGCACTGTCTGATTTTAAAATATTTGGATTCGATAATATCAAATTAAGTAGGAGAATCTCCTCTGACATGCCAATTCCTAATTGTAAGGTTGTTGGCTTAATGTATAAAATAATGTTTAACATAAGCATAAGTCGAAAAATAGAACTAGTAATAGAAGAGCAACAAAAAATCTACTTTTACATGAATTAGGTAGAGTTCACTAACCATGATGTCATTCATAGGACTTACAATACTTTCCTCATCTGATAAACTCATATCATAGGATTAAAGATTAGAGTTTTGTACATACATTCGCTTCAGCAGCGACATCATTGACCCAATCACCATTTTTCATGTGAGTTTTTTTCCAAAGTTTGGCTCTTTTTCATTGATTTCATCTCTCTAACAAAATAAATCAAATTACTTTATCGAAGAAAGAATTACTAAGTTCATAAAATAAGACATATCTCACCTCTTCAAAAGAGACTACCCCGAAGGATTTTCTTCCGCAAATGTGATTGATTCCTTATTTTGCCTTGTTTATTTTATTTCTGGCACTCATTCTCTACATTAAATATAAATCAATAATATATTTTATGATTCAAGTGTGAAAGGTACAATAAGAAATAAAAACCTACTGTATCTTTTGAGGAAATTTGAAAAATTACTAGTTCAAAAGAGCTTATGATTTTAATATTTAAAGTATATATTAGTAGCATACTTCACTCAAAGTATGCTCAAAATACTTTCATATATATATATATATATATATATATATATATATACATATATATATATTGATTCCTTATTTTGCCTTGTTTATTTTATTTCTGGCACTCATTCTCTACATTAAATATAAATCAATAATATATTTTATGATTCAAGTGTGAAAGGTACAATAAGAAATAAAAACCTACTGTATCTTTTGAGGAAATTTGAAAAATTACTAGTTCAAAAGAGCTTATGATTTTAATATTTAAAGTATATATTAGTAGCATACTTCACTCAAAGTATGCTCAAAATACTTTCATATATATATATATATATATATATATATATATATATATATGTATATATATATACACGTATATATATATATATATATATATATTTATATATATATATATATATATATATATATATATATATATATATATATATATATATATATATATATATATATATATATATATATATATATATATATATATATATATATATATATATATATATATATATATATATATATATATATATATATATAAGCATACCCAAGTGTCTTGGTATTTTTTCCAAAATTTTAAAGATTTTCAAAGTCGATTTATCGTCTATTTTAGCAATGCAAAATCCAACAATTATTCCCAAATTGTCATTTTTGGTGAATAATTAATTTATCCTCATATTTATACCAAAATAAAATTAAAGTGATTTTTATATATTTTTTACAAATTTATTTTGTATTGTTTAAGGCTAAATTGCTATAATTTCAATTATAGCCTATTTTTGATTAATAGCATTTTATAATTACAAAATTAGTTCTAGTATTTTTAATTAGTATTTATGTATTATTAATTAGTTCAGTATTCTTAATTTGCTTTTAAAATTATTTTTTATCATTTTTATAAAATAATAATGAAAAATTGGGTATTTAATAGACATCCATTACCATTTCAATTTTAGCCTAAAATCAGTCCCCAATTAACCCAATTTTAACCTCAATTAGACCGGCCCAATGTTACACCTCCTTTTTACACGGCCACCCCGAAGGATAAACGTATAAAGGAGTTTTTCCAATCAAAGTGACATTATTCGAAATAAGATTATTTATTTAATTAAGAGTCACCACTTGGGATAGGTTTGTCTTTTAATGTCCAAAGTCACCGGTTTATTTAGAATCCCAAATCGAGGAAATTTTTGACTTCCCAAATGAAGTATGCGAACTAAAAATTCTAAGTAAGGAATTCTGTTGACTCGAGGGAAGGTGTTCGGCAACCCCGGATCCCGTGGTTCTAGCACGGTCGCTTAAACTATCATAATTGGCTAAAATTCTGAATATACACATATTCATCCTAAATTTTTTTTTAATATTTATATTGCTTTTAATAATTTGTAAGGAAATTTGCGACACCGTTAAAACTTGTCGCGAACTACATCACATCAATGTGCATGTAGTTTTTGACATATATTTCAACTTCATCGGGATTTGAATTTGGGTCACATAAATGCGCACCCGTATTAGGAAGATAAAATTATTAAAAACGCATCTAAAAGTGACTAACGTATTATTATTCTTTGCGGGAGGCCGTGAAGTTCGCTAGACGGCATGTCCCGAATATCTAAGTATTTTAATATAAATATTGCACGAGGGCCATGCAGTTTATGGGTTCCGTTTGGCGCGGCACACCTCATTTTTATTTTAAAGGTCCATATATAAAGTAGACTAGAATTTTATATTTGGTTTATCTCTTATAAGACCGAATTAATAATGCATTACTTAAAAGGTCCAAACCTATGATTCAATTCTAAATTATCCAAATATCACTAACCCTGCTACATAAATGGAGCTTTCATCCTTAGAGCAAACCATGGGAAAAGGCTACGCTTTAGTTCTGTTCGGAACTGTTTCCTAAGAATCTGGGCCTCAATCACAAGCCCATTATTGCATTTACATGAGGGTTGGACTACCCGGACTCGTGATAGGCCTAGCAGTAAAAATTGATTTTTAAATTTGGGGCTTATTAGCAAGTTTATCCACAGATACACAACTTATTCAGTCAACGCTAAATCTCAAACACCTATTTAATTCAATTCACTCAAACTCGCTGGTACACTAAATTCTTTGAAACTTAGTCAATCATTTAACTGAAATTCCCAAACCAATACGTATTGCAACATGAGTCTAAAATACCCAACTATTTTAAAATACAAATACACTACTTTGAATCCTATATTTCATGAACACATGATGAATAAATTAACGTAATCGATTATTTTAAACTTATAGGATATATTGATTTTTATCAACAAAATGTCAGGCTATTTCATGCCAACATCTCATCCTAAATTCAATTCTCAAATGAACGTGATAGCAGAATTTGCATTAACTATATTACCAGCTAACATTGCTGCTGATTACTCATATAATCCTAAAATAACAGTCCAAATGTCCGGTTATTACAAACAACTGTCTTAATTATGATAAGCATAAAAAAATAATGAAAAAGGAATTCGTGGAGGAATAAGTAGCATTTATCTTCAAACTTGAGAATACACTTAGTTTAAGCTTCATACATCACTGGATATAGAAATTGTACCTGGAATTCCAGTAAAAAATGAAATGAGGTTCAGCAAATTCAAGCATCAATATAGTAACAAGAATCAGCAGCTTATGATCAATTGTAAACCCAAAAATAGTATCAGGAAGCCCAGGAAAACATTTAAATAACAACACCAGCAAATTCAAACCATACAGCTTGAACAAAACACAATCCAGCTTGAGATCAAACCCAGAATAGTTCCTGAAAGTTCGAACACTTTACACACATATATTTCAAGTTGTTTTCATCGTATATAGCTAGAATTCTAATTAGTGGCTAAGAATTGGGATTACTCTTGAAGAAAAGAGGCTAATGGAACAGTATAAAACCCCTGGAATTTCAGGATTTTCAGACCTGGAACTTCTAGAAGTTTTTAGGAAATTTTTCTATGATTTTTTAGAATAAGGAAACTTGGGATTTTTCCAGGAATTTCATACTTCTGAAAGAAGGCGCTAACTTGGCTATTTATAACCCGAACTTAGGACAACCCCTTTCTTTTGTATTTACTCATTAGTACCTTTCTTATTTCTTAGAATTGTTCATTCAGTCCCTCATTTTCTGGCTTGTTCCTCAAGTCTTAATAGAAAATTACCAAAATTGTGTTTTTGAACCTCCAACTAGAAGGTTCCAGGGGTCTACTGCAAGATTCCAATATCCAAATACTCCTATTACCCTTGTCCTTTCCCTCAATTACTTAGCCTAACTAAGTACACCCTAGTTCTTATCATGTTGGTCAGGATTTGACTATTGTTAATTACTCAAGGCAATAAGAAGGATTAAACCATAAACAAACCCAATCTAATTATCAGTTGGGAATAAGTGCTTACTAAACTGAGCTGGCATGTTATAAACTAACCCCTAAACTTAAAAGAGACTGAAACTACACTACTTGTTTTACCCAATATCAAAAGCTAACAAAATTAACACAAGCGAACTAACATCAGCTAATCAGTAACCATAAGGAGTTACTAAAGGATTAAAATAAATGAAACACATATATAAACAGATTGAAGCTAAATTAAACTAGCACCCAGAAACGCAAGACTAAATTAATCATAAGAAAAACAGGAAAAGATAAACAAAACTCATAAGCAATCACATGGTTAATCATGAACAAATATTGATCAATTGAAATGAAGAAATAATAAAACCAGTGAAAGGACGAACAATTTGAAATTTTGACTAACCTAGAGTACCGAATGTGCAAACATGAATTTTTGGAAAAAGGAAATATAAACAAAAACACAAAAAATTACCTATGGTAAAGAAAGGATGCCTAACCTTTGGACCATAGTTGACCATCTTGACTTGCTCATGCAAGGTCTCAAACGTCCCAAGACTTCAGCGAGTCTCTCAACTGGAAAAACCTGGGACCAAGGTTGACATTAGCTCGAAATTTACGGTGATTTGAGGGAAATTTATTAAGGATTTTAGGAAGAGGGAGGTCAGGATAGTCTACTGTATGATTGTGGTCGAATTTGGGGTGGATTAAACTTGAGCCAGAAATTCAATTTGAAATTCGGAAGAACTGGATGAGATTTGGTGGGAGATAATGGTAGAGATGGCTTGAGAATACGGAGATGGAAATGTGGTGCAAAGTTGGAGTTGTTTTGGGTAGTGGCGCCGCCGTAGGTGACGGAGGCGACACTCACATTTTTGAAGATTTGAGTGGCTGGGCAAAAGTTTGAGGAATTACTTTTAGGGCATCGGAAAGGGGAGGAAACGGTGGTTCAGTGGTGTATTTTTTGGTGAATTTGGAGCTTCTTCGCCAGCGATGACGATTTCCGGCCGGCGGCGATGAGGCGGAGGGTTGGCAGAGACGATAGGTACGAGGAATAGAGAGTTGGTCTCTAGTGTTTGGTAACGGATTCAGACAATTTTATTTAGTAATCAAGATTGAAATAGGGCCATTGGATGATGATATATGAACGACTGAGATCACATGCCCCAAAACGATGTTGTTTTTGGGCGTCTCTAATGATAGACCGGGTTTGGGCTAGTTTATGGGTGGTTTGGATGGGTGGGGAGGGTTTTGATTTGGGCCATCACCAGCTTTAGCCCAATTATTAGGCCAACCTATTTTATACCTCTTTTCAAATATTTATTGTTCATTTATTATTTCATTTTTTAAACTCAACTAAAACTAAATCTAAAAAATTATTCAACCTATTTAATTATAATTGAAACAACTATTATTTTAAAGGAAATTAAAAACAAATCGAAGTTTCTTTGTGATTTTTATATTTTGTAAAAAGCCTAATTACTAATTAATCGAACAAAACAATCTGAAATTCACATCTTAAATGCTCATGCAATTTCTTTATTTTTTATGACTTGTCATGCATGCAAAAATAAAAATACACACAAGCATGTGCAATTTAATCCTAAAAATCGAATAATAAAAGGAAAAATACTAACTCTGGGAATTCTGTAGGAATAACTTTAACGAGGCAAGAATCACGTGCTCACAACTTCCCCTCGTTTCCCGGAAACACGAAGGGTTTTTGTTCAAAGATAAATGAGCGACATGAGGGATTTTTCCTGCTCAAAACTCCAGGAGAAGTATTTTGAAAACTGTCTAACCGAACCTCGCTTAAAGGTTTCCTACATATCCTTAGCTATAAGGTATCAGGTCAGTGTAGTTCCGGAGTGTTTGGTAGCTGGGACTACCATGAGCTGTGATTTCACTTCTGATGTTGTTGCTACTGCTTGCTGACCCCTTATTACAACATCAAGGGAATCAAGACTAAGCTAGCTATGCCTATGAGTTACAAGATTCCTATCTATAATTCTCTTGAAAGCTTGATCTTGAGTCTTGGCTGGATTCTCCACGGACTTCAATCTGAATCTTGATGCTCGTATGCTGTAGGTTTCAGTTCTTTCTTCAGCATTGAAATCAGCTGGGACATGCACGACTTGTGATTGTAAATCAAACCGGGACAACCACACCTTCTTTTCAACCATCCTGGATTTGGTTTCCTTTTGTTCTCTTCTGCTTTTCCCTTGTCCTGCATTTAGATTCACTCTTCCGGTCATCTCAAATCATGTGGCCTGTGGTAAAACCTGTTTGACCATCAAAACCAACAAACAAAAGAAAATTTCTGCCCGAGTTTTAACTAGGAAAATTTTCGCGAGTTATCTGCAGCACAGGTCTAAGCTATTCCTGTTGAAAACAATGAAAGCGGGATTATGTATTTTTGGTAGATTACCAGGTTATGCTGGCGAATGGCTAGGTTATGCCGGAAAAGAGACATGTCCGTATTGGGGTGAGAGGAGAATCTGCGGATGATGCTGGGATATGAGTAAAAGGTATCTGCTGGGGAAGGGGAAGAAAGTCCACGGGTTGTTCCTGTATTGAAGAAAAAGAAGGCTCTTGAGTTATGTCAGGGGATCCGCGGGTTATGTCGGGATTGAAAAAGAAAACTCCTAGGTTATGCTTGAGAAATCCACGGGTTATGCCGGGATTGAAATAGAAAATTCTTAGGTTATGCTAGGGAAATCCACGGGTTATGCCGGGATTGAAATATAAAACTCCTAGGTTATGCTAGGGAATCCACGGGTTATGCCGGGATTGGAAGGAATGATTCATGGATTATGCCGGGATTGGAAATGAAAGATTCCTGGGTTATGCCAGGGGAATCCACGGGTTATTCCGAGATTTGAAAGAAAAGACACCTAGGTTATGCTAGGAAAATCCACGGGTTATGCCGTGATTGGGAGAAAATTCTTAGGTTATGCTAGGGAGATTCGCGGGTTATGCCGCGATTTGAAAGAAAAGACTCCTAGATCATGCTAGGAAAATCCTCGGGTTATGCTGGGATTGGAAGAAAATGCCTAGGTTATGCTAGGGAGATCCGCTGGTTATGACGGGATTTGAAAGGAAAGATTCATGTTGGGAGGAAAGGAGAAATACCCTCAGGTTATGCTGGGGAACAGTGGTGAATGAGAGGCCACAGAAGTGCTTCTGGCTTTGCTGGGGATATAGAGAGGAAGGAAAGACCCTTAGGTTATGCTAGTGATAGAAGGGATTTAGCCTTCAGATTATGCTAGGGAATAAAGGAAAAAGAGGAGCCCTCAGGTTATGCTGGGGACAGAGAGAATAAAAGGTTCCTCAAGTTATGCTGGGAATATAGAGAGGAGCCCTCGGGTTTTTCCAAGGAATGAACGAAAGAAATTTCTCAGTCTATCCTAGGGAGAGTGGAGTGTGATCCTTGGGTTATGCCAAGGAGGTCCACAAGTTGTGTTGGGGAGGACTAGGGATGTGGCCCTAAATCCAGGGAAGGAGTCAGAGTCCTATGCTATCGTATTTTATGATTCTCCCTTCTTTATTTTTTATAATACTGCAAGAAAAGATGTAAAGAGAACTTCCATTTTTGTCGATCATTGGTGCAACACTATTTTTAGCATTTGTGCCATTCCTTTGGTTGCATTTTCCACTTGTCCCCATTGCTTTGGATTACACCTGTTCCAAATTTTTAATCAAAACACAATTTTGTTAGTTCGAACAGTGAATGGTTTGTGGCTTTGATTTTCTTGATCTCGACCTCATTTATGTTGGGGAAAACCCTTGACTCCCGGACTTTGCCTCGTAGATTGGTCGGGAGGTCCTCATCTTTCAGATTTGTTTCTTTTTTATAGGCCCGTAGTTATGATATTTTGTCCCGATTTCCATTTCAGGGCCTGCCTTTTGAGAACTTTTGTCGAGATAATTAGCCTGCTCAGGCTGAACCTTCCCAATCTTCCTTTGCCTTTGTGGGCTTTTGACTTTATATTTCTTTTCTTTTCACTTTCCTGCTTTTGAGCGTCATCCATCATGGTCAATTAGGATTGGCTAAATGCGTCTGCTGATACTGGATATTTCCTTTAGTTCTTGCTGGGAGAAGCCCCGTGAGACCGGTCGTACAACCTTCTCTTGTGGAACAGTCGTGAAATCAAAGTTAAGCCAAAAGGGAGTGGGGAAACAACAAGAGCAAACATATGGATTTAGAGAAAAGTGTCCCTTTCGGAGAAAAAGGAAGGACTTATCTGAGAGTGCGTGGCGACTTTAAATGGAGATGACATGCTTCTTTGACTAGATGCCCGACCCAGATTCATTTCTGCTTCTTGTGGCCCATATTTCAATCTTTTAAAAAAAAATCATGGAAGCTTACTCGGGCTTTGATGGTGATATTCTTTCTTTTCGGACGGCGGTGCCTTTTGCGGATTTTCGCCAATCGACCTCTCTCCTTTCTCTTCTCCCGTCGCCTGATAGTGGTCTTTTACAAGTTTTCACTAAACGGACTCTCTCATTTTTATTTTCTCTACTCACCGCCGCCTTATAGTGCCCGAAGGTTTCCATCGATAAGACTCTCTTATTTTATTTCTCTCAATTTGAATTGTGCCAAGTCCCAACAAAGGTCTTTGTCATGTCCTTGCTTGGCCAATTGATCGAAAGGACTTGGGTCAGGTTCTTGGGTAAAGGAAATTGGATGGAAATTTAAAACTTTGGAACCATTATGGTGGGTTTATGGCCGACCATTACATCTTTGCCCAAGTCTCTTTTTTGGGGAACTGAGGTTTTATTTTGATATGAATGAACCTCAGGGAGAGGCTTCCTACATATCCTTTCGGAATCAAGTCAGACGTAGTTCAGGAAGTGTTTCCTAAACTAATTTGTTTGTTGTTTCTTTTTGTTTTCATTCATTAATTTTTATTCTCTTTTTTTCATTTTTTTTCATTCATTTTTTCATCTCTTTTTTTTTGAATAGCAATTCTGGGTTCCAATGTGCGTGAAAGAAGAATTGTAATCGGCTCGAGGGGTTTGTGAAGGATTGGTAGTGTTTAGGGTAGCGAGAAAGAAAAGCCTTCGTCATTTCCACCAGCCGGAATCATTGCGGTAGGGAGTTCAAACGTAATACCTTTTTACTGCATCTGCGTTCACTGCTGTCTTGGGCTCATCTCCTTCAACGTCACCCAAGTATAATGCTCCTTTGGGCAATATTTTTTTGATAATGTATGGACCTTTCCAGTTTGAAGCGAACTTTCCTTTAGCTTCCGGAAGGTGAAGGAGAATACGCCTTAACATGTTGTCCGACTTTGAAATTCCTGGGGTGAACTTTCTTGTTGTAAGAGCGGGCCATTCTTTGTTGGTACAACTTCCCGTGACAAACCTCGACCACTCGTTTTTCATCAATTAATGACAACTGCTCCAACTGAGTCTTGGCCCACTCGCTATCCTCAATTTCTGCTTCGACAATTACCCAGAGCGAAGGGATTTCTACCTCCGCGGGTATGACAACTTCAGTCCCATAGACCAATAAATATGGAGTTACCCCTACCGATGTGCGTATTGTGGTGCAATATCCAAGCAATGCAAAAGGCAGCATTTCATGCCATTGTCTTGAGCTTTGAATCATTTTTCTCGAAATCATCTTGATGTTCTTATTAGCCGCCTCGACGGCACCATTGGCTTTGGGCCGACAAGGAGTGCAGTTTATATGTGTTATCTTGAATTGTTCACATATTTCTCCCATCAGATGACTATTCAGATTGGCCGCGTTTTCTTTAATGATGGTTACATGAATACCGAAGCGGCAAATGATGTTGGAATGCACAAAGTCTATTAGAACATTCTTGGTGACGGACATAAGTGTGATGGCTTTGGCCCACTTTGTGAAGTAGTCAATAGAAACCAATATGAATCTATGTCCATTTGAGGCTTTTGGCTCAGTGGTCCCAATGACGTCCATGCCCCAGGCAACGAAAGGACAGGGTGCTGACATAGGATGCAATTCAGTTGGCGGTGCATGAATTAAATCACCGTGCACCTAAGATTGATGACATTCCCGAACGAAGCTGAAACAATCTTTCTCCATGGTCATCCAGCAATACCCTGTCCGAAGTATTTTCTTTTCCAGTACATACCCGTTTATATGAGGTCCATACACTCCTGCGTGTACCTCATGCATAATCCTCCCGGCTTCCTCGGCGTCAACACATCTTAACAAGTTGAGATTTGGGGTCCTCTTGTATAAGGCATCACCACTCAAGAAGAAACTACTCGCGTGCCGTCGGATGGTTTTCTTTTGCTCCACGGTAGCCTGCTCGGGATACTCTTGTGTTTTCAGAAATTCTTGATGTCATAATACCAGGGTTGGGTGCTAGATTCTACCTCGTTCGCATTATAATACCCATGCATTTCCTTGATTTAGATTTCCAAAGGATCGACGTAGGCGTTTCCAGGGTAAGGCAACATGGAAGCCAGAGTTGTGAGTGCATTGCTAACTCGTTGTGACAGCAAGGAATATACCTGAATTGTACCGATAAAATAGGTTGGCCTGATAATTGGGCCAACCTATTCGGTACAGGGACCACATTGGCCAACCATGTGGTGTATCGAACCACTCAGATTACTCCCGCCTCTAACTGTTTTGTGATCTCCTATTTGATCTTATCGCTGATATCATGTTTGAACTTTCTTTGTTTTTGTTGGATTGGAGGGCATTCAGGGTATGTGGGCAACTAATGAACCACCAAATCAACACTCAGCCCAAGCATATCGTCTTAAGACCAAGCAAACACGTCTTTGAGTTCAAAAAGAAGTTGAACCAGTAAGTCCCAAATTTCCTTATTCACACGGATGCTTATTTTAGTTTCCCTGGTTTCGCCGGGACGGCCCAAGTTAACTAGTTTGGTATCATTTAAATTCATCTTAGGTTTATTTTCACAATGTTCCATCTCTCGGCTGATTTCCCTAAAAGCCTCTTCTTCATCGTACTCTGGTTTTTGGTTCATTATTTCACAAATAGGCGGCATGTTTGGGTCGGGGCATGAAGTCCGCAAGCATGTCATATTATTTAAAGCCGCATGATTGGAACTGAAAGAAAAGATAAAAATAGAAGAAAAAATAACAAAAACCAGAAAAATAGAGGAGTGTAGACGACGAAATATTGATTTTATTTCTTTGAAATAGTAAGATAACAAGGTTTACATTTGAAATTAAAAGGGAAAAATACTAAAGGAAAAACACCCGAGTTTCACCCTGAAATAACTCGTGATGCAAGAAAATATGGAAAGGCAGGACTATCGGGTCTCCTGCCTGACTGGGAAAGGCGTGGCCTTCCAATTTTGCAATTTGGCATCCGGTCCAATGTAGAGCACCTTAGCGGTGCTCGAGCCTTCTTTAAGCTGGACCATGTTGGCTTCATTCAGTAATTTCCTCATGGCTCCACATATATCTTCAATTTCCTCCGCTATGAAGGTCTCGTCTTCTTCTTCCTCACTGTACTTTGGCATCACAAATGTTTCGAACAAGTGGGGTAGGGGTTGAGGTAAAGACCATACATGACGTTTTCTACGATTGGCCCAGGTTATATCCTCTGGTGTTGGGTGGAAGCCTAGCCCAAAAAGCTTCACTACGGTGGGCAAAGAGATTGGCTCAGTTATCCCTTGTAGAGAAATTTTGAGTCTCTTACCTGGCTTAAATCCTTGACGTATCATTTCTCTTGCCACCATGATTGATGCATTGGAGAGGAAAGGCTGGGGAAATGGTTTTCCTTCTTCGTGTTGATCAGCTACCACGATTTCAAAAGCCTAGTAAACTATTTGCTCACTCCCTTCTTTAGCTTTGAGGCAGGGGACGGAGGGATCGCTGTAGATTGACTGTTCATCTTCTCCATGGATCACGATTTCCTGGTTCTCATGTTCAAATTTCAGCATTTGGTGCAGAGTAGAAGGCACAACTTCTGCTGCGTGAGTGCATGGTCTTCCTAGGAGATAGTTGTAGGATGTGTTTATATCTAATACTTGAAATGTTACCTCAAAATCGACCAGACCAATGATCATTACCAAGTCAATTTCTCCTATGGTGTCTCTTTTAATTCCATAAAAAGCTTGGACACACACATTGTTGGGGTGGATTCTCTCCGTCCCGATTTCCATTCTCTGCAATGTTGACAGTGGTCATATGTCCACCCCGGAGCCTCCATCTATCATTACTCTTTTGACGTAATAGCCTTCGCATTTGACGGTGAGATGCAAGGCTTTGTTGTGGGTGGCTCCCTCTGAAGGAAAATCATTCTTGCTAAATGTAATATGATTAATAGCGAAGAATCTTTCCGCCATTTTCTCTAGTTGTTCCACGGAGGTTTGAACCGGCAAGTAGGCTTCATTTAAAGTTTTGGCGAACACTTTCTGGTGCTATGTAGAATCCATTAGAAATGAGAGTAAAGAGACTTTCTCGGGAGACTTTCAGAGCTAGTTCACTACCTCGTAGTCCGGCATTTTTAGCTTTCGAAAGAAGGCCTCCGCCTCTTCAGCATTTACGAGCTTTTTGGGTGGGAATCGACTTTTGGTAGCACTGTTCACCTCTTCCAGCTCCGAATATTTCTTTACGGGGTGACTTTCTTGAGTTTTCCCAGTGATTTCTTTGCCTTTGTATGTTGCTATTGTTTCTTGATTGTTCCACGGGACTACAGAAGGATCCATCATTGGCTTTTGAGGCGTGTGAGCCATTACCACAAGCTTATTCATCCTTGGCTGTTTAATTGGTCCCCGCACCACATAGGCTCGTTTAGGTACATACATAGTCCTGTTCAACTCAAATATTTTTGGGGGACTCAGAGTTGGCTGTTTTTCTTGACGACCCTGTGGGATGTAAAGGACGGTTTCCTTGACGGGTGCCGTCTCAGTTTTAGCTTCAACCTTCTTCTCTGCTTTCGAGTGCTTGGCTTCACTCATTTCCTTTTCTTCAACCTTCTTGGGGGTAACCTTTGGCTTTCTATCTGCATCGGCAATGGCTATTATGGCTTTCAAAGGAGGGTCAAATTCTTTGTCCTCGCAAATTATCCCGATGACTGACCCGTTGTTGTGAGCCAGTAAGGGGTTGTTAGTCACGTTCGGGATATCTTCATCTCTGAACAGTATTTTCCTTTGTTCTATTAGATCCTCCACCGCTCGCTTTAGAGTCCAAAAACTTTCGATGTCGTGTCCTTTGGCTCCTGAATGATAAGCACAACGTACACCCCGTTGATAAGAAGGTGACTCAGGGTTTTGTCTGTTCGGGGGCATGGGCTGCAAGAGACCCATCTGGACCAGTTTTGGGAATATGATGGAATAAGACTCCCCTATCGGTGTAAGGTTTTGTCTTTTGGGCGGCTCCCTAGGATGGAAATTGTTTTAGGGAGGGCGGGGATTATAGTGGTTTTGGGGAGGCGGATTTCTCGGGGCCTGGTTTCTGTTGACCTGTTGTTGTGGTCGAGCGAATGGATGGGCATTCATAGCTGCATACGGTTGGGGAACATAGTGCATGTCTTGACGGGGGTAGTAGTTTTGAGAGGTCATTTCTAGGAATACGGGTCTGTGAGCATGATCTCTTCTCATTTTGGAGGTTGCCATTGAAGCTTCTTCTTTCTTTTTATTTCTTGCGACTCCTCCTGCCCCGCCTTGGATGACCTGGGAGGTTGCCCTTATGGCTGACTGACTCAGAATTCTTCCTGTTTTCAAACCATTTTCTACCATTTCGCCGATCTTGATTGCTTTCGTGAAAGGCTTGCCCATGGCTGACATCATATTTTGAAAATAATCTGCTTCCTGCATCTGGAGAAAAACAATGACCATCTCTTTCTCGTGCGCCGGAGACTTTACTCTTGACGCTTGTTCACGGCACTTGACAACATATTCTCTAAACATTCTGAAGGTTTCTTTTTAAAGTTGGCCAAAGAATTTCTATCCGGGGTGATGTCAATGTTATACTGGAATTTCCTTACAAAATCCCGGGCAAGATCGTCCCAAATATGCCATCGTGTGACATATTGGTTCATGTATCATTCAGAAGCGATGCCTACCAGACTCTCTCAGAAGTATGCAATTAACAGTTTTTCTTTTCCGCCTGCCCCACGTTATTAGTTGCAGTACTTTTTCAAATGAGAAATAGGGTCGGCATGGCCATCATACTTTCCAAGATTTGGCGTTTTAAATCCTAGGGGAAGATGTACATGCGGGAATATGTAGAGATCTGTGTAGGAAACACTCTTTTACCCACTCAAGCCCTGCATGTTCTTCAAGCTCGGCTCAAGGCTTTTCATCTTTCTTGCTATTTCATCTTGTTCAGGCGTTTTAGGAGTTTTATCCTGCAGTGGTGTGAGCTCATATGGTGATTGAGGATAAGTGTATGTGAAGTATGAGGGATGATCAGTTTGGTAATTAAGAGTTTGAAATGTGAAAGTCGTGGGATCAAACATCGGTATGGTGGCTACATATTGGGGAGGTGTAAAAATATTAGGAACTGAGCCAGAGGTGAACTCCTGAGGGAGGGCTTCAGAAGGTGCTCCGACAAAGTTGGCTGGTATGGTAGGATGTTTGGGTGGCTAATGGGAACAATGGAAGTACCCCCCGACCTTTGGAAGAGCTCAGGAAATCCAAGAATGGCACTCAGAGGCTCTTTTCCATTAGTCCAAGAATCCCACATCTCCATGACTTTAAGTTGAAGGATCCAATTTTCTTCAGCTGGCGCAGATTCTGAGGTCGGGATCCCTGCAATTGGGCTATCCTCTGAGATGGGAACTGTCGGCAAAGTCATTTCGGATGACATTTCTGCGTTTCCTTTTGATCTGGTAAAATAACAATGCGATGCCAATTTACTACAAACCAACCACTGTTTCAAAAAACCTGGGACTGGAATTTGACATCAAACAAATGGTTAGGTTGAGACAAATAACAAACAAGGAATCTCACGTTGGGTGTGATGCACCTATATAATTAGCGGGTGTCTATATGTTTGCAGTGGTCGCATGTGTCATCCCGACGTTTATTCCAAACTTCCTTTTATTTCTACTCTTTTTTTCCTTGCTTTGGTTTTCCTTTTTTTTAGAATACGGTCGAATCCTATGAAGATTGCCTACATATCATGCCCCACATGAATCAGACCGAGCGTAGTTCATGAAAAGTAAAATAAAAAAAACAATATATTTTTTTGGATTTTCAATTCTTGGCCCTTGCCTCTAGAGTTCGCTCTTCTATCTGATTCAGCTCCTGGAACTGTCGCAAATCCATCTCCAACCTTGCTATCACTGCATAACAATGTTCTCTTTCAGCTTTGAAGTCCCCAACTTGCTTGGCCTCTCTGTTCTTAGCCATGATGACCCTCCGTTTTAACCCAGCAGTCTCATCGTTATGCCCTTCTTTTAATTTCTCAAGGATGCGGGCTCGTTCCTCCGCACTTTTTGCCAATTGCTTCCGAACCCTGGATAGCTCACCTTCCGCCTTATTCAAGTCAAACCCATACTCGGTTACTTTCTGCCGCAAGTTTTCTATGATTTTTTCATCCTTTGTGCTCTTGGGGGGATTTTCCGCGGCTGCTTTCATTTTATGGATTTGGGCTCGTAACACTTTGTCTTCTTTGGTTAATATCTTTTTTTCTCCCTCATCTAATGCAGCTTGCAAACCATTTTCAAATTGCAGCTCTTTGACTTGCTTTTCCAATCTTCCTTTTGTGGCTCTGTATTCATTCTCCTTTTATAGCCAATGCCATTGCTCTTCTGACGTTTCAACAAATTCTTGGAGATGTGGTCTTTTAGCCGGCCTTCCAGGCTCTATCTCTTTTTTTATACCAAGTAATGTATTCCGGTGCATCCTCGCCTTTAGATATGTTGCGTACTCGGGTACCCGCTATCAAGTATTGGCATTCGCTCAGATGTAACGTACGACGTCTTCAGGGGATTGACCATTGGGGCTAATCTCAACCGCATGGCGACTAATATCCTCGTCCTCCCTGGGAATCATTTGGAATCTACATAACTGCCTTAGTACTATATATGGCGTATAAGGTTGGATACTTCGTAGACTTATCAAAAGGAAATGAGGCCTGGTGGCTGGCATATACACAACTTCATCCATAGGGAGCCACCCAAATGTCCACTCTATCTGATTTGCAGTGACAACCCGGAGATGCGACACATTTTCTGTGACACCCTCGGGTAGCCTAAACCCATCAACCCTGTTGATGAATTCTTCTATGCAGCTCTTTGTTTGTGACCCATAATTCATGAAGAGAGGCCGGTGGCATAAATGCTCGATTATCCATATTCGTAACAACAGGTTACATCCTTCGAAGAAGTCTCCTCCCGCTTTACAGGCGGTGAGATCACGGAAGATTTCGGATAAGATCATAGGAGCAAGGGTGCTCTTGGCTTGACGTGTTGCGCCCTAACTTGGGTAGCACAGAAGTTGAAACATTATTTTCCATCTTATACTACTTACCTCATCTCTCACTTGGATCCATTGAAGTATATCTTTCAGAAGCCTATGCCCACAGGGAGGCTCACAAAGTGGAAAATCTTGCTCATGGAGTTTGACATCATCTATGTGACTCGGACTATGATGAAAGCACATGCATTGGTTGACCATTTAGCCGAGAACCCGATGATGAAGAATATGAACCTTTGAAGACTTACTTACGGAATGAGGAGGTGATGCATATTGATAAGTAGGAACAGTTCAAAAATCTAGGATGGAAATTTTCTTTGATGGGGATGCCGACATGAAAGGCCTTGGGAAAGGAGCAATATTTATTTCCGAAACAGGGCATCACTACCCTATTACGGCTTAGCATTGTTTCGTTGCACTAACAACATGGCGGAATATGAGGCATGCTTTTTGGGTCTGTGGTCAGCTGCAGACATGGGTATTGAGGAAGTCTTGGTCTTGGGGGACTCAGACCTTCTGGTGCACCAGATTCAAGGGGAATGGGAAACATGGGATTTGAAGCTCATACCATACCGGCAAGTTTGGATGATCTTTGTCAACTATTTCGATCAGTAAAGTTCAGGCATATTACAAGGAAATATAACGAGGTTGCTGATGCTTTGGATACCTTAGCATCGATGTTACATCATCCAGATAAGGCATATGTTGACCCGTTGCATATCCAAGTCCATGATCAACATGCTTATGATAATGTGGTGGAAGAAGAACTCGATGGTGAGCCTTGGTTTCACGATATTAAGGAATATATCAAGATTGGGGTGTATCTAGTACAAGCCTCAGGTGATCAAAAGAGAACAATTTGTCGCTTATAAAGTGGATTTTCTTCAGTGGCGAGGTATTGTACCAAAGAACGCCAGATCTTGGGCGGTTGAGATGCATCGATTCTAGACAGGTCACAACCATCATGACCTAGGTATATTCCGGAGTCTGTAGACCGCATATGAGTGGATATGTTCTAGCAAAAAAAATTCTCCAAGTAGGTTATTATTGGCTCACCATGGAGCGAGATTGTATCATTTTCGTGCGCAAATGTCATCAATGTCAGGTGCACAGAGATTTGATTCATTCCGCACCATCTGAATTACATACAATGTGTGCACCATGGACCTTTGTTTATGGGGGCATGGATGTCATTGGGCCCATCGAGCCAGCAACATAAAATGGGCACAGGTTCATTCTGGTGGTCATGGATTATTTCACCAAGTAGGTACACCGTCAACTATAGAATCAAAGGTCTTCCTGATTCTGGTGGCACCAACACAAGTGGGTTTGACAAGTACCCTTTTATCTAACCGAATGCTTCTTGAACTCATCTGTCTACTTAACCGCAGGATCTTTCTCTAACAGTTTGAGGATAGGCTCACAAGTTTTCATAAGCTGAGCAATAAACCTGTTGATATAGTTCAACCTCCCCAATAAACTCATTACCTTCATCTTGTTCCTCGGAGGCGACGATTCTTGAATAGCTTTAGTCTTTGATGAGTCAAGTTCGATACCGCGGTGGCTGACTATACTAAATTGAGCTTAAGATTGTACCTGCGAAGCCTTTGAATGCATATTTTCAAATCTCTAACGTGGTTAGACTGCTTCTTGGACTTTACAATTACATCATTCACATAAACCTCGATCTCCCTATGTATCATGTCATGGAATATGGTTTTCATTGCCCTCATGTAAGTTGCCTCAACATTTTTCAGACCGAACGGCATGACCATGTAGCAGTGTGTTCCCCATGGCGTGATGAAGCCCATTTTTTTCGCTTCTTCCTCATCCTTTAAGATATGGTGATAGCCTGCATAACAATCCACAAAAGAAACAATATCATGTTTTGACATGAAAAGATCCTTCACAGGCCCATTACTCGGGGCTATACCTCAAATCATAATGGAATTCAAACACCTAATAGTTCTTCTATCATCAAGAAGACCTTCCTCGTCACTTCCTAGTCACATAGATACATCTCACAGTACTAACATAATCATCATATAGCTATCCAAACGTCACTCCCACTAATAGGAACAATACCGAAACACTTGCTCACAAAACCAACACCTCGGTGCTCAAGCCATAGGTAAAGATCTAGCCTCAAGTCCTCCAGACTGGCCCAACATCAACTCACAGAGATCACATCTCACTCCTCGACCGGGTAATCACAAGCCTTAAGGCACATCTGATAGTGAGCGCTCATGCGCGCATGCGAACACATGGAAGGAATTTCAAGAGTTACTTTTCAAGCTGAATCAAGGACGCACGATAAGGATTCAAGAATGTGAAGTTTTCCTAATGGTTTTGCAACATCTCGAGGATAAATACATACGTCTCCGTACCGATCCGCAGACTCTACTAAACCTGCTCATGACTTGTGAGACCTAGTAACTTAGGCTCTGATACCAACTTGTCACAACCCCGTCGTGATGGCGCCTCTGATGAAGATGAGGCCAGTCGTCACAACGCTCACATTAACCCCTTAAGATTTAAGAGTCATTTTTAAGTCTTTAATTAAACAATATTTCATAATAAAAATCTTAATAAAATGCAAAAGTAACATACAAGCCCGACATCGGGGTGTCACAGTTATGAGCATCTATCAAGGTATGAGTAAACAAAAGTCTAAAAACATACTAACTATAGTAACAACAACGTGAGGAAAGGAAGCGTTCTACGGACGTCATGCACCAAACTACTAACTCTAGTAACTCCGCGTCTGAGCAAATCAACACCCTCTATCGGGTTCCGATATACCAACATCTACACATGAGGTGCAAGGAGTAACGTGAGTACTTCAGCCTAGTAAGTAATAAGTGTAAATAAAGATAGAGCAGTAGGAAACAATGAATTCATATTCACGTTAGGCTCAATAAACACAACGGGCTTTCAAATCATAAGACGAGTCAACCTTCCCTTTTTAAATCCAGCTTTTAGTAAAAATCATTTTAAAATACTTTCCAGCTGTTTCATGTAAGGGTTCAATACCACTTAAAATAATAACAGAGATTAAAGCCATAATTGGCCCCTCAGGCAAAACATAGTTCATACAATAGCCGCTTGGGCAAAACAATAATCATAAACACTCCATAACTTGAAATCTCGGTGGAAATAGCCAAATTCTAAATATGTGGTTAATTTCTGAACGTCTCATATCCTAGTTTAAATAAAAATTTGTTTTAAAACATTTGTTCAAATTTTCGATAGAGGCTCAATATGAAGATGAATGAAAACTGTCAATAAATCTACATATTTGATAGAAACTCGCTTTTTGGAGGAGTGAAATCAATAAGTTCATAAATAGGCCTTTTAGGCAAAATGTCACTCATGCGCATGTATATATATCTATCGCTCTTTGGGCTAGCCTCTCTACCACTCTTTACTTATCTCTTACCCAACATTAGTCGCACTCAGCATTCATTCTCAATTGGAACCATATAGTAACCGTTGCGGTGTGCAGCCCAATCCATATATCGCTACGGCGTGTAGCCCGATCCAACATAAGTTGCGCCGTGCAGCCCGATCCATATCATACATTTATATGCTCTTGCGGCGTGCAAATCAATCTGTATACATATATTTATATATTTTTGTGGCGTGAAACCTGATCCATATATATATATATATATATGTGTGTGTGTGTGTGTGTGTGTGTGTGTGTGTGTGTGTGTGTGTGTGTGTGTGTGTGTGTGTGTATGTATATGTATATATTGATGCGGCATGTAGCCCGTTCCGTATACATATATCTGTATATTGCTACAGCGTGCAACCCGATCCATGGATATACAATCCTCACAACTAGGCCCTCGGCATCTCTCAGTCATTATCCTCACCATCAGACAATCAGTCTATCTCAGTCGTCAATCTCACCATCAAACCCTCAGTCTATCTCAGTAAAATAGGGAACTCAGCCCAAAATAGTTTTCACACTTTTAGAATATTGTTATAAAGCCAAATTTAAGTAATAATAGGTAAAAACATGACTGAGGATATGCTTTCAAACAAATAGGGTGAGGAAAGATAAAAAAAATACACCTAAAGATCTCAACAAGTCGAAACAAGACCCCAAACATGGCATACAACCCAAAATATAGTAACATCAAACAATTAACTATCAATTACGCATGAAAATAATCGTTCGGGATGGATTAGGTATCAATCCCCAGCTGTGCTCTACCCACGCTCGTCATCTAGCGTGTAAGTCACCTTAAAGCAACACAACAATGTGAAATCCGAGGTTTCAAACCCTCAGGACAGTATTTACAATCATTACTTACCTCAAGCCGCCCAAAACTCTAGCTCGCTCTGCCCTTGCCTCTCAAGTAAGCCTCCTCACACGCCGGATCTGACAAAAACCCCCCAACGAATATGTCATGATAGGCTAAGGGAACAATACCTAATCGAAAATAATCAACAAATATGAAAAATTGGCAAAACCCGAGCCCCAAGCCCACTTCTCAAAACTCACAATTTTCACATCACCAGTTCTTTATCTCGCCACGAGTCTATACATATAAAAAACACCAAAATCAGTGTCCAAATAACCCCTCAAATCCCAATTTGAAATATCAAAACTCAAGCCCTAGTTCTTCCCCTTTTTTGCTAAGATTCCATGAATTTCTAGGTTAATTCCACAATTAAATCATATTTTTAGTCCATAGAACTTACCTTCAATCGATCCTCTTTGAAACCCTCTTCAATTTACGTCCAAGAGTTTCCAACAATGGTGGAAAATAACTTAGACACTTGGAGGAAATGTTATTAAAAACCTTCTGCCCCCCCCAGTTTTCCTTCTATTTGATCGCGACCCTCGGATCGTGATCGCAAAGCACAAACTCTCCAAGCCTCCAAAATGGCCAATGCGAATGCGGACAAACTAACACAATCGCGAAGCTTTATTTTCCAAACCTATGCGAACGCGTTCCACTTGATGCGAATGCAAAGAACAAAAATATGCGGGCTCCCAGATCCTCGCGGAGGGACCCCTGCGAACGCGAAGTTTCACCTGATAACCCTCTGCGATCGCGAACCCCTGAGTGCGAACACATTGAACAAAACTCCTGCCTCACAAATTACTTCTATGCGATCGCGACATCATCCCCGTGATTGCAATGACCAAAATCTCTGCAACATAATAACTGGAAAATATGCAACTTCCAAATGCCGAAACTGGTCCGTTTGACCATCCGAAATCACCCCGAGGCCCCGGGACCTCAACCAAAAGTGCCAACCCATCTTAAAACATCATCCAAACTCGTTCCAATCATCAAATCATTTCGAACAAAACCAAAACCATCGATTCACATAGAATTCAATCCTAAGTTCTTATGAAACTTCTGAAACATGCATTTGATAAAAACCTAACCAAATCAGTTCCGAATGACCTGATATTTTGCACACACCTCCGTAATCACATAACAAAGCTATAGAAACCTTCAGAATTCCATTCTGACCCTTGGATCAAAATCTTACCTACCAACCGAAAATTACCAAAATGCTAACATCGCTAATTCAAGCCTAATTCTACACCAGACCTCCAAAACCAACTCTGATCACACTCTTAAGTCATAAATCACCTAACAAAGCTAACCAAATCATAAAAATTCCAATCCAAACTCATATATAAATAAGTCAAATCTTGGTTAAACCTTTCAAATTTTAGGCTTTCAACTGAGACTCTTCTTGCCAATTCATTTCTATTTTTCCTGAAATCAAAACCAACAATCTATATCAGTCATAGTACATTACACGAGACTAGTCGTGCCTGAGAACTAGCAATCAAAGTGCAAAAACTCAAAATAACCTGTCGGGTCGTTACAATATACAAACCAAAGAGAAGATAAAAAGTACGATAAAAGTAACTAAATGTAAAGTTATATACATACCAATAGAAAATCAAACGAAAGCATAAACAAAATCTATATAAACAATCATCCAAAAATAAAATATAGGGAGCACCCCCTTAAATAAAAGCTGGCATTGTCCCCAATGCCAACTTAACAAATAAGTACAAAAAACTAACAACACAAACTGTATAGTCACTCCCTATCCTCTGTCCGTCAGCATGGGATTATCAGTGATCCTCGGGTCCTATGTATGCGCGGGAACCTCAGACTGGTTCCCTGTCTCCTGCAGCTCAACTGCTAGGACTGGGGCCTGGACTTGAATAGGCTGAATATCAGGAATATCCTGTGGCTCTAGAGGAAGCCTCCAGTGGGTCCACCAAATGAATGATCGCCTCATCTGCACTGGGGGGATTCCTCTTCTTCTTTGGAAGCCTCTGTGTCAGCTCCTACTGTGGCATTGCTGCTAGAACTGTTGCTGGAGCTGGATCCTCAAATAGCAAATCTAGAGGCAGATGTTCTGCCTTCAGCTTGCCCACATCCGCTCTGAGCTCCTTCATAGACTCCTTGGAAACCCGTGTTTTGTGCAACTTCCTGTGCTCCCTAGCAAGCTCTTTCAGAGCCTTGCCTTATGAATCCACTTCCTTAGCCAAGGCAGTGTGAGAATCAAGGATCTTCTTTTGGTTGGCAAGATCCTCCATAAGTGAATCCTCTATAGACTGGAGCACTTGTACTGGCTGTGGTGCCGAATGAGCCGCGATGATAGAGGTCAATGTCGACAACTTTAATGAAGTAGTCGCCATCAAGTTATTAAAGCTATGATGTGTATGGTTCAGCTGGTAGGCAGTGATAAGATAGGCCCGAGAGGATGGAATCCCCGTGCCATCTGAAGTAGAGGGACCCGCAATAGTGGAGGGTTCGGGAAGCAAGTCAGCTATTGTGAAGGCAGGCTCAGTGGAAGGCTCTAACGTAATCGGCTCTTCAGACTGGCCAGTTGGGGTAGAGGCGGGCAACTTGTAATTCTTTTTGGGGGTTGTCTGGCTCATTCAAACTATGGAACGAAAATAGAGCCACATGTTTGACTTTGACGTCAAATGGTCTCTTTTCCACCTTGAGGTCCTGGAAATACATAGTGAGGGTGTTAGGAAATGGGTAGTTCCAGTCATGCTCAACCCCCACTGCAGAAATAACACGAGAAATCACAATGCCTATGCTGATAGGTTATTCCACCATAATAGATGCAAGAAGAACAACCCGAGCAAGTGGAAGAGTCTGGCCATGGTTAGTGGAGTCAAGCCGGCTGCACATAAAAGTCAACCAACCCCTAGCCTCAAAGTTAAGTGTCCTTCAAAGTATTTTGTCCCCTGCTTGTAACCACTCTGGAATAGTACCTGGGATTTCCAAGTATGAAGCTAACCACGGAAAAACCTCTTCGCCTATTGCCAACTTTTCATTGTACAGGGACTCATCTTCTTCATTGAAGCCTAGGTATTCATTTAGCGCCTTCCCAGTAAACACCACATTTTTGTTCCGCACCTTGGTCACTTTGGTTCCCTTAAAGATATGGGCCACATTTCTATAAAATTCCTTGACCATGTGCTTATTCGCCTTCACACAATCATTTATAAAGTGCTCCCAACCCACTCGAGCTGGAAACTATCTATGCACATTGGGGTGTCGGGGTAGCAGGTCTATGACAATAAAACTCCTCTAAAGAATCAATTTTCGTGACGGCCACCATTCCCTATACATTTTCAACCACCTGGCTGACGAATCTATTTTTCCAAACAATGGGATTTCTAGTCCGGTCAACACCCCCAACCTGAGGCACACCACCCCCAGGTACCTCCGTTTCTCCTTGTACCTCCTCTTCACCTCTGTCTACACTCTCCGTGGATAATGAAATCGTGACTCAGAATGTATACGCTCTGGATCTTGGGTAGGGGGTGAATGGGGTGGAGTGTAATCAGTCAATCTCATCTTTTCAGGCCAGTTAGGAATCTGCGTAGGAATTGAATCTGAGGAAACCTCCTGAGATGGCTCGTACTCGCTCCACGATCTGTCAGCAACCATGTCAGCACCTTTTATCAACTTTCTAGTCCTTTTTATGCTCTCCCGAACTTAGGGAGTGAGTTTTATCATCCTTTGCTTTCCGCCCCGGGAGGATTCTCCTCGGCCGGGTTGTTTTGCGCCTCTACCTCTTTGTTTAACCATTGTCTGAAAGCAAAATCATCTAGCTTTGTTAGTATCAGCAGAGGCAGTGAATAAATTTTGGAAAATGAATTACAGAAAAGAAGCCCAAACGTTGCAAAAACTGTTGCACATACAGTGCACCACGACCCGCACAAAAAAGAAGTGCGGCCGCACTGGAGGCACTGTAGATCGCACAAAAGCTACCGCGGTTCGCATTGGGGCAGGGACTAGAAAGCCACCTCTCTAAATCTCTCCACCACGGCCTGGACAAAGAGGTATCATGGCTGAGGTGGGCCAGCGCGGAGCGCGTTACAGAATTCTCACATGGTACAAACGCATTAATTACAAAGATATGGGATGGTATAACCATTAAATTCCTTGATTCGTTTTTAGACAAGTCCAATAGGCTTTGTCTACTCTAGTCATGTGCCTTGGGAACTCCCAACTTTCACCATATCCATTGGTCTGTACTGCCCCAGGGTTGAGTGTCGATGACCCTCGACAGAGGAAGCTCCATCGTAGTCTCATGCCTTCGAGGCGTGCTTACGAGGTGCCGTAATAATGGGAAATTGGACCCTCCAATTTTGCCGTATAAAATATGATAATTGTATCACAATCGTATCGTATTCTTTCAAGAATATGACATAAATATATGATATTATATCTAAATTGTATCTGATGCATCAATACATGCATGGAATAATATTTGATGTCGCACCCCATTTTCTCGCGTCATCGGGCTTATGAAATTTTTGTCAGGACAACTCTTTCCATTTGGAAAGGGGGTTTGTATTTTTGAAGAGTCACCACATAACGATTTAAGGTGTGTTAGGGCACCTATAGGGTTCATTTATAACTACATTCGATAACCAGAGACAAGGTAATGTCTTGAAATTATCCTAAGGAGAAGGTGTTAGGCGCCCCTCAGGATCCATTAGTATGGTTCCTGACCAAAATAGTTTTTTTGTAAATTTGTACAATTAGCAAATAAACAAGTATGGGTCAAATAGTAGGGGATTTAAATACATAGGTGTTTAAAAAATGAAAAGAAAGATTTTGAAAGGAATATAAGAATGTAAGGGGGTATCCTAGGTTTGTATATAATATGGATCACATCAATACAATACCGGGTGTGACACTCCTCAAAAAAGAGCTACACGTGGTATTAATGCAAAGATTATCATATGCATATCTACCCTTTTCCATCCTGTGAAGGTAATTAAAGCGAGGGTTGGTCTCGACTCCTATTCCATGTTGTTACTCGTCCCTTCCTATGAGTCTTGGAGGAATTTAGGACTCCTATCCTATAAAAAGGGGGTTCTAGGCAGACCCTTAAGTTTAAAGGTAAAATACAAAAGCGACACATAACAACAAATATGACTTCAATTAAAGGGAAGCATGGAAGAATAATAAAGGCTCACATATACCTCCATACATAGTACACACAAACAACATGACTCATACACAATTATGATCGAAATTCAGATCCTAAGCATGGTATCTAAAAGATAGCAATAGAGTTAGATTTATAACATAACTTAGAAAGGAAGTCCTAATATGGCTTGCCTACTAATTTTAACATGTTGACATTTAAATGCTAATCACAAAGACACTTCTGGTTTTATTTAAAGGTTGATTTCCTAAGGCTTACCTAAACGTAAAATAATATGTAGCAGTTACCAGAATTATTAAAATAGTTTAGAAGTTATTCTACCTAAAGCATGTTGTTCTAGATGTTGCAAAGACATACATGAATTGTGATCAGTTTCACATATACAGGATAACCAAACATGCGACTGTTTTATGTCCTTTTTCATGCATTAGTAGTTTAACTAGGTGTGATTGAGCGAGTGTGAACAAGATCCTAAAATAGGATATCTGATATGCACATATGAAAGTGCAGAATGATTTCAGGATATGCAGAATTCATAAGACATGATTTCTAAATGCCAAAACAAAGTTACAGCATGATTTCAATATGTGCAAGAGCAACAGCTTTATGTTTAATGTCCTTTGTCCTAGAAACATGATTTCTAAGTGATAATAGAGATGTCAAAATGAAATGCGGAAAGAATTAAACATGAAACCTAGGAGCATGTCTTCTAATACATGATATTCTTTGCATGTATTGGTCCTAAATATGAGTTCTAATGCAGATACATGTGAATATAAACCTAAAGCATGTTTTCTACCTATTGATATTGATAAACATATATAGCTACCCTCCCCTTTTCACTCTAACCCAGATATTTGTTTACAATAGATTATTACAGACCAATATTGAAATTAATTAGATAAGTATAAAAGAAAAATAATAAGTTACACTAAGAGCCTCAAAACAGGCCCAGATTTCCAGAACCTCAAATGCCAATATTGTTTCATAGCCTTCCTCTTGTCCGGGTGTGTTAGAGTTCCCTAAGGACTGCAAGGGATCCCGGGTAGTGCGTACACCTAGATATCATAGCCAAGATAGAGTAAGTGCAGTGTGAAAATGCTAGCGTTCGTGTGTCCAAGTTTAAAGGGAGCTCAAGGTCCAAGGCAAGGATCACACAAAAGGGGAAGAACTTAGTGGTCTAAGAGTAGTGTGAGAGTGCTTGACATAGTTTTGAAAAATATTTAAGTAGGAAAACAGTTTGAAAAAAAGACCTGTTTGAAATAGTATTATAAAGACAACAGAGACAGTTTTGAAAAGAAAGTGGAGTTGTAGGCAACAGTTGAAACACAACATCCCAAAATAGGTTCATACAGCCAGAGATCATAGAACCTAAGCAAGTTCAACAAACAAAAACATGGTTCAAGGGATTTGGGGACATATGGGTCATTACAGGAGCATACCAGTCCTTGTGAGGGATTATGGGATTAGGGGAATAGCTGGTGATGTTTACACAATATGCATTTTAGAAACAATTATAGAATCAGACATATAAAGTGACAAATTAGTTTGCAAAGTAAGTGCATATCGCAACTGGACAACAAGTAGACAAGTATTCAAAGCAAGATAGAGTCATATTAAAACACACTACCGAGGGAGTAGAACTAGCATGCTAGATGAATCCATTACATAAACATATAAATTACACATTGAATATCAGCTCCATAGATAAAAACAAGTTATAGACATGATAAGCTGAATGAGCAAATGAAACATATTGGCTTTGGAACTTGAATTGAAAGCAGGTCATACCAGTAGAGAGACAATAAACACAAAGTGAAGAATAGGAGGGCACAATAGTTAGCCTTGAATTTTGCAAGCCAACTTAGAACAATAGCATGTAATCACAGAAAAGGCGCAGAAAGTCTGAATGTGGGAGAGAGTTTTTTGAACTAATGTGTTTGTGTGTTGTGTTAATGAGAGAGTATGTATATATAGTTTGAAAATAGGTAAAAGAAATAGGGCAAAAATAATTCAACATAATTATGGAACTATGTACTAATCAATGTAAGTACTTCTCCTTAATTATGGAGTTAAATAACAAAATAAGGAAAGAAATTAGTGTACGACCAATAAGGACAAACTTCAAATACAGAAGGTATTGGGAAAATGATTGAGGCGAAATTCATAAGGTTCTAATTAAGGAAACAACATAAGAATCAATTAACAACTTAGTCAATAATGCACTAAGGAAAGAGAATGATTTATAACTCAATCGCAGGAAATCGGTAAAAATTATAACTCACAGGAGATTAGGGATTTAATTAAAAGATTATACTGGTTAGAAAAATCACCACAAATTTTTTCTTATCAAACAAAGTAGACATAATATAGGCGGGAGAAGCAAAAGGAGAAAACGTAATGAACACGAGGAGTTAGAAAATCATAGAGCCTAGAACATATGCATGAGAAACAGGTGCACATACAAATTAGATGAGTAAAGAAAGCTTAAGAAACCTTGATTATACCAAAAATAATAGGGTATTCAGCATGATGAATCAGATAAAAGGAAAAACTTAAATAAACTGCTTAAACATGGTAGAAATCATAGAATAGTACTGAAAATCAGAAGAAAAGGCATTTTGAAAAGGGGTTATGAACCATGGCCGTTTAGATAAATCAGAGAAGTTATCATAGAAAACTACAAAAATAACTCAAAATACACTCAAAGCTATTGTAGATCTGAAGAGTCAAGAGGTGATTTAGGGTGTGTGAGAGAGAAACCCCATAGATGCAGAGATTCCGGATTAGAAACAATGTATCTAGCCGAAAAATAGAAAATTCTTACTCGAACGGGCAAAGGGTGGCCTGAGAACGGTGAGCAAAAACCCTAGGTGTGAGTTGAACATCCACTGGTCCCATAAAAGCCTTAGGGTAGCAATAATCTGGCATGGGGGAGAGCCTTGGAGGCTAAGGGTGGTGGTGGAAGTACCATTAATACCAGTGAGCTAACGACCGGCGAGTAGAAGCTTAGGTTTAGGATTGAGAGAGAATGAGAGAGTGTAATGGTAGAGAGAATGAGAGAAAATGAGAGGATAGGAATGATGGTTTGGGGGGAGGGGGTAGTCTTTAGGTTAATTATAGAATGTGGGGTTGTGGACCGTTGATTAGAATTGATCAATGGTCCAGATTGGACCAAGGATTTGGTCAGGTAGAATTTAGGTTTTGGCCTGGGTATTGGGATAATCTATTTGGGTTTTTGGGACTGGTTTAATTGGGTATTGGGATAGTCTAATTGGGGTTTTGGTCTGGGTATTAGGATAATCTAATGAGACTATTTGTTAAATAACCAATTAAATTGAATAAAATAATTTATAAATTGGATAATAATTATACAAAATGAATTTTATGCATAGAAAATGGTTAAAAATTATTACTTAGTATTTAAAAATACAAATTCTTAAAATTCAGTCAAAAATTATATAAATCATATGATTATGCTATAATTACAAAGTTATTGTAATTATAGCCAAAAGATGCCAATTTGGCTAATTATGAAATAAGTTCGTTTATATAGGACTATAAATAATAAATTAAATCAAGAGATGATTTTAAAATTATTTGTAATGTCATTTTGTAATTATTTATTGGGAATAAAATGGTAAATAAATTAATAAAAATATATGAAAATTATTGAAAATAACAATTGCTATTAATGCATGATTTTGAAGGTGTATATGCAATTACAAATTTTTTTGGGGAAAAATTGGATATCAATAGCTGCCCCTCTTTACCCGGGAAGGATGAAAGACTTTTCGGGTAAAGAAAAGATGGCCAATTTTGACCAAGAAAAATAGTTCGAGAGATTAGGCCGCACCCTGGCTTCTGAGCTACCCACATATCCCTGGTTTCACAGGAATCAGGTCGTATGTTATTTCAGATCCATCAAAGGAGTATATCGATGAATCCATATCAAGAACGGACGCAATATCTAGGGCTGGGAGAATCAACAGTTTATAGGAATGGTTAGGTTTGATATTGCTGAAGGAACTAGAACAAGATTGCTCCTACTAGGATAGTTGTTGTTCACCCGCTTACCTGTTAATAGAAGCAATACAAGCGGAAACTGTGCATAAACTTAAACATGATGCAAATACCCATTGGGCCATGAATGTTGTATTTCGACAGTTAGGAAATGGCATCCTCAAACCATGATGTCGTGGGCCATGGGTTGTTTGGTACAGGATTCGCAGGCCATGAAATGATGATCTTGGGCTTTGAGGATGGTGCCTTAAACCATATTTGAATAATGATATGCAAAAGATTGAAAGAGATCCTCAGGCCATGACTTAGTGCTCTCGAGCAATGAAGATGGTTCCTCCGAATGACGACGCCTTTGGATGAGTTGGCGATTTTTCAGCCCATGAAGGATACAGTAGTATGATATGGACAAGACAGAGCTCGGTCTTATAAATTGAATGGAAGAGCTTAGCCTGTAAGAGAAGCGAGATAAATAGTTCTTGGGGTAGCTCTTAGTTTCGAAGAAAATTGGAGGCAGAGCTTAGTCTCGAAAGGAAGAGAGTAGACTTATTCAAAGATACAAATGTAGATAGAGGTAGAGCTTAGCCTCGAAAGGCAGACAGTAGACTTATGAAAAGATGCAAATGCAGATGGAGGTAGAGCTTAACCTCGGAAGGAAGAAGGGTAGCCTTATGCAAATTGGAAGGCATAATAATAGCCTTATGCAAATATGTGAATGTAGATGGAGGTAGAGCTTAACCTCGGAAGACTGAATGGTAGCCTTATGCAGATTAGAAGGCATAATAGTAGCCTTATGCAATACAAATGCATATGGAGGTAGAGCTTAACCTCGGAAGGCAGAATGGTAGCGTTATGCATATTGGAAGGCAGAATAGTAGCCTTATGCAATGCAGATGCAGATGGAGGTACAGCTTAATCTAGAAAGGCATAGTGGTAGCCTTATGCAAATTGGAAGGAAAAATAGTAGCCATATGCAATGAAGATGCAGAATGAGGTAGAGCTTAACCTCAGAAGGCAAAGTGGCAGCCTTATGCAAATTGCAATGCAAAATAGTAGGCTTATGTAATATAAATACAGATGGAGATAATGCTTAGTATCAAAAGACATAATGGTAGCCTTATACAATAAATAAGATAAAAAATGATAGTAGAGTTTTCTTAGCTGATAGAAAATTGCAGCATTGTGATTACTAGGAGCATTCTGACATACAGAACATCAATGGTGTGTGCTGATAGCAAAAGTTGGCAAGTTCAACAATTTTGAGAATCGTATTCTTGAACAATGTTTGTACCATGTGCGTATAGTATGTTTAATGATTTTGCAATCGTAGTTCCTGCATCCAAAGAAAAATCGTGAGTTTTGTAAATGGGAAGGTTAGTTCGTATCCCCGCTGGCTTTGCTTGATTCGTTCAACTTTGATCTAGTGATACCTTCTGTATCATTAGGTAGAATTACTAAACAAAGCAGTCTCAATGATAAACATGCATGATTTTGTAAAAGTATGCCATAAATGTATAGTAAAAATTAGCTCTTAGATGAATCGACGACTGTGCCGTATTTTAGAACATTGTAACCTTTCCTGCTACGGAAATTTGAGGGTCCTCCTCAAAATTCTAACCCAATTTGATGTTTCTAACTGCTACTCGTGCGGCGATCGACTGAAATTATGTTAGAATTTTGAGGGTCCTCTTTAAAATTCTGCCCCAGTTTCTAATTGCGGGGGAAAGTGAAATTTTATTGAATTATGACTGAACCTATAGGGCTGCTTATGTATCCCTCTTAAACGGGAATCAAGTCGGGCGTAGTTCAATCTGCATCATATAAGGAAAGCATAAAATTACAAAAAGTAACACTTGACTGCATCTGAATTGATTGGCTTTGGCCAGACTTCCCTGTTCATTTTTACAAGTATGAGGCTCCTCCTATAAAAATCCAGTGAACTATATATGGACCCTGCCAGTTGGGAGAGAACTTTCTTTGGCTTCATCTTGATGTGGAAAAATATTCTTTAACACCAGTTGTCCTAGTGTGAACTATCTTGGCTTGACTCTTTTGTTGGAGACACTATACATAATGTTCTGGTAGAGTCGACCATGGCAGACTGCATTCATTCTCTTACCGTCTATAAGGGCTAGTTGCTCATAACAACTTTTTACCCACTCTACATGGTTGAGCTCAACTTCTTGTATGATTCTTAGGGAAGGAATTTCTACCTCAGCGAGAATGACAACCTTCGTCCGTAAACTAGAATATAGGGGGTTGCCCCGATTGGTGCGGACTGTGGTGCGATACCCTGGTAGAGCAAATGATAACTTCTCGTGCCACTGTCCGTGATTCTTTTTCATTTTCCTCAATATCTTTTTGATATTCTTGTTGGCGGCTTCTACAGCTCCATTAATCTGAGGCTTGTAGGCTGTGGAATTTTCGTGTTTGATCTTGAAAGTTTTGCACATATCTTTCATCAAGTCACTGTTGAGGTTGAAGCCATTATCAATAATTATTGACTCTGGAATTTTGAATCGAAAAACAATGCGGTCCCGGACAAAGTCTACCATGACATTCTTAGTCACTATTTTGTAAGATGCCGCTTCGACCCATTTGCTGAAGTAGTCGATGGCTACTAGGATAAACCTGTGTTCGTTGGAAGCAACATGCTCGACTGGTCCAATAATTTCCATTCCCCTGGAGGTACATTTATCATGTCTACATGTATCTGATAGCGGTTTGGACATACTAAATGCAGTATATTTTTATAGTCATCCAAAAGTAACCAGCCCGGAGTATCTTCTTTGCTAAGAAAAACCATTTATATGTGGACCGCAGGTCCCAACATGAATTTCCTCTAGTAGCATGGATGCTTCATTTGCGTCGACAGATCTTAATAATCCTAAATCGGGAGTCTTCCTAAACATGATTCCTCCGATGTGAAAGAAGTTGTTGGACAATCTCCGAAATATGCATTTCTGAGTAGGATTCACAAGTTTTGGGTACTATCCTTTTGCTAAATATTCCTTGATATCATAAAACCAAGGCTTTTCGTCTGCTTCTTCTTCAACATGAGCACATTAAGTTAGCTGATTATGGATTTTCACCGGAATATGATCAGTGAAATTCCGTGTCAAGATGCTATATCATAGATGATAAGGTAGCCAATGCATCGACGAACTCATTCTGGATTCTGGGAACATGCTAGAATTTCGTCTTCATGAACCTCTTTCTTAATTCCTGAACGTGATGTAGATATGGTAGTATCTTGGAGTTCTTGGTTGCCCATTTTCCTCGTACCGTATGTATAAGGAAGTCTGAATCTCTAATCAGTAGGAGCTCTTAAATGTTCATGTCAATGGCCATTTTGAGTCCTATGATTCAGGCTTCATACTCGGCCATATTGTTAGTGCAGGGGAACCTGAGTTTGGCAGACACCAGATAATACTGACCGGTTTCTCATATTAGGATTTCTCTTATGCCAACTCCTTTGAAGTTTCTACTCCATCGAAGAACATTCTCCAACCGTCGTAGGATTCCGCAATGTCTTCTCTTATGAATGATGCCTCTTCATAAGGAAAATACATTTTCAGGGGTCTGTATCCTCCGTCCACAAGGTTTTCAGCAAGGGGGTTTGCCAGTGCCTATCCCTTGATCACTTTTCGAGTTATGTAAACAACGTCAAACTCACTCAATAGGATTTTTCACTTGGCTAGCTTGCCAGTGGGCATGGTCTTCTGAAAGATGTACTTCAAGGGATCCATTCTTAATATGAGATATATAGTATAGGCACAAAAGTAATGTCTCAGCTTCTAAGCTACCTAAGTTAAAGCATAAAAGATGCCTTCAAATAGAGTATACGGGGCCTCGTACGACGTTAAAATTCACCATGAGTGCTTTCTCCTTCCTCGTTGTTTAATCGTGCTTCCCCAAGACACACCCGAAATCTCCATCTAATACCGCAGGGCAGAGTAATAAGACTTGAGGTGTTGATAGGTACTCCTTGATTTTGTGGAAGGCCTTTTGGCAATTGTCAGTATATTTGGTGGCGATGTCCTTCTTAACATCTTAAGGATTAGCTCACAGATAATTGTAGACTGTGCTATGAATCTGCTGATATAGTTAAGCGTTCCCAAGAAACTCATCACATCCTTCTTGTTCCTTGGCGGTGGTAGTTCTTGAATGGCTTTGACTTTCGATGGATCCAGTTCTATTCCTCGGTGGCTAACAATAAGCCCAAGCAATTTCCTAGTAGGAACCATGAATGCACACTTTGTAGGGTTTAGTGTCAGGTTGTACCTCTGTAGTCTATTGAAGAACTTCCTCAGATCTTTTATGTGGTCAGTGGCCTTCTTGGATTAGAAAATGACATCATCCACATATACCTCTATCTCCTTGTGTATCATATCATGGAAAATGATGGTAAAAGAGCCTTCATGTAAGTGTCCCCTGCATTCTTGAAGCCGAATGGCATCATTTTGTAACAATACACTCCCCATGGCATAATGAAATCTATTTTCTCAGCATCTTCCTCATACATCCAGATCCGATGATAACTACAGAAGCAATCTACGCATGACCGAAGCTCATGCTTGGCATAATTGTCAATCACGATGTGTATATTTGGCAAAGGAAAGTTATCTTTAGGACTAGCCTAGTTGAGATCCTGGTAGTCGACATGAACTCTGACTTTCCCATCCTTCTTTAGCATTGACACAATGTTGGCTAACCATGTTTGGTATTGTACTACACCGAGAACTTTAGCGTCGATCTTCTTAGTAACTTCTTCCTTGATTTTCAAACTCATATCAGGCTTGAACTTTCTGAGCATTTGCTTTATCGGTGGACACACTAGATTGGTTGGTAGTTCGTGAGCCACAATAGGCGTACTCAGACCAGTCATGTCATCATACGACCAGGCGAATATGTCCTTATACTCTTTTAGAATCTTTGTGTATTCTTTCTTCTCCGATTGAGATAGGTGAATGCCGATCCGCATTTCCTTGACATTTTCTGCATCTCCCAGGTTGAAAATTTTGGTCTCGTCCAGGTTGAATTTAGGTCTGTTCTCAAAATTCTCAACTTCTTTGACAATCTCGTCAGGTTTGTCATCTTCCTCTTAATCAATGTCTGTTGGTTACATTGTCTCATTGCATGTCATAGTCATTGGTTCATCAAGACAAGTAACAGTAATATTGTATTGGAAAATCAAAAAGAGAAAACGATAGTAGTAAATATTAATTTATAAGATAAATCAAAAACGCTTTTGATAAATTGAATAATTATTTTGAACATCGAAGATCTTATTGCGAGATTTGAAAAATGAGGAAAGAAAATCATTTAGTAAATGAAATAATGAATAATGCTTGTTTTAGCCTTGCTACCCCGAGGCTCGTCTGGCTTTGGTTGTCCTGATGGTCAATTCTCGAGATGTGCCGCTCTACTTACAACATGTATAGAAGGGCCTTCCTCCCTTCCTCCTTGAGAATAACGCAACAGTCCATATCAGTGTCCTCTATAAATAAGATCTTCACTACTGCAAGTGCTTCTTTTTCATATGATCCATAAATAATGTTGCCATGGAAGATCTACTCCAGATGCGGTATTGGCTACTCTAGTGGGTAGTAAGGACCGCGCCATGATGGCGACCAGCTATTGAATTCTCCCAAGTGTATTCATATCCCAAACCGAAGGTAGTGTCATATTTCTTGAGTTTTTTGGGTTTAAATATTTCTTGGAGGTTCTTGCCGAGCCTTGACAGGTTCATACCCACTCCAACTCAGCATACTCTCGATTTTGCTATTCCGCCTTTTGTTTGTCTTTGTAGATAGCATTGACACTCTTAATGTGGTGGTAAGATTCTCCACTCAACTTCCTTTTTCCCATGATTGCCGGAATGGTCTGTGACTGTATATAGGGTTGCTACTGTCACCATTAATGATCATTTCCTGGTGATTCCATTCGAACTTTACTGCCTGGTGCAGTGTTGATGCTACAGCCCCAGCAGCACGAATCCATGGCCGTCCCAGCATAAAATTGTAAGATGATGGTAAGTTTATTACTCGGAAATCGACCTCGAACCAAGTTGGTCCCATCTGCAGGCATAGACTGATCTCACCAATGGTGGACCTCTGACAACCTTCGAAGGCTTTCACATTGATTGCTCCATCCTTTGTCTCATACAGCCCTTTGCCCATCTTTTTGAGTGTTACCAACGGACAAATATTAAGACTGAAACCTCAATTGATCAGGATTCTGGTGGTGAAATAATCTTCTAGTTGCACGGTGATGTGATGTGCTTTGTTGTGCCCCAGCACTTCAGGTGGAAGCACGTCCTCATAAAAGGTGATCTTATAGGTTTCCAGCACTTGTCTTACCATATTAGCCCCTTCCCCGCTAGTGATGTTACTTGGTACGTACACTTCATTTAGCAACTTTAACAAAGCATTCTTGTGCGTCACAGAATTTTGCAGCAAATAGAGTATGGATATTTGTAATGGCGTCTTGTTTAACTAGTTGATAACCAAATATTCCGTGGCCTGTATTTTCCTCCAATGGTTGTCTTGACCTGTCTTAATAAGGGGCGGCCGATTAGAGACCTTCTTGCTTGATTTAGCTAGATGTTCAGAGGTATAGACTTTACCAGTTCTTATCATATCCTATGCTACGATAGTTTCTTTAATCCTTACCTTGCCCTTCCTTCTTGCCTCGTTTGTATAGTCCCAAGGTACAACATTTGTATAGAAGGGTGGCATGGTTAACATCGCCATTAGGATAAGTGTTTCTATCCTCACTTCTAACAAAACATATGCTTTGGGTGGAAGGACTGGAACCTCAAATGGTGCGGGTGCATTCGCCGGAGACTCGAATTCAACCTCTATTGGTGTTGGTGCCTTTGCATATAACGCTACCTCAAAATCAAGAGGTATAGGCATATTTACCTCAGCGTTCTCAGACGGTTGGATCTTGACTATGATTGGATTAAGAGTAATTGTTGGTTTCTTTGGGTCATCACCTTCTGCGATCAACCTGATTGATCCTCGGATCCCAATCATCTTCTATTTTAATCATGTGGATACCTCAACCTTAATAGTCTGGTAGAGGGTTGTTGCGGACATTTGGAGCGGGTTTCTTTGTTAAAATGATCTTATTTTCAATCAAAGACTATATCTTGTCTTTCAAAGAGCGGCATTAATTGATCGTGTGCCCTTTCATGCCGGAATGGTATGCACATGACTTGTTTGGGTTATCCCACTAAGATGTATTCTCAAGGGTTGCAGCAGGGACATGGATGACATAACCAGTAGATTTGCGCCTCTCATGCATCTGGTCGATGGGTTCAATTATGGCTGTATATTATTTTGGAGGTTTGCTAAAAATTAGGTCGAGGTCTAGGGAAATTTTGGCGTACAGGGGATCATTGATAATGGGATGGTTGAGCATTATAATTTTGGTACACATGAGCAGGGTGAGAGTATCTGGATGAAGTAGGTTGATATGTAGGAGGTGGAGATGACTGGTACGTTTGTGGTAGAGCTTGGTATGATGGTGCTTGATAATTTGGGGTAGCTGGTATGTGAATGGAGGTGTTGGGTAAGCTTGGTATTTAAGGGGAGACTTGGTCCTTTGTGAAACCATCACAGCCCCTACATCCCTTTTCTTGGACATACCACCAGACTGTAAATCCTTATTCATAGCTTGCAAGGCTTCAAAATTTGTAACCGTACCACTTTTAATACCTTCTTCAATTCTTTGACCTAATTAGATAATGTCGGGGAACTTGTAGTTCTCTATTATTACCAGCAATTCATAGTACCGCGGGTCCTGAGCCTAGATAAAGAACTTGCTTATTTGCTCCTTTTCAATGGCGGGTCTGTCCTTAGCAGTTTTGGACCTCCAGCTAGTAGCATACTCGCGAAACGTCTCCGTGGGCTTCTTTTTCAAATTCTAGAATAGAACACGTCTGGTGCATTCTCCATATTAATCCTGAATATGTCCATATAGTCAAATGACATGCCCACCCATCTTGACCACTTCTTAGGATCTTGGATGATGTACCAAGACAATGCATATCCTTTCAAACTCCTTATGAACAGCTTCATGCTGATCCTTTCATCCCTCCCTCCTCCAGCCAACTTGTCGCAATATGTCCTCGGATAGACCGTTGGATCACTCGTACCATCAATCATTTTGAACTTAGGAGGTTTTTACCCCTCAGGAAGTTCGACATTAGGATGTATGCAAAGGTCCTCACAGTTCAACCCCTCGATTCCTTTACTTCCCTCAATGCTCTGAATCCGGCTGGTTAGTTTCTTAAGTTCCTCGGCCAAGTTCCTAATAAGTAGATCCGTTTCATCAGACTCAGGTGTGTATGAGATAGTTTGGGTGGAGTGTGGCATTGTCTCTACGTAGATAGAATTTTTGTGGTGGCCTGGTTTATAGGTGTGGAAATGGTAGTTTGTTGAGTTCCGGGGTTCTGGGATGAGTAGTAGAGTGTTTTTAGGGTATGGCAAGTGTTACATTAGTGACGGTGAGACGCAGGATGATTCTGTTGTTTTGGGATATTTTTAGGAGGTATAGCGTTTTGAGCATTTGGGAAGTTGATAATCTGGGGTGTTGACAGGTTTGCTAGATTTTGAACCTGATTGAGCTCTTCCTCCAATTTCAACATTTTTTGTTCAAGCTGTGACACATTCTCGTTAGGAACCTGAATACCCTGGCCATCAGTTGCCTCTACCCGTCAGCTGTTTTCTCCTTCCTGATGTTGTTTACATCTTCCATTTTATTATTGCCTTTAGAGGTACTAAGAGGAGTGGGTGGAGGGTCCATGAATCTTGTGAAATAAGATGATGATTCCAGAGTGCACGAACTAACCTTTGGGGAGGGGAATGTAAAGCGTGTCCTAATTTTGGAACCTCTTTTTGCCCGAGGTAGACTTAACGACAAATAGACTTGGAGAACTTTTAATGTTAAATTCCTCATTTCATTGATAAAGATAAGAAAATCCCAAAACGACACTAAGTAAGCAAGAAATAAAAGTCAGTAATGTCCATTGGCCTTATTACATTCATAAAGTGAAAAAGTAAAATCCTATCTATTTGGTCCCAGAAGGACCTTCCCCAGATTCGACATCCTTGGCCCTGTCGAACAGCTTCCCCAATTCGCGAAGTCCCAGCAACAAGTATGCTCTGGCTAGATGTTCACCTTTGGTCCCTTCAGCCTTTTAACAGTCTTCAATTCTTTTGATAAATTTTCCCTCTAGTTCTACTGCCTCGCTCCAAGTATCCTAGCCTTTTGTTGGCTTTGATAGCCATGTCTTTCCATTCCTCAATGAGTTTCTTGTTGGACTCTAGTATCTCACGATGTTAGCTCTTGCATTCACATATCCTTTTTTGTAGTTGGTTGTACTTGACTTGCACCTCGGCCTTTTCATCTATAATTCTATGACCTTGAACGAACCCTGGCTAGTCCTGACCATCCCAATTATCTTCCAACCAACCAAGATAGAAATGGGTACAACCGGCATGATATCTGTATGGCTCGATGGTGTATTTCTCCATTACAATCTTGCACTGCCATATATGCTGGGCTTGACACTTGTTGGGACTATCATCATTTTGGAAGTTAGCTCGAAGACGGGTCATCTTGTCGACCCTGGGTATTACTTACTTCCTACCTGCTTGCCTCATAACTCGAAGAAGGACGTAAGGATATTTTCCTCTTAGACCAATAGGTATTAGGAAAGGCACATCTCTGGATCAAACAATGAATTCCTCTATCGGAAAGTCACTAAAACATCTATTGAACCTGCTCTTCAGTCGGATGATCAAAGAGCTCAACCCATTCTATGGCATTGTCAGGCTGAGCGAACATGTCAGGGATATAATTCATTCGCTTTGGATGGTGGAAAGAGACGTGGTCATCATAGGCCCTTCGCTAAATTTCTTATCAGTATTCGCCCTTTTGGAGATGTTCCATGAGTCAAAGCTGAAGTAGTAGATTGCAGCCTTCGAAGCGTCTCGCTCCTTGTTGATACTTCTCTAAGGCTCGATATATATTTACAATGATCGTGGGTACAATGCTAAATGTTTGCGCACCAATACCTTGTATTAGGGTCTTGGTTACCATAGCCAGCCTAGTATGGATTCTCTCTTTCTTCATTGGAAACACGATCAAACCCAGGAAGCAAAACATGAAAATGAATACCCTTTGATTGATATGTCCTAAGAACATGATGGCAAACTCGTCATGGTAGGTACGATATGATTTGTTATGACTGTACCTTTCATACAGGTAATCAAAAGGGGTGTATGATTCATTTAGGTATACTACTTCTGTATTTTTCTTTAAACCCATCATTTTAGGAAACCCTTGCCTGCGAGGTTTTTAGGCATTAGCAAACCTGGGGTTTCCCACACTAGACTAGACAGTGCTCTTATCTCCTCTAGCAAATGTGTCATTTTAATGTCCCCAAAGCGGAACACGACCCTTTCACCATCCCAAAATAAGGTAGCAGCTTCTATTATCATGTTGTTAGGCTGGATCTCCAAGAGGGATGATAGATTACCCAGATATTTTTTGACGAGGGTTTTATCACTAGAATGTAAATCTTCCCACCAACTTAGCAATCTTGGGTGGATATTGGTGACCATGCCGAATCTGGGGACTTCTTGCATCATATTTCTTCAAGGCAAACAAGGTTCGGCCCTTACCCCTACCATACTAGACTATTTAACATCAGTAATTAGCATGAAGCATTTAGTTCTCCAAATAAATGCACAGAACGTGATGATGTCCGTTTGGATTTAGGGAAACCCAGTGGACTTTTGGACAAGGCTATCTTAAAGGATCATTACGTGGACAACATAACTGACCCGAATAGGTTTGACCATGATGCATGTACAATTTACACAGAGTAAGGTTTCTATGGGCTTTTAGACCAGTACCCTTCAGCGGACAACACAAGGGGGAAGGCACAAAACCGTCAATTGCACCGTTGATCGGCTAGTTTTACCGCAAATAAGCCTTTCCGAATTTAGGGGGTAATGATATAGGAAGGGTTAAACCACTCATCAAGTGTTGCTATAGTATTTGATTGGCACGAGTCGAGTGTGATGTTGAGCATGATTATGCAATAATTAAAAGTATGTTGACATGTATTTGCACGTTAAGAAAGTGATAAACACCGCAGTTTTATAATTTAAAGCAGTTGTAAAGGAAGGAAACAAGAAAGACATGTTGGTTTTTCTTTTGGAGAGAAAATTAAACACTTAAAGGAATTAAACAAATAATTGCACATGGGGGGGGATTACAATTTCACAAAAACGGTATGAAATGGTAAAATCCTAATGTCCCCGGTAGAGTCGCCATATTGTGGTGCCCTGTTTTCTCGCGAAATCGGGCTTATGACATTTTGGTTGGGACAACTCTTTCCTTTTGGAAAAGTGGTTTGTATTTTTGAAGAGTCGCCACCTAACGATTTAAGGTGCGTTAGGGCACCTATAGTGTTCATTTATAACTATGTTCGGTAACAAGAGACATGGTAAGGACTTGAAATTATTTTACGGGGAAGGTATTAGGCACCCCTCAGTATCCACTAGTGTGGTTCCCGACCAAACTGTATTTTGTGAGTTTATACAATTAGCAAATAAACAAGTATGGCTGAAATAGTAGGGGATTTGAATATACAGGTGTTTAAAAAAACAATTAACGAAAAGCAAGATTTTGAAAAGAATCTTAGAATGTAAGGGGGTATCCTAGGTTTGTTTATAATATGGATCAAATAAATGCAACACCCGGTATGACACTCCTCAAAAAGGAGCTACACGTGGTATTAATGCATCGGTTATAATATGCAAATCTACCCTTTCCAATTCCATGAAGGTAATTAAAGCGAGGCTTGGTCTCGACCCCTATTGTATGCTGTTAATCGCCCCATCCTATCAGTCCCAGAGGAATTTAAGACTCCTATCCTATAAAAAAAGGGGGTTCTAGGCAGACCCTTAAGTTTAAAAGTAAAATAAAAAAGAGACACATAATAACAGATAGGACTTCAATTAAAGGGAAGCATGGAAGACAAATAAAGGCTCAAATATACCTCCATACATAGTACACAGAAATAGCATGACTCATACACAATTATGATCAAAATTAAAATCCTAAGCATGGTATCTAAGTGATAACAACAGAGTCAGATTTATTACATAACTCAGAGAGGAAGTCCTAGTTAGTCTTGCTTACTGATTTTAACATGTTTATAGTTAAATGCTAATCACAAAGATGGTTCTGGTTTTATTTAAAGGTTGATTGCCTAAGGATTGCCTAAGCGTAAAATAATATGCAGCAGTTACCAGAATTATTAAGACAGTTTAGTAGTCATTTTACCTAAAGCATGTTGTTCTAGATGTTGCAAAGACATGCAGGAATTGTGACCAGTTTCACATAAACAGGATAACTAAACATGAGACTATTTTTATGTTCTTTTTCATGCATAAGTAGTTTAACTAGGTGTGACTGAGCGAGTGTGAACGAGATCCTAAAACAGGATATCTGATAAGCACATATGAAAATGAAGAATGATTTCAAGATATGCAGAATTCCTAAAACATGATTTCTAAATGCCAAAAAAGTTACAACATGATTTTAAAATGTGCAGGAGCAACAACTTTATGTTTAATGTCGTTTATCCTAGAAACAGGATTTCTAAGTGATAATAGAGATGTCAAAATGAAATGCTGAAAGAAGTAAACATGGAACCTAGGAGCACAACGAGCACGACTTTTAATACATGATATGCTTTGCATGTAGTGGTCCTAAACATGAGTTCTAATGCAGATACATGTGAATATAAACCTAAAGCATATTTTCTACCGATTGATATTGACAACATGTATAGCTACCCTCCCCTTTACACTAGCTAACCCCAATATTCCTTTTTAATAGATTATTATAGCCCAATATTAAAATGAATTACATAAGTATAAAAGAAAAATAAGAAGTTACACTAAGAGCCTGAAAAAAGGCACAGACTTCCAGAACCTCAAATGCAAAGATTATTCCCCTAAGGACCTCAAGGGATCTCGGTAGTGCGCACACCTAGATTTAATCGACAAGACAGAGTAAATGCGGTACGGAAATGCTAGATTTTGTGTGGTCAAGTTCAGAGGGAGCTCAAGGTCCCAAGGCAAGGATCGTAGAAAAGGGGCGGAACTTAGTGGTCTAAGAGTAGAGTGAGAGTGTTTGACATAGTTTTGAAAAAATTTAAGCAGGAAAACAATTTGAAAAGAGACCTGTTTGAAATGGTTTTGTAAAAGACAACAAAGATAGTTTTGAAAAGAATGTGGAGTTGTAGGCAACGGTCCTAACACAGCATCCCAAAGCAGGTTCATACACTAGAGATCATAAAACCGAAGCAGGTTCAACAAACACAAATAGGGGTCAAGGGATTTGGGGACACATAGGTCATTACTGGAGCATACTAGTCCTTGTGAGGGATTATGGGATTAGGGAATAGCTGGTGATGTAAACACAATATGGATTTTAGAAACAATCATAGAAACATACATCTAAAGTGAAAAATCAGTATGCAAAGTAAGTGCATATCACAACTGGACAACAAGTACACAACTATTCAAAGCAAGATAGAGTCATTTGAAACACGCTACCAGGGGAGTAGAACTAGAATGCTAGATGAATCCATTAGATGAATATGTCAATTACATATTGAACATTAGCATCATAGATAAAAATAAATCAGGGACATGATAAGTTGAAGCAGCAAATGAAACATATTGGTTTTGGAATTTGAATTGAAATCAGGACATACCAGTAGAGAGACAACAAACACAAAGTGAAGAATATTAGAGCACAGTAGTTATCCTTGGCTTATTGCCAACTTAATTAGAATAATAGCAAGTAATCATAGAAACAAAGCAGAAAGTTTGAGTGTGGGAAAGAGTTTTTTGAACTAATGTGTTCATGTGATGTGTTAATGAGAGATTATGTATATATAGTTTGAAAATAGGTAGAAAAATAATGCAAAAATCATAATTCAGCAATAATTATGGAACTATATACTAATTAGTGCGAGTACTTTCCCTTAATTAAGGAGTTAAATAATAAAATAAGGAAAGAAATAAGTATACGACCAATAAGGGCATACTTCAAATATAGCAGGTATAAGGTAAACGATTGAGGCTAAATTCATAAGGTTCTAATTAAGGAAACAACATAAGCATCAATCAACAGCATAGTCAATCATGTATTAAGGCAAGAGAATGATTTATAGGTCAAAAATCAACAAAGGTCAATCACAGGAAATCGGTAAAAGGTATAACTCATAGAAGATCAGGGATTTAATTAAAAGATAATACTGATTAGAGAAAATCACCATAAAATTTTGCTAATCAATCAAAGATATGCATAATATAGGCGGGAGAAGCAAAATCAGAAACCCTAATGAACACGAGGAGGTAGAAAATCATAGAACCTAGAACATATGCATGGGAACATGTACACATACAAATCAGATGAGTAAACAGCTTAAAAAACCTGGATTAAAAAATAATTACGGTTATAAACATGATGAATCAGATAAAAGGAAAAACTTAAATAAACTGCTTAAACATGGTAAAAATCATAGAATAAAACTGAAAATCAGAAGAAAAAGTATTTTGAAAAGGGTTACAAACCCTAGTTCGAATATGAAAAGGCGTTTTGAAAAATCTGAGAGGTTATCATAGAAAATAACAAAAATAACTCAAAATACACTTAGATCTATGATAGATCTGAAGAGTCAAGAGGTAAGTTAGGGTTAAAGAGAGAGATACCCCAGAGATGTAGAGATTCCAGCTTAGAAACAATGTATCTAGCCAAAAAATAGAAAAATCTTACTCGGACGGGCAAATGATAGCTTGAGAATAGTGAGCATAGACCCTAGGTGTGAGTCGAACGGCCATTGGTCCCTAAAAACCTTAGAGTAGCAATATTTCGGCATGGGGGGGGGGGAGCCGTGGAGGCTAAGGGTGGTGGTGGAACTATCATTGATACCGGTGAGCTAACGACCAGCGAGTAGAAGCATAGGTTTAGCAGAAAGCTTGAGAGAGAATGATAGATTCTAATTGTTGAGAGGATGAGAGAAAATCAGAGGATGGGAATGAGGATTTGGGGGGGTGGTCTTTAGGCTACTTATGGTATGGGGGATCTGGATCGTTGATTAGAATTGATCAATGATCCGGGTTGGACTAAGGATTGGGTCGGGTAGGATTTAGGTTTGGGCTTGGGTATTGGGCTGATCTAACTGGGGTTTTGGGGCTGGTTGAATTGGGTTTAAATTGAAATAAAATGGGGCTATTTATTAAATACCCAATTAAATTGAATAAAATAATATATAAATTGGCTAATAATTATACAAAATAAATTTGGCATAGAAAATAGTTGAAAATAATTACTTAGTATTTAATAATACAAATGCTCAATTTTTGGTAAAAAAAAAGCATAAAATCATATGATTGGGCTATAATTGTAAAGTTTTTGCAATTATAGCTAAAAGATGCCAATTTGACTAATTATGAAAAAATTTGATTTTAATAGGACCAAAAATAATAAATCCAATGAAGAGATGCTTTTGAAATCATTTGTAATGCCATTTTGTAATTATTTATTGGGAATAAAATGCTAGATAAATTAATAAAAATATTAAAAATTACCAATTGCTATCAATGCATGATTTTGAAGGTATATATGCAATTATAAAATATTTTGGGGAAAAATTATATATCAACAGCTGATATAATACTATTACAAGTATAATACAATCTTTCTAATAGAATCGTATTAGTTTTTTTTATTGTCTTGAATGTCTGTTGTATCTTCCTCTTTCATTTTTAGTCTAAAAATAAAATCTATGATTATTGGTGGTTTTGTGTTGGTTGCGGAGTTTGCTAATTGTTTTAGCTGGAATCATATTAAAACTTGAAGAGGAAGAAGTTCGAAATTGTATCAGAATTATTTTCAAATTGCATCGTAAGTGTATGATAATTGTATATGATACATCAATATGAAAAACAACCTGATACAATACTAATACAATTATAATAGTTGAAATGACACCAGATAGCCACTTTAAAAGACTGTTATTTAGGCAAGGGCGGATCTATTACATAGAATACGGATTTCTGGGAACCCAGTAACTTTTGCGTAGAGCCTGTATTTATGTTAAGGAATTTACTAAAACAATTTAAATATCTAACTGTGAACCCGATTATTATTGCATATTAATCTAAAATAACGGTAGGAACCTATAAGTCGCAAATCCTATATCCTCCTCTATATTTAGGAATTAACTAGTGCATTCTGAATTTTAATTTTTTTGTTTGATTTTCTAGGACAAAAATGTAAGCTAAGATTTTTAGTTTAAATTTATGGACAAAAGAAATACTTAATCACTAATAGCGTCCCCGCTACATGTTGCACTTTCCATATTATAATACAATATATATCATAATTGTCTAAGAAATTTATAAGAGATGTCTCAGAATTGTATTAAAATTGCCTCAAAGTTGTATCTGAATTGAATTTGATACAACAATACCTAAAAATATTACATTATACAATTGATAAATCTTAGGATCATTCATTTGTGAAACATATATGAAGGATATAAAGACCTATGGGATTTTTTATTCGTAATTCCATTAGACTAAAGACTATTAAGCCTACTCGATGAGATGAGGAAAGAAAGGAAAAAAAGGAGAAAGACGAAAGCTTGGCGAGTTCGGGCTGCGACTCAACCCTCAACAACAGTCAAATGACACTACAATTTGCGTAGAAGAAGAGGTAGAGAGGAGTGGAGGAAAAAAGAGGAAATGATATAATTGAATACCTTAATTGAGGATATTAATTGCGTAAGAAACTCTTAAGGCGCAATAAATGCAACAAGTATAAAAATTAGATACTGAAAACTACAGAACCTAAAGAACATGAGTAAATAAATTTCTACTAGCATGCTCCAATCTAAATGGGGCAACAAGAGCGTAAAATATTGGGCTATCCCAAAAAGAGAGGGACTAATGGGTTGTTATCAGGCTTGCTCTCTCCAAGCGTAGAGGTTGGTCAAGTGAAGCAATCGAAGGATGGGTTGCTTGGCCCTAAATTGGTGTAGACTGCGTGAGCTTGGATTCACATAGCAACGGAGAACTTTCATTCTGAGCAGTGAAAGGATAACAGATTTGCAGTAAAATTGTATGGAGCGTCCTATTTGGTCGCTCTCATTTAACCTATACCTTTTTTTAAAATTTCTTTTTAACTTGTACCTACTTTTTAAATAGCTTCAGTTTCATTTCTCCTCCTCCTCCTCCTCCTCCTCCTTCTTCTTCTTCGTCTTCTTCTTCTCCTTGTTCTTATCTTTCTTCTGCTGCTGTTTGTGCTGCTATGAAACTTTAGTTCATGCGATGATCGCCATAAATATATTTATCAAATTATTTAAAGATAAATTATAAATAATTACGTAATTTATTAGACAATAATTTATAAATATTTTCACGTACGTAAGTTAGTAGACAATGATAATTCTGTTCTTTTCACGTTTATTGTTTTCAAAGTTTATAATTTAGAAACTGTTGGCAATCTGATTAATTATCTAGTATGTTTGAAAGCTTTTTCAAAAACTTCAGCTTATATAGTGCTGAAGTTTTACAAATAAACTAAATAACTTCAGCTCGAGAGCTGAAGTCTACAATAACGAAATAAAAACTTCAGCTCTAGAGCTGAAGTTTGCCAGTTACAAAATAAAAACATTAGCTAGAGCTGAAGTTTATCTGTTACAAAAACAAAAACTTCAGCTCTAGCCAGGTACAAAAATAAAAACTTCAGCTCTGGAGCTGGTGTTCGCCAATTACAAAAATAAAAGCTTCAGCTATGGAGCTGGTGTTCGCCAATTACAAAAATAAAAACTTCAGCTCTAGAGCAGATGTTTGCCATTTACAGAAACAAAAACTTTAGCAATTACAAATAAAAACTTCAGCAAATAGAGAACAAAACTTTAGCTACTATGCATAGGTTCAGCAATTACAAACAAAAAGTTCATCACACTTGCTACTTCAGGCCCGTCTACCAGAATGCTAAAGTTTTGCATGATTGTCTTTGCTACTTCAGCCCCGTATACTGAATTTATATGAAAAAGCGGGTACGTTTGCAACTTTTTTACAAAGCGAGCACTAGTTAAAATGTGATACAAAAAGCGGGTATAGATGCAAATGCCCCAGATTGGCATCATCCAAGCCCAACAAAGAAAAAGAAAAACTACTCCCTCCGTTCCAATTTATGTGAATATGTTTAACTAGGTACGGAGTTTAGGAAAAAATAAAGACCTTTAGAATTTGTGGTCTTAAACAACTCAAAAAGGGACCCAGACTATTTGTGTGATTATAAAAGCTTCTCATTAACGGTAGAATTGTAAGTTTAAGATAAACGTTTTTCAAATTTAAAAAGGGTTCATTCTTTTTGGAACAGACCAAAAAAAAATATATTCACATAAACGGAAACGGAAGGAGTATCTTATATTTTACAATGAGCTTAAAGTAGTTGGCCGCAAAAAGTTGTAGACACCACTCGAACAATTAACACCTCGCGTGGTGTATACAATATAGAGTCCGAAACCTAAATGGCAATCTTTTAGACTAAAAATATGTTTCTACAAATTTTAAAAAGGTTAGTTTTCTATTTAAAATGCAGTATATAGCGCAACATTATACTATGTTTTACACCTTACACGAATCTTACGAGATTCGCTTTCTTCTTCTTTCTTTATCATAATGTTCATCTTCTTCACCATAATTTTATACAAACATTACAGAATTTTTTCTTTTGGTAACCTTGTAAACATTACCATTGACAAACAAATACTTACACTTGAAAGAGCACTTGATCTCGCACACACAGAGATCAAGCCTCCAACAGACAAACAATTAAAATACTAATTACATTTGTAGCTGCTTTATAAAGTTCCAACATCTATGAGCTTTCTGAGATTAACTAATTGTATCTACTCTAGCTAGAATCTCTCTTTTTATCTGTATAGCTATTCCTTTTGCCTAGACATGTATCCCTTTAAACAATTTCCAGTTCCCTGCCTTCCAAGTATGTATACCATTGCTCCCCATGTTGCTGCAACCAGTTCTCTTTAGAATTTCTTCCATTTCTTCTTTTTGATGCACTGTAGTACTGTCTTCAGACTTCGTAGTGGTAGCTGCGATCCTGTCCAATTCTCCACCCCTTGCTTGACTTCTTGGAACCATGGGCATCCACTAAACAAGTGATCTGCTGACTCAGTAGCTTGATTATCACAAAGACAACAAGTCGACTCTTCTACTAGTATATTCAACTTTTCCAGTCTTTATTTAGTGAGTAGTGTGTTTTGAACAGCTAGCCACATAATGAATCTATGTTTAGGTTGTGCCACAGGAGTCCAAATTAATTCAGCATTAGCCAACCTTGGGTGGTCATTCCTTAGTTCCATGTAGCTCCTATTAATAGAATAGACTCCTGGTGATGTGTGTCTATATCTACCATGAATGTACCAATTCTGCATTTTATCAGCTAAACCTTTTATCTTCCTCTAGTACCAGCTACTATCTACAGGTACTTTGTGATTTCAGATGTCCTCCCCATTCTTTAAGTATACACCATGTACCTATTTTATCCACAATGAATCTTTATTTACTATCAGTTGCCATACCAGTTTTCCAATAGCAGCCATGTTCCAGATTCTACATTCTTTGATGTTTAAGCCTCTATTCTTCTTAGAGCAACATACTTTATCCCATGCAGCTAAGGATACTTTCTTCTTGTATTCTGAGTCACCCCATAAATACTCTCTACACTTCCTATCTACCTTCTTCAACACACTCTAAGGAAGAATGAATACAAATCCCCAAAAATTATATATAGAGAAGAATACTGAGTTTATTATCCGTAATCTCCCAGCATAGGATAGTTGTTTTGTATATGTCAATTTGATCCTATTAGTGATCTTATCTATCATCTTCTGGCATTCCAATTTACATCATTTTCATGAGGATAGTGGCAGGCTTAGATATCTAATTGGGAACTCTCCCATTGTGAATCCGGTTCTCTCTAGTAGATGCTCCTTAACTTCTTCTATCACCCTAGCTAAGAATATATTAGACTTATCCATATTAGCTATCAAACCTGAAGCCTCACTAAAATGTTGCAATGCCTCTAGTACTCTTGCACAGACTTCACCTGTTTTTTGTAAAATATCATAAGGTCATTTGTAAAAATGAGATGTGTGAATTTCAGCCCTTTACACATTGGATGAAATCTAAAGTCAGGCAACACACTCATTGTGTTCAAGGTTCTGGACAAGTATTCCATTACTAAAACGAATAGTAATGGTGAGACAAGATCACATTCTCTTAAACCCCTCTTTCCTTCGAAGAAGCCATGGCTCTCCCCATTTACTTTTACTGAGAACATTGTTATAGTGACACATGTCATCATCCAGTTTGTGAACTTATGAGGGAACCCAAATCCTCTTATTGCATCCTCCAGGAATGACCATTCTACCATATCATATGCCTTTCTCAAGCCAATCTTCATTAAACATCTAGGTGATGTTCTCCTATTGTAATGTCTCAGCAAATCATGACATATTAACACATTATGCACCATCGATCTTCCTTGTACAAAAGCAGCTTGGTTCTCTGCCACTAAGTGTGCTACTGTAGTCTTTAGTATACTATAAATCATCTTAGAGATGCATTTGTACAGTACATTGCAATATGATATTGGTCTATATTTGCTTGCAAACTCTGGACTATCAACTTTAGGAATACGTGCAATAATTGTTTCATTCAATTGCTTCGATAACCTTCCATTCTCAAAGAATCTAGTATAGCTTCAGTGACTTCCTCTCCAAGAATAGACCATGTAGCTTTAAAGAAACCATTTCCATATCCATCTAGCCAAGGGCTCTTGTTGTTATCTATGCTAAACATTGCTTCCTTGACATCCTTCATATTGAAAGGTTTGATTAACTCTACCCGTTGTGGTATGGACAGTAAAGGTATATTCTAAATTATGCTGGTAGATAACCTCACTCTTGAGTTCTCCCTAGTGCCCAATAGAACTGTGTAACAATCCACAAATGTTTTAGCAATAACCGTTGGATCATTCTGCCAGATACCCAATCTATCCTTCAGTTGTGTAGTACCATGCTACAACTTTTTTGTATTTTATGACAGAGTAGAAATATTTAGTGTTTCCATCCCCCAATCTCAACCATGTAACCTTGCTCTTCTGCTGCAAATACATCTCAGCCATATAAGATAATTGTCTAAACTTAGTGTATATAGTGGCCTCTTCCAGTTGTAACACTCTATTTGTGGGATCTCTCTGTAGTCTTTCCTGCACCTCTTTGAGTGTTACCCTATCAACATTTGCCTCAGCACAATGTTACTAAAGTAGTATACATTTGACTTCTTTAAAGCCATATTTAGCATCTTGAGTTTCCTGACAATCTTAAACATCTTGCATCCTTCTACTTGAACTTCCCACCCTAGCTTCACTAAATTAGCAAATTGAGGATGTTGAGACCAAACATTTACTGTAGATGAATTGCTTTCTCATCCTCATTATCCTATCCTCCAATGTCACCATGGTTGGAAGGTGATCACTAATGCCTTCTGGAAAGAACCTTGCTCTACAAGTTGGCATTATATCCAACCATGTGTTTTTGATGAATATCCAATCTAGTTTTGAAAAAAATCTTTAATCATTGTTCTTATCATTCCAAGTATAGTGATTCCCTGAATGAGGAAACTCTATTAATTCACAGTCCTCAATACATGTATGAAAATCTACTACATCAGCCCAAGTAAGCGGGTTCCCTCCAATTCTGTCTTCGGTTCTCAACACTAAATTAAAATCTCCCAACACCATCTATGGATTCTAACAACTAACATGGTAGTCCACCAGGATACTCCACAGCTCTCTCCTCTCCTCTACTCTTTAGTGTTAAAAGCATATACAAATGTCACCCCAAATATTATTTGCAATGGTATATATACTACCTCACACGTGATACTCTGGGCAGACTTGCACAATACAGACACATTAAAATAGTCTGGTCTCCATATTACCACAATCCTCCCATTGTAATGTTCCTCTAAGTTTGTCACATTTCTCTATCCACCAAATATTTTTGTTGTAACCATATCTATTTTATTCTTTTTGATCTTAGTTTCTAGTAGACCAATCAATCTAGCCTGTTCACTATTGCAAAGAAGTTTTACCTCATTTTGCTTATTTGGGGTATTTAAGCCCTTAATGTTCCGGCTTAGTATTCTAACCATTCCTAGTGTGGGAAATGGTCTTCTTATCTACATTTATCACCTGACTATTTCTTTTCAAGTTATCTTTTCCTCCTACTTGAGCCTCATATTCCATCACTTGAAATGAATTCACATTGTTTCCATGCTTTGTCACTTGTTAATACTGTGAGTATGGGCTTCTTCCTGGTCTTTGTAGTGTCAGCCACACTGTCTCTACCTGCTTCTTTGTTGGTGAACCTTGTGTTGGTTTACTCTTTTATGGAACAAAGTTACTACTCTCTGTTATTACAATACTTGTATTTCCCTGCTGCTTCGGTGTTTCCTGTCCAGCTATAACTTTCCCCATAGCCTACACCTGTACCCTCTCAGTTGCCGATTTATTCTTCTCCACTGGACCCTCATGTTTCTCTGCGTTCCTCTTCTTCTTGTACATATCTGTTGGATGACCATATTTCTTACAATGGGTACATAACGTTGGTTTCCAATCATAGGACACTTTCTGCTCAATTAACATCCCCCTTTCATTAACAAACCTCACATATTCTGGTAGGTTGGTCCCCATGTCTGCCTCAACTAACATCCCCGCAAAGTTAAGTCCATTCTTCTTCTCGGTATTATGATCCACCATCATTGGCCTCCCTACCAAACTCCCTATTTTTCTCAAAACCTTAGGACTCCCATACTTAAAATCTAGTCCTAGAAACATAATCCATATAGGAACTGTATGTAGTTTCTCTCTTGTAAACTCCATCTCCGGCTCCCATGCTTTCACAATAAACGGCTTATTGTCAAAATAATATTCCTCCTTGGATAGCATCATTCTTCTCTACAATTGTATCAAATCTTACTAAGATTATCCCATTCTTAAGCATAAATTTTTTATTAATTCCATGTTTTTCCCATAGCCTTTGTATGAAGCCCTTGATGACTTCAAATGGAGGATGAGCCCCCAAAACATAACATACAATTGCATTCTTCCAATACTCTATCTCTGAACTGATATCTCCCATTTCAATTTCAACCTCATGAGACTCACCTTTTATTTTGGGAGCCACATACTCTAATTTGAACCCTGCATTTGACAATTTAGCAATGTCAAAATTATCCCAAGCTGATTTCCTCGATTGCAATTGTGATACTTCCTCTTCCGCTTGTTCTGCCCATGACTTCCTGCCACTGTTGATTGCCTCATTCTGCTTGCTACTTGATGCAGCCCTTACTACTTCATCCCAGATTTGCTGATCTTGTTGCACTTATATAGAGTTGAGGGGAATTGGCTTCTCAACTGGTACTTCCTTTTCCTTCTGCGTCTGTGAGCTTAGTTCCTTGCCTTATTCCACATTTTTGGCCCTTTCCTTCTCTAAGATCTCTGATCGATGGTCGATTGTGCTCGAAGTTGATGCTTCTACTGGTACTAGGTTTCCTTTCTTTCCTTGTTGTGTTGCTGCCTGTGTGTGGTGCCCTAGATTCCTGAGCCATTAGAGTTTTCTGAGAAGGGATACGCTCCCTCTTCCCCATGGACGGTGCAGTTTAGTTAACGTACGACCAGGGAGACAAGCAGCCATTCGGGAAAGCGTTATATAACATTACAGAAATTAAAGATAGAAGATAGAATATTTTTTATCTGGGACGAAAAAATCAGCATTCGGAAGAAACGAAGTTCCAAGCGATGACAATTTCTAAAGCCATCATATTCCTCTTTCCGAGGAACTCCTCAATTTAGTCGCGACAAGTGGTTATGGGTTAAAAGTTGGGGTTTTGACCTGGAGGGAGCATTGGTAGTAAAATGCAGTATCATATTGCAGTTTACTTTAACGATTAAAATTCTGTTAAAGTAAAGTATAGTATTATATTTTATTTTAGGTAGAAAAGTAATTTTTTTTTAAATGGTAAAAATATTTTTTGAATATAAAAAGTTGTCATTTAGGTTTCGGACTCATAATACATGTATTAAAGTATCTGAAGATTTATCAAACATATTGCAATATAAAATGTCTATGCACGTCTTTGGGGAAAAGTTGTCCGGCCTGGTAATTAACAGTAATCTTTAATCATTATGTTTGAACACAACTGCACATGGCTTAGTGGTCCTTCTATTACGTATTAACACATATTTTAATTGATATTTCGTATATACCCTTGGTTTTGATACCATGATTTAAATAATGGGATATATATATATATATATATATATATATATATATATATATATATATATATATATATATATATGTAAATATTTTCTGCGCAATATATAAATTTTAACTTGTGATAACAATTTTTTTAGGTTAGTTCCATTTTTACCAGGTTATTAGTTAATCGTTTATCCACAGATTTACCTTTCACTTTTTTTTAATGATCTGATTGTGTATATGATTTGCAAAATGTAGATGATTTACAACAGTATAGATGTACTTAATTTCTTCTCACAGTCAATTTTTAATTAGAGGCACAATTATTGCGTCATGACATGGGTGCCCTCAATCAAAATGTTTCGTTGTAATTTGAATTTTTGGTTTTGAAATGTATATTTTTTGGAAATACAACATATCCAAAGTTGGTATCTGTCTCTCTTTTCTGGTAATTAAGTAACTTCATAGAATACTTAGTGCAATATTTACAAAACATAGCTTAGCATAAAATATATAACTAGCTATTCCCTAAAAATAGAAACAACACATAACCCCCCCCCCCCACCCCACCCCCACTCCCAAAAAAAAAAAACAGAAAACGGCTACTTAGTATCATGGAAAAAGTTTTATGGCGTGACTCACACAATTGACATTAATTGTGTAAAGACCACAAAATCTTGTTGGGAATAAATCCCTACAGTAATAATATTCACTGTTATAAAAACGGAATAATAATATAGCTGTGAGATACGGTAATCAACTAGTGGCAATGACACCAATATTTTTACGTGGAAAACCCTTCTAAATAAAGGGAAAAACCATGATCCCTAGAGGAGCAACTGATATCACTACAGTAAGAAATTTTACACTTTCTACGCCCGAGTAAAATACTACAAAGACCACTACAATACTCAAAAGAAATAACTCTCTTTTGATATTTCACCTCACTCCAATATCGCTCACACTCTCTGTTTTCCTCACTGACTATTTTCTTCTATCTATGATGCATCACTCTTTCTTTCTCTCTTTGTTGGTATATCTGAAAGAAGTGAAAGAGCTCTCCTTTTATAGTATTAAATACGTATCCTCCAAGAATGCTACAGGAGAAGCTTCAATTATCCTCCATTCATTTCCAAACTTGGGGCCAAAGTAATCATAGGCACTCGCCTATTACAGATGGGATGGACCCCACAATCTCCCCCTCCAATCCCATCTACCCGAAGGAGGTAACACCGGGGGTTTCTAGTTTGAGTGCATGCTGACAAGTTTTTTGCATAGCTCGAACTTATCTCTTGGTACCACCTTGGTCTGCATATCCGAAGGATTCTCGCTTGTAATGATCTTCTTAACCTGTATGGATCCATTCTCTATCTTTCACAAATCTAGTAATATCTCACATAGATATGCTTCGTCCTTGCATGATACATAGTGTTTTTCCTTAAGTCTATTGCACTTTGAATGTCGCAATAGACTATATATTCCTTCTGGGGCAACACACTTCTGCAACTTCGACTGCCATGGTATAGCTCCCCTTTAAAAATGTGAATAAGTATCTAGTAGTGGATTTACGAGTATAAAGATCACCTGCCATATCAGCATCCGTTTAACCCTTCAAGATTGGATTAGATACTCCAAAACACAAGCAATCTCCTATAGTACCTCTTAGGTACCTGAGTATCCACTTGACTAATGTTCTTTTGCAGGATTTTCAAGGAACCTGCTAACAACACCAACTTCATGAGCAATATCAGGTCTAATGCATACCATTGCATACATCAAGCTTCTGATTGCTGAAGAATAAGGAACTCTAGCCATGTTCCCTTTCTCCTCAATTTTTGCAGGATACATATTCTTGCTGAACTTCAAATGACTAGCAAGAGGTGTGCTGACTGGTTTGCATTTTTTCATATTAAAACTTTCTAGTACACGATCAATGTACTTCTCCTGAGACAACTATAACTTTCTTCTTGTTCGCTCTCGAACAATCTTTATTCCCAGAATTTGTTGTCTTGGGCCTAAGCCCTTCATGTCAAAGGACTTAGATAAGTCTCCCTTCAAATTTGCAATCGGCTCTTTATCTTGTCCTACAATCAACATGTCATCCACGTACAACAATAATATAATAAAGTTTTTATTAGGAAAAACTTTTAAAGTATACACAGGGATCAGAATATGTCTTTACATAAGTTTGAGTTTTCATGAATAAGTCAAACTTCTCGTACCACTGCCTTGGTGCCTGTTTCAACCCATAAAGACGACACTTATTCAGTTTTCACATCATGTGTTTCCTTTCAACTACTTCAAATCCTTCTGGTTTCTCCATATAGATCTCCTCTTCAAAATATCCGTGAAGAAATGCAGTTTTACATCCAACTACTTCAAGATCTAGGCTAGATGGTAAGTTCAAGATTATACAAATAGAAGTCATTTTGACATCAGGTGAGAAAATTTTATCAAAATCAATACCTTTCTTGTATTTGAAGCCTTTAACCACTAATCGATCTTTGTATCTTACCAGCTTTCCATTTTTATCTTTCTTGAGCTTAAAGACCTATTTATTTTGAGTGGTCTTTTACCGTTTGAAAGTTCAACCAGCTTGTACGTGCCATTTTTCTGCAGAGATTCCATCTCTTCTTGCATAGTTTTCATCCACTGGTTCTTTTCTAGATGGGACAGCACCTCGTTAAGACTTTATGGCTCCCGCTCATCATTGATGAGGACATACTCCGTGGAAGGTTACCTACATGACTCTACCATTGGCCTGTCTGATCTTCTCAAAGGTTTAGGTTGTTCTTCTTCCTGAGTTGGATACTCCACTTGCTCGACATCATCATCAAGTTGCTCCCCCTACTCAGTAATATCACCAGATTGCTCTCCCTACGCGGCAACCTCGTCGGTCGTACTTTCTGCACTTGTGGAATAGTTGGAAGAATAAAGAATGGTAACAAGGTTAGGTATTACACCATTCTTTGTCTTCTATGACTTATCGTCTACAACTCCAACTTCACTTTCTCAGAAGATTACATTTCGGCTTCTAATGACATTATTTTTTACAAGATCTCACAATATGTACCCGAACTCTTCATCTCTTATCCAATGAATATGCAGGGAACATATCTATCATCTAGCTTTGTTCTATGCTCCTTTGGTACATTTGCAAAAGCTCTGCAACCGAACACCTTTATATGTGAGTAGGACACATCCTTGTTACTCCAAACTCTCTCTAGGATGTCAAACTCCAATGGAATAGATAAACTCTTATTGATTAGGTAACAGGCTACCTGAACTGCTTCACCCCAGAATGACTTCGGCAATTTAGCCATTCTGAGCATGCTTCTCACCTTCTCAACAATGGCATGGTTTATCCTCTCGGTAACACCATTGTGCTGTGGGGTTTTAAGAACTATATTTTGTGCATGATCCCACGACGTGAACAGTCTCTTCAAATTCTCTTGAAGTGTACTTACCTCCATTGTCACTAGTAGTGTTTTTATCCAAGTCAGCCTAATCCTCAGCTTTTATTGTATCATACTTTTTGGCATCACCATGTAGTACCTTGTTAAATCCCTATTGAATGAGTAGATCCCTCATCCTTCTTTGCCATGTTGAGCAGATCCCTCATCCTTCTTCAGGTACAATTTATTTGTCAGTTGTTTGGATATGTATAGGCTTTCCAACCTTATCCAAATACCACATGCGGTGTCTTCATCAATGATGTTATTTACCATTATATGATAGGTGCAACCTGATTGCATTAGCAGCCTTTTTATCCAAGTCAATCCAATTCCCAGCTTTCATAGTATCAGGCTTTTTGGCATCAACATCTAGTTCCTTCTGTAATCCCTATTGAATGAGCAGATCCCTCGTTCTTCTTTGGCATGTTGAGAAATCGCTATCTCTGTTGAATTTTGCTACCTCGTACTTTACTCCAGATATTTTTTTTCACCGAGTATATTACTACCGGCAGTAAATAGTATTTCTGTGAAGGAGCAGAACCTGTGCTTTGATATTATTTATTAGAAATAAATTCCCATAATTATAATATTCACGGAAATAAAAACAGAATAATAATATAATAATAAGGTACGGTAATCAATAAGAATAAAAGAGTGACAATAACACCAACATTTTTACGTGAAAAATTCTTTTGAATAAGGAAAAAAACTACGACCCCGAGAGGAGCAACACATATCACTATAGTAAGGAATTTTACACTTTGTACGCCCGATTAAAATACTACAAAGACCACTACAGCACTCAAAAGAAATAGCCCTCTTTTGATATTCCATCTCACTACTATATTGCTCACATTCTTTATTTTTACTCACAGACTATTTTTATACTCTGTCTGTGATGTCTCACTCTTTCTTTCTCTCTTTGTTGGAATGTTTGAAAGAAGTGAAAGAGCTCTCCTTTTATAGGAGAAAGTACGTAGCCTCCAAGAATGCTACAGGAGGAGCTTTAATTCTCCTTCATTCATTTTCAAACTTGGGGCCAAAGTAATCATAAGTATATGTCTATTACAAATGGGATGGACCCCACAAACCTTAGAACTAAAAAGTTAAGAAATAAAAAAGAGACCCAACACAAAATATACTTTTTCATATCGTGCCTATTAACACTACTCGGGTTATAAGGTTAAATTATATCTGTCTTGTCCTTAACTTAGAATTAATTACTCAAATGGTCACTCAACTATCCCAAATTATCTCGTAAAGTTACTTTTATTTCGTTTGTAACAACAAAGTCGTTAAACTATGCCTATTGCATAAGGCCACTCAACTAGAATTTTCAAATTTTGTGCGTCAATACCTATTTTACCCTATAATTATAAACATTTATATTCTTCTTATTTTTTTAAAAACTTTTTAGTATTAACAATAAAAATTTAAAAAGTTATTTATACAATTCAAAATGAAAGAAAATAGAGGTTGTAAAATATATATTCCATACATGTAATAGAAAAATATTTTTTTAAATAACGTTATTTTTATCATATATATTATATATTCTTGAAAATTATGCTCAGTTATATTATTACGTTTCTACCAACTTTCCGACAATACAAAGTTATGTCACCGGAAAGCAGAGGCTATCTTTATAGGGTAAGATATGTTATGTTAAGTGCATGGAATATATATAATATAACTAAACATATTTAAGAATATATAAGGTATATTATAAAACTATCTTTATTTAAATAATTATTTTATATTACGTGCATGAAACATATATTTTACAATTTTTATTTCTTTCATTCTAAATTGTGTAAATAAATTTTCAAATTTTTGTTGTTTATACTAAAATTATATGACTAACTAATTATTCTAATTAATGTTTTTACTGTGCTCATTATTTTGTTAATCCAATATTATATATGCTTAAATAAGTTTTTTATTTAAATAATATATTTATTTATTCTATAGGTAAGTCCATAATGTAAATTAAAAGGGGAAAAAACATAATACTAAAAAGTTTTTAAAAATAAGAAGAATATAAATATTTATAATTTAGAGGGTAAAATAGGTATTTGGCAATCCAAAATTTGAAAAATCTAGTTGAGTGATCTTCTGAATACAATATACATAGTTCAGTGACTTTGTTGTTACAAATGAAAAAAAGTGAAAGTGACTTTATGAGATAATTTGGGATAATTAAATTAACATTTGAGTAATGAACTCCCTGAACTTACGGTGACTTTTCTTCCCAACTGTTCAACCGTTATAAACAAATCTCTAAATGAAGAACAAAGCTAAAATAGAACTTTTGGAAAGAAAAAAAACAAAGAAAAGAAAGAAAGAATTTTGAGCATTTTTTTGCTCTTCTCATTAAAATCTTAAACTATTACTCTTATCAGGTAAAAACATTAAATAAAATATGGATGAATGATCTCTATCTACAGTTTTGTTACAGAATATCTTTTTATAATTACTTATATCTAAGCTCTATGGAAATCATTGTGCAATGGTGAATTTGGACCGAGTTTCTTGTGTAGAGCCTTTTCTGAGGAAATTGTTGAATTTTGTGGACTTCTTCGATATTTACGATCAAGATGATGATGATGGTGTTTTTGATGATATGAACTATTTTCTTTCTTGATCGCTTTGATCTTTTGGTCTTCCTTTTCACTTTCTTTGCACATTTCTTTCACTTCGGCTGGAGCGATATACACAAATGTCAGGTTTGAAATATCCTTATAATCCTTCAATGGTTCAAGGGTTTTTACCACAGAACTCATTTCTGGTCTAGCCTTTGGCCTGTGGCTTAAACATTGGTAAGCTACTAATGCTGCTTTTTGTGCTCCCTCTTCTGAGTATAAACCTTCTAACCTTGGATCCATTATTCTACGTAATTTTCGGGGATCTTTTAGTCGAGGTCTTGCCCAATCTACAAAATTCTGCTCTCTATTTGGACGAGTTTTATCAACTGATCTTCTACCAGTTAGAAGCTCCAACAGTACTACTCCGAAACTGTATACATCACTTGCTGCAGTCAAATGACCTGCAAAAATTTTAAAATATAATTAGGGTTACTAGTTCACAGACAAATCTAAGATATTTATGACAGGTGGACCGAAAATCATGGCACTCATTCCACTTGATGACAACCAATGAATACAGACTTAGTGCAAGTGTGTATATATAAAAAATTTAAAATATTAATGCTACTAATATAGAGGTAAATTTGAGATATTAAGTCATTAGGTAAGAAAATCATGGTATGCACTACTCTTTGATGACAATAGTACTATATACATATTATACATGTATATAACTAAACAGTTTTTGTGAAATAATGATGAAATCATTATAAACTTTCCCTTCGAGGGAGCAATATAAAAAAACGGAAAAAGAAACAAAGAAATTAAAGAAATAATGGTGAAATGATCAATGAATATTTACCAGTCATGAGGTATTCAGGAGCAGCGTAGCCTTGGGTCCCCATTACTCGGGTGGAGACATGTGTGTCATCTCCTTCTGGACCATCTTTTGCAAGTCCAAAATCTGAGAGTTTGGCACTGTAATCCTGGAGGAAAAGACATTAATTAGAAAATATATATGTAAAGAGAAGTAACATTATGTACCAATGTAATTTAACTTATCATATGATGTAGTTAGCTTTATTTTTCTCAAGATCATTTAGTTTCACCGGCAATTATATGTTTAAGTGACTTGATAGTCTAAAAATTATATTACAAAGTCCATATAAGGAAATTAAACTCGAAAAGTTAAGTAGGAACTTACGGAATCTAACAAGATGTTTGAAGCCTTAAAATCACGATATATGACTGGTTTTTCAGCTTCATGGAGGAAAGCAAGACCTTTTGCAGCTCCAACTGCTATTTTCATCCGCGTTGACCATGGAAGCGATACCGAATATCCTGCACAACATCAATAATAAAGTCATTTAATTGAACTTTCTAGTTTTATTTTTTTTCTTTTTCATTTGAAAAGAGCTGAAGTGAGATTTCTACGTATACAACTGACAATTGCTTTTTAACCAAACTCTATTTGACTGATTCTTAATTCATATAAGCAGTCAGTAGGAGTTGGACATTTATTGATCAACAACAATAAGTAACTTCCTATTTACTATTAAGCTTGCTATTTTAATATTAAATTGAACATGAGTAATTATTCACAATAAACTTAAACTCTTTGAGATTAGCCAGGTAGATAGTGGAATGGTAAAAGAGAACATACTTCTAAACAATTGATTCTCCAAGCTGCCTCTGGGCATGTATTCATACGCTAACAGCCTGTGTTCCTCTTCACAACAATATCCTATCAACTTCACCAGATGTGGATGCCTCAATTGCCCAAGAAATATCACCTCAGTCTGCTCACAAAAATTAAACACATGCCAAAATAACAAAATTAAGTATAACTATTTATAAAACATATGATAATAGTAACATCAATATTGTTCGAATCCTCAAAATCCATAACTTTTGGAGGATCTGGCATGCCCAACGACATTTTAAAGAATTCGAGCAATATTGAGTAAGGTAAAAAAATGAGGTATAGGGTTATTAAGGTAATTTTAATACCAGCCATTCTCTATGACCTTGAGTGCCATCTAAATCCAAAAGCTTTACAGCCACAGGCTGAGCCTTCAAACCAGGTCTAAGCTTATCATCAATGAAACCTTTGTGAACTGGTCCAAATCCTCCTTCACCCAAGAAATTACTCGAAGAAAAATTCTGTGTGATCACTTTCAATTCTTGAAGTGTAAAAATATAAAGATTTGAACCAGCAAGAGAAATCGAAAGATCCTCTGAAATAGTTGAAGCGCTGAAATCCGAAATAGAAATCCTATGAAATGAACTTTGTTTTGTCACCACTTTCATCTCCTTTGCCTTTGGTTTTGGATTCTCACCTTTAAAACAACTAGGAACTAGAGATTCCCATGTAATCTTCATCGTCAATCTTATGCCAAAAAAAATAAAAATAAATGAATGAATGTTCTATATTCTTTGAGAAATGCCTTAAAAAGAATGGTGTGTATATATATAGAAAGAGTGTCTTCTTGAAATGTTGTTGTCGTAGGAAGAAGAAGATTGATGAGCAAGAAAAGAAGACGAATTTTGTTGAATGTGGTATGGTCTATTAAGAAGTTTATAAGGAGAGAAGGGGCAAGAGCTAATATTCAAATACTGCTCTCTCTTCTCTAACTCCTTTATATAAATATGACCTTACGTTTCTGGGTATTTACTTTGTATTTTTCTGAATTATAATCAGTCAACTTATAATTCTTCCTTTCCCACGTTATAGCGTGTCTTTTTATGTGCACTTCCACTAACACTATTTATGTGTGTTTAAAGTTGTCGTGATAAAAGTAAAAGCATGTATTTAAAATATACCAATAGTGTAAAATTATTTTTTATAGTAGCTTCGTTGTTATAAGATTACCAGTTACGTAATGCTTGTCATAAAAAATTATCTTTAATTAAATCAAAACTAATTTAATTGTGTAAATATTCAATATATAAAATTTAAACTTAGAACTATTTACGGGTAATTTGTAAATGATAGACTTGTAACCTGCAAAAGATTATATAAGTCACATGCATGTTACAATTGGTAAAAATACATGGATAGTATAAAAATATTTTTACCGTAAATATGAGGGTATATTCAAAGTAAAAGTGGATGTGCTAAAATAACCAGAGTGTAGCAGAAGCAGTCATACGTTTTAGTTACTTGACTTGGGCTGCCCCCTATTTTGACTTGGTTTCTATGTGATTTTGGAAACTCTTAATTGGAGGAAAGCTGTCCCCAGACCTTCTAAACTTGTTTCAAGCGCCTCCAACCGGAAAGTGAATTTGAATCGTTTGACTTTCTCTCTTTTTACAATAATAATAATTTAGGATTGACATTGTAATTGATTGAGAAAATATATAATTATTTAACTCTTATTTGTGTTAATTTAATTTGAAAAGAAATTCAGAGCGATAATTTAATTAGTTTGAAATTTTGTCATGAGATTCCAGCAAGCACTTAGGCGGTCCCGTGAAGACAGCTCATGCTAATCAGAGACCACAATTTGAAGTGTGTGTGTATAAGGGTTTGAATTTAATTACTTGTTAATTGTGTAGATTAAAAAGATTTATTCAATATCAACTAATCATGTAAATAAAATATTCAATAATCGGTGCAATTTAACCTGTTGCGCAAGGTTACGTGGCCTATTTATGTTTATCCCAAAAATGAGAAACAATTAAATTTGTACGTGATTTAAAAGATACGTGATTTAATTCAATACGAATAATTAAGAACAACAGGTACATGAATTAAAAACGAAATAAATAATCAAACTAATCGCAATGTAATGACCAATTCTAATCTTAGATTGAATGATATAGCTGGATTCGTCCTAGCTCAATTGAACCCTCTATACAAGCTTGGCCGCGAGTGAAGAAAAGAACAAACAAATAATGTCTTGAAAAATAGCTAGAGGATAAAAATAATCTTTTATAGCTTTATTTTGTGTGTACAATGTATTAGAATAAAAAAAATCTCCCCCTTTATATAGCAGGAGAATTTTAGTTATAATATAAGTATAAAAAGGATAAAATCTTCTTTTTCATTAAATATCGATCTACATTTGATAATACATGTGATTTACGCCTTAATACACGGTTGAGAGAATATTACAACTCTCAGCTCGTCATGCATAACCATTTACCGCGTCCCCCGAGGTCCAGACAGGGGAAGATCCACCCCTTTACAATGGGGTGGCATGGCACTCGCTAAAATGATAAAAATTTATATATGAATATTGTAATTTTCTGAAATTCGATTAAATATCTGATCATACCACCCGTACTTGTAATTAAACAAAAGTGCTATAACTGGTAAAAAAAAATTTGAATGATTTTCTCGTGTGTAAAATTCAAATTAAAAATTATCTTGAATCTTGTTCGACTTTCCTTTTTAGTGTGCTTTTTATTTATTTTCTTTTTCCAATCATTTTCCTTCTTAGCTACCTCCAAATTTTATATTTGTCATTTCATTATTTTTTTGTATTTTTCTTTATTTTATTCTATTATTTATATGTGCTCTTTAACAAAAATACTTGAAAAAAATATTCCAACATTATAAAATTCTATAAAATAAACATCCCTCTTAATCTCAAATCTATGAGTTTGCTTTTTTCATAACCGAAAAATTTGGGACTTAGTGGGAAGTTTCGATTAAGATCAAATTTTTTCATTTTTATTAGTTATATCGTAAAAAATTGTGATCTTCTATGGTTATTAAATATAATTTAAATCTCTTTACTATTATAACAAATAATTCATAAGCATTGCTTAAAAAAAGATTTATGATTTTGATTTTTTAAAACTTCTAGTTTATTTAATTTTATATTTGTTGGGTATACTTTATCTATTGAAACTATCATTAAACAATTTCTTATTCAGCTCAATGTAATTCCCTCATTGAAGATGTTATTTGTGTTAATTTATTTTTAATATATAAAAAAAGATGTAATTTTTCCAGTTAAAATGTTGATTTTACTTGTGTTGTTAAGATATGATTCCTTAGTTAAAAAACCGAATAAATATTCATAAACAATTTCATATTAGCCATTACACGATATACATTAAAAGAGATTATGGCACCGCTACCTTCAAATTCTAGATCTGTCTCTTGGTCCAGAAGCTATACTTGGCCACGGTCCGTCATTTTACCGTGTCTGATCTCAAATACATTGTTTATTCCTTGTAGATTTCGATACGTGGCGTCTCGATTATAATCACTTAGACCCGCGCTTCCCTTTTTTTCCTTTATCAGGGGAATCTGAAAAAATTTTGCCTTCAATTTCATGCGTACATATTTCAAAGTTAAATTCACTCAGCATAAGTAGTTATTTGTAATTACCTTTGTCCTTCGTGATTTCGTAGTGTCTTTTTACGCTCACTTAATGTATCGAAGTTATATCTAAAATAATAGTGTATTAGTTTTCGTGCTTCACGCGGGTTCTTTCATTTTTCACCATGTTTATCACAGACATGGACGCCACTTGCTTGCTAAAGTATAAATAAAAATATTAGGTATCGTTGAAAAGATCAAATAAGACAAGAAGTATGTGCTAAAAAATTGACGGGGAGGGATAAGAATGGACATTGGGCCTAACTCAACCCCACAAGCTAGCTTATGAGGTGAGGATTGCCCAAGCCATATAAGGAGACCAAGGACCTCAAATCCCTCCGATGTGGGACAACTCAACACCCCCCATCACGCCCAGATCTCTGGAGCGTGGACAATATAAATGGGGGCCCAACATCGGCAACAATAATTGGGATGAGTCTGGCTCTGATACCATGATAAGAATGGACATTGGGCCTAACTCAACCCCAAAAGCTAGCTTATGAGGTGAGGATTGCCCAAGCCATATAAGGAGACCAAGAACCTCAAATCCCTCCGATGTGGGACAACTCAACAGGGAGAAGGAAAGATTTGTTTTTGGACTGCATGGAGCATTTCCTAGCTTGTTTATCACTAATTTGCTTAGTTGCTTCTTCTCTGGCTATTAATTATTAGGAATATTATAAAAAAAAATGTTTGCAAGAGATATTGATCTCTTTCGCTTATTCCCCCTCTTTTACTTCTATGTCCAATTCAAAACTGCATGCAGTGATTATATCTAGAACTTGAAGTTTATGTTGTAATTGGATTTAGGTGCATGTAATTTCATAGATGAACATTTTGTCTAGTCGAGTAATTACTTGATCAAGATTAAATAGTGTATCATTGAAGGGGAATAGCAGAGGAATTTTCAAATTCTATCTTTTTATTTTTTATTTTTAATATTTCTTATACACATATTACTTGTCACATTAAGAGTTAAGACCTATCTACATGTTCATCAAATAAGGTTTATTTAAATTGTTGTGATTAACTTAATTTTAAGATAAAAGATTTTATACATGTGCTACCAAACATGGATATTGTAACTGTGTTATAACAAACAAACGTGTCATTATAATTAATATCTTAATAAATATATAATCTAGTAATTAAATTGTGATTTTCAAATTAAACAGGCCCTAGTAAAACATCAGTACTACAGTGACATCTGCTAGGAGGCTAAGAGGTTATTAGTTATTATTTGAATCGTACTCTCACTAACTTGGATTCATTAACTTCTATGCTTCTTCTATTGTTGTTTGGTTGAATATTCTTTTCTAATCTGTTAACTATGTTAAAAAGGTATTTAATTAGTTGAACATTAGATTACTGTGTTACACTTCTAGCGGCTCATTTGCAAATATACTCGCTCTTCGGATCACGTTTTAACTTGTGCTTACTTTGCGAAAAAAAATTATAAGCATACCCCCTTTTTTTGTGTAATCTTCAGCATATACGGGGTTGAAGTATCAACGACAATTACGCAAAACTTCAGCATTCTACTAGACGAGACTGAAATAGCAAGTGTACAAAACCAAAGGTGCTGAAGTTTTTGTTTTGTAACTGTCGAACTTAATCTTTAGAGCTGATGTTTTTGTTTTGTAACAGACGAATTTCAGCTTTAAAGTTGAAGTTTTTATTTTGTAACTAGCGAACTTCAGCTCTAAAACTCAAGTTGAGGAACTTGCTAAGAAATCTAAGCGGATAAAATGCCCTAAATGCAAACACATTGCGCAGAAGGCTGGTTGTAAATATATAACCTTTTCTATCAAACTTGCATAGACAATAGGCTATCATACTACCATTCGAAAAAAAAGCTTTTATTCTCCAATTCTTTACCAGAAGAACTAAAATAAGCCAATAATCATTGGTACATTTTCCAAGATATTGACTTCTCGCATCTGGGTATAGTTCTTATGTTCTAGCTTCCACGAATAATCAGGGATCATCTTTGTATTTTGATTTCTGAGATTTTGGGTTCGTGCTTATTTGCATAATTTCAATAGCTAAGGCTCATAGTTGTAAACATCTAAGTGGATGAAATACCCTAAAAAAATTTATTTTCACAGCCATATTAATTATTGGAATGTTTTCACAATGAACAACTTCAAAAAGGAGTGCCTTGGAGAGGAGAAGGAGGAGAAATGGAGCTGAAGTTATTTAAAAAGTGAGTATAAATAAATTTTTTTAATAAAAATAAATATAGGTTAAATGAGGGCGACCAAATAGGACGCCCCGTACAATTTTTACTTCTAGTCGTTATGCTAAGTATTAATGAAACTGGATAAGAAAACGGGCTTAATTAAATAGATAAATCCAGTTCATTTTTTATTTTTAATATTCTCCGAATATAAAATAGTAAATTTTCTGAAACACGCTTTCCCTCCAATGATTTGGTCAGAAGGTTGGAGATCAAGCCATGAATAAGAGAGACACAGTCCACGGACTTGGTATGGTAGGTGTGTTAGCACTGTCATTGTTGTTCTAGAAGCTTAGCTCATTAATCATGACATGAAAATATGTTGTGAAAAAGATGTTTGTATAGCTTAAATAAATACTAGTATAGTCTAATAATTGGAAATAAATAACTCGTACTATCTTTGTCTATAAATTACTCTCAATGCCATATTACTTAATTTGTTTGTGCAAGGTTATATATGGTGGGTTGAAATTATGAAAATTCGGTTGTACTTATAATTTAAAAAGGAATTGAATGTGGTAGTAGGTATTCCTTCATTTTTAAATAAATAGCGTAATCAAATACTGAATATATAATATAATACTTTATTTCTAATGTTGAACTTTCCTATATTAATTCAAATTTAATCAAATTTCAAAATGAATACGGCGAATGAAAACTAAGAAACGTACTAACAAAGTTACAGGGATAACTTAGGTGGGGCCATGAGATAGTTGGTAGGGCCAGAGATTTTGAAGTACTATATTCCAGCTTATTAGCCACCACCCTTCAAAAGTCAATTCGCGTAATTGTCATTTTCACATCATATATTTTCTTTTCTTCCCCTAATTATGCGTTGAGTTTTCAATCTTTTTTAACAATTCGGTATTTGAAATTTACTAAATAGGATTTACTAGGGGGTATAAAACGCTTCTTATAGAAGATTTTCATTCTTTGAAAATTCAAATTTAACACATCTAAGTAAAAGTGAAGGAAATTCAGTATTCTCGTAGAATTTTCAAAGGTGAAATGATTTAAGAAATTTTTATCTGTTTGTCATCTAACTTACAAATTTTTCATTTAAACATCTCAAGTCATACATTTGCATAATAATAAGAAATTTTTAACTGTTGACCAGACTTATATGACAAAACTTTACCTGGTGTGGTAATAAGGAGTGGTAATTACGGCGATAATGTGCATGGTTACGATTTTTTTAATATAAAAAAATACTAAAATGAAAAAAAAAACAAAAAAAAGGAAAAGAAAAACCCAATTAATGTTCCCGATCCCCTCCTCCTGAATTCCCTCTTCTCTTCTTCTTCTTTAAATTCTCCCCACCCCCAACCCATGGATGAACATCATGCAGATTTTTCTTTTATATGGGGATTTTATCAAAGAAAGATCGGAAAATAGACAAAGAAAGAAATTAGGAATTGTTTGATTGGTAAAAGAAATTGTGGGGACCACAATTTACATTTTTCAAATAATTAGAAGTTAGGCATGTGACGTGCTATCTTTGTCACTACAAGTAAAATAAAGGTGTTTCGTAATACTCTTTCTCTCGAGTAAAAGTATTCAAAATTGAAAAATTTTAAGTTTATATGACAAACAAGTACAAGTTTAGGTGATCTATTTACCTGTCAAATAATATATTTGAATTTATAATGTGGTTTATAAATAAATAAATTGATTTGATCCCAAAATAGTAACTAAATTAAATAAAATATAAGATTTAAAGTTCAAATCAAAATAAGACATCAAACAGCTTGGTTCAGGGAGCAAGGCTTCCGGAGGCAACATTAGAATATCAATAGACTGAAACTAAGGTATTATTGATCTTAGAACAATGTGTAGCATAAGTTTGTCGGAATTTTTGTGTCCTACAATGATTGTTGAAATCACTATTTATAGCTACATCTAGGGAACAAGGTCTTAGGATCAAGCCCGCCTTAAATTAAAATTATGGGGCCATTGATGAATGTGTAACGATATGCTATGAATGTCAAAATTCTTTATAATGAGCTGTATATTTAATCCTGATAAATATTATTCATTGAATGTCATCGGGTGGCAAGTATTCCTTTGCCTCGTTAGCAACTTTCCCTTCAGGGTCTGCCCGGTGCCAACCGAAGCTATATTTCTCGGTCTTGACTTCCACTTGCTTCATCTTTTTTTGTCCGCGATTTCACATGTCGCTCTATTATTTGAGTATTTAATATGAACTGATTTTATCCTGTACAGATAGTCCATCTGCTTTCCAATGGCACATTTTTGTGTCATCGGGAAGTTGGTGAAGATTCGTTTCTTGAAAAGTTTCTGACGCTTGATTAGATGCACTTCTCTCCATATTTAGTATCCCAAATACTCGTCACTTCACGATTTAGAAATATTTTTGCCATTCTCGAGGTAATCATGGCTACGATTTTAGTTGCATATTTCTTTATTTATACACCTAATTCTTCTTCTTCTTTTATACTTCATAGTTCTTTAAACTCTCTCAACTTCTTTGCATTTAACTCTTTCTCACCTCCTCTTTCTTTAATATTCTTCTTCAAATATCTCTTTTTACCTTCTGCTAACTGTGGCTTCCTCCTTCAAGAACTCAAGTTCTCTTAAAAATAAAGAAAACACCGAGAATGCAGTCACTTCTACGGTGAGCACCATCATTCCTAGAAGACTCAACAAAGCCAAGGACTTCGAAGAGAAGTTTCCTTCTACAAGTTCTCGTACATAGGTAGTTGGTGTGTACCCCTCTTCCACCCGTCCTTCTAGCATTCCAGCTGAGAAGGAGGATTGTTATTGCCATGATCTGATCATCATCTCTCCTGAACTGGTGGACCAAGTAACCTTACCTAAGAAGGGCTTTACATACGTTTACATATAACCCTTTACTTAGGGACAGTTCTCGTTGAACGTGGGACTTGACCCCGTGATCTTCGAGTTCTGACACCTATATCAAATATGCTTGGCACAAGTAGTCCCCTCTCTGTGGTGAATGGTAGTCTATCACGACGGTTATGCTAGGAGACGAAGGAAGAGCTTACCTTGGCTCGCATGATGAACCTCTACTCCCCAAGATCTTTTGTCAGGGAGTAATAAATTTTAGTAAACGTGGCCACCATGCATTGCTCACCATCATTGATGATGGCAATGATAGAGGACGGATGGAGATGTTCATCGTTGTTCCACCAAGGATATCATCCCGGATACATATCCATTTTTCCATGCGTCATGGACTTGTATATGTAAGTTATACGTCTGACTTTTCTCTAAAAATGTTTTTTCGTGTTGATATTAACACTTGTCTTTTAATTATTTCAGCAACTCGGTGGACACCACCAACGTAGAAAACTTGGACCAGTGGGTTTAGAAAATTATGGGCATTACCACACTTGAGACTCGTCGGTGGAAAGACTAGGCCGCCAAATACGGGTGGAAAGCCAAAAATTATGGTAAGTTGACTCGCGAAAGTGATCTTGTATATATTTTATTTTTGTGTATAAGAAAATTGGTTAACTTCTTTTTCCATAGAATTCAGGTCTTCCGTAGGGCTCTGTTACAATCCCTACAAAGGATGTTTTGGATGATTCCACAGAGGATGCGAGATTGTTGAAGGAGGCTTTCACCAAAATAGGCGCCATCGGATCCACTTACGGTGTAAGTGCTTCCTCTTGGAGTTCCCGATCGGAGATCAAGCAACCAAAAAAATAATACTTTTCGTCGGTCGAGGGCAAGAATAAAAAGGCAAAGAAAGCTACACCCGAGCCAGTCACAGTCATTCCGGTGATTGATGGTGATGGGGAACCCAGTGATGTAGGGCTTCAATATAAAGGAGACAATGACCTCCACCAGCTCAATATAATGCTCAATTTGAAGAGCTTATAACCCTTACCGAGGATGATGCCCAAGCGCTCTGGGTGGGGGGGGGGGGAGTATGGCTTAGTAGAGAATGCCAATTATCCCTTTCCAGTCCCACCCGCTGCTTTCGGTACTGTGAGGCTGAGTACTGGGCCTCTTCCCTCTTTGATCGATGAGCAACCTACAGTAGCATTACCTTTGCCGCATCTGCTTCTCAACTTACAACACCATCAACTTCATCTCCTTTCACGCTGGTCATACCTTTGTCACCAGCAACACTGTATCACCCCCTAGGCCGCAGACACCCGAGTGGAGGGTATCCATCCTCCCCAGTCCCTAGTCCCCAAATCTTGGGGATTTGGGGCATAACTTATCGCCCCCTTTTCCAGATCCCTAGAGGAGTATCTTCCTCTCAATTTTTACCGAGTGCCTCTGTTGTCCCGATCGGTGGAACTCACCAAATTACCTGAAGAAGATGGCATAAGAGAAAGACAAGAAGAAAATACACTCTCTTCAGGGGAGTGTATGATAAATAATGCCGTGCACAACGTATCAACGCTATGATACTTCTCTTTGATGTCTGTTTTCTCTTGATTTTTTATGATAGGGTATCTAACATGGGTTTTTTCTTCACAGTCCAACTCGGTGGATCCGTATGAGGCCATATGTGAGAGCCCATGTAGTTCTTCGATTGGTTGGCTTGATCCTAGGGAGGCTAGGTTGTTGGGCACTAATTTTGTTAGTGATGATTTGGAAGGTGTAGGTGATTCATGAGCGGTTTTGTATAACACACTCTAGAATAACGAGTTATGCTGATAGGAGGGCTCGTGATGTGGAGTTCATGGTAGGTGAGAGGGTCATATTCAGAGTTCACCCATGAATGGTGTGATAAGGTTCAAGAATAAGGGCAAGTTAAGCCCTTAGTATATTTGTCCTTTTGATATTCTTGATAGAGTTTCTAAGGAGTCCTAAACACTTTCATTGCCTCCAGTTTGTCGGGAGTTCTCCTAGTGTTCTATGTTTCCATGCTCTGGAAGTAATATGGTGATCTGCCATATGTGTCAGATTTTTCTCGGTCCATTTGGACAAGGATTTGGCTTCTATTGAGGATCCCAGTAGCTATTTTGGTCATGCAGGTCCGGAAGTTGAGGTCGAAAAACATTGCATCTGTGAATGTTCAATAGAGAGTAAACCAGTCGAGGAGGTGGATTGGGAGATCGAGCATGATATGTAGATACGTTATCCTCATCTTTTAGCACCATGTATTTCTCTATACTCGTTTGGGGAAGAACGTTTGTTTACGATGGGGTGAATGTAATGATTTGGCCGGCCGTTTTGAGTATTTTAGCCCCATTTTCCCGTTTAGAGTTTTATATATGTATTTTTGATTTTGTAGCTTGATGGAGTGGTTGGTTTGGTTTCGAGGAGGTTTTGGATAAATTTGGGACACTTAGTCCCTTGATTGTTGGCTTAAGTTGTAAGAGTTGAATAGAGTTTACTTTTGCGTAGACGAATATAGAATGATATTTTGATGGTTCCAATAGCTTCATATGGTGATTTTTCACCCAAGCGTACATCCGGATTTGGAGGTCCCTAGGTTAAATTGGTTCTATTTAGGGAAAGTTGGAAGGTTGATAGATTTGACCTAAAGTAAACTTTGTTGATATCGAGCTCGGGTTTTTTTCCACTAAATAGGATAGGTTTATTGTGTCATTTGGGACTTGCATGCAAACTTTGAGGATATTCTGAGGTATTTAGGCATGTTCAGTGCAAGTTTTGAACTTGGAAATTCGGATTAGTTCTTTAGGCTTGAATTAAGCTACGATTCATGGTTTCAGTATTTCTTTAAGTTATTTGAGGACTCGAGGAGGTTCGTGTTATATTTTGGGATTGGTTGGTGTGATTAGACGGGATCCTGAGGGCTTTAGGTGTGATTCAGATGGGTTTCAAACCATTTCCTCTTATTTTGGTCTATTGATGGTTGATGTGTGGTTTCTTTCATCCCGATAGCAACAAGGAAGTCATTTTTAGGGAGAGAATTTAGTGGCAAGCATTTTTTTCTTCACATTAACGAAGGGATGACCGAATTCGCCGAGCTTGGCGAGGTAGTGGCCTTCGTGATCGTGAGTTGGGAGTCGCATTAGCATAGAATGGAAGGTCGGTTGGGGTGTTAGACTTTTGGATTTCACGTTCACGAGGATTCGCATAGGGTCTACTATGGTATGTGTTGCGTTTGTGACCAGGTCATCACGTTTGCATAGGGGCACTTGTCATTTTGTGCTTCGCGAACTCAACGGATTACCTTGGTAGATCTCTTAAGTACTCTATTTCAAGTGTTTTGATTATTTTATCATGTTTTGTTTTATAGAGCTTGGATTTGGTTGATTTTAGGGCAAGTATTTTAGACTCGTATTTTTTATTATTCATGATTTCAAATTCTAATTTAGCTATTGATTGGTGAATCTAATTGAAAAAATTGGAATATTTAACAAAACTTTTCTAAAGTAAAAATTGATGATTTGAGGGTCGATCTTAGGTCATATTTGGATAAAACACATACATTTGAACGAGTTTTCAAAATTTATGAGATTTGATGGTTTTGGGAAGCAGATACGGGGTTGACTTTGTATAATTGAAGCATGATCTTAGCTTTATCATTTGAAGTGTTCCCTATAGCTTTTATTGATATTATTAAGTTATCTTGCTTACATTCGAGCCGTACAAAGGATGATTCATGAAGGAAGAGCTTCTTAGAGTATTGACTTCACTTGTTTGAGGTAAGTATCTGGCATAACTATGTGTTGGAAAAATTTTTTCCTTAGGATTTGGACTAATTTACTTTTTTGGTTATTATAAACGACGTGTACATAAGGCGACGAGTGTGTACACGGGCATATGTATGGTAATTCAACGAATTATACCTTAAGCTATTACTATGCCTTTAATTGGGATGGTTTGTTATGTAAAATATGTTCTCCCCCCACTCTTATATTACTGTTGTAGTTCTTGTACACATTGTTGTTGAGTTGTGGGCTATATCTTGTTGTGATTTTTATATTGTAATTGTGGTGATGCTTTTGCACATGTGTGCATATTGTGTGGATGATTATTATTGTGTGGAGTATAAAGGTTGCATGATGTGCATGCGGCGGCATAAGGACTATATTTATTGATGCACATGCGAAAAAGATAAGGGGGCTTATGCATATGTTACAAATAACGGAAATACTTCATTGTGATATACACGTGGCTAAATAAAGGGGGGCTTATGCATGTGTAACTATATAAGGAAAATTATTTCCGATAAAGCTCACATGGCGTCATAAGAGTGGCATGTTGATTATGTTAGGTTGTATTTGGGAAAAATTCTTGATGTGGTTCTTGTGTTGGACAAGTTGGTGATTTTAAATATATCATTGTTTTCCTTAAATGATTTCAGTTTTTATTTTACAAGTTGTTGGTTAATTTGCCGTGTTATCACATGGCATATTCTTTGTTGACATTCATTTTGTTATGCTTTTCGGTGTCAATTTTATATTAATATTCTGCATAGGTTATTTGACTAGTGAGTATCATGACTTGAATTTCGTCACTACTCCATCGAGATTATTCTTGATACCTATTAGATACCGATTGTGGTGTACTTTATTATGCTTTTGAACGTTTTTATGCAAATCCAGGTACCTTAGAGCGTGCTGGTCGATAGTGAGTTAATTTCGACCAGCTGGAGACTTCAAGGTATACATGTTGTCCCTCTCGTAAGCCTAGGAGTAACTCTCTTTAGTTGTTTATTAGTGTTAATATATTCCAAACAGTGATGTAGAATCTGGGACTTATTATGTAATTCTTGTAGAGATTATGACACAGTATTACCGGATTCTGGGATTTATGACTATTGCATTCCGCTTTTGGTTATATTATAGGACTCTTCAGCTTTTCTTAATATTTAAACTGGTATTTTCTGTTCATCTTATTATTTGATAGCTTTAGCTGTGCTCGATTAAATATCTTTACATAAATTGGGACAAAAAATGTTACTAATTTGATTGAAATTTTAACAATAACTTCAGATTCATAGGATAGTAAATCTGTTTGATGCGAGAATTTAGGCATCTAAATACCCTATGCTCTCTCGCTCCACTTAGCTTTAACCTTTTATAAGTACTTTGAATTATTTTATATAACAAGAAAGTGGATAAATATTCATACGAAATTCATATATTTTAATTTTGTAATCCAAACACGTTGAATAATATTTATTTATTTTAAAATATTATATGCATGAGCTAATATATTAAAGCCGTGAAAGCTTTTTAAATATATCAATATCCTTCTTCAATCTACTCGCACATGGTAATCATTTAAATTATTTACTACCACTTTTCTATCCCTATTATACTAATTTTGTCTAATCAAATATGATGTATAAAATAATATTTCTTTGCACTAGAACGCGTTCTCGGGTTTCAATTTCATCGAGATTCGTTTAAAATGGAAAACGGATGGAGAAAGGAAATTAATGTGAATGTCTTAAACAAGAATGACCTATAAAACATATTTGGCCACGTGCATTTTAAATAAACCACACAAATTCAATCAACTTTTAAAGAAAAAGTATTCTCCATGTGAAAAAGTTGAGTCCTATTTTCTCGGAAGTAACTATAATTATCATCCAACGTAAAAAACGACACGCTACAATGTTTTGCTGCAATAATTGTGATGTATCCGCTCAATTCTTCCATGGAAAACCTTTAACGTTTCTATCGTTTAAAAATAGGTTAATTAAACTTGTATTTCGATTTGGAAACATGATGTACCAGTGAAAGTTGTTTCTCATCATATTACCCAACTAAAGGTGGCTTCTCTATTTGATAATGATTCTAGGGTGAATTCGGCAATAAAATATTGTATATGCTTTTAACTACTTCTGAAATAAGTTTAAGTTTATTCGTAGTTTTTTATCCCTTAGGGGTGGTGTGTTTAAGACAAGAGGGTTGCTCTGATGGTAAGCAACCCCCACTTTCAATTTAGAGGTTGTGAGTTCGAGTCTCCCCAAGAGCAAGATGGGAAGTTCTTGGAGGAAAGGATGCCGGGCGTCTATTCGGAAACAGTCTCTCTACCCAAGGGTAGGGGTAAGGTCTGCGTACATACTACCCTTCCCAGACCCCCACTAAGTGAGATTATACTGAGTTGTTGTCGTTGTTGTTATTGTAGGGGTGGTGTGTTTAGAACATTATTTATACCGGTACAAATTACGCCAATATAAATTATATTAGAATAAGTTATGCTGAGAATAATTATGCTAGGATTGTTGTTTATTCGTTGTTTGGTATGTTATATTAAGATGAGAATTATATAATTTCTACGAAGAAGGTATAAGTTATATCGGTGCTAATTACTCCGTTTTCTATAAGGTATAAATTATTCTGCTAATAAATTAACACCCGAATAACTTATTTGATTTATTAACCAAGCAGAGTATTAAGGTGGTACTAAATTTTATATTACTTTTATACCTTCTTATAGCTCGTATCGAACGACCCTCTAATGTCTAATACTTGAAACGTGTCAACTTAAGGAAAAGTAATTAAGTTCGTTTCTTTTTGGGTTTAACATTTGCAACACGGCTCAGGCTGATATTATTAATTACTAAATCACCAGTACACTAATAGCACATGGTTGTTATCGAAATTAATTTTAACTACGAATTTTACGACCTCTGAGTCTTAAATCTATCACATTTAAATGATTTTTCCTCCAGATTAAGTTATTTTTATTATTATATTTGTATGTTAAGGTAGACTTTTCTCTTTAATTTGGTTATAATTGTTTAAGTACTATCAAATACACTAGTTAAGATTAGCCCGAATTATGCCCGGGCCCAATTACCTAAAAAATAAATTAACCTTCAGAAAATTGCTAGTACATACCGTTCTTCTTTATATAATCTAAATCGAGTCTCTTACTCTTCTTCTTCATATTAATATCTCTAAGCTATGGTCTGAAATTAAGAAGTTTTTTTTTCAGTATTCAAAATTCTTTTATTTTCTTTAGCTACTCATTAAATTTGTATTGCGGTTATTGTGAAAGTTACTAAACAAATTTATTTTATTCTAATTCGATCTAAGAAGAAAAAAAAATATATAGTGTGTAAAATTTTAACATACGATATCGAATTTTGAGGACTCCTTTTGAATAAAAAGAAGTGAGAGACCAGAGATTATTTCGATAAATCGATGCATGAACTAAGGCTTCTATGTCCTTCCGGCCCTTTAACCCGATGTTAAAACCTGTGTCGAACCAATAAAAGAGTATGCCCGAGCAAAACTTAGAAGATCACATGACTCGAAGGATAGAGATTATTTCACAAAAGCTTCAAAAAGAGTGAATTGAATTAGCTACTGGACGTAAAGTCTTTATGTGATGGAATTAATCTTTTTCATCACCCAATGAGCCCCCTTCTTGTAATGGTCTCTGAATGTACTTTTTGTCTAACCTTATTTCTCTTTTCAAAATTATCAATTTGGGTTTATCTCTTTGAATTCTAAAATCTTCTCTTCCATTTATTTAGTTTTTTTCTTTTATATTTTATTTACTGTGTATGTCTAATGTAATTACATAAATCACAAATAATTTTTAGTTGTAAGTTTGTGCTTTTTTGTTTTAAAAAAATCTGTTTTCGTTTGGGAAGTGATCGCACAAAAGCAGTTGATGATAAAACCATGATGGTATTTTCTTGTCACTAAATTGGTCTATATCATCTTTTTTTGTTATTGAATTGGCACTACAAATTCAATCCAAATACAATAGATACAAAAAAGTATAGATGAGAGAATAAGCATGAGCCTTAATGTAAGTTTCTGAAATTATTATTAAAAATGCCTCTGCATATTCACGGTGAGCTGTGTGTATTCCCTCTTCTAAGAAGTAGAAATGTAATATAATGGACTTCCCCTGAATTTTATGTTCTAATTTATGTGAATATATATATTTTTTGGTTCGATTAAAAAAATAATTTATTTTTAAATTTGATAACAATTTAGTTTAAATTTACTATTTTATCCTTAATGAGAAGCTTTTATAATCACACAAATACTTTAGGTTCCTTTTTAACTTTTTTAGGATCACAAATTACAAAAATATTTATTTTTTCTTAAATTTCATAACCAGTCAAACAGATTTACATATATTGCGACGGAAGGAGTACTAAGAAAGTTAAATATAGATGATTAGTGCTAGCCTACTTTGTTGATATTTGAGCAAACTTCATTTATAGCCCATCAGCCCAAGCATATTTTTCACTTCCAAAAATAATTCTAGTGACTAGCCCAAAAATACTGAGGCTCAGATTTGTGAAGATAGATAGCCAAAAAGAGAGGCAACCGCGCTATGTCTAGAAAATCATCGATCGCATCCAAAGAGAAAACCTTTGAATCGCTGGCCGTTTGGTGATTTACCAGACCAAGATACGAGTTGGATAGTCTATATACCCGATCTAGTTAGCCTAAAATCTAGATAAAATATCATCACAGCCTCAAATTGTTATGTACCAAAAAAAGGAACTAGAATCACAGAAACAAAGACAGAAAGAGAGATATGGATGTTGTTGATTAATGCTGAAGAAATAACTGTATAGTAGTACATATTTCCAGAAATTCAAGGACTGTTAATTTTGTTTTAAAAGTGGAAAAAAAAATCATTGGCTAAAGACGGAGGTGCAACCTCTCTTTGAATAAAAATTTCAAACTCTCTATTATTGTCTTATTTTTTTCCGAGCTAAATTTCTTTGCTAGGGAAATCCTTTGGATTTCACCAAATAAATTTCCTTTGCCACATACATGTCATTAGTTTATTTTGATAATTCCATAATTTAAGGGCCACCATTAATATATATTTACATGAATATTTATGTATTTATTTCTAAAAATATTTGAATATTAGTATATTACAAAATATATACAACATATACTATCACAATAGAAAAAATATACAAAATAGACTATTGCTATATAGTTTATATATAAACGGTCACTATACAAATAGATTATCACTATACAAAATATATACTATACAAAACTGTTACTATACAAAAATTATACAAAATAAACTGTCACTATATAAAATAGACCGTAAATATATAAAACAGACTATCACTAAATAGAGTGTCACTATACAAAAAATATACTAAATAGACTGTTATTATACAAAACTATCACTATATAAAAATATACTAACTAGGCTGTCACTATACAATTTACATACAATTAGCTCTCAATATACAAAATAGACCGTCACTATATAAAATAGACAGTTACTATACAAAAAATATACAAAATAGACTGTCACTACACAAAACAGACCGTTACTATACAAAAAATATATAAAATAGACTGTCACTCTACAAATAGACTATTACTATACAAAAATTATACAAAATAGACTGTCACCATGCATAAAATATACAAAAATAGTCTGTTATTATATAAATATATACAAAAATAGACAGTTATTATACAAATGCGAAAAATAGACATTTCGTATATGACCTGCATTATATATTTCATTCAATTGTTAACTAATACTTATCAAATCCAGAAGTGCATTTAAAAAGGCAAAAAAAGTTGCTCTATTGCACCAAGTAATGGTTGAACCTGTTGAAAATAAAATTAAAATAAACTTGATTTTGTAATAATTATTTAGGCTTAAGAAATTATGAAAAATAAAGAGCCCAATTAGTCTATTTTCTAGAATGTGGGCCCATTTGGCCCATGTTCTAGAAATGTGCTTTAGAAATATCTTTAGAATAGTAGAATGATATAGATAAGTATGGAGTGATCTAGAGAGTGGATATTTTTGTAGAATTGTGTAGAAGGTGATTTGTAGCCATTAGATTAAAGTTGTGTTGGATAAATCTTGGCCATTGATTGAGGAAGTGGCCAAGTATAAATAGGTGTAGGATTGCTCATTTTATATTAAGCCAAAAAAAATCAAAAAACAAGTTTAAGTAATAAAAGTTTCTCTTCTCCAAAATCTTTCTACTCTTCCAAAATTCCATTAGCCTAAAAACCTCCCTCCAAATATTAATAGCAATCCTCTTCCAACAAAGTGGTATCAGAGCCACAAGATTCTAACCAAAAATTTCTAAAATCATGGCAAATGGTGTTGCATCCTTCCAAGTTCCTATGCTCAACAAGAGCAACTATGATAATTGGAGTATCAAGATGAATGCTCTCCTAGGTGCACATGATGTTTGGGATATTGTAGAGAAAGGCTACAATGAGCCCCGAGATGAATCTACATTATCCCAAACTCAAAAGGATGGTTTGAAGGATTCAAGAAAGAGAGACAAGAAAGCTCTCTACCTCATCTACCAAGCATTGGATGATGATGGGTTCGAGAAGATCTCAAGTGCAACCACTGCTAAGGAAGCGTGGGAGAAACTCCAAACGTCTTGCAAAGGTGCCGAGCAAGTAAAGAAGGTACGTCTCCAAACATTAAGAGGAGAATTTGAGTCTTTACATATGAAAGAAGGGGAGTCCATTTCCAACTATTTTTCAAGAGTTTTGGTGGTATCAAATCAAATGAAAAGAAATGGTGAAAAATTGGAAGATGTTAGAATTATTGAGAAGATACTCCGGTCATTAACTTCCAAATTCGAGCATATTGTCATAACAATTGAAGAAACCAAAAATTTAGAGGAGATGTCGATTGATCAATTAATGGGATCCTTACTAGCATATGAAGAAAAGCATAAGAAAAAACAAGATATAGTGGAGCAATTATTCAAGATGCAAATAAAAGATAAGGAAGAAAATATCGAAAATGGACGATGTCAATATGGAAGAGGTCATGGTCGTGGACGAGGTCGAGGCCATGGACGTGGACGAGGAGGTTTCAACAACAATGAAGAAAGAAGAGAATAACCAAGTCGTGGGAGAGGCAACCAAGGTGCAAGGTACGATAAATCTCAAATCAAATGTTATTCTTGTCAAAAATATGGAAACTATGCTTCACAATGTAGAGGGTCTCAAACCAAAGTCGAAGAGACCGCCAACCTTGCGAAGGATAAGGGCCAAAAAGATGTGACCCTACTTCTAGCATACAAAGGAGAAGAAGGGAGACAAGACAACACTTGGTACCTTGACACCGGGGCGAGCAACCATATGTGTGGAAAGAGGAGCATGTTCGTGGAGCTCGACGAATCGGTGAGTGGTAATGTCTCTTTTGGTGATGAATCCAAAATACCAGTGAAAGGCAAAGGTAACATCCTAATCCGCTTGAAGAATGAAAATCACCAATTTGTCTCAAATGTCTACTATGTGCCCAACATGAAAAATAATAAATTGAGTTTGGGGCAACTCTTAGAGAAGGGCTATGACATTCACATGAAAGATCATAGTCTTTCCATAGGAGATAATAAAAATAATTTAATCACTACGGTGCATATGTCCAAAAATAGAATGTTCTTGTTGAACATTCAAAATGATGTTACAAAGTGTCTTAAAGCTTGCTACAAAGATGTATCTTGGCTTTGGCATCTTCGATTTGGGCACTTGAATTTTGGAAGCTTGGAGTGGAAGGAAGCCAGGAATCTCCCATCTAAGAGTCTTTGGAAGCAAAGCATACGCACATGTACCTGACGAGACACGGAGCAAGCTCGATGATAAAAGTAAGGCGTTCATCTTTATCGGGTATGATTCCAACTCCAAAGGGTACAAATTATATAATCCAGATACTAACAAGCTTGTGATAAGTCGGGACGTGGAGTTTGATGAAGAAGGAGAATGGAATTTTGGTTCTCACGAGGACTTTAATTCCATTATTCCAACCGAAGAAGAAGAACAAAGATCTACAGCAGAGGATGCCCAGCAAGAGCTAACTACTCCACATACCTCGCCAACAGCAGTTCAAGAAGACTCGCCACCATCGTTTTTTTTAATCAAAGGAGCGAGGAACGCGCAAGGAGTCTGGAAGACATTTATGAAGACACTGAAAGGTTAAAGGACCTAACTCTTCTTTGTCTATTTGCTGATTGTGAACCAGTTACCTTTGAAGAAGCCGTACAAAGTAAGAAATGGCGAGATGCAATGGATGAGGAGATCCAGTCCATCGAAAAGAACGACACCTGGGAGCTGACTTCATTTCCAAAAGGGAAAAAGGCGATCAACGTCAAGTGGGTGTACAAGGCAAAGAAAAACTGTAAGGGAGAAATCGAAAGATACAAGGCGAGGCTTGTTGCAAAAGGATACAGTCAAAGAGCCGGCATCGACTTTGACGAGGTATTTGCCCCTGTAGCCCATTTAGAAACTGTAAGACTAATCATTTCTTTGGCATCTCAAAATAAATGGAAGATACACCAAATGGATGTAAAGTCGGTGTTCATGAATGGAGTCCTTGAGGAAGAAGTTTACATCCGACAACCTATGGGCTATGAGGTGAAGACGTAGGAAGACAAAGTCTTAAGATTGAAGAAGGCATTATATGGACTAAAGCAAGCACCAAGGGAGTGGAACAGTAGGATCGACAAGTATTTGCAAGAAAATGACTTCGCCAAATGCCCACATGAGCATGCGCTCTATGCCAAGATGAAAGATGGAGATATCTTGATCGTTTGCTTGTACGTGGATGATTTAATCTTTGCAGGAAATAACCAAAGGATGATCGATGAGTTCAAGCAAGCGATGGTTAAAGAGTTCGAGATGACCGACATTGGGCTTATGGCGTACTATCTTGGCATTGAAGTCAAACAACTTGAGGATGGAATTTTCATCTCACAAGAGGGCTATGCGAAGGAGATCCTGAAGAAGTTCAAGATGGATGATTGTAACCCAGTCAACACACCGGTGGAGTGCAGGATCAAGTTGTCGAAGCATGATGAAGCTGATAAAGTGGACACGACGATGTTCAAGAGCTTAGTCGGGAGCTTACGATATTTGACTTGCACGAGACCCGACATTCTCTACGCCACCGGCCTAATAAGTCGCTACATGGAGAATCCAACTACTACACACTTGAAGGCTACAAGAAGAATTCTCCGCTACCTCAAAGGTACAATCAACTTTGTTAGGATTTATGCCCGTCACTAGGGGGGGTGAATAGTGCGGCACGAGAATATTGATAAATATTGCGGACTTAAAATTGCAGGAATAAAATAAATTCGGTAATTAAAATAACAAGGAAAGAACGCACCGAATTTATCCTGGTTCACCACAACTTGTGGCTAGTCCAGTCCCCAAGAGACTCTCTCGAGATTCCACTAACTCCGTTAAGCTTACGGGTGCCTAACAAACCGTTACAATTGCTCGTAGATGTACACTCAACAAGACTTCAACTTGCTCGAGGATACCGCACCTCAAGACTTCACTTTGCTCGTGGATACCGCACCACAAGACTTCAACCACTAAGACTTAGGGTACTTAGTGAACCCGACAATTGATGAGAAGATATGTTCTTCTCAAACACCTTTCTCTTCTTACAACAAGACTCTCTCAAAAGAGTAGATAAAGAGATACAAATTTAGCTCTATGAACAACACAAAGTTGTCTCTCAAATGGCTCAACAAAAGCTCTAAAATGATGCTCAAATAATGTCAATATGTATATCAATATTGGGAGGTGTTGTGTGTTTAAAATCAGCTCAAAAGACCTCTTTTTATAGGTGAAAAGGGTGCATAACCGTTGCTTAATTGACAATTAATTATGCTGATTTTGTGCTGAGATAATCGATTATTTATATCACATAATCGATTATTTGTTAACGTTACAAAATCGGAATCAGATTCTGCTCACATATAATCGATTATTTCATCCATATAATCGATTACGCCTCTAACGTTCCGAAAATTAGAATCCCCGATTTTCTGCCAAGTAATCGATTATTTGATAGAGATAATCGATTATGTCTCTAACGTTCCGAAAATCAAAAGCTGATTCTCCGCTGGATAATCGATTATCTAATTGATATAATTGATTATATTGAGACTGTTTCAAACACTGGCAACGGTAATCACATAATCGATTATGCACTTTGTATAATCGATTATTCTGTGGCAGTGTTCAAACACTTTGGCCACTGTTATAACATAATTGATTATGCTGATTTGTATAATCGATTATTTTAGTCCAGTTTTGAAAACTTACTTCAAAAACCATTTTGGTTAAAATGAAAACTTTAACATCATTTTGTTTGAAGTATTTAAAATATGTTTATGATAAATATGATTGAATAAAATAATTTTATGCATATTTATGATGACCTATGTTGAGCCAAAAGACAAGATAACTTAAACGTTGCTCTTACATTGGTTCTACCTAACAACCTACGCCTTGGGTCTTCGGTCTTGAACATTTGAGCTCGTCTATGCAATTCCGTCATCAATATGCTTCTATGCAATTCAATCTCGATTGTTTGTCATATAATATCGTTGTTTGACACTTGACTTCAGTGTTTGTCATTCATCAAAACCTACACCTGAAAATCATGCTCATACAACCAAAGCGCACATATCATAGATAGAGTGATTTTCTACAAACTTTGGCTTGTTTTATTCAACTTCTAATGATTATAAGCTTGTTGGTTATAGCGATAGCGATTGGGCCGGAGACATTGATGATAGTAAAAGTACCACGGGCTTCGTGTTCTTCATGGGAGACACCGCCTTCACTTGGATGTCCAAGAAACAACCAATTGTCACTCTATCCACATGTGAAGCTGAGTACGTTGCCGCTACCTCTTGTGTATGTCATGCAATTTGGATGCGAAGTTTGCTAAAGGAGCTCGGATGGCCACAAGAAGATCCAACTACAATTTGCGTGGATAATAAGTCGACGTTGGCGTTGGCGAAAAATACGGTGTTCCATGATCGAAGCAAGCATATTGACACACGCTATCACTACATAAGAGAGTGCATCACAAGAAAGGATGTACAAGTAGAGTACGTGAAGTCCAAAGACCAAGTTGCGAATATCTTCACCAAGCCACTCAAGCAAGAGGACTTCATCAAGTTAAAAAGTTTGCTTGGAATGACAAATCAAGTTTAAGGGGGGGTGTTGAAAATAAAATTAAAATAAACTTGATTTTGTAATAATTATTTGGGCTTAAGAAATTTTGAAAAATAAAGAGCCCAATTAGTCTATTTTCTAGAATGTGAGCCCATTTGGCCCATGTTCTAGAAATGTGCTCTAGAAATATCTTTAGAATATTAGAATGATATAGATAAGTATGGAGTGATCTAGAGAGTGGATATTTTTGTAGAATTGTGTAGAAGGTGATTTGTAACCATTAGATTAAAGTTGTGTTAGATAAATCTTGACCATCGATTGAGGAAGTGGCCAAGTATAAATATGTGTAGGATTGCTCATTTTGTATTAAGCAAAAAAAAATCAAAAAACAAGTTTGAGTAATAAAAGTTTCTCTTCTCCAAAATCTTTCTACTCTTCCAAAATTTCCTTAGCCTAAAGACCTCCCTCCAAATATTAATAGCAATCCTCTTCCAACAGAACCTATAACCTTCAACTTAGGAAATAAGTACTTGTGTTGTCATGTTTATTCCTTTTATCTGCTATATACAATATGTTTGGATCGAAGGATTATTTTTTATATATATGACAAAATATAATCTGTTAAAATTTTGAGGAGCTATATAAGGAAATTTTCTCTTGATATTTTAGTGGCTAAGTATTGGATCCGTGCGTGACACTGCCCAAAATTATAGTATCTCTTTTCTTGTTATGTTTGTACTTACTATTTTACTTTTCTTCAAATTTATAACCGATAGTACAAATTATATTAAGGACTTACACTTCAATAGCATTAATTTATAAAAAGGAACCGGTTCTTTTCAAACATTGAGCACGAGCCCAAAATCATTTGATTAAATCCAGAGAAAGTTTATACAAACTAAAAAGATAAAGAGTCCCAAATTACTTGAGATTTTGAAAATACCATATAACTCCATATATCTATCAACATATGTATACGGTATATTGGTTTTATTTTTTAGAAAGAAAACATGACCACATAGTTTTGGACAGAATGAACATCTAATTAGTCAATTAGATCTATTTCTGAATTTGTGCTGCAAGTTATATTAAGAGTTAAATATTTTTCTTCTTTGCTATTACTCCAATCATTTCGTACTAAAAATAGCGGTTTTTCTAACATGGTGATATAAAGAATGTTTATTATTGCGCTCAATTGCACACTTAAATATACGTGATTAACAAGTAGTAAAATGATAAATAAAATATTAACCTTACAGTGATTTGTGGTTAGCTACCTACTAAATCAACTAAAATCCTTATCTAACCAAGGACATCAAAGGTTGACTTTTTGTTGCTAAACTAAGGACGCACAAGCAAAACAAGAATTTAGACCGAGACAACAAGGATTATTTTAGTAGAGATATATATTCCAAGGTTATAGTTGATCCACCAATTCTATTTAATTCTAGTTGTTTCCCCTTCATTTTGAACATTGATGAAGCTAATTGATCGGATTAGATAGTATTCCTTCGAATTACTACTCGCTTCCAGGATGATTAATGTCTATATTTTTATGAAATTAATCTACAAATAACATATTAAAATCACGGTATTTACTTAAATATGGTGACTAGATATAATTCTATTCTAACCACAAATTCACCCCTTAATTATAGAAATAAGATCATGCTTTCTCTAGCTATTCTCTAATAAAAAACCACTTTTGTCACAACCCAAAGTCCTATCTTAGGTGATGATGGCACCCAATCATACTTGTTAAGCAATCCAACTCACAATCAACGGAATAGAGTCTAATATTCTTTAATTAATAGAGTTATGTCATAATAAAAGCAGGAATAATCTTAAGGCAGTAAAAAAGTTGATACAAGCATAACATGGTCTAAACACGGTCGAAACAACACAACTCCAAGAACTAGGTGACACAAGTACAGGAGCAACTATTGAGTGGTACATGTCAGAATGTATAAATACAACTGCCTGTGAGAAAGAAAATAGATAGAACATAAATAAGGACAAGGGCTCCATATGTCATGGATCAAAATAGTATAGCAGTTCACCACGAAATCGTCAACAACACACTCATACTTAGCTCAAAGGGTACCGCAATATCATCCTCAAGACCTACACAAAAATGTGCAAAAATATAATGACTCGATAGGTCATCGTACATATTGGAACCTGATTCAATGCTTTGAAGCCTTAAATACCTCATCTTAACCCTTCTCGATTTGCTAACGCAGTTCGGGTATTTTTTTTGAAAATTTTTTAGGTTAAAAAACCAAGAAAATATGATATTTTTGCCTTAAAATCTATTTGAGCTGACTTTTGGTCAATGTATTAAGAAATCGGACTCGGATCCAAACTTTAACGGTCCCGATAGGTCCGAATCATAATTTGGGACTTGGACATATGCCCAAAATCGAATTTGGAAGCCCTTAGCTCAAGTTATTGCATTTTGTTGAAATTTGCAAGTTTAAAAGCTTAATGACTTTGAGAGTTTGACCAATATTTGATTTTATTGATATCGAGTCCGTACTTTGGTTCCAAAACCTCTTATAGGAGCATCACTATCATTATGACTTGTCTGTCAAATTTGATGAGAAACGGAGTTACTTTGACAAGATTCAGATGTCCGGTTTTGAAAATAGAAGTTCATGGGTTTGAAACGGAGGATTTCGCATTTGCGATTGATTCTTTGCATTTGCAGGGCTCGCAGTTGTGAAACCCAGGTCGCAAATACAACATCTGCGATTGATTAAAATAGCTGAGAAATAGGATTTTTATTCATTCTTCAAATTTTCAAAATAAGAAAACTCTAGAGGCGATTTTTCAAAGCACTCTTCTTCCCCAAATCATTGGTAAGTGATTCTAGTCTATTTTCTTTTAATCTTTCCTTACATATACTAAGATTTCATCCTAATAAATATAATGTTTTCATGGTGGAAATTGGGGGTTTAGGTAGAATTAGAGATTTTTATAAAATTGGGATTTAGACCTTAAATTGAGACTAGATTCAAAAACAAATTGCATAATTGAGCTTGGCGGTTAATGAGTAATCGAGTTTTGGTTCAAATTTTAGGTTTCGACCAAATGGCCCAGGAGTTGAATTTTGCAATAATAACCTAAGTTGAATCATTTGCAATCGTGGGTAGTTCCTATGGCTTAATATAATTTTTTTGGTTGGTAACTTGCTTCATTCGATTGGTTCGGAGGCTTGTTTGAATGGCAAAGTTGTGTTGATCTTTGAGCGTACCTTTGGAGGGGGTAAGTATCATGATTAACCTTGAATTGAGGAATTAGGGTTTGTTTATCTATCTGCTACATGCTTAGATATTGGGTACAATGTATATGTGAGATGACAAGTACTTATGCGTTGTTATTAGGCTAAAGCATGCGGGGTGTGACTTATTCCTTGTAATTTATTAGTTACTTTATTCATGTTATCCATGCTAAGAAAGTTACTTATTAAATTGATCGTTCTTACGGAGTTATTGGTTTTGTGATAATTGAGCATTGTTTCTAAAGCTAAGATTGATATTGTTGAATCATTGTTAATGTAAGGCTTGTTCTTGTAGATTATATCTCCCTGTTGTTACTTGTTCATTGTTATACGGTGAGGGAGAGTGTTGATGCACGAAAGGTGATGCCGTGTCACATGTGATTGTTAATGCATGAATGGTGATGTCGTGTCATATTGTGAGAGTTAGTGCAAGAAGGGTGATGTCGTGCCATATTTTAAAGAGCTAATGCACGAAGGGTGATGCTATGTCGTATATATTGATTTCAGATGAAAGTGAGTGTAAAAGTATGAAGGGTGATGTCGTGCCATTATTATTGTTTCACTGTGAGGTTGAGAGTAAAAGCGTGAAGGGTGATGTCATACAATTTTATTCATTGTGTTTACTCATTTTACAGGTTAAAGGCATATTGACTGTTCTGGTTATCATTTCTACTGTAATTATAGTATTTGTACGCTTTTAACATGTCCCACTCCTATACTTCATGTTTAGCCTTTATTTGTTAATATCTTATATGTATACTGTATTTTGCATAGTAATTACGTGAGTGTCTTGTCATAGCCTCGTCACTAGTTCGTCGACGTTATGTTCGACACTTGCGAGTATATAGGGTTGGTTGTACTCATATTACACTCTTCTCTTCTTGTGCAAACTTTCGTACTGACCCCAACTGTTCGTGAGGTGTAGCAGCTTCGATTTGCTCATTGGAGACACGAGGTAGATCTGCTGGCATTCACAGACCTTGAAATCCCCTCCTATTTCCCCTATTTTACCGTTTCTTTCCGTTCAGAACAGTTGGATTTATTTCAGATCCTGTTTGTAGAAATTCTAGACGATTGTGAATTGCGGATCCTGATCAGAATTGTATTAGATATTATTGGCTTTATGTTATTTCGCACTCAATTTTAGCTTCTAATTGGCTTAATTGATTTTGTTATTGCAATTAACTAAAACTGGCTTAAGGTGGCTTGCCTAGCAAGTGAAATATTAGGTTCCATCACGGCCGAGAAGGTAAAAATTCATGGTCGTGACAAAAAACATTTATATGAGTACACCAATATCGAAACTCATTACGTATCGAGTCTAATCTCAAAAAAGTGATGGCGAGGATAGATGCATCTGAACACTTACAACAAAGAAATAATAACAATCCTGGAGCTTGAACAGTAAATATGCCTATGATCAACAAGCATCACGTCATAAAAAAAATCAATGACATGAAGCATGAATTTCGAATTCAGTAGACAACCATAATGCCCCAAGTACATCAAGTAAAGGTAGCATGCTTCAAACAATGGAGTCGAGGCTCCCAACTAGTATGTATACATGGCATGCAATAGTTAGTATGTAAATGAATATTTTTAAATGAATCAAGAATATGAATGCATGCTCAAGCTCGTATAAGATGTATGTACCCTGATACAAAATTCATATATCACAATAACTCGATACAAAGTTCATATATTAACCTAGTACAAAATTTATTTACCCACTACACTCAAAGGGCCCAAAGTAACATGAATAATCACTTCCCGATGGATTGATCATCAATTCTTGGCTGTCATAACTGTATCTTGTCTTTATGCTTTACCTTTCGTGCCAAAACTCTCAGTCTAAATCAATTATTCTAATTCAAAATGTATACGTACACAAAAGTGCACAAGGATTTAATAAAAAGAATCATACGAATATGCACTCTTTAAATCTCCGTGTGACTACAGTCATTTTAAGAAATTCATCACATCAAATATAATTTCCCAAGCCTATGTAACTAATCATAATTGTAGGCATAATTTTTAACATGAATAAGTGAGCAAACGTAGTCATATAAATTAAATAAATCATGAATCAAATGAGCACAATGTAAAGATAAGAGCAACTTTACCAATCACATGATAAGCTTACAGGCATATGCCATGAATGCAACATTAAAAGGGAAGATAGAATCACATATATCCAGGAAACAGACATCTACTAGAAAACCTCAACGACAAGTCCTCTGAATTCTCAATACTTAGTTCTAGGAACGTGATGAAACATAAATTCTTACAGGAAAGGTCATGAAAGTATAAGGCAAACAACCTGTATACACATAGGTTTGACTTAATCCTAAGAACAAAGAAGTCCGATAGGGGAGGTTTATGATGAAAGTATAAAGAAAATCAATTCTATATTCATGGTTTATAAGTATAGAAACTAGCAAATCAGACAACATGTGTTCACTTAGTTCTCAAAAGAATCGAGGTAAGTATAATTACACATGACAGAGATGACATTAGAGGTATTAAAGCTCAAGCAGACTTAACACTAGCATATGTGAATCCTCAACACGTTGACAATGAAATTGCAGCAAAGTATATACCACAATACAAAATTTGACTCACAAATTTCACAGAAACCTAAGTCATGCTTTTTTATTTTTAATAAGAGTTCATACAGTAGTGCCATACAAATACACATAAATACGAAGAAGTGAAGGGACAATCTAAACATACTCATGTAACATTACTATCACTAGCGAGTTGCAAAGAGAAACGTGCAAAAACGAGGAAATCAGCAGTTCTGTAGCAGCTAGTGAAGGAGAGCAGTGAGAACCCATGGTCTCCGGTACTTCAGAGTTCACAAAAGTCTCAAAGGGCTCTAAGCAATACTTGTACCGGAGGAACGGAAGCTTTGAACGATATCAAAATGGCCTTAGCTTTCAGCCGGCCAAGAGCACAATACAATTACAGTAATATTTAGAGAACCGCAAAAAAATTGAACTAGTGCGATATATAAGAGAGATGATGACTAAATTTTGTCTCGAGAGGAATTGGGGAAGAGTTTATATAGTATTCTATTAGGCTAAATAAGAAAGGAAAAAAATCAAATCAAACACAAACAAGGAAAAGGAAAATCACATGCAATCAGTGAAACAACACGCAAAGGAAAGAAATCAACTTTCAAACCCTAGTTAGGGCTCCAAGATTGTAAGTAGTTCTATGAGGGCAAGAGTCATCTCTCCTCGCATGTATTTAGATGAAATATCATCTGAATCACAAAGATATTAGTTGGATAGGTCTAATTTTTGAAGATAGCACTTTCTAAAATCGGACAAGTACTAAGTAATGCCATGAACGTGTGAGTAATGATGAAATAACACAAATAAGGCAAGTAAAGCATGGAAAGGCTCCATGGTTAGGTTAGAGTTAGAAAAGATTGACAGTAAGGCAGTTAGGGTTTTACAAAGGGGAAGAAAGTAGAGAGAATTGAGCAGCGGCTGTACGCTGAGAATGAAGATTAGGGATTGGGTTAGGCAATATGTAACAACCCAGATGTTCGTTTTGAGCATTTATATTTTATTCAACTATTTGAAGTCCTAAACAGCATCGTATGATGAATTATGACTTATGTGAATCGTCGGTTTTGGTTATCATGTAATTAATTTAAAAGAACAATTCTCAACTAGGAAGCTTTAAGTTAGAATAGTTGACCAAGTTTGATTTTTTGACACTTAACCTTGGATCAGAGTTTTGATGGTTCCATTAGATCTGGATGGTGATTCTGGACTTGGGAGTATGCTCATATTTGTATTTGGGTTCTAGAAGATCTAGGCACTATTTGGTGAAAGTTAAAAATTAGAAGGTTTTGATTGTTCTTAAGTTCGACCAGGAGTCGACTTAGATGATATCGAGTTCAGATTGTAGTTTAGAAAATTGGAATAGCTTCGTTATGTCATTTTGGGATTTTTTTGGGATATTTGAGTTTATTCTGAGTTGATTTGATATGGTTCAACACGAGGTTTAGAATTTTAAAGATTCAAAGTTCATAAAGTTCGATTTGAGGTACGATTTATGGTTTTGATATTATTATGCGTGATTTGAGGTCTCGAGTGTGTCCATTTTATGATATGGGGCTTTTTGATATGTTCGGATGAAGTCTCGAGTAGCTCAGGTGAGTTACAGATAGGTTTGGATTGTGTTGCACTTGTTTTTTATGTTTCGACATCGTTTCTTCAAGCATAAAAGGTACCACATTAAAAAAATGAGCTGCAAGATCTATTTCAATTAAAACATTAGGTCCATATCATAATTTGGAACCAAAAAAACTGGAATCATCAAGTTTTGACATCATATGAGAATTTTATGCTAATTTTATTAAGAACTGGTTGCGAGATTTTTTTCAGATTACAAAATTTCCACTGAATGCGTATTTAAAAATCTGCACTATCTTCAAATTGAAACCAATGTATCTCCTTCTTTATAAGATCAAATGGAGTGATTCAAAATCCTAACTTGACTGGAATTTTACAAGGAATCAATTGGAGGCCTCAAAATTAAGTCTCATGATCCTTTGTTACAAGAAACAAGGTAGAACAGCTCAGCAAAAATATTTAGTATTGAGGGTTGGTTTATTTGGTCATATTTTGAGTTGGGGAGCTTAGCTTTGGGAAACTTTGGAGGTAATTTTCACCACATATATTGGAGTAAGTTTCTATTCTCAGTTTTTGCTGTTTCATGAATCCTTCTTCGTTTTTGGAATTCGACTGATGATTCCAAAGTAAAATTAGGAGGGTTATGTCTACAATTTCATAAAGTAAATTTCTGAGTTTTGAGCATCAACTCGGAGCTGAATTTGCGTGAACTAGTACAGTTGGACCTGTCGCTAAATGTGTTGTTAGATTGTGTAATTTTTGTCGGGTTTCGAAGTGTGAGCCAAGGTTTAACTTTTTGGTTGACTTTAGGTTTTTGATTAAATATTCAACATTTATGGATTGAGTTTGTTTCCTTTGGCATTATTTGATGCTCTTGAGTTATTTTTGGCATTTTTTGAGCCGTTCGAAGCTTGGTACGCGTGGGATTGCATTTCTAGAATATTGTTTGGCTTGCTCGATATTGGATTAGGCTTGTTCTCGCTAAGTAACACTTCTACACTTAGTAATAAGGGCATCAATCCCTGAATATACATGTTATGTGTTGGTGTTGAGGTGACACACAATCTAGGTGACGTGCGTGTGAGCATGCACTGTGTGAATTATGACTCGATCGATATTGTGGCAGTGTGTAGTTACCTATCTTGTTTCTATCCATGAAATTTCTACGTACTAGAGTAATTGAGATATGATCCGTGTTAAAAATCATGTTTAGGCTATTTACTTATTCTATTGGGAGCCACTAAGGTAATTGTTGCTGTTGAGTTATTTGCTTAAATTGCAATTACATACTCAGTCATATTCATTCATTTTCTATCATATCCCAGTCTCTGTTATCATATTTGTCACATCATGTCATCATTGTTTAGGCTCATTGTCATAAGATTTTTGAGCTTGAGAGACTATAGAGATTGATAACCGAGCTAAGGCGGAGGTCCTGATTTTGAGTGATACTGATGGGATCGGGCTACAAACTATAGCAAGTTTATTGATTGATGATGAGATCGAGCTACATGCCGCAACGAGTATTATTGATTCATGATGGGACCAGGCTACACGCTGCAACAGGTATTATTGATTCATGATAGGATCAGGATATACCTCACAACAAGTATTATTAATTCATGATAGGATCAGGCTGCACCACTGCAGTAGGTTTTATATTAGTGCTTCCGCAGGATTCGCCTGTCCAGAGTCTGCCATACCAGTAGTGACCGTAGGCACCGTATATTGATGAGTAACTGAGTGTTTGAATGATTGAGCGTGATGAGTAAGAGTGTGAGTCACTGATATTCATTATTCTGAGAGTGTGAGCAGATGAGTTCATCACAATGACGCATTGCATTTAACATCCATTTTTGGCATAAATGCATATAGACGCATTTCCACATGCTACACGTTTTTGTGACAATTATGATTTCACTTGCACATTGATATATAGGAATAGAGAGGTACATTCCTCATGCTATCCGAGAATGAAATATCTTATCTATTATCAAATGTTTTTTGGAAAAATCACAATGTTCTTATTTACTAATATTTTGATGATTTTAGTAAAATATTTGGGTTTTACTGTTATACCTGAAAATCATGCCTATTTTTTCGTGATTTTGAATGAGTTGAGCATCATATGTTTGAGTTATTACTTGTGTTTCTTTTATTATATTGTTACTGTTAGAAAATACGCTTAACGCTAGAGGGGGGGTGAATAGCGTTATAATAAAATTTAGCGTAAACTTGCGGAAATTAAAATTTGCAGGAAATAAATAAGTGCGTTAAATAAACAAAAAGGAAAGAACGCACCGATATATTCTGGTTCACCACAACACGTGGCTAGTCCAGTCCCCGAGAGACTCTCTCGAGATTTTCCACTAACTTGTTAAGCTTACGGGTGCTCAACAAACCTTTACAACTTAAGGACACAAGCCTTAACACCTTTGCTCGGAGATACAACACTCCAAGACTTCAACCAAGGAAACACAAGTTCCTAACAACAAGAGAATCACAATTCTCTTACAAGTGTATAAAACACTAAACACTCAAACAAAATGCTCCTTTATGAGTAGGTATGAGTAAAAGAAGAAAGCTCTAGATCACAACAACTTTGGACAAGAATATGGCTCTCAAAAGCTTTATGAAATTGAATATAAAATGATAAACAAAAGTATGCAAGCTTATAGCAATGTAATGATCAGTTGTAGTATGTTGTTGTGTTTAAAACACTGAAATGAAGCTGTATTTATAGTTGAAAAACTTGGCATTACCATTGCCTAATTGCCAATTAAGAGTTGCTGATTTTACTCACTGACAATCGATTGTCAAGCCCCAACAATCGATTGTCTGCCAGTCAGATCAAAATTCAAACCCAGATTTTACGCTTGATAATCAATTACTTACAATCCATAATCGATTACTGGCAACGTTCAAAAAATCCTTTCCAGATTTTACCACAAACAATCGATTGTCTAGAATCAACAATCGATTACTCAGCAACGTTCAAAAAATCTTTTCCGAATTTTAATCAAAACAATCGATTATACAAAATCAATAATCGATTACCCAATAACGTTCAAAAAATCTTTTCCGGATCTTAATCAAAACAATCGATTATACAGAATCAATAATCGATTACCTGACGGTATTTGAAAACTTTACGACAACGGTCAGCTTCACAATCGATTGCACAAAGTCAACAATCGATTACTTATCAGTTTTTGAAAAACATATTAGACACTGCCTCTTGACAATCGATTGTTATGTACTCACAATCGATTATTTAATAGTTTTGAAAAAGTCTGGAAGTCACTGCCTCAACACAATCGATTGTCATAAGTTCACAATCGATTATTTTGTGACTTTGAAAAATCTGAAGGACACTGTCTCTTCACAATCGATTGTCATTAGCTTCACAATCGATTATTCTGAGTTTTGAAAAACTTTGATGGACATTGCCTCATCACAATCGATTGTCATTTGTTCAAAATCGATTGTCATGCAGGTTTGAAAAACCTGATGATCACTGTCTTACTCACAATGGATTGTCATTAGTTCACAATCGATTGTCATGCAGTCTTGGCTTAAAAAAAACAATCGATTATCATAAGTACATAATCGATTATCTTAGTCCAGATTTTTAAGGCATGTCTAAAAAATTTTGACTACTGTAAATATGCATGATTTAAAATCATTTGACGTTAAATTAAATATGCATGATTTTGGAAAATAGTTTTATGAGAGAAGCCATGTTACGAGTCAAGTTGTAGGATCAAGATCACAAATAAGAATGACTCAATTAAACTTATAAAACTTTGTCTTGAGCTTGAATCTCGTTGTATATCAATTGTGCGCTTGTTTCTTGAACTTCGTCATATATCAATTTTCGCTTCGTTTGTCATTCATCAAAACCTACACAAAAGAACACACGTTTTAGTATATTGCATTGAGAACGTGTTTCCAACAATTTCCCCCTTTTTGATAATGGCAAACATTAAGCGGGATATGCAAGACAAGCAATTTATATTGACGATTCAAGACAAGTATATATATGTAACAAGTATGCAATTTGTTCCCCCTCAATTTGAGAATTCCCCCTCAATTTAAGCTTATAAATACTGAGAATACTGAGAGTGCATACCCGTTATCTTCCCCCTTTTGCCATTAGCAAAAATAATAATAAGATGCCAATGATGAAATAAACCTTGTTTATTTATTGGAAAGAAATTACAGCAACAGGGAAGACATACAACATATAAAAACAAACTTAAAAACTACAATTATTCATTCATCATTTTCCGCCTCATCATCCGGCGCTGCTTCATATGGAACAAGACCCGCATATGGATAATGAATGTGGTCAAAATATCCATGGATCTCGTGAGTTAATTGACCGACAGAGGTGGTCAGGGAAGCAATTTGGTCGGAAATGGATTGGAGAGTGGGTTCTTGAGGCGGACGAGTTCGACGGGATGAAGGAGGAGCAGGCGCTACATGATCACCGTCATGATGAAAGGAGGATTCCGAAATTTCCCACTTTTTGGTACTCTTTTTGAGAGGACCATTTCCAGTGACGAATCCGGTGGCTTCAAGAAAGTTCATGATGAGGAGAGCATAAGGAAGAGGCCTATCATCTCCGATAGCGTCACACATGTGAATTTTGATAAGCCGACACCAATTGATGTTAGCTCCGGTTATTATGGCATGCATGAGCTTAGTGTCCTCTTGAGAAATGGTAGTATGGTTATGCTTACGAGGCTTGAGGACTCGGGTGATGAAATAGAAAATCAACCGATAATTGGGATCCATTCCCGTAATTGTAGGACGACGGGAAGAAAAATTTGGATCATTAGAAGTAAGACCGATTTGGTGTAAGAGGGCTGTTTCATCAAAAAGGGCTCCGGCCTCTCCGGTGTACCGAAAAATGTCTTTACCATTATGAGGAAGACGGGCAATGGTATGAAGATTTTCATCAGAAAGAAGAATTTGAACACCATTAATGTTGGTGACAAGCTCACCATCATCATCCTCATGGAGGTTGGAATAAAATGCTTGAACCAATGTAGTATTGATGTAAGGATGGGTAAGGAGTAAAAAGTCAAGAAGTTGAGAATTTTTGAGCATATTTGCAGCAGGCCCAAATGATTCAAGATACTTGTGGGTTGAAAAGCGGGGTGGAAGAATGTCGCGCTTTTCAAATTTGGTTAAGAATCGAGTAAGCTCGATGTCGGAATTAAAATATAGAACGGAACCATCTTGATAGGGATAGTTCGGACGAGGAGGGGCAACAGAGGAGGATGCGCCGTGCCTAGCAGAACGGGAACGTTTTGAGTGACGGCCCGACATTTTTAATGAAAGCTGCTGGATTTTGCAAAGGATTAGAGAGAATTTGATATTTTGAAAGCTACAATTGATTCTTGACTGAATGCATATGAACATATATGAAGCCTATTTATAGAGGGGAGAGTGGCTTATCATTTATGGAAGAAATCTGTTGAGAATTTAAAGCCAAATCAGTCAGAAACGGTAAAATAAATTCACTGACCGTTAGACAATCGATTGTTGAGATGCAATAATCGATTGTTGAAGAGTTATGACCTGACTTGGGACTGACACAAATCGATTGAGGAGCCAAACGGTAACAAGAGTTTAAATTTCTGACATGAAATAATCGATTGTCAAATGTGGTAATCGATTACGGGACCAAACGGTAACAAGCTTTTGAATTACTGACATGAAATAATCGATTATATATGTGAAATAATCGATTGTTTTGGACAAGCATTGCTGAATGGCTGAGGCAGAAATCGATTATGCAATTTAAGGAATCGATTTTTAAACAAGGCTGCATAATGAACATAAACCATAAACAATCAATTAGTGATACTGCTAATCGATTTTCAGTAAAATAATCGATTATTTGCTTGGAACAATCGATTGTTCTGTGCCAAAACTTTATAATTCCCCCTATCTTTTAGGGCGATATCTGCAAAATAGAATTAAACGTCTCCGACGCTCAAGTCAGTAATTTGTAAAGAAGTAATAACTTAAACTAGTGTTGCCAAGTGAGAACGTGAGCTCTTAAGAAGTGTGTCCTAAAGTGTTCTTAAGAGAGTTTCGGGTACTTACCTTTCCTCCGATGTCTCCAATTACCCGTTCAAGAGGGTGATCTTTGATCGTCCTCCACTCATTTGGCACTTTTGTTTCTTTTTCCAATTGTGGCGCTTCTTCCGTTGGTTGTTCCTCAGTTTCATCTTTATTTTCCTTGGATGGTTCCTCTTGTATTTTGTCTTTCAAGCAATCTAAGATACCTGCAAGATCAAAACCGGAATCCTTTCTCGCCAAGCGAGCATTATTTTCGGAAAATACAACATGAGGGGATTCCTCCACAATTTGGGTTCTTTTATTAAAGATCCTATATGCTTTACTACGTGAGGAATATCCAATGAAAATACCTTCATCCGACTTAGCATCAAATTTACCCAATTGGTCTTTGCCATTGTTATGAACAAAACATTTGCAACCAAAAACTCTAAAATGGGAAATATTTGGTTTTCTACCCTTATAAAGTTCATAGGGGGTTTTCATGAGTATCGGCCGAATTACTACTCTATTTAGAACATAGCAAGCGATACTCACGGCGTCCGCCCAAAAAAGTTTGGGTATCTTAGCTTCGTCGAGCATGGTTCTAGCCATCTCTTCGAGACACCTATTTTTCCTTTCCACCACCCCATTTTGTTGTGGTGTACGTGGAGCGGAAAAGGTATGCTCGATTCCGAGTTCGTCACAAAAGTCCGCAAAGAGATTGTGATCAAACTCTCCCCCATGATCACTTCTAATTGAAGTGACGGTTGTTTCTTTCTCATTTTGAACACGCATAAGAAAATATTTAAAATTTGAAAAGCATCACTTTTATTGGCAAGAAATAAAGTCCAAGTAAATCTCGAGTAATCATCAACAATCACAAAAGCATATTTATTTCTTCCTAGACTTTCAATGCGAGAGGGACCAAATAAATCCATATGAAGCAATTGCAATGGTCTAGAAGTTGAAACAATGTTTTTAGATTTGAAAGATGCTTTTGTTTGCTTCCCCTTTTGACACGAGTCACAAATAGAGTCATTTTTAAATTTTAAATCGGGAAGACCAACAACTAAGTTTTGAGAAATCAATTTGTTCAAAAGATGCATATTGATATGTGCTACTCTACGATGCCATAGCCAAGTATCATCCTCTTTACTCATTAGACAATCAACATAATCAGGTGAGGAATTAGCAAGATCAACCATATAAATATTATCCACTCTAAAAACCACGGAGGATAATTTTGAAATCACTACGTCTGAACACTAATCATTCATCCGAATCAAATAAAGCAAGATTTCCCTTGTCACACAATTGGCTTATGCTCAAGAGATTATGCTTTAATCCTTTAACAAGTAATATATGCTTAATGGAGGAATTTTCATCCTTACCGACCGAGCCGATGCCGATGATCTTTCCTTTATTGTTATCACCGAAGATAACACTTCCTCCTTCTTTGTGCTGTAATTGAAGGAATTTGGATTCATATCCCGTCATATGCTTGGAGCATCCGCTATCAAGGTACCATAGTACACTTGATCCCTTCAAGCACACCTACAAAACAAATTAATGTTCTTTAGGTACCCATGCCATCTTCGGTCCTTGGGGGTTAGGCATATTATAATGATGCGATTGAGTAATATGTCTATGACGAGTAAAGCATGCAGGAGCAATATGACCAATGCGTCTACAATAATGACAAGTCACATTTGGGTTATGCATCCTTCTAGGTTCATAGTAACTAGACGGATGAAAATTTCTTACTCTATTTTGAACACTATGACTATTTCGCATTTCATGAGAATTATTTCTCCTACTATGAGCTCTAGGATGGGCAGCATTTCTAGAGTGATTGTTTCTCGGTTGAAGGCCATTTCTAGGTCTTCTCAAAGGTTCAACATTTGGCCTAAAATATGCATCATTTCTAGGGTAACTATTTCTAGGTGGTAAGTCATTTCTAGGTCTCCTAAAATGTTCAACATTTTTTCTGGCATGAATATTGGTTCTAGGATTGCTATTTCTAGGATAAGCATTTGTTTTATTAGTCCTAGGTTGAGCCTTAGGTGGTTGGGGTTTGGCTTCAACCTTTTCTTTAACCTCATTCTTAAATCCTATGCCATGCTTGGTTGATTTCAAATTAACAAGGACCTCATTCAAATTCTTGTGGGAAGAATTAAACTTATCTAAGGTACCTTTGAGTCTATCTACCTCATTTTTGAGATGCAAGCAAGAAGAACAACTTTTAGTAGAACTTTCGGGCTTATCGGCGCTTCTTTTTCCAAAAAACTTATTTTCCTCTTTCAGCTTTTCATTTTCTAAAACCAGTTTTTCTACATCCTTTTCTTTCAAAGAAAGCTGTTTTTGAAAATCCTTTTCTTTTAATGAAGCATTTTCTTTTATACCCTTAACAGTTTTTGAAGCCTTAATAAACTCAGCATATAATTCATCAAAAGCAGTTCGCATTTCTTCAAGAGTAAAGAAGTTTTTAGACGAAATTTGACATACCTCATCTTTGTTGTCTTCTTGTGCCATAAGGCAAAGATTTGCTGCTTCGTCTTCTTCTCCTATGCTTGACTCATCTCCGGAGTCGCCTCCCCAAGAAATGTATGCACGTTGCTTTTTAAAAGGTTTCTTCTCCTTTTTGATGTTTGGGCAATTAGATTTGATGTTCCCGGTTTCACCAGATTCATAGCACTTGATTTGTTCGCCTTGCCTTTTGCCCTTGCGTTCATACTCCTTGCGCATGAACTTTTGAAATCTTTTGATAACGAGTCCAAACTCGTTGTCTCCTTCCTCATCAATTTGCGGTTGGCTTGTGCTCGCCTTTAGAGCTATTCTTTGCCTCCTTTGATCATCAACAAAAGGGTTAAGAATAGTAGATTCATAGGTCTTAAGGTTACCTCTTAGTGCGTCGATGGTAACGTTTGAAACGCCAATGGATTCTTGAATTACATCGGCCTTTGATCTCCATGCTGGTGTGAGACTTCTAAGAATTTTTCGCACGAGCTCTCTATCCGTGAATGTTTTCTTGAGAGCATGTAGGTCATTTACGATTATTGAAAATCGCTCAAACATTTCGTCCACCTTTTCACCTTCCTTCATGTGAAATAATTCATAAGAATGGGTTACGAAAACAATTTTTGCTTCCCTTACCTGGTCCGTACCTTCGTACGTAACTTCTAGTTTATCCCACATCTCCTTTGCCGTTGTGCAACACGATATTTTCCTGTAATCGTCAGCATTAACAGCACAATATAATAAATTAATTGCTTTAGCATTATTTTGAACCTTTCGGATGTCATCCGCGTCATACTCATCCTCGGACTTGGGAACCCATTCGTTTTCCACCTTCTTTGTTGGAATTTGGTTTCCCTTCATTATCACCTTCCAAAGGTGAAAGCTGTTGGACTGAACGAAGATCTTCATCCTCTCCTTCCAGTACGTGTAATTTGTACCGTTGAATAGAGGTGGTCGTGTGGAGCACTGTCCTTCATCAATTCCTGCAAAAGAATCACGAGTAGAAGCCATGGATGGTTCTCTCAAACTGTTAAGTTTTCAGAGAGTTGGGCTCTGATACCAATTGTTAGAAAATACGCTTAACGCTAGAGGGGGGTGAATAGCGTTATAATAAAATTTAGCGTAAACTTGCGGAAATTAAAATTTGCAGGAAATAAATAAGTGCGTTAAATAAACAAAAAGGAAAGAACGCACCGATATATTCTGGTTCACCAGAACACGTGGCTAGTCCAGTCCCCGAGAGACTCTCTCGAGATTTTCCACTAACTTGTTAAGCTTACGGCTGCTCAACAAACCTTTACAACTTAAGGACACAAGCCTTAACACCTTTGGTCGGAGATACAACACTCCAAGAATTCAACCAAGGAAACACAAGTTCCTTACAACAAGAGAATCACAATTCTCTTACAAGTGTATAAAACACTAAACACTCAAACAAAATATTCCTTTATGAGTAGGTATGAGTAAAAGAAGTAAGCTCTAGATCACAACAACTTTGGACAAGAATATGGCTCTCAAAAGCTTTATGAAATTGAATATAAAATGATAAACAAAAGTATGCAAGCTTATAGCAATGTAATGATCAGTTGTAGTATGCTGTTGTGTTTAAAACACTAAAATGAAGCTGTATTTATAGTTGAAAAACTTGGCATTACCGTTGCCTAATTGCCAATTAAGAGTTGCTGATTTTACTCACTGACAATCGATTGTCAAGCCCCAACAATCGATTGTTTGCCAGTCAGATCAAAATTCAATCCCAGATTTTACGCTTGATAATCGGTTACTTACAATCCATGATCGATTACTGGCAACGTTCAAAAAATCCTTTCCAGATTTTACCACAAACAATCGATTGTCCAGAATCAACAATCGATTACTCAGCAACGTTCAAAAAATCTTTTCCGGATTTTAATCAAAACAATCGATTATACAAAATCAATAATCGATTACCCAATAACGTTCAAAAAATCTTTTCCGGATTTTAATCAAAACAATCGATTATACAGAATCAATAATCGATTACCTGATGGTATTTGAAAACTTTACGACAACGGTCAGCTTCACAATCGATTGCACAAAGTCAACAATCGATTACTTATCAGTTTTTGAAAAACATTTTAGACACTGCCTCTTGACAATCGATTGTTATATACTCACAATCGATTATTTAAAAGTTTTGAAAAAGTTTGGAAGTCACTGCCTCAATACAATCGATTGTCATAAGTTCACAATCGATTATTTTGTGACTTTGAAAAATCTGAAGGACACTGTCTCTTCACAATCGATTGTCATTAGCTTCACAATCGATTATTCTGAGTTTTGAAAAACTTTGATGGACACTGCCTCATCACAATCGATTATCATTTGTTCACAATCGATTGTCATGCAGGTTTGAAAAATCTGATGCTCACTGGCTTACTCACAATCGATTGTCATTAGTTCACAATCGATTGTCATGCAGTCTTGGCTTAAAAAAAACAATCGATTATCATAAGTACATAATCAATTATCTTAGTCCAGATTTTTAAGGCATGTCTAAAAAATTTTGACTACTGTAAATATGCATGATTTAAAATCTTTTGACGTTAAATTAAATATGCATGATTTTGGAAAATAGTTTTATGAGAGAAGCCATGTTACGAGTCAAGTTGTAGAATCAAGATCACAAATAAGAATGACTCAATTAAACTTATAAAACTTTGTCTTGAGCTTGAATCTCGTTGTATATCAATTGTGCGCTTGTTTCTTGAACTTCGTCATATATCAATTTTCGCTTCGTTTGTCATTCATCAAAACCTACACAAAAGAACACACGTTTTAGTATATTGCATTGAGAACGTGTTTCCAACAGTTACGAGTTATTTTTGGCTATTGGTGATTGACTCTGATCATTGTCCAAGCTCTCCACAGCTTCAATCTAAGGTAAGGTTTGTTATTTATTAAGTACATGAGGTCGATTTTACTCATACTACACTTCTACATCTTGCATGCAGATTTTGGTGTTGATGTTTTTGTGGGTGGAGGGAGCTATCATTAAAGACACACATGTGTTCCGCTGTAGGTTCCTCTTGTTCTTATTAGCTTTAGATTTATAAATCTATTTATGTACGTTTCAAACATATGATGGATTTATTTCACACCAGCTTTGTAAATTCTAAGTCTTAAAAGCTTATGATTTGTACTACTAGTCTTTGGGAAGTTGTATAAGAGTTTAATTATTTCCTCAATATTTTCTCAATAAATCTCATTTAACGTTGGATTAATATTAATTGTCTTACCTAGCGGTTTGGATTAGGTGCCATCATGACTAATTGAATTTTGGATCGTTAAAAAGTGGTATTAGAGCTCTAGATTTATAGGTTCTACGAGTCATAAGCAACTAACAAGTAGAGTTTTGCAGATCGGTATGATGAAGTCTATACCTATCTTCAAGAGGCTACATGGAATTTAGGATAAACTTCACATTTTTCTTCCTTATCATGCGATATTAATTCAGCTTGAAGCATGTATCTTGAAATACTTCCATTAACTCGTATGCACATGTGAGCGCTCAATATCAATTGCACATCGATTGCTTGTGGATTTCATGGATGAGGTGCGAGATGTGTTTTTTGGGTTTCAGTGATGGTCCAGTCTGGAGGACTTGAGGTCTGACTTAGACTGCAATTTAGGCTCGATAGTTTCAGTTTTGTGAGCGTATGCTTTTGGACTTCTATGTCTAGTGGTGTCCATATGAGTAGGGTTGGTTTCTCGGTGAGCGGTTGGATGTCTACATGATGAGTAAGATATGACTGGGGGATGTGTTTAGATGGTTTGAATGTGAGGGGAAGAGTTTTCTTGAGATGCTAATAGGACAATTGGATGCTCGATTTCTGTGGATACGTCATACGGTCATGAGTTATGAATGGTTTTTGAGAGATTCTTTTGTTTCATTTGTAGAACAAAGTAGATTTTCATGTCTTGTTGATGAGTTCAGACTCAAAATGATTAAGTCATTGAATAGTAGTTGTGGCTGTGAAAAGGTACAAAGAGATGTCAGTTTTAGGCATAGATGGGTTATCACCCGCGAGGTAATCTATGAATGTGTGACCTTTATGATTGTTGTGTCAAGAGTTTCTTGCTACTAGTTGGTTATATGTGTTGCAATTTGGTTTGGATCACTTGAGGAGGTTGAATTGACTATCACGAGAATAAATACAAGCTTAGTGGATAATTTGAGGTATTATACGCTTGGTGTTGCATGATCTTGTGAAGAATTTAGTTGAATCTCAATGTGGTATTACAACAGTAATAAAGTATGGATATTGTGATTTATTGAATGTTTTGATCTTTGGATTTTGACCAAGTGGGGGAGCCTGATTTCAACGATTTGATTGCATGGTTATATGTTAAAATATTAGTTTTGGTCTAAGGCATACTTGTAGATCTACTCTAACTTGCACAGGTTGAGATGGAGGATGACTCGAGTAAGAAATGTTTTTTATGTGGGTTATATTACACTTTATGGGTATATATAGATCATGGGATAATTTGACTTATTATTTGTGACTGATATAGTGTGCATATAGTAGGAATTTACTCAGTGGCGTTAATACGGGGTTACTTTCTTGGGTGTTAGTATGCTAATGCCTAATGGGGCATAAATTGTTTGGTCTGATTAGATAGTGCAATAACTATTTGAGTAGAGAGGATAACTCTTGAGAATGTTCTAATGGACTTACGATTTATATGTAGAAATTGAAAACATTTCAGATTTGTATATGGCTTGAATTGGAGATTTACATTAGATGGTATTGAGACTCGTGGTATTTCTATATCATTATGGATTCTACATTTTAGTAGTAGGAAGGTGAAGGAAACACCATTAGATTCACAAAAGGTCTCTTCACAGTGGGTATCTTGGTTGTGGTGCTTTTGGGGTGCTTAAGAGGGAATGCAGCTGCTTATAGGCCTTAGGGAGGTGTTATTTTATTCTAAGATCTCTTGTGGTGAGCGTTGGGTAAGGATCATGGTGTCCTGGCAAGGAGAAATGTCAAGTTGAGGGTAATTTGGAAGGAGTTCGGAGAAATAGGATAGCTTGGTAGTAGGTTGCATCGGCACAGTAATTAATATGATCGGTGCTTTAGGTACATATAATGTAGTAAGTCTGTACAGGTGTTTTGTTGTAAATACTCTTGGGTTTGGCGAGCTACGTGGCTTGGTTGAGTTAGAGCGATTCAATTTTGATGGCTTGTTATGCAAGTGGGTTTCCAACATTTCTCGATGGTTCCAAGGTTTGAGATAGATATTTCCTATTGGCTTTAGGAATATATTGCATATTATGATTTTCTATGGGTCGGATCAAGTGGTAGGTTTTAGCTAATCGGGTATGTATTCTTCTAGTGACTCAGAGTTGATATTGAGATTTTTGTGCTTTCCCAATGTTGGCATGATAGATGTGGTGCGTCCTGTGGGATTGAGATTTGCATGTACAAGGTGGCGATTCAGTTTTGGAGAGAATGTCACGAATTTTTTACAGCATGGACGGTTTTCGATGTTTAGATGAATGCTATAACTACTCGGCATTTCCTAAGAAAGGTTTGTATTTCAGAAAGCGTACTGTGTACTGACTTCGGATGTTTCATTAGTATTGGTGTACTCGCCTGTTTGATGAACAACTGATGTTCAGATTTTTGCCATGTGGTGCAAAGAAATAATATCTCATGGGATAATTGTGTATGAGAGATGTGTTAGTCATTTGAGTGGTGGAGTTGGTATCGACTGTGGTGATTCATGTGTTATGTAGATTTGAAGATTGGGAGTTCTTAGAAGCATATTGTTTCGGGGTTGCAGACTGTCAAGATTTGACCAAAGTCAGAGAGATGGTTCTATGTGTTATGGTTAGGTCCTTGTGGAGTTTTGGAGGGCTATTTGTCTATTCGGGGATGACCGGAATTGATTTGGGACCCATTGGTAGGCCCAACAAGGATGTGTATTCTATACCGGGTCGCATTTGTTCACTTCGTACTGCTATTATTGAGGGATGTTCCATTCGATTAGTATTAATTTATTTGTATCTGATATTTTCTATGTGTTGCTCTTCCACGCTACGCGATTAGGATTTGTTGGTTATTTGCATACATGGTGCAATTATGTTTGGTCCTTATGGAAGAATTCGAGCGAGATGGTGATTGGTGTGCGTAATGGTTGATTGCACCTTGGTTATGGTCTTTCCAGGTTGTGGTATATTGTGTTATTTGCTTCTCCATGATTATGGTTATGCACTTCGTGTACTTGAAGTAAAATTGTGTGTGGTTGTTGATTTTGTGCATTGTGGCTTGAGGTATATCATATGGATCAGTGTTTGGATGGGGTCACGCATTGTAGTTGGGTTATCTTGGGATATGATAATTTTGTGATAGATTCATGTGTCTTTGTTATACTATGTGTGATGGGTTCGTACCATTGCATTTTTTTGTGACACCTGTTGACCTTGTTGGACGGTTCTCTCATTTGAGTCATTTTCCATGTTTGAGTATAGTTGAATTGTTGCTTGTTGGTGCACAGATTGCATGGTTGTCATTTTATATTATATTGGTGTGGCATATTAATAGAATAGTTGTGTTTGATGAGATAAGGTCATTGGACTAGAACGGATACTATTGGATTTGATTATGGTATGTTTGGAAGAATAATATCAAAAGTCGGCTAGGAGTTTGGCTTTGGTTGTAGTGATGAATGAGAGAGATCCATGACTTATTGATGCGATGAGTGATTATGAGTTTGTACGTGTTTCTTTCATCATCGGTAGTGTACAGAGGTTTTTAATGCAATATTATTTGATATTATGTTTAATGCCGGTATCTAGTTTGCTTTGAGCAACTACTATGATAGGGAATTATTAATATGAGTATATAATTTGAGTGTTATATCATGTGATTACATCTTGATTTATGGTTATGGATTAATATAGCATGTTCAGACTCATACAGTGTATATATGCAAGATTCGGGTCTTGTAAAGAATTTCGGATATTTGAAATTGGGTTCTAAGGCTTATAGACTAAGGTTAAAGTAATGATCTTCAGTTGTGATGTGTTGTCACGATTACATGGATTGGGGTGACGTGGGATCACCCCCGGGTATGTGCATGGTAAGGTTACATGGTGATTTGACGTCTTTGGAACGACTCTTGGCACTTTGGAGGAAGAATGTATGTTTAAGTGCAGGAGAAAGTAATGACCCAGCATGCCATTTTGAGAATTTGTATTCAATTCAACTATTTGAAGTCTTGAGCAGTATCATACGGTGCATTGTGACTTTTGTATATCATCGATTTTGGTTTTCAGGTTATTTGAAATTGATTTGGAAAAATGATTCTCAACTAGGAAGAATTAAGTTGGAAGAGTTGACCAAGTTTGACGTTTTAATGCTTGACCTAGGATCAGAGTTTTGATGGTTTCATTAGCTCTGGATGGTGATGTTGGACTTGGGAGTATACGCGGATTTGCATTTGGATATTTCTAGAAGGTATCAGCACTATTAGGTAAAAGTTTGAAATTTGAAGGTTCAGAATGTTCATAAGTTTTACCGGGAGTTGACTTTGAAAATATCGAGTTCAGATTGTGGGTTCGGGAATTGGAATATCCTCGTTGTGTTATTTTGGGATTTGTGTGCAACATTTGAGTTCATTCTGAGTTTATTTGATAAGGTTCGACACATGTTTTGGATGCTGAAAGATTCAAAAGTCATTAAGTTCGATTTGAGGTGGAATTTGTGGTTTTGATGTTGTTTTGAGTGATTTGACGCCATTAATAAGTCCATGTTATGTCACGGAATTTGTTAGTATGTTCCGATGGGGTCCTAAGTGGCTCGGGTGAGTTTAAGATAGGTTTGGATTGTATCGTGCTTGTTTTATGTTTCAACGTCATTTCTTCAAGCATAAATGGTACCATATTAAGGAAGTGAGGTCCTACTTTTTTTTATCTAATAATTAGATATGTATCGTAATTTTTGAAACATAGAAGCTTGAATCATTAAGGTTCGACATCGTATGAGGAATTTAAGATAATTTTACTAAGAATCAGGTTGCCTTTTTATATAAATTACGAAATTATCTCTAAATTCGTATTTAATAATCTACACTATTTCCAAATATTCAAACCAACGTATCTCCTTCATTATAAGCTTAAATGGAGTGATTCAAAAGCCTAACTTTGTCATGCTTTGAGTTTGGGAGCTCGTAATTTGGCAATTTCGGAAGACATTTTCACAACATGATTTGGGATAAGTGTTCTATACCCCGTTTTTGTCATATTTTATCAAGCCATCTTCGTTTTCGTCATACTATTGATGATTTCAAAGTAAAATTTAGGGGGATTTTGTCTAAAATTTTATAAAGTGAATTTTTGAGCTTTGAGCATCGATTCAAAAGACGGGTTTGACTGAACTTGTGTGGGTGAATTCATAATTGAATGGGTTGTCAAATTTTGTGACTTTCATCGTGTTTCGAGGTGCATGCACGGTTTTGACCTTTAGGTTGACTTTGGGCTTTTAATTAAAGATTAACCTTAATCGATTGAGTTTATTTCGTTTGGCATTATTTGATATTCTTGAGTTGTTTTGGCTAGTTTTGAGCTGTTGGGATGCCGGTACACACGAGATGGCATTTCTAGAATATTGTTGGCTTGCTCGGTATTGGATTCGGCTTGTTCGAGGTATGTAAAACTTCTAATCTTTGTTTTGAGGCTATCAATCCCTGAATTTACATGTTAAGTGTTGGCATTGAGGTGGCACACATGCTAGGTAACATGCCTATGGGCGTGTACCGTGTGAATTATGCCTCGATTGATTCTGTGCTATTGTGTAGTTATCTTGTTTCGATCCATGAAATTTATATGTGCTAGAGTAATTGGATGTGATCCTTGTTAGAAATCATGATTAGGCTATATACTTATTCTGTTTGAATCCACTAAGGTCATTGTTGCTGTTGAGATATTTGCTTAAATTGCAATTACATACTCAGTCATATTCATTCATTTGCATATCATATGTCAATCGTTTTTATCATTTTTGTCACATCATGTTATCATTGGTTGGGCCAACTGACATGAGATTTGTCAGCCCGAGAGATTGGAGAGATTTATGATTGAGGTGAGGCCGGATGACTGATTGTGAGTGATATTGGTGGCATCGGGTTGCACGCCTTAACAAGTTTTATTGATTCATGATGGGATCAGACTACACACTACAACAAGTATTATTGATTCATGATGTGATTGGGTTGTATGCCGCAACATGTATTATTTATTCATGACAGGATCAAGTTTTACGCAGCAGTAGGTATTATGGATTTATGATGGGATTGGTCTGCACGCCGAAAAAACTATTATTGATTCATGGTGGGATCGGGTTGTGTGCCACAGTAGGTTTTATATTATTTTTTGGCTAGGATCCGCCCATCTGGAGTATGACATATTAGCAAGGAGCGCAGGTACCGTACAATGCCGAGTGACTGAGTATGCTGATTAATGCAGCGCGGTGAGTGAGAGTGTGAGACAATGAGATTGTGTACTCTAAGAGTGTGAGTACATGAGTTCATCACTATGATGCATTGTATTTGACATGCATACTAGATATACATGCATAGAGATGTATTTTCTCATGCTACAAATTTTTGTGACAATCATGATTTCACATGCACGTTGACATGTAGGCATTAGATATATATTTTTCTCATGCTATATGAGGCTGAAATATCTTATATGTCTTGAATGTTTTTGGGAAAAATAACATATTTTTGAATTTACTAATATTTTGGTGATCTCGGTGAAAGATTTGGGCTTTACTGTTATACCTGAAAAGCATGCCTATTGTTATTCACTATTGATGTTGGACTCTGATCGATGTCCAAGCTCGTCACTACTTTCAACCTGAGGTTAGGTTTGTTACTTATTGAATACAGGGGTCAGTTATACTCGTACTACACTTCTGCACCTTGCGTGCATATTTTGGAGTTGATGTTGCTGCGCGTGGCATAAGATAGCATTGGTGATGTATATGCGTTCCAGTTATAGCTGCCTCTTTTACTTGGTAACTTTATATTTATAAACCTTTATGTACGTTTTGAACAGATAATGTATTTATTTCATGCCACCTTGGTATCTAAGTCTTAGAAGCTCATGATTTGTACTACCAACCCTTGAAAAGTTCTATACGAGTTCGATTGCTTTATCATTATTTTCTCAGTAAATCTTATTTGAAGTTGGATTAATGCTAAACATACTACCTAGCTGGCTGAATTAGGTTCCATCACGATTAGTTAGATTTTGGTCGTAACTTGATATAAGAAAGAGTAGAGTGTTGTTGTGCATTGATCTTAAGAGATCATCGACTGAGATTTCAAGGGCGAAGCAGGCGTATAACGGGGCATAGACGGGTTAAAAGGTACCGGATTGTGGGTGTTGGGTTGAGGTTTTTGGGTCAGCTGCCTTTTGGGCTTATATACTCCAAAAATTGGCTTAACTAGGTCATATTTTAATAACATGAATGTTAATCAAAATATATTCAAAAAATGGGTACAAAATGATAAAAATGCTATTTTCAAAATCAACACTTTTAAAATAGTATTTTATAATAGTAAAAATGTAAAAAAAAAGAAGCGAAGAAGCCATTTTGACCTAAACAGATTGATAAATATAATTATTGCAGAATATAGGTTATTACTAGGTTGGTGCAGCCCATGCCAGCACGGGCCCAACATGATTTAACTTTGAACGATGTAAAATTACAGATAAATTAATGTTACAAGTATCGAGTACACAACATTTCATGCTAAGTAATATAAACATAATTTACATATATTTTGACTAAAATATACATTATTTGTGTCCATAGGAGCATTACATTAAGGGAGTTTTAAAGTGCCACAACATTTACAACATACATAACAACATTATTTACATATGCGGTATACGACAACACTATTTACATATGCGGTCTTTGTTTTTTTTATAGTACTTGGACAAAGATATTTGCAAACAAATAAATTTGTATGGTAATTAGTGAAAGTTAGAGTACATATGAAACAAATGACTTAAATAAAAACAAAGATTACACTAACCTGTTTGGTTTTATCATGTCAAAACAAAATAATAATGATAGGTGGAACAATTGCACTCAATTGGAGTGGCATGAAAGCGCAATAATCCATAGATATCAGCAAAGAAAATAACCAATATGAATATTTTCTTTGTGTATCTTCTTTATAATAATTTTATCAGTGCCATGAAGGCGGTAAATTGATTCTTAAATAATACCTGAAATATGTATATGTGTGTGTATAATTATTTACCGACCAACAAGGGCTAAACGAAGAACTATAAGGGTAAAATTAAGTATCAATAAGAGGGTGTGTGTGCTATATTTCAAGATAACATGCCAAAAGATAAATATGGATCATTTGATACGCTATGGAATAATTGGGGAGGAGAAAACGTGGATATATTTTTCTTTGCAAATATGCTAACCCAATACTTAATAAAGGAGGAGGTAGACGAGGAGCCGGAATTTGACATGATCATTCTTGCGGTACTCCGAGGGATATAAATAACAAGCATACGTGCAAAAGAAGATGATGATAGGTCTGTACTTACCGGTGACAAGCGTTAGGCTTGTGATAACAGTTTCATGACCCTATTGTATGGGATGTTCGGCTTGCAATTTCAAATTAGTGTGTGACCAGCTACTCCAAAGGAGCCCGCAATCATGAATGAGCAATATCCGCTTAATGCTGATAACAAGTGTCTGGTTCGGATTGGTGAGGGACAAAGGTTGTCTGAGGATGGATATGTGAACACCCCCGAGCATTCAGACCCAAGCCAGAGCAGCCCGAAGAGAAGGCCAATAATGATGATGATGATAAAGATGGAGCTGATGACGATTACTTGGTGTAACGATTCAGTCGATCATTTTAAGAAATAATATCGTGTTCATTTTCCTAAAGTCTAAAGTAGCTTTTTATTGTGTATTATGACCTGCGTGTATGGTCGTAATCGATTTTTGAATTATTTGGGATTGATTTGGAAAAGTATTTCTTATTTTATAAGCTTAAGTGTTAATAGTTGACTGGAGTTTGAATTTTGTATAGACAACTCCGGAATGGTATTTTGATGATTCCAATAAATTTTTATGGCCATTTTGGACTTGGGCGTAGGTTCGGATTTGGATCTGGAGGCCCGTAGACTGATTTGATGCATTTTGTCGAAAGTTGGAAAGTTGAAGGTTTGAAAGGTTGAGAGGTTTGATTGGAAGTTGACTTTCTTGATATCGTGTTTGGAGCATGATTGCGCTAGTCGGTATTGCTCCATTGAATAATTTGGGACTTACATGAAATATTATCATGACTCGAATTTTCCACCCTCACGAGGCGTGATGGAACCTACTAATAAAAGCTAGGCAAGCCAACCGTTTGATCAATTTACATTATTTCCATTTTTAATCCTTTATAATTATGAACCAAGAATTTATAAACATCAGAATTTAGACAAGCGGAAGGAACAAATAAAATCGTTTAAATATTTCACAGACGGTTTATGAATACTACAAATAAGGTTCAAAAAATAAATGTGACAATGTCTCTGAAATATATAAATGAAACGGGATGAAAGGATAGAGGGATATGCCAGGGCCTGCGTATGCCTACAGAACTGCCTTGGATTTCCGAATGGATGGAAGGCAACCATCCAAAACTGTTTTCTGTATGCTCTAGCACCGAGATCTACACACAGTATAGAGTGTAGTATGAGCACAACCGACTCGATGTGCTGGTAAGTGGCTAGCCTAACATCGGCGAAGTAGTGACGATGCTAGGACCAAACTGCCAAATAACACGTGTAGATAAATCATACACAACAAAAAATAATAGCAGGAATGTACAGTTGAGGATGAGGGGGAAACTTGCTGTCGGGAACCATCTAATAATAAAAAAAGAACAACAGGTAAATATAATGAACACTATAACTCAATTATCAACAAGAATAAAAAATCAAACAAGTGCACAACATCACCCTTCGTGCTTTTACTCTCGCCACCACCATATGAATCAATATAAAGTGCACGGCATCACCCTTCATGCATTTACTCTCATCCTCACTATAAAATCTATATAATCGGCACGAAATTATACATCGTGCAACACGACATCACCCTTCATGTTTTACACTCTTTCTCTCAAAGTCATACAAGGCATCACCCTTCGTGCTTTAACGCTATCTCACTATTGATAATACGTTTTCTATTGATATTCGATTGCTACGTGCAACTAGTGTGATTAGAGGTTATCGCTACCAGTGTTTGAGTTATGTGGTGTATGTTGTAATTGCACCTGAGGTTGCAAGTATGGGTTATTACAGGTGGTTCCAGATTATTCAGAATATAGATGTAAGATTCCGACCTTATGGATGATTGCAAAAGCAGATATGTGGTTCTAAGATTAATGGGCTAGGTTGGATTGTAAAATTTCAGTTTCATTGTATTATCAGACCTATATGAGATAAGGTAACGTAGGATAACCCTTAGGTATATGTATGGGAAAGTTATTCAGCGATTGGTTGGCTTTTGTAACAACTCAGGGTACATTCGAGGATGAATGTATGTTTAAGTTGGAGAGGATGTGACGACCTAATAGTTGTTTTGAGCTTTTGAAATTTTCCCGCCAGTTCTTGGGCATGACTTGCCCCGTGTAATGTATTATGATTGATGTAAATCGTTGGTTTTGGTTTTCAAGGTGATCAGAATGAATTTTGAAGAACAGTTCTCATCTATAAATTTGAAGTTTGACCAAGATTTAACTTGTTTTTGTATGATCTCGGATTAGAATTTTTATGATTAGGTTAGCTCCTTTTGGTTATTTTGTACTTAGGAGCGTGATCGGAATGTGTTTTGGAGGTACAGACTAGATTTAGGCCTGAATTGGTGTAATTAAGTTTTTGGCTTTTTTCGGTTGATAGTTGAGATTTTGATCTAGGGGTTGGAGTTGAATTCCGAGAGTTGAAGTAGCTTCCATATGTCATTTGGGATGTGTGTGCAAAATTTCAGGTCATTCGGACATGGTTTAATTAGGTGTTTGATCAAAAGAGAAATTCGGAAGATTTTAGAAAGTTTGGCTTGAGTCTGATGTGTTTTGGTTGATTTGATGTTTTTTGAGGTGTTTTAGAGATAGAAATAAGTCCGAATAACGTATTAAGATATGTTTGTGCTTTTGGTTGAGGTCCTGGGGACCTCTAGGTGATTTCGAATTGTTGACAGGGAGTTTGAGGAATGTTTGCAACTGCTGAACTTTTGATGCTCCTGGTATTTCTGCACCTGTGGTTTGGGGAACCCAGGTACGACGCCGCACACATGGAAGAAGAGCCACAGAATCTGATTATTGAGGAATTTTCAGGAACCGCAGATGCGGTTGTGGGACCGCACTTGCGTAGCCGCATGTGCGAAATTGTGAGCGCTGGTGCGATTTTTGTCCGTTAAGTGAAGAACCGCATAAGCGGTTATGTGGTCGCATATGCGGTACTGCAGAATAGTTATTGTGCCGCAGATGCAAAAAATGCTTGGGTAAAAATCTATGAATTGTGACCTTCGTGAAATTTGAGCTATTTCACTATTTTTATCTCGGCTTTGGAGCTTTTTGGACGATTTGAGAGAGGGATTTCAAGGAAAATTCATTGGTAAGGAATTCGAATTTAAAACTCAGTCCTATAATGATTCTTACTTGTTTAATCATGAAATATATGAAGATTAAAGCCTAAAAAATGGGGAAGTAGGGCTTGAATTTGGAGAGTATAAATTGGGAATTTGAAGGGGCAATTGAGGTCCGATTTTGATGTTCTTGGTATGTATAGACTCATATGAGGATGATAATTCTATTGATGTGAATTTTTTCGGATTTCGAGATGTGGGACCGACGGGCCGAGTTTGAGTAATTTCGGGATTTTGATGGGAATTTGATATTTTCGAGTAGGCTTCGTTAGATAATAATTATATACTAATTTTTGGCTAGATTTGGGGCATCCAGAGGTTGATTCGTGCGGCAAAGGCATTGCGGGATAGATTTTTGATCGGTTCGAGGTTAGTATTGATTTTAAATGATTTTTCAAGGGTATGAAACCCCAGATTACACTTTAATGTACTATATTGAGGTGACACACATGCTAGATGACGAGCGTTGGGTCGTGCACTATTGGGGATTGTGATGTAGTCTATCCCAAATGATTGTTTTACTGTGTATTTGATTGAAAACTATTTGCTATTATCATGTCTTGGGCTGAATACCATATTTGGGCCTCGTGCCAACCATGTGAACCCTTTGGGGATTTTTATTGACATTTCTTCACTGTTTTGACTTTAAACTAGTACTTAGTCATTCTATATTTTACTATTTTCAAAACTCAGCTATGTTTACTCTGCTTTAGGACTTGAAATGATATTCTAAATGATATTTTGGTCTGAGCATCATATTTTACTGTTGCTCGAGTGGCTTATGTAATTTTTGCCTAAGTAAAGCCGTGACCTGTATTGTGAGGATATCTTTTTGGTCGGGCTGCACGTCGTAGCGGTGATCCCCGAGGGCCTGAGATATTTACGCCACAAGGTGGCATCTTAATATGAGGTTGAGAGCCTAGAGATGATGCCACGAGATGGCTTGATATTGTATTTGGGCCGTAAGGGGCCATTCCACGAGTCTGCACACCCTAGTGAGCGTGGGTACCCATAATGATGTGAGATATAGCCAGGGGCTGGTATTGTTCTATGCGATTGCCCGAGGGGCTGGTAGATATTGCCCAAGGGGTGGATTTGTTGACATTGTGTCCGCGGGGCGAACCTTATATGCTTATCTTTCTTACTTGCCTATCATTTACTGGTTTCATTGTGTACTTGTGCTTGAGGAGCGGATTTTCTATACCTATCTGCACTAATTGTTTTGGCTTCATTTGCATAACTGTGGAAAAGGTCATTTTAAAAAAGTTTAAATTGTGCTAAGATGCTTTAAGGGATTTTACAACTTTATTGCTTTCTTCGTGGTTTTGTACTGCTTCATTAAAGCATATTGATGCACTTTTCGTGATTTCTTATCTCTCAACCTTAAGCTATTATTATTACTCACTGAGTTGGAGTACTCACTTTACTTCCTGCACCTTGTGTACATATCCAGATATTTATACACCTGGTAGTGTGTATTGGCTGAGTAGAGGCTGAGTAATTGGATTTTAGCGAGGTAGCTTCTAGGCGTTTGCAACACTTCTTTAATCCATCTTGGTGTCATTAGACTTTATTTAGTATATTTCCAGAATCCCGTTGTATTTTAGAACTTAATAGATGCTCGTGATTTGTGATACCCCGATGTCAGGGTGTATTCATTTTCGCACTTGCTTTATTTCACTAAATCGGTACTTGTTGGGGATTTATCCTGATAAATGACTTAAATTGACTTACTAAACTATTAAAAATTCAATTTGGGAATTGTTTTGGCTGGCCTGGTCTTCACAAGAGGCGCTATCCTGATCGGGTTCGGTTTGGGGTCGTGACATAAAGCATTTAGCAGGAATGGACACTGGATCTCGTCAGTGGTGGGACTCATCGACATCTTTTCTATCCATCGGAGGACTGACTCGAGACACTTGTTTTTTCCATCAAGCCAAAACTCCGTAAAACTTCCCTCGGGTTTCTTTCCCGTATGAGATAGGGAGGAACGAGCTGGAATATTGTCTACATTGTACTGATAGTTCCAAACAAAATCTTGAGCCATGTCACCCCATGCATGTCATTTACTGACATCTTGATGAGTATAACACTCCAATGCTTCCCTACTAAAACTCTCACTAAAATATGCCATCAACAATTCATCTTTCCCGCAAACACATCCCATTTCACTGCAATAACCCCTCAGATGTGCTACTGGATCGGCATGCCCATTATACAAATCAAACTTTGGCCTCTTGACCCAGGAGGCAGTTGGATGTCTGGAAACAAGCACAAGTCTCTGTAATGCACGCTCCCCTAGCTCTCTATCCTTTGCATATTTCTTAAAGACTAATCTAAGGTTTTCACCTCCCTGGATATCTCATCTTGCTCCACTATCTTAGCATACTTTTCAATTTCATCAGGAGGCTCAAAATTAGGAGCTTGAGAAGTTGGTTTTGGAGCATAATGTTGGGCAACGGGGACATTAAACATAGCCTCGCTACAGGATCGTGGAAAAATAGCTGGTGGAGGAGGTACCTAAACATGAGGGGTCAAAGAAGTGGGATATAAGGTGGTTTTGGTGCGGTGAGCATGAAAAGGTTGTGGGGAGAAATCAACAGCACTAGGAATCTGGATTTGTGACGATGGCAGAATGGTGACAAGACTTTCAATGTAGTCAATGGGAAATAATGGTAGAGGATGCCCACTAATCCAGGCTTGGTATATTTCAGCTATCTGTCCTGTCAACCAAAAGACCTCTTCTTCAACTTAGATTCTTATTCAACAATTCCCGTAGATAGATCTATAACCTTTGTGTCCAAGTCTTTGCTAGCAATGGCTACCTTACTCTTTGACCTTGTGTTGTATGGATAAGTTACTTAAGAACCACAAACCAACCACCCTTCTGGTCCATGAAGATAACAAAAGGAACAAAATAGGGTCATCCTATTAGCACTAGGACATTTAATATAAGATAATATGACATTATGTGCAATGCACCTAGTCACAATTATCAGTTCTAGAATGACTTCGAGGGTCACAAGATCATTTGGCATTATCCCAATTTGTTTATTTCAATCTTCCATTTTCTTTTTCTTTTCTTAGCTTGCTCATTTCCTTCCACTTTTTTCTTCTTCTAATTATCACTCTTTTCTTTCCTCTTATTTCTCAAATCCCATAATTTCACCCCTTTTATTTCTTTTTATTTTTTATTTCCTTTTTTCTTTTTCTTTTAATAAAAAAAACTTGATCGAACCCTATGTAGGTTGCATGCGTATCATGACACCGCATGAATCAGATCTTTACATAGTTCAGGAAAGTAATGGACAAAATAAACTAAAAATAAAAATCTTTTCGGATTTTGCATTTATAATTTTTTTCCAAATACAAAACGGGAAGTATGATAACAAATGATTCAACAAACTGAAATAGATTCAGATAAACTGTGATACCATCTAAAAGACTTGATACTATTGCACAAGACTAGAAAGTAAAACATGAACACTAGATTCGAAAACATAAAAGGCTCCTCAAGCAGCTCTTGAATGCAGTAGTCCTGGGGTATCTATCATGCTCAAGCTCTGGCCAATGAATTCAAACCTGAATAAGAAGAATAAGATAAAATAAGGTTAATAACCCAAGACACTTTGAGATGCCACATCATCTCCTATTGGACACATGTAAGACACGATTGGGCTATTTTTTAAAAAATTAACCTATGTGGCCAAGGAAGGCTACTATCGAAAACTCAACTAGGTGACCTCAAATACATAGCAATACCTCACTAAGGCTTATATGGATTCAAACTCCCAGTGATCATGACCCAAAATTAATTTGCAAAAATGATCCATTTTGCAAAAACGACCAATGTGGCCCAAAATTAATTTGCAAAACGATCCATTTTCATCTAATGGCTAGAGATGAAAATTCGCCAAGGATGGGTTTTAAAGTAAATAAACACCTAATTATGGATTAAAAGCTCTCTACATACAATTAAGCAAACCACTTTGCAAATATAGCCCTATTTTGCAAAATGACCGATGTGGCCAAAGTGGCTAGACATGCAACATTTGAATAAGACCCCCAGAAGCCAAGAACCTAAGACTCACTAGGAAGACCAGACCATTTGTGGGCTGCCTACGTATACCGCCTTGAATGATGAGAATCAGGTATGCATTGTTCGAGCAAATTGGATATGGACGAGAATTAAAAAAATAATTGACTTGGAGAAAACATATTTTTTGTCCGCTTTTTTTGAAATATGATGGGAAAATGAAAAAATATTTTGGGATTTTAATTTTCATTTTTTGTCTTTTTCCTTAAAAAATGTGAAAGAAAAATATAATTAGGCCTACTTGCTTCATTTTTATACTTCACTCGAAAAATACGAAAGAAAAATATAAATAACCCTTTTACCCTTGAAGAAATACAACATGTAGCACATAGGACGTATCATGATGGTCTTTTATTTCTTGGTACATCTGTCCTAGATGGAACCAACCCCTATGTTGAGTTCCATAAGTCAAATACACGTTATGCAAACAAACATACCTAATAGGGATTCGGCATGAGGCTATGTTATTCTAAGTTTGAAATCGGGGTTGTGTTCTAGACCTTGCTTACCCGAGCGGACAACTCCAGCCGAGGTAGAGGCAACATACTAGAAGCACGAAAGTCTACCCGGCCTAGTTATTAACCCAACCTTATTCTATTTGGTATGACTTCGAAAAAAAAGTGGGACACGCGTACATGTGCACCACATTTTAGAAGACTCAGAAAGGGGACGTAAAAACTCAGTTTAATATAATTCAAATAATATCAAAGCGGTAAATAATCGACAATTATCATATTAGGTCCACGAATACAGTAATATCAACAAACAATAAAGTCAAACATAGATCATATTAACAAGCTTTAATTCTTTAACCCTGAACCAAAAGTTCTGGGTTCTTATCCCCAGCAGAGCCATCAGAGCTGTCACACCTCCTTTTTCTACCCTGGAAGGGTATAAGGGAGTCTTTTCCAATTTAAGAGACAATCGAAACGAGATTATTTATTTAAATTCAGAGTCACCGCTTAGGATAATATATGTTGTCCCACGTCACCGGTTTAAAATATCAAATTAAGGAAATTTTACTCTGTTTATGGTCTACGAAACACAGAAATACGTGCTAGGAATTCTGTTAACCTTGAAGAAGGTGTTAGGTATTCCCGAATTTCGTAGTTTTAACATAGTCTCTTTCACTTGGCTTAATCAAGTTGTCTAATTACTTATTTTAGAACCTATTATGTTATACGGTTTTGTTATAAGATTTTGCTAATGAATGTTTAGGCGACAATTTGGATAGTCGAAAAAGTACCACATGCGACGTGGTCGCCTTTGGTGATATTGCTGTTAGCTGGATGTCTAGACTTTAGAAAAGTGTTGCTCTATCTACCACTGAAGAAGAGTACATGTCAATCTCAGAAGTTGGAAAAGAGATGATTTGACTCAAATACTTTTTTAAAGAGCAAGGTAAAGAGCAGGAAAACTGTGAGCTTTTTAGCGATAGCCAAAGTGCAATTCAACTTGCCATGAATCTAGTATTTCATTCAAGATCAATGTACATCCAATTGAGGTATCGTCATAGCCGAGAGTTAATAAGTCAAGGAACTCTTTCCCTGCAAAAGATACTCATATCAAAGAACCCATCAGACATGTTCACTAATGTTGTTGGTTTGACGAACTAAGGTTGTGCACCGCCTCAGTTAGCCTTCAAGACTGATAGCGTAAACGTGCCATCAGAGAATAGCAAATCTTTTTTTCTTATATTTCTTTCTTGATGTAACATAGGATTGGGGGAGAGATTGCTAGGAGCAAACCTATTGTTGTATGTGAAAGAAAGAAAACTAGATAAAACAAAAGAAAGAAAAGTTAAAGAGAGAAGAAAAATAATAGGCAGAAGAAGTCATCTTTGAATTCTTTTCTTATGATGTAAGCGCTTACGTCGGCAGGTTGAATTCTTTTTTTCTGACGTAAGTGCTTTCGTTGGCATGGCAGTCCAATCACTAAAAGGGATCTACATTTTATTATAGTTCATTCTTCAACTTTTTCTTTTTCTTTAATTAATAAAGAACTTTTTTCTTTTAAATATTTATTTTCTTCTATTAGCTTGATATGCTTCCCAATATCTATTAGTTTTGTTTGTTTGGAAATTGCAGTCTGACTAGGAAACACTTCAACTAGTTCTAACGTAATCCGTAATATGGTGGCGTATCACTTCAGTGGGTAGAGATTTCGTTTTGATCATATTTCTATTTCGCTCCTCATATATGTCATATGATTTGATTCTAAATTTATCATTACATGTTCAGCCCAAGTAAGCTTGTTTACAAAAATAATATTGTTAGAAATAAAAGAGATAAACGAGCATTGATTTCAGCATGGCCAACCAAAGGAGCTACAGATGTGAAATACTATTCTTCATCCATCATCACATCAGTATTTTAGTCTATGTGTGACTTGGTAGGAAAAAAAAAGTTTATTAATATTCCTTGACCCAAATTTTATTTTGCCTCCATAAGCATAACATCCTTGGTTTTAATGAAACTTTTCCAGAAATATGTTGCATTTTGCTTTAGGTAGACAATTCGATATAGTTTGATTTTTAATATACTTACATCTAATAATGGTAGTCCAAAGAGCAGTTGAATCTTTAGCCAATTTGAAATAATGTTTTGCAAGCATTACAATAGTGGTTTCTCTACACTCTTAATAGTCAAATGTGATCAACCAAAAGGTCATCACTTGATTTACAAATAAATTTTGTATTTCGAAGCCGTAGAAGCTTCCCTTGTTCTCATCTCGATTTGCATGCGTGATCCGAACTATATCTAAAATGGTTTTATGTGAAAATTTAATGAAAAATACTAATTTGGCATTTAAAAATTTAATTCAAGTTGATTTCAGACAATATTCTTGGTAAAGGGATTCCGACCTATGCTTTGACTATCCCCGAAGGTCCGTAGAAAAACATAAGACTTGGGCGTATGCCTGGAATCAAATTCCGATGTCCCAAGCCTGGGAAGTAAATTTTTGAAAAAAATTATATAACCGAAATTATAAGAGTTTTGGAATAGAAAAGATGTTTGAAATAGATGGTATCAGGCATGTATTTTTGTTCCGGAGGCGGCACAATTCTTATATAAAAATTAAGTAAAAATAGTGAAGTTTGGTAAGGATCGAAGTTCATTTTGTATTAATCGAACATATAGTTGAGAAAGTAAAAATGATGATGTTCTTTTGTAATTATATGAATTTGAGGTCTAATTCATGGTTATTGATGTTATTTTTATGATTAGATCGCATGAGCAAGTCTGTATGATGTTTTTGGACTTGCGTTTGGAGCTCTGAGGGCTGGGGAGAGTTTTGGATAGGCCATGGATTTAATTTATTCTCAGTACATTAGTGTTGCAGGTTCAGAGAAGTTGCAGGTCTCTAAATCAGACTTCGCGGTCCGCAGTAATTTCTTGCAACCGCGGTGGGGCCTTCACGACCGCTGTGGGATTTATGCGGTCAGTGGTGAGCAAGTCAAAGTCTTCGCGATCGGCTCGATATTTCGCGGTCCGTGGTGGAGCTCTGCGGCCGCGGTCCTTTTTATACAGTCCGCGGCGAGGGTCTGAGCGGTGTATATATATACGTGACTTTTCAGCCATTTTTCACTTTTCAAAATCCTAAAAACATAATAGATGATTTTTGTAACACTCTTTCTTTCCGAAAACACAAGTAAGTGATTTCTAACTCATTTTCTTCACTCCTTAACTTCTTTTTACAAGATTTCATCCTAGAATGTAGGGTTTTCAAGATTGAATTGGGTGATTTTGGATAGAACTTAAGATTTTTAAATTTTGGAGATTTGGAGCTAAATTTAAGGTCCGATTTCAAAATAAAATATATATTTGGGTTCGTGAGTAATCGGGTTTTGATTTGAACCTCGGGTTTTGACCATGTAGGCCCAGGGTCGATTTGACATTTTGGGAAACTCATTGCAAATCCTATTTTTATGCATTTGAATTTATTCAGTTACCATTTATTGATATCGTTAAATAACTTGTGGCTAGATACAAGCGAATGGGTGGTAGAAACTAGAGGTAAAATAGTAGTTGAGGTTGGAATTGTGTTCGTAGCTTCGAGGTAAGTGTTATGGTCTAACCTTAGCTTGAGGGATTAGGAGTTGTGTCTTATTTTTTATTTCTTAATTGTTAAGTACGCGTATCATCATGGTGACTAGTATCTATACATCGGTTTCAAACATGCATGTGAGTCTTATACTATGATTAATGTCACTCTGCTTCATATTATTCATGCTTTATATGATGATTTCTATTGTTGAATAAGGCTTGTGGAAGTATTATTGATTATTGAATATTTTAGAGCTCTGGCTCATGTTGAGAATTAAGTTGTGAAGTAAACGTGAAAAAAAGAACAGGTTTATGATAGTGTCTCCCTTGCCTGAATGTTAATTGGTTTTGATATTATCTCCCTTGCTATATTATCACTCATGATATTATATTCCTTGTCGGGATATTGTTGTTGTGCTATTGCTCTTTGCCGGGATCTTACTGTGATGTTATTGATTCCCTTGCCAAAATTGCTTTGTGATTGTTTCTTGGGTGAGGAAAAGTGTAAAGTATGAAGGGTGATGCCGTGCATGATTTTGAGAGTGTTAACACATTAATGGTGATGTCGTACCGATATTGTGAGGTAAAAGCACGAAGGGTGATGCCGTGTCGTGCGATGTACAATGTCGTGCCATGATATGAGTGATAATGCACGAAGGATAATTTCGTGTCATGATTATGTGAGGTAAAAGCACGAAGGATAATACCGTGCCGATTCTATTGATTTTTATTGTAAGGATGAGAGTAAAATCACGAAAAGTGATGTCGTGCACATGTTATTGAGTTCTTGATTCATATTGATAATTGAATTATGGGTTTCTTTACATTTCTCTATTGGGTTTTCTATTGTTACCTGATATTCCCGCAGCATGTTTCCCCCTCATATCTTTAACTGTAAATATATTCCTTTAATTTTTGATGTATATGATTTAACTGCACAGTTTATTTGGTAGTCTGGTCCTAGCCTCGTTACTACTTCGCTGTTGTTGGTAATGGCCTTGGCGAATGACTTGCCACGCTTTCTGGGCTTGACTCTTGTGGGATGTGCTCAGCCGCCTCCAACTCTTTCTGTGGGTCAGACAACTTCCTTGTTGGGCTGTTCGCCCATTAAAGCGGTACGTGAGCTGGGTTCAGAACATCGTGAGACAGTTCTGTCCATATCCGGTGTGGGCGTTAGAGCATTGAGAGGACCTTTCCCTAGTACGAGAGGACCGGGAAGGACACACCTATGGTGTACCAGTTATCGTGCCCACGGTAAACGCTGGGTAGCCAACCTTTTCAATAAGATTTTAGGACTCCTAGTTCTAACTTCAATCTTGGAGAAAGGTGAGTGGGCTAGGATCGGGCTATTGGATCGAGCGCCTACTTCCTCTCTATAGGCAATTCCTTTTTTGTGGTTTGTGCTGTAATAAGAAGGATGTTGCTATGACCATATCGATTCTCTCAACGCTCTCTCTTTTTTTCGCCATACCGAGAAAAACGAGTTCCAGAGGCATCTTCCATTCATATCTATTTGAGTTTTTCCGCACCATATTTTGATCTGCCTCTTCTTTGATCAGGAATTCCCAGCAAATCCTTGACTCCTCGAATACAATGGAATTTCAGCTTGGGTGAAACTAAGTGGAGGTCCGAACCGACTGATGTTGAAGAATCAGCGGATGAGTTGTGGTTAGGGGTGAAATGACACGCCCCGTTTGACTGCCGCTCGGGGACGTAGTTGTAGATAGGTTAGTCTTAGTGGGTCGTTGGCTCCACCTGTTATCTCCTTCTAGAACATGTTTAAGAAGCCTTAGTCGACCTCCGGAGGACAACAATTTTATTTTCCAATCTAGCAATTTATGGCATGAGCTCTTTTGTTTTCAAGGGACACAATTTAACATGAGTACTGCTTTACACTCTTTTCCCGGGTGGGGATTCTTATACCTAAACGCAGCAGACCCCGCGAGTAGTCGAACAAATGAGAGGTTGTCGACGAAGGGGTCAAAGGTTGCGCTTGCGATAACCATTCATCAATGGATGCCGCTTCCCAGATTGGGTAAAAATGTAAACCTATAGCTGCAGAAGTAGGAATAATGGCAGCGGAAATAATATTGTTTGCGAACCATGTTGGATGACGGGTGAGGCTGAGAAAGAAGTCCTGCTCTACTGCCCTGTGTTAAGCAAAGTGAGTTTACTTCGTTTTTCTGGCCAATCCTGTTAGATGAGCGGCAGTGTTGAAAGGTGCAGATCTTGGTCTTCTAGACCTGAGCATCTTTTTCATAGTGGATCCTCCACTTGGGGAGAAAGAGACGTTAGGTGGGTAGCTATTGTTGGCCCAGTCAAGCGGATTCACTTGAATAGGAAGTTGAATCGTGAGCAGGCTATTGGATTTCTTCCTCGCTACCCACCTTCTGTCTTCCTTACTTTCTATCTTGTCTAAGCTTGCTGGATTTTCCTCATCCTTTGTATTGAATCAAATCCTCAGTAGCCATACCGAAAATGAACCAATGCCAACAGAGGAGTTACGGGCGAGCAAGAAAACCCTATTGCTAAGAGGACTAATTCAGTACGTTCCTCTCCCTTATGGTCGAGCGACTAAATGAGTTGAACATAGTTACACTCATTTCGTTTATCAACAGCTGCTATACCTTTGAAGTGCTATTATCAAGTAAATAGCCGGAGTCTGGGCACTGTCTCGGAGAGAGGCTCGGTGAAATAGACTTGTCTGTGAAGATGCGGACTACCTGCACCCGGACAGAAAGACCCTATGAAGCTTCACTGTTCCCTGGGATTGGCTTTGGGCCTTTCCTGCGCAGCTTAGGTGGAAGGCGAAGAAGGCCTCCCTGAGGTTAGGCTAGGCACTTACTAGCACATGGGGTCGGTTGTGCTGATACTACACTCTGCACTGTATGCAGTTCCCGGTGTTGTAACTTTTGGACCACAGAGGTTGCTGGCTTGAGTCCGTAAGGCGACCCAAGGTAGTCCTGCAGGCGTCCGCAGGCCTTGGTGTCTCCTTCTATCTTTCCTTATTGTTTCTTTTCTGCATCCCAGAAACAACTTTGTATTTATCCTTCGGACCTCTATTTATAGTATTCCTAGACAGTCTGTGAGATTGTGACACCAATTCTAGGTAGTTTATTTTTATGGATTTGTATCGGTATTATAATTAAAGTGTTACATTAATTCTTCCACATTATTATTTCTGTTGTTTATATAATGTTTATTCACAATTGTTAATGGATTTCAAAATGAAAAGGGTTATATAATTGGCTTTGCTAGCTTTCACTAGTAGGTACCATTACGACTCCTGAGGGTGAAAAATTCGGGTTGTGACACCAAAGAAACTTTATAATGACCCGGTCGATCATTTCATTAGTTACCAATCAGTTCTCCCTATTTTTGCTTCCTTATGTGTTGTTCAGATACACTTCACTGTCTCTGTTTGGGTTTGGAGTTGTTTTATAGAGAAATAAGACACTTAGTCTCTATTTTGGAAGCTTTAGTTAGAAAAGATAACCGGAAGATGACTTATGAGTAGACGATATTGGAATTTTCTTTTTATGGTTCAGATAGCTTTGTTAGGTGATTTAGGTCTTATGAGCATGATCACAAGCTATTTTGGAGGTCTGTGGTAGATTTAGGCTTGAACTGGCGATATTGGAATTTTCAGCGTTTTCCAGTTGGTGGTGGAAATTTTTATATCGCGGTTGGAATAGAATTTTCAAATAGGAGATTTATATCATTCAAGATGTGTGCGCAAAATATTAGGTCATTCGAATGAGGTTTGATAGACCTTTTGATCGTTTGAAGAATTAAGATATTTTGGAATCCTTGGGCTTGAATCCGATGGTGATTTGGTGTTTCGACGTTGTTTTGAGTGTTTTGAATAATGTTTGAATTTTGTTATGTGAGTTGTTCGTTTTTTTTGTTGAGGTCTCGCGGGTCTCGCGATAAATTTGGAAGGTTGTCAAAAAAGTTTCTAATTGAAGTTGAGCAGCTTCAACTGTTGTTCCTGTTATAATCGCACTTGCGGATTGGGAACCATAGGTGCAAGCCGCAGGTGCGACTAAGGTTGAGTAGGGGCAGGAGACGTAGATACGTTGAGGTGAACGCACATGCGAGTTTGCATGTGCGAGTAATTGACTGCAGATGCAATTTTGAGCAGATAAGTGATTCTACAGGTGCGACCTGTTGGATTACAAGTGCGGTCGCGCAGGTGTGTTTTTGGGTCTATAGGTGCGACAATGTCTGGGAAGAATATATAATTTTTGCCTTCGCGAAAGTTGGGTTATTTTCCACCATTTTTATCCGGAGTTGAAGCTTTTTGGTGGGTTTTGAAGAGGGAATTTGAGACAACCCATATTCACGTACGTTATTTTATGCCGTAAGTTAGTCAATGTAAATCTAAGAAGAGATTATCTCTGAGATGTTAAAAAGTTAATTATATTGGTCTTAAATGACACAAAGGTGTATAAGGGTGGTTAACAAGTATTAGAAGTTAAACGAATCAAGGATGTCGTCAGCTGTATTTTTGTGTAAAACTAGAGGTGCTTAATATACTCAAGAGGTTGTGTTTTAAGGATTTAAATAATATAATATATGTATTATAAGTCTTGAAGTTAAAAAAGTTATGAAACAAAAGTCGACAAAAGTTGTAGCAACTTATGCTTAAAGTTTTACTTAAACTTTAGATCAAATGTTACGAAGCATTTCTCAAAATTTCCTTTGAAATAAAGGGTGGTCTACACCAAGTTGAACATCTACGAGTGTAGTTCCCAATACATTAAATCATTTATCAATACGATATCGTAGTATAAAGATATTTGCATTGTTGGGAGACTGCACAAGCTGCTAGGTGACAAATAGGTGTGTCACTTTCTTCATTAAATGATAGCCTAAAAAGAGGCAATTTTGGGTCGGCCAAAGAGTCCATTTACAGACTTATCTCTTGCAATAAACCCTCATTATATATGAAAAATAACCAGACCTAAACCCCTGCAAACTTCCTCCCAAAATTATCCACAAACCCTAATTGATTTTCCCTCTCTTTCAAGTTCCAATTTAGGGTAAAACCTAAAGTTTGAAGAACCAAGATAAAGGCTGAGTTATCCAAAAAGTAAGATAAGTTTATTTCTCTCTTTCATCGATTTTTTCTACTGTAAATTCATATTAATCCGTTCTATACTTGTAAGAACTCCTCCAACAGTGATCAGAAGCTGTGAGTTTGATTTATTAACTTGTAGCTTACTATTTTGTGTTTCTATTGAGATGCGTATTTTACTACTGTTTTGCAAAGATTTGGAAGAGAAGGGTGTCTAGAAACACCATATAGATGTAGGGAGGTGGGCTGGTGGTTCGTTGTAATATTTCCGTGTCGTTTGACCCTACTACAGTGGTCTTCTTAAGTATAAAGTGATTAGGTTGTATAGACTATTTTGGGAGGCTCAATATGATTATTATTGATATAGTTTGAGCTGTTTGGTGATTATTTTGACTTGTGTGAAGTAGGGAGGTGTTGTCCTTTTCATCGTAAAATAGGTTGTGGTCAGTACATAATAGTTATGACGCTCAAATAATAACGATAATGTCGTTTCTCTTATTGTAACTAAGGAGTCGTGACATTGGCATAACTTATGTTTGGGTAGTATATACAAGGTATGTGAGGCTATGCATTTCCTTCTTTTGCACGACTTCGATTATACATAATGTAATAAACGAGCTACCAATGATACTCTACTCTTAGAAGCTAGCAGTACTTACAATGTTTCCCCTCTTATGTAACAATTGATATTGATGTTGCTTCTCTTATTCTTATGTTATCAATGTTGTTGGTAGTTCCTAATTCTTATAAGGTTCATAGTGAAGAGGTAGTCCTAATAATGTGTATAGAGCATACCGACCATACGACACTCCAAAAGGTTTAGAACGTTATTCTATGGGTTGAGAATATTTAATATATATGTGTCTATTTTACTCTACCGTGCCACGCTATTGTTGGCTGGGTACATTACCTATTGTGCAACCACTAATCAGCTGGGTTTACCGAGCTCCACGTGGCCGGGTATGATTCTACCGAGCCTTGTTGTAGACGGGTACGATATGATGATGATGCCCATTGAGGCATCTATTTTAAAAGTGCATGTATATATATGTTTGTATTATGCATTTTATGTCAGTAGCCCACAGAGGTACCCAGATGTTATAGGTTGTATATTCTTTATCGTTATTGACATTACTATTCATACTTATGCTTTTCTGACATGCATACTCAGTACTTTATTCGTACTAACATCCTTTTTATTTGTGGATGCTGCATGTCATGTTGCAGGTCCTGATAGATTGGTAGACGCATCCTCTACCATAGGAGTCTACCAAGTTCAGCAGTTATTGGTGAGATCCATTCTCCGCACTCGCCGTCGTTGGTATGCATTTTTGTAATTGACATTATGGGTTGGGGCCCTATTCTGGCTATGTTGAAACATTTATGTTCCTTTAGAGGCTCGTAGACAAGTGTCGACTCATGTATAGTTTTGTATGTCCTTTCTGTTGATTTTTGTTGTATATTCTTTCATGGCAGAGTGGTAGCTCATACTTTATATGTAGTTTCCTGACTGTCTAATTATTTCATATTTAGTGTGCTCATGCAATTATCTTTTATTGTTGATTGTTCATGATCCATATCTACTATTTATATGACCCCTTCGGACCCTAAGGATAATAAGGAAGGTTAGATAAAATGTACGTTGATGCTCGGCATGTATGGCCCGGGTGCTAATCATCACCCTCTAGTTTGGGTCCTGACAAACTTGGTATCAGAACAGTCTGTCTTAGGGTTTTTCTATGATCCGTGTCTAGTAGAGTCTTGATTATGAATTTTTAGCGTGCCACATTTATAATCAGGAGGCTACATGACATCTAGGGTTTTTATCTTCTTCCTGAATCTAGATCGTGCGTAGAGTTGATTCGTATGTTTTTATCTCTAATATTCACATTGTTTTTTATTGATTTCATCGACTAGGAAGCAAATGATTAAAAGACGGCTTGATACAGCTTCTGGAGAGGGTATCGATCAGGTGCCCCAAGCCAGAGAACTCCAAAGCAAGGCTCAGAGTAACATGCTGTCTCATACCTTATCTTCTCCGTCTCTTCTAGAGGATATTAGGAGGCAATAAGCACCACCAGTTCCTCCGTCTAACACTACATACCAGGATATGCAGAGTGCAGTGCAGTTGTTAACTAGCTTGGTAGCTGCTCAGGCTCAGGGGTAGAAAATCAGTGCTATTGATAAATCGAATAGAACGAGAAGTCGTGATTTTATTAATCTAGACTCTCCACTGTTTACCGGATCAGACCGTAAGAAGGATCCGCAGACTTTTATAGATCATGTTCATTGTACACTATGGGTTATGCATGCTAGTGATACTGAGGCATTAGAATTTCCTTCTTATCAATTATAGGATTTTGTGATTTTCTGGTAAGATAGTTCGGAGAGGTCCAGGTGCCCGAACGCTCCTCCATCTACGTGGAAGGAATTTTCTGAGGGCTTTCTTCGTCACTACTTGCAAGTTGAGATACGGTGAGCCAGGGCTTACAAGTTCTTGAAACTTAGACAAGGGAATATGAGTGTGCGAGAGTATAAAATAAAGAGTATATGTAGTTTGATTCTTTAGCATGATATGCTCCCCATGTGGTTTTAGAGATGAGCGATAAGGTGCATTTGTTCGTGAACGGGTTAGAACCACATCTGATAAATGGGTACATGACAACATTCTTGGTAGATGGCATGTATATTTCCCGTATTGAGGCTCATTCTCAGACCCAAGAGGATTGTTAGCGCCAGCAAAGGGCAGATAGGGAGTAGGATAGGAGCAAACAAAAGAAGGCAAGACTTGCAGGGTATTATGATGACTTTACAGGCAGTTTCAGGCCCTAATCTTTGAGAAGTTCGGCGCCACCCGTGGTTGGTGCTCCATAATAGTTTCAGAGTCCTCGATATGATTGATTAACCTATTCTGCATGCTCTCAACATTATAGGAATACTGGTCCGACGAGACCAACAACACCACGTTGTGATTCATGCAGCAAAGCCCACTTTGGATTGTTGTCGTCAAGGTTCTGATGCGTGCTATTCTTGCGTCATCCTGGCCATATGATGCGAGATTGTCCTAACAGAGGAGGTTATGGTGTGGTGGTATGACTCAACCAACTAGATTTATGTCTGCTTCTTCCTTATTAGTTTTACCTCCAACATGGGGTTTTCAGCAGTCGACAGGTTGTGGTAGAGGTAGAGGCGCAATGCCAAATTTGAGTGGTGCTCAAAACAAAGCTATGCTCTAGTAGGCCAACATGATCTCGTCCCATCTCCAGATGTTGCTACAGGTATATTGTCTTTGTTTTTATTTGATGTATATGTGATGATTGATCCTGGATCTACATTATCATATGTTACACCCTTTGTGGCTAATACATTTGGCGTTGAACTTGAATTGACAAGTAAACCCCTTGGGGTATCTACTCGGATAAGAGATTCGATGGTTACTAGAAGGGTACATAGAGGTTGCACTATGATGATTTGTAGTCGTCAAACCTCGACATATTTATTTGAGTTAGAAATGGTGGATTTCGATGTGATAATGGGAATGGACTGGTTGGCCTCATGCTATGCAAATGTTGACAGTCGTACAAAGATGGTTAGATTTTAGTTTCCTAGTGAACTCGTCATTGAATGGAAGGGGAACATTGCTACACCAAAAGATATGTTTATTTCCTATCCTAAGGCAAGGAAAATGATCTCATAAGGTAACATTTTATCATCTTGTTTGCGTTTGACATACAGAGGCGAAGCCGCCTAATATACAATCAATCCCCTGATCAATGACTTTCCAGATATTTTCCCATATCCAAGCCTTCCTCCTGAATGGGAGATTGAGTTTAGCATTGATGTGTTTCCTGACACTCAACCAATCTCTATCCCTCCACATAGAATCCTAGAAAATTAGTGAGAGTTGAAGGTGCAGTTGAAGGACTTGCTGGATAAGGGCTTCATTAGGCCTAGCAATTTACCTTGGGTGCGCCAGTCTTGTTCGTGCAGAAGAAAGACGGGTCGTAAAGGATGTGTATCGATTATTTACAATTCAATAATTTTACTATCAACAAGTATCCACTTCCAAGGATTGGCAGTATTTTTCACAAACTTCAGGGTGCCAAGTATTTCTCCAAGATTGACATACGTTCAGGTTATAAATAGGTGAGGGTTAAGGAGAAGGATATTCCAAAGACAAACTTCCGGACAAGATATATGCACTCTGAATTATTGGTGATGTCGCTCGGGCTAACAAATGCCCTTGTAGATTTTATGGATCTCGTGGATACTGTATTCATGCCATATCTTGATGTGTTTCTGACTGTATTCGTCGATCATATTCTAGTGTATTCTCGTTCGGAGGCGGAACATGCGGGCCCCTTGCGGATAGTATTACAGACGCTTCATGATCATAAGTTATATGCTAAGCTCTCCAAATATGAATTCTAGTTGAACTTAGTAGCATTCCTTGGCCATGTGATATGTGACGTGGGTATTAGTGGCGACACTCAAAAGATCGATGCAATAAAGAATTAGCCGAGACCTACTACACCATAAGAAATCCATAGCTTCCTCGGGCTAGCAGGATATTATAGGCAGTTTGTAGAAGAGTTTTCCTCTATAGAAGCTCCATTGAGTATGTTAACCCAAAAAACAACCAAGTTCCAGTGGTCTGACACTTGTGACATAGTTTTCAGGAGCTAAATAATCGATTGACATCCACGCCAGCGCTCACTCTCCGTGAAGAAACAGAAGGTTATGTGGTACATTGTGATGCCTCACGTATAGGTTAGGGGTGTGGATTTATGCAATGTGGGAAACTGATTGCTTATGCATCAAGACAATTGATGAAGCATGAAAAGAATTACGCAGCCCATAATTTGGAATTGGGTGCAGTAATATATGCTTTGAAGATATGTCGGCACTATTGATACGGTGTCCATGTTGACATCTACACATATCACAAGAGTTCACAATACAACTTCAAGCAGAAAGAGCTGAATTTGAGGCACCGTACGTGGCTTAAATAACTAAAAGATTATGATATCAAGATATTGTACAATCCTGGTAAAGCCTGTGTTTTGGTAGACACTCTTAGTCGCAAGTCAATGGCAAGCTTAGTACACATTGAGACAGGTAGACAGGGATTGACTAAAGAGTTTCATCAGCTAGCCAATATGAGAATCAGATTGTTAGACTCTAATGACGAAGGTGTTACTATTCAGAATACGTCATTATCATCTTTAGTAGCCGAGGTGAAAGCACGACAATATGAAGATACTATCTTAGTGCGATTGAAAGAGAGCATTCAACAGTGTAAAATTACGGCTTTTGAGATCGAAGATATAGAGCACTAAGATACTAGGGCTGATTATGTGTTCCTAATGTGGCAGGTTTGCGAGAGAGGATCATGAATGAAATTCATCAATCTTGATATTCCATCCATCTCAGCTCGATAATGATGTATCATGACATTAAGGAGCAGTATTGGTGGGATGACATGAAGAAGTCTATTCTGGAAGTTGTAGCCCAGTGCCTGAATTGTCAACAAGTAAAGATCGATCATCAAAAATCAGATAGATTGATTCAGAATATAGAGATTTGACCTGGAAATGAGAGGTGATTAATATGGACTTCATTACTAGATTCCTCGCTCTTATCATAAGTTTGACTCCATCTTGGTGATAGTCGATCAACTTACAAAATATGCCCATTTTCCGCCAGTTAAGACAACTTACACAACTAAATATTATACGAAGTTGTATATCAAGAAAATTGTTAGGCTTCATGGTGTGACAGTATCTATTATATCAGACCGAAGAGCTCAATATATGGCTGTCTTTTGGAGGTCTTTCCAGAAAGGTTTATGCACACAAATGAATCTCAACACTGCATTCTATCTGGATACTGACGGACACGCTAAATGTAACATTCAGACACTTAAGATATGTTACGAGCAGGTGTTCTAGATTTCAAGGGGAATTGGGATGACCATCTGCCACTAGTAGACTTTGCCTATATTAAGCTACCATTCCAGTATTAAAATGGCTCCATATGAAGTATTACATGGGAGAAGATGTAGATCACCATATGGATTTTTTTGAAGTCAAGAAAACAGAATTATATGGACAGGATTTCATTCACCAAGCCACTGAGAAGGTAAAAGTGATACAAAAACGACTGAGGATAGCACAAAGCATGCAAAAGTCTTATTCCGATTTACGACATTGTGATCTAGAGTTTGAGGTTAGTGATTTGGTTTTCCTGAAGATCTCGTGGATGAAGGATGTTGTCCATTTTGGAAGAAGGGTTTGCTAAGTCCATGGTATATTGGTTTGTACAAAATTCTTCGACGAACTGGACAAGTTGCTTATGAGTTAGAATTGCCAACTAAATTGGAATTTGTCGACTCGATATTCGAAGTATCTATGTTGTGGAAATCTATTAGAGATGCTTATCGAGTCATCCCTATCAAAGATGTACAAGTAATAGGATATATCATACGAAAAAGTGGGCTATATTACATCAATATGTCTGCATGCTGAGAAAACAAAAAATGTAGATTCTGTCAAAGTAATGTAGAGGAACAAGAATATGGAAGAAATGACATGGGAAATAGAAGATGAGATAAAGTGTAAATACCATTACCTATTTCAAAATAAGGATAACAAGGACGCTAGAGTAACACATGACTCATTAGAAAGTGAAACAACTCTATGACGTAAGCAATAGCTTAAAAATACTCTTCTGTAATACAAAATGGTGATATGCAGATAATGTATATACCCATTATACTTTATAGAACCTTATGAGGCCATATGTTGGGCTTAACTTCTTGCAAGTTTAGCTAGTGACCATTTTAATCGATGAGAAAGTTCCATTGCAATCCACGATGATTTTGACTCCACATAAACCCTTACATTCAAGGACGAATGTTCTTGAGGGGGGAAGGTCTTACAACCCATATTCACATATGTTAGTTTATGTCATAAGTTAGTCAACATATATCAAAGAACAAATTATCTTTGAGATGATAAGAATTTAATCATATTGGTCTTAAATGATACAAAGGTGTATAAGGGTGGCTAACAAGTATTAGAAGTTAAACGAATCAAGGATGTTGTCAGCCATATTTTCAGGTAAAGCTAGAGGTGCTTAATACACTCAAGAGGTCGTGTATTAAGGTATTTGAATCATATAATATCCGTATCATAAGTCTTGAAGTTAAAAGAGATATGAAACAAAGGTCGACAAAAGTTGTTGCAACTTAGGTTCATAGTTTACTTAAACTTAAGGTCAAATATTACGAAGTTTTCTCCCAATTTACTTCGAATTACAGGGTGATTTATCCACCAAATTGAATATCTATGAGTCAAGTTTCCCACGTATTAGACCATTTATCAATAAGACATCAGAGTAGAAAGATATAGGCATTGTTGGGAGACTACACATGCTGCTAGGTGACAACTAGATGTGTCACCTATTTAGTTATATGATAGACCAAAAAGAGGCAATTTTGGGTCGGTCAAAGAGCCCATGTTACAACCCATATCCACACGCATTAGTTCATTCCATACGTTAGTTAACATAACTCCAATAAGGAATTTTCCTTGAGATGATAAGAAGTTAATCCTATTGATCTTAAGTGATACAAAGGTGTATAAGGGTGATTAACAAGTATTAGAAGTTAAACGAATCAAGGATGTTGTAAATTGTATTTTCGGGTAAATATATAGGTGCATAATACACTCAAGAGGTCATGTTTTAAGGTATTTATATCATATAATATCCGTTTCATAGTCTTGAAGTCAAACGAGTTATGAAACAAAAGTCGACGAAAGTTGTCGCAACTTAGGTTCACGGTTTTACTTAATTTTTATGTCAAATGTCATTATATACATGAATTCATGGGGTGATCTACCCCCCCCCCCCCAAATTTAAGATATATGAGTCTACTTTCCAACTCATTAAACCGTTTATCAATACAACATCTGAGTAGAGAGATATAGGCATTTTTGTGAGACTGCGCAAGATGCTAGGTGACAAGTAGGTGTGTCACCTACTTTGTTAAATGATAGCCCAAAAAAGGAACGTTTGGATCGCCTATTCAGCCCATTTAAAGGGTTATCTCGTGCAATATAACCCCTCAATATATCTCACAAATAATCATACCTAAACCCTTGAAAACCTCCTCCCAAAAATCCCACACAAATCCTAATTGATTTTCCCTCTCTTTCGAGTTTCAATATAGGGTAAAATCAAGAGTTTTGAAGAACCAAGGGAAGGGCTGAGTTATCTAATAAGTAAGGTAAGTTTATGCACTATTTCATACATTTTTTCTGCTGTGAACTCATGGTACTTCGTTCTATACATCTAGGAACATACGGTATGGTGATCGGAAGCCATGAGTTCGAGTTATTCACTTCTAGCAGATTGTTTTGTGGACTGTTTTGTGTTGCTGTTGGGTTTCGTGTTTTACACTACTTTGGAGTTTTGGAGGAGGAAGGGCGTCCAGAAACACCATATAGATGTAGGATTGTGGGCTGATAGTTCTTCGTAACATTTCCGGGTCGTTGGACACGACTACGGTGGCAGTCATATATAGGAAGTTATTAGGTTGTGTGTGGGCTATTTTGGGAGGCTCAATATGATTATTACTGATGCTGTTTGGTCTGTTTGGCAATTTTTTGGAATTGTGTGAATTCATATATATAGGGGATGTTCTGTCTGTTTCATCATAAAATAGGTTGTTGTCCATATATAATAGTTATGACGCTTAAATGACAACGATAGTATCGTTTCTTTTATTGTATACTAAGGAGTTGTGAAAATAGCATATCTTGATATTGAGGCAATATATGCAAGGTATTGAGGCTATCCCTTTCTTCTTTTTTACGACTCCGATTGTACATAATGTAATGAACGAGCTTCCAATGATACTCTACTCTTAGAAGCTAGCAGTACTTACATTGTTTTCCCTCATATGGAACGATTGGTATGATGTAGCTTCTCTTATTATTATGTTATCAATGTTTTTTGCACTTCCCGATTCTTATAAGGTTCATAGTGAAGAGTTAGTCCTAATGACGTGTACAGATTATACCGATCTTATGTTATTCCGAAAGGTCTAGAACGTGTTTTCTATAAGTCGAGCATGCATTATATATATGTATCTATTTCACTCTATCGAGTCATGCTATAGTCGGTTGGGTACGAACCCAATTCTACAACCACAGATCAGTTGGATTTTACCGAGCTCCACGTGGCCGGGTACGATTCAATCGAGCCTTATGATGGCAGGGTACATTTTTTACCGAGCCTATTATGACCATGTACGATATGATGACGATGCCCATAGAGGCGTATGTTTTAAAAGTTTATGTACTTATGCATATGTATTGTGCATTTCATGTCAGTAGTCCTCGGAGGTACTCAGATGTTACAGGTTTTATATTATCTATCCCTGCTTACATTACTGTTCGTATTTACGGTTTCCTGCCTTACATACTCAGTACTCTACTCGTACTGACATCCTTTTGTTTGTGGACGCTGCATGTCATTTTGCAGGTCCTGATAGACAGGCAGGTGTAGCTCCCCCACCACAGTAGGCTGTCCAGTTCAACGGTGATCGATGAGATCCCTTCTCCGAATTTGCCATGGTCTTGGTGTACGTTTTTGTTATAAACATTATGGGTATGTCGAGGCCCTGTTCCTGATATGTTGCAGCACTGTGTCGACTCATGTATAGTTTGGTATGCCTTGTCGGCTGGTGTTTGTAGTATAGTCTTTCATGGTAGTGTGGTAGCTTGTACCTTATATATAGTTTCTTGATTGTCTAGTCACCCCATGTTATGTATGTTTATTCCATCATCTTTTATGGTTTGTTGTCCGTGATCTATGGATACCATTTGTATTGATGTCATTGGCCCTAAAAGATAATAAAGAAGGCTAGGTTAAATGTATGTTGGTGCGCGGCAAGTATGGCCGGGTGCTAGTCATGGCCTTCCAGTTTGGGTCGTGACAAACTTGGTATCAGAGGCAGTCTGTCCTAGGGATTTTCTATGAGCTGTGTCTAGTAGAGTCTTTATTATTGATGTATAGCATGCCACATTTATAATTTGGAGGCTACAGGACATCAAGGGTTGTTATATTCTTCCTGAATCGAGATCGTAGAGTTGAGTTGTAAGTGTTCGTCTTTAATATTTACCTTGATTCTTTCTGCGATGCCTTCAACTAGGAAGAAAACAATTAGTAGACGGCTGGATATAGCTGCTGGAGTGGGTATAGTCAGGTTCCCCAAGCCAGAGTAGGCCAAAGTAAGGCTCAAAGTAAAATGATGTCTCGTACCTCATCTACTATGTCTCCTCCAGACGATATTAGGAGGAACCCAGCACCTCCACTCCGTTTGGCACTACAGGCCAGGATATGCGGAGTGCTTTGTAGTTATTGCCTAGCTTGGTAGCTGCTCAGGCTTAGAGGCAGAATAAAGGTGGTGCTCAGGCTCAGAGGCAGAATAAATGTGTTGCTGATAAACCAGTTAGTACGAGAGTTCGTGATTTTATTAATGTAGAACCTCCTGTGTTTACTGGATTAGACCTCAAGGAAGACCCGCAGACTTTTATTGACCAGGTTCATCATACACTACGAGTTATGCATGTAAGTGATATAGAGGTAATAGAGTTGGCTTCTTATCGGCTAGGGGATTTAGCGGTTCTCTGGTATGATAGTTAGGAGAGATCCAGGGGTCCGAACGCTCCTCCAGCTTTGTGGAAGGATTTTTCTGAGGCCTTTCTTCGTCACTACTTGCCAGTTGAGATACAATGAGCTAGAACTGATATGTTCTTGAACCTTAGACAAGTTAATATGAGTGTTCAAGAGTATAGTATGCAGTTTTATTCTTTAGCAAGGAAAGCTCCCTATATGGTAGCCGAGATGAGTGATAGGGTGCATTTATTCGTGAACAGGTTGGGACCACATCTGAAAAATGAGTGTGCGACAACCTCATTGGTGGAAGACATTGATATTTCCCATATTCAGGCTTATGCCCAGACTCTAGAGGATCGTAAGCACCAACAGAGGGAAACTAGGGAGCAGGATAGGGGCCAACATAAGAGGGCAGGATTTGCATGGAATTCTCATGACTTCAGAGGTAATGTCAGGCCCCAGTCTTCGAGGACTTCGGAGCCATCTGTAGCTAGTACTCCTCCACAGTTTCAGAGGCCTCGATATGGTCGATTTATGTATTCTGGTTTAGGTAAGAGTTCAGGGGCATCAGGCTCGCAATATCACAGGAATACTAGTCAGATGAGACCCACAACACCACATTGTTATCAGTGCGGCAAGGCCCACTTTGGACTGTACTGTCGAGGTTCTGATGCATGTTATTCTTGCGGACAACCTGGCCATATGATGCGGTATTATCCTAACAGGAGAGATGATGGCATGTCTCAGTCGACTGGATCTGTGTCTGGTTCTTCCTCATCAGTTCAACCTCCAACATGGGGTTTTAAGTAGTCAACAGGTTGTGGTAGAGGTAGAGGTGCAGTGCGGAGTTCAAGTGGTGGTCAAAATCGAACCTATGCTCTAGTAGGTCGACAGGATCTCGAGTTGTCTCTAGATGTTGTTACAGGTATATTGTCTGTGTTTTCTTATGATGTATATGAGCTGATTGATCCAGGATCTACATTATCATATGTTACACACTTCGTGGCTAATAAGTTTGGCATTGAATCTAAATTGATAAGTAAAACCCCTTGCGGTATCTACTCTGATATGAGATTTTGTGATTGCTAGAAGGGTATATAGAGGTTGCACTGTGATGATTTGTAGTCCTCAAACCTCGGCATATTTATTTGAGTTAGAAATGGTTGATTTTTATGTGATAATGGGAGTGGACTGGTTGGCCTCATGCTATGAAAATGTTAACTGTCGTACGAAGATGGTTTGGTTTCGGTTTCCTGGTGAACCCGTCATTCATTGGAAGGGGAATACTACTAGACCGAAAGGTAGGTTTATTTCCTATCTTAAGGCAAGGAAAATGATCTCAAAAGGTTACATATATCATCTCATTCGCGTTAGGGATGCGAAGGCGAAGCCGTCGAATCTACAATTAATCGCCATGGTCAATGAATTTCCAGATGTTTTCCCAGATGAACTCACAAAAAATGCCCCAACGTCTTTTATGGATCTCATGAATACCGTATTCAGGCCCTATCTTGATGTGTTCGTCATTGTATTCATTAATGACATTGTGGTGTATTCTCGTTCGGAGGCGGAACATGCGGGCCACTTGCGGATAGTATTACAGACGCTTCAGGATCTTAAGTTATATGCCAAGCTCTCCAAATGTGAATTCGGGCTGAACGCAGTAGCATTCCTTGCCCATGTGATATCTGACGTGTGTATTAGTGTCGACACTCAGAAAATCGATGCAATAAAGAATTGGCCAAGACCTACAACACCATCTGAAGTCTGCATCTTCTTAGGGCTAGCATGATATTATAGGCAATTTGTAGAATGGTTTTCCTCCATATTAGACCATTGACTAAGTTAACACAAAAAGCTACCAAGTTCAGGTGCTCTAACACTTGTGAGTATAGTTTTCAAGAATTAAAGAATCTATTGACATCCGCACCAGTGCTCACTCTCCTTGAAGGAACAGAAGGATATGTGGTATATTGTGATGCCTCAGATATAGGTTTGGGGTGCATATTGATGCAACATAGAAAGGTGATTGATTATGCATCAAGACAATTGAAGAAGCATGAAAAGAATTACCCGACCCATGATCTGGAATTGGCTATAGTAATATATGGTTTGAAGATATGGCGGCACTACTTATACGGCGTCCATGTTTACATCTACACAGATAAAAAGAGCTTACAATACATCTTCAAGCAGAAAGAGTTGAATTTGAGGCAGCGTAGGTGGCTTGAATTACTGAAAGACTTCGACGTCGAGATATTGTATCATCCCGGTAAAGCCAATGTTGTAGCAGACACTTTCAGCCGTAAGTTAATGGGAAGCTTAGTGCACATTGAGGCAGGTATATGGGGGTTGGCTAAAAAGCTTCATCAGCTAGCCAATATGAGAATCAGATTATTAGACTCTGATGATAGAGGTGTTACTGTACACTATACATCCGAATCATCTTTTGTAGCCGAGGTAAAAGCACGACAATATGAAGATCCTATCTTAGAAAGATCTAGAGAGAGCATTCAACAGTGGAAAATTACGGCTTTTGAGATTGGACAAGATGGGGTACTGAGATACCAGGGCATATTATGTGTGCCTAATGTGGCAGGGTTGCGAGAAAAGATTATGAATGAGATTCATTAATCCCGATATTCTATCCATCCCGGCTCAACAAAGATTTGTTATGATGTCAAGGAGCAGTATTGGTGGGATAACATGAAGAAGTCTATTGCAAATTTTTTAGCCCAGTGTCCCAATTGTCAACAAGTAAAGATAGAACATCAGAAACCCGGTGGATTGCTTCAGAATATAGTGATTCGGACCTGGAAATGGGAGGTGATTAATATGGACTTCGTTATTGGATTACCTCGTTCTTATCATAAGTTTGACTCCATATGGGTGATAGTTGATCGACTTACAAAATGTGCCCATTTTCTACCAGTTAAGGCTACTTACACGGCTAAATATTATGCGAAGTTATATATTGAGGAGATTGTTAGGCTTCATGGTGTGCATGTATCCATTATATCAGACTGAGGAGCTCAATTTGCGGCTAAATTTTGGAGGTCTTTTCAGAAGAGTTTAGGCACACAAGTGAATCTCAGCACTATATTTCATCCGCAAACTGAAGGACAGGCTGAACGTACCATTCAAACACTAGAAGATATGCTACGAGCATGTGTTCTAGATTTTATGGGAAATTGGGATAACCATCTTCCACTCATAGAATTCGCCTACAATAATAGCTACCATTCCAGTATTAAAATGGCTCCATATGAGGAACAATATGGGAGAAGATGTAGATCACCACTTGGATGGTTCGAAGTTGGTGAAACAGAATTATATGGGCCAGATTTGATTAACCAAGCCATTGAGAAGATGAAGGTTATACAGGAACGATTGAGGACGACACAAAGAAGGCAAAAGTCTTATTGCCATGTCCAACGTCGTGATTTGGAGTTTGAGGTTGGTGATTAAGTTTTCCTGAGGATATCACCAATGAAGGGTGTTATGCATTTTGGGATGAACGGCAAGATGAGTCGACGGTATATCGGTCTGTATAAATTTCTTCAATGAATTGGCAAGTTGCTTATGAGTTGGAATTTCCATCCGAATTGGAAATTTTCCACCCAATATTCCATGTATCTATGTTGAGAAAATGTATTGGAGACCCTTTTAGAGTTTTCCCTATCAAAGATGTAAAAGTTACAGAGGATCTATCATATAAAGAAGTTCCAGTGGCTTTATTAGATCGACAAGTCCGCAAGGTGAGAACAAAAGATGTAGCTTCCGTCAAAGTATTGTGGAGGAATAAGAATATGGGTGAAATGACATGGGAAGCGGAAGTAGAGATGAAGTCTAAATACCCTTACCTATTCAAGAATGATGATAACAAGGATGTTGGTGGAACGTAGGATACATTAGAAAGGTGAAACGGCTCTATGAGGTAAGCAATAACTTAGGAACACTCTTCCTTAATATAAAATGGTGATATGCAGATAATGTACACGTCCATAATGCTTTGTGTAGCCTTGTGAGGCCATACGTTGGGCTTAAATGCTTGTAAATTTTGAAAGTGACATTTTAAGGGTAAAATTGATCGGAAAGTTTTGTTTAAATCCACGATGATTTGGACTTCGCATAAACCTTTGCATTCGAGGAGGAATGTTCCTAGAGGGGAGGGTGTTACAACCCATATCCACACGCGTTAGTTCATGCCACACGTTACTTAACATAAATCCAAGAAAGAATTATCCTTGAGATAATAAGAAGTTAATCCTATTGATCTTAACTAATACAAGGGTGTATAAGGGTGATTAACATGTATTAGAAGTTAAACAAATCAAGGATGTTGTAACTCTTATTTTCAGGTAAACCTATAGGTGCTTAATACAATCAAGAGGTTATATTTTAAGGTATTTGAATCATATAATATCTGTTTCATAGTCTTTAATTCAAACGAATTATGAAACAAAAGTCGACAAAAGTTGTCGCAACTTAGGTTCATGGTTTTACTTAAACTTTAGGTCAAATTTCATTAAGCTTTTCTCCCAATATACTTGGAATTACGGGGTGATCTAATCACAAAATTTAATATCTATGAGTCTAGTTTCCAACGCATTAAATATTTTATCAATACGACATAGGAGTAGAGAGATATAGGCATTTTTGTGAGACTGCGCAAGCATCTAGGTGACAAGTAGGTGTGTCACCTACTTAGTTAAATGATAGCCCAAAAAAAGGAAATTTTGGGTCGGCTATCCTGCCCATTTAAAGGGTTATCTCTTCAAATATAACCATCAATATATCTCACAAATAATCATACCTAAACCCCTGCAAACCTCCTCACAAAAATCCCACACAAATCCTAATCGATTTTCCCTCTCTTTCATGTTCCAATTAAGGGTAAAATCAAGAGTTTGAAGAACCAAGGGAAGGGATAAGTTATTCAAAAAGTAAGGTAAGTTTCTGAATTATTTCATACATATTTTCTCCTTTTAAATCATGGTAGTTTGCTCTATACATGTGAGAACTCACGGGACAGTGATCGAAAGTCGTGAATTCGAGTTATTCACTTATTGCAGATATTTTTTGTGGGCTGTTTTGTGTTGTTGTTGGGCTGCGTGTTTTACTACTGTTTTGAGGAGTTTTGGAGGATGTGAGGTGTGGAGAAACACCATATAGATGTAGGGTTGTGTTCTGATAGTTCTTCGTAATATTTCTGGGTCGTTTTACACGACTACGGTGGCCGTCGTATATAGGAAGTGATTAGGTTGTACGTGGACTATTTTGGGAGGCTCAATATGATTATTATTGATGTTGTTTGGGCTGTTCTGTGATTGTTTGAAATTGTGTGAAGTCATATATATAGGGTAGGTTTTGTCCGTTTCATCATAAAGTAGGTTGTTGTCGATATATAATAGTTATGACGCTTAAATGATAACCATAGTATTGTTTCTCTTATTGTAGACTAAGGAGTTGTGACAATTGCATAGCTTGAGAATGGGGCAGTATATACAAGGTATGTGAGGCTATCGCTTTCCTTCTTTTGTACGAATCTGATTGTTCATAATGTAATGAACGAGCTTCCAAAGATACTCTACTCTTAGAAGCTAGAAGTACTTACATTGTTTCCCCTCTTATGGAACGAGTGATGTGATGTTGCTTCTCTTATTCTTATGTTATCAATATTGTTGGTACTTCCTGATTCTAATAAGATTCATAGTGAAGAGTTAGTCCTAATAACGTGTACACAGGATACTGATCTTACCTCACTCTGAAAGGTCTACAATGTGTTTCCATGAGTCGAGCATGCATTATATATATATATATCTATTTAACTCTACCGATCCACGCTATAGTTTGCCGGTTTCGACACTTATTGTGCAACCACTGATCAGTTGGGTTTTACCGAGTTCGGCATGGCCGGGTACGATTCTACCGAGCCTTATGATGGCCGGGTAGTTTTTTTTGCTGATCCAATCACGCCCGGGTACGATATGATTATGATGCCCACAAAGGCGTATGTTTTAAAAGTTTATGTATTTATACATATGCATCGTGCATTTCATGTCAGTAGCCCTCAGAGGTACTCAGATGTTACAGGTTGTATATTCTCTGTCCCTGCTTACATTACTGTTCGTATTTATGATTCCCTTCCATACATACTCATTATGTTACTCGTATTGACGTCCTTTTGTTTGTGGACGCTGCATGTCGTGTTGCAAGTCCTGATAGACATGCATGTGTAGCTCCCCCACCACAGTAGGATGTCCACTTCAGCGGGGATTGGCGAGATCCCATCTCCGAACTTTCCGTGGTCTTGGTATGCATTTTTGTTGTAGACATTATGGGTATGTCGAGGCCCTGTTCCGAATATGTTGCAGCACTGTGTCGACTCATGTATTATTTAGTATGCCTTGTCGGCTGGTTTTTGTTGTATTCTCTTTCATGGTAGTATGGTAGCTCGTACCTTATATATAGTTTCTTGATTGTCTTGTCACCCCATGTTATGTATGTTTATGCCATCATCTTTTATGGTTGGTTGTCCGTGATCTATGGATACCATTTATATTGATCTCGTTGGCACTAAAAAATCTCTGTGTGAGCACTGACCGGGATCCCTTGAGGTCCTTCGGGAACCCTGACACACCTAGGTTATGTGAAAAGCTATCTAGCATTGGAAACTTTGGAAATTTAGGCCTACTTGTAGGCTCCCTATAGAGTAACTTGTTGTATACTATTTCATGGTGGTATGGTAGCTCGTACCTTATATATAGTTTCTTAATTGTGTTGTCACTCCATGTTATATATGTTTATGCCATCATCTTTTATGGTTGGTTGTCCGTGATCTATGGATACCATTTATATTTATCTCGTTGGCCCTAAAAGATAATAAAGAGTGTTAGGTAAAATGTACGTTGGTATGCGGCAAGTATGGCCGGGTGCTAGTCATGGCCCTCCGGTTTAGGCCGTGACAGCCTATTTATAGGCTTATGTTCTACAATTTAACCTCATTATATATCAAAAGTAACCAGACCTAAACTCCTGCAAACTTCCTCCTAAAAGTTATCCACAAACTCTAATTTATTTTCCCTTTCTTTCAAGTTAAAATTTAGGGTAAAACCTAAAGTTTGAAGAACCAAGATAAGGGTTGAGTTATCCAAAAAGTAAGGTAAGTTTTCTCTGTTTCATCCACTGTATATGGTGTAAATTCATATTAATTCATTCTATTCTACTAAGAACTCATGATACGATGACTGGAAGTCATGAGTTCAAGTTATTCGCTTGTAGTTGACTATTTTTCGATTTTTTTGTGGTTGCTGTCGGGCTGCATATTTTACTACTATTTTGAAAAGTTTTGTAGGAGGATGGGTGTGGAGAAACACCATACAGATATAGGATGGTAGGAGGTCGTCCGTTGAAACATTTTTCGGTTGTTTGACAATTTTAAATCAACTAAAAATGCTTTTCTAACTAACAACTGGCTAGAATTTTGCAGGTATATAATAAAGCATGTAAGAAAGGAACTCAGTTTTACATACTAAAAGCAAAACCGAATTTTCAGCCATTAGCTCAAGTACCTGCTCGTCACCTCACGTACAAGGCTCTCAATTACCAAATATCATATCCTAAGAGGAAGATCCCCCACACAAGGTTAGATAAGCCACTAACCTCAAACCGGCTCCAAAATCAACTCGAAACTACACGTTTGCCATGAGTATCCGACAACGAATGTCCCAAATCTATTCAATTCTATTACATATCGTAAATAACATCTCAAACGACTGATTCAACAATTTAATTCAAAACTAAGATGCAAAATTAGGTGTAATGACCAAAACACCCCTCAGGCCAACATCTTCAAATCAAGTGAAATTATCATTTTCAGAACCCTCGTACTCTCACGAGTAACTATATAAAAATCTGTCAAAAAGGAGGTCAAACACGGACTTAAAACTCAATAATTCGGTCTATGAATTTTTATCAATTTTTCAATTAAAATCCGATATTAAAGGACGAATTTAAGGGAAAATTCATGAAAATTAGTCTAAACCGAGTAAAAATTATTTATCCAAGTTGCACAGGTAAAAATACTCTCAAATATGGTGATCTACCGAGCTCCCAAGTCCAAATTATGAAAAATAAGCTTAATCCCTTGAATTGAGATTATAATGTCTCTGTCAAATTATTGCTCTATGCGATTGCAGACATGGAGTCGTGATCGCAAAGCTTCTTCTTCCATGTGCCCAAAAACCTTCTATGTGAATGTGGTAAAAGGTCTGCGATCGCAGACCTTCTCTTCCCAAAGTTATGCAATCGTGGTTGCCTTCACACGACCGCGTAGAGTAAATATACCACTTCCACACAGGCCTAGGTGCTCTATGCGATCACGAAAAGACTTATGCGATCGTGAAGAAGTATTTCAGCCAGCCCCAAATTAACACTGGGCGATTGCGGACTTACTCACGCGATCGCAATGAACAAGAATTGATGCTGCAAAAACCAGAAAACCATCAATGAGTTTAAGGCCAAAAGTGCCTGTTTGAGCACCCGAAACACACCCGAGGGCCTGATACCTTAACCAAGCCTACAGACATATTCCATAACATTATTCAAACTTGTACCAACCCTTAAACCACCTAAAATAACGTTGGAAACTTGAATTAATCAAGGATTTGAGCCTAAGAACTCCAACTTTCCTCAAAAAACGCTTTCGATAAAAAAACCTAACTAAACCGCATTTTAATGACCTAAAGTTTTGCAAACACATCCCAAATGACATGATGGAACTACTACAACTTCCCAAATTCCATTCCGACCCTTGGATCAAAATCTCACTATCGGATCGGAAACTTCAAAAATTCAAACTTCGGCATTTCAAGCCTCAATTAGCTAGGGATCTCTAAAACACATTTCGAACATGCTCCCAACCCCTAAATCACCTAATGGAGCTAACATAACCATCAAAATTGCATTTCGAGGCCATCTTCACACTGTTCTGACTACGAAGAACATTTCAACACTTGAGCTCTCAAATAGGAACTAAGTGTCCCAAAACACTCCGAAACTCAAAACCGAACATCCCGAAAAATCAAATTAACAGAAATAGACTTGGGGAAAGCAGTTAGTAGGGGATTGGAGGTTAATTCTTATGATGATGAGCCGGTTCGTCATATTAGCTTATTTCCTGTGATTGATATCTTTGTTGATTTTTGACCTATAAAGCATTCTCTTGCCTTATTACATGATTGACTATGTTATTGATTGATTCTTATGTTATTTCCATTAGTAGAACCATATGAATTTAGCTTTAATCGTTTACCATATACATGATTTATTAGAAGGTTGTCCTTAATTGGTCGTACACTAATTTCTTTCCTTATTTTGTTATTTAACTCCTTAGTTAAGAGGAATACCTACACTGATTAAGATATAGTTCCATTCTTGAATTATGGTTCTTACCTTATTTTTCTACCTATTCTCAAACTATACATACATACTCTTTCATTAACACATCACACAAAGACATTGGTTCAAAACTCTCTCTCTCTTACTCAAACTTTCTTCCCTCTTTCTGTGATTACTTACTTCTATTCTAAGTTAGACGGCAACAAGCCAAGGTTCACTATTTTGATCTCCTATTCTTCACTTTATCGTTATTGTCTCATTACTAGTATGTCCTAATTTCAATTTAAGTTACAAATTCAATATGTTTCATTTGTTGTTTTAGCTTATCATATTTCCAACTTATTTCTATCTATGATTCTGTTGTTCAATGTGCAATTGACATGTTCACATTATGGCTTCATGTAGCATGCTAGATCTACTCCTCTGGTAGTCTGTTTCAATGTGACTCTATCTTACTTTGAATATTTATGTACTTGTGTTCCAATTCTTATATGGACTTACTTTGCAAACTAATTTGTCACTTTAGATGTCTGATTCTATGGTTGTTTCTGAAATCCATTTGTCACTTTGGATGTGTAATTCTATGGTTGTTTCTGAAATCCATACTATGTTGATATCACTAGGTATTCCCTAATCCCACAAACCCTCACAAGGATTGATATGCTCCCGTAACTATGTGTTTGCCTACATGACCTATGCGTCCCCGAATCCATTGACCCTTGTTTGTGGTTACTGAACCTGATTTGGTTCCATAATCTCTAGTTGTGTATTAACCTGTTTCGGGATGTTCTGTTTGGACTATTCTTTACAACTTCACTTTCTTTTCAAAACTGTCTCTGTTGTCTTTAACAAAACTATTTCAAACAAGTCCCCTTTCAAACTATTTCCTTGCTTATATCTATTCAAGCACTCTCACATCTAATATTAGGTTTAAGTTCTGCCCCTCTAATGTATGACTGCTTAGGGATCCATATGATATCCCTCTAAGCTCTGATACATTACAGCCGGAGCTTCCACACTACACTTACTCAACTATGACACACCTAGGTTATGTGAAAAGCTATCTAGCATTGGAAACATTGGAAATTTGGGCCTACTTGTAGGCTCCCTATAGAGTAACTTCTTATTTTTCTTATCTACTTATGTAATTAAGTCGATATCTGCCTGGAATGGTTTGTTGGATAGTGAAAATGGGAGGGTAGCTATACTTGTTATCAATATCAATGGGTAGAAAACATGTTTTAGGTTTATTTTCTCCTGTATCTGCATTAGAACTCATGTTTAGGACCAATACATGCAAAGAATATCACGTATTAGAAACCATGCTCTTTGGTTCTATGTCTACAACTTTCAGCATTTCATTTTGACATCTGTATTATCACTTACAAATCATGTTTCTAGGATAAACAAAATTAAGGATAAACTATCACCTATTCATTTTGAAATCATTACATAATCTGTTGTGCATTTACAAATCCTACTTTAGGAATTCTTCATATGACTGTTATGAACTTTATACATGTATCTTAGATACCATACTTTAGGACCTCCTTCTTACTTACTCAGTCACACCTAGCAAAAATCACTGGTTATGGAAGATGTAGAAATAGCTCCACATTTTATTATCCTGTTTAAAATAAACTAGTAATAATCCCTATATTTTATAATGCTTAGAACAGTATGCTTTTAGGTATGATAACTCTGTCATTTTTTAAGATGGTTCTGGCAATAATTGTGCATTATCCTACGCCTAGACAAGCCTTAGGTAATCCAATTTCTTATAAAAACTAGAGATTTCCCGTTGTATCTACTGCTTAATGATTAACAGGCTTAAAATCAGTAGGCAAACTGATTAGGGAAACTTGCACATATACTGTATTTTGATACTCATCTAGACATCATGTCTTAGGACACTGTTGCCCTTATCTGTGTTTTAGTCGTGCTGTTTATATGCCTTACCTGTAGATGTAATTTGAGCCTCTTATTTGCTCCTTCATATTCATATTTGCTAAGAGTCCGATGTGTTATTGCTGGTCACCTTAGTATTTATTCTTTAAACCTTAGGGGTCAGTGTAGAACTTCCTATAGATAGAGGTCCTAATTCCCTCCAGGACCATTAAGAAGGGACGGGTAACAGCACACATAGGGTCGTTAAACAACACTCATTTTAGTTACCACTAAGGGATAAGGAATTGGTAGATATGGATATGATGACTAAACGCTAATATCACGTGTTGCCCCTCATTAAGGAGTGTTTACCGGACATTGTGTGGGGTGATCCTGTACCTTAACCAACCTTGGACCCCTCCTTTCCCATATTCCTTATATCTAAAACTTTCCCTTATGTGTACAAATCCGTTGTCTTATTATTTGAGTCATACCATGACCAACATGCTCTATTTGAAATTATTTGTTTCAACTTCCTATTTGTCAAAGGACTAAATCACAAGTATATGTTCAGTCGAGACCCACAGTTTCGGACCGAGAGGGGTGCCTAACATCTTCCCTTGAAGGTTATTTCAAGCCCTTACTCTAAATCTATGGTAATGCAGAAACAATCCAAGCGTTAACAGCTCTGGGTGCCCTAACGGACCATAATCCTTTAGGTGGCGACTCTTTAAAATACCCAAATTCCCAATATAAAATGAGTTATTCCCCCATGAATTTTGAAACCCTGACTTCTCTCTATGGAGGAAAAAAAGGGGCGCGATATAATGCATTTCATGTCAGTAGCCCACAAAGGTACCCAATTGGTACAAGTTATATATTCTAAATCCTTATTCACACTACTAATCATACTTATTATTTTCTGCCTTGCATACTTAGTATTGTATTCGTACTGAAATATTTTTTATTTGTGGACGGTACATGTCATGCTACAGGTCCTGGTAGACAGGTAGACACAACTCCCCCACCACAATAGGCTTCCCAGTTTAGCAGTTATTGGCGAGATACCTTCTCTGAAGTTATCGTGGTCTTGGTATGCATTTTTGTTGTAGACGTTATAGGTATGTTGGGGCCATGTTCCCGCTATGATTCAACACTTATGTTCCTTTAGAGTCTCACAGACATGAGTTGACTTATGTATAGTTTTGTATGACTTGTCAGCTGATTTTTGTTGTATAGTCTTTCATGGCAGAGTGGTAGCTCATACTTTATATATAGCTTTCTGACTGTCTGGTTATTCTATGTAAAGTATGTTAATGTCGTTATCTTTCATTTTTGGTTGTTCATGATCCATATACAATTTATATTGATATCATCGGTCCATAAGGATAATAAGAAAGGTTAGACAAAATGTACGTTGGTGCTCGGCGAGTATGGCTCGAGTGCTAGTCATGACCCTTCAGTTTGGGTCATGACAAAATCAATGGGGTTTTCATTGAAATTCGGGGCGATTTGAGGCCGAGACGAGAGGGAAGGGCATTGCGGAGTAGTATTTTATCCGATCTGAGGTATGTATGTAAATCTAGACCCGAGGGTATGAAACCCCGAAATTTTGTATTGTTTTGATCAATGAGATGGCACACATTCTAGGAGACGGGTGTGTGGGCATGCACCCATAGGGATTGTGACTTGGTCTATCCTATGACGACTGTAGAGTTGCATAATTTGATAAACTTTATATGATATCCATGTGCTTTAGAAATAAACCTATTAATTTGGGTTGAATGCCATATTTGGGGCCCTGTGCCGAACTGTATGGATCCTTAAGGGTAATTTTACTACTTTCCTCACACTGATTTGATTTGAAAGCATATATTTAGTCATGATTTTACCTGTTCATTGTTGATTCAATATTTTTTTACTCTACTTTTAAATATATGAAAACAGTTTGGGCTGAGTTCCCTAATTTTTATTGAAATGCCTGAGTGGCTGTGAGGTTAATGACTAAGAGAGTGGTCGAGGACCTGATGGGGAAGATTATATGTATATATGGATCGGGCTGTATGCCATAGCAATATTTATATATAGGGATCAGGCTGCACACTGCAACGATATATATTGGATCAGGCTACGCGTCGTAGAAATATAGCACTTGGACTATAGGAGCCCCTCCGGAGTCTGTACGCCCCCAGTAAGCATAGTTATCTGTGTATATATATATATATATATATATATATATATATATATATATATATATATATATATATATATATATCGCGTCGTAGTGGTATTTATTATGATATATCTATTGATTGGAAGTGTTGAGTGAGAGTACTGATTGACGAGATCTGAGTCACGAGTGATTGATTGGCTTACCCGATGGGCTATGCTTATGAGTGATACTTTGCCGAGTAGCTTGTTTACGAGATTTCTATTTTTACTTATCTTTTATTTTGATCCTCTAGTGAAAAAGGTAGAATAAATGCTTTAAAGGGTTTTAATTGAAAGTAGAATTTTTACGAGATATTTGGTTATTGAACAGTATATTTTGACTTTGATATTTTTGTTGAGATTCATGATAAAGTATGCATAAGATTTTAAATGCTCCTCACGGCACTAAACCTTTATCTACTTTTATTACTTACTGAGGTGACGTACTCACGTTACTCCCAGCACGTTGTGTGCAGATCCAGGTGCCAGAGCATCAGAGTGAGAGCTTTCAGCAACTTCTGTATATTTTTGGAGTTAGCAAGGTAGCTGCATGGCGTTTGCTGCCCTGCATTTCTCCTTCCTATCCTTAGTATATCTTGTATTAAGAAGACATTGTTGAGTTGTATTTTTAGTGGCTCGTGACTAATGATACCGGATTTGGGCTGTGTTGATGTATTTTCGTACTGGTTTTTCCGCATATTTCTGTTGTTATATTAAAAAATAAAAAAAATTGAGACTTAATCTATTTTAGAAAAATGAATTTATAAGAAGAACCCGATATTGTAAATGTTGAATTGACTTTCCTAGTATTGTTATAGGTGCCATCACAATCATGACGGTTTGGGGTCATGACAATTTTTTTTTAAAACTCCTCTATAGTCAATATCTTAGTTTAAAATTTGTGTTGTCTGTTTCTCCTCCTTATTACCCCATAGAAAATTCTTGTTTGTTATTCTAATATATTTTCGTGCACACCAACATTGGAAAAACATAATCACAAAATTGATAAAAGTAGATGCACCTGCAACGGAGAGAGTTTTAATCAAAATGTAATCAAAATGCAAGGAATTGCCCTAGCAAGAAAAAAAAAAAAAAAGAAAGAAAGAAAGAAAAAAGGGAAACACCTAAGTACTTAGCCAAAGTGTGAGAGCCTGACTTCTCTATGCCTATTCTAGATTAATTGAAGTTCCATCGGCCTTTGCAAATATTTTAAATATAAAAAATTCATTTTAGGATTATTTAAAATAATAAGGTAAAAATTGTTTTCCAAATAAAATTCATCTTCAAACACCAAGTCTGAAACCAAAATGGCATGTTTTTGGACTCTAATTACGTTTCTACAGCTATAAAAAAAAGTTACATTTGTTACTAAAGCGCAGTATTATACTGCAGTTTACGTTAATGGAATTTTAGCCGTTAAAGTAAAGTGCAGTATAATACTGTGTTTTACTAAATAATTCATTTTTGTGTAAAACGCAATATAATGCTGCATTTTACTAAAGTGCAGTATAATATTGCATTATACTTTATTATTGGGTCCATTAATAAGTATTTTGTGGATAACTGATATAACAATAATTCAAACACATAAAATGTGGTATTATACTATATTTCACATAATAAATTATGCACCCCAAGCAAGGACATGCCTTATTTAAAGGCGTTAGGATACTGTGAAAATTCATTCAAAATTTTTCTTCAAACTTTTGTTCATACTTTTTTTTTTTTTGGCGACCGCTAGGCAAAGCCTAGGGTTAAGATTTTATTAATAGCAAAATAAAAATACAGAAATTAAAACAAAATACACCAAATGAAATATGATCGTCCCAGAGTTTATAATTACTCTGTGATGATGTTACAATTGATGAAATTAACAAAGATATGAAAAACGCTAAGGATCTTCATAATTCATATTTGATGATTAGTTATTGTTTCTTTGCGACAACTGCTTTAGTTTCGCGATTCTCATTGGAGGGCGTCTTATGTTACCTTCTTCTGTCACCCTGCCGTCCCAGCTTCTATCTCTTTGACGACCTTTCTTGTTTGTTTTACTGTGCATTGGAGATAAATCACCTTTTCTTGCAGCATCTTTAAAACATTGCATTAACATCTCTTCTTCCTCCCCTTCTCTTCTTGTTATCAAGAATTTTTTTTATAATGTCTGAAGAGCCAAAAGTAAGGGTTTCATTATATTTGGAGGGGGGTGAGGTTGTAATGGAGAATAACTTTGTGAGGTATAGTTCACCTCCATAGTATCATGTTAAATTGTCGCTTATAATGGAGTATGATAAATTGATATCGTTGCTATGTATAACAATAAGTGTGAGGAAACGTTTGGTGTACCTTAAAGTAACTGGTCAATTTTCATTTTCTATGACTCCACAGGGGTTTGTTTATTATTCTGAGTATAACATCGAAGACGATGAAACTCTTAGAGATTTTTTACGGATTTTGGATGAATAAAGGGAATTAATTGTAATAAAACTTTTAGAAATATACGTCAAGGTTGAAGACGTTCCCAATAATTCGGGTGGTTATTCTTGAGCAAAATTTGTAGGATAAAGCTTGCCTTGATTTAAACTTGTCAGCATCAGCGAATAAGCAGGGAGAAACTAAATTTTCAACTTTATATAATCCACAAGACGACTGGTAAAGTTTCATTTTTCTATGCCTTAGCGAAGTTTATTTTATGTTTGAATTGGATTTTTATTAACACTCATATTTTCATAAGGGTTACCGTACGGATATGAATTTTACAATTATGACCCCACTCCTAGTTGGAATATGCGTGGTTCTGGTGTGTTGGACCATGAGAGTCATCACCAACATGAAAATTTCAATCATGGAACGTCAACATAGTACGACTTGTATGCAAAGTTATATAGCTATACGTTTGGAAGATGCATAGAGTCAGGAAAATGATAGTGACTATGACAACAATGCCGATGAGTCTGGAGATGACACACCCTCCCATGATGAGGGCGATGATAAGGAGGAAGTGAATGCTGAACTTGAGCTGATGAGGGAGCATGCTCCTCCACCTCCCATTAAACCAAGAGTATACGAGTCACACATACCGTTTCATGAGCGGAAAATCCCCTACCTTGATAATTTGCCAAGTATGTCATACGGGGATGCCCTCACAATGGATGCTGACGAATTTCAATCAGCATTATGGGAGGATTCCAGACAAGCAGTGCTAGCAAAAGGCATGCATTCCCCGAAAAAGATCACCTAATCAGGGCTGTACAAAATATACAACGTAAGAGAGTTCCATGAGATGAAGGGAAGGGAGTCAACTATGGAAGTATTCAAGGTTGTATGCCGTAGAGACTTTATGGTTGTCACTGGATGTTATGTGCCTGCAAGAAGAAATCAGGGTTGTGGGAAATTGGTAAATATATTAGCACCCACATATGTGAAATGGACACATTCAATGAGAATCACTTCAACCTGGACATAGACTTGATTTCTCTTGTTTTGATTTCAAACTTGAAAGTGTCCATTAGATTCAAGATTAAAGAGTGTATTACAGCTGTCCACCAGGATTATGGGTGTACAATAACAAAAAGAAGCATATTTCGGGTGCAAATGTGCCTTTGAAATTATTTATGGTAATTGGGATAAGTCATTTTCATATGTGACCAGGTACATGGCAGCCATGCAACACATTAACCGTGGACTGTTGTTGAATGAAGGCGTGAGCAGAGTCCAGACATACCCGAGTATATTTTCAACTATGTGTTCTGGTCAGTTAAACTAGCAATTAATGTTTTTCTGCATTGTCGCCCTATCATTTCTATATATGGTACTCATGTCTATGGAAAGTATGATATTAAGATTTTGATTGCACTTGCAGTAGATGCCAATGGACAAATATTTCTACTAGATTTTGCCATTTTTTCCAACGAAAGCGAAGCGACGTGGAAATTTTTTTGAACCACATAAAGCAGCACATTGTCAAACAACGTTCAAGTATTTTTCTAATAGCCGATCGACATGGTGTTATTTTAAGTTCTGTACAGCATTTGTCTGAATGGCAGGAACTCTATGCATACCATGTTACTGTTTGAGGCACATGAATTCCAATTTCCAGAAGAAATATCACTATAAGGCCTTCCATCATTTAATGTGGATGGCCGCAACTGAGCATCAGTAATGCAAAATCATGAGGCGCATGGAAGCGATTCGGCAGTCAGATCCACGAGCTTATACTTGGATGGTAGGATATGATCTTCACATGTGGACATCGTATGCTGATGGTGGCAGACGAGAATGAGCCCTGACCATAATTGTGTCGGAGTCATTCAATGGCTTGTTGAAGCCTGCATGTGGATTACTTATTATTGACATGGTCTGGATGACGTTCAAATAGATTGCACAGAGGTTTTTTGAAAGGCATAGAGTTGCATCGGTATTGATGGACATGGGTGCTTAATTTATGCCAATACTGATGAGGGATTTTAAAAGTGTAGGAGGCGAGTAGATTGGCAGTCATTTTTACAATACACCGGGGTATTTTTGAAGTTCGTATCGCTTCCGCGGACACCGGGGGAATAATTTAAAAACACTGAATGAAGCCATCAGGTTGTGTTCATGTGTGAAATTGACCATATACTACATGTCGTGTGCACATGCCTTGAAGTTATTTCAACAAGTTGGTTTAAAGGGGCAACTAACTATATTGATAGGCAATACAGAGTTGGTGCATGCGTAGACACATATAGTGGGTAGTTGCAGCCATTGTATGCTGAGCATTAGTGGCTGTCGGAACCTTTTAACATGGTATGTAACAAGGACTAATTTGTGCAAGCTGCAAATGCAAAAGTGAACACGTATACAGAACCAAATGGATGTTGGTGACACCATTTATGCGCGTAATTGTGGCATATGCTCGCAGGACACGGCTGTCATAAATTTTCTTCAACATGTGTGGGTGGCGATGGTAATCCTGGTGCAAGTTCGTCGAATGTTCCCAACTATCAAGGATACACCTAGTGTTTTGTTTTCATAATGTTTTTTTTAATTAGTATCTGTATTTGTGTATGTTGCAATATCAATAAAATAAAATTGTGTTCCATATTCTTGTTACATTTTATTTTTTAACATGCCCTTTTGAATTGTTTAACTTTAAATGGTAGTCCAACATACACTTATTGGTGCTAGTATTGGAGACCATTATAAAGATTGAAATTTCATGACATAATATTCGAAGAGGTAAATGCATAATCAACATTACCTAAAGTACCATACATGAAAATAAAGGATAATAAATTAAAAATCAAGACATTGCTATTTCGTTTTAGATAAATTGAATACGTATAGCGCGGTACAATACTACATTTTTTGTGTTGTCTTGTTAGTCTGAAAAAAGTTGAATTAACTGCACAAAAGCTGTTTTGTTTCAGAAAATTTTAATTTTATAGAGCGGTATAATACCACGTTTTGTGTGTTGTCTTGTCAGTCTGGCAAAAGTTGAACCAACTGCGCAAAAGCTATTTCGTTTCAAATAAATTTAATATGCATAACACGGTACAATACTACGTTGTGTGTTGTCTTGTCGATCTGAAAAAAGCTGAATCAACCCCACAAAAGTTATTTCATTTCAAAAACAATTAATATGTATATCGCGCTACAATACTACATTTTGTGTGTTGTCTTGTCGGTCTGAAAAAAGCTGAATCGATTGCGCAAAAGCTGTTTCGTTTCAGAAAAATTTAAAATGTATAGTGCTGTATAATACCGCATCTTGTGTGAAATATTTCCTATAAATAACGGACGCATTCTAATTATTTTTTGCACTTAACAATAATCAATAGCAAATATTTTTATTAAACCAAGGTTTCTCTTAACAAATATCTCAATAATCCCTTTATATCCCAAGGTGCGAGTACGACAAAAGATGCATGATGCACGATTATTGGGAAGAAGCTGGATACCACTACTGGCCGTGTATGAACAAGTTTTACAGTCAACCAAATGAACCTACATGCAATTTTGAAGTATGGATTGATGAATCCTGTGAGCAGGAATACTACAAAGACAAGTTGTATTCTCTTCATAGTTTATGTTTGAAGCAGTTCGAAAGAGAGCGAATTTCCAAACAAGAAGTTGCAGAGTTGAAGGAGAAACTCCAGGAGGTTGAAGAATAATAAAAATAAGCTAGTAGACTAACTCAAGTGGTTGGAGCATAGAATACTAGGCGGTCGTGACTAAACAATGACATGCATGTGTTGAGTGTAGTAGTGTATCTTTATGTTTTCTTTGTGATGTGTTTTCCTTAGTTGTAATGAATTCATGTTTTGTTAGGTTTGCTATATTTGTGTGTGTATTGTACTCTTAATATAAAATTGTTGTTCAAATTGTCTTAAAATAAAGTTGTTGTTGTATTTACATAAAGTACAAAAAAAAAAGAAAAGAAATCAACGAGTCCCACAACGTGTAAGTTCAATGCAGTTGTTGGCCTGAGGCGCATCCCCTGTCGCCCGGGTACACTAGAAAGATCATCCTTATCAAGTTTCCTTTTTATGTGAGGATGCATAGCAGCATGCTCGCCAATACAACTGGCAGGATTGGTAGAAGGGGTTATCGATCCGTCAGCAACCTACAGAACAAGTACTAAGCTTAGCATATGAAAATGTATATTAGTAATGTACATGTTAAGTCAAAAACATTTCTCACCATGATCTCATCGGGCTCCCGAGTGTGAGCATTTGTGGTGTCCTCATCATCGCATACAATGGGCTCTGTGATGGCTAGGGTTGAAGCCTTAATAAGAAAATTAAAATTAATTAATGGAATATCACTAAGAAAAAGAAATTAAATTAATATTTAATAGTAATACAACACATACCTATGCGGTTAAAAGATCTGCATCAACCGTCGGGGACGAGCCAAAACTCAACATGTGCCCGCCATCCACGTCTCGGGTTGGCTGATCCTCAGCTACGGTAGATGGGTATGAAAAGAACTGCTCTAGATCTCTGTCGAATGTACTTGTGATCAACAATGGATCTAACGGGGTGATCTGCGATGCTGGAAAATCTAGCTGAAGCTATACGACAACATACTGCTAGAAGAATCGTGTAGTTGAGGGAAATAACCAGGCTGATCATCTCCAAGATCATCATCAGGTGCCTAAACTTGTTGGGGACCACCTCATTGCTGTCCCCTACGACCCTATAAGGTACCCCTACCTCGTGGAAGAGCCCTATCTCGTGTGGTAGCCTGGCTCGTGCTCGACCCCCAGCTCGTGGGATAGTCCTACCCTGATGGTGCTGATCTGGCACCACATACTTAAGCGTATGATCTAACCTCTCATCCTTTTTGGCTTACTACAACATTTGGAGAGCCAGCTCTACCAGTAGCCAACAATACTCAATGGCTACAGGATTGTCGGCATGCTGCTCTGCCCCAACCGGTAGACCATATGATGACCAATAACCTACACAACATTTAAAATATTTATTACATAATTCTATATCATAGTTATAAGTATGTGTTCCGACAAAAACATACCATTGCCTCGTGCATCTCGATATACTGTCTGAATCGGTTGCCAGCTAGATGAATGGGGTTCCTGATCATCAGTCGGGTGTAACAACAGTACCATGACGTATGCATCTCAATAGTCGCCGCCTGGATATATGAATGTGGTGGAGGAATCGGGTCCTCTTGCTGCTCCCAAATATGGACCTATGCCTCTAGCCATGCCACAAATGTGTCGTCCACCCTCGAACGATCATCCCACTAATAATGTGTTGCCACCAAGCTCCCTAGGTATAGTTTGCGGCTGGTAAAACTGGCAAAGTACTCGCTTCGTGGCATGATTCTCCACAACATCAAGGCACATCAGCGCGACAGAATTGCTCCAAAGCTGTTGGTCAATCAAGCAATAATCAAGTAGGCTAGCTATCAACTTGTCGATGTATGCCGTCTAGATAAACTATCAAATAACAACATAAAAAGTTAGCATGTGCAACACAAATGACTTTATAATAAGTAATTTTAGGTACATAGTTACCTATGCGGCCTCCAACATATCCAACACATCCATGACAGGGGAGGTTATGGAGGAACGGAGGTGCTACACCAGGAGATAATGGTGGTAAATGTGGCTACAATGGCAGGAACCACTCCTAGGCCCAAATCTAACATACAAGGCTGACACAAAATTTAAGAGTCATTTTGAATATATAGAACTAAAAGTAATGAATAGAGTATTTGAATATGTTGTCACTTGTAGAAGTGGTAGAAAACCACATATGTCGCTCTGGGTGCCCATGCTAGCCCGACACATACTCATGTACAAGGTAAGCAAAAATAGCATCACCCCCGCTGTACTGGGGTAACTCATCTAGTTGTTGAAGATGATGTAGAAATCGCATCACTAGATTTCCCAAAGTTTTCGGGAACATGATACCCCCAAAAAGAAGGATCAGCGCCAACCTCGTATACCGGTGAATATGGAGATCATCTGTCTCGCCGGTGATGTTGGGGTGCAATACCTCCAAATGTTAACTGATAGTTGTCACCGAAATGTGACTGCCCCCTCTGGTTGCAGCCTCAACCTGTGGCCTAAAACCAGTATACTGCTGCAGCAAGTCCAAATACTGGGCATGCACCAAAGATCTCATATAGAGGTAGTGCAACGGCCAGTCCATCAGAACACATCCCATATAAAACCTGAACATCTTGATGCATGATGGTGGTTTCGCCAATGGGCAGGTGAAAAGTGTGTGTCTCCGGTTGCCACCGCTCTATCAATGTCATGATCAAAGACCAGTCGAGTTGTTGCCGCCCAATCTTAAAAACCCTATAGAAGCATGTATCACGCAAGCGATGGACTACGCGGGGATGGTAAACTCTTTCCCTCAAAAAGTCCCACAAGTCATCTGCTCTCCTGGAGCGGAGAGTCTGATCCACTAGATGTCCCTCCCATATGTAGGGGGCCTATGGCCGTCTTATAACACTAATATTTGATCCGAGGATGGTCCAGGATGCACAGGTGGCACGTCCATGCCATCTACTGTAAATTAAATAATATTAATTGTGTGTTTGTGTTATGATAATTAATATTTAATTATTTAACTGGACAAACTATATATCTATTGGTCTAGGCTCTATATTTAAGGGTTAGTTGCACCAAGCTATCCTGAATTCTTGTGTGTGTCAATTTCAACATTTGTAGAATTTTGTTAGTGTTATAATGATTAATGTTTAATTATTTAACTAGACATAATAAATATCTATGGGTTCCAGGCTCGATATTTGAGGCCCAATAGCCAAGCTATCTTGAATTCTTATGTGTGTCAATTTAAATATTTTAACAATTTTGTTTGTGTTATTAAATAAATAGTTAATTATTTAACTGGACAGAGTATATATCTATGGGTTCCATGCTCGATATTTAAGGCCAATTGCACCAAGTTATCTTGAATTCTTATGTGTGTCAATTTTAATATTTTTAAAATTTTATTAGTTTAATAAATTAAATATTGAATTATTTAATTGGGCAGAGTAAATATCTATGTGTTCCAAATTCGATATTTGATGCCTAGTTGCACCAAACTATCATGAATTCTTATGTGTGTCAACATTAATATTTGTAAAATTTTGTTAGTTTGATAAATTAAAATAAATATTTTTTATTAGAAAGGGTATATATCTATGAGTTCCACGCTTGATATTTAATTTGACAACATACATTAATTTGTTAGTTTTGTGTGTTTGTTTTATAATAATTAAATAATTAATTTTTGTAAAGTGTAATTGAATAGAGTTTATAGTTAGTAGATACTAGATACTTACACTACAGATACTCTATGCTAAAAGACTCTATAGTTTACTTGTACACGGCGAAATCAGAGGACTTGATTTCTCACTGTCATGCCATTTTGGAATAATGCCTCGAGACTCCGAGGACGTGGAGCCATGACCTAGCCCTCCCTTCCCCCCGGGGCTTATCAAGGCCCGATTAGAAGAAGACGGAGGCCGGAGCTATAACATAAGGGACGTTCCAAAGTCACACGGCTAAGTCTGACAGAGCCGGCCTATCTAGAGCCTCTGCCGAAGCGTCACGTCTAGCCATCCCATCTCCATACTTTACAATTAATGTATGTTGTACTATAGCGGGGTTCCCGTCCTATATAAAGGAAACCTACGCTAGTTTGTAAGGGACTGATGTTGTTCCAACTATTCTCCACCATATCAATAATCTCTCTCTCACTCTCAAACTCTCTCCATTCTCTCTAAATTTGCTCGTCTTTACTAGCTCGAGGTCACTCTTAGCATTATTAGTTTCATATTTTTTTCTTCATTTATTGCCGAGATTTGGCCATAAAGAGCTTTGGTTGATCATATTTTAACTGTTATCCCATCCCCGACTACCCTTGGTAGCTCGAGATTGAGCCTAGATATTAGCCTCGAGGTTTTCCATCGACCAATTGGAAGCCAGGGCATTAAGCCTCCCGATTTGATTACTGCCCTATTTTAGCTTGCATTTGTCGATAAACCTCATATTATTAGTATCATCTGCTCAAACAATTAACATAAATGTAGACCACGCATTTTTAGAATTTTATTTACAAATTTAATTGTCGTTACCATTTTCACGGTAAATAGTTTGGTGCCCACTGTGGGGCTAAAATAATAGTGATTATTTACTTGTCGGTTCCATTACAAAATTGAAAATTATCTTTCACATTTTTTCTTGTCCAAGATCTCTTGATTTCAGGTCGAAATGTATTGCCTCAGTAAATAGAATCGATAATAACAACCTCGAAAACCATAGAGAAAATGGCGTGGATTTTACAAATGCCGGAACACAACAACAAAATCTCAATAACGCGCCCGGACCAATCGTAGCGGGCGTAGATTCACAGGACATACAACAGCCGGCCGTAGATTGGTTACAAAGCCATATAAAGGCTCCCAGCATAAAAGTGTCGGAGATAGGTCCCCCCCACCGAGCAATCACCCTAGAGATAGAGCAATGATGGATCAGTAGCCAACCCTGCCATGGTAAAGATGCTCGGAGATCTCACCAAAAGGATTGAATCAGTTCGTGGAAGTTCATGCAATGGTTGTTCCCCTAAGCAGCCTGGAACTCATTTCAAAGAAATCTAGGACGCCAGAACTCCCTAAATACAATAGGACCTCAAATCCGGATGAACACATCAATGCCTATATGTGTGCGGGAAAAGGCAACAACCCATAGATGATGAGATAGAGCCCGCCTTATTAAAGATGTTGGAGAAAACATTCTCGAAAGGAACCGTGATGTGGTATCATAGCCTAGCGCCCGACCTTATTACCGTACCAGCAGAACCCTCCATAAAGGTGTACGTTGGCGCCATCAAAATGACGACAAGAAAGCCCGACATATCCAGCGCCGAGCAACGGGATAATTAAATGCTACATGGATTCACACCTCATTCCCCGATAAAACGAGTGGGATTACTCCCAATCTCGGATGTCAGGTCAATACAGGCCTGCACTCAAAACCTAAACAAACCTAGATCGAGATTTAAAGGAAGTTCATACAAAACTTGATCAGGTGCTAGCCAATACCTAGTTAGATGCCCGTGCCCGGCATCAGTCACAAATCAGGGTCACAGATAACCATCTAGGAGCATCCTCTAGCTCAGCATACTCAAATGGGCTCCTATTAAAGAAATCAATGCCGAACAGAAAGAGGTACTACCGTGCAACTCAAGTAAGAAGAACACACCGAGATGCAATCTACCTTAAAATGATTGGAGAACAGCCCGAGGATGATATCCTTTAAAGATAGTGAACAAAGCCAGATTCGACAGGGACACATGACCGTCAAGGGCACCTCGCCCACCAGAATAAAATTTCCACATCGCTATACCAAGCATCGCGCTCGAGAGAGGTCAAACTGGGGATGTCAAATGACTAGGACCAACTCGGCCAAATTCCCCTCAAAGGGACCACAACCTGGCACGGGAACGACATATAAAATATGGCTGTGAGGCCTAAGATAGCCACCAGCTCCAAAGGAGAAATGCCAAGCCAGCCCGAAAAAAGTCACCGCTGAGAACCGACGAGCAACCTAATTCAAGTTTGTCCCCCAGTATAGACGGCGGCCAGGAGTAACGAAGCAAACAGGCTGCAGCGCATTACCAGGATAATGGAGGAGCGACAACCTTTCCAATAGCCTGTAAAAGGGAGAGCAAAAATTTTCGACACCAGAGAAAGGAAAATCTCGGGATATACCCCTGAGGATGCCTGTGAGCACATGATTTTTCCCTATATAAAGTACTCCAATAATTTCAAACAGAACGATTTCTTTCCATTATTTTCAATTTGTTAATTTGTGTGATATTTTCGGTTAATTGTGTGCATTCTTATCCATGCATTTTAATTCATATGAACATACAAAATATGCATTGCATTTAGGGTTTAATATTACATGTACTAGAATTAATTAGTTATTAGGAGTCTTACAAAAATATAAAAATCACAACAATAGTTTCTTTTGGCATTGTTTAATTTGTAGTTTTGAATTTGCTGATTTTTATTTTGGTATTTGATTAGTTTATGTGGTTTGTTAATTTAATTTAGTTTTTAAAATTAATGTAGCTTTTAAGTTTAATTTTGAAATAAGAGAATTAAAATAAATTAGGAAGAATTGAAATAAAAATGAAAAGAAAATAATTGAAAAAAAAGGAAGAAAGTATTGGGGTTTAAATTAACTGGGCGGGTTTCATTTAAAGCCCAATCGAAATCCACCTGGAACCTGTTTCAATTGGCGCAAACCCATAAAATTACCCGGTCCAGTCCACATTCCTTCAAAACGACGTCGTTTAGGTCTTTTAAATCTCGACCTCGAGGTTTTGCCAAATAAGTGGTCAGGAACTGATAGAGAATTAATATAAAGTGTCTGAATTACTCCCCCCCCCCTCTTTTCGTCTCCACACCAGTCCAAATACACTAACCTTAATGCCACCACCTCCCGTCGGCCGAAAATTGCTTCCACCGGCGGCGACTCTCCAATACCTCCCAAAAATAAACCCCTAAGCCGCCTTTCTCTCCTCTCTCCAAATCTACAACCCCTTTTCCTAAAAGCCTCACCCATATCCTCTATTATATCCAAACCAGTGGTTGTCGCCTCCACCGCCTCCATCGCCCACGGTGGCACTACCTCCAAACCCTTCCAAATCAACACCCCAGAACCACCTTCCTCTTCTCTTTCCAAAACCCCAAACCACGTCCTTCAAATCCTCGCCCATCTTCTCGAATATCAAATCAAAGATCCGGCCAAAACCTTAGCTCTTCCAAATCCAACCAAAGTCACACCCTATAGCCCCCTTGACCTCCCAATCCCTAATATCAAACTAGAAACCTTCGAATCTAAGAGGAAACCCATGAATTTAAGGTCCAGGGTTTGGAAATTTTAACCTGTTTTGAAGTTGCAAGCATTCGAATGGTTTTCAATTAAAATTATGTGTTTATTTTTGATAAAATAGTTATATAACATTAACTAAAAATCATTCTTGAGAGCCAGTCAAAATGAAGAACAGAACAATAAGTTTTTCTTCGGTTTCGATTATTTCTTTATGTCTGATCTTATTCTCATGAGTTTTTGATTTTATTCTAATTCTTGTTTTGATTTTGTTCATGGTGGACTCGGTGCTTGTGATTTTTGATTTTTACTTTAAATTGTGTTTTGATTTATCCTGTTTTGTGATTTCTTACTCTGTTTCAATTCTATTTTGATGTATGTTTTATTTCAATTCAGTGTTTGTTTCTACTAGTATAGGCTTAGGTTTTATTCTTTTTTCAATCTTGTTTAGTAAATCATGTTTAGTCAGTATTTGATTTTAATTTTCATTATTTCAGTGTTTGATTTAATCAGTAAATTCTTATTGTTGTTGTTCGTTATTTGATTGGTTGATTGGATATATCTGAATTCGAATTCTTGAATTTAACAATAGTCAAATTCTGACAAATTTGATAAGAGCTAGGGTGTAAGTGTTTAGGTTAAGTAATTGAGGGAAAGGACAAGGGTAATAGGCGTATTTGGGTATGGGAATCTTGCAACAGACCCCTGGAACCTTCTAGTTAGAGGTTCAAAAACTAAATTCTGGTAATTTTGTGGTAAGACTTGAGGCACAAGCCAGAATATGAGGGAGTAATTGAATTTTTTTAAGAAATGGAGAAGGGACTATTGAATAATCACAAAAGAAAGGGGTTGCCCTAAGTGGGGGTTATAAACAGGCAAGTGAGTGCCTTCATTAAAAAGGAGGGAAAATCTCTTAAACATTTCCAAGGTTTGAATTCTGAGAAATCCTGAAAAATTCCCTAAAGATCCCAGTAGTCAAATCTGAATTTAAAGTTAGAATTTTCTGGTAGACTGAAACCTTCAAAAAACATCAAAGAGGGTGTTGTTTGTTTAGAGCTTTCCTCTAGATCATCCCTATATCTAGTTATCAGTGTAAAAACAACATGAAATATGTGCGTTTGAGGTACTTGACCTTCAGAAATTGTTTTGAGTATGATTCCAAGTGGTATGGGTTTAGGCAAACTATTTTGGGTGTTTGTTGATGTTGTGTTGTTTTAAAGCTTTCCTGGGCTGCCTGATGCTATTTTTGGGTTCACCATAGACTTGGGTTGTAGGTTTCTGTACTGAGTTACTGCTGAATTTGCTGACCCTGTCACCATCATTCACCTTGCCTTGCTTCCAGGTATTACTTAAATTCAAGAGGTGTATGATAATCGGAAATGAAGATTCAAGGAATGGACAACAGATTATTGTTTGTTATTTGAATATCTCATTTGTTTCATTTAGCTTAAAGTTCTATTTTTGTATAATTGAAACCACATCCCTTTGCTTTGTACTAGTATAACTGCGGATTTATTTGTAGTATGGATTGGACTGTTTGATATTTTGATGATGGCTCATCTAGTGTTAGCTTTAGTGTTGCATAAGCTAGATCATCAAGTTCCCACTTGAGTTTTTGTATAGAAACATGTTTGGAGCCTGAGACTGATTTCGAAATCATAAATATGTATCTATGGCTGATAATTGAACATTCAAGTTGTCACGTGATTTTATCAGGACATCAAATTTAGCATGTTTTAATTCAAGTGTAGTTATCATATCCATGTAGAGGTTGAACTCAGAAGGAGTCACTAATTCAAAATTGGACTCAAACAAGAAAATGAATTGCTTGTTCATATTAGTGTTAAATAAAATTGGCTTTACAGTTCAAATGTTGAAATAGTTAATTGCTCGTTTAAGTCACATACTCATTGGAAGTTCATAAGGACATCAATAATTAATTGTGGGCTCATACAAGCCAAAACTGGGCAGTCTTCTCCTTGAATTAGATTTCGGCCTAGGAACTTGTATACCAAAGGCCCAACCGCTTTGCCCATTTTTAGTAGTAGCGATTTCAATATGCCTAAATAGGAAGTATAGCCCTTTTAGGTTGGCCTGTAAAAATAATGAAAAGTGGTGCACTACGTTAAACCAAAATGATACACTGTGTGGCCCTATTAATTATATTAAAATGCTTAGAGATCCGGGAGATGTCATTTAGCTAATTTCACAGTTTCCACAAAGATAATAACAGGTAAGTTGCTTTAGGCACGTATTTAATAATTTCATATTCTTAATTATGGGTGCGCATTTATGTGACGCAAATCCAAATCCCAATGAAGTTGAAAGATATCAAAAACTACGTGCGCATTTATGTGATGTTGTTCGCGATATATTTTAGTGGCATCGCAAACTTTGTTAAAAGCATTAAAAGTGATGTAAGTAATTCAAATTGTAATTTTAGGATGAACATGTGTAAAAATCAGAATTTTTGGCCATTTATAATAGTTCAAGCGACCGTGCTAGAACCATGGGATTCGAGGGTGCCTAACACCTTCCCTCGGGTCAACAGAATTCCTTACTAAGAATTTATGGTTCGCAGACTCCGTTCGGGTAGTCAAAATTTCCTCGATTTGGGATTTTAAATAAATTGGTGACTTGGACACCAAGACCAAACCTATCCCAAGTGGCGACTCTTAATAAATAAATAATCTCAATTCTAATAATTTAACTTTAATAGGAAAAATTCTCTTATACGTGTCATTCTTCGGGGTAGCCGTGTAAAAAGATGGTGTGAAACCTCTGGCGACTCTGCTGGGGAGAGTGGAACCCAGAATCTCTAGTTTAGGGTTCAAGAATTCGAGCTTCAAATAACTGTTATATTTGGCTTCGCCTGACTTGCTTACATGTTCTAAGCTATGTGCTAAATGTTTTACCACTTTGGTATATGTATAAACTGCTACGAAACCCTTCTCCTCTCATCTTCGGGGATGTGCTTACTGGTTGAGACTCCATATTCTGTTAATGTTATACCTTGAAAATAATAAAGAGCCCCGACAAGTTACTATTCCGGATGGCCTTTTTGTTCCCGGTGCATAGCCCCTCTTCTACTCGAGTTGTCCGCTCGCGTACACAGTTTAGACCATATACCAAGTCTGCTAACATAAAATAACTTGACTTAATGCCGGATCCCTAGTAGGAACACTTATTTGCATCATGCATTTGACTTAGGGGACTCAACACAGGGGTTGGATCCATCTAGGATAGGTGACCTTAAACAAAAGACCATCCTGATGCATATTAGGTGCTACTTGCGCACTTATTTGCTTCGGATTCGCATGTTCACCGACTAGTGAATAAAGAGGAAATTTGAGAGAATAAAAGGTACTAGAGCTACTGAGATTAATCATTTTGAAAACCAATGCTAAAAAAGAACTGAAATGCTGCCGGATTTTTCAAAACAAAAGAAAAAGAAAGGAAAGAAAAAAAGAAGCAAAACAAAATGGGAGTTTTTCACTAATATTTTGGTTTTGATAAATTCTTTTGCCCGAACTACGCTGGTTTGGTCATCGTCGGGAGCGAGATACGTAGGCAACCCCCATCGAGTCCAACCTCGCGTTTGCAAAAAAACCAAAACAAGAAAAACAAATGTCCAATTTTATCCACTTTTGTCGAAATAAATCGGATGATGCCGTTACAGCCAGAAATTGCCGAATGTTAATGCAAGAGACACCGGAAGGCTGATTCTGCACAAACGGCTACCTCTGAGTCTTATTTTGGCCGGTGAGCGAGCACAACCTTAAAACCTTCCTTCAGAAGTGCTGCAAGGTTGTATTCGCAAAGCTGGGCCCTGATTTTAGGAAATAAATTTCATAAAGGACAAATACTGGCTTTAATATTTTGTGGAGTCAAATAGTCAAATTTTGAGAAACTCATTCACCTTAATAAATGTGCAGAATGAGCACGATAATGTTTATGGACAAAATTTCCATGTTGCTACACATGTGGTTGAATGACCTGGGGGAAGCGGGGCAAAAGAGGGTCAACATGCATCTGGGAGGACTTACTGGCTAGCTAAAAGTTAACCCGAGGGGGGTTATCATAAAGGCATTGATCACATTCTAGGACTCGGCTAACAGTGGCTTCCACTTCTTGGAATTTGAACTCACACCGACATTAGAGGAAATAACTAGATATATTAGGACCCCCACAATTCCTTTGAGACACCAATACCTGATGCACCAAGAGCCCTTACCGTGCACAAGTTCCTAGACTCCTTAAAAATCAGTAGGAAGGTTCACAATCCGGACCTGTCAACCGGCTTCTGTACCCCACAATTTATATATCAGAGGTACGGGCATATAGGGGGATTCAATAACCCCGAAAACCATATTTCTAGCAAATGAAACCTGCTCAAATGGGAGGAGCATCGATGTTTTGCATCAATGGTTTTCTTCTTGGGTCTTGTGGTGTTTCTACGGAAGGATGGAAATATTGATAAACGGATAGCAGGGGTCGTCACCGCTTTACTAACTCAGGCCAAGAGCACTTTCGCTCATATGGTATTATCTGAGATCTTCCGTGCTCTCACCACCTGTAAAGCGGGAGGAGACTTCTTTGAAGGATGCAACCTGTTGTTGCAAATATGGATGATCGAGCATTTGTGCCACCAGCCTCGGTTCATGAATTATGGGTCACCAACAAAGAGCTGCATAGAAGAATTCTGCAACATAGTTGATGGGCTTAGGTTACCTGAGGGTGTCACAAAATAGGTGTCGCATCTCTAGGTCATCAGTGCAAATCACATAGAATAGAAATTCGGGTGGCTCCTCGTAGATGAAATTGTGTATATGCCAGCCACCTGGCCTTATTTCCTTCTGATAGGTCTCCAAAGTATTCAACCCTATACGCCATATAGAGTACTAAGGCAATTGGGTAGATGCCAAATGATTCCCAGGGACAAGGATATTAGTCGCCATGGGGTTGAAATTAGCCCCAATGGTCAATTCCCTAAAGCCGTCGTACGTCAAAGTTAGAGCGAATACCAATACTTGACATCGGGTACCCGAGTACGTGACGTATCCAAAGGTGAGGTTGCACCAGGATACACTGCTTGGCATAAAAAAGAAATAGAGCCTGGAAGGCCGGCTAAAAGACCACATCTACAAGAATTTGTTGAAACGTCACAAGAGCAATAGGGTTGGCTAGCGAAGGAGAATGAATACAGGGCCACTATAGGAAGATTGGAAAAGCAAGTCAAAGAGCTGAAATTTGAAAATAGTTTGCAAGCTGCGGCGGATGAGGGAGAAAAGAAGAGATTAACCAAAGAAAATGAAGAGTTACGAGCCCAAATCCAGAAAATGAAAGCAGCCGCGGAAAATCCCCCCAGGAGCACAAAAGATGAAAAACTCATAGAAAATTTGCGGCGGAAAGTAACCGAGTATGGGTTTGACTTGAATAAGGCGGAAGGTGAGCTATCTAGGGTTTGGAAGAAATTGTCTAAAATTGCGGAAGAACGAGCCCGCATCCTCGAGCAATTAAAAGAAGGGCATTATGATGAGATTGTTGGTTTAAAGCGGAGGGTCATCATGACTGAGAACAGAGTTGCCAATCAAGTCGGGGACCTCAAAGCCGAAAGAGAACATTGTTATGCAGTGATAGCAAGGTTGGAGATGGATTTGCGTCAACTCTAGGAGCTGAGTCAGGTAGCAGAACGAACTCTAGAGGTAGGAGCCGAGCAAATTGGGTGTTTGTTGCAGGAAAGGGGTGTTATTAGGGAAAGGATACGGGAAATCGCAGATTACATCACCACAAAGTGCAACCATTTTGAGGATATGACGAGATATATGTTCTTTCCCTCTGCCATGACTTTTGTTAGGCAAGTGATGGAGGACCTCCACCATCTCCAAGGGAGTTTAGCACGCAAGCCTACGGAAAGGACGAATGATGCCCCGAGAGCTCCAGGAGCAGCTTAAGTCTTAATGTATTCATGATTTCAAAAATTGTTGTTTTTCCTTAAATGAGTCTGTCAGTCTGTATTTTCTTTTTACACATTTGAGTCTGTAGTTCTTATTATGTCCGAGTTTGTTAGTTGCCTTCTTTGTAACTAGAGTTTGCCGTTATAAGAGTTGAAAATTCCAAAAATATCTTGTTATTCACTTTTCATGAACTACGCTCGGTCTGATTCATGCGGGGAATGTACCTAGGCAATCTCCATAGGATTCGACCGTATTATTAAAAGAGGAAAACCAAAGCAAGGGAACAAATATTAGAAATCAAAAGTAAGTTTGGAATAAACGCTGGGATGACACATGCGACCACTGCAAACATATAGACACCCACTAACTATATAGGTGCATCACACCCAACGTGCCATTCCCTGTTTGTTATCTGTCTCAACCTAATCATTTGTCTGATGCCGAATTCAAGTCCCATGATTTTAGAAAAACCGTGGTTGTTTTGTGGTAAACTGGCATCGCATCGATATTTTACTAGATCAAAAGGAAGCACAAAGATGGCATCCGAAATGACTTTTCCAGCAGTTCCCATTTCAGAGGATAACCCATTGCAGGGATCCCGGCCTGAGAATCTGCCACAGCTGAAGAAAATAGGATCGTCCGACTCAGAGTCATGGAGATGTGGGACGCTTAAACAAATGGAAAAGAGCCTTCAAACGCCATCCCTAGATTTCCTAAGCTCTTCCCAAGGTCGGGGGTGTTCACATTAGCCACCCAAACATCCTCTTGGGACAACCTACAATACCAGCCAACTTTTTCGGAGCACCTTCTGAAGCCCGTCCTCAGGTGTTTACCTCTGGCACAATTCCTAATATTTTTACGGCTCCCCCATGTGCAGCTACCACACATCCCCCAGTGCCGAGACCCATGCTTGATCCCACGGCTTTCATTTTTCAAACTCCCAATTACCAAACTGAGCCTCATTCATACCCCACATACACTTATCCTCAACCAGCGTATGAGCTCACACCAGGGCAGGATAAAACTCCTAAAATGCTGAACAGATGAGATAGCAAGAAGGAAGAAAATCGTTGAGCAAAGCTTGAAGAACATGTAGGGCTTGAGTGGGCAAAAGAGCGTTTCCTACACAGACATGTGCATGTTCCCGCATGTACATCTCCCCTTGGGATTTAAAATGCCAAAGTTTGAAAAGTATGATGGTCATGGCGACCCCATTGCTCATCTGAAAAAGTACTGCAACCAATTGTGTGGGGCTGGCAGAAAAGAAGAACTGTTGATTGCATACTTGGGAGAGATCCCGGTAGGCATCATTTCTGAATGGTACATGGACCAAGATATCACACGATGGCATATTTAGGATGATCTTGCCCGGGATTTTGGAAGGCAATTCCACTATAACAATAACATTGCCCCGGACAGAAATTCTTTGGCTAAATTGAAAAAGAAACCTTCAGAAAGTTTTAGAGAATATGCTGTCAAGTGGCGTGAACAAGCGTCAAGAGTAAAGCCGCCCATGGATGACACAGAGACGGTCACTATTTTTCTCCAGGCGCAAGAAGCTGATTATTTTCAAAATATGATGTCAGCAATGGGAAAACCTTTCATGGAAGCAATCAAGATCGGCGAGATAGTAGAAAAAGTTTTGATAACAGGAATAATTCTGAGCCAGTCATCCATACAGGAAACCTCCCAGGCCATCAAAGGCGGGGCAGGAGGAGTCGCAAGAAACAAAAAGAAAGAAGAAGTTTCAATGGCAGCCTCCGGTATGAGAAGACATCATGCTCATAGACCCGTATTCTCACGAAGGACCTCTCAACACTACTATCCTCATCAAGACATGTATTATGCTCCCCAACCTTATGCAGTTATGAATGCCCAGTCATTCGCTCGACCACAACAACAGGCAAACAGAAACCAAGCCCCAAGAAATCAGCCTCCCCAAAACCACTATAATCCCCACCCTCCCTAAAACAATTTCCGTCCTAGGGAGCTGCCAGAAGACAAAAAGTTACACCGATAGGGGAATCTTATTCCAGCTTATTCCCAAAACTGGTCCAGATAGGTCTCTTGCAGCCCGTACCCCCGAACTAGTAAAACCCTGAGTCACCTTCTTATCAATGGGATGTACGTTGTGCTTATCATTCAGGAGCCGAAGGACACGACACCGAAAATTGTTGGACTCTAAAGTGATCTATGTAGGATCTAATAGAACAAGAGAAAATAGTGTTGAGAGATGAAGATGTCCCGCAGGTGACTAATAACCCGTTATTGGCTCACAATAATGGGCCAGTCATCGGGTTAATTTGCAAGGACAAAGAATCTGACCCTGCTTTGAAAGCCATAATAGCCATTGCTGATGCAGATAGAAATCCAAAAGTTACCACCAAAAGGGTTGAAGAAAGGAAATGAGTGAAGCTAAGCACTCAGAAGCAGAGAAGAAGTTTGAAGTTAAAACTGAGATGGCACCCGTCAATGAAACCGTCCTTTACATCCCGTGGGGTCGTCAAAAAAGCAGCCAACTCTGAGTCCCAAAAGAAGATTTGAGTTAAACAAGATGATACACGTACCCAATGGAGCTTATGGGGTGCGGGGACCGATTAAACCGTCAAGGCTGAATGAGCCCGTGGTAATCGATAGCGTTCCTCAGAAGCCAATGACAGACTATTCCACAGTCCCATGGAACTATCAAGAAACAATAGTAACATACAAAGGCAAAGAGATCACCGGGGAAACTCAAAAAGGCCACCCCACAAAGAAATATTCGGACATGAAAGATGTGAACAACACCACCAAAATGCGATTCCCACCCAAAAAGCGTATAAGTGCTGAAGAAGAAGCGGCTTTCTTTCAAAAGATGAAAATGCCGGATTACGAGGTAGTAGACCAGCTCCGGAAGTCTCCCGAGCAAGTCTCTTTATTATCATTGCTGGTGGATTCTCTGGAGCACCAAAAAGTGTTTGCCAAAACTTTAAATAAAGCATACGTGCCGGTTCAAACCTCCGTGGAACAATTGGAAAAAATGGCGGAAAGATTCTTTGTTGTTAATCATATTACATTCAGCAAGAATGGTTTGCCTTCAAAGGGAGTCGCCCACAACAAAGCCCTGTATCTCACCGTCAAATGCGAAGGCTATTACGTCAAAAGAGTAATGATAGATGGAGGTTCCAGGGTAGACATATGCCCACTGTCAACATTGCAAAGAATGAAAATCGGGACAAAGAGGATTCGCCCCAACAATGTGTGTGTCCGTGCTTTTGACGGAATTAAAAGACACACCATAGGAGAAATTCACTTGGTATGACCATTGGTCCGGCCAATTTTGAGGTAACATTTCAAGTATTGGATATGGACACATCCTAGAACTACCTCCTAGGAAGACCATGGATTCATGCAGCAGGAGTTGTGCCTTCTACTCTGCACCAAATGTTGAAATTTGAACATGAGAACCAGGAAATCATGGTCCATGGAGAATATGAATAGTCAATTTATCGCGATCCCTCCGTCCCTTACCTTGAAGCCAAAAAAGGAAGTGAGCACATAGTTTACCCGCTTTTGAAACCGTGGTAGCTGATCAACACGAAGAAGGAAAACCATGTCCCCAACCTTTCCTCTCCAATGCCTCAATCATGGTGGAAAGAGAAATGATACGTGAAGGATTAAACCAGGTAAGGGACTTGGAAGTTTTCTACAAGGCATAACTAAGCCAATCGCTTTGCCTACCGCGAAGAAGCTTTTTCGGCTAGGCTTCCACCCAACACAGGAGTATATAACCTGGGCCAACCGTAGAAAACGTCATGGATGGGATTTACCTCAACCCTTACCCCACTTGTATGAAATATTTTTGAAGCCAAAGTACAATGAGGAAGAGGAAGACAAGACCTTCACAGTGGAGAAAATGAAGAGATATGTGGAGCAATGAGGAAATTATTGTATGAAGCCAACGTGGTCCAGCTTGCCGAAGGCTCGAGCACTGCTAAAGTGCTCTACATGGGACTGGATACCAAATTGCAAAATTGGAAGGCCACGCCTTTTCAAGTCAGGCAGGAGCCCCGGTAGTCCTCCCTTGCCATCTTTTCTTGCATCACAAGTTATTTCAGGGTGTAACTCGGGTGTTTTTCCTTTAGTATATTTTCCTTTAAATTTCAAATGTAAACCATGTCATCTTAAAATTTCAAAGAAATGAAATAAATATTTGATCGTCTACACTCCTCTATTTTTCTGATTTTGTTATTTTTCTTCTATTTCATCTTTTCTTTCAGTTCCAATAATGCGGCATTAAATAATATGACATGCTCGCGGATTACAAGCCCAACTCGAACATGCTGCCTATTTGTGAAATAATGAACCAAGAACCAGAGTATGATGAAGAAGAGACTTTTAGGGAAATCAACCGAGAGTTGGAACATTTTGAAAATAAACCTAAGCCAAACATAAATGATACCGAACCGGTTAACTTGGCCGGTCCAGGCGAAACCAGGGAAACTAAAATAAACATCCATGTGAATAAGCAAACCCGAGACTCACCGGTTCAACTTCTTTTGGAATTCATAGATGTGTTTGCTTGGTCTTACGACGATATGTCTGGGCTGAGTGTTGATTTTGTTGTTCATAAGTTGCCCACATACCCCTAATGCCCTTCAATCCAACAAAAACAAAGAAAGTTCTAACTTGATATAAGCGATAAGATTAAAGAGGAGATCACAAAGCAGTTAGAGATGATAGTAATCTGAGTGGTTTGGTACACCACATGGTTGGCCAACGTGGTCCCGGTACCTAAGAAAGATGGGAAAACCTGAGTATGTGTAGATTACAGAGATCTGAACAAGAAACGTCCCAAAGACAACTTCCCTTTGCCTAACATCCACATCCTTGTTGACAACTGTGCCAAACATGAGATATAGTCCTTCGTAGATTGCTACGTAGGATATCACCAAGTGTTGATGGATGAGAAAGATGCTGAGAAAACTGCCTTTACCACACCTTTGGGGACTTATTGTTGCAGGGTTATGCCTTTTGGTTTAAAGAACGCCGGGGAAACATATATGAGGGCTATGACCACCATTTTCCATGACATGATGCATCAGGAGATATTGAGCTTGATCCAACTAAGATAAAATCCAATAGAGAGCTGCCTCCTCCAAATACCAAGAAGGATGTAATGAGCCTGATGGGAAGACTAAATTACATCAGTCGATTCATCGACCAGATGACTTCTACATATGAGCTAATATTCAGACTATTGAAAAAAGACACAGCAATTAAATGGACCAATGAGTGTCAAGAGGCTTTCGACAAAATCAAAAGCTACCTATCCAACCCACAGTCTAGGTTTCCACCGGAACTGGGAAGGCCATTGTTTCTTTATTTGACAGTCCTGTAGAACTCTTTTGGTTGCATTGTTGGGCAGCATGACGCCACGCGAATGAAGGAGCAATCCATCTATACTTGAGCAAGAAGTTTACCAGTTACGACGCCAAATACATGCTACTAAAAAGAACATGTTGTGCCTTGACATGGGTGGCTCAGAAGCTGAGCCATTACTTGCAACCCCACACCACCTACCTCATAAACAGGCTAAACCCGTTGAGATATATTCCAAAAACCGATACCCAGAGGGCGATTGGCAAAATTGCAAATCTTGCTCACCGAAATCGACATAGTCTATGTCACTCGTACCGCAATAGAGGCTCAAGCATTAGCGGATCATCTGGCCGAGAATCCAGTTGACAATGCGTATCAACCTTTGAATACATATTTCCCTGATGAAGAAGTGAATTTGGTGGAGATAACATTTGAAGACATCACTTCTTGGAAATTGTTTTTCGATGGAGCAGTAAATGCGAAAGACGTAGGAATTAGGGCAATTTTAATCTCACCCACTGGTCAACATTACCCGGCTATAGCAAGGCTCTGGTTTTTCTGCACCAACAATACATCTGAATACGAGGCTTACATCATAAGCATGAATATGGCCATTGACCAAGACGTTAAGGAATTGTTATCATGGGGGATTCTGATTTGATCATTCAGCAGGCCCAAGGAGAGTGGGAAACAAGAGATGTCAAACTCATCCCCTATCGACAGCGTGTGAAGGATCTCAGCAAACGGTTCAAGTCAGTAAAACTCAGGTACATTCTTTGTTGTCACAATGAGTTAGCAAATGCACTAGCAACTCTGGCTTCCATGTTGCATTACCCTGGAAACACCTACGTTGATCCTTTGGAAAACCAAATCAATGAAAGGCATGGGTATTGTAATGTAACTGAGGTATTGTGCCATCAAGAAATTTCTGAAAACCCAAAAATATCCCAATCAGGCTACTGGGGAGCAAAAGAAAACCATCCGACGGCATGCGAGTAGTTTCTTCTTGAGTGGTGATACCGTATACAAGAGGACCCCAGATCTCAACTTGCTATGATGTGTTCATGCCGAGGAAGCCAGGAGGATTATTCATGAAGTACATGCAGGAGTGTGTGGACCCCATATAAATCGGTATGTACTGGAAAAGAAAATACTTCAGGTAGGGTATCACTGGATGACCATGGAGAAGGATTGCTTCAGCTTCATTCGGAAATGTCATCAATGTCAAGTGAACGGTGATTTATTTCACGCACTGCTAATAGAATTGCATCCTATGTCAGCACCCTGGCCATTTGCTGCATTGGGCATGGACGTCATTGGGTCCATTGAGCCAAAAGCCTCAAATGGACATAGATTCATATTGGTTGCTATTGACTATTTCACAAAATGGGTTGAAACCATCACACTTAAGTCCGTCACTACGAAAGTCGTGGTAGACTTTGTGCATTCCAACATCATCTGCAACTTAAGTACTCCTCCAACCATCATTACAGACAACACAGCCAATCTGAATAGTCGTCTGATGGGAGAAATTCGTGAACAATTCAAGATAACACATAGAAACTCCACTCCTTATCGGCCCAAAGCAAATGGTGTCGAAGCAGCAGCTAACAAGAACATCGAGAGGATTTTGAGAAAAATGATTCAAAACTCAAGACAATGGCATGAAAAGATGCCTTTTGCATTGTTGGGATATCACACCACAGTGCGCACAACAGTAGAGGCAACTCCATATTTACTGGTCTATGGGACTGAAGTTGTCATACCCGTATAGGTAGAAATCCCTTCGCTCCGGGTAATCGTCGAAGCAGAAATTGAGGATAGGGAGTGGGTTAAGACTCGGTTGGAGCAGTCATCATTAATTGATGAAAAACGAATGGTCGCGGTTTGTCAGGGCGTTCGTACCAACAAAGAATGGCCAGCACTTACAACAAGAAAGTGTGCCCCATGAAATTTCGAAGTAGGATAGCTTGTATTGAGGCGTATTGTCCCTCACCACCCGAAAGCTAAAGGAAAGTTCGTTCCGAACTGGAAAGGTCCATACATTATCAGAAAGATACTGCCCAAAGAAGCATTATACCTACGTGACGTTGAAGGAGACGAGCCCGAGACAGCAGTGAACCTAGATGAAGTAAAAAGGTATTATGTTTGAACTCCCTACCACAATAATTCCGGCCGATTGAAACGACGAAGGCTTTTCTTTCCCGCTACATTAAACACTACCAATCCTTTGCAAATCCCTCGAGTCGAATACGTTTCTTTGTTCACGCTCTTTTGTAACCCAGAATTGCTATTCAGAAAGAGAGATGAAAAAATGAAAAAAAAACGAAGAAAAACAAAACGAAACAAAAGAAAAAAGAAAGAAGAAAAGAAAAAAAAGAAAAACAAAAAGAAAAATGAATGAATGAAAATAAAAAAACAACAAATAATTTAGTTTAGGAAACACTCCTGAACTACGTCTGACTTGATTCCGAAAGGATACGTAGGCAACCTTTCCCTGGAGGTTCAGTCATATCAAAATAAAACCCCAGTTCCCAAAGAACAAACTGGGGCAGAGATGTAATGGTTCAGCCATAAACCCGCCAGAATGGTTCCAATGTAAATTTCCATCCAATTCCCTTTACCCAAGAGCCTGGCCCAAGTCCTTCCGATCAATTGGCCAAAGTAGGGATGTGACAAGCGTCATTGTTGGGATTTGGCACAACTTAAATTTGAGAGAAATAAAATGAGAGAGTATTATCGGTGAAAACCTTCGGTCACCATAAGGCGACACTGAGTAGAGAAAATAAAAATGAGAGAGTCAGTTTAGTTAAAACTCGTAAAAAAGCACTTTCGGGCGACGGGAGAAGAGAAATGAGAGAGGCCGATTGGCGAAAACCCGCAAGGGCGTCGTCGACCGAAAAGAAAAAAATATCACCATCCAAGGCCAAACAAGTTTCCTTGGTTTTCGAAAGATTGAAATATGGATCACAAGAAGCATAAATGGATCTGGGCCGGGCATCTAGTCCAAGAAGCATGTCATTTCCATTAAAAGTCGGCACACACTCCCAGATAAGTCCTTCCCTTTTATCTAAAAGGGACATTTCTCTCTAAATCCATATGTTTGCTTTTGCTGTTTCCCCACTCCCTTTCGGCTTAACTTTGATTTCCTAACTATTCCGCAGGAGAAGGTGGAAAGATCAGTCTCACGTGTTTTCTCCTGGAAAAAACCAAAAGAAATATCCGGTATCAGCAAGCGCATTTAGCCAATCCCGGCTGACCATGATGGCTGAATCTTCAAAAAGTAGGAAAGTAGAAAGAAAAGAACAAGAGCCCAAAAAGGCAAATGAAGATTGGAAAAGTTAAGCCCGAGCGGGCTAATTGTCCCAACAAAAGTTCTCAAAAAGCAAGCCCCGAAGTGGAAATCGAGACAAAAAACATAACTAAAGGCCTATAAAAGAGAAACGAATCTGGCAGAGGAGGACCCCCCGACCAACCTACGAGGCGAAGTCCAGGAGTCAAAGGTCTCAACAAAAATGAGGCCGGGATCAAGCAAACCAAGGCCGCAAACCAACCACTGTTTGAACTAACAAACTGTGTTTTGATTGAAAATATGAAACAGGTGTAATCCAAAATAATGGGGACAAATGGCAAATGCAATCAAAGGAATGGAACAAAGGTTAAGAATAGTGTTGCACCAATGATCAACAAAAAAGGGAAGTTTTCTTTACATCTTTTCCTGTAGTTTTATAAATTAATAAAAAAAAGAAAGAAGGTAGAATCATAAAACATGATAGCATATGATTCTGATCCCTAACTTCTTCCCAGATCTAGGGCCACATCCCTAGTCTTCCCCAACACAACTTGTGGACCTCCCCAGCACAACCCAAGGATCACACTCCATTCTCCCCATCATAGACTGAGAAATTTCTTTCTTTCATTCCCCGGCATAACCTGAGGGCTCCGCTCTATGTCCCCAACATAACCTGAGGAACCTTTTTCCTCTCTCCATCCCAAATATAACCTGAGGTCCCCTCTTCTTCCATTTTTCCCTAACATGATCTGAAGGATAAATCTCTTATGTCCCTAGCATAACCTAAGGGTCTTTCCTTTCGTTCTCTATCCCCAGTATAGCCAGAAGAATTTCGGTGGCGTTTCACTCCCCACTATTCCCTAGCATAACCTAAGGACCTTTCTTCTTTCCTCCAAGATAGGAGTCTTTCCATTCCAAATCCCGGCATAACCGGCGGATTCCCCTAACATAACCTAGGAATTTCTCTTTCAAATCCTCGTATAACCTGTGGATTCCCCTGGCATAACCCATGAATTTTCTTCCAGTCCTGGCATACCAGTGGACTTCCCTAGCATACTATGAGTCTTTAGTTTCCAAATCCCAACATATCCCGCGGATTCCCCTGGCATAAACCAAGAATTTCTCTTTCAAATCATGGCATAACCTGCGGATCTCCCTAGCATAACCTAGGAGTTTTCTTCCAATCCCGGCATAACCCGTGGATTTCCCTAGCATAACCTAGGAATTTTCTCTTTCCAATCTCGCCATAACCCGCAGATTCCCCTGGCATAACCTAGGAATTTCTCTTTCCAATCCCAGCATAACTCGCGGACCCCCTGTCATAACCCAGGAATTTCTCTTTCAAATCCCAGCATAACCCGCGGATCTCCCTGGCAGTTTTCTTCCAATCCCGACATAACCCGTGGATTTTCCTAGCATAACCTAGGAATTTTCTCTTTCCAATCGCGGCATAACCCACAGATTCCCCTGGCATAACCCAGGAATTTCTCTTTCCAATCCTGGCATAACCCGCGGATTCCCCTGGCATAACCCAGGTATATCTCTTTCAAATCCCGGCATAACCCGCGGATCTCCCTAGCAGTTTCCTTCCAATCCCGGCATAACTCGCAGATTTCCCTGCATAACCCAGGAGTTTTCTCTTTCCAATCGCGGCATAACCCACGGATTCCCCTGGCATAACCCAGGAATTTCTCTTTCCAATCCTTTTTCTTTCCAATCTCGGCATAACCGTTGATTTCCCTAGCATAACCTAGCAATAATTTTTCATTTCATCCTTGTATAACACGTGGATTTTTCCTTTATCCCCAGCAGGGACCCTTCATTCTCATCCCGGCATAACATGTGGATCCTCCTTTTACCCCCAGCAGGGACCCTTTCTCCATCCCAGGATGACCTGGCAATCTTTCCAAAGGATACACAATCCTAAATTTTGTTGTTTTCAATAAATAAATAGCTTAGCTTTGTGTTTCAAATAACGCACAAAATTTTCCCAGAAAATAACTGCGGCAGAAAATTCTGTTTGTTTGTTTGTTTTGGTGTCCGAGAAGGTTTTACCTCAAGGCACATGATTCGAGATGACCAAAAATGTGAGTCTCAATCCAGAATAAAGGTAAAGAACAAAAGAACAAAAAGAAGTGAATTCAAAATGCTGAAAAAGGCAAGGATGTGGAGGACTCAAAGTTTGATGAAGTCACAAGCCTCGTATGTACTGCTTCAGTCCAATGCTTAAAAAAGAACCAATGCCTACAGCTTGCGACCATCAAGATTCAGATCGAGGTCTATGGCAAAATTATCTAAGACTCAAAATCAAGCTCCACGAGATTTATATATAGGAATATTGTAACCCGTAGTTGATAGGTCTAGCTAGCTTAGCTTTTGATTTTCCTTTGGTGTAATAAGGGGTCAACATGCAGTAGCAGCAGCATCGGCACTGAAATTACAGCTCATGGTAGTCCAAGCTACCAAACATTCCTGAACTTCACTGACCTGATTCCTTTTTAGCCGAGGATATGTAGGAAACCTCAGAAGCAGCGCCTAGTCATACTTTTCAAAATGCTTCGCACGGAGTATTCAATCGGGCAAAAATCGCTCGTATTTGCTCACTTATCTTTGCACGAAAGCTCTTCGTGTTTCCGAGCAAGGAGGGGCACCTGTGAGCGCGTGATTGTGCCCTTTATAATTACTCCAATAATTTCAAACATAACGATTTCTTTGAATTATTTTCAATTTTGTTAATTTGTGTGACATTTTCGGTTAATTGTGTGCATTCTTATCCATGCATTTTAATTCATATGAACATAAAAAATATGCATTGCATTTAGGGTTTAATTTTACATGTTTTGAAATTAATTAGTTATTAGGAGACTTACAAAAATACAAAAATCACAAAAATAGTTTATTTTGGCATTGTTTAATTTGTAGTTTCTAATTTGCTGATTTTTATTTTTGTAATTTGATTAGTTTATGTGATTTGTTAATTTAAATCATTTCATAAATAGTATGTAGCGTCTAAGTTTAATTTTGAAATAAGAAAATTAAAATAAAATAAAAATGAAAAGAAAAGAATTGAAAAAAAAGGAAGAAAGGATTGGGGTTTAAATTGACTGGGCTGGTTTCATTTAATGCCCAAAAGAAACCCATATGGAACCCGTTTCAATTGGCCCAAACACATAAAATTACCTGGTCCAGCCCCCACCCCTTCAAAACGATGTCGTTTAGGTTTTGTTAATCTCGGCAGTCGAGGTTTTGCCAGATCAACGGTCAGGAATTGATAGAGAATTAATATAAAGTGTCTGAATGACTCCGCCCCCCCCCCCCCTTCTTTTCGACTGCCACACCACGCCTAATACACTAACCCAAATGCCACCACCTTCCGTCGGTCGAAAATCGCTTTTGCCGGCGGCAAATCTCCAATACCTCCCAAAAATACACCCCTAAACCGCCTTCCTCTCCTCTCTCCAAATCTACAACCCCTTTTCCTAAACGCCTCACCCATCTCCTCGAATATCCAAACCAGTGGTCGCCGCCTCCGCCGCCCACGACGGCGCCACCTCCAAACCCTTCCGAATCAACTCCCCTCAACCACATTCCTCTCCTCTTTCCAAAACCCCAAACCCCGTCCCTCAATATGAAATCAAAGATCCGGCAAAAACCCTAACTATTCCAAATACAACAAAAGTCACACCCTATAGCCCCTTTGACCTCCCCATCCCGAATCTCAAACTAGAACCCTTCGAATCTAAGAGGAAACCCACGAATATAAGGTCAAGTGTTTGGAAATTTTAACACGTTTTGAAGTTGCAAGCATTCGAATGGTTTTCAATTAACATTATGTGTTTATTTTTTATAAAATAGACATATAACATTAACTGAAAATCATTCTTGAGAGTCAGTCAAAATGAAGAACAAATCAGTAAGTTTTTCTTCCAGTTAGATTATTTCTTTATGCCTGATCCTATTCTCACGAGTTTTTGATTTTAATTTAATTCTTGTTTTGATTTCATTCATGGTGGGCTCGGTTCTTGTGGTTTTTGATTTTTAGTTTAAATTTTGTTTTGATTTATCCTATTTTGTGATTTTTGACTTTGTTTCAATTCTATTTTGATGTATGTTTTGTTTCAATTTAGTTTTTGTTTCTAATAGTATAGGCTTTGGTTTTCTTCTTTTTCAATCCTGTTTAGTCAGTATTTGATTTTAATTTTCATTATTTCAGTGTTTGATTTAATTAGTAAATTCTTATTTTTGTTGTTAGTTATTTGTTTGGTTGGTTGGATATATCTGGATTAGAATTCTTGAATTTAATTATAGTGAAATTATGACCAATTTGATAAGAACTAGGGTGTAAGTGTTTAGGTTAAGTAATTGAGGGGAAATGACAGGGGTATTAGGGGTATTTGGGTATGGGAATCTTGAAACAGACCCCTACAACCTTCTAGTTAGAGGTTCAAAAACTAATTTCTGGTGATTTTCTAGTAAGACTTGAGGCACAAGCCAGAATATGAGGGACTAATTGAACACTTTTAGGAAGTGGGGAAGGGACTATTAGATATACACAAAAGAAAGGGGTTGCCCTAAGTAAGGGTTATAAATAGGCAAGTAAGTGTCTTCATTAAAAAGGCTGGAAAATCTCTAATACATTACCATGGTTTGAAGTCTGAAAAATTCTGAAAAATTCCATAAAGATCCCAGCAGTCAAATTTGAATTTAAAGTTAGAATTTTCTGGTAGGTCTAAAACCTTCAAAAAACACAAAAGAAGGTGTTGTTTGTTTAGAGCTTTCCTCTAGATCAATCTCTATATCCAATTATCAGTGGAAACAAGATGAAAACAACATGAAATATGTGTGTTTGAGGTACTGGACCTTCAGAAATTGTCTTGAGTCTGATTCCAAATGGTATGGGTTTAGGCAAACTGTTTTGGGTGTTTGTTGATGATGTGTTGTTTTAAAGCTTTCTTGGGCTGCCTGATGCTACTTCTGGGTTCACCATAGAATTGAGTTGTAGATTTCTGTACTGAGCTTTTGCTGAATTTGCTGACCCTATCACGTTATTTCACCTTGCCTTGCTTCTAGGTATTGCTTAATTTCAAGAGGTGTATGATAATTGGAAATGAAGATTCAAGGAATGGACAATGAATTATTGTTTATTATGTGCATATCTCATTTGTTTCATTTAGCTTAAAGTTCTATTTTTGTATAATTGAAACCATATTCCATTGCGTTGTACTAGTATAACTGCGGATTTGTTTGTAGTATGGACTGGACTGTTTGATATTTTGATGATGGCTCATCTAGTGTTAGCTTTAGTATTGCATGAGCTAGATCATCATGTGCCCGCTTGAGTTTTTGTATAGAAACATGTTAGGAGCCTGAGACTGATTTTGAAGTCATAAATATGTATCTGTGGCTGATAATTGAACATTCAAGTTATCACGTGAATTTATCAGGACATCAAATTTAGCATGTTTTATTTCAAGTGTAGTTATCATATCCATGTAGAGATTGAACTCAGAAGGAGTCACTAATTCAAAATTGGAGTAAAACAACAAAATGAATTACTTGTTCATATTTGTGTTAAATCAAATTGGCTTTACAGTTCAAATGCTGAAATAGTTAATTGCTCGTTTAAGTCACACAGTCACTGGAAGTTCATAAGGACATCAATAATTAACTGTGGGCACATACAAGCCAAAACTGGGCAGTCCAGTGCTTGAACTAGATTTTGACCTAGGAATTTGTATACCAAAGGCCCAACCGCTTCGCCCATTTTTAATAGTAGCGATTTCACAATTCCTAAATAGGAAGTATAGCCTTTTTAGGTTGGCCTATAAAAATAATGAAAAGAGGTGCACTACGTTAAACCAAAATCATACATTGCGTGGCCCTTTTAATTATATTAAAATGCTTAGAGATCCGGGAGTTTCCTTTAGCAAATTTTACGGTTTCCCACAAAGATAATAACACGTTAGTTGCTTTAGGCACGTCTTTAATAATTTCATCTTCTTAATTACGGTGCGCATTTATGTGACCCAAATCCAAATCCCGATGAAGTTGAAAGATATCAAAACTACGTGTGCATTTATGTGACGTGGTTCGCGATATATTTTAGCGGCATTGCAAACTTCCTTAAAAGCATTAAAAGCGGTGTAAGTAATTAAAATTGTATTTTTAGGACGAACATGTGTAAAAATCAGAGTTTTTGTCCATTTATAATAGTTCAAGTGACTGTGCTAGAACCACGAGATTCGAGGGTGCCTAACACCTTCCCTCGGGTCAACAGAATTCCTTACTAAGAATTTCTGGTTCACAGACTCTATTCGGGTAGTCCAAATTTTCTTGATTTGGGATTTTAAATAAACCGGTGACTTGGGACACCAAAGACAAACCTTTCCCAAGTAGCAACTCTTAATAAATAAATAATATCATTTCGAATAATGTCACATTAATTGGAAAAACTCCCTTCTATGTGTCATCCTTCGGGGTAGCCGTGTAAAAAGATGGTGTGACAATGCCCTTACATTCAGCAAAGAAGGTACCGAGATCATGTCTCGACCTCACAACGACGAACTGGTAACCTTCTTCCTCACTCAATAAAATTTTAAATAAAATATGTGCTCATGAGTTCAGGTGACTCGATCAACATTGTCGGACCGCCGGAACAAACCACAACCACCTCTCGAATCTTTGACGGACTCCAAATGGCAATCTCTACAATAAGGGGGAAAGACCATTCCCCTAGCACAACATGACAGGCCCAGATCGGAATGCCGAGTGCCATATCAGCTAAGAAAGTACAAGGCACGAACGCTTTCTTCAGAAGACCTTGAGCGCATAGGGATGGATTTAAAACAACTGGCAGGAAGTGACACACGGCACGAGGAAATTTCGCATCACGTAACGCACCGCCGACACCAATATCTCCACTCTCAAGAGAGTCGAAGGATAAGTTAACCACATCATCGGCCAAGCTCGATCAACACAGTGGGGGATACATGAGAATCCACACCCTGAAGCAGCAGGAATCTACTAAACCTTGGAACATCCCCTACCGATCCCGCGGTAAAAGAAATCTACCTCCCTCATTCGTTATTTTTCACTAACCTATATCTACACACCAGGTCAGGGTGTTTTAAAGCTCTAACTCTACCCGAAGACCTCAAGGCCTTAACAAAACATGTCATGCTCTTTCCCTTCAGCCAGACTTTCGTCCTAAAGTGGGATAGGCCAGCAAGGTTCCTAGCAAAGAAACGTATCCATGAGGAGGATCCAACAAGACCATAGGTCTTCTTCAGCAAACAAATGATGAAGGAACCCCCCCCCCCCCCCCGAAGGCGCCGTCCGCTTGGAAGGGCCGGGGAATGATAGATTGAGCTTCAACAAGGAATCATGTACCAGACCAAATGGCCCAAGGAGCCGCACCCACGCGGGCGGAGCTCATAATAATGAAATGATATGAATTTACACCAAGAAATAAAAGAATATCTTTCAACATCTTGCAATCCAAAAGAAGAAATTTCAGCATACTCTCGTTAGGGATCCCACCATCAAATACGTACCAAAATACTCGGAGACAGCGCTAATAATTTGGCCCCCGCATGACCTTAGGGTCAGAGCTCCGGGCTTATAAGGCCCAAACAAGGTAATCCCGAGCTCACGAATAATGGCCATCGAGCCTAAAGGAAACTCGATGACTCGGAGACTATCATGAATCACCATACACTGGAAAACCCGAAACCGTAAGACCCCGATCGGGCAGACTCGGTATAACCAGATCTATTTTACATAGCAACAAAAACTGTAAGACCTCAACAGGCATCACAAACTATAAGACCTCAACATGCATAACAAACTGTAAGACCTCAACAGGCATGAAAATTTTGTAAGACCTTACTACAAGCATCAAACGCAATCCCAAAGATTAGGCTAGACGTCGCATTTGTAAGAATCCTGAATGGGCATACCCTCGGCGTAGACGCCTAAACTATCACCCGGGATCAAAAAATGGCTCTGTCCAAACGCATATGACTACAGTCAAAATGGCTGCTCCAGCAAAATTAACGCGACTCGGGGACGCCCGATTGTCACTAACAAAATCACAGACCATTTGTTCGAATATACTTCAAAAATAACCGGTTAAAATAGGCTTCCCTAAATAGGCAAACGAGCGTCAACCATGTCAGCTCCAAATCACAAGGCTTCGAGCTACTCAGCCTACGAGCTAAGAACATTCCAAGGTGCTCGAACATCGCCGCTAATGACTTGAAATCGAGGTTCTTCCCGAACCAATGAAGGGTCAGAATAAATCATTTCAAAAAGACCTTAACGAGAGGAAAACAAAGCCTAAAAAAGCCTGCAGGCAAAACCGTAAGAGCCATTGTCGCCAGCCAAACGAGCCTCCGGGCGGCACACTAAAAGGTCTCAACGACCAAACATCATAAGAGCCACTGTCACCAGCTTAAAAATTGAAAACTTGAGGATTAAAATGAGCTCGAGTCGTAACCTGATTCGGAGATCGAATCTAAAATAGTTAACTACACATACCCAAGGGCAAGACCTAAGTGCCATTATCAAGCCTCTAGGCCACACACTTAAAAGGTCGTTTCGACCCGAAGCGCAAGAGCCATTGTCATCCATCCATGTAGGCACGAAAGAACTTGAGGGTCAATTGAAGCTTGAGTCGCAACGCGACTCAGAGATTGAACTCAAAATAGTTGAAACGCTTAGAACATATACCAAGCTTTTATTATAAAGAAAGGAAGAGAACAAAGAGGAGTGTTCCAATCTGAAAGAGAAGGAACGGAAAGAGCTGGCGGCATCTCTCGTTGTCTTTATGGAATTTATTCATCTGAATGAGCGCCCAAGGTCAAGGAGTAAGAACAATTATCACACGCCCGTGCAGGCACAAGAAATTGAAGGTCAAGTAAGCTTGAGTCAAAGTCCGACTCAGAGACTAGGCCTAAACGGCTGGGCAAAGCACAAAGGCCCTGACGCCTACTCATGTCAGAAATGGAACTTACGAGCCTCCAAGCCTATCCAGTAAGCTCCAGATCCATGAGGTTCTTGCCAGACACCGAGAACTAGCCTGCCTGGTCGAAAGAAGTGGAAAAGAGATATAAAAGAGATAAAACTCCAAGTTTTCTCATATTTACATATGGAAAAGGCGTGCTCTCTATCTGTATACATACTCTAAAAATATCAAGTACAAAATGGATACGTGGGAAAATCCACCCTCCACTTTAAAAAGGATAAGGTCTGCAAGACCTAGATTTTCCCTTTATAAAGTCAACAAGAAGGCACCGAGCCTCGCGCTCGTACGCCTTAGATCAAGTCAACTCCTCTAAGAGAACGAAGCGCCTAGTGCCAATCTTTTCGAGTACCTCTCTTTAGTATCTGCAATGATTATATTACACAATCATTTTCTCGCAATCGAGGGACCGCTTACTCAGCTTGGGCATCAGTAGCGTCCTTCATGCAAACTACCATCTCCTGATCAGCCTTGAATCGACTTGATGCTGCTTCAGTCCGAGCATTGATTATTTCAGCCCTGACCTTCAAAAATTTGGACTCGAGCCTCGCGATCATATCCGCTTGAACTAAAGTGTTGTCATAAGTTAGTCGATGTTGGATTTCGAAGGCGGGAACTTTAGCCAAATAACCCTTCTCTTCTGAAGCATGAGCCTAGATCTGAGCCCTCAGTTCGCCGCAGGCATTCCTAACACGGTCAGTTTTGCTCTTAAGGTACTCCAAAGCCTTCGTCATTTTATGCAACTAAGATAGGCAAAGGGATTAAACATAAGTGTCAAAAACAGCGAAGCGCGTACTATAAAAGGCTAACTACTCCATCAAAAAGCTCTTATAATTTGAGCTCTGATACGCCTCATATTGTCAGTGCATCGAACCAACCTCGCCCCAAGGGACCGCCCGATGCCTACGACAGCAAATCCAATGCAAACAAAAAGGGGAAAATGTCATCTCAAATAAACGAAGACCAAGGTAAAAGTAGCATACGCGCATACCTGGGTATTTCGCTTCTCATCAGCCATGGAACAAAGCTCGCTACCTACGCTCGTCGCAAGTCAAATGGGTCGCCAACCACCGAATCCAGCCAGGCAAATCAGGAACTTCACCTGGCGACCATGAAGTTGCTGTAGGAAAGAAGGAAACACAATTACTAAGCTAGCTTTCTCTACAAGCGAATCTAAGAAAGCTCGAGATACTTCACTTACACACATAATTCTATCCCTCGGGAAAGGTCATGATTTCCATGGGGATAACATCAGCCGTCCGGACCTTGTCAAATCGACTTGCCCACGCTTTCTCCCTATCTTCCTCATCATCAACAGCGAACGGCGTAGGCGAACAACACCATAAAGTTAGTAGTCCTCGATGATGAAAGGGCCGGTACAGTCTGTCGAGATGAGTGAGCATGAACTCGAGCCTAGCCTTCTTCGAGAAGAATCTCATCACTAATACTATTCACCAAAATGACGGATGTATCTGCACAAAAGAAACCAGATACTTTAGGCAGAAATCAAGCACGATCCTATCTATGGGTCCTAGTGCAAAAGGGTATAAGTGCACATTAAGAAATCCATCAGCAAGGTCCGTAATACTCTAATTCGGGGAAAGCACCTGCAACACTGCCCCTGCTCCATCCGCAGTATCTCCTCACCATCTTCATATGTTCCTCCTTTGTCAAAGACACAATCCTCGGAGCAAACTCCTGCGGATCCTGAGCGCTGGAAGTGGCACTCTCCCCTCCCTACTAGGGCGGCCCCGAAGTAGCTACCATGGCTATGGCAGAGTTAACAGATAAAAGCAAGGACATGCACTAACGCTTTTTGCGCCTAAAGGGATGAAGGACCCGATGTGAAGTCGGAAGGATAGCTATAAAAAATAATGAGATCTCCCAAAGAAGAAAAGGTCACCCCACTTATATGGGGGAAACATCAACGATCCGCTTATCCTGAGTGAGCCCCTGGAGGCCAACGGCCTCAGTACGGGTCATGGGGTAATGGACGACCATAGAGGCATTCCTTGATAAGACGTTAGGCCCCAAGGAGTCAACTGTATTATCTCTAGCCTCGAGGATCTCCGCCAAAAAAGAAGTTAGGTTTTGGGAAGCCTTCAACGCCCCCACAGAGCTCGAGGTAGTACCCGATCTCATGGATTTTTCTTTCTGAAAAGAGAAATAAGAACGTGAAGCTCCGACCATGACGGCCCTAGGAGGGCTAGAGGCATCGCCCACGTATAGGCAACACCTCAACAGAAGTCTATCCATCGGCTTAAAAATCTATTTGTGTCAAGTTCAAAGTGGGCCCCCGAGTACCTAAAGCTGACCTTCGCTCAAGATGCAATTCTCGAAATCTTAATGTGATCTGAGGTCTGATCTGAGGTATAACCCGAGACTATCAGACTAATTGAGGTCTGATCTGAGGTATAACGATAGGGTCGGAGGAGAGCCATGTCAGTTGATGGAGGATCGGAAAGAACATTTGCAACTAAATTAGGTGTTAGTGGCCAACAAAGGAAAATATTCGAAGGCCTCGAAGCGCACAAGAACATACAACAATGGGGCAGAGATTGAAAAAAGAAATCAAGGAAATATCTTTGCATTTATAAATATCCATGTAAAACAACCCTCGAGGGGTCCTTACATACAATTAAAAAAAGCCTACAGAGGATCTCTATACAAAAGTGGAGGAACGAGAAGATGTACATATGAGGAAACCCGAAGAGCCCGGTCCACCCTCGAAGGCCCATCTCTGGTATCAGCATCCCTGAGCGTCGTTGCCTCGAGGACGCATCCTTAGGGGCCATCCCTTCGACCGATGCCTCCTATGGTCTCCCAGCTCAATCTTCCGGGGGGTCCCCGCCAAGGGAAAAGATGAAGAAGAGGAAAATGAGGGGATGCACAGAGGGTAGAGAAAAAAGACATAGCCCGCTAAAGTCTAAGGTTGAAGCTTTTGCGGGCCCCAACCTAAACAGATGCTAGTGTCATTAAAAACCCAAAAGATATAGTGCCACACCAGGCCTAGGTAGAAGAGTAGCAGCTTTGCATAGTCCGAATGACTGTCTATAAAAAGGAATAACCGACTTCCTATTATCTCGTGCTAACAACAATAACAACAACGAACATAACAACGACCATAACAGTGACAGGACAGCATGGTCATGCTCGACAAAAGGACACAACACAGCCTACGGAAGCTCTGCCAAACAGCCTTGATGCCACAAGCGCTAAACTTAATACTCCAGGATAGAGGAAGATGATAGGAAGAAATAAGCAAATGAGCCATCGATGGTAGTGGGATAGGAAAAGCAATGCCAAGACAGCTCCATTTATGGGTGTAACGACACAGTCATTGAGGATTTGAAAGATTGAACTGTTAGTTTATACGCTTAATGCTAGAGGGGGGGTGAATAGCGTTATAATAAAATAACGATAAACTTTGCAGAATTAAAACTTGCAGGAAAAATAAGTGCGGAAATTAAATGCAATAAAGAACAAATGCACTGATGTTATCCTGGTTCACCACAACCCGTGGCTAGTCCAGTCCCCGAGAGACTCTCTCGAGATTTCCACTAACTTTGTCAAGCTTACGGGTGCTTAACGAACCGTTACAACTTGAGGACACAAGCCTCGACAACCTTTGCTCGAAGATACCACACTTCAAGACTTCAACAGAAGGAATGAAAACGTTCCTTCTAACCAACCCAAGGGATTAACACTTCCCTTCAAATGTTTACAATAATTTAGCACTGAATACAAAGATCTCTTTAAGAGTAGGGATGAGTAAAAATATGTACGCTCAAGATCGCAACAACTTTTGTCAAGAGTTTGGCTCTCAAAAACTTATGAAATGGATAGAAAATAATGAATGCAAGCTTTAGCAATATAATGATCAGTTGTAGTAAGTTGTTGTACTTAGAAGACTGATTTTGAGGTGTATTTATAGTGTCAAAAACCTTCACAACCGTTGCCTAATTGCCAATTAAGAATTGCTGATTTTAAGCTAAGATAATCGATTATCTGATTTGCATAATCGGTTATTTTTCAATCATCCTCAAAATAATCGATTATCCAAATCGTATAATCGATTACCTGACAACGTTCAAAAAATCAATTCCGGATTTTTACTTAACATAATCGATTATCTAAATCACATAATCGATTACCTGGCAACGTTCAAAAAATCATTTCCGGATTTTACTTAAAATAATCGATTATCAAAATCACATAATCGATTACCTGACAGCAGTTAAAAGTGTTGGAAACACGTTCTCAATGCAATATACTAAAACGTGTGTTCTTTTGTATAGGTTTTGATGAATGACAAACGAAGCGGAAATTGATATATGACGAAGTTCAAGAAACAAGCGCACAATTGATATACATCGAGATTCAAGCTCAAGACAAAGTTTTATAGTTTAATTGAGTCATTCTTCATTGTGATCTTGATCCTACAACTTGACTCGTAACATGGCTTCTCTCATAAAACTATTTTCCAAAATCATGCATATTTAATTCAATGCTAAATGATTTTAAATCATGCATATTTTCATTAGTCAAAATGATTTTTAAATGCCTATGAAAACTGGACTAAGATAATCGATTATGTACTAATGATAATCGATTGTTTTAAGCCAAGACTGCATGACAATCGATTGTGAACTAATGACAATCGATTGTGTTAAGGCAGTGAACATCAGGTTTCTTCAAACCTGCATGACAATCGATTGTGAACCTTATGGCAATCGATTGTGATGAGGCAGTGTCCATCAAATTTTTTCAAAACTCAGAATAATCGATTGTGAAGCTAATGACAATCGATTGTGAAGAGACAGTGTCCTTCAGATTTTTTAAAGTCACAAAATAATCGATTGTGAACTAATGACAATCGATTGTGTTGAGGCAGTGAGTTCCAGTGATTTTCAAATTTATTAAATAATCGATTATGAGTATATAACAATAGATTGTCAAGAGGCAGTGTCAAAAATGTTTTTCAAAAACTGATAAGTAATCGATTGTTGACTTTGTGCAATCGATTGTGAAGCTGACCGTTGTCGTAAAGTTTTCAAATACCGTCAGGTAATCGATTATTGCTTCTGTATAATCGATTGTTTTGATTAAAATCCGGAAAAGATTTTTAGTACGTTGCTTAGTAATCGATTGTTGATTCTGGACAATCGATTGTTTGTGGTAAAATCTGGAAAGGATTTTTTGAACGTTGCCAGTAATCGATTATGGATTGTACGTAATCGATTATCAAGCGTAAAATCTGGGATTGAATTTTGATCTGACTGGCAGACAATCGATTGTTGGGGTTTGACAATCGATTGTCAGTGAGTAAAATCAGCAACTCTTAATTGGCAATTAGGCAACGGTAATGCCATGTTTGTCAACTATAAATACAGCTTCATTTCAGTGTTTTAAACACAACAACATACTACAACTGATCATTACATTGCTATAAGCTTGCATACTTTTGTTTATGATTTTATATTCAATTTCATAAAGCTTTTGAGAGCCATATTCTTGTCCAAAGTTGTTGTGATCCAGAACTTACTTCTTTTACTCATATCTACTCATTAAGGAGTATTTTGTTTGAGTGTTTTAGTGTTGTATACACTTGTAAGAGAATTTTAATTCTCTTGTTGTAAGGAACTTGTGTTTCCTTGGTTGAAGTCTTGGAGTGTTGTAACTCCGAGCAAAGGTGTTGAGGCTTGCGTCCTCAAGTTGTAAAGGTTTGTTAAGCACCCGGAAGCTTGACATGTTAGTGGAAAATCTCGAGAGAGTCTCTCAGGGACTGGACTAGCCACACGTTGTGGTGAACCAGGATATATCTGTGTGTAAGTTATTATTTATCGCACTTATTTACTTCCTGCAAATTTTAATTTCCGCAAGTTTACGCTAAATTTTATTATAACGCTATTCACCCCCCCTCTAGCGTTAAGCGTATTATCTAACAATTGGTATCAAAGCCCAACTCTCTGAAAACTTAACAGTTTGAGAGAACCATCAATGGCTTCTACTCGTGATTCTTTTGCAGGAATTGAAGAAGGACAGTGCTCCACACGACCACCTCTATTCAACGGTACAAATTACACGTACTGGAAGGAAAGGATGAAGATCTTCGTTCAGTCCAACAGCTTTCACCTTTGGAAGGTGATAATGAAGGGAAACCAAATTCCAACAAAGAAGGTGGAAAACGAATGGGTTCCCAAGTCCGAGGATGAGTATGACGCGGATGACATCCGAAAGGTTCAAAATAATGCTAAAGCAATAAATTTATTATATTGTGCTGTTAATGCTGACGATTACAGGAAAATATCGTGTTGTACAACGGCAAAGGAGATGTGGGACAAGCTAGAAGTCACGTATGAAGGTACGGACCAGGTAAGGGAAGCAAAAATTGATTTCCTAACCCATTCTTATAAATTATTTCACATGAAGGAAGGTGAAAGGTGGGCGAAATGTTTGAGCGATTTTCAATAATCGTAAATGACTTACATGCTCTCAAGAAAACATTCACGGATAGAGAGCTCGTTCGAAAAAATCTTAGAAGTCTCACACCGGCATGGAGATCAAAGGCCGATGCAATTCAAGAATCCATTGGCGTTTCAAACGTCACCATCGACGCACTAAGAGGTAACCTTAAAACCTATGAATCTACTATTCTTAACCCTTTTGTTGATGATCAAAGGAGGCAAAGAATAGCTCTAAAGGCGAGCACAAGCCAACCGCAAATTGATGAGGAAGGAGACAACGAGTTTGGACTCGTTATCAAAAGATTTCAAAAGTTCATGCGCAAGGAGTATGAACACAAGGGCGAAAAGCAAGGCGAACAAATCAAGTGTTATGAATGTGGTGAAACCGGGCACATCAAATCAAACTGCCCAAACATCAACAAGGAGAAGAAACCTGTTAAAAAGCAACGTGCATACATTTCTTGGGGAGGCGACTCCGGAGATGAGTCAAGCGAAGGAGAAGAAGACGAAGCAGCAAATCTTTGCCTTATGGCACAAGAAGACAACAAAGATGAGGTATGTCAAATTTCGTCTAAAAACCTCTTTACTCTTGAAGAAATGCGAACTAATTTTGATGAATTATATGCTGAGTTTATTAAGGCTTCAAAAACTGTTAAGGGCATAAAAGAAAATGCTTCATTAAAAGAAAAGGATTTTCAAAAACAGCTTTCTTTGAAAGAAAAGGATTTAGAAAAACTGGTTTTAGAAAATGAGAAGCTGAAAGAGGAAAACAAGTTTTTTGGAAAAAGAAGTTCCGATAAGCCCGAAAGCTCTACTAGAAATTGCACTTCTTGTTTGCTTCTTAAGAATGAAGTAAGTAGGCTTAAAGGCACATTAGATAAGTTTAACTCTTCGCACAAAAACTTGAATGATGTTCTTGTTAACTTGAAATCAACCAAGCATGGAATAGGCTTTAAGAATGAAGAAAAGGTTGCAGCTAAACCTCAACAACCTAAAGCTCAACCTAGGATTAACAATAGAAATGCTTATCCTAGAAACAACGACTCTAGAGCCAATATGCATGCTAGACAAAATGCTGAACATTTTAGAAGACCTAGGAATGACTTACCACCTAGAAATAGTCACCCTAGAAATGATGCATATTTTAGGCAAAATTTTGAACCCCTTAGAAGACTAGCAATGGCCCTCAACCGAGAAACAATCACTCTAGAAATGTTGCCCATCCTGGAGCTCATAGTAGGAGAAATAATTCTCATGAAATGCGAAATAGTCATAGTGGTCAAAATAGAGTAAGAAACTTTCATCCGTCTAGTTACTATGAACCTAGAAGGATGCATAACCCAAATGTGACTTGTCATTATTGTAGACGTATTGGTCATATTGCTCCTGCATGCTTTACACGTCATAGACATGTTACTCAATCGCACCATAATAATATGCCTAACCCCCAAGGACCCAAGATGGCATGGGTACCTAAAGAACATTAATTTGTTTTGTAGGTGTGCTTGAAGGGATCAAGTGTACTATGGTACCTTGATAGTGGATGCTCCAAGCATATGACGGGAGATGAATCCAAATTCCTTCAATTACAGCACAAAGAAGGAGGAAGTGTTATCTTCGGTGATAACAATAAAGGAAAGATCATCGGCATCGGCTCAGTCGGTAAGGATGAAAAATCCTCTATTAAGCATATATTACTTGTGAAAGGTTTGAAGCATAATCTCTTGAGCATAAGCCAATTATGTGACAAGGGAAATCTTGCTCTATTTGATTCGGATGAATGCCTAGTATTTAGACGTAGTGATTTCAAAATCATACTTCGTGGTTTTAGAGTTGATAATATTTATATGGTTGATCTTGCTAATTCCTCACCCGAATATGTTGATTGTCTAATGAGTAAAGAGGATGATACTTGGCTATGGCATCGTAGAGTAGCACATATCAATATGCATCTTTTGAACAAATTGATTTCTCAAAACTTAGTTGTTGGTCTTCCCTTTTTAAAATTTGAAAATGACTCTATTTGTGACTCGTGTCAAAAGGGGAAGCAAACAAAAGCATCTTTCAAATCTAAAAACATTGTTTCAACTTCTAGACCATTGCAATTGCTTCATATGGATTTATTTGGTCCCTCTCGCATTGAAAGTCTAGGAAGAAATAAATATGCTTTTGTGATTGTTGATGATTACTCGAGATTTACTTGGACTTTATTTCTTGCCAATAAAAGTGATGCTTTTCAAAATTTTAAATATTTTCTTAAGCATGTTCAAAATGAGAAAGAAACAACCGTCACTTCAATTAGAAGTGATCATGGGGGAGAATTTGATCACAATCTCTTTGTGGACTTTTGTGACGAACTCGGAATCGAGCATACCTTTTCCGCTCCACGTACACCACAACAAAATGGGGTGGTGGAAAGGAAAAATAGGTGTCTCCAAGAGATGGCTAGAACCATACTCGACGAAGCTAAGATACCCAAACATTTTTGGCGGACGCCGTGAGTACCGCTTGCTACGTTCTAAATAGAGTAGTAATTCGGCCGATACTCATGAAAACCCCCTATGAACTTTATAAGGGAAGAAAACCAAATATTTCCCATTTTAGAGTTTTTGGTTGCAAATGTTTTGTTCATAACAATGGCAAAGACCAATTGGGTAAATTTGATGCTAAGTCGGATGAAGGTATTTTCATTGGATATTCCTCACGTAGTAAAGCATATAGGGTCTTTAATAAAAGAACCCAAATTGTGGAGGAATCCCCTCATGTTGTATTTTCCGAAAATAATGCTCGCTTGGCGAGAAAGGATTCCGGTTTTGATCTTGCAGGTGTCTTAGACAGCTTGAAAGACAAAATACAAGAGGAACCACCCAAGGAAAATAAAGATGAAACTAAGGAACAACTAAAGGAAGAAGCGCCACAATTGGAAAAAGAAACACAAGTGCCAAATGAGTGGAGGACGATCAAAGATCACCCTCTTGAACAGGTAATTGGAGACGTCGGAGGAAAGGTATGTACCCGAACTCTCTTAAGAACACTTTAGGACACACTTCTTAAGAGCTCACGTTCTCACTTGGCAATACTAGTTTAAGTTATTACTTCTTTACAAATTACTGACTTGAGCGTCAGAGACGTTTAATTCTATTTTGCAGGTATCGCCCTAAAAGATAGGGGGAATTATAAAGTTTTGTCACAGAACAATCGATTGTTCAAGCAAATAATCGATTATCTTACTGTGCTAAAAATTGATTAGCAGTATCACTAATCGATTGTTAATAGTTTATGTTTATTATGCAGTTTTGTTTAATAATCGATTCATTAAACTGCAAAATCGATTTCCGTCTCAATCATTCAGCAATGCTTTTCCAAAACAATCGATTGTGTCAAAATATAATCGATTATCTTCAAAATCAGAAAATTTCTGTGCTCACTGTAACATAACAATCGATTACCATACTTTGACAATCGATTATTTCATGTCAGTAATTCAAATTTGTTACCGTTTGGCTCCGCAATCGATTTGTGTCAGTTCCAAGTCAGGTCATAACTCATCAACAATCGATTATTGTATCTCAACAATCGATTGTCTAACGGTCAGTGAATTTATTTTACCGTTTTTGACTGATTTGTCTTTAAATTCTCAGCAGATTTCTTCCATAAATGACAAGCCACTCTCCCCTCTATAAATAGGCTTCATATATGTTCATATTCATTCACTCAAGCATCAATTCTAGCTTTCAAAATATCAAATTCTCTCTAATCCTTTGCAAAATCCAGCAGCTTTCATTAAAAATGTCGGGCCGTCACTCAAAACGTTCCCGCTCTGCTAGGCACGGCGCATCCACCTCTGTTGCCCCTCTTCGTCCGAACTATCCCTATCAAGATGGTTCCGTTCTATATTTTAATTCCGACATCGAGCTTACTCGATTCTTAACCAAATTTGAAAAGCGCGACATTCTTCCACCCCGCTTTTCAACCCACAAGTATCTTGAATCATGTGGGCCTGCTGCAAATATGCTCAAAAATTCTCAACTTCTTGACTTTTTACTCCTTACCCATCCTTACATAAATACTACATTGGTTCAAGCCTTTTATTCCAACCTCCATGAGGATGATGATGGTGAGCTTGTCACCAACATTAATGGTGTTCAAATTCTCCTTTCCGATGAAAATCTTCATACCATTGCCCGTCTTCCTCATAATGGTGAAGACATTTTTCAGTACACCGGAGAGGGCGGAGCCCTTTTTGATGAAACAGCCCTCTTACACCAAATCGGTCTTACTTCTTATGATCCAAATCTCTCCTCCCGTCGTCCTACAATTACGGGAATGGATCCTAATTATCGGTTGATTTTCTATTTCATCACCCGAGTCCTCAAGCCTCGTAAGCATAACCATACTACCATTTCTCAAGAGGACACTAAGCTCATTCATGCCATAATAACTGGAGCTAACATCAATTGGTGTCGGCTTATCAAAATTCACATGCGTGACGCTATCGGAGATGATAGGCCTCTTCCTTATGCTCTCCTCATCATGAACTTTCTGGAAGCCACCGGATTCGTCACTGGAAATGGTCCTCTCAAAAAGAGTACCAAAAAGTGGGAAATTTCGGAATCCTCCTTTCTTCATGACGGTGATAATATAGCGCCTGCTCCTCCTCCATCCCGTCGTGCTCCCCCGCCTCAAGAGCCTACCCTCCGATCGATTTCCGACCAAATTTCTTCGTTGACCTCTTCTCTTGGTCAACTATCTCATGAGATCCATGGATATTTTGACTATGTTCATTATCCTTATGCGGGTCTTGTTCCATATAAAGCAGCGCCGGATGATGAGGCGGGAGATGATGGAAATGAATAATTTCTTTGTTTGTTATTTTTGTTTTTATATGTCGCATTGTTTTCCCTATTGCTGTATATTTTTTCAATAAATAAACAAGGTTTATTTCATCTTTGGCATCTTATTATTATTTTTTTGCTAATGGCAAAAGGGGGAAGATAACGGGTATGATGCACTCTCAAATTATAAGCTTAAATTGAGGGGGAATTCTCAAATTGAGGGGGAACAAATTACATACTTGTTGCATGTCTTTACTTGTCTTGAATCGTCAATATAAATTTCTTGTCTTGCATATCCCGCTTAATGTTTGTCATTATCAAAAAGGGGGAAATTGTTGGAAACACGTTGTCAATGCAATATACTAAAACGTGTGTTCTTTTGTATAGGTTTTGATGAATGACAAACGAAGCGAAAATTGATATATGACGAAGTTCAAGAAACAAGCGCACAATTGATTACATCGAGATTCAAGCTCAAGACAAAGTTTTATAGTTTAATTGAGTCATTCTTAATTGTGATCTTGATCCTATAACTTGACTCGTAACATGGCTTCTCTCATAAAACTATTTTCCAAAATCATGCATATTTAATTCAATGCTAAATGATTTTAAATCATGCATATTTTCATTAGTCAAAATGATTTTTAAATGCCTCTGAAAACTGGACTAAGATAATCGATTATGTACTAGTGATAATCGATTGTTTTAAGCCAAGACTGCATGACAATCGATTGTGAACTAATGACAATCGATTGTGTTAAGGCAGTGAACATCAGGTTTCTTCAAACCTGCATGACAATCGATTGTGAACCTTATGAAAATCGATTGTGATGAGGCAGTGTCCATCAAAGTTTTTCAAAACTCAGAATAATCGATTGTGAAGCTAATGACAATCGATTGTGAAGAGACAGTGTCCTTCAGATTTTTTAAAGTCACAAAATAATCGATTGTGAACTAATGACAATCGATTGTGTTGAGGCAGTGACTTCCAGTGATTTTCAAATTTATTAAATAATCGATTGTGAGTATATAACAATCGATTGTCAAGAGGCAGTGTCTAAAATGTTTTTCAAAAACTGATAAGTAATCGATTGTTGACTTTGTGCAATCGATTGTGAAGCTGACCGTTGTCGTAATGTTTTCAAATACCGTCAGGTAATCGATTATTGCTTCTGTATAATCGATTGTTGATTAAAATCCGGAAAAGATTTTTTGAACGTTGCTGAGTAATCGATTGTTGATTCTGGACAATCGATTGTTTGTGGTAAAATCTGGAAAGGATTATTTTAACGTTGCCAGTAATCGATTATGGATTGTACGTAATCGATTATCAAGCGTAAAATCTGGGATTGAATTTTGATCTGACTGGCAGACAATCGATTGTTGGGGTTTGACAATCGATTGTCAGTGAGTAAAATCAGCAACTCTTAATTGGCAATTAGGCAACGGTAATGCCAAGTTTTTCAACTATAAATACAGCTTCATTTCAGTGTTTTAAACACAACAACATACTACAACTGATCATTACATTGCTATAAGCTTGCATACTTTTGTTTATCATTTTATATTCAATTTCATAAAGCTTTTGAGAGCCATATTCTTGTCCAAAGTTGTTGTGATCCAGAGCTTACTTCTTTTACTCATATCTACTCATTAAGGAGTATTTTGTTTGAGTGTTTTAGTGTTGTATACACTTGTAAGAGAATTGTAATTCTCTTGTTGTAAGGAACTTGTGTTTCCTTGGTTGAAGTCTTGGAGTGTTGTAACTCCGAGCAAAGGTGTTGAGGCTTGCGTCCTCAAGTTGTAAAGGTTTGTTAAGCACCCGGAAGCTTGACACGTTAGTGGAAAATCTTGAGAGAGTCTCTCGGGGACTGGACTAGCCATACGTTGTGGTGAACCAGGATATATCTGTGTGTAAGTTATTATTTATCGCACTTATTTACTTCCTGCAAATTTTAATTTCCGCAAGTTTACGCTAAATTTTATTATAACGCTATTCACCCCCCCCCCTCTAGCGTTAAGCGTATAATCTAACAAAAAGATCTTTGGCAACGGTCATTAACATAATCAATTGTTCTATATGCATAATCGATTATCTTCTATATTTTGAAAACTTCAGACTACACTGTTTTAACATAATCGATTGTCATAAGTATATAATCGATTATTTTTCAGTCTTGTAAAATTTAATAGACACTGCCTCAGCAAAATCGATTATCATAAGTACATAATCCATTATTTTATAACATTGAAAAATCTGGTGTACACTGCCTTTAACATAATCGATTATCATAAGTACATAATCGATTATCTTGCAGTTTTGAATGTACATTGATTTAATATAATAGATTATCATAAAGTACATAATCGTATTATCTTTGTCCAGATTTGAGAGGCATATTTAAAAATCATTTTGGCTAAAATAACATGTTTGAAAATCATTTTGCTTTAAATTAAATATGCATGATTTGACAAAAATGATTTAATGTTTGAAAATTATTTTGCTCTAAATTAAATATGCATGATTTGATAAAAAGTGATTTTACGAGAGAAGCCAAGTCTTGAGTTAAGTGTCGGATCAAGATCACAATTATAGAACGACTCATATATAACTTTAATTCAGCTTAATCTTGATCTTTGTCCATCTTGTGCTTGAGCTTCATTATATGAAAATTGTTCGCTTGTGCTTGGACCTCGTCATATGTTAATTGCGCGTCGTTTGTCATTTATCAAAACCTGCACATATGAATACACGTTTAGTTTAATGCTTTGAGAACGTGATTCAACAATTTCCCCCTTTTTGATAATGGCAAACTATTATCAGGATATGCATGTTAGCTAATTCATAATGACGATCCAAGACAAGTACATATAGGCATGCAATTAGTTCCCCCTCAATATATGAATTCCCCCTCAATTTGTGCCAATAAATATAAAGTGCATAGCCCTTAATCTTCCCCCTTTTGACATTAGCAAAAAATGGGGCAAAGAATTTGTTTAAAAAAAATTGCAATTTTTAAAAAAACAGTAGCACAAATAATGTCAAAATAATCGATTATTGATACTGGATAATCGATTATTGGGTCCTGAAAAGAAATCGATTGTTTGTATGAGAAATCGAATATTTTGCATCATTGCTTTATAGTTCCCTGCCTTTAGGGCGATACCTGCAAAAAAAAAGGAGTTAGGCGCCTCCGACGCTCAAGTTAGTAATTGAAAAAAAATGCAATGCATGATTTAGATCAATGTCGAGTCAAGAATTCCGAGTTCACTACGAATTCGGAAGAAGGACTCTTTCTCTAAAGGTTTTGTGAAAATATCGGCCAATTGAGATTTGGTTTCCACAAACTCAATTTTGATATCACCTTTGAGAACGTGATCTCTTATAAAGTGGTGCCTTATTTCAGTGTGTTTTGTTCTTGAATGAAGAACGGGGTTCTTCGTCAAGCTAATGGCGCTGGTATTATCACATCTAAGAGGAATATGACTGATACACAGGCCATAGTCCGAGAGTTGTTGTTTCATCCAAAGTATTTGAGCGCAACAACTCCCCGCGGCTACATATTCAGCCTCGGTTGTGGACAACGCAACACTTACCTGTTTCTTACTAAACCATGAGACAAGAGAGCTACCGAGCAAATGGCAAGTGCCACTAGTGCTCTTGCGGTCCAATTTGCAACCCGCAAAATCGGAGTCGGAATAGCCAACAAGTTGGCATGAAGAGCCTTTGGGATACCAAAGTCCCACATTTATAGTACCAACAAGATACCTCATAATTCGCTTAACCGCGGTTAAGTGCGACTCCTACGGACACGATTGATATCTAGCGCACAAACATACGCTAAACATAATGTCCGGTCTACTAGAAGTAAGATAAAGAAGGGATCCAATAATACCTCGATACTTCTTGGTGTCGACTTCCTTACCTTTCTCATCTTTGTCGAGATGGTCGGATGTGCTCATAGGGGTGGCCATCGCTTTGGCGTCGCTCATTTCAAATCGCTTTAGCAACTCTTTGCAATATTTGGATTGGCAAATAAAAGTACCTTCTTTCATTTGCTTAACTTGTAATCCCAAGAAGAAGGTTAACTCTCCCATCATAGACATTTCAAATTGGCTTGTCATTAAATCGGAAAATTCCTTGCACAAAGCATTGTTAGTAGCACCAAATATAATATCATCTACATAGATTTGTACTAATAAAATATCATTGTCTTTATGCTTAATAAAAAGAGTGGTGTCAACTTTCCCCCTAATGAAGTTATTTTCTAAAAGAAAATTGCTCAATCTTTCATACCAAGCTCGGGGAGCTTGTTTAAGACCATAAAGGGATTTCTTAAGTTTAAAAACATGATCGGAAAATTTAAAATCTTCAAAGCCCGAGGGTTGTTCGACATAAACTTCTTCTTGAATGAAACCATTTAGAAAAGCACTCTTTACATCCATTTGATATAAAATGAAATTCATAGAAGAGGCAAAAGCAAGCAATAAACGAATAGCTTCTAACCTTGCTACGGGAGCATACGTTTCTTCATAGTCAATTCCTTATTCTTGATAATAGCCTTTAGCTACAAGCCTAGCTTTGTTTCTAGTGATTACACCATTTTCATCTAATTTATTTCGAAAAACCCATTTTGTGCCAATTATGGTATGATCATCGGGTCTTGGCACCAATTCCCAAACGTCATTTCGTTTGAATTGGTTAAGCTCCTCTTGCATTGCCAGGGTCCAATGTTCATCCCCAATTGCTTCGGAGATGGTTGTTGGTTCAATTTGAGAAACGAAAGCAGTATGTTCTAAGGTGTTCTTAAGAGAGTTCCGAGTACTTACCTTTTGTCCAACGTCGCCAATTACCTGGTCGAGTGGATGGTCTTTGATTGTCCTCCATGCGTTGGGCAATTTGGTTTCTTCTTCCAATTGTGGAGCTTCCTCCGATAATTGCTCCAAGATTTCATCTTGATTTTCATTTGAGTTTTCCTCATATACTTTGACTTGAGGGATTATATTATTTAGTGTACCTGCAAGATCAAAACCAGAATCCTTTCTCGCCAAGCGAGCATTATTTTCGGAAAACACAATATGCGGAGATTCCTCAACAGTTTTGGTTCTATTATTGTATACTCTATAAGCTTTGCTACGTGATGAATATCCAAGAAAAATTCCTTCATCGGATTTGGCATCAAATTTTCCCAAATTATCTTTACCATTGTTATGAATGAAACATTTGCAACCAAATACTCTAAGATGGGATATGTTTGGTTTTCTTCCTTTGTAGAGTTCATAGGGGGTTTTCATGAGTATTGGCCTTATCACTACTCTATTTAAAACGTAGCATGCAGTACTCACGGCATCCGCCCAAAAGTATTTGGGTATCTCAGCCTCATCGAGCATGGTTCTAGCCATCTCTTCGAGACACCTATTTTTCCTTTCCACCACTCCATTTTGCTGTGGTGTGCGTGGAGCAGAGAAAGTGTGCTCGATACCGAGTTCGTCATAAAAGTCCGCGAAGAGATTGTGATCGAACTCTCCCCCATGATCATTCCTTATTGAAGTGATGGTTGTGTTCTTTTCATTTTGAACACGTTTAAGAAAGCATTTAAAATTATGAAACGCCTCACTTTTGTGAGCAAGAAATAGAGTCCATGTAAATCTAGAATAATCATCAACAATAACAAAAGCATAACGATTTCTACCAAGACTTTCAATGCGAGATGGTCCAAATAAATCCATATGAAGGAGTTGCAAAGGTCTAGTAGTAGAAACAATATTTTTCGATTTAAAAGATGCTTTTGTTTGCTTCCCTTTTTGACAAGAATCACAAATAGAGTCTTTTTCAAATTTCAAGTTTGGAAGACCAACAACTAAATTTTGTGAAACCAATTTGTTTAAAAGATGCATGTTGATGTGAGCTACTCTACGATGGCATAACCAAATATCATCTTCTTTACTCATAAGACAATTCAAGTACTCAGATGAAGAATTTTCGAGGTCAACCATATAGATATTATCAACTCTAAAACCACGAAGGATAATTTTAAAATCGCTACGACGAAATACTAAACATTCTTCCGAATCAAACAAAACAAGATTTCCCTTGTCACATAATTGACTTATGCTCAAAAGATTATGCTTTAGACCTTTAACAAGCAATATATGCTTAATGGAGGAAGATTCATTCTTACCGACCGAGCCAATGCCGATAATTTTTCCTTTATTTTTGTCTCCAAAAATTATGCTACCTCCTTCCTTGTGTTCTAATTGAAGGAACTTGGATGCATCTCCGGTCATATGTTTAGAGCATCCACTATCAAGGTACCAAAGTACACTTGACCCCTTCAAACACACCTACAAAACAGATTAATGAGTTTAGGTACCCATGCCACTTTGGGTCCTTGGGGGTTAGGCAAATCATAGTGATGTGATTGAGTGTTATGTCTATGTCGTGTAAAACAAGCAGGAGCAATATGTCCAATTCGTCTACAATAATGACAAATCACGTTAGGATTATGCATCCTTCTAGGTTGATAGTAGTTGGACGGGCGAAATTTGTTTACACTATCATTAATGATATGGCTATTGCGTGATTTTTGAAAATCGTCTCTTCTCATGTTTGTTCTAGGATATGCATTAGTTCTAGAATAACTATTTCTAATTTGAGGGTGTCTAGATTGCGGTTTTTGAAGGCCATTTCTAGATGTTCTAAAATGCTCAAGGTTTCCTCTAGTGTTTGGTCTAGCATGCATGTTGGTTCTAGGATTGTTGTATCTAGGTCGAGCGTTGGTTTTATTTATCCTAGGTTGAGCCTTAGGTTGTTGGGGAATGGCTTCAACTTTTTCTTTTGGCTCGTTTTTGAATCTTATGCCATGCTTGGTTGATTTTAAATTAACAAGAACATCATTCAAATTTTTATGGGAAGAATTAAACTTATCTAAGGTGCTCTTAAGTCTTCCTACCTCATCTTTTAGATGCATGCATGAAGTACAATTTTTGCTAGAAGTCTCGGGTTTGTCGGTACTTCTTTTTCCGAAAAACTTGTTTTCTTCTTTCAACTTCTCATTTTCCAAAATCAATTTTTCCAAATCCTTTTCTTTCAAAGAGAGTTGTTTTTCAAAATCTTTTTCTTTTAAAGAAAAATTTTTCTTTACGTCTCTAACAGTTTCGGAAGCTTTAATAAATTCACTATACAATTCATCAAAAGCATTTTGCATTTCTTCAAGAGTAAAGAAATTTTTTGAAGAAATTTGACATACCTCTTCTTGATTGCCTTCGTGTGCCATGAGACATAGATTTGTGGTTTCGTCTTCTTCATCGCCGCTTGATTCATCTCCGGAGTCACCTCCCCAAGATATGTATGCTCGTTATTTCTTGAAGGGCTTTTTCTCCTTTTTAACATTTGGGCAATTTGATTTAATATGCCCGATTTTCTCCGCACCCATAGCACTTTACTTGATCTCCTTGTTGTTTGCCCTTTCGTTCATATTCTTTTCTCATGAATTTTTGAAACCTTTTAATAACGAGTCCGAACTCGTTGTCTCCGTTGTTTAAGTCCTCATCATTTTGAGACGTGCTTGCCTTGAGGGCGATTCCTTGCTTCCTTTGATCATTAAACGGAGGGTTAAGTATAGTAGATTCATAAGTTTTGAGATTACCTCTAAGTCCGTCGATGGTGACATTTGAAAAGCCAATAGACTCTTGAATTGCGTCGGCCTTGGAGCGCCATTCCGGAGTGAGACTTCGGAGGATTTTTCGGACAAGTTCCTTATCCGTAAATGTCTTCTTAAGAGCATGTACGTCATTAACGATTTTTGAAAATCGTTCGAACATTTCATCGATCCTCTCGCCTTCCTTCATGTGAAACAGTTCATATGAATGGGTTAGAAAATCAGTTTTAGCTTCTCTTACCTCGTCCGTACCTTCGTACGTAATTTCCAGCTTGTCCCACATTTCCTTAGCCGTTGTGCAACAAGAGATTTTTCTGTAATCATCAGCATTTACAGAACAATACAGTAGGTTGATGGCTTTAGCGTTGTTTTGCACTTTTTGGATATCATTCGCATCGTATTCATCTTCGGTTTTTGGAATCCATTCATTTTCAACCTTTTTGGTTGGAATTTATTCTCCATTTGTTACAACCTTCCAAAGATGAAAATTGTTCGACTTGATGAATATTCTCATCCTTTCCTTCCAATACGTATAGTTTGTGCCATCGAATAGTGGCGGTCTGGTGGAGCACTGTCCTTCACCTATTCCTGCAAAAGAATCACGAGTAGAAGCCATGGATAGTTTCTCTCAAACGGTTAAGTTTTCAGAGAGTTGGGCTCTGAACCAATTGTTAGTTTATACGCTTAACGCTAGAGGGGGGGAGGTGAATAGCGTTATAATAATTTTAACGATAAAATTTGCAAAATTAAAACTTGCAGGAAAAATAAGTGCGGAAATTAAATGCAATAAAGAACAAACGCACCGATGTTATCCTGGTTCACCACAACCCGTGGCTAGTCCAGTCCCCGAGAGACTCTCTCGAGATTTCCACTAACTTTGTCAAGCTTACGAGTGCTTAACAAACCGTTACAACTTGAGGACACAAGCCTCGACAACCTTTGCTCGAAGATACCACACTTCAAGACTTCAACAGAAGGAATGAAAACGTTCCTTCTAACCAACCCAAGGGATTCACACTTCCCTTCAAATGTTTACAACAATTTAGCACTGAATACAAAGACTCTCTTTAAGAGTAGGGATGAGTAAAAATATGTACGCTCAAGATCGCAACAACTTTTGTCAAGAGTTTGGCTCTCAAAAACTTATGAAATGGATAGAAAATAATGAATGCAAGCTTTAGCAATATAATGATCAGTTGTAGTAAGTTGTTGTACTTAGAAGACTGATTTTGAGGTGTATTTATAGTGTCAAAAACCTTCACAACCGTTGCCTAATTGCCAATTAAGAATTGCTGATTTTAAGCTAAGATAATCGATTATCTGATTTGCATAATCGATTATTTTTCAATCATCCTCAAAATAATCGATTATCCAAATCGTATAATCGATTACTTGAGTTCAAAAAATCAATTCCGGATTTTTACTTAACATAATCGATTATCTAAATCACATAATCGATTACCTGACAACGTTCAAAAAATCATTTCCGGATTTTACTTAAAATAATCGATTATCAAAATCACATAATCGATTACCTGACAGCAGTTAAATGGCAACGGTCATTAACATAATCGATTGTTCTATATGTATAATCGATTATCTTCTATATTTTGAAAACTTCAGACTACACTGTTTTAACATAATCGATTGTCATAAGTATATAATCGATTATTTTTCAGTCTTGTAAAATTTAATAGACACTGCCTCAACATAATCGATTATCATAAGTACATAATCCATTATTTTATAACATTGAAAAATCTGGTGTACACTGCCTTTAACATAATCGATTATCATAAGTACATAATCGATTATCTTGCAGTTTTGAATGTACATTGATTTAATATAATCGATTATCATAAAGTACATAATCGATTATCTTTGTCCAGATTTGAGAGGCATATTTAAAAATCATTTTGGCTAAAATAACATGTTTGAAAATCATTTTGCTTTAAATTAAATATGCATGATTTGACAAAAATGATATAATGTTTGAAAATCATTTTGCTCTAAATTAAATATGCATGATTTGATAAAAAGTGATTTTACGAGAGAAGCCAAGTCTTGAGTTAAGTGTCGGATCAAAATCACAATTATAGAACGACTCATATATAACTTTAATTCAGCTTAATCTTGATCTTTGTCCATCTTGTGCTTGAGCTTCATTATATGAAAATTGTTCGCTTGTGCTTGGACCTCGTCATATGTTAATTGCGCGTCGTTTGTCATTTATCAAAACCTGCACATATGAATACACGTTTAGTTTAATGCTTTGAGAACGTGATTCAACATGAACGACAGACGAAATTATTGTGTTCTTGAAAAACTGAATCGACGAAGGTATATTCACCCTAGGAAAGGGAGTCAGTAGTGCATTTAATGGTGTTAAAGTGCACAAGTCCATATGACATCTCGGTTGCCACAAAAGCTCGCGCCATAGGTCGTATCATTAGTGTGATGTTACCATAAGAAGCTCGAGGAGTCAGGTATCAGAATCATTTCCTATCACTTCATTCTGGTAAACACAAAGACTATATGTACGCGGTGAAATTAGAGGACTTGATTTCTCGCTGTCAAGCCATTTCAGAAGAATGCCTCGAGACCCCAAGGACGTGGAGCCACGACCTAGTCTCCTCTCCTTGGGGCTCATCGATGCACGATTCGAAGAAGACGAGGTCGAGGCTAGAACATAAGGGGAAGTTCCCAAGACACATGGCTACGTTTGATAGAGCCAGTCTATCCAAAGATTATGCTGAAGCATCTTGTCTAGCCATCTAATATCCATACATTACAATTAATGCATGTTATACTATAGCCGGGTTCCCCTTCTATATAAAGGGAACCCACGCTACTTTGTAAGGGACTGATGTTGCTCCAACTATTCTCCACCATATCAATAATATTTTCTCTCTAAATTTGCCCATCCTGACTAGCTCGAGGTCACTCTTAGCATTACTAGTTTCATATTTTGTTCTTCATTTGTTGCCTAGCATTAGCCATAAAGAGCTTTGGTTGATCATATTTTAACTGTTATCCCATCCCCAACTACCCTCGGTAGCTCGAGATCGAGCCCAGATATTGGCCTCGATGTCTTCCATCAACCAGTCCGAAGCCAGGGCAGCAAGCCTCTCGATTCGATTAATGCCCCGTTTTAGCTTGCGTTTTATCGATAAACCTCATATTCTTGGCATCATCTACTCTAACAATTAGCATAAAAATAGATCACGTATTTTAGAATCTCATTTACAAATTTAATTGTCGTTACTAAACATTACTATGCTAAAAGACTCTATATTTTACAACGCTATAGAGCTTTATATTTTACTACGCTAAAAGGCCACTATTCTTTAAGCAAATAAATAATCTAAACTAATTAAAAACAACAAACATATGAGCATAACTTTCACGAAATTACATATAAAACAGTAAAAGACATTTATGAACACTTTTATTAACAATAAAAATTATTTCTGAACTATTAACCTTTTTTAAACACTAATAAATTAATCCAGATAAAAGAACATTTAAATTTGCGAACGAAGCACAAATCAACGTTGAAACACTTTCAAAAAAATAAATATGCAGAAATATACGAGTTTCAACATAAACTATATCGCAATACCTCGATTTATATTTTTTAGAAATGTAAGAAATTTGAAATTTTGAGTCCAAAACAAGGGAAGCACAACAATCGAAGGCTTGAGCTGTATGTAGGACCTACACTCTTCACTTTTGTGTGATGGAGGGGATCGAATCGATTTTTGTAAATCGAGGGGGAGACCGTAGGAAAGGGGTGGAGTATTTTTCAGAGAAACCTTATAGTTATGTCGTGGGGAAGAAAGAGACTTTATAATTTAATAGGCAAATATAGTATAATATTATACTTTACTAAAATGCAGTATAATATTACGTTTTAATTAGAAACATATATATATATATATATATTTAATTGTATAAAAATATTTTGAGATCTTTTTCCCTTACTCTTTAATATCATCGTAATTTTTTTGCTATCACTCTAGATCCCTGAGAAGCACAGTACTTCCGTAACTGATCTTTTTGTAGGTGATGGGGCATAGTTTCCAACTCTTCAAATACCACTTTAACTTTCAAATATGATTTTTTCAATTTCAACTTCAATTTTATTTTTCCGAACTTCAACCATGTAACAAGTAGTAATATAAATCATGACTTTTGTAATTAAAGATAAATAAAAATCATCAATCTCCGTAGTTCAAGAAAATGAGTCAACTCTTCATATTGTAACAGAAATAAACAATTTAAAAGAGAGAGTATTTTCTATTCCAAAGCTTCAATGTTGCTACAACTATAAAATGTCCTACAAAAATCACCATGACACCCTCGTTCATTTTTTAATTTTTACAAGGAAAAAGAAAAAACGACACATGAATATTTAATGAAATTATCATGAAGGCATCTTTAATCAAGACTGTAAGACAGCAGCATTACATAATGTACATTTCCTAATCCTAAACTCCTACTAGTACTAATACTCAATTCCCACGTTCCCCGAGGAAGAACAACTATACGATGACTCGGGCCTCGATTATAGTATTACTCATCGCGACCTTAATCGCCGCCGCACGAGGCGGAACGTTGACGTTTGACGATGATAATCCGATCAGGCAAGTTGTAGTATCCGACGGTTTGCAGGAGCTGGAGAATGGAATTCTCCAAGTCATCGGCCAAACGCGCCGTGCTCTCTCCTTTGTTCGCTTTGTTCGCAGGTCTGTTGGGTTCATCTAATTTCCTCCGATTGAATGAATAAACTAAAATTTTTCTTTTTGACTAATACCTTCTTGTTTTCCTTTTTTTTAAATCTAAATTTATTAATTTTTGGGATATCTGTCAACTTTAAAAGGTATGGGAAGAGATACGATTCAGTTGGGGAGATCAAGCAAAGGTTCGAGATATACTGGGACAATCTCAAGATGATTAGGTCTCACAACAAGCAACGACTTTCCTATAAACTTGGTGTCAATGGTAATTGCCTTTATGTATACTATATGGTTTCCTATTTTCTTGGACAATATATGCCTTTATGGACAATTTGCCTTTTTTTGTTTTGGGTTTTCTTCTTATTTATAGTTCATGAAATGATCTGAATAGAGTGGACTACATAAAGTTTACTTGTATAGTTGTTCTCAACTTCATTTGAGGTTCAAGGTGTAGTAGATTAATGTTTTTGTTACTTCTAACAGATTTCTTATAGGTGAGTGAAGAAAGGGAAAATAAAAATATGAAAATGAAGGTCCAGGGAAAAAAGAAGAACAAACAAAATAAAGAAATAAGAAGGCACTGCATTTTTTTCTTGCTTTATTTTGCTCTTGACAATGACTATGCTTCTTGGCAGAGTTTACTGACCTAACATGGGATGAGTTTAGGAGAGAAAGGCTTGGAGCTCCTCAAAACTGTTCTGCTACCACAAAGAGCGATCTTCAGCTCACTAATGTCAACCTACCAGAGACGGTATTTGCAATCAGAACTCCATTACATCTTTTTCTGCAGTTTTCTATGATACTTTCTCAAAAATCATTACTATTGGCATCCATTCACTTCAACCAGAAATCCTGTTATTGGAATCTGGCTTTCACTGCTTTCTTTGTGCCCCTTTCTTGTATGTTCTCCTAAAAAGAAAATTCATAGATGCTTAGTCTTGTCCATTTTGCAGCCTAATATTGTTGTCATTCTTGTTTCATTAGATTTTGATCACTTTGTTATGTTTTAACCTTCATTACTTTCAAGATGATGGAATTTCTTGAGACGACAACATAGATAGCTATTGCATCTACGAGCAATGCTGGACGTAGGATTTTAAATCAAAAGGTGCAGAGTACTGCTGCATCCACTGTGTCTGACAATGAAATAAAAATTTGGTATAAATGTGTGTTAAGAAAAACGTGAATGTATATATCTTTCCTTTTTCTTCTTTTCCAAGCTAAAAGTAGTAGTAGGTTTAGTAACAGCTGCCTTTCATTCTAGCCGCTGCCTAGAAGAGCATTTGCCTAGTGAAGGTATTGTTGGTTACCAAAAGTAGCTCTTGTTCCTAATTATTATCTCCGAATGTGTCATTTCAGAAAGACTGGAGGGAAGCAGGGATAGTAAGCCCAGTGAAGAAGCAGGGGAAGTGCGGGTCTTGCTGGACATTCAGGTAAGGAGTAGCTAGGATCATGTCACTAGGTTCCTAAATTTTCAGTTTGGAATGGCACTCTACCTGTCAATCCTTAATCAACTGTGTTAAGCCTAATCTACTTATTCTTAACAACATGTAAACTCTATATCCTTTCCATTCTATTCGGGTTTCTGAAGTTGAAAAATCACAGAGTCGGCACATGATGTTTTGGCAGCACTACTGGTGCTCTGGAGGCAGCATATGCCCAGGCATTTGGGAAGAACATCTCTTTGTCTGAACAGCAGCTCTTGGACTGTGCTGGAGCTTTTAATAACTTTGGATGCCATGGCGGGCTTCCATCACAGGCTTTTGAGTACATTAAATACAGTGGTGGTCTTGACACTGAAGAAGAATATCCTTATGCTGGAAAGGCTGGTGTATGCAAATTCTCGTCAGAAAATATTGCTGTTAAAGTCGTTGGTTCTGTTAATATCACCAAGGTAGGATATCTCTTTACTCTTGAACAGCAATCTCTTGGATCAACTTTTAACTGCTTACATCAGTGCTTATCATTTCTTATATTTAGCATGCTAAAGGAAGATTATTGTAGCTTCCCACGGGAACCTTTCATAATTCTAGTGTTTCCACTGTTGATGATTTTCAGTTGAGTGGATATTTTGTTATACATTATTTGACCTGAAAAGGTCATTGGGCATTGGTTGACTCCTTACAATCAAACATTTATTATCACAGGATGCTGAAGATGAACTAAAATACGCAGTTGCATTTATTAGGCCGGTTAGTGTAGCTTATCAGGTGGTAAAAGGTTTCAAACAGTACAAGGGTGGAATTTACAGCAGCACCGTATGTGGCAACACTCCCCAAGTGAGTTTTTAGTTCCGATGTATCTGAGATTTGCCCTTTTAATCTGCTATTCTTTGTCGATGAAGAAGCACATTTTCCATGCAACTCGCTGTAGGGGAAAGAATTGTACCCAGTAGTTAGTTATAACCCAGTGCTTGATTACTCTTCGAGAAGGGTGCCTGCAATTATCTGTAAGTTATGCATAATGTGTGTGTCTCTGTGTGTGTTCGTGTTTTTATTGATTCTAACAATTCGGTGTCATAATACTGATAGGAAAGTTACCATACTTTATCAACCAAAAAAAGATGCTGGATGATAGGAAAGATTGAAATAGTCTCTACTTTTAGAAACTCCTAATCTACCTTAAGATTCAGTTTATGTAGTATCGCAAATAAAATGGTATGATGAGCATAGTGACAGAGAATTCATACCCTGACCTAATCCAAATAATCTGGCACTGACACATGATTGATTTTAATGCAGTAAAGAGGCATGTACTCTTTTTCTTCTAAATATCAATGACATTATCAAAGTATATGGTTCCGACCTTCACCAAATATGTGAGACAATGGCATAATAGTACATTAACATTTTCTATTGCATTGGCAGGATGTGAACCATGCTGTTCTTGCTGTGGGATATGGTGTTGAAAATGGTACTCCATATTGGCTGATCAAGAACTCATGGGGAGCTGAATGGGGTGACAACGGATACTTCAAAATGGAGATGGGAAAGAACATGTGTGGTAAGTTTCTCCCACATCATCAAGTCTCCTTTCCCCCTTTCTGCATACTGGATGCACACTGCTTTCGGATTGAGAAAGCTTATTCTATTAGGATAACTTAATGGAGAATAGCTTTCAACTTGGACCATAGAAAAAGAGGCAACAAAATCTGAACTATAATGCTATTCTATACGAGTTCAAGTTGAGTTCATCTTAGATCGACACAAATAATAATAAAAACTTCCTAGTCAATGTAGTCTTGATTTTGATGAGGTAAATAACTTATCCTAATGATACGTTTGTAGGTATTGCAACTTGCGCATCATATCCTATTGTTGCTTGAGTTCCCTAAATCAGATCTTGTTCAAGTTTGGCTATGTGAGAAGTATCCACTCCCAGTTTCAGATTTATGTTAAACGGCAAATGAAGGTTTCAGATTTATGTTAAACGGCAAATGAAGGGTTCCATATACAGTGTTTACTATGATTCTTGTGCAGGAAAGTTCTCTGTAACTCTAAATAATACGTTAAGGATATTGGACTGTCAAAGATGGCATTGATGAACTGATTCGCTTGGCTGAATAATTTTTATTCCTTTATGCTACTAAATAAAATATTTCTCATCCTTGCCTCTAGGGATGTTTGAATCGAATTGGAAAATCTTTACGGGGCAGGGCATATTATGTGTAATGGTTCCCATTAAACCGAAAAGTCAAACTAAACTGGCATATAAATATATATATTTTTTATATTCTGTCAAAACTGTGTAGGATTTTCTTTATGAAATGTCTAGTAATGTTTGTGATATTTACTAGAATAATAATGTTCATAAATTTATATTTACTTTAAATTTTTAATAATGCTTGAGTCTAACATGTATCATTACTTTTTTATCAATTATTAATGAAATGGTCAATCTCTTTGTACATTGATTTTTATATGTCAAGATTTACTGAGCTTTATTTCCTATTCGATTTTAAAATAATTTTATTGGAATTTTTAAAATTAAACTTTACATATCATTATTTATGTCTGATATTGATTTTTGTGTTTAATTGTTAAAACTCGATTAAATATTTGTCTATCTTTTCCATTCTTATTAAACATATATTGTTAACTTAGTAAAACGTTATCTGCAACTCTATCAAAATAAGATTGAAATTATATTAATGTAACAAAAATCGAACAGAATTAGAAAGTTCATTCATTTATATGTACTTTAAATTTAAATAATGTTTGATTCTAACATGTATCATTACGTTTTTATCAATTGTTATTAAAATGTATCAATTAAACAGAACGTCTCATTATTTAGTTCTCATATTGGTTTTTGTGTTCAATTATTTAAATTCGATTAAATATTTGTCAATCTTTTTTAATTCTTATTAAATATATATCAACTTATTAAAATTATATCTATAACCCTAGAAAGTAAGATTGAAATTTTATTAATATGTATTATTATAAAAGCATGAATGTAATATTGGTTTATAAAAATATACATTTAATATTTAGCATAGTAGCTCACAATCAAAAGAACATAACTAGAATTCTAGACATTATCTTTGTAATCATAATAATTTTAGAACATAATACTATGCATTAGGAATCCTACATAATTATCTTAATTTAGGACATATAATACTATATGTAAGCATGTAAACCTAATATTTTTAGGAACACGTTAAGTTTAATATGCTTCTTACAAAATATTTTCACTAATTTATTTGAAAACGATATCGTCCTATTACTAATTTAATTGGAGAATGTATTATATTGCCGAAATCGATTTTTAAAACAAGAGAGCCTATATATTATTATAAAAGCACGAATACGATATTGATAGACCAAACTTGCCTTAAAATATTAAGTAGAAGAACTGATAGGGAAATGACATAACTAATAACCTATTATTATGGGGATCACATTGCGGCCCTTGAAAAGACGGTTGACGCATTACGGCCCGTCGTGGATATAGTGCTTTAACTAAGAATCCGTCTAGTGTGAGGTTAAACGACACGGATCGCAGAATGCTCTTGGCCGAAGTTGACATAGGAAAAATCGATCGCGACTCTAAAAGAGACCGGCAAATGGAAGCAACAAAGGCAGCCAAATGTTTTGGTAAATTTGAGGCCTCCAATACGAGCGTGCTGATGATTTAGCCTACAGGACACAAGATGTAGACAGCCATGCAACAAACTATAGACAACTTGACAAGCCAGCTCAATATTGTCAATCGTGCTTTACAAGGCCTACTTCGAGCAAGGGAAAACTAAACTTGGGTGTTGGAAACCTTGCCCCCTTGGCACAACAACTGAAAATTCCTGAGCCAAAGCCATACAGTGGAGCTCGGAATGCCAAAGCACTGAAAAACTTCATCTTCAACATCGAATAGTACTTTGAAGCCACAGGGGGATAAGAAGAAGCTAAGAAGGTAGCAACTGCTGCCATGTATCTTCAGGGTGATGCTAAACTCTGGTGGCAGTGAAGTACAAGCCATTAGGGCCGAGGAAGATGCTCTCGAGACATGGGCAGGACCGAGGGAAGCCATACACCTATAGTTCTTTCCCCAAAATGTTGCGTAAAATGCAATGAGAAAGCTACAGGAGCTGCACTAGACCAAATACGTGCGTGATTACGTGCGAGAATTGTCCACGCTCATGCTAAACATTCGTGACAAATACAAACTGCTCACATTCTTGGAATGATTGAAACCTTATCCATGTATGGTGCAACAAAGACAAATGGTAGATACCATACCCAAGCAGCAGAAGGCCTTGGGGACTATCAAGTGAAAGCTTGGAAGGATAGGCCTAAACCGCCTATCTCGAGCAGGATACAAAGGGGGCCAGCCTAGCAATTGTGGCCCTAATAGAAGTGGAGGACAATGGGGTGCAACCAAATCAAGGCTCCTTCCTCAGACAGCAATAGTGATGCGTCAAACAACAATGATCGAGGGAGAAAGCCCCATTAGTACGTCATCATTGGGGCAGACCACATTGGAATAATATAAGCCCCTATGCACCGACGAACGCCCATCAAGCTTTTGATGATGGGATGGATGATGATGCAAAGGATGCGGACCAGACCGAACAAGTAGGTGCCTCCAATGCAATTGTTGGATCTATTTCTGAGGCCTTTGTGGGAACCAGTGCTGGTACTTGTAAGAAGGACCACTACCTAATTACTAACAAAGAGAAAAAGAAGGCGGATGAGAGGACTCCTCTTAAACGATAGAGGACCTTAATGTTCGTCGAGATGAAGGTAAATGGCAAGCCCATCCGAGCGATGATAGACATGAGTGCTACCTACAATTACTTAGCATCGACCCAAGTGGAGTGCCTTGGTCTAGCTATAGGAAAGGGTAGAGGTCATGTCAAGGCTGTCAACTCACCTCCCATAGAGATGGGCGCTGAGGACATCTCAACCTTACAATTGAAGAAGGGGGTCAAAAGAGATGAACGTACGTTCCTGACTACCCTCTGGATTGAAGATATAGAACGCTCATCGTGAAGGAGTTACTTCTGGAGATTGAAGACATCATGCTATAGGACATGCCAAAGCGATGCTCGTCTAGGCACACTATCGACCATAAGATTGAGTTGGTGCAGGGTGCCACCTGCCCGGGCGCCTTACACAATGTCATAACTCGAATTCACCGATATTCGGAGACAGTTGACAGAAATGCTAGACACAAGGATCATCGTGTCCTTCAAGTCCCCATACGGGTTCCCTATGCTATTCCAAAAGAAACATGACGCCAACCTATGACTCTGTGTTGATTATCGAGCTCTAAACAAAATCACTATGAAGAACAAGTACTCTATTTTGCTAATGGCAGACTTGTCCGATACACTAGGTGGTGCGACGGTGTTCTCCAAAATAGAACTGAAAATAGGTTATTGGAAAGTTTGAATTGCAGAGGGTGATGAACGCAAGACGACTTGTGTGACAAGATATAGGTCGTACAACTTCCTGGTTATGCCATTCGGCTTGGTTAACGCTCCAGCCACATTTTGCACCCTGATGAACCAAGTCTTCCGAGGGTACATTGAGTAATTCGTGGTGGTCTACTTGGATGACATTGTGTTATATAGCCAAACACCGGAAGTACACCCAGAGCACTTGCGGAAGGTCCTAAACTTATTGCAGGAGCACAAAATATACGCGAAGCTATCCAAGTATTCCTTTGCTCAAAAACATATTGACTATCTCGGATATGTCATCGAGAAATGGGGATCTAGATGGACCAACAGAAGATTCTGGCTATCATAATTTGTTGCCGCCTAAGGATATCCATGCCTTAAGGGCATTCCTTGGCCAATGAAACTTCTATCGGTGATTTATGAAAAACTACCCCCTTATCACAGTACCATTGACAAAAATCCTCAAGAAGGTCACGCCTTCGGATTGGGGACCAAGGCGAGAGGAAGCCTTCAATGTACTGAAAGCGGCTATGTCTAGTAGCCCTGTCTTGGCCCTTTCTGATTTGGCCAATCTATTTGAGGTACAAACAGATGCCTACGACTATGCCCTTGGTGGAGTCTTGCTACGAAATGGGCATCTTATAGCGTACAAGAGTCAGAAGCTGAACGATGCTGAGCCGCACTATGCCGCCCATGAGAAATAATTTTTGGTTGTCGTTCATTACATACGCCTTTGGAGGCACTATCTACTGGGAACCCCGTTCATTTTAAATACAGAAAAACAGTTAGTAGCCATTTCATGACCCAACAGAAGCGCAATGGTCGACAGGCCATGTGGCAAGAACTCCTAGCGGAATTTCACTTCAACCTTGAGTACCTAAGTGGAAAGACTAATCATGTTGCTGATGCGCTCAGTCGGAGAGCTAATCTTGCATTCGCGTGCCTACTCACCACCCCAAGGCGGAGCAAAGTAGCCACCACCATAAAAGACCAGATACAAGATCCACTCATCAAGGAACTTGTTGCACAATATTTGGTTGATTTGGTAGAACAAGGCAAGACTCGTCAGTTCTACATGGAAGATGGTTCCTTGAAAGTAAAAGGGAACCAACTTTACGTTCTTGAAGAAGGAGATCCGTGAAGGAGTCTTCTGGCAGAATGTCACAGTACTTTGTGGGCCGGCCATCCCGGAAGAACGCACCATGGCATTACTTCACCATGCATATTATTAGCCTCAAATGGCTGATGATGTCGCTCAATATTGTAGAAAATCATTCTATCCATGATATGTGTGCTTTGGTTGTATTAGCATGATTTTCAGGTATAGGTTTTGATGAATGACAAACAATGAAGTCAAGTGTCAAACAACGTTATTATATGACAAACAATCAAGATTGAATGCCGAGAAGCATATTGATGAATGGATTGCATGGAAAAGCCAAAGACGAGCTCAAAAGTTCAAGACCGAAGACCCAAGGCGTAGGTCGTTAGGTAGAACCAATGTAAGAGCAACGTTTAAGTTATCTCGTCTTTTGGCTCAACATAGGACATCATAAATATGCATAAAATCATATTATCAAATCATATTTATCATAAACATATTTCAAATACTTCAAACAAAATGATTTTAACGTTTTCATTTTAACCAAAATGGTTTTTGAAGTAAGTTTTCAATTCTGGACAGCATAAGAGAATAATCGATTATGCAAAAGTGATAACCGATTATTCTGGGAAATTCCATTTATTGGAAATTTCCGCAGAGTAGGATAATCGATTATACACTTGGACATAATCGATTATCTTGTATCCGTTGCCTTCCCAACGTTCCATTTTATGAACGTTGAGAAGATAATCGATTATGCAAAGTGATTAATCGATTATCTTGGCATAAAATCAGCATTATTGATTGCCAATTAAGCAACGGACATACAACCTCTACCACCTATAAATAGAGGTCTTTTTGACTCATTTGATATGAACAATATCTCTCATTATTCTTGAACCTATTGATAACATTTCTACATTATATTTAGAGCTTTTGTTGAGCCATTTGAGAGACAATTTTGTGTTGTTCATAGAGCTTATATTGTATCTCTTTATCTACTCTTCTTAGAGAGTTCTTGTTGTAAAAGAGAAAGGTTCTTGAGAAGACCATATCTTCTCATTGATCGTTGGGTTTGCTAAGTACCTTCAATCTTAGTGTGTGAAGTCTTGTGGTGCGGTATCAACGAGTAAGGTGAAGTCTTGAGGTGAGGTATCCTCGAGCAAGTTGAAGTCTTGTAGAGTGTACATCTACGAGCAAGTGTAACGGTTTGTTAGGCACCCGTAAGCTTAACGGAGTTAGTGGAAACTCGAGAGAGTCTCTCGGGGACTGGAATAACCACACGTTGTGGTGAACCAGTATAAATTCGGTGTGTCCTCTCCTTACTATTTTAATTACTGCACTTATTTTATTCCTGCAATTTTAATTCCGCAAAATTTATAAATATTCTCGTGCCGCACTATTCACCCCCCTCTAGTGACGGGCATAAATCCTAACAGTTGGTATCAGAGCCTAACTCTCTGAAAGCCTTAACCGGTTGGGAGAACGATATATATTTTTTTGAGAATGTTGAACGCAGGAATGATGAGCGAAGGACACTCCACCATTAGACCTCCACTATTTGACGGAACAAATTACACATATTGGAAAGAGCGGATGAGAATCTTCATCCAATCAAATAACTTTCGCTTGTGGCAAATCATCAAGAACGGTGAACAAATGCCAACAAAGAAAGTTGGGGAAACCACGGTTCCAAAGGAGGAAGATGAATATAATGCCGAGGACATCAAGAAAGTTGAAAATAACGCAAAAGTTGTCAATTTATTATATTGTGCGGTGAATCCGGATGACTATCGGAAGATTTCTTGCTGCACAACCGCCAAGATGTGGGATAAACTTGAGATTACTTATGAAGGTACGCCTCAAGTCCGAGAATCAAGAGTTGATTTTCTAACACATGAATATGAACTCTTTAAAATGAAGGAGAATGAATGCATCGATATTATGTTTGAACGGTTCTCAATGATCATCAACGATCTCCATGCTCTCGGGAAAGTATACTCGAACAAAGATCTAGTTCGAAAAATCCTACGGACTCTCACTCCCGAATGGCGTTCCAAAGCCAATGCTATTCAAGAATCGGTAGGATTCTCGGGCGTCACAATTGATGAACTACGAGGTAACCTCAAAACTTATGAAAGCACTATTCTTGGACCGTCTTTTGAAAATAAGAAAAATTCGAATATTGCCTTCAAAGCCTCATCTTCTGAAAGAGTAGAAGTAAGTGATTCGGAAAGCGATGACGATACTTCTTCAAATGATTTAATTGAAAAGTTTGATAAGTTTATGAAGAAGGAAATAAAGAAGGAAGAACCAAGTCCTTCATGCCAAAATTGTGGAAAACTTGGGCACACCAAGTCACATTGTCCAAAACCCAAGGACAAGAAAAAGAAGAAATACCAAAAGTGCGTGACATGGGATTCAGACAGCTCGGGTGATAAAGCTGCCGCCCTATGCTTCATGGCCAACGAGGAAGAATAGGTAAGTACTCCTAACTCTTACTCTTTTGAAGAATTACAAGAAGCTTTTCATGAATTATATGATGAATTGAAAAAGACTTCAAAAATCTCCAAAGAGGCCAAGGCTAAAATTAACATTTTAGAAGAGAAAAATAATATTTTGGAAAATGACAATATTGATCTTAGAAATAAAATTAAGGAGATGCATGAAGATTCTTCAATTGATCAAAATTCTAATTGTTCATCTTGTGATTCTTTGAAATTAGAAAACATAGAACTTAGGAACACACTAGAAAAACGTAGTGTAGAAAATCCTAAATTAGTTGAAGAAATTAAAAAGAAAAGGCCCAGGAAAAATAAAAGACGTAAGAATTATGTTAGAAATTGCGATGCACCACCTAGAAATAATTCTAGGAATTTTATTAATGAGTCTAGAATTCATCATTTTAGACCGCCTAGAAATGACTCTAGGAATTTCAACGCTTCTAGGAATAACGACTTTAGATCACCTAGAACGTTTTTGGCTCCACCAAGACATATGCACAACCCGAATGTTATATGTCATTATTGCAACCGGGTAGGACACATAGCACCCGTATGTTTTGAAAAATATAGGGACTTATCTTTTAGCCATGATTATTATTTGCCTAACCCCCAAGGACCCAAAAGTGTTTGGGCACCTAAAACCTATTTTTAGGTACGTTTGCAGGTGTGCTTGAAGACTACAATATTGTAGTAGATGCACCAAGCACGAAACCTTATTGCATCGAGGGGGAATTTCGGTTAGTTATCATATTTTTGATAAAAACGTAATAGTTGATATGTGTTAACAATTGGTATCAATTATTTTTGTTGATTCATGTTTTGATAACTTTATTTTGAACAACAATTGGTATCAATTATTTTTGTTAATAATAATGATTGATTCATATTTTGATGAATATTATTTTTGGTATGAATAACAGTTGGTATATTCTTGAAAAATAAATGATTCATGTTGTTAATACAATTGTTGGTTTGTTAAAAATTAACAATTGATATGGTTTTAAGTAATATGATTTGCTAAAAATAACCGGTAGTATGGTTGTTATATTTTTACTAACATTTGGCATCATTCTATGTTAGTATGATTTTTTTTAAAATCGTCATCATGTATATTCCTCATTGTATTTCCTACTTTATGTGACACACTAACAGTTGGTATTCCCAAAAGGGGGAAGTGTCAAAAGGGGAAAATAGCCTGTGTATACTCTCTTTTTGCTAATGCCAAAAGGGGGAAGAAATTAGGCGATATGCATCTAATAAGGGGGAATGTCTCCACCTTCTAGTATGCTTTAATTGAGGGGGAATACTCAATTAAGGGGGAATGTTTTGCATAACGTGTATGTTGAGATATAGCATGAATTAGGCGATATGCATCTAATAAGGGGGAATGTCTCCACCTTCTAGTATGCTTTAATTGAGGGGGAATACTCAATTAAGGGGGAATGCTCAATTAAGGGGGAATGTTTTGCATAACGTGTATGTTGAGATATAGCATGAATTAGGGGGAATCCGATATGCATATCTCCTGTTGTTTGTCATTATCAAAAAGGGGGAAATTGTAGAAAATCATTCTATCCATGATATGTGTGCTTTGGTTGTATTAGCATGATTTTCAGGTATAGGTTTTGATGAATGACAAACAATGAAGTCAAGTGTCAAACAACGTTATTATATGACAAACAATCAAGATTGAATGCCGAGAAGCATATTGATGAATGGATTGCATGGAAAAGCCAAAGACGAGCTCAAAAGTTCAAGACCGAAGACCCAAGGCGTAGGTCGTTAGGTAGAACTAATGTAAGAGCAACGTTTAAGTTATCTCGTCTTTTGGCTCAACATAGGTCATCATAAATATGCATAAAATCATATTATCAAATCATATTTATCATAAACATATTTCAAATACTTCAAACAAAATGATTTTAACGTTTTCATTTTAACCAAAATGGTTTTTGAAGTAAGTTTTCAATTCTGGACAGCATAAGAGAATAATCGATTATGCAAAAGTGATAATCGATTATTCTGGGAAATTCCATTTATTGGAAATTTCCGCAGAGTAGGATAATCGATTAGACACTTGGACATAATCGATTATCTTGTATCCGTTGCCTTCCCAACGTTCCGTTTTATGAATGTTGAGAAGATAATCGATTATGCAAAGTGAATAATCGATTATCTTGGCATAAAATCAGCAGTATTGATTGCCAATTAAGCAACGGACATACAACCTCTACCACCTATAAATAGAGGTCTTTTTGACTCATTTGATATGAACAATATCTCTCATTATTCTTGAACATATTGATAACATTTCTACAGTATATTTAGAGCTTTTGTTGAGCCATTTGAGAGGCAATTTTGTGTTGTTCATAGAGCTTATATTGTATCTCTTTATCTACTCTTCTTAGAGAGTTCTTGTTGTAAAAGAGAAAGGTTCTTGAGAAGACCATATCTTTTCATTGATCGTTGGGTTTGCTAAGTACCTTCAATCTTAGTGTGTGAAGTCTTGTGGTGCGGTATCCACGAGCAAGGTGAAGTCTTGAGGTGAGGTATCCTCGAGCAAGTTGAAGTCTTGTAGAGTGTACATCTACGAGCAAGTGCAACGGTTTGTTAGGCACCCGTAAGCTTAACGGAGTTAGTGGAAACTCGAGAGAGTCTCACGGGGACTGGACTAACCACACGTTGTGGTGAACCAGTATAAATTCGGTGTGTCCTCTCCTTACTATTTTAATTACTGCACTTATTTTATTCCTGCAATTTTAATTCCGCAAAGTTTATCAATATTCTCGTGCCGCACTATTCACCCCCCCTCTAGTGACGGGCATAAATCCTAACAAATATGTGATGACTTATATAGTATGCCAGAAGGAAAAGTCAGATCGCTTGACACAAGAGGGGCTCTTGGAACCACTAGTTGTCCCAAATAGACCTTGAGAAAGCATTTACTTGGATTTCATCATCGGATTGCCCAAGGTCGGATATCTCACAACTATCTTGGTCGTGGTGGATCGGTTTTCCAAGTATGCTACCTTTGTAGAAGCCCCAATATACATATCAGCAGAAGAAACAGCTCGACTCTTGTTCTCTCATGTCGTCAAATATTACGGCCTGCCTAAAGGCATCATTAGTGATCGTGACAGACGCTTCACTAGCAACTTTTGGACACAACTCTTTAAGTGCCTCAAGTCAAAATTGAGTCATAACTCAAGTTTTCCTCCGCAATCTGATGGCCTTATAGAGCGGTTCAATGGTATGTTGGAGGAATATCTCTGCCACTTTGTAACCAGATCGTAGAACAACTAGGTGAAGCTTCTAAATGGTACTCGACTATATTTCAGTTCACAAAAGAGCTCTAGTACAAACAAAGCGCTTTTGAGATTGTTACCAAACAACAACCGCTAATCCCACTTACCGTGAATGCACCAAACATGTCAAAATTTCCTCTAGCTTATAGCCTCTCAAAAGAATGGAAGCATATTTTGGAGATAGTGCGGACCTATCTTGTCAAAGACCAAAAGCGGATGAAGAGACATGCTGATCAAAATCGTCGTTTTGTTGGATGCCATGTAGGAGACAAAGTGATGGTCAAAATCCCAAAACGATATTGCAAAAGTTTCATATCGAGTGGATACCCTGGATTGCAAAAATACATTAGACCCTTATCTATTAAAAGGCGCATTAGAAAAGTTACATACCGGGTGGATACACTAGCTTGGTGGAAAATCCATCATGTCTTCCATGTCAGTATTCTGAAAACTTTTCGGAAAGACATTGAATATCTTTCATAGATCCAGCTCACAGTACCCACCATTCGAGGCCCCAATTCAATCTGGAAATAGCGTGCTAAAGCTATTATTTATGATCGAGTGATTCACACCTCAAGGAAAGATCACCAAGATTTCTTAGTGAAATGACAACTTTGTATGGCAGGGGAGAATACTTGGGAGAGACAAACAAACCTCAAATCCTACAAGAGCCTAATTGATTATTACCTTACAAGTAAGGCACTAAAGACGTCGCCAACTCGGGTGGGGGAGAATGTCATGCGTGGCTTTCCAGCCATGCCCCATGACCTCTTGGATGCGTGCCTCATGGCGTCCTAGCAAGCCTATCAAAGCCTAGCGCCATGGATGGCCCCCTGGTCTTGGATGCACCAAGTGACAAGCGCGCATGGGCCTCAGTTTCCCCACCGATTACCCTTGCCAGCCCCCAGTCGCAAGTAGATACCAACATCATTGCGCGAGCAGATCGTGATGCCAAAGACAAGGTTGCTTACAACGGACATGTTTCTACCTAGTAGAAATCTACGTCATTTTTATTTAAAATATAAAGTAGTTTTATTTCATTTACTTCCATTATGATTCTCTAGCTTAGTTAGGTCATGTCTTGTAACTTTGGTTTATTTATTAAGCATTGTTATGGGGGATCAAGTAATCAAACTTTTTAGCAAGCAAACAATTCTCTGTACTCGTATCTTTCCCCCTCGACACTGTGTTATTTTTATGTAATAGCTTTCATTAATGCAATCACTCTTTATTTCATTCTCAATTCTCATTTCTATTCTCAATTGCTATTGACATTAGTTTTCGCACGGTACTGACAATCTTGTCTAGCGTATAGAGGGGACCTCAGTTGGCGGAGAGTAACTGCGCAAACGTCAGTTTCTTAGCCTTACATAGCCCTTCCAAGGTATCTCAGGAAGGTGTCGTGTAACAGTACATTTGCGATCGCGTAGTGTATACTTGGGAGGCAGTGTGTTTGTTCTTCGCGTTAGCGAAACTTCATTCGTGATCATTTATGGTATTTTTTGGACAGTGAAGTTTTCTTCAAGATCGCGACGGTATTTTTGTGATCGTGGTTCATTAATACACCTAATGGTTGTAATGGGTTCCAGTTTTTTTGCATATTTGGAGCTATATATCTCGAATTGATGTGATTCTTGAAGCAATTTTTATTATGTGTATTGGGATAAGTGTTCTGTACTCATTTTTTATTTTATCTCATGAATCTATCTTCATTTTCGGCGTTTGATTGAGGGTTCCAAAAGAGAAATTGGGGGTTTTAGCCTAAAGTATCATAGAGTGAATTTTTGAGTTTGAACATCGATTCAGAGTCGAATTTTAGTAAATCTATTATGGGTTGACTCGTAATTGAATGGGTTTCTGAATTTTATGTGTTTCGCTGGGTTCCGAGGCACGGGCCTGTGTTTTGACTTTTAGCCAGTTTTGGGCTTTTGATTAAGGATTCAACCCTTGTCATTTGGAATTGTTTCGTTGGATTTCTTTGATGTATTTGAGTTGCTTTTGGCTAGTTTCAAGCCATTCGGAGGTTGGTACGCGTGAGATGGCATTTTGGAGAATCGTTAGGTTTGCTTGGTATTGGATTTGGCTTGTTCGAGGTAAGTAATACTTTTAAACTTGGTGCTGAGGGGTGTGAAATACCGTATTACGTGTTATGTGGTTGGTGTTGAGGTGACTGACATGCTAGGTGATAGACATGTGGGTGTGCACCATGTGAATTATGTCTTAGTTATTTCTGTGGTACTACGTAGTTATCTGGTCTTATCTGTAACTATTAAATCTCTATGGATTAGAGCTATTGAGTGGTGAACCATGTTAGAAACCACGTTTAGGCTACATGCTTATTCTGTTGGGACCCACTGAGGTCGTGTTGATGTTGAATTATTTGTTTAAATTACAATTTCATACTCAGTCATGTTCATGCATTTCATATCATATCTCAATCTCTCTTGCTATTTATTGAAATATCATATCATTATTTTGGGCTAGTTTCATGTCATTGTGAGTATAAGAGACTGGAGAGATTGATGACTGAGTGAGGTTGAAGGCCTAAGTGTGAGTGATTTATGGGATTGAGCTGCACGTCGTAGTATGTTATATTGATTTATGCCTGGATCTGACTATTATGGCTCTTGAGTTGAATGAGCCACTCGGAGTCTATAAATAACCCTAGTGAGCGCGATTGATTTATATTGAGGGATGGATCTTCCTTTGACACGAATCTTGTCTGAATCATTTATACCTGGGGTTGAATCTTCCCTATGGGGTGGATTGGCCTTATACGGTATTGACTGAGTGACTATCAGTTGCTGTGTATATATCTGGGATGGGTCCTCCCTGGGCTAGATTGGCCATATACAGTACTCAGTGACTGAGCATGTCGAGCGATTTAGCACGATGAGTGAAAAGTGTGAGACACTGAGATTGAGAACTCTGAGAGTGTGGAATGAGTTCATCTCTAAGATACATTGCATTGACATGCACACTTGACATACATGCATAAATATGCATTTTTCTCATATTGCGCATAAAGATGTATTTTCCTCTTGCTATTTGGAAAATGAAACATCTTATTTATTGTTGAAATATTTTGAAAAAATCACAATTTTCAAACTTACTCATATTTTTTTGGCTATTTTTGGTAAAATATTTGGGATTTTACTAATTTACTTAAAAAAAGATCTATATTTCTTGAATTATGAATAGGTTGAACATTTTATCTCTGAGTTTATGTTGTAATGAAAAATTGTTAGCTATTTTATTGGACCCGAACTTTGTTCTGACTCGTCAATACTTTCAACCTAAGGTTTAGTTTGTTACTTATTGAGTATATGAGATCAATTGTACCCATATTACACTTCTGCACCTTGCATGCAGAAGTTGGTTGTTGAAGTTGGTTGTTGATGTTGTTATGATCGACGAGAGCTGGAATTGAAGACGTAACTGCATTCTAGTTGTATCTGCTCTCGTTCATGGTAGCTTTAGATTTATAAAAATCTATTTATGTACATTTCGTATATATGATGTATCTATTTTATACCAGCTTTGTAGACTCTTAGAAACTCATGATTTGAACTACTATTCCTTGGAAAATATATAAGATTTATGTTAATTAAACTTATTAAATTTCATTGGAATTAGATAATTGTTAATTAGCATACCTAGCCGGTTAAGTTAGGCGCCATCGCGACTAGTCGAATTTTGGGTCGTGACATATTAAATTACCTAGAGTTCTAGACATATATTGAATATCAATGAATCATTTGGTACAAATGTAATAATTTGAGAGGTTATTTCTATCAAGTACTATCCGTAGTTTCAAAATCGGCAAAAGCAAAGACTGTAAAAGCTAGCTTGGAAACATTATGCTTATGGCCTCAAAGGAAAACCAAATAACAAAAAATATAAAAGTAATAACTGATCTAACATTTACTGTCTTCTTGCTTCCAGTCGAAAACAAAAAAGTACACCCAATAACACATGATTTGATTCTTCTACAACACTTAGTTATCAACCCTATGGTGATACAATCACATTTAATAAGGAAGAATACTTTCATCATTAGATTAAACGCAATTTGTGCAAATTACATTATTGAAATTAAAGACATATCTTAGCTAGTAGAAATGAATACATTGATCAACTATTTTATAGGTTGATTACTAAGTTTTATGGTAAAAATAATATATTTTTTAATTTTGACTCGACAGAAGATGATACAAATAATTACTACCAAAAAGAATACTTAAATACATTAATATCAAATGGCCTTCGGTCATCCATGTTTGTTGTCAAGATCATTATTTTTAATGTATGTTGGTGTCACCATATATTTAATAGAGTAAGCTACAATTGATCTTCCATTGCATATAATTTGATTTTGAAGAAAAATATACCCGTCATGCTACTGGACAGTTGCATCTTCCACCCAAAGATGGGGCGTAATGAATGTCTTTGACTCACGTGATTTATATATTCTTGCCCTAATTTATCTAGTTTTTGGGTTGTTTGCTTATACAGTTGTTAACAACATGACTACTCAATTGCATTCCATTGAAAGTCTAACTAGTAAAGACTACAAGAAGTGAAAACAAGATGTTGAAATAGCGTTAGGTGTGATGGACCTATCTTCGGATTGACTGAACAAAAACATGGTGAACCTACAACTACTAGCACTGATGATGAAAAGGCTAAGTATGAGAAATGGATGAAGGATAACAAACTAATCCTTATGATCACAAAATGATCCATTTTCGATCACATAAAAGGCGCAATCAAGTAAAATGGAAATGCAATGGATTTCTTGAGTGCCATTGGACAGAAACTCCTAGAATCTAATAAAGCTGAGATAACTAACCTAATTGATTCTACATAAACCTTAAAGTATGACCTTGTAGGTAGTGTCCGTGATCATATTATGAAATCGTTTAACAATTCTATCAAACTGAATAATTTAGGTGTAACCATTACTGATGTTTTTCTTATTCCTCAATCCCTAAGATCTCATCCTGATCTATTTAACCAGCTTAAGACAACCTATAATGCACAAAACGAGAAGTGGAGTATTGATGATCTTATTATTGTTTATGTGGTAGATGAAGGGAGGATCCAAAAGGAGAAAATTAAGGGCGTAGGGAACTTTGTTAGTTCGTCTAGAACAACTGATTATCCCTCTTATAAAAGAAAAATTCGACCAAAATTTCATTAAAAGAAACATGGTCAGTCTCATCGTCCAGGTGGTAATAGTTGTCATACTAATAATCCCCGTGTTAACCAAGGTCAGTCTCATAACCCTCTTGGTCCTTAAGCTGTAATTAAGAAATAAATCAAGTAATGCAAGCGTAAACAATTAGGTCATAAGAAAGTTGGTTTTCCTCAAAAAAAGAAACCAGGTAATCTTTTGGCTTTTGTCTGCTTTAAAACAAGTCTTGTTCATGTTCCTTTAAATTCATAGTGGTTGGATAGTAGTGCAATTGTTGATGTAAGGAATGACTTGCAGGATATAGTAAGCAGACGGAAGCCAAAAGAGGATGAAGCCGGTGTTGTAGTGGGCAATAGACATAAAGCAAAAGTGGAGTTTAAAGGGAAATCTATTTTACTTTTTAGAAATAAATCTAGTATTCGTTTAGCAAATACTATTTTTGTACCATCCAAGAGAGGTCAATTAGATTCAATTTCACTTTTTGATAAAAGTAGTAAGTCGTTTCAACAAAATAATGGTATTATTTAAATTTCCTATGATTCAAATACTGTTGCTAATGCCTTTTAAGTGATTGTCTATCGCTTAAATGTGCTGAATCAAGTCTTTCTGCAATGCATGTTGAAAATACAAAGGTCTCCTATAAGTAAAATGTCTAACTTGTTATGGCATAGGCGTCATGGTCATATTTCTAAAAAAAATAATTAAACGATTAGTAAAGGAAAATATTTTACTTATTCTTGATCCAAAATATTTTGCAGATTGTGTTAAGGGTAAAATAACCAAGGTAAAGAGAAAGGGTTCCACTAGGAGCTCTAAAATCTTAGAAATTATTCGTACAGATATTAGTAGACATTATGTACCTACTTTTACCAACCATCGGTATTTATTACTTTAATTAATGACATTTCAATATATATATATATATATATATATATATATATATATATATGGGAAAAGGGTCAGAACTGCCCCTAACGTATTGACTCCAGGTTAAAAATGCCTTCCGTTAACCTATTTTGAAGAAAATGCTCCTACCGTTAAAAATGTGGCATATTTGTGCCCCTAAGTCTAACAACTGACTGTACTTATATTTAAAATGGTAGGGGCATTTTTTTCAAAATAGGTTAACGGTAGGGGCATTTTTATACTGACTTGTTAGATTCAGGGGCACAAATATGCCAGAATTTTAACGGTAGAGGCATTTTTGTCAAAATAGGTTAACGGAAGGCATTTTTAAACTGTCGTCAATACGTTAGGGGAAGTTCTAACCCTAACGTATATATATATAAACAGAAAAATTTGAAACACTTGATCAGTTTAAAATTAATAAGACTGAAGTTGCAAAACAACTTGGGAAGTCCATAAAGATAGTGAGGTATGACCGTGGTGGTGAATAATATGAAAAAATCACGCGACTCGGGGACGCCCGACCGTCAAATTTCATTCCTTTAATTACGTAGAAAATATTTCGAAAATAATCGGTTAATCAGGCTACCCTCGACATAAGAAAAAGATCTTCGATCATATCAGCTCCAAACAATAGGCTTAGAAACAATTCACTCGTCGAGTTAAACCTCCCTAGGTCCTCATTTTATCACTACATAACGGCTCAAAATCGAGCCTGTTATCAAGACGTCGAAGAGTTGGGCCAAAACAAAAACTTCAAAAAAGTCTTTAACGAGGGAAAATAAAGCCTATATCAAAGGTCGTACCGACACAATGCATAAGAGACATTGTCATCAACCCATATTTGATGTCGTACTGACCCAATAAATAAGAGCCACTATCGCCAGCCCATATTAAAAGTTGTACCAACCCAATCCGTAAGAGCCACTGTTGCCAGCCTATATGAATTGTCGTACTGACCTAATGTGTAAGAGCTACTGTCGCCAGCCCATATTAGAGGTCGTACTCACCCAATGCGTAAAAGACTAAAGGCTAGATTAAATTTCAAAAACTTAAGGGTCAATGAGATAGAGTCGAAACCTAACTCGAAGACTGAGCCCGAAAAAAATTAACTAAATATACCTAGGGGCCAAAGCATAAGAGCCTACACGCCAGCCCAACAAGCCTCATGGCCGATTTGCAAACCTAAGGTTTTCACCTCGAAGTCCAGTTCACCTGGCCAATCACTGACGAACGCATAAATTCAAAACAAAGTAAGACGTTGCACGCAAAGGGAAATGCACGAAAGATAAAACTGAAAGGTTTCCTTATATATGTATACAGGAAGAAAAATACAAAAGCTAAATTTACAAACACTCTTTGAGAGCCTAGTACAAAGAATCAAAAAGAAAAAGCCTAGTCTACGTCCCCCTCAAGGACTCTGGCCCGTTGGCCACTTCCTCATTATATTCGGCATCGAACAAGAGGAACTTTGCATCGTATTCATCCTCCTTGGTCTATGCTATCTCTTCCGGTAGATCGAAGCTCCTTGTGTGAATCTCTTCGAGGGCTTCCCTCGGAGATATGCACCGGGCATATTCATTACTTTTTCTCTCTCAACCGGAAGCACCTCTCAACTTTGCTCGAACATCAGGAATGTCTTTTAAATAGATGACCACTTTCCTGTCAGACTTAGCCCGAATCTCTTCAGCTTTAGCTCGGGCGTCAACAACCTCGACCTTTATCTCTAAAAGGTCAAAATTAGGACTTTCAATCCAGCTTGTCTGAACCAAGCTGTTTTCATGGCCATTCCAGAGATGTACCTCGAAGGCAGAAACCTTGGCCAAAGCATTCCTCTTCGCTGCAATATAGGCATCTATCTGAGCCCTTAGCTCGTTACACTCATGTTTGGCCTGGCCAACCTCGCCCCAAAGGCGTTCCATATCCTCTGTCTTGCTCTGAAACTGAAGCATTAAAATATTTATCTCTGAGAATAGAGAAAGAAGCACACATTCCCTCAAAGCAAAGGTTACCTGTTTTTCAACATGGCTTTTATAATTTAGGAATTTGTTCTCCTCGTATTGAAGGTGCATCAATTCTTTTTCCCTTTTATTTCAAAGAAGCCTAAGGGATTTCTCTCGATCCAAGGCTTTCCGCAACGTGGCAATACGAAGGAGCAACTGATAATAGGCTAAGTCTAGGTGACTTTGTTATTGTTTATACTCCCGCTAGATTATGTTTCCATGTCATAATATGGTTAAATGATGAGAAATAGGCCCTAGTTGTGAATTTTACACATTGCAGGATGGTGAACCTAAATGATACCTTAAAGTGGTGCTTGAAGCTACATTGGAGCATGGAAGACCCATTGGAGCTGTGTGCGCGCAAAGACAAGACAAAGAAGTGAAGGCAAAATGGCCTGAAGTCTAGCGCGAAGTTCGTGCTAGTTCCAATTTCGGAAAAAGTCTATTAGGGGAAAAATTGAAAACCTGGAGGAAAATTCACTTAACCTATATAAAGTCAAGCTCGCCCAAAGATTATTTATCATGGTTTTCATTGTCTAGAGCAAGAAACATGAGGCAAGAGGCAAGGACGTTTTGAGAGGAAAACACAAACATAGAGTCGCCGTGGAGGCCGGGTTTCATCTTTTCTTCCTCCAAACTTAGTAATTTTTATGTTTCTTTGTATGATTTGTTGTTTTGCTACCATGTCTATGTGAAGCTAAACTTAACGATCTAGGGTTGTGGTTCTTTCATGATTATTGTTATTTGGATATTGATTTTGATTTCTTAGTTTATCATATTAGTTTATATATTCAATCCTGCACTTAATTATTTAATTGCTTGATCACCAATTGAATACTATCTACGAATCTTGAAATTGAACTCGAAAATGAGAATTCTATATTGCATATAGGATTGAGTAGAGCAAGTTCCTGAACCTGGGAATCGGGGAACGGATTCGCGGTTAGGATAGACATATGCCTAATTGCCTTTCTTGGTTGATTTATAGGAATTATAAATGCATCATTGTTGATTCTAACTCCATAGACATATAGGCGTTAGGTTAGCTTGAATAGGCGAGTAAGATCTAAACAGATTCTTGTGAGCAATATCAACCTTGATAACCAATAAACTAGATAAATTAGTTAGACAATTTAATTGAAGAATACAATAGGAATGTTAGATAGCCCATAACCCTAGATAGTTTTCTTTACATTGACATCATAAAAATTTGCTCTTTCTCTGTCCAAAGTTCATTATTTGTTTTTATTTATTTTAAGTTGTTTAGAATCAAATACTTCTAGATTTAATTCTTGTATAGATAATTAGGATAGTCTAATTTAGTTATTAGTTAATCACAAGTCCTCGTGGGATCGACATCCGACTTTTAGTCACTTTGTTACTTGACGACCGTGTATACTTGCATGTGCGTTAGCCGCAACAACATCTTGGACTTGAGATTGTCAAAGGCCTACGAAAGAGAAGCTAAATAAGAAAAAATAAAATAAAATCGAAAGACCCAAAAAGTCAACCAAAGCTCACCGCATAACCAAGTCGCTGAGCCTCTTCAAAGGTTGAGCTCGCATCCACCAGTCTGGTCTCACTGACCCTAGCGGTGGGACATGGCCACTTAAGACCCTGCTCGATTTAGGAAACCCCTGGTCTCGAACATCCCTCAAAGTACCTTTAACAAGAGGCGAGGATGATGGCTAAACACCTATACTTCTAAGTACCTTCCACAGGAATGGAAGACGGTGGTAAATGAGGAACCATCTTTCCGAGGCTAGAAGCCTTAGATGTCGCAAGCTCAGCTGATACATTTTTTTAAAAAACTGAGCAGGGCTTGCCTTGCTATAAGCACCTCGTCTTTCGTGGACTCCTTCCTTTTATTGTCAGCTCTCGACCCCAAAGACAACGACCATTCCTCTTCCCCGAGGAGGCATGATCTCATCTAAGAAAATTCTCTAATGCCTTCGGTGGTGAAGTTAGTAAACATAAAAGAAAGTACCTTTCGAAGAAAACAAGCCACACAACATATATCGTGATGTTTCACTTCTCATCTACCCTTGGACAGATCTTGCCACTTATGCTCATCATAAGTCAACCAAGCTGCCAGTTTTTGAGATCAATCCACCAGGTCGGGAACCTTGTACAACATCCACGGGATCACATAAAAAAAAACATCTTTATGGAATCCGCCTCCACCATGAACAAAAACAATAAGAACACAAGTGTACCACTTATGTAAAATTCCATTCTCTGGAAATCAAAAGTTCTCTGTAGGGATAATATTGGTAGTCCACACACGGACGAAATGAATCATCTACCCTCGGTCCTCATCCTCTTCATTGCTGGCACCAAAAGGCCGAGTGTATCGATGTCGCAGAGTAATCAGTCCTCGATAATGTAAGGGCTGATACAAATCTAATAAAATGGCAGAGGGTGAACTCAGGCCTGACTTTATATGCAAAATACCTAATCATCAGCACTATCCTCCAAAACGACGGGTGAATCTGTGCAAAGGTAAACTAATATCTTCTAAACAATTTGAGCACCACCCTATCAAGAAGACCCAATATAAAAACCCCTCGACATGAGCCATGATGCTCTCTCTTGGGGAAGGTACCCGCAGTACCACATTTTCTCCCAATCTGCAGTCTTTTCTAACTGCCTCGAGGTGTTCCTTCCATATTGAGGAAATAAACCTCGATGCATGCTCTTGATAGCCGTGAACATTAGTAGGTCTCTCTAATGTAAAGTCTCTCCTCGAGACAAAGCACCTCGAAGTTAGCTCATCAGACACCAGTGGTGTACCGTCGATCGAGACTTGGGCGTAGCAGCCATGGCTATGGTTAAATAAGAAATGGAATATGGGGACTTGGGCGAAATATTTGAGTTAAGAGAACTGCACAAAGAATAAGAACTCTATAAAAAGGATAGCTATTCAAAGTAGCGGAGTCCCTAGATAAGAAATGAGCAAATGCATATATAGAGCAACCAATAATTGTTCTCCTATTATGAAGGCCAATTAATTCTGACCATGTCAATACCATTTTTGGGGAAGTATACTGGTGGGTCCTCCCTGGTCACTTTGCAACTGTGCCACATAAATTACGCCTTCTTATAGCGCTCGGGAGTTATTGTGACCCTAAGGATTTCTGTTACTACAATAATCGGTTCTAATAAAATATCAACCTAATATTGAGATGGTTCCTAATATCGAGGGTCCTAATTACTCAATCTATGGGCTCCGAAGAGCCAACATCAAAGTCCAAAGGCTAACTCAATGTAAACGCTGTAATATCAAATTCAAAGGCTTGAAGCGGAAAAAACCTTTTCATTACCAAAAATATATTTACAAGGGAATGTCTTTACAAAACCTTTACCCCCGGGAAATTCATACACAAAGAAAAAATTAAGACAAAGTGGGTCAATTTTTCACCATCGCTACTCTCTGGATAATCTCCGGAGCACTCGTCCGAAGTGGCCGAAAATGCTGATTCTTTCTCCAAGACCCAGCGTTAATCAATCTCAGCTGAGAGATCACCTCCTTTGGCACTTGCTTCTTGTGAGCTTCCCTCCTTGATTGTGAACGGGCACGGGCAACGGCTCGAGTCAACTTCTATTGGGCCTTCTCAACATCTCTCTAGCCCGATCAATTGCAGTGGCAAAATCTTCCATGTATGATAACATATTTTCTTTAGGCTCAGACTTGGCTGCAAATAGTGCAGCAGCCTCCTTCTGATCACTCTGAATAAGACCATGGATCGATGCCTAATCCCTCCACAAAAGATCTCTCTCCAAGGTCACGGCCTCATTTTTCCATCTCAGCTCGAGGATCTCTGCATTCTAGCCACAAACTCTTCTTTAAGTTGCCCCACCGAGGCATCCTTTTGTCTAATTGCAAAGTCAAAACAAGTTTGTGAGCATTGAATTACAAGAATAAAAAGGTGATTTCATGGATTCCATGTTACCTACTCATCATGGCCAGCCCTGTCCTGGAGCACTCCCTCTAAACTTGCCTAAAGCTCGCTCAGTTTCTCCCCTTTTTGGGAAAAGGAAGACTCTGACTCCTTCAACACTGAGGTGAGCTTCTCGAGCTACTTCCCACAGCCCGAAAGCTCATCTTGGAGCTTAGAGAAGGCATGTTCACAAGTCATCTTAGCCTGCAACAACACAGAAAATTTAGAAAGTCGAGCATAATTATTTAAAGTGCATATGATATGTCAAAAGTATCACCTGCTGATGAAGCCTCTCCGCATCCTCGAGAGCGATGAGGGTATCAAGGTCAATATTCTTGTCAACATCATCGAGTAGTTCTTCAAGCACCTTTTCCCCTCCATGAGAGTCCCCAAATCGGTGATATTAAGGTCATGTGCATCCCTAAATTCTCGCATTGAGTACCGAGGGACCAAATTAAGGCCTCCCAAGGCGTTAATTTCTCTAAGGGTCTTGTCTTGCCCTCGAGAAGCTTTGGGTACAGGCCCTCTAGAATCACCATAAATGGCTGATTGGTACGGGCTCTGCCACGTCGAACTTGAAACTCGGGGAATGTGTCCAAACGCTCTTCGGGGGTCTCCTCAGTACGGGTTTGATCTGTATCGACAACTCCCGACCCAACAGTATCTTGAACAAAAACTGGCGGAGTATCAACACTTTGTCTTTCCCTTTGTAACAAAGGGTGATCGTCATCATCATCACCTTTATCTTCAAAATGAGGACTTGCTACAACAGCCGAAGTCCAGACCATGGCATACCTTAGTTGAAGACTCGGTCGAAGCATCTTTATTCTTTTTCCTACCCTTGCCGGATTTCGAGATCCCCTCTTCACCACCTGGAGCCGGCCTCATCTACACTCCATACCCGAAGCCTAAACAAGTATAATGCATCAAACTTGCACCATTAAAAAGTACACATAAGGGAACCTAGTAAAGATAGCAGTAAAGAGAATACTGTGTTTCTTTTCCTGTCATCGTGTTTTGGCCAAATCGTGCCAAGAATGATCGAGATAAGGGAAATAAGAATCCAACTATTTGATCCACCTTGATAGGTTCTGAACCGCACTAGGGTACCAAGCGGTGGCTGCATAATCAAAAGAAGATCGTTTTTAGAAAGAAAATAAAGGGTAACAAAACGAGCTTGGGGTAGGGGAACTTACGATGTATATTCCACTCCTCTGGGAATGGCATCCTATTAGCTGGGATAATGTACGAGGTCCTCGCTTGGAAAAATAATTTAATCCACCCCCGATCCTTGTCCTTGTCTATGCTCAAAAAGAGTGTCCTTGAAGAACGAGGGTAAAGCATAATCAAACCCCAGAGGAGTCGAGGGATGTATAATATAAACATATGATTGAGAGTTAAGGTCATACCCTCGACTTGGTTGGAAAAGTACCGGAGCGTATGAACGATCCTCCAAAAAGAAGATAGATCTGACCGAGCGTAAATCAGTACTCATGGCAAAAATCGAGAATCGCCAGATTGATCACCAAGGAAGAATGATCCGAAGAATCTTTGGGGCCTAAGGTAAATGGGTACTTATACACACTAAGAAAGCTAGCTTTATGGTCTACTATATTTTCCTTAGAATTGGGGATTTCTGCTAATGTTGACTTTCCTCAATCGGGAGTCTGTTTTCACTCTATTCGTATCCGTCACCATGCTGATTCAGGGAGACACGAGCTCACATCTGCCTGGTATGGCAGGGGATTTTCAACGGAAAAATTGACAACAAAAACGAATTTGGTAGGGGTATATTGCTCGATAGTTGCAGGTACTTTTGGTTTGCCCTTCAACGGGCGTGACGAAGAGGCGTTACCTTCCTTCTGAGGTACTGTTCTAGAAGTTCTATCCATAAATATTAAAAAATCGGTTTTTGGGAAGGAAAGTAAAGAAACAAGCGCATAAGGGAGAAGAATGAAGAAATAGTGAATTTAGCTATTAATTTTTGAAGGTGTTGTAAAGTATGAATGGCAAAACGGTTGAGGTATTTACAGAAGCTACATGGGTAGCGTTTAGGAATTGGAAAGGTTGAACCAATAGAGGTTCATGGGCTTCTCGATAGTAATGGTGACAGCGACCCATATGTAGTCTTTGATTCATGGCTTTTAGTGCTATTATAGGCTGACATCACTAGGGTATTATCGAAGAGGTATGAGCTCAAGACTGTCCTCTTATCATTTTTATTCTAAAACATGCTGGGACCATCTGTGTATGATAAAAATCCTAGGGTCCGATTTTATAGTCATCATGATGCTTCGTTGACACATCTACAAAGGCTCGAGACAATGGTCGAGGTTCACCCCCGAAGGGTTATCATTGTTTGACGTCGAGGTAGTGCAGATCGATAGTTATGATGGAAAACTGGGAAGTTCCCAAGGCACGTGGTTAAACCTGACTAAGGCTACTAGACTAGTTTAAGCCTGTACCATGGCATTAAATGGTTGTACCAGCCAAACATCTTTGTAATAATTACATTTATACTATATTTGGATTCCCCCTCATATATAACGGGACCTTTGTCACTTTGTAAAATATATAATATAGCACATTGAATACAAGAATAAGAACATTCTCTACTCTCTGGCATAAACACATTTTCCCTTGATTCTATAACTCACATTTATTGCTTACATTTATTGTGTTTTATTTGTTGTTCTTCATTTATTGCTCATCATTGATAATAGACAGCCTTCATCAAAGCTCTTAGAACTGTTAGTCCTCCATCGACCGTTCACAACTTAATGCCTAGCTCGACTCCGAGGCCCCCATATAGGCAGGATTGAGGCCCCGATTTTCAACCATTCAGTTTGATTAAACATACTTCCTTCAAGCTTATATCTTATTTTCTAGTCTGACACTTACCATCTATTGCCTAAAAACTAGCATATAATTAAGTCACATATTTCTAGAACTACAAAATCAAATCTAATTATAATTACCATTTTTAAGATAAAATAATTTTATTATGTTATTAGAATAGGAATTGTCGTCATCAAAAAGAGGCTCTAGGCCAATATAAAGGGTACTGTTGCCTTGTGGAATGCAATTCATATTTTTGAAGGTATGCCCTAATTTGCAATAGAGTGTTTTCTCTATTTTTTTCTTCTTTATCCTTGTTTTTGGTTCCAAGCAAGGTGGTGATAGTCTTTATTTTGTTTTCAATTATGTGTGGTGCTTCTTTATCAAGTTAATTGATTCCAAGTAGTGATTTTAGGAAACGTTTTAGTTCTTGATCTTTCAAGAACACGTTTCTTGATCTAAATTCATTCTTTTGATATCATAGAATCATAACTTTCATTGAATTGGTGCATAATATTTACTTATTTTGAACGAGTAAATAACCTTTCTAATAGTTTATATCATCATCTTTCACTTCGTTTTTGAATTATCAGATACCGAGTTTTAAATTTGAGATACATTATTTCTTGAATTCAACCTACAAATCATATTTTCGTTTTGAGATCTTGATCATGTAGGTTGGTTCTTTGTTAACTTGAAGAATCACACCATAAAGTTAATTGGCAACTAATTTTCCCCCAACTATAACACGGATAATGTTCGATCATGCAACTAGCATCGCTGCTAGTGAATATCCTCAACTCGAAGAAAAGGAATAGGAATGATTACCAACAAGTATAAAAATCCTTGGATCATTTGGGATTATTACTTTACGATTGATCGTTGGAATCAGAGGTTTACCTCATGTAAGCTACCATTCTCTGACTTTAACTTCTATCTACTCCATTTTAATTTAGATGAAATATTTTCTTTGTTGGTACGTTCAAAAAGAATGACACATTCTATATTTAGAAAAAATTTAACTTATAACTTTTTATTTTATCCATTTTACCCTTAATGAGAAACTTTTACAGCCACACAAATATTATAATCATATTAGAATTTGGACTTGCGTTAATTAGCTATAGCCTGAAATGATAGTGGCGTGGCCCAAGTGGTGGATAAATAAAAGGCCTAATATTAAACATTCTATGCGTGTGTGCATAAGTGAGATCCAATAATAACTGGCATGTGATGGGTGACACTCTTTATAAATTGAGGTCAATTCCCCTTTCTCTAGCTATTAGAAAATCCGAGCATATTTTGCCTCTTCATTACATGGTAAAGGTAGACGTCCCATCAGTCAAGTTCTCCGGACTATGAGAGTGTTTAGCTAGTGGATCATGAAAGTTGGTCTCAGAATTCATCGCTGTTTGTTGTCACAAATGAATTGATGGGGATGGATAGTGCGCTTTCTTAAACTCCGACTCTAGGATTGCATAATTGTGTAGTAATCTTTGATATAGTTGCGAATTAATTATTTTACAGTTGATATCAAAAATACTATAGTTAGGGATTAAGATCAAAAATTAATCTTGAGTTTAAAAGTAAAGAAAATCATTGTGAATTTCGACGATGGCATGAGACTGTAGTTCTCCGATATTTTTTCCTTACCAAAAGTTAGTGACTGTTTTGAGTGCATTAGAGGCGACGATGGAAAACTAATAAAATAGATGAAGTGTTCTTCTTTGTTTAAATTAGTTATCCTATAATATGACTAAAATAATTAAATCACACAAGTTTTAGCCACTGAAAGCTGACTGCGGCGAAAGGCAATGTTGTGTTTTATTTTGTCTTGTCAAACTTTTTAGCTTTGGCATGTTTTTCTTTATTTAATGTTATATTTTGATTTGAAATTTGATAGTTACAAGCACTATTTTATTAGTTCTTTCTCTGAAAATGAATGTGATCCTTAATCAAATATCTCATTAGGTTGCCAAGTCTAACTTTCCGGTTTGGTTGTAGAACAATTACAATTTCAAGAGAATTTTGTGTTGATGTTTACATGCTGGAATAATAGAATAATTCTACTGTGTTTCAAAAAAAATATATTTTATTGTTATGAAATAATATAAGAACAAGAACAATAATACAAGAACAATATAGAGAGAAGTAGAGAGAGGAGTATTCTTATTGATCTTAGGGATGATTTACAATGGGGTAAGACCCCTCTATTTATAGGCATAGAAAAGACTTAGCCTCAAAGTAAAACTCTTCTATAAGATAGACATTCACTCTAATTAGAGTTCTATTTATATCACTCCCCCTTGAATGTCTATTCAATAATGTGCCTCGTAAACCTTAACTAAAACAAAACCCAATGGGAAAAAATTAAAGAAAAGGAAAAAGAGTACACATGTTTGAATATGCGCCTATTGGTTGCCTCGTTAAAAACCTTGCAAGGAAAACCCAGTGGGACAAAACCTTGTAAGGGAAAAAGAGTGCAACGCGCATTAACTCCCCCTGAAAAGAGCATATATTCACATCCTTGAGCATTTGCATTCCAATCTTGTGCACCATCTTGAAATTATCATTCTTGATAGATATGAACATCTTCATATAATGTCGTGGAATGACTCTTCAATATCTCCATAGAGGTATTCTCGATGCCATCATGCTTATAGTTATAGCAAGATATATATGTATACAAGTTGCACTTAGGATGTTGTACTTCAGGACCAAGAATTGTATATGCTTCAAGCAACTTCAATCTTTCATGGATTGACATATAAGTTAAGTCATATAAGCCATATAATAGACTTTAGATGCATATCAAGTTTTCATGTCATGCTAAACAAATAAGATATCAAAAACTGATTACACATACCATTGACTTTATACTTTCATGTATTTGAACTACATGTCCAAAACTACATGTCTTTCGTATGGAATCAATTCTGCTTGAATTGTATCTCTTCCATTTAGCCAATAACTTTGTTTGTATTCGACAAACATAAGATCCTCATCGATATTTAGCGCTATCATAGATGTCGTCGACGAACAGTTTATATCGGTTCCAATAAATTTTCATAAAGACATAACATGGAGATCTCTTTATTCATATATTCAGGTACCTGAATCTCTCATGAGATTTTATGAAGTGTTATGTCATGTGATCTTCTAGATCACTTGCCTCCTTATTATGATCACATTGATCATTTGCTCATCTTCTTTATTAAGAAGTTCTTTTTGAAACCGATTTGTCTATACGCCTTATGCGTATCAAAGACTTTGTCCTTCTAGGACTTAATATGAGCATTTGCAGTGAGAATATAGTTACTTTCTTTGGGTCAGCCAATGCGTATAGCATGCTTTGAAATATTTTGCAATTGAATTATCCTTTTATGAACTTCAGGTTCATATTATGATATTCGAGGATCTATACATACAAATGATAATTCATCCCATGTAACCTTTCTCAAGTGTTTATCGGGTCTCCCCCTCATGTTAGAAAAGCTAACTTGTTTCCTCAACTTTGAGATTCCATCTTTGTGCATTATGATGTTAATGAAAATATACACCGCACATCAATAATAATAAGATGTAATTATTCGGTTCCTGACCCTGAACCACTTGTGAGGGGAGAATATAATATACTCTCGTATACAACGTATATCAAACTGATATATATAACTTTGTTCTCATAAGAAGCAGTTTAGCTATTAAGTGGAGGCACTCAATAATTATCTTGCTAAACAAACTATGATATAAACCAACTTATCAAGATGAACTATCTTGAATAGAAAATCTGGAAATTATGCTCGAAGTTATATTACTGAGCAATTTACCTCGCAAGCACCGGCCAGACTGCGGGTTAATAACAACCGCACATGTAACCATATCATAGATGCATCATATGTGGTATACATGGCAGGTGAATGGGCCCATATTCACCTTTGATATTTCCAGAATTTATGGGATTCAACCCGAACTCTTTAGTTGGTCAATAAATTAATGAGAACAAGTAATATAAGAGAATTCGTAAAGAACTTTCTAGTTCTTTAATATTTACCCATATGAATTCTCTATTACTGCACATCATACATAAAATGAGATGGCTAACCCGAATGCCAACTGAATAAATTATCAATATTGATAAACTTCAAATTTACACCATGACGTGTGCAATTATCAATAAACTTCAAGTTTATTATGGTATGGGTTTTTATACCAATAAATATCCACTTTATTGTGGCATTCTTTTGTTTGTGTAGTACAAACTGGAGAATAAAGCGGGTAGCTTTTCATATACAAATTATCCCGCTACAAGTTGTAGTAATAGAAGATATCAAGTCTTTCCTTTATTTATAGTCTCAATATAATCAATCGCTTTCGCATATACTTTGGAAACTGAATAAGTTTCTTTGAGACTTACTACCACACAATACCTTATTGGTAATCAATTGCGTTTCTCCAACATAGTAATTAATTGGCTCTTCTAGAGCTCTCAATTAATTTTGTACTACCACAGATTCATCAACATCCATGTGGTGAATATCTCTTTTAAAGAGAAAGTAATACCATTATGGTCATGATCAAAATTATATGCAAGATATGTTTCTTGCATTATCGTTGTCCTTTAATAGTCATATTTCCAAAATATTTTGGCGTACAATAGGTACGTGACCAACGATCATTCATGCCATAACAATGACATTATTTTCATATATCATCTCAAACCTCCTTCTAGGGGTGAGTGTGGTATATTCAATACCAATGCATCTGGCATTCGATTTGCTATTCTTTGCAAATGGATAATATTTTGCACCTCTTTTTCACAAATAGAGGTATGTGGATCAAGATGAGATAATGATGCATATTTCCACAAAATTTCCCGTTTGGTTTCACCAACTTCTCCCCCTAATTTTGGGAAAAGTGTCTCATCGAATTGACAGTCTGCAAATCGTGCAGTGAACAAATCCCCTGTCAATGTTTCGAGGTAGCGAATAATGGAGGGCGATTCAAACTCAACATATATTCCGAACCTTCTTTGCAAACCCATTTTGGTGCAATATGGCGGTGCTACAGGCACATATACTGCACATCCACAAATTCTTAAGTGGGATATATTAGGTTCATGACCCAAAACTAATTGCAACGGGGAATATTTGTGATAATTCGTCAGTCAGAGACGAACTAGCATTGCTGCATGCAAAATGGCGTGACCCCAAACCGAAGTGGGAAGCCTCGTTTTCATGAGTAAATGAGGTATTCAAGATTATACTCATGTATTGTCTCAATCTGATATCCATTTTGAATGATATCTTTAAAACTCAACAAGTTTCTCTTAGACTTGGAGGAGAACATTGCATTCTCTATGATAAATATTGTTCCTCTAGGTAGAGTTATAGTTGCTCTTCCGGAGCCTTCAATCAATTTACTACTACCAGAGATTGTAGTAACATCTGCCTTACACATACTTAGTTGAGAGAAATATTTCTTTTCTTTGAGTATGGTATGTGTAGTACATGAATCAACTTAACAAATATTTGATCCAAGTTTGCTTTGTGAGATATCCATATTTGCTTTCCCATGGTTTGACATACAAAAGAAAATACATGAACATGAGAATAAACAAATTCAATCCGTTTGTTTCACATTTAAACAATATTTTCAAAATCCGCTGAGGTTAGTTGACTAACTAAATCAGATAGTCGATTATATGTTTTCCATAATCGATTACTTTGCAGTTTAAAAATTTCAGTTTAAGCACTGTCTCAATGTAATCGATTGTTAAACATACATAATCGACTATTTGCTATTTTGAAAAACTTCAGATCACACTGTCTTAATATAATCGATTGTTAAACATACATAATCGATTATTTGCTATTTTGAAAAACTTCAGATCATACTGTCTTAATATAATTGATTGTTAAACATACATAATCGATTATTTGCTATTTTGAAAAATTTCAGATCATACTGTCTTAATATAATCGATTGTTAACAAGTATATAATCGATTGTTTTGCAGTTTTAATGCGAAATATTATATAATCGACTAACTGTTAGGTTAGTCGATTAACTCTACTGAAAAATAAAAATATCTTTGAAATTTAAGCATATTGAAACATTCTAAAGAACTAATACTAACATTATATCATAAACTAACTAATACGAGCTGATACTAATGACTATTAGTTTATTCACTAACTAATACAAATAAAATCAAACAATTCCATCTTCCTTCATCATAGATCCATCACCGATTAAGTGGTCTATTTTCCCCTCAGGGTGCTCAAAGAAGTCTGCCACATCCAGGTGGGTGATGTCAAAATTGTCGTCAGAGACAGAATTGGTTTCAGGGCATTTACCTTTTAGAGATGCTTGATAAAGCTCAACCAAATGCCTTGGTACACGGCAAATTTTCGCCCAGTGCCCTTTTCCACCGCAACGATAATATATAGTTTATGAACTATTTGCTTTTGGATTCTCATCGCATCGTGCTTGTGGCAGAGTGACCAACTTCAGGTTGTCATATCTCTCCTTTAAGCCATTCCACAAGATAGGTGGATCTTTGACTGTGATATATTCAATTTTCAAACCTTCATCAAGGTGATGGCGCAAGAAAATCAAGGCCTTAGCATAGTCTTGGGTGGATGCATTATTTCTGTCTTTAATGGCGTCTCCAAGACCCATTGCATCCAAATGGATTTCAGCATCCAACACCCATGTCATATAGTTCTTGACCGAGATTTCAAGGGCAACGAACTTTCTTTTCATAATGTCTGACATGAAACAAAATTACATCAAGAGCGTGTTCATACTTACGGGCTTTATTATCACATTCATTTCAGGGAATGGATTATAATCATCTGTATGTGTTATATACAATCTCATGTCAAATATTACTTTCATAAAGTGAAAGATTATTTTGAGAATCTTTATTATTCTCATTATCACAATGATGACGATTATAATTCCGTCTATTGCCTCACCCACATTCATTGATACCTTCATGGTAATAATTTTGTCTTCTTTCAGACTTATCACATACTGCTACCACATTCTCTAAAGGGAATGGAGCAAATTCAATCGGACGGATTTTGTCTTCTTTTAGACTTATCACATACTGCTACCACATTCTCTAAAGGGAATGGAGCAAATTCAATTGGACGGATTTTTTTAATTCTTTGCCCACAATCATACATGAATTTGATCATGGCAAGGCATAGAAATTTTACCACTTCATGTGAGTGTAATTTCTTACAAACTCCATTAGAGTTATAATCAAACTTTGTTGTCTTTGTTTGTATATAAAATTAAATCGTAGAATTTCAAGAATTTGAAAGAGAAAATTAAAATATTTACCTTTAAGGTATACCAATAAATGTTGTGATATTAAATATACCTCTTGGGTTTCCATCCCGTTGCATTACTTTATGATTATACCATCTCTTCTATTTTTCCGTATAGAAATTTGTCAAATCGCTAGACTTTGCGTTCTCACTGCTTCGTTTATTCTCCTTTGTGTAACTTGTGAATTCTGTACAACACCTTTGGTTGCCGTGGATGCTTGACTTCTAGGTCATACCCATACTCCCAACCACATTCATCTTACTGGTGCCAACAGTCCTAATGCACTAGCTACCTCCAATTCCTGCAGTAGCCTTCAAGACCACATTTGAGGATACATGACCATTGATTCTTCGAGAAATAAGAGGTTTTTCCAATTGGTTAGAGACTCGTGCTGATAACGTGTTACGAAATAATATAAGAACAAGAACAATAATACAAGAACAATATAGAGAGAAGTAGAGAGAGTAGTATTCTTATTGATACTTAGGGATGATCTACAATGGGGTAAGACCCCTCTATTTATAGGCGTAGAAAAGACTTAGCCTCAAAGTAAAAGTCTTCTATAAGATAGACATTCATTCTAATTAGAGTTCTATTTATAACCATAATCTCTTAAATTTTGCCGAGTTGTTTTTCTTTTTAAGTTAGAGGATGAAATTAAAATTAGCATAACACTGAAAAAGTTTTATTATATGGGCTCTTTTTTAATTTCACATGTATATAATATTATTTGAATAATAATTTGTGATTAATAAATAGTTCCACCAAAGTGGTCTATTTATTTGAAGTCTTTAAAATTTATTAAAACTTTATACATGTAAAATAATATTTTACATGGATTGAGCATTATGGTTAATAGATAGTATCCACCAAAGTGATCTGTTTATTTGAGTCATTGTAATATTCTCAATGTACCATATCTAAATTGTCCTTTATAAGTATATACTAGTGTTGGAGGCTTTCCTTTTGATACTAGTGATGCTAGATTAATTTATGAGATAAGATAATATATTTCAACTCAAAAGATGAAACTTAGTATCTTGGATAATTTATTGTAAGAGGAGGTTTTGCTTACCTAAAGGAAGGACATAGTGTATGCCTTTTACTCTTCGATAGTAGAGGGATGAGGTTCTGTATTTTTTGCCTAAAGGTGAGGATGAAATTAATGCCTTGGACTCCTTGTAAAAAGGAAGACATTTGCATCTACCGCCTGAAGGCGGGGCGTAATGAATGTCTTTGACTCATGTTATTTATATATTCTTGCCTAATTTATCTAATTTTTATGTTGTTTGCTTATACAAGTGTTAACAACATGATTACTCAGTTGAATTTCATTAAAATTCTAACTAATAAAAACTACAAGAAGTGAAAGCAAGATGTTGAAACAGTGTTAGGTGTGATGGACCTGAACTTTGCATTAACTGAATAAAAATCTGCTGAACCTACAACTATTAGCACTGCTGATGAAAAGGCTAAATATGAGAAACGAATGAGGCTAACAAATTAAGCCTTATTATCAAGACATTCATTTCCGATCACATAATAGGTGCAATCATGTAAAATAGAAATGTAAAGGATTTCTTGAGTGCAATTGGACAAAAACTCCTAAAATCTGATAAAGGTGAGATAAATAATCTAATTGATTCTATATCAACCATAAAGTATCATCTTGTAGGTAGTGTCCGTGATCATATTATGAAATGGGTTAATATTGCTATCGAACTGAATAATTTAGGTGTAACCATCACCAATGTTTTTCTTATTCATCAATCCCTAAGGTCCCACCCTGAACAATTTAACCGGCATAAGATAACCTATAATACGCAAAATGATAAGTGGAGTATTGATGAGCTTATTATTGTTTGTATGGTATATGAAGGGAGGATCCAAAAGGAGAAAATTGAGGGCATAGGGAACCTTGTAAGTTCGTCTAGAACAAATGATTATCCCTCTTATAAAAGAAAAGGTGGACCCAAATTTTATAAAAAGAAACATGGTCAGTCACATCGTCTGGGAGGTAATAGTTGTCATACTAATAGTCTTGTATTAACCAAAGTCAGCCTCATAACCCTATTAATCCTTAAGTTGTAATTAAGAATGAAATCAAGTACTGGGATTGCAAACAAGTTGGTCATAAGAAAGTTGGTTGTCCTCAAAAAAAGAAATCAGGTAAACTTTTGGCTTTTGTCTGCTTTGAAACTAGTCTTGTTTGTGCTTCTTTAAATTCCTGGTGATTGGATAGTGGCGCAACTGTTCATGTAGTGAATGAATTGCAGGATCTGGTAAGTAGACAGAAGCCAAAAGAGGATAAAGCCGGTGTTGTTGTGGGTAATAGACTCAAAGCAAAACTAGAGTTTATAGGGACGTCTATTTTTCTTTTTAAAAGTAATTCTAATATTCATTTAGAAAATACTATTTTTGTACCATCTAAGAGACGTAAATTAGATTCAATTTGACTTTTTGACAAAGCTAGTTCTTCATTTAAAAAAACATAATGGTATTATCTAAATTTTCTATGATTCAAATGATGGTGCTGATGCCTTTTAAGTGATTGTCTATATCGCTTGAGTGTGTTGAAAATATTGTCCATACAAGTCTGCTATGAGTAAAACTCTTACCTTTATGGCATAGGTGCCTTGGTCATATTTCTAAAGAAAGAATTGAACAACTGGTAAATAAAAAAACTTTACCTATTCTTGATCCAAAAGATTTTGAAATTTGCGTTGATTGTGTTAAGCATAAAATGACCAAGGTTAAGAGAAAGGGTTCAACTAGGATCTCTAAACGCTTAGAAATTATTCATACTGATATTAGTGGACCTTATGTACCTACTTTGACCAATAATACGTATTTTATTACTTTTATTGATGATTTATCAAGATAATTTTATATATATCTTTTAAAAATAAAAATTGAAACACTTGATAGGTTTAAATTTATTAGACTTAAGTTAAAAAACAACTTGGGAAGTCTATTAAGATAGTGTGATATGGCTGTGGTGGTGAGAAATATGGAATATATGATGATCTCGGTCAATGCATGGGGCCTTTTGCCCTATGTTTGAAAATATGTGGGATAATATCACAACATACCATGCTAGGTACTCTTGATCATAATGTTGTGGCTGAAAGACGAAATCATACACTCATGAAAATAATGAGAAGTATGATGTCAAGGACTAGACTTTCTGTGTCTCTTTGGGTCGAAGCCTTAAACATAACTACCCATATCCTGAATAGAATTCCTATAAAATCTATCTTAAAAACTCCCTTTGAACTATGAATAACCCAAAAACCTGGCTTGAATCATTTTCAAGCTGAAGTTCATATTTATTCACCAACAGAAAAGAAAACTGATCCTAAAACTACTCGTTATTTCCTTATAGGCTACCTGATCACTCTAAAAGATTTTGGTTTTTCTTTCCTGGGCACAACACTATAATCGTTGAGTCTATTAATGCATAACTTCATGAGCATGACATTTATGATTGTGATTGTTCATGTGGAAAGGACATTGTGTCAACAGAGAATGAAGTCATTATCCCTATACCTGTTGTACATGAAAATATAGTAAACCAACCTATTCTCGTAGGAGATAATCAAGGAAACAATAACACATATCTCATGGTCCTTAGGCAAAATGAACACAATGAACACTCTGTAGGTCACAAAGAGAAAGAAGAACTTCCATCTCTTATAATTTTATCATATATGTGATTGAAAATCTTAGTGACACTGGAGATTTGACTAATCATTTATCATATGCTCAAGCTATTTTATCTTGATATGTTGATAGATGACGTGAAGCAATGAAAGATAAAATGTGCTCCATGGAACACCATAGAGTGTGGGACTTAGTTGAATTACTTGTGGTTTTGGGTCTATTGGTTGCAAATGGGTGCTTAAAACTAAAAGATACTCCAAGGAAAATATATACCGTTATAAATCACGGTTAGTTGCTATGAGTTACACTCAGAAAGAAGGTATTGGTTATAAAGAAAAGTTTTCTCCGGTTTCATCTAAGGATGCATTTAGTCTTGTGATGGCTCTTGTGGCTCATTTTGATTTAGAGTTATACAAGATGGATGTTAAAATTCCTTTCTTGAATGGGATTCTTCTAGAAGAAGTTTACATAGTTCAACCTAAAGGGTTTTAAAAAGCTAGTACAGAACATCTAGTGTGCAAGCTTAATAAATTCATATATGGGCTTAAACAAGCCTCTAGGCAATGGTATCTAAAATTCGATGAAATTATTACAAAATATGGATTTGTGGAAAATAAGCTTGATGAATATGTTTATCTCAAAATAGCTGATGGCAATTTCATTATTATGGTTCTTTATGTTGATTATACTCTGCTTGCCACAAATGAATTGGGCTTGATGAACGAGATCAAACACTTTTTGTCTAGGTCTTTTGATATGAAATATCTTTGTCAAGCCTATTTTATTCTCTAGATAGAAATTAAAAGAGATAGGTCACGTAGTTGTTGGGTTTATACAATGTTCTTATATTGAGAGTGTTCTTAAAACTTTCAATATGAAAGATTGTAGACCTGGCGTTACACCTGTTATAAAAAGGGACAAACTTAGCAAGGATCAATATCTGAAAAATGATGTTGAACTATGAAAGATGTTCCATATGCAAGTGTTGTTGGCTACATGGTGTATATACATGTTTATTAAAGGCCTGATATATCATTTGATGTAAATATGTTGGGAATATTTTCTTCTAATCTTGGACGAGCACATTGGGTGGCTACAAAAAAAGTGATGAGATGTCTACAATGCACTAAAGATTTCATGCTTGTGTACACGAAAGTTGATGATCTAGACCTGATGGTATATTCAGATTCTTATTTTTCAGGTTGTCAAGATACTATGAAATCAACTTCTTGGTATATTTTTATGTTTGCTGTTGGTGTTGTTTCTTGGAAAACTGAAAAATAAAGTATCACTCCTGCATCTACAATGGAAGTTAAGTTTATTGCTTATTTTGAGACTACTTCACAAGCTATCTGGATGAAGAATTTCTTATTAAATTACAAATTGTCAATTTTATATCTAAGTCAGTGACTATTTTCTGTGAAAACAATGCAGCTGTGTTCTTCTCTAAGAATAACAAGAGAACGAGAGGTAATAAGCATGTTTGCCTTAAGTTTCTAAAGGTTAGAGGCATAGTAAAAGAAAGTGATATATGTATTGAGAACATTAGCGCATAATCTATGTTGGATGATCCATTGACTAAAGGTCTTAGGCTTGTAGTCTATGAACCCCTCATGGACCTGAGTTGGTCGAACTAGTGTAGTCTGAACTGGGATCTCCTCCTCCTGCTTGATCTGCAGATTTTCAATAGGTGATGATGCATGTGCTCTAGGCTGAGCTCTGGCTCTACTTTGGCTCCTGCCTCGGACCCGGCCCCTACCCCTGGTAGTGCCTGCAACTTGAGGCTCCAGCTCAGCTGTGGATGTTTGATAAGTTGGTATTTTACCAACTTATCTCGTCTTTAAGCATAGATTTGTGCTATGTTTGATTGATAAAATCATGTGTTTAATGTTGGTTACTTCTATTTTATAGGTTCTATGTGAATTAGCAGTTACCATGAAGAAACCAAGTGAAAACGAGTCAAAAAGAAGTTGAAAAGAAGAAAATCTGGAAAAAGGCCTCAAATGTCGCAATTGCGACATCAACTTGGAAAATGTGAAGCCAAACATTCCATTCAATGTTTGCAAATGCAAAAAGAGGGTTACAAACATGAAGTCAAATCAGACAGTCAACCTTCGCAAATGCGAAGATCTCCATCACAAATACGAAGCATAGTGCACCGTGCCAAGTTTGCAATTGCAAACAGAAAGATCGCAAATGCAATATGCAACAGTAATCTTAGGGTTCCCAATTGTGAACTAATATTCAAAATTGAGAAATCATGCTTCAGTTCTGGGTACTTCTGTAATTTTACATTTTTTGTCCCAAACCCTTTAATACACGGCCTAGCTTATTGGAAACACATCTTTTGGCTTATTTTTCAGTCTTTGGACAAGAGAACACAAGTTTGGGAAGCTAGGTTTCTAGCCACACACTTGAGCCTTGAAGATTGAAGCTTTTGGTTGTGAATTTCTTACTCATTTATGTTCATTTCTTCATTTCCTTGCTTTGTATTGCATATCTAAAAGTGTAGCATTTATTTCAACACCTGAATCTTGTTTATGGGAATATTCATATTAGAAGTGTGGATTAAATACCTTGTTGTTCATATGGGTTGAATTATTTTTATCTATTATGAAGTGAGTTAGTTCTTCATTAATTATTTTTGTTCTTAAATGTTTCCTAAGGGATTATCTAACCCTAGGACTCGCATATTAACTTCTAATTGATTTTGGGAAAGATAATTTAGGGTTGGCAAATATTAATTAACAAGAACTTGAAGCTTTAACCTTAACTTTATAGATTCTACCTAGTGATAGGATTGACCTACTTGTAGCTATATTAGAGTGTGCTTAATCTCCTAATTGTTTTAGGTATAATTCAATTGGAAGTTTTGTAAGTCTTCGGAAGAAGCTAATATAGAATTATTACTCGAGGCTAATTAATATAAACTAGCTCATATTGTAAAATCATGAAATTCATTGGATTGTTACTTGAGTGTAATTCCCAATGCATCCATGCTTGTAGAAATTGATCATTTTACTAGCTTTCTAAGTTAGTTTACATTTTCTCATTTAGACATAAATATTTTCTCAAAACCTTTTAAGTGTTTGTCTTAGTATAATAAGTGACAATTCTCTTACACGTCGAATCAACTTATTTCTGTGGGATTCGACCCTGACTCATAGTTATGTAAATTACATTGCATACGACCGTGTCCATTTACTTTTTAGTAGTGGATTTGGACGTCATAAAAATTAGCGTCATTGCCGGTTAACAATTTGGCATATGTAGGTTGTTTTAGAAGTAAGCGTAAGTGCTTTGGTCCAAACCCTTGAATATTTATGTATTTAATTTTTTTTATTTTAGTTTAATTTCTTATTTGTTTTTTGTTTATTTTCTTAACTTTGAAAAATAACATCGCTTAATGAACATTTGTCGAATGGTAGTTATTCATTCTTTGATGACCCTTTTCCTTATTGTGGAGAACCACACTCTTGGGAAAATTGTTTAAATTCTCCTGGGGGCGGATTGTGGGCACAATCTCAAACCCATGAGTGGAATATTTGTGATAAGTTTGATCATCAAAATGGGCATTGGGATAATTGTGCTTATTTGTCCTTCCCTTCCCTATCCCCCGCTATGATGATTCTACTTTTTGTGATTAAAACTATAGGGATATAGAAGTGGAAGAAATTGAGAATGACCAAAATTGAGAGTTCAAGCTCATGTTAGACTGCTTACTTGAAGGAGGAAACAAAGAGCAAAATTCCTTGGAGGAGCTTTTGGAAAATAGTCTTCAAAATAATTTAGCGTTTGAAAGGCTAAAGTTAAAAATGGGGGAAATGCTTGAAGCTTTAGAGGTAAAAATCCCCGAAAGTGAATGATAGCCAAGAACCTTTCTTAGATATTAAAACCGAAATTTCTTCTTTGGCACTTGATCAAAATCAAGAACTCTCAAATGCTGAAAATGAGAAAATAATGCTCATGTTGGAGGCCATACTTGAAAATATGGAGAAGCACAACTTGGCACTCGACGACATGAAACAAATTTTGACTCAAAATAATGAAAATATCTGCACTTTGGAAGAGCAAATGAAATCACTGATTGATGGTCATTATCCCTATCAATTTGAAAGTGTGGAAAAAGGTCAGGAAGAGTCCAACTTCGAGGAATCCAACTTCGAGAAAGAAAGTGAGCTTTATTTTGAAGAATCAAGAATTGAACATCTGCCAACCGACTTCATACTTGTTAGTGATGCAAAGAAAAATATAAAATTAGAGTCAATAGGTGTAATTGGAAATATGATTGAAGTTGACTCCAATACGAGGGAAAAAGAAGATGTCAAAATCTGGGAAGAATTGCAGTTTGAAGGCTTGAGGTTGCATTCCAAGCATTTTTCAACTTTGGAATTGCATGGTGATATAGGAATTGAACCGTGCAAATCCATATGAAAGTGCAAAGGAGAAAAAAGAGCCATACATTTTGCTATTTTCGTATTCAAGAAGGCAAAATGACATCCTTCGCAAGAAATGCAAAATGAAGAGATTAGGACATGTCTTGATCATCTACTTACCACCACTCATTGCTCGTGGTCACAAGCTTGAGTCCAAGTTAGGTGCCCAATTCATATCGCCAAAGTGACGAAAAAGTGGTATAGTTGATTCGCGTCGTGCCACAATGTTAAATGCGGCGCTTGGTGGGAGGCAATCCATCGTTTTTAAATTTTTAGTCATTTTTAAATTTTTTTTTTGGAATAGTTTATTTTATTATTTTTGATCAATATATCAAGTTTAAGGAAGTTTGGAAGTTTTGGGACACAATGTAGGGAGATTGCGCAGTGAAAAAAATGAGAGCCAGGCCTCTGATATCACAATTGCGAAAAGTGGTTCGCAATTGCAAATTGGAGCTCAGTGCAAAATCGAAGAGGCAATCTCAATTGGAAAAACTACTGAACTTTTTTGCAATTGCGAATTCTCAGTTGCATTTGCGACCTCTGAGTCAATTAAACTGGGTCTCACTTAACACTTGCTAAAAATTGCAAGAATCTCAACTGGGCCTTTCATCGAACACATAGCAAGCACACAAAATATCTCCAATTTCAACAAGGCCATGGGTACTCAAACTTCCCCATTTTTATAGCGAATGAATAAGTTTACACTCTCAACCAACCTCACCCAGAAATCAATACACAATTTAAAAAACTTTCAAACAATTTCTGGAAAAAAAACCCATTCGAAACCTAGCTGTTGAGAGATAAAGGAGAGAAGAAGAAGAAGATGATGCAATAGAACATAAAGAGCCCAAAGATTAAGCCTCCATACCTTGATGCTTGTACTTAAGAGTGAAAATGAGGGAGTTTGATAAGTTGGAAAAGTGAGGAATAGCCTCGTCCTCTCCATTTGCGATAACAATATAATGGTTCAAGCTCAATAATAGAATAAAATTGCACGATGGAGAGAGAATGAAGTAAAAATTTTCTAAATCCCTAGAGCCTCTGGAAGATAAGTACAGATGTCTCCATACCGATTTTCCAAACTTTACTAAGTTTGCTCATGACTCGTGAGACCTACGCAACCTAGTGCTCTGATATCAACTTGTCACGATCCGAAATCCCAACCGCGGGCCATGATAGCTCCTGACGTCCATTTGCTTGGCAAGTCAATATTAATACATAGCTAATCATTTTAAACCAATTTGAAAATAATTTAATAAGAAATTAAGCCGTAGAAATCCAACATAAATATAGTAGCGAAATCTGGTGTCACAACTACATGAGCATTCCAACAGTGCTACAACTAACGTCTGAATGAAAATATAACTGTTTGAAACAAAATAAACAGTAATCTAGATAAGGATGAGGACTTTAGGGACTGGAATTGTTGTTCGGCTCTTCCTCGAGTCTCTGTGAAAAGCTGATCTGAGCGAGTCTCCACTAACCGTTGTTGAGACCAATACCAGAATCTGTACGAGAAGTTTAAAAGTGTAACAACTGATCACATGTACTCTTTAAGTGCCAAGCCTAACCTGGATGAATTAGTGTAGAGGCTAAAACAAGGAACTCGCTATAAACCCGAACGAGCATAAATGAAATAACAACTAACAGAGAAAACAAGTATAACGTGAGAACTAAAACCGGAAATATAATAGACCACCCTAAAATATTATTTATGCTCAACTTTTCAATTCAATGCAGACACAAAAACAACAATTACAAGCACTTAAATATGTCTTCAGCGTTACGATGTGCAACCCGATCCATAATTAATATCGTTTCAGTGTACAATCCAATGGTGCACAATAATACCAAGATCCATTGTGGCATGTAATTTAATCCCACGGAATAAAAATATAAATTTACTACTACAACAAACTACGACACATCTGAAATAAAATTCAATATGAGAATTACATGATTAAAGACATAAAGCAGATAATAGTAGCTATCTAATAACACATATGGTCATAAACAAGTAAAGATGGTTAATAAATGAAGACACGACTACATGAAAATAATTATCAATTAACGCACGTAACAGACAAAGGCATGATTTGACAAGTAAGGAAAGTAATAATTAGAGCATTTAACAAGTAATAACATGGATTAAATGGAAGAATGGAATAATTGAAAACAATAAATAAATATCTCAATCCGCATGTTTAACCCATGACCATGTATATAAATTCGTTACCTTTCATATATGATGTCCTCACACATAAATCAAGGATGCAGTTAAACTAATCAAGTGCTAATTCTCTTTAGTCAATGTTAACCACGATACTTACATCACTCCACAACCAAACCAGTTAATCAACCACGACCTTATTTTTCGAACAAGCCTTTATACTAACCAAATCTAGCCAATTATCGATCAAATAATTCAAAATAAGCTTTAGAGACTACCCACGAATGAAAAAGGTTCAATTTTGATTATTTTTGAAAAAGTTAACACCGGGTTCGCTTGGTCGACTTCTGAGGTTTGGACCAAAATCCGATCATCCGTTTACCCCCGAGCTCGATTATGTGATTTGTTCTGAAATCCTACCTTTGTTTTACATCTAAATCTCAATTTTATAAAATTCCAATTCTACACAAAATGCCTAATTTTTTACTATGAAAATCCTAGATTTAAGGTTTAAATCTCATGAAAAATAATGAAATTGATAGAAAACAAAGTACTAACAAATGAGCATCAGAAGGAAGATGGATGGCAAGTAGTAAGAGGCAAATGAACAACTAAGAATCCCAGGGAGGAGAGTTGCTTAGATACAACCAAAGGGTTTAAACGTCTAAGCGAGCAAATGAGCAGTAATACAGAGCCAGTGCTTACAGAGCAAATCCAGAGTAATGCTAGTATGAAAGCAAGATGTGGTAACAAAGGGAACGAGGCAGCAAAAATCTCTCAACCTAACCAAGCATGAATATAGTTACTTGGAATGTGAGAGGCCTTAATAAGGCATATAAGCAGAAGGAGTTAAAAGTAGTTATAAAGGAAAAATAGAATAAGGCCATTAGCCATACTGGAGCGCAGAGTAGTAGAAAAATTGGAAACCAGAATAATCTAAAACATAGCTCAAGGTTGGAGATGGATTTCTAATGCTAGCTCTAACAATAAAGGTCGAATATGGATAATCTGGGATCCAAGACGTATAAATATCAAGAAGACAGAATGCATGGTTCACCTGTATAAGAATATGAGACAAGAGACTTCAGGGAATTCTTAATGAATACATGATTCGGTCATGTTAAAACGTTTGGAAGGGATTATACATGGACAAATAGCCACACATATAGCAAAATTGATAGAGCCATTGCAAAAGCAGATTGGATGATCAATATGACCACACAAGTAGTTCATATTTTGGAGCCTCACTTTTCTGATCACTCACCCTTGGGCATCAGTTTCACCAAATCACCTAGAAGATGTGGAAAGCCTTTTAAATTCTTCAATTGCATAGCTGAACATACACAATTCCAACAAGAAATTGAGGAGGGATGGAACATACATACGAATAGGAAGAACATAGGATCAGTATGGGATGAACTTAAGGGGGTTAAACAGAATTTGAAAAGACTTAATATTGAGCAGTTCATTGGTGTAGATGAGAAGATTAAGGAGGTCAGACTACATCTACAAGAGGTGCAAGAGAAGTTAAGTGCCGACTATCTGAACACCATGCTAATGGAGGAAGAAAGGGAGTTAAAATGTCAATTGGAGAAATGGAGTGGTATCGAGGAAAGCATATACCAGCAAAAGTCTAGAATTCAGTGGCTAAAAGAAGGTGATTCTAATACTGCCTACTTCTTTGCCTCCATGAAGCACAGGTATTCACAGAATCACATCAGGAACCTTAAAATGATCAGGGGGAGAGACTCCATATTGAAGCTGAGATAATAAACGAAATACATGGATATTATGAAAAATTACTTGGCACATCAACAAATACCCTGCCTGCCACTGATCCTTCTGTACTTAAGCAAGGACCACTACTAACTATGGAACAACAAAAAAGGTTGATTCAGCCAGTATCAAGGATTGAAGTGGACCAAGCTTTGATGGATATTGATGGTAGAAATACACCAGGATGTGATGGCTTGAATGCTGTTTTCTTAAAAAAAACATGGCTTGTGATTGGGGTGGAGATTACAGAAGCTATCCTTCATTTCTTCAGCACCACCAACATGCTCAAAGCTATTAACTGCACTTCAGTGACACGAATATCTAAAGTACCGAATCCTAAATCTATAAAGGAATTTAGACCCATATCATGTTACACCATCCTCTACAAAATCATTTCAAAAGTACTAACCAAGAGACTACAAGGGGTGATGGATACTTTGGTCGATAAACGTAAATTTGCATTTGTTCCCGGTAGGCTAATTACTGACAACATTATCCTATGCCATGAGTTGATTAAAGGCTAAGGAAGCAAAGGGTTATTACCAAGATATGTGATGAAATTAGACATGCAAAAAGCTTATGAATCACTTGAGTGGGTATTTCTGGAGCAAGTTATGGTATGTTTGGGTTTCCCTGTTGTATTGGTGAAGTGGATTATGAGTTCTGTTACCACTGTAACATATTCTATTTTACTTAATGGAAGGCCAACGCAACCATTTGTGGCCAAGAGAGGGCTAAGGCAAGGGGACTCTCTATCCCCCTACCTATTTGTAGTAATAATGTTTCTGACAAGAAAATTGAAGACGCTGAGGCTGATACTGGACTTTAACTACCATCCTAGATGTGAGAAATTGCAGATTGTACAGCTAAGTTTTGCTGACGACCTACTTTTATTTTGCAGGGGTGATATAAGATCGGTGAAGTTATTATATGAAAATTTTCTCCAGTTCTCTTACTGCTTAGGACTTGTAGTGAATAAACACAAAAGTTCAATTTTCTTTGGAGGAGTACTTGAGGATATAGAACAAACTATTCTGAACATATTGGGAATTTCTAAAGGTGTGCTACTGGTAAAGTACTTAAGTGTAATACTAAGTTCCAAAAGACTATCAGTCTCACAATGCCAACCTTTAGTGGACATATTACTGGGAAAAGTTACAACATGGACAACAAAGTTCTTGTCCTTTGCAGGGAGACTTCTGCTTGTTAAAAGTATCTTGTTCTCAAAGCAAACCTTCTGGTGCCAGACATTTATTATGCCTAAAAAGATACTTAATGTGATTGAATCTATATGCAAAAGCTATCTTTGGATGGGAGACAATAAGATGACAAAGAAGGCATCACTATCATGGGATAATGTATGTTATCCTAAGTCAGCGGGAGGGTTCAATGTCATTGATATAGGCCTATGCAATAAAACTGCAATATGCAAGCATTTCTGGAACCTGTTCTAAGGGAAGGATAAACTTTGGATACAATAAGTTCATAGCCACTAGGTGAAGGGTAAATATATTGGGGGTGTGACCCTCCACAAGCGTCCTGGATGGTAAAAAAAGTGATGAAGGAAAAGGATACCTTGGAGAAAGCATGATACTGATATGAAGACATCTTGAAGACCAGTCACATCTCAATAAAGAAGATATACAACAAACTTAGAGGAGATTATCCAAAGGTGAGTTGGAAGAGAGTAATATACAACAATCCAGGATATCCTAAATGGATATTCACCCTACAATTGGCAGTACTGGAGAGGCTATATACTAGAGATAGATTAACAAAGTGGGGTGTGATGACTGAGCTAATTTGTCCTCTGTGTGACAATCATGATGAATTCATTGAGCACCTATTTTTTTAAGTGCAACTTCTCTGCTGCCCTATGGGCACAAATGCTCACATGGATGGAAATAAATAGAGAGCCAATGGGATAGAGTCAAGAACGGGCATGGACAGTTATGAATGCAAATGGAAAGGATACTAAAGGTATAATCTCCACATTAACAATGACAGAATGTGTGTACTACGTATGGAAAGAGCAGAACTTAAGAATCTTCCAAAAGAAGTCGAAATGTGTTGAAGTTCTAAGCAGATTAATAACACAAGATGTTCATTGCAGGGGTTAGTGGGATCGGAAACTTGCAGGGCAATTGAGAAGGAAGAATTTCTTTCCTTAGTTAACTTCTGTCTATTTTTGTAACTAAGGGGATAGGAACGAAGAGAAGATGAATATAAAAAGTTGGGGATGTCCAACTATATGGGTTTTGTTTTGCTTGTACATATATTTTCCCTTGGTAAATAAAATTACTTAATTACCAAAACAAAATTGCTTACCAATGAATATGGGAAGAAATGGGTCTTTAAATATTGCCTCTAGAATGTTTAGGGTAGAGAAATTGTGTAAAATGAGCTAAGTGATTTTTCCCTTTTTTACCCAGCTACAGGTATCGCAAATGCGAAACACTGATCACAAGTGTAAACAGTGCCGCTAGCCTGCAAAAGTCGCAATGCAAAAAAATATGGCATTTGTGGTACACCGCTTTATCGCAAATGTTGTCAAAGCTTCGTAATTGCAAACCTGCTTAAGTCCCAGCCACAAAAATGACCAAACATTCGCAAAAACGATCCAGTGACGTCCACAATTGCGACCATCTTTTCGCAAATGCGAAGATCGCCCTGCCCAACCCTTTTTCGCAAATGCAAGCTCGACTTCACAAAAACGGAGTTCGCATTGTGAACAGGTCCTCGCAAATGCGAGGCCTGCAGATTAACACCAGAAATTGAAGCACACCAGCTATCTCAAATCATCCAAAACCCATCCGATATACACCTGAAACTCGCATGAGCCCGTAAGGCTCAAAATTAAGCATGCATATAAATTTAATAACATCATACAAACTTGCTTGCTACCTCAAATCATCAAAATAACATCAAATAATGAGAACTGATCCTCAAAACTCAAGATTTTCAATTTGAAACTCATGTTCACAATTTTTCACATAATGCATCGAAATGCAATTGGGTCACCCCGGATCCTAATCAAACGTGCGTATAAGTCCAAAATATCGTACGAACTTATCGAAATTGCCGAAACACCGATCCGGGATCGTTTACCAAGAATGTTGAACGTAGTCAACTCAAGTCCCCTTTTAAGCCTAAAATCTCTTTTTCTTCAAATTTTTTATGCAAAACTTTTCGGAAAACGACACGGTACATACACACAAATCAAAAAACATCAAATGAAGCTCATCGAGGTCTCGAAACACGAAAATAAAGTTTAGTACTCAAAACGAACTATCGGATCATCACACAAACAATATCTTATTTATAACCTCCGTAGTACATCAATAAAATGCGCAAACTCAAATTTGGCCTCATATTCATGGTTTGAGTACATGCTCTATTCCTATATGACAGAGCCAAAGACTTTACGACAGTGATTAAATCCAAACCACACACCATTAGGTAGAAACTTATTATATTTAAACGTAATAACAGGACGATTTGGACCATACACCTTCACGCTCTCTGGTTTCCAGCCATCCGATCCAACCCTCAACAAGTTAAGGTAGCAGATCTCGTAAGTGCACGGGCCGCGTATCTGGAATGTATCCGTAGAGCACCTCTCGAAAATCCTTGACGATGGGTTATCTAGTCTTGGTGCATAGACCTGTAGAGAACATTCACATACAATTTTCAGAAATCTCATTTGGTAAAAGGGGTTTGGTCATGCATGTTTGGGTCAAGGCAAACTAAGGGTGTGTTTGGTAAGAATAGAAAATGTTTTCATGAAAAATAAATGGTTTTATTACTTATTTTCCCTTATTTATTTGGTGAGTCGAAAACTTTTTTCGCAAACTATTTTCTAGTGTTTAGTTAGGGAGCATAAAATATTTTTTTAGGAAAATATTTTATATGATACTCTAAATGTCCAACATTTTCATCACTCTATTATTTTCAAAGAATTCAATTATTCTTCTAATAATTCGTACAAATCCAAAAGAACTAATGTGTTGCTTTACTTTTTTACGAAAAAATAAAGTTAAAATTTATGCACCATAATTAAAAAAATACTTTTTTGTTGAAAAAGTACTTTTTGTAAAATAAAGCACATAAGAAAGTACTTTTTTTTAAATAAAGTACAAAAGAAAATACTTTGTTAAAAATAAAGTACTCAATTCGATTGAAATAAAAGAAAATAATTTTTGTACATCATTAAAAGAAAATATTCATTTTGTTGTAAGAAAATACTATTTTTATTAAAATAAAAAATATACTTTTTTGTATCATTTTAAAAAATACTTATTTGTTGAAATGAAAAAGAAAAATCTATCTATAATATGAAATAAAGTAAGATTAATAATATTTTTATTTAGAATGTGGTTGGATGGGTAGGCGAGGGTTGGGGAGTTGGTGTGGTTTTGGGGTTGTTTTTGGCTGGGTGGGTGTGGAGGTGGATTGATAGGAAAGATTGAGAAGAAGCTTTTGAAAAATATTTTTCCGTTTTCTTAATAGACAAAATATTTTCCTTCCATTGAAACTAAATGAGTTTATAAAAAATTATTTTTCAAAGTATTTATGCCAACTAAATATTAAAAAATTGAAAAATATTTTGGAATATATTTTCCTTGATACCAAACACACCTAAGAGTTGTTCCAACACCCCCAAAAAGAAAGTTAATACAACCAGTGTTCAGCCAATTCTCTTTAAAAGATTTTGGAGTTAATTTTCAAATGGTCATCCAATTTGAATTGAAGATGCAGTAATCTACAGAAAGACTTAAAAAAAATTAAAGGAGAATGGAAGTGTTACTTGATTATTTTCATTCAATTTTCTGAAAAAGGGTGGATCTTAAATTAAATCTATATTGTCTGTAAGGTTATTCTGGGTAACTTACTTTACTGCCTCTTAAAGGAGAATTGCAGTGATTACGATTTAAGAAAATGAAGGCTGCATATTGCCATTCCATCAATTGGATTTAATTAAGAGTTTGACCCATCAAGAAGAAGAACAAGACTCATTACTTTGAGTATAGATTTGGAATTACAGGGCGTTTACCTCAAAGCCATAAGCATCTCCAAAAGCAATACTGACTTTGTCTCTGGTGTATTTAGGTGAAGAACAGCTTGTTTTGATGGTCAATGTGTATGAGCAGCTCCTTGCAGTAGCTGCGCTCTGATTTCTCAAACAAAGACATAGTATTATTAACACGAGATCTTGATGAAATTCGATATGAAATCTTGCTTTCTATAATTGGATGTAAGCTTTAATTAGTTACCTGATTCGTGTTGCTGGTGAAGGATCTGAAAACATGGGGTTTTGTTGGAATTGCTCTTGCTTGCGAGATAGTGAAAAAACCAGCTGCGATGAGGACTAAGAGCAGCAGGGCCGCAGAGTTTCTTCCACCCATTTTTTGATCATTGTTCCATTACTATGTTGACTTTTAATAACATCGCCCCCCCCCCCCCCCCCCCCTTCTTTTGTTTGTTTTTTTACTATAACTATAATATTTTCATGTCTCTTAAATATTTTGAATTACTAATTATTAATATGGCTTATAATATCTTTTATATAGTTTTTAAATATATAAATTTTATTCCAAAAAATTTAAATATTTCATGTCTAAATTCACGATCAAAATTAAAAAGGGTAAGTTTTAGAAATCCAAAATGCATCAATAAAGTGTTATACTAATTTGTTCGGTTTTTAACGCCATAATCAGTAATGATCTGTAAACAGTCACATTCTATGATTATTATTTAATCATTTCAGATTATGGTTCGATGATCCGACCGACGATGTTGATGATGAGAAGTTTGTGTTGCATCATGTTTTGAACAATAGTTTTAACATGTTCTATGGTTTCTAACAAATTCTCATGTCAAAATTTGAAAGTAAAGAGACGATGAAGGATATAAGATCAATCAAACTTTAATATCTATTTACGTAAGTAAAAATTAAAAGAGAATGTATTAAGAGTATCAACTGTATTTATATGTATTAGCCATATTCATACCTAGTTGGTTGGGTTCATAGTTAGCTAATAGAGTAGACTAGTAAGGATATTTTTGTAATTAACTAATGATAGTTGCTATTACATTTTTTGTTACACATGTATATATATATATGATATACAATAGAGAATGTAAATAGGTTCTTTTCCCTAAAATATCACTCTTCTAGAAGTCTCCTCTGTTCTCTCTTTCTCTCTCGTTTGAGCTCAACTGTTATAACAATGGCAGCTTGAGATTACATTTCATCTATCAATGTTAACATGATATCAGAGCTAAAGCTCACGTATAACTCAATTCTCATTCATGCTTATCATTTTCCTCATCAATTTCTCCTCGATTAACAAGGACAAGTCGATAATCACGAAACCCTAATTTTCACCCACACTTCACAGATTTATGAATTATCTTATCCTATATCATGGCGGTAGATGGCGATACTTCGAATTCAACTTATTCACCTAACGTAAACAAGGATATATTAGATTCAACCGATCCTCTATACATGCATCCTTTAGAAAGTGCCGGATTTGCACTGGTGCCAGTAGTATTTGATGGAACTGGCTATATATCATGGAGAAGAGGCATCCTCAGAGCTCTCTCGGTGAAGAATAAGGTTTGCTTTATCAATGGAAAGTTTAAGAACCCATATTTCGGACATCTGAGGTTTGAACAGTAGGAGATATGCGACGATATGTTAACATCGTAGATTCTCAACTCACTTTCAAAAAAGTTAGAAGATAGCTAATATGTAGTCGATGCAAAGGAATTATGTCAGGAACTGGAGGATAGGTACAATCAGGCGAATGGAACAAAATTATACCATCTTGAAAGGGAAATCAATGACCTAAGTCAGGGAAATCAATTACGAGATATTATATAAAAATAAAGAAGCTTTGGATAAAATTTAAAACTTTAAATGCACATGCTCAATGTAAATGCTAATGTACTTGTGGTTCTAAGGAAAGTATGCAGAAGGCGGAACAAGACAAGAGGCTAATTATATTTTAATGGGATTATTTACTGTGAAAATGGTAATAATAATTAAATTTGTCAATAGGATTCTAAAACTAAGTGATCTACTTTTATGCTAGTTATTAAGTAGGTGATGCTAGAGATATGTGAGACTTAGAGATAGAATAAAAGGTAAAAAGAGAGTGATAATCAAACTTATAGGCTAGACAGTCGGGGCCTCGAGCTGATCGATTCGAGGCCTCGAGGTCGATTCCAAGGCTCGGATATGAGCTATTGAGGGTGATCGGTGTAGGGCTAACAATTATAAAATAACTAAAGAAGGCTCTTTAGGCCAATGATAAGAAATAAACGAAGAACAACTACGGAGATAATAAAATGAGAGAAATATTGTCAAAGGAGTATGTTAGAGAGCAGAAAGAATGTTGTTGTATATTTCGCGTGGAGTAACCGGAGCAACCAACTTTACAAAATGGTAAGGATCTCCTTTATATTGGAAGGTATCCTAACAAAGTACAAAATACATTAATTACAAGGATATGAGGATGGGACAACTAGACATGACACCTGATTTGGGTTTACAGTAGACCGATATGCTCTGTCAGTCCTAGCTGTGTACCTTGGGAATTCCCTCTTTCTATCATGGTAGTTGTCACCTTTTCCCCAAGACTGGGCATCGACAGACCTTGAGGGAGGAAACTTGGCCATAACGTTTTAGCCTTGAGGCTTCGGATGGTCTTCTGATATGCCTTAATGACGAGAAATTGGACCCTCCAATTTTGCCATATATAGGGATTGATCGAGGTTTACACAGTCATGAGAGAGAGCATTTTGATGATGAATCTGGTGCCCGGCAATTCACAAGCTTTTTCCATCCTAATCTAAGAAAAAAGCAAAGGGAAGTTAGGCCAAACAACCACCTGATGTTAAAGTCTGCTTCAATGAATGTCAATGGTCTTGCAAATCCAGGTTTAGGACTAACTATGTTCAGCAGAGAAATAACATAGGAAACAACTCATACATGGGAATTTATCCATCAAATAGGTCTCACTAAATTTGTGATTACTGCAAGAAGCAAGGGCACACTAAAGATCATTGCTACAAATTACAGGGATTCCCCAAGGATTTTAAATTTACTAAAGGGGAAAATGTGTTTTATGCTGCCAATGTGCATGGATGAGAAGAAGAGATGATTCTTGGAGCACATAGTGAAATAGATCTTGGAAATCAAAGTATGGGGATTGAAAACTTGACAAAGGAGCAGTAGAATCAGCTGCTGCATCTTTTTGAAAACTTCCATATTGGAAACGAAATTGAAGTCTCAAACAACATTACTAATGGAGAAGCAAGCTTTGAAGGTATACCGGCTTGCTCTACTCATAAGAAAATTATTAGTAATCTTTCATGTAAATATTTCAAATCATCTTCTGAATATTGGATTTTAAATTTTGAAGCTACAAATCATATGTCCTATAACAAAGCCATGTTAACCAACATTAGAATTTTATCTTATCCTTTCCCAGTAACCTTGCCAAATGGATATAAAGTTAGAATGACTAAATTTGGTGATGCAATCCTTAGCCCCAAACCGACTTTACATAAAGTGTTGTTTGTTCCTAGCTTTAGGTTCAATTTGATCTCAGTTCATCGTCTAACATCATATCTTAAGTCGATTGTTGTTTGACCGAGGCTATTTGTTTGACGTCAACTTTGAATCTGCTGATCCAAAATGGCCACTGGCTCTACATCATTAGTCAAAATTACCATCCAAATAAACTGTGCCGAAGTCCAAAACACGAGACAAGTCTCCAACATACTTCCGAAACATGGATATGTTAAACACTGGATGAACACCCACTAAACTAGTAGGCAATGCAAATTAAGCCACCTCCCTAATCCTCTCAAGTACCTTAAAAGGCCCAATATACCGAGGGATGAACTTTCCCTTCTTCCCAAACCTAATAACACCCTTAATAGCCGAAATTCTAAGAAGTACTTTCTCTCCTACCATGTATCAACATCGCGAACCTTCTGGTTTGCATAACTTTTCTGTCTATATTGTGCCGTGCAAATTCGATTATGAATAAATTTAATATTTTCCAAAGCATCCTGAACTAAGTCAGTACCCAATAGCCTAGCCTCATCTCGCTCAAACCAACCTACTGGAGACCAATACTGTCTCCCATACAAAGCCTCAGATGGAGCCATCCGATTGTTCAATAGGTAGCTGTTGTAATAGGCAAACTTAGCTTGCGGCAGGAAATGATCCTAAAACCCCCAAAATCTATAACAGAAGTGCGTAACATATCTTCCAATAACTGAGTAGTGCACTCAGATTGTCTGTCCGTCTGACGGTGAAATGTTGTACTCAAATGAACTTGCATGCCTAACTCTCACTGCACTACTCTAAAAAAATGTGATGTTGTCATGACCTAAAAATTCTCCTGAAGGAGCCGTGATGGCACCTAGCCTCTAAACTAGGTAAGCTTAGCATTTACGGAGATAACACTTATATTTACTAAATTTAAATTAAATAACCCTTAAAAAATTACAATTCCTAACCGGTGGTATAAATCATAAGCCTTTCTAAGAGTAATTATACAAAATACATACATCACTGTTCCGAAACAAGAAGAATAAATGGAAATAAGTACAATTGAAGGTGATTCCTAGGCATGCGAATGTTGCAGCAGGTTTACCTTGAGTCTCCACTGTAATGAGTCGCACAGCTACTATCGATCAAATACCTGGATCTGTACACAAAAATGTACAAAGTGTAATATGAGCACACCATGGCGATGCCCAGTAAGTATCATGACTAACCTCAGTGGAGTAGTGATTAGAAACAGTCTAGACGCCTACCGGTTAAATAAATTGAACAGGATATGATAATAACTATCAATCTAAAGATAACAAAGTAATATCAACAGCAGAAAAAGAACAAACTAATCAGTAGAAACAAAAAAGAGAAACACGGATGGAACGAAATATAACCAAATAAATTAACACTAACATAGCTAGAACACAAACAAGTAAAAAGAATGTACTCAAACGAAGATGGAGATATTAGCTCAATAAATGATATCATTTCTGATGCACAATTCCAGCCATCTCAAACTCCAAGTCTCATATCATAACCTAAATTACAAAACTTTTAGCACACCCGGCACCTTGTGCCCACATACTTCTATCTCTATTTACACAACAACGCTCTCATGTTACTCAGTACATAGGGTCCATAATCAATGCAATTAAGATGTTCAAGGTGTCTCTTTTACATAACATAAAGTAGAGTACAACTTCTAAGCTAATTATGAACTCAATAAGAAAAGATAAATTATTTTTAGAAACCATTTGAATAAAGTACCATTTACAATTAAAATATGACATCGAAAGAATTATTACCTTTATCATGGGAATTAAGAAATTAACTTAGTAGAAATCTCTTTTTAGGTAAGATACAACCTCAAACGGATTAAGGGAATTTATTTGACTAATTAATTGAATTAAAAATGAAATAATTGTTGAAATTCGAAGTATTGATATATATATATATATATATATATATATATATATATATATATATATATATATATATATATATATATATATATATATATATATATATATAACTATAACAAAGTATTGAAAAGTCTATGGGGTTCCATCACAAGAGTCACAACAGTAAAGAAATCTGAACAATTAACACACTTGAATTGATAACCACAAAGAAACACAATAAACAAAAGGTGCACGGCATCACCCTTCGTTCTTTATGACTCTTCCTCAGAATATGCATAAATAGAAATGTGCACGACATCACCCTTCGTACTTTACACTCTTCCTTACAATATCATGCATGGCATGACCCTTCGTGCATTTACTCCCAATAATGTGGCATGACATCACCCTTCATTTTTACACTCTTCCTCACAATATGCATAAAGAGAAATTATGCATGACATCACCCTTCATGATTTATCTCTCTCTCACAATATCATACACGACATCACCCTTTGTACTTTATACTCTTTCTCACCCAAACAATAAAAACAATAATATCACGACTAGGAAATCAACAATAGAAACAATAACATCCCGGCATGGGAATCAACAATAGAAACAATAACCTTCGGCAAATGAATCAACAATAGCAACAATAACATCCCAGCAAGGGAATCAACGATAGAAATAATAACATCCCGACAAGGGAATCAATCATAGAAACAATAACCTCCCGGCAAGGGAATCACCAATAACCAATCTTGTTTCACCAGTTAGCTTCACAATATAGTTCTCAACTAGAGTCAATACTCAACAATGGTAAATTACTAAGAGAATATCATAATTCTTGTTCAACATGAATAATCGTCAAGTTAAGCACGAATAGTACCTAATAAGGATCACTGATAAACCAAGAAGCACAATAACTTTAACTAAACAACAAGACATAATAAGCACGTGATAACTACATCGGTACCCACAACAATTGGACATATAACATATTTCACGAAGTCATAGAGAAACTCACCATCAAGATATATCAAAGCAATAAGGAAGGCAATCACCTCAATTAAGACAAATAAGGGTAAAGTAATTAGTATGAATTAGAGGAAATATAACAATATCATATGGAGCATATAGAGGTAAATTAAGAAATTAGGAAACTCAATCATAACGGAATACTTCCCACATAATGAACATAAGGACCTACGAATCCTAAAGGCAAATTTCCCACAAATAATTTCGAGCACACACTCATCACCTCGCGTGTACGGGCTACAATTAGCATAGAAGACTCAAATCCTAAGAGGATGTCTCGCACACAAGGTTAGGCAAGATACTTACCTCAATCAAGACAATTCAATACTCAATTTAGCTTTTCGTTTACCAATTCATTAATGTTCGGCTCAATCTAGAAAAAATGACTTGAATACATCAAACAATGCAAGAGAAAACAATTTTAATTAACAAAATTGTGATTCTTATACAATTTGCAAAAAGTCAGCAAAAGTCAACTCCCGGGAACCGCACCTCGAAACCCAACAAAATTTATAAACATTTAACACCCATTTCGCTTTGAGTTAACCCATGCAAATTATGTAATTCCAATATCATTTGGTCGTTCATTTCATCATTTTATTTTTTTGAAAGATTTTATAATTTTTCCCCGAATTTACCTTTAGATTCTCATGACTTTGATGTTAAATCTAAGATAAAATCACAAAATATAGTTGGATATTGATTAGAGACACTTACCCAATGATTTGGAGAAGTTTGGGTCTTTGGAAAGTCGCCCGTGGAGGATTAGAATTTGAGACAATTGAAAAATAGGTGAAAATCTCGTCAAAAACCTCGGTTAACAGGTCTCAGATGTTACATTTGCGACCTACCTCACAAATTACAAACAAAGCAGGGATGGAAGAAGTCACATTTGCGACAAAAAGATCGCATTTGCGAACTAGGTTCGGCAAATGCAACGAAAAAGTTGGCATTTGTGAACACACCAGAAACCAACAATTATTTCCGACACGAAAATGAGCATAACTTCCTCATAGGATGTCCAAATTCGATGATTCTTTTTCCTATGAATCTGTAATTTTTATACGGATCTAATGGTTCAAACAAAAATTAATTTGGATATAATTTTATCAATGTGGTATTATTTTTGCTCAAAGAAACGACGATGAATCATGCAAAAACAAGCGCAGTATAGCCTAAACATATCCGAAACTCACCGAAGCCCTCAGAGCTCCAAACCAAACATGGACGCAAGTATAAACAAATAATACGGACTTGATCATGCCATCAAATCATAAAAAAATATAAAAAATAATGAATTTAACCTCAAAACTCATGATTTTCTCAAGGACACTAAAATTTTCTAATTTTTCAACCGGACGTCCAAATCACATCATATCGATTCCAGTTCTCACCAAAGTTTATAGATAGGAACTAAATATTATAAAATAACTTTTACCAGGCTCCAAAACCAAAATACAGTCATGATATCAATAAGTTCAAACATTAATTTATTTCCTTATTTCCTTTAAAAACCGACACAAGAATTTTATTCCAAAATTAGTTTCTAAGGCTAAGGACCTCAGAATTCAATTCCGGGCATACGCTCAAGTCTCATATTTTACCGCGGACCTCCCGGGATTGTTGGGACATAGATCCGGGTTCGTTTACCAAATTACGGTGGCAAAAGTCAACTAAAAACTAAATTTTAACTCTAGAAATTACTATTTTTATATTTTAAAATAAAAGCTTCCCAGTTTCACGTCCGGACTGCGCACGCAAGACGATACATACAATATGAAGCTAGTCGTGACATTAAACTGTCAAACCAGATGCAATTGCGCAAAATGAACAGTTGGGTCATTACAGAAGTAAACTGTGTGCCCCAATCTAATATGATGGATTCTCTTCGCTAACCGCTCCGAAGAATAAATAGTACCAACTGGAATATAATGCGGGGACTTGGTCAACCTATCCATAATTACCCAAATAGAATCAAACTTCCTTGAAGCCGGTTGGAGCCCAACTACAGAGTCCATGGTGATCTACTCCCACTTCCATTTTGGAATTTCAAGTCTCTGAAGTAATATGCTCGGTCACTGAGCTCATACTTCACCAGTTGACAAGTTAAACACCAAGCTACAAATCCTACTATATCTTTCTTATCATCCTCCACTAATAATGTTGTCTCAAGTCCTGATATATCTTTGCGGCATCCGGATTAATGGAATACCTCGAACTATCGGCCTCGTCAAGAATCAACTTACAGATCCAATCCACATTTGGTACACAAATCTGTCCCTGCATCCTCAGCACCCCATCATCTCCAATGGTAACATATTTGGCATCGCCGTGCTGAACTGTGTCCTTCAGAAAAGCAAATGTCGATCATCACACTAGCGTTCTTTGATGTGGTCATTGTTGATACCCAATTTTTCCTATATATTTTAAATATGCAAAATACTTTCCAAATATCATATATATGCACATATAAGTATGTCTAAGTATTTTATTATTTTTTCATAACTTTTAAAGATTTAAATTGATTTATTTTCCCCTATTTTTATCCAAACAATCTCGATAATTATTTCTAAAACTATTATATTAGTAAATTATCTATTGTATTTTCATATTTATGCAAAAAATGGTTAAGATAATTCTTATATATTTTTACAATTCTATTTAGTAATTTTAAGCTAATTGCATATAATTACAATATTAGCCATTTTAAGGTCTAATTGCGTTTTATATTCATAAAATGGAGCCTTGTATTTTTAAATTTATACTTATGTGTTATAAATTATTTTAGCCTTTTAATGCAATTTTCAGAAACTATTTTCTCTTTTTATAAAAATGAAAAGTGGAAAATGAATATTTAACTCGTAGCCACATTTGGAATTCAATTATAACCCAAATCAGACCCCAATTCCCGGTCCAATTAAATCCATCAGACCAGGCCTAAACCTAATTTCAAAAATCGACCCACTTACCCCCTTCTAATCTTGGCTATTGATCATTCAGATCAACGACCACTATTATGCTTTACCTTAATTAATCCCGAACTACCCCCCAAACCCTTTCGTTTGTTACAATCTGTCGACCTTGAATCTCTCTCCTCTCAATTCCCTCTGCAGCCTCACATAAACTCTAGCCCGCCGCCACCCAATTCCATCATAATCTTTCAATTCCTGCCTAATCTATGGACTCCCATGGCCGTTTTAGATGTATACCGGCCACCTATATCTTCTGGTGGCTCGTTTGTGTGATTTCATGGATAGATCTCGAAGAGATCTGGGTCAGTCCCTGCTCGACCTCTATCTCTTGTCTTTTTTCGGCCATCCATGGCCGTTCAAGTCAGATCTTTGACTTCTCCGGCTAGATCGGTAACTTTTCAAAGTCTTTCTCACTTTCTTTTGGTTCTTTGAAACCCTAGCTTTAAGAGCTTTTCGATTCTTCTTTCAGATCTATCTTATATTTGTGCATGTTATGAACTTTTTGAGGTTTTCCGAACGGTTTTTCGATTTTCTTTGAAAGTGACTATTCGTTTTCAAATTAGGGTTTCTTAAAACTCTTCTTAAAGACCTCTTCTCCGAATTTCAGCATTCGTTTTAAAAGTCTTTTAAACGATGTGCTTATGTTTTTCCTCTATCTGGTTCATCATGTTGAAACCCTATGTACTCTTGGGTTTTATCCAAGTTCTGAAGCTGTCCTTTGTTTGTTTAGATTGAGTCCTTTTTGTTTGAATCCTTTTTCTTGTTTGACTTACCTGCTTCTGAGTTCTTTCTATTTTCTTAACTTGACAATGGCATAAGACCTAGTTTCTTAAAAGGGTTTTTTTTACTTATTACTATGAGTTCTTTACTTTTTTTTGACATTCTTTAATTGTTAAGACTGATTTCTGCACTTTGGTTCTGCGTATAATCCATGACTACTTGACCTTGTTTGTCACGACCCCAAACCGGACCCGGTTGTGATGACGCCTCTCGTAATAACAAGGCCAGTTGACACAATTTACAAATTCAATTTTAACAGTTTAATAAGTCAATTTAAGTCATTCATAAGAATAAATCCCCAACAAGTACCGATTTAGCGGGATAAAGAAAGTGCGAAAATCAATACAGCTCGACATGGGGGTGTCACAAGTCACGAGCTCCTACAAGGGTCTAAATACAATTGAAAAGTATGAAATGTACCAAATACAGAATAATGACATAAAGAGGGAGAAAAGCAATGCTGCGAACGCCGACAGCTGCCTTGCTAAACCTCGATGACTCTGCCTCCAATCAACTAGTACCCGCTACTGGGTTTTGATAATCTTGAATCTGCACACAAGGTGCATGGAGTAAAGTCAGTACTCCAACTCAGTAAGCAATAATCACAACTAAAGAATAAGTGATAAGAAATCACGAAAAGTTCATTATAATACAAAACTAGTAAGGAAGCAATGAAGCTGTAGAATCTCTTAAAACATCTTAGCTCAGTTTAAGCTTCTTAAGAAAATGACTTTTTCCAACAATTACGCAAATGAATGCAAAGCAATTAGTCCAATAGGTAAATGATAGGCAACATAGAAAGTCTGCACATAAGGTTTGCCCCTAGGGCACAATGTCAACAAATCCGCACCTCGGGCAACATCTCAGAACAATACCAGCCCCTTGCGCAATCACATAGAATAATACAACCTTCTCGAGCTATGTCTCACATCACAATGGATACATGCACTCACTGGGGGTGTGCAGACCTGGAGGGGCCCCTTACGGTCGAAACGCAATATCAAGCCATCTCGTGGCATCATTATTAGGTTCTCAGGCTCATACCAACAAGCCACCTCATGGCGCACATATCTCAGGCCCTCGACCTCATAATCAAAATCAATGTATCATCGCTGTAGCGTGCGGCCCGACTCAAAATATATCTTCACAATATAGGCCCTCGGCCTTACCCAGTCAAAGAAATCACACAAGCCACTTGGGCAACAGTAAAACATGATGCTAGCCCAAAATATTATTTTAAATATCGTTTCAAGTGTTAAAGTAGAGTAAACATGGCTGAGTTTTGAAAACAATAGAATATAGCATCAATGAGTACAAGTTTAAAGTCAAAACAATACGGAAATATCAATAAAACCCCTAGAGGGTTCACATAGTTGGAACAAGGCCCAAATATGACATTCAGCCCAAAACATGATGATAGCGAATATATTTCAATAAAATACGCATTAAAACAATCATTTGGGATAGACTACATCACAATCCCCAACAGTGCACGACCCCACGCTCGTCATCTAGCGTGTGCGTCACCTCAATATAGCACAACAATGTGCAATTCGAGGTTTCATACCCTCAGAACATCATTTGCAATCATTACTCACCTAGAACCGGTCAAATATTTAGCTCGTGACGCCTTTTCCCCTGGAATCAACCTCCACGCGTGCCGAATCTATCAAAAATCAGAACGCGGATGTCGAAATTTGCTAAGGGAACGAAGCACAAGTGAAAACAATCAATAATTGACATAAATCCCGAAATTACCAAAACTCAACCCCCGTGCCCACGTCTCGGAATTCCATAATTTTTATACCATTAGATTCCTTATCTCCCCATGAGATCATACATATCAAAAGATTAGAAATCCGACCTTAAATGTTCCATCAAATCCTCAATCAAAGGTCTAAATTTCCAAGCCCTAGTTCTGCAACTTAATTTCCATGATTTATTAGGTGGAATTCACATTAGAATCAAGTTTTAAGACCAAGAATCTTACCTCCAAGTGATCCCCCTTGAATCCATCTTCAATCATCTTAAAAAAGCTCCAAAATAGCCCAAAAATGGTGAACGATAGCCCCAAAATCATAGACAATGGGTATTTAAACATTCTGCCCAGGAATAAAAAACCTTCTTCGCGAAGGCGGGATAACCATCACATTCATGATGAAAAAAAACAGCAGCCATCAAAATGCTCTATGCGTTTGCGGCACCAGCCTTGCGAACGCAATACATACTAGATACAGAGCTATGTGAACGCGTCCCAAGACTCGCGAACGAGGTGAAGAAATGTCCTCCAATCAGCTGTCCCTGTGAGCATATGACTTTTACCCGGTCGAAACAAGCTCCACAGGACTCTTAAAGTTTAGGATTTTTCTATCAAAATATTAGGATTTTAATTTAAGATTTAATTGCATGCCCATGTTCTTCTTTAATATTAATTAGGATTTAATTGTTAAATAAATTCCCTTGCAAATTAAAAACAAAAAATATAAAGAGGTATTTCCGGCATTTGAAATTATTTTTTTGTTTAATTTTTACTTGGTTTAGTTTTATTTGTTATTTGTGGTTTTTAAATAAAATAATTAATTTAAATTTGAAGAAAAAGACAAAAAAAAATATATGTCTACATATATATATATATATATATATATATATATATATATATATATATATATATATATATATATATATATATATATATATATATATATATATATATATATATATATATATATATATATATATATATATATATATATATATATATATATATATATATATATATATATATATATATATATATATATATACAGCCACTCAGGCTGGCCACAATTGGGCCAGACCTGAGTGGCCCAACCTGCTTCCTCCTTCAAAACAATACACTACCCAGCCCAAATAACCAGCCCTGATCCGGTCCAAGCCTTACGAACCAAATGACACCGTTTCAAAGAAGGGCTCATCACATCCCTCCATCCCCATCTCATCTAACGGCAATTAAACCATCTCCCAAATAATATATATGTGTCCAAACGTCTCTAATACACATAGAGACCGAACCTCATCCTCTTCGAACCGTCTTCTCCGGCTATAACGCCTCCGCTGACCACTCCACTACCATCCCTTGACTACCAGCCTACCACCCTAATGTCGCCGCCATAAATTGCCTCACGGAGGCGGCCGGTAACCAAACCGCCCAGATTTACACTACCCAACCGTCATGGCCTCCCTTACCCCGCCCTATGGTCAGTTCCCATCGAACATGCCCCCGTCCGTCTCAAATCTTCAAAAACAGGATCGTCGGAACAACCGTCTCCGGAGACCTTGTTCCAAACCCTCCCACCATTACATCCTAGAACCACTAGGTCACCCCCAGTTTCCGTCGAACATACCCCTCCATCTCGAATCCCCCCATCATCTCAAATATGCTCCGAAAGGTCGTCCGAAACCCTATCTCCGGCGACCGTGTTCCAATGCCCCCCAAACTTACACCCCTAAAGCACCTGAATCTCCTCTTTCCAACCATGTATTTCACCCCTCTTGAATCTTCCTAAAACTCTTCGAATATCAATTTGAAGCCTAACCCTAATACACAAAACACGTCATAAATGGCTCAAAATCTGCCTGGACAATCCCTGGTCCCTCCTGTCCCCAACCATATCACCATGACTCCCAAACATCCTCAACCACCGAACAAATCCAAATCTTAGACCACACTAAGGTCTCAGAACTGTGAAAGCCCCTCCTGAACCCTTAAGATTGGTTGTACATCGTACTAGGAGGTTTGAAACCCTGTGGAAGGAGTCAAAAGTTGATTGAAAGGGTTTAAATGGGAACAAGAATAAGGAGCTAAGTACTCTGCTTCTTATGTATATATTTGCCTGATTACTTGGTCTCTTCTGTATATATTTGCCTGATTACTTGGTCTCTTCTGTATATATTTGCCTAGGTAGTGTATCTTCTATTTTAGCTTTTAGATTGACCAACTTCTTTAAGTAATTTCTTGTTTTTCCATAGTCTCGTCTGAAGTAGGTTTAAATGGTCATGTGTTGTTGCTTATCACTAGTCTGAAATCCTTTCATCTCTTGAGTAACATTGATATCTTGCTAGCATTAGTTCCCTGATGTTGGAAAGCCTAATTTTGTTTATTCTTCAGTAATATGATATTAGGGATCGATTGACCTCCATCTTCTGATCTTTATTTGTTGATTTCTGGTATGTTTGTTTGATTCATGCTCCTAAGGGTTTGATGTCCAGTTTAGGCTGACTGATGGGATAGACCTTTAATGACAAGGGTTAGCTTGTATTCTTCCAAGTTGATTCATATGCCGAATGTTCATTTTTGCTGTGTGCTTCTCGTTCTCAAGTATTTCTGAAGCACTTTGATTGAGCCATTTCTGAAAATTAAGTGTTTATGAATCTAGCCCTTTGTTTTGATAGTTCTATATAATGTTTGGATGTGGAAGTCTATATTAAGGAATCTGTCTTGAACCTTAATAATTTCGGTTAATTCTGAACTTTCATGAGCCTGTTAGTCTAAAATGTGACCCAAGTTTGATTGACCAGGGTCAATTGTAACTAAACTAGGTCAGGGAACTAACTAAGGTCAATACTTCAGGAGGGGGTAATTAGGAAAAGAAGTGAGGATATAAGAGGGATTTGAACCTATAAAAAACCTGATATTAATCCCTTGGAACCTTCTAGCAAGGACTGAAACACAATCCCTGCCTCAAACTTGAGGCACAAGTCAGGAATTGAAGGACTATTTGGGCAAAGTGCAAATTTGAAGTAAGGACTAAAAAGAAAACAAGAGGAAAACCTGATGCCCTAAGACTCTATATAAAAGAAACCCCTTGGTCATTTTTAAAGGGATGCGGAACCTTCTCTTTGAGTACTAGAGCTGAAATACTTATTCATATATCTGAAAATACCATTAGTGTTGTTTGAATCATTTTCTGAAGACTTAATTCTCTAAAAACTCTGCTGAAGTCCTGGATGTACTGTGTATTTAGCTATTGATTGCTTAGCTAGTCTCTTCTATTTACTCATGAGCTTGTTTCTTCTGTTGCATTAAAGGTACATTCAATTTTCATGTATATATGAAGTTCAAATGAAATATATATTCCCAAATGTGAAGATCTCCTGTTGTTATCTGTATTTTGAATTATTTCCCCTCTTTCCCCTAATTAGTTTGAATATAGGTGTAATAATAAGATGACTATCCTGTTGTAATTAAACATTAGGACTGATTCATTCTGTAATAACTAGACTTTAGAGACTGGTTTATTTGTAATAATGAGGACATTCAAAGCATGAATAGCAGATAGTGTAGTTCACTAAGTGATTTATTCGTTTTAGATGTTTATTTCCTGCGTGGCTTCAAATGAAGGACTTAGGAAATGTTAGCTTAATAGCTAGTTGAAGCCCAAATACTGTGTAATGTGTTAGTCCGTCTAGATTTCAACATGATTAGCCATGCTTGTTTCAGATCTATACGCCGTGATAAAAGTCATAATTGAATTTTGAAGAACTAGATTCATATACTCTGACTGATGAACATATGAATCATTGGGTTTAGATCCAATGTTAAAGTTTGATATAAAAAATGACTGTTAGTATTTTCTTAGGGAATGTGTATTTTCTTTGGGTATGTTTTAATTCGTTTAGATTTCAACTTTATATATAATTTTGAACCCAAAAAGGTTACTAAGAATTGGACTCTTTTGTCCAAATCAACACTGGGTCATTCGTGAGGCCCAGTAAGCACCAAATTGTTGTAATCCAACATGTCTTCTGGGATGAGTGATTAAAAACCCAAACCAGTCACAGCCTGAGCAATATGTGCTCCTGGGCTGGCCGAAACTTAATTTATTATGTACAATTGGCCATGAACGAGGCTAAGACGCATGTAGTGTTTCCCAAGTACACAGTTTATGCATAAAGTGATACATGTATTTAAGTACAGCTATAATAGAGAACTTAGCATACTTTAGAATGTCCTTATCAAATAAAGTGAGCCACGTTAATCCCATCAAACATCATGCGATGACTCCTTAATTCATTAAAAAACATAGAAAAATAGGACGTGCCATTTAGCGAATTTCACGACCTTCCCACAAATCTCGAAGACGTAGTTGCAATAGGCGCGCATATTTAATAAAATACCTTCCTAAATTCGGGTGGACATTTATGTGACCCAAACCGTATTCTCAATGAATTTCAAATATGTCTAAAATTGCTGGTGCATTTATGTGACGCAATTCACGGCGTGTTTCAATAACATTGCAAATTTTCCTAAAAAATATGTTAAAAGCGGTTAATAATATAAATTGCGGGTTAACAGGTATAGCAATGTATATTTCAGCCACTTATAATGAGTTTAAGCGACCGTGCTAGAACCACGGGATCCGGGGGTGCCTAACACCTTCCCTCGGGTCAACAGAATTCCTTACTCAAGAACTTCTGGTTCGTAGACTCCAATTGGGCAGTCAAAATTTACTCGATTCGGGATTCTAAATAAACCGGTGACTTGGGACACCAAAAGCCAAACCTATCCCAAGTGGCGATTCTTGAAATAAATAATTAATCCCATCTCGAATAATGTCGCTTTAATTGGAAAAACTCCTATGCACGTGTCACCTTTCGGGGTAACCACGTGTAAGCGGTAAAAATAAGGTGTGACAATCCCCACGTACTCTATGCGAACGTGGGGACGTCGTCGCTTTCGCGATCAACAACTTCACCACCTCTATCGATCGGAGCTTCTCCTTCGCGAACGCAAAGGACAAATTGGACTGCCTCTCAAAAGCGTCTACGCGATTGCGAAAGCCCCTACGCGATCGCAAAGAGAAAAACTCCGCAACAGCTGAACTTGCAAATCTACAACATCTCCAAGGCCTGAAATAGTCCGATGGACCATCCGAAACTCAGCTAAGGCCCCGAGATCTCAACCAAGGCACCAACATATCCTAAATCCTTATTCAAACTTGTTCCAACCTTTGGAACACTCCAAACAACTTCAAATCACAAAAATCACATCGGATTCAATCCTAAGAGTTTCAAGAACTTCCAAATTATGTTTTTGATAAAAAATCAAACCAAATGACGTCTGAATGACCTGAAATTTTGCACAGGCGTCACAAATAACATAATGAAGCTACTGCAGCTTCCGTATTTCCATTCTGACTCATATATCAAAACCTCACCTATCAACCGGAAAATGTCAAAATCTCAATTTCGACAATTTAAGCTAAACCTTCCACACACTTCTAAAATGCATTCCGATCACGCTCCTAAGTCCTAAATCATATAAAACAAGTTGAATCTTGGTCTAAACTTTTAAATTTCAAGCTTCAAATTGAGAATTGATCTTCCAAATTCATTATGAAAACCAAAAACAACGATTTACATAAGTCATAATACATCACACAGGGCTAGTCGTGCCAGAGAACTGGCGAGCAAAGTGCAAAAGCTCAAAATGACCGTTCAGGTTGTTGCATCCTTCTCCACTTAAACATATGTTCGTCCTTGAACATGGCCGGAGTTGTTACAAAATCAAGCCAATCGTTTAATAACTTTACCATGCATATACCCAGGGTGCCCCACGTCACCTTTTCTCATATAGGTCCAATAACCCAATGCAACTGAAATTTCACAATCTAACCTAGCCCATAAAACTTAGAACCACATTTCTACTCATGAAATCATCGATAAGATCTGAATCTCACATATATACACTAAATAAGCCCGAAAAAGCTGCAACAACCCATACTTGTAACCTCAGGTGTAATTACGAGATATACCACATAACTCAAACACTGGTAGCAATAACTTCTACTCACAGAAACTGCACATAGCAATTGAATATCAATTGAAAATGTCTTATATACTAAAGTCTCATTCCTAAACTTTCATATACTGCCAATGATAAATGAAATACGCAGTAAACCATAACTATTTCTCAAGTCAACCATTCATGAAGCCACTTCTCTTTTGGCAAAGACCATAGCAAATTTCTGAGTCTAACCTCGATATTATCTCTCCAACATGCTGAAATAAAATCCATTTGTATTCATTAAAGTCCCCAATGATCTCATATAATCCAACACAATTACTCTGGTGACATGATGTATCAGTACAGATTGAAGCCACAACTCGTGCAACCCGCGCACCAACAAGCAACAATCCGAACCTACCCAAATCATGAAGATGATTCAAATGAAAGAGTTGTACCGCAAGCTCACAAGTACCACCACAACACAAGGTTAAGAACCCGCCACACATAATAGAGACATAACACATGAATCTAACTCGAAAGGTCATACCTCCACATAACTTCGCTGCAGTGTGTGACCCTATCCGAACCATGGTCCACAAGAAACACTTCAAGTTGCGCTGCTTGAAATCTACGAGCACTCGCAACTGTTGTACAACCAAAGAAAATCATCATAGCCACTGTGAAGCAAATACATAACACCACACAAACCCGAAAAGACATAACCGGTAGGCTATCCACTGAGCAATACATAGTACTCTTCCTGCTCGACTTCCACTATGAAACCCCAATAGATCCACACCATGCATTCCTATAAACAACAATTCATAATGCCTAAGCACAAGAAAGTAACTCATAGATCAACTCAGAACACTAATAAGCTCAATAACGATCGAATCAACACATTCCTCAACAACACAACTCGGCGCCAACCAGGCCGAATCAAGTTAGAACATGTATCCACATTGGCCTGCCAACAAACCCCTTATCAAGAAAACCTTAAAACTACTCCCTCAACTCCTTTATCTCTGCTGGTGCCATACGCTACAGTGCCCGACGACAAATCAATACTGAAATACACAACCTTTCCCAAAGACATGTCTGACCAAAAAACACATCTGTAAAGTCCCTCACCACTGGAACTGAATCAAGGGTAGGAGTCTGTATATTGATATCTATCACAAAAGCCAGAATAAGAATGATAATCCTTCTTTGCCATCCACTAGGTCTTCGAAATATAAACCACTCTACTAGAACATGAAATTTGCCTAATCTCGCCACTCTATCTGTGGCATTCCTGTCATAGCCAACATCGCCGCCTTAGCGCTATTGCCTAGAATGAAACAACACTGACACAACCAGTCTATGCCCAATATCACATCCAAAACCTAACATACCAAGTAACAAAAGATCCACTCGGGTTTCCAAACCCCGATAGTCACTAAACAGTGTCGATACACACGACCCACAACCACAACTTAGCCTGAATATGAGAACTCCCAGTCTCCAACTCCATACATCACACGAATCATCATATTCGATCCCAATTTCACCGTTTGAGTATACAACACACCTCTAATACCCAATCATTCCCACGAGAGATACTCATATGATTCCTCTGTGGTATCAAGAAAACCCGAATATCAAAAGTTCATCTAACAAGAAAGTGACGCAATACTAATGAAGTACCATCAACTTAATCACATTGCCTTCCCTATTTAGCAATACTATTTCCTTAATCGTTTGAAGATCATTCCCCTAATCATTTGAAGCTCATTTCTCAAATTATCTGAAACTGCCTGTGCTGCCTAATAATTTTATGACCTTCCGTTCAGAATTGAACTGCAACTTTACACACATAAATCTCAATCCTCTACAACGTACCGCATTAACCATACCATCCTAGGATAACATGAGAACTCAATCTCCCTTTCGAGCCACAAACATCTACGTACTCAACTAGTCAAGAACTTTTCGTTGATCCCATCTAGAAGAAATTCACTATACATCTTATGCTCCTCATACACATAGAAAATATACATCTCCAACCGAGGTAGAAACCATTAAGAACTCTCTCCGAGTTCCCCTTGCACAAACAAGAACTGCCAAGACTGAATCCTTTTAGCTTGACCAAGTTACACAAGCCATCAAAACCTAAGAGCATTACTGTGAAATACATGTAGGAACTCATTACCTCGTACACACCCAAGGAACTAATCATATCCGTACCATACCGATCTAGCGTATTACCAAGATATCCTATATATCCGAGTTTTCTTATGATTTTCCTTCCATTTGATACTTCTTCTTGCTATAACAACACAATTCCTCAACCTAGACTCACCACACGAGACCCAAGCATAAAACGACGCCGGCTAGGGCTCATAAGCCACTTAATAATTTCTCAGATATTCTCGCAAGCACCACGTTCAAAATACTTACCCTGAAGAGACCTTATCCTAATTCCAAATCATGACACCCTCCAAATGCAAACCTCAGTTTCTAGCCAAAAATACAATCTAAAAATCCCCAATTATTACATGTAAAATCTTAAGCACATTAGAACCATTTCCGAGAGTTATCCACTTTACTCCAACCGTAATTCACTCGATCAATGAAACCGAACAACGCGTGCCTTATTATAACTTCTGACACTATAGCATATAACCTTACCCTGATGCAACCAAGCCACTTTCCTTTCTATACATCGAGCGTTCTTTATCAACAACAACTCAAGACATTCTGTGTTTCTCAAACACCTAAGCATGATATAACCTTACCTTAATCGAAAAATTTTCTTTACTCGAGCCATCCTTAGTCTCAATCTCCATAAAACATAATTGATTCACCAGCATGCCTCAAACTGGTACTAACATAGCACATAACCGCGTAATCAGCTAATCAATAGCAAACTCCCCTAATTGGTTCAAATCCATAGATGAAAACATACGCAATAACTCATAACACATATACTTTATTGCTTCCATAATTCCATAGTGTGATTAAATTCAATCCTTCATAAGCTCGTGGAACACTGACCATCTGGTACTTCATAGCTTTTGCAAATCTCATATTCACTATTGTAGTAGTCAAGCCTACTCACTTTATCAACCCAAATTCAAATTGTAAAACATATATTTCCCTAATAACATAGATCTTCCAGTAAATGACATAAGGGATTATGCAACTTCAGAACGGTCCGGAAGATATAACCTACCTACTTTGCCTCAAACTAACATTTCTGTATACCTTCCACCGTCATAAACATTATGCAGTTGCTTGATCTTCCGAGTCGGAACTCATACCACAATATAAAATTTACTTCACTCCCAACTGGGAAACATGAAAAGGTTCTTCACACACCTACAACGCGGGGCTATACCTCAAATCAAGATGAATATCACGTACCTAATAGTTCTTCCATCCTCCAACGGACCCTTCTCATCATTTCCAAATCATACGAATACATCTCGCAATCACATCACACTCATCCCATAACTATCCTATCATTACATCCCTTAATAGAGACACAACAACATATATAGATCTAGAATCACGTGCTCAAGCAATCAACAGCTCAAGACCCAAGTTATAGGTAATGATCCGGTCTCAAGTCTTCCAGACTAGCCCAACATGAACACACACAGATCAGATCTCGCCCCTAGATTAGGAAATCACAAGACATTGATGCACATATGATATCGAGCGTTTATGCACGCATACGAATGCATGGAAGGAGTTCAAAAAGTTATATTTTATGCTGAATCAAGGACGCACGATAAGAATTCAAGAATGTGAAGTTTTTCCTAATACTTCTCCTGCCTCTCTACGATAAATATAGAAGTCTTTATACTGATCCCTGAGACTCTACAAAATCTACTCATGACTGGTGCGACCTATGTAACCTAGGCTCTGATACCAACTTGTCACGACCCCAAATCAGACCCGATCGTGATGGCGTCTCTCGTGAAGACAAGGGCAGCCGACACAATTCCCAAATTCGATTTAAACAATGTAGTAAGTCAATTTAAGTCATCTATCAAGATAAATCGCCAACAAGTACTGATTTGGCGGGATAAAGCAAGTGCAAAAATAATACGACCAGACATCAGGGTGTCACAAATCATGAGCATCTACTAGGATATAAATACAACTAAAAAGTCTAAAATGCACTAAATAAAGATTAATGACATAAAAAGGGAGAAAATTAGTGATGCGAATGCCGACATCTATCTTGCTAAACTCTGATGACTCTGCCTCCGATCAATCAATACCCGCTACCGAGTTCAGATATTCCTGAATATGCACATAAGGTGTAGGGAGTAAAGTTTCTACTCTGACTCATTGAGTAATAATCATAAATAAAGACTGAGTTATAAGACATCACGAAAAGTGTATCAATATGCTGTATAAAAGTAATACAAAACCACTAAGGAAGCAATGAAGCTGTGAAATCTTTGAAAGCATCCTAACTCAATTTAAACTTCTTAGGAAAATGACTTTTTCCAATAATTATGCAAATGAATGCAAAGCAATTAGTGCAACAGGTCAATGACAGGCAAGTAAGAAAGATAATCATATAAGGTTCGCCCCATCGGGCAAAATGTCAACAAATTTGTCCCTCGGGCAACATCTCAGAACAATACCAGCCCCTCGGGCAATCACATAGAACAATACTAGCTCCCTGGGCTATAGTCATATCACAATGGGTACCTATGCTCACTAGGGGTGTGTAGACTCTTGGAGGGGCCCCTTATGGCCCAAGCGCAATATCAATCCATCTCGTGGCATCATCATTAGTATCTCGGCCTCATATCAACAAGCCACCTCATGGAGTACATATCTCAGGCCCTCGGCCTTATAATCAAAATCAGTGTATCGCCGCTGCGACGTGCAGCCTGACCCAGAAGATATCCTCACAACACAGGCCCTTAGCCATATTCAATCAAAGAAATCTTACAAGCCACTCAGGCATATGATGCTTAGTCCCAAATATTATATAAAATATCATTTCAAGTGTTATAGTAGAGTAAACATGCCTGAGTTTTGAAAATAGTAGAATATAGCATGACTGAGTACAAGTTTAAAGTCAAAATAGTGAGGAAATATCAATTAAAATCCCCAAAGGGTTCACGAGGTCCAAATATGGTATTCAGCCCAAAACATGATGATAGCAAATAGATTTCAATCAAATATGCATTAAAACAATCATTAGGGATAGACTACGTCACAACCCCCACTAGTGCACAACCCCACACTCGTCATCTAGCGTGTGCGTCACCTCAATATAGCACAATGATGTGCAATCTTGGGTTTCATACCCGCAGAACATTATTTACAATCATTACTCAACTTGAACCGGTGACATCTGTAGCTCGCGATGATTTTGCCCCTCAAATCGGCATTCGCGCGCATTGTATCTATCCAAAATTAGAACTAAGACGTCAAAATATGCGAATGGAACGAAGCCCAAGTGCAAAACAATCAATAATTGACACAAATCCCGAAATTATCAAAATTCGACCTTCGGTCCCACGTCTCGGAATTCAATAATTTTTATACGAATTGATTCCTTATCTCCCCATGAGTTCATACATAACAAAAGTTCAGAATCCGACCTCAAATGGTCCATCAAATCCTCAATCAAAGGTATAAATTTCTAAGCCATAGTTCTTCAACTTTTGACTTAATTTCCATGGTTTACTAGGTGCAATTCAGATTAGAATGTGTCCCAAGAATCGCGAACGCAATGAAGAAAAGTCCTCCAGCCCAGCTGCCCCCACTTACTTTATGGGAGCGCGGGGACATTGTCGCGTTCGCAATCAAAAACTTCACCATCTCTATGCAATCACACCTCCTCCTTTGCGAATGTAAAGACCAAACTGGACTGCCCCTCAAAAGCTTTTACGCGATCGCGAGAGCCCCTACATGATCGTGAAGAGAAAATCATTGTAACAGCTAAACCTACGAATCTACAATATCTCTAAGGCATGAAATAGTCCGATTGACCATTCGAAACTCACCCGAGGCCCCCGGGACCTCAACCAAAGGCACCAATGTATCCTAAAATCTTATTAAAACCTGTTCTAACCTTTGGAATGCTCCAAACAACATCAAAACACATAAATCACATCGGATTCAAGCCTAAGAGTTTCAAGACTTCCAAATTACGGTTTTGATAAAAAAACCCAACCAAATCACATCTGAATGACCTAAAATTTTGCACACACATCAAAAATGACACATCACAGTGATTGCAACTTCCATAATTCTATTCCGACCACTATATCAAAATCTCACCTATCAACCAAAAAACTCTAAAATCTCAATTTCGCAAATTCAAGCCTAAACCTTCCACGGACTTCCAAAATGCATTCCGATCATGCTCCTAAGTCTAAATCTCCTAGTGGAGTTAACCAAATCATGAATATTCTTATGTGAGATCAAATGCAAACAAGTCAATTCTCGGTCAAACCTTTAAAATTTCAAGCTTCAAATTGAGAACTTTTCTTCAAAATTCATTCTGATTATCGTGAAAACCAAAACCAAATATTTACATAAGTCAATATACATCACATGGTTCTAGTCATGCCCGAGAACTAGCAAGCAAAGTGCAAAAGCTTAAACGATCGATCAACTCGTTACATTATTGCCTGCCGTGCTTCGAGTATGTTTCTTTACTACTGAATCCTAGCTTACTCCTACTACTAATATATGTTTGTGTTGCTTCTTTCATCAATATGTTTGACCGTTCATGTCTAATATGCATGTCCATCCTTTGCTATTTATATGTTGAACTGCAGAGTCATGTTTCTTTCTTGATTGATCTTGATTTCCTCAATGTTACGATTTATTGCAAAAGTTCCCTTATAAACCCTTCTTTTTACTCATTATGTTCAAATTGATTGATTCCATTCCTTTCATTACTTTGATATTTAACCTTGAGTGCTTTCCTAATACTAAGTATATATTTTACTTAGACTTAAATATTTACTTTATAATTTTACAACCCTTTTATATGGAAGGAACCAATCTATCTCAAACTGATTTCTTTCCTTAATTAACCCTGTTAGTATCCATTAAGCAGCGATTCCTTAATTAAAGGGAATCACTTGTGTTAATTGATTCTGATTGTGATTATTTCCATGTTTGTGTTAAAACATTACTTACCTTATTCTTTCCTCGTTTTTGAAACTATAAATACCCCACCCTCTCTTCTTTCAAAGACACGAACCTTTGAGTTCAGAACACACTTATACATTCAAAACTCTTTCTTTCTCTATTACTTGTGCTACTATTTTGTCTAGTCGGCTAAAAGCCAAGGCTAGACTGTGGAATCATGCTTACTTTTCTTTTCTGTACTTTGTTTCTTTGACTGCTATGTCCTAATTTAATTTTAAAGCTCCAAAAACAATATGCCACCTTATTTGTTTCAGCTTCTTTCATTTTTGGTCTATTCCTGGTTATGGTTCAGTTAAAATGCACTACCAGCATGCTATAATGTCCCATTTCTCCTCTAGATTAATGCATTCCCCTATGTTTGTTTCAAAGCATGCTCTGTCAGTCACTTACTATGTACTTGCCATCCCAGGTCCTTATCCCTTCAATGTGCTTGTGTTTTCTAACTAGCCTGTGATCATGCTAGTACTAGCCCCTACTGTGAATGTCCAACTAGTCCTAAGACCCTTAATGGGCTTATGTGTTTACAATTAAATGTATGTGTGTCCTAAACCCCTTAACCTATTTTTATGACCACTAATTCTGTGTGTGATCCCATCTTGGAATTTGAGTTATGTTTGCTACTACAACTGCTTTCAAATCATCTCTGTTACTTGTTCTATTCAATCAAGTTTTTAAACAAATCTTTTTCAGACCATGTCTAGCACTCTCGTCTACTCTTAGAATCTAGGTTCTATCCTTTCTGTGTGAGCCTTGCCTTGGAACTCTTGAACTCCCTCTGAAATTGGACACATAAGAGCTAACCCTTCCACACTACACTTATTCTGTTTGGTTATATAAATCTGGGTATGAGCACTACTTGGGATCCCTTTGAGGTCCTTAGGAAACTCTGACACACCCAGATATGTGCAAGGCTTTGGAGTAATATTGACATTTTGAAGTGATTAATTACATAACTCAGAGAAGAAGTAAAGATCATGCTTCTTATGGTTGTAACTTCTTATTTTTACAGTTCTTTTGTAATTCAATCAAATGATTTGTAAACATTATGAGCTTGGCTAGCGAAAAGGGATGGGAAATATGCATGTTATCAAATGGGTATAAAGCATGTTATTAGGTTTACATTCCTATTTTCATAATATAATCCATTCTTAGGAGTCATTCCATGCATTAGGACCGTGTTTCTTAGGATATACACTTATCATTTTTCAGTATGTCCATTTCACTGTTATACCCCTTAGCAAATCCTCCATTAAATGGGTTAATAACCAATGTTTCTGCAATCAAGTTCCTACTTCCATGCACACTTAGAGAACCTATTTTAGGCTAAAACAAATATATCATCTATGCATATCCTAGTAATTATTGTTCTAACACTGTAATATTTGTACATATAGAAATCCTATTTAGGATTCTGCATATACATTCTTCTACATGTCTACATATTAGATATCACATCTTTAGGGTTTCATTTGCTTAAGCAGACTTAGGCTAACTACAAGTGCATAAAAAAGGTGTAAAATAGTTTTAAATAGTCTTTACATTTAATTAGTCATAACTCTACGTGTTGAACACCTAGAACAACATGATTAGGTAATAATAATAATCTGCAACTCTCTTAATAATCTTGAATAACTACTGAATGTTGCTCACACTTAGGAAAGCTTAGGTAATTACTTAAATAAAACCAGAACTGCCATTTTTTAATTGTCAACTGCTACAACCAGCAGACATGCATGATTCATACTTCTTTTCTGAGTTATATAATGAATCTAGTTCTGACTCAAGTACCCTGCTTTAGGATTTAAAATTCAGACCTTAATTGTGTTTAAGTCATGCTGTTTATAAGCATTATCTGCGGAGGCATACATGAGCCTTTTAATTGTTTATATGTTTCCCCTCTAAGTGCACTTCTACTTTTTTCTATCTCGCCTTAGCATTTACCTTTAAACATAAGAGTCATCATAGAACCTCCCTCTTATAGGAATAGTAGTCCTAAATTCCTCGGGGACTGACAGGAATGGGACGAGTAACAACATGCAATAAAGGTCGAGACCAATTCTCGCTTTAATTCCTTCACGAGGTAGGTAGGGTAGATATGGACATGATGAGCTTTGCACAAATACCACGTGTATACCTTCTACTGAGGAGTACCATATCGGGTTTGCATTGATGTGATGCATATTACAAACAAATCTAGGACACCCCTTTGCACTCACAAGCATGCTTAGATTATAATTCTTTTCAAACCTTACTTTTAATGTTGTTTTAACACTTGTGTATTTAAATTCAAAATCCCCTATTACTTGAGCCTTATTTGTTTACTTGCTAATTGCACAAATTCACAAAACAATCTGGCCGGGAACCACACTAGTGGATCCTAAGGGGTGCCTAACATCTTCCCCTTGGGATAATTTCAAGCTCTTACCTTATCTCTAGTTACCAAACATTGTTTTAGTTTAACCCGATAGGTGCCCTAACGCACCTTAAAATTGTTAGGTGGCGACTCTTCAAAATTGCAAAACCCCTTTCCCAAAAGGAAAGAGTTGTCCCAACCGAATCTCATAAATCTGATTTCATGAGAAAAAGGGGACGTGATAGTCATATAAGGAAGACTGATAAATCAGATAAGTATGAACCTAACAAAGATCTGAAACATCTAATGTCACAAACTAGTTTGCCAAGTGTCACGCCCCAAAACTTGAGAGGATTGGCTAGCACCCGGTGCTGTACATTACCTAGTAAACAATTCTGTAACTCATTTTTTTCTATCATGGATCAAGATGGCCACAACTTGTAATGTCTAACTATAAGTGGGCAAACGTAGTATCAATGAACCATCGTTCTTAAAACAGGAATACATATGAGCCGTCAAGGCCTTTGACATACTGTAAAATTGAACCTCTATATACAAACCCTAAAAAATTATTTGACATCAAATAGGACTGGGCTCTGGCCTACCCATAAGTTTGTAACAAAACTCTGATACGATGTCTCAAATACTCGGTTGCACTCCGAATGAGGTGGAGTCTTACTGATCCTTGGTTGAATGCCAATCTCATCTACTATGAGGGCTCATTTACTGATTGTCTATACATGCATGCATTAATGTAGCATCCCCAACAAAAGGACATCAGTAAAAATAATGTACTGTATGTAAGGTAGAACAAAAACACAGCAATAAGTCAACCTTAATTAAAGACATATAAGAATCAACCTGAATTTCTTAAGTGCCACCGTATATGCATAATTATTATACTTGTATATATATATATATATATATATATATATATATATATATATATATATATATATATATATATAAAGCTTCTCTTTTAGACTCTTATCTATATCGTATGATGCATGACCGCCCAACAAATCAAGGATAACTGCTCGATCGACTGTCGGATGGTGGTAGATGTATATATGCCCAACCGGTGGTAACCGTGATATATAACTGCCCAACTGGTGGTAACTGCCCGACCGGCCGTAGCCAAGTGTTAAATGCATGAATTCCCAACCGGCCGTAGTTTGGTGGTAAATCTATAACTGGCCAACGAGGCGTAACATGATTATGCATGCATGAAGATGCGTGTATCCCTATATCATGAATATTAACATTTTTATCAAATACCTCAATAGAGACTTAGGAACAAACTTAGTGATGCTTGAATATCACATATAGGAATACATAACATAAACATCCTTAACTGCTAAGAGTAGAACCGCTTATGGAGTAACATTACAATTACGTATCATTACTTGGATCATACCAAAAGAAAGAAGGATTATCCTTTACATACCTGAGCCGATTCTCTTGAGAATCCTTCCAACACATGTCAAACGCGACAAACATGTAAGGATGGTTGAAGTAGGGGAAAATCTGTATGATATTCTTGAGAAAAATTACATAGTTTCTCCCTTAGAATCACAAATCTCACGCTTTGAAGTTTCAAATGAATTGATTAAACTCCATCATTACTTTGAAAATCGTAGCATCCCACTTAAACTTATGAACAAAATTTCTAATTGGGAAGGGGATGTTGTTTACTACAAGAGAAGAGATCAATAGGCTATACCATCTCTTTGGCTTTTAGATAACATGTCTCAACCAAATGAGATTAAGGTATCTTTAAATGTTGCCACCTTGAAAAGTTATTTAAGAGACTTAATGGATCACATGTTGCTGCCACATTGGGGCCTTTAGGGTTTATCCAAGAACTGATAATAAATTAACTAGTCCCCCATCAAAAATTATTAATTACCTAATTATCCACATAATTAACAATTATCTCAAATTACTTAAAATATAATTCACTTTTAGCTTATTTTATATACCCTATTATCGTGGTCATGTGGTATCTTTTATGACACTAGTCCATAAATACTGAGTATTATAGCTCGGACCGCATTTTATCCCAAATTGACAAACTTCGACGATACTAATTTTCTTTTATTTGTTTACCCTCTAACCACTTACTTATAACATTTTATAAATATCATAAGCACTAATAACCTCAAAAATATTCTTTTCCTCATCCTAATAAATAATAGTACCATATAAAATTAATATATACACTATTATTTCATTAGAACATCCATGTAAATAGTACATATATTTTCTCAACTTCTAATTTTCCTAATCTCATATGAAGAGCATAAATTTTAATACGCGTAGCTCTTAAAATGATAAAAATATAAAACAAATTTCTTGTGAAAAAGTAATTTCTATCTTTACAGTAAAGGGAATCTCATAATCTTTCTCATATCATGTGTATAATTCAAAGCATATTCAGAAATATTAATATTAATAACTATATAAAATAAAAAATTTCAAACTTTTTTTGTTTACAAAAATGCTCTACTCAAAAATACCATATCAAATGTATATAACAGTATCAAGGTTGTTGAACTTATGAGATCATACAATAATATAGTCACAAATCTTCTATAACCTCATGAATTGTCTTAACCCCTTCAAGCTTATATAGATTACTACGACTCATCGTAATATTGAAGTGTAGGACGTAACATCCTTCCCCCTTTTAAATATTTGTCCTTGAATGTTAACACTTAGAGATTTACAAAAAAATTCGCTATGGTCTCATTAGTAAACTTGTCACGACCCTAAACCCATAGCAGGTCGTGATGGTGCCTCTCGTGGGGACAAGTCCAGCCAACTAAACCCAATTAATCCTTATTAACAATTAAACAGTTCATAGGCAGTTTAATATGATTTAATAATAATAATAATTAGAGGGAGTACAACCTAACACGCCCAAACCGGGGTGTCACAAGTCACGAGCATCTATTAGAGTGTGAATACAGTTTTACAAGGTCTAAAAATACAAGAAACATGAGTTATGAACAAAAGAGAGAGGAAACGGTGCTGCGAACGCTAGTAGTCACCTCGCTAAACTCCAATAGCTCTGCCTCCAATCAGCCAAAACCTATTATCGGGTGAATAAATACCTACATCTGCACACGAGGTACAAGGAGTAAAGTGAGTACTCCAACCCAGTGAGTGATAAAGTTAAATAATAACTGAGCAGTAAGAAATCTCGTAAGGCAAATCATCATGCTGTATAGAAGCAGTGTAAAACCTTTTGAGAAAAACGACGAAGTTGTGAAATCTTAGAAAATGCCTTAGCTCAGTTTAAACCTCTTTTGAAAATGACCTTTTTCAACAATTTTGCAAATGAGTGCAAGACAACTAGTGCAGATAAGCACGGAATTTTGACTCTCGGGGGCAACACTCACTTTGAAGAATATTCCAGGCAATCAGGTAGATGTCATACGAAATCGAACAACTACAGATAATGGCAGACAATTAAACAAGTAAACACATAGAAAAGTACCGGTACCGTTGCGGTGTGCAGCCCGATCCACATACCATTGCGGTGTGCATCCTGATCCATTTATCGTCGACATCGCTCACTAGGGGAGTGCAGACTCCGGAAGGGGCCCCTTATGGCCAAAGCACAATATCAAGCCATCTTGTAGCATCAAATCTAGGCCATCGGTCTCATATCAATATCATTATCTCACTACTACGACGTGCAACTCGATCAAAATTTATCCTCACAACACAGGCCCTCCGCCTTACTCACTGAAAAATCACATAAGCCCCTCGGGAAATAGTAAAACATGACGCTCAGCCCAAAACATTATTGGAAATCTAATTTCAAGTGTTAAAGCAAAGTAAACTTGGTTGAGTTTTAAAAACAATGAAAAATACATGTCTGAATTCAAGTATAAAATCAAAACAGTAAGGAAATATCAACAAATCATCCTCGGGGGAGGGGGGTCAAATAGCTGGCACGAAGCTTAAATAGAAATCAACCTAAATCATGATGATAACAAATAACTTTAAACCAAATACACAATAAAAATCATCAATCAGAACGGACCAAGTCAAAATCCCCAATGGTGCTCTACCCCACGCGCGCTATCCAACGTGCAAGTCACCTTAATATAGCACTACGATGTGCAAATTTTGGATTTTCAAACCCTGAGAACATCATTTACAATCATTACTCACCTCTATCTAGTCTAAACTGTAGCCCGCGATGCCATTGCCTCTTGAATCGGCCTCTGGATGCTCCAAATCTAGCCGAAATCAGTACCAAACCATCAAAATATATTAAAGGAAAAAAGCCCACTTGAAAATAATCAAATTACCACAAAATTCCCAAAATTGGTCAAACCCAACCCTAGGCCCACATTTCGAGATTTACAAAAATTCACAAAACTAGAAGCTTTACACTCTCACGAGTCTAACCAAATGAAATTAGCCAATTTCGACACTATTTGGTCCTTCAAATAATCATTTTATATTTTTGATAGATTCCAACTATCCTGAATCACGAATTAAATGATGAATTCAATGATAGATTCATGTACTCTAGCCAAATCTGAGTTAGAATCACTTGCCCCGATGAATTTCTTGAAAAACCTTCGAAAAATCACAAAAATCTGAGCTCTATAGGGAAAAATATCAAATAAAACCCAAAACCTCATATTTCTAGAGTAACCCCCAAACTTCCACCTCCGCGGGCCGCACAAAATCGACTGCGACCGCGCAAAACCAGTGCAGTCCGTGCAAAATGACCACGGACGCACATGTGTTCTCTGTAATGATAGGCTTTAGTATTTTAGCCATAACTTTCGCTACATATGTCCAGATGCCTAATATAATATGCTTTTGAAACTAGATTCAAAGTGTTACAACTTTCATTTTGAATCATCTCAAAATTTCTTGTGTATCAAAATATATGAGCTTCCGAAATCGGATTAGTGGCCTAGTTCCTTCACCGTGGACAGCAAATGCATCACCGTGTCCGCGAAGCCTCCTACCGCGGTCAGCAAAAATATGACTACGGACCGCGGTCATGGGTTCAGGGATATGACCCTACAGGCCTCAAAATTCTATATTTTAGCCTAAAGACACCCAAGACCTATCCGGAACTCACATGAGGCCCTCGAGACCTCAACCAAACATACCAACATAATCCATCACATCATTCAAACTTGTTCCAATCATCAAAACACCTCAAACAACATCAAATTACTCAAAACTCATCGAATTCATGCCTAAGTTTCCAAAAACTTATGAAATACACTTTCGATCAAAAGTAAGACCAAACGACGTCCGAATCACCTGAAATATTGCGCACATACCTTAAATGATATAACAATGGTACTGCAACTCTCGAAATTCCATTACGACCTCTATATCAAAATCTCACCTATTTATCCGAATTTGCCGAAATACTAACTTCCCCAATTCAAGACAAATCCTTCCACGGAGTTCCAAAATGCATTCCGGTCGCACTCCTAAGTCATAAATCACCCAACAAAGCTAACCAAATCATATAAATTCCGATCCGCGATCATATGCAAATAAATCAACTCTTGGTCAAACTTTTCAAATTCAATGCTTTCAATTGAGGCTATTTCTTTTAAATTAATTCCAAATTTCCTGAAAACCAAAACAAACGATCTACATCAATCAGAGTACATTACACAGCGCAAGTCATGCTCGAGAACTAGCGATCGAAGTGAAATAGATCATAATGACCGGTCGGGTCAATACATCCTCCCCCACTTAAGCACACGTTAATCCTCGAACGTACCCAAAGTTGTTCTGGAAGCCAACCAATAGCTAAATAACTTTACCGCGCATATACTTGGGGGTGATCCCATGTCAACCTATTTCATATAGGTATGATAACACATTTTAACTGAAATTACATAATCCAATCTAGCCCATAAACCATAGAACCATATTTCCCCTTCTGAACCCATCAAATAATATCAAAACCTCACACCTATACTCTGAATAGGTCCAAACTAGCAGTAATAACCTATGCCTACAAACTCAAGTGCAATAATTCGATATACCACATAACCAAAACACACGAAGCGATAACTTCCATTCACAGCAGCTGCACGCAACACCCGAATATCAGTTGAAAAACTCTTATCAACTAAAGTTTCATTCCAACACCCTTATATATATAATGTCAATGATAACAAAAACATGCAGTAAGCCATAACCATTTCTCAAACCATTCATGAAGCCACTTCTCATTGGCAATTACCATAGAAATTTTTCAAGACGAACCTCGATATCATCCTTCCAACATGCTGAAATCGAATCCATTCATATTCATTAATGATCCCAATGATCTTTTCTGATCCAACACACTACTCTGGTTACATGACACATCAATATAGGCCTAAGCCTTAATTGGCATAATACACACACCAATAAGCAACAGTCTGAACATAATCAAATCATGAAAATGACCCTAATGAAAGAGCTATCCCTCAAGATCACCAGTTCCATCACAACACAAGGCTGAGAACCCGTCTCACATCATAGAAATAGAACACATGAATCTAGCGCTCAAGGTCATATCTCCATATAGCTTTGCTTCAATGTACGATCCAATCCAAACACTGGTCCACATGGAACACCTCAAGTACCTATTATTGAAATCGACAACCATGCGCATTTTAGGTCTGGAACCAATGAAATCATTACACATATGGTGAGACAAATAATACATACCACGTAACCTGATAGGACATAAACGATACGCCATTCAACGAATAATACCCAATTACTCTTCTCGCTCGAGTTCCACTATGAACCTAAATAGAACCACACCATATGTGCCCATCAATAATATATCTTAATGTCTCGCAACACAGAAAGGCCACTCTTAGATCTACCAGACATCTAGTAAGCTAAATAACTATCAAATCAACCTATCGATAACGGTACAATTTGGGGCGAACCAAGGCGACTCAAGCTAGAACATCTATCCATTTTGGCCTGCTAACAAACTCATCATCAAGGAAGCCTGAAGCTGTTCTTCCAGTATTATAACTCCTACCAGTGCCATGCGATACAGTGCAAGGCACCAAGTCAATATCGAAATCAACAACCTTGCCCGGCAACATGGCCAGCCACGAGAAACACATCCGATAATTCTATCACCACCAAAGTTGAATCAATACGAGGAGCATCAGCATTGACACTCGTCACAAGAGCCCAAATATGGAAGGATAATCCTCCCTAGCCGTCCATTGGGTATTCAAAATATAAGAGTCCCCAATAGGATATAATCCGACGAACATCGCTAGTCAACCTGTGGCAATTTCTGGCATAGCCAACAACGCTGTCTTAATGCAGTAGTCATGAATAACGAAACACATAGACAACCAGTCTAAACCAAATATCACATCCAAAATCTATCATACTAAGCGACAAAAGATCCACTCGGGTCTTCAAATCCCAATAGTTGCTAAACGGCCGATACACGCGACTCACAACAATAATATAGACTGAACATGAGAACTTCCAGTCTCCAACTCCATATAGCACACAAATCACCATGCATTACCCCAAATTCCGCCGCTCGAATACATATCACCTCCAGTACCCAATCGTTCCACGAAAGATACCTTGAAATTCCCTTGTTCCATCAAGCAAACTTGAATATCAGAAGTCGATCTAATCAAGAGAGCACCACAATACTATCGAAGTTCTATCAACCTAAGCACATTGCCTTTTCTTAAACATATACCTTCGTAAAATCACTATGATTAGCAATACCATTTCTTAATTACCATAAGATCATTCACCCTATTCATCTGAAGCTCGTTTTCTCTAATTATTTTTAAAACTACCCGTGGTACCTAAGAATTTCATGATATCCCATTCGGAACTGAATCGAAGCCTTACACACGCAAATCCCAATCCTCCACAACATATCGCATATAGCATACCATCCTAGGATAACATGAGAACTGCATCTCTCTTCCGAGCCACGAACACTTATGTACTCAACTAGTCAAGAACTCCAATTGATCCCATCTAGAAGAAAATCATTACACATCCCAAGCCTCTAATATTCGTAGAAAATGCATCTCTCCAACCACGAAAGAATTCATCAAGAACTCCCCCAATTTCCTTTGCACAAATTAAACTCCCAGGACTAAATCATTCTAACTAGACCAAGCTAGGCAAGCCATCAAAACTCTAGAGCATTGCTGCAAAATACCTATAAGAACCCATTACCTCGAAAATATACAAAGAATTAATCATTTTCTTACCATACTGTTTCGGTCTACTTTCAATCTACTCCATCTATCTAAAGTTTCTTCCGATTCATCATCAACTTGACATTTCCTCTTACTGCACTGCCACAATGCCTCAAACCAGGCCTACCGCACGAGACCCCCGCATAAACCCACACTGACTAAAACCCATAAGCCGCTTAATACTCTCACAAGTATTTCCCCAAAATACCACATTCCTAAATAATTTACTCTGAAGAACTTCCTGCAAATCTAGGTATGTTACCTTTATCTTCCTGATACTAATACATAGAATCCCATAATTAACATAGAATTACCACAAGTCTTGAACTCTTCCAATGAAAACTCGGTTTCTAATCACATATACAACTTTAAGATACCCAATTATTACATGTAGAATCTTGAATACATTAGAACCACTCTCAAGAGTCCTTCACTCTATTTAAACTACAATTAGCCTGATCGAGCGAACATAGCCACCTGTGCCTCATTAGCACTCTGGCACCGCACAACCAAGCATCTATCTGTTTTATGCACCCAGCATTCCTTACTAATGCCAACTTAAGACATTCCATGATCCTCATACCCTATGAAGCATAATATAACCTTTGTCAAAATTTTCCTTTACTCTAGCCATAGCTAATTCACTCTCATGCCCCAAACTGGAACCAACATAGCACCTAACTATGCAATTAACTGCTCATCGCAGAATCCTCCACTTGGCTTGAAGCCATAGATCAAGATACACTCAATATCTTATAACACGTATACCCTATCACTGCAATAATACCATAGTGAGACTAGACTCAAATCGTTTATAAGTTGTGAAAACACATATCATCTAGTACTGTAAAACTTCTGCAAATTTCGCATTCATCCCCACACCAGTTAAGCCCTCCCTCTTAAGCGACTTGAAATTTCAAATTTTAACACATTATTTTTAATTACATATGAGGTCTTTTAACATACACATAGGGATCACACCACATCAGAGTACTTCGCAGGAGATAACCCACCTGCTTCGCCTCAAGATAGTATTTATGTATACCTTCCATAGTCACAAACATTACATAGTCACTTAGCCTTTCTGAGTTTGAACTTATATCGTAACATGAACTTTACTTCCCTCTCAACTAGGAAACATGAAAAGATTCTTCACACGCCCATAATGCGGGCTATACATCCAATCACAACGGAAATCAAGAACTTAATAGTTCATTTATCATCCAGCAGTCGTTCATTGTCACTTCCACGTCATATAAATATATCTCACAATACTAACATACTCATCATGTGGCTATCCAGCCGTCACTTTCACCGATAGGGACAATAACAAACATGTAATTTCAAAACACTTACTCACACAGTCAGCACCACGATGCTCAATCCATATGCAAAAATCCAGCCTCAAGTCCTTCAGACTGGCCCAACATCAAACTCACAAAGGCCACATCTCCACCTCAATCGGGGAATCACAAGCCATTAAGGCACATCAAATACTGAGCGCTCATGCGCACATGCAAACTCATGGAAGGAATTTCAAGAGTCACCTTTCAAGCCGAATCAAGGACGTACGATGAAAATTCAAGAATGTGGAGTTTTCCTAAAGGATCTGAAGCCTCTCTAGGATAAACACAGACGTCTGCATACCGATCCGCGAGACTCTACTAAACCTGCTCAAAACTCGTGAGACCTAGTAACCTAGCGTCTGATGCCATCTTGTCACGACCCTAAACCCATACCCGGTCATGATGGCGCCTCTCTTGGGGACAAGGCCAGCCAACTAAACCCAAATCATTCTTTTTAGCAATTAAAAAGTTCATATATAGTCTAAATATGATTTATTAATAATAACAATTAGAGGGAGTACAACCCAACACAGCCCAAACTGGTGTGTCAAAAGTCACGAGCATCTATTAAAGTGTGAATATAGTTCTACAAGGTCTAAAAATACAAGAAACATGAGTTATGAACAAAAGAGAGAGAAGAAACAATGCAACGAACTCTGGCAGTCACCTCGCGAAACTCCTATAGCTCTTCCTCCAATCAGCCAAAACCCGCTACCGGGTGAATAAATACCTGTATCTTCACACGAGGTGCAGGGAGTAAAGTGGATACTCCAAATCAGTGAGTAATAAAGGTAAATAATAATTGAGAAGCAAGAAATCATGTAAGGAAAATCATCATGCGGTATAGAAGTAGTGTAAAACCTTTTGAGAAAACAAATAAAGCGGTGAAATCTTAGAAAATGCCTTAGCTCAGTTTAAGCCTCTTTTGAAAATGACCTTTTTGAACAGTTATACAAGTGAGTGCAGGACAACTAGTGCCAATAAGCATGAAATGAGTGCAATTCAACTAGTGCTGGCCGGTCGGGTGTCTTTCGGATGCTTAGCAGGGTATTTTGAGCTGTTAAAAATTTGTAGATTTTGTTTCAACTATTGCAGACCCATTTTCTTCTTCACGATCACGTCCTCCTACACGCGTACGCGTAGAGTAAATTTTGGAGGAGGACCTATTAACTTCCGCGTTCGCGTTAGACCTCCCGTGTTCGCGAAGCTTTACTATTTTCTTTCTTCGTGTTTGCATCCTTTACTTCGCATTTGTGAAGCTCTGCTTCATTCCTCATCACATTTGCGTCTACCATCTCGCATTCTAGGTCACACGTTAGTGAAGAGAAAATGTTGGGCCATAAGGTTTTTCGTCTTCGCGTTCGCGTTGTGCTTCCGTGTTCACTAAGTAAATCTGGGTGGCCTTATTTTGTCTTCTTCGTGGACGCAATACTTCCTCCGTGTTCGCGATGCTTTAAATGTCTGGGCAGAATATAGGTTTTCCAAATCGAGTGTTTCACCATTTTTGACTTCTAGAACATGATTCTTGGCAATTTTTGGTGGGATTTTCATGTAATTCGATTGGGTAAGTGTTCTTCAACTAGAATTAAATATATTCCATGAATTTATCCTTATTTTTATCATTTAAATTGTGTTTTGGGTTGGGGAAGGAGATAGTTTTTGAACAAAAATTCTAAAATGAAAAATCATGGTTTGAGAGACTAAATGACACCAGATTTGGATAATTTTTGTGTGGCTGGACTTGTGTGAGCGTGAGAATTCTGAAAATATAAATTTTGCCTGATTCTGAGGCGTATGCCTGCGGGTCATATTGGTCATTTTACAAAAATCCGCGTATTAGCTTAGAATTTAATTGTAAAATCAATTACTTCAAGTGTTATTTATATTGTGATGTTGATTTTAATAGATTTGGGCCTTTTGGAGTCGATTACTCGTGGCAAGAACATGGTTTTTAGTTTATTTTGAGTCGGTTCGAGGTAAGTATCTTGCCTAACCTTTTTTGGGGGACTTCCCTTTAGGACTTGATTCTTCTCTGCTAATTGTATTCCCTGTAGACAAGCTGACGAGTGTGTGATCGAATTTATTTGTGGATAAATTGGCCTTTTTAGGTTCTTAGGTCCTTATATTCACTGAGTACGAAGTTGTTCTTGATATAATTGGATTTTTCTATTACTAGTTCCACATCTACATGCTTTACTTGGTATTAGTTGACTTATGGTTCATTCTTATTTGCCTAATTGACTCTTACCTTACTTAACTGAAGATCTATACCTCATTCATGGTCGTGTTATCTTTCATAACTGCTCGTTTTTCTTTGGAAATTATTATTATCTGTCAGGTAATTATTTAGGCTTAATTGAAATCGTTGTATATCCTTTGTAACCTGCCCAATCTTAAAAGAAGAGTAGACATTCTATGTGTAATTGATATTTCCTTATTTGGAATTATTTGACTCTTGTTAACTCCCTTGTTGTTGAGATTATGGGGTCGTTGCTTTATATTATCTTATCCCTTGTTAAGTTGTTCTTATTACGTTTAGTATTCTCTATTGTGGTCATTCCTTGTGAGCTAGTCTTACTGTCCCGGTGAACGAAAGATTCTTGAGTTAATTCACTTGTTGTGCTCTTGTATATATTGTATTTGTTGTTATTATACTTGAGGTGTTGATGCACATGGTTTCTGCCGTGCAGTTATTGATATTGTTGATCCACAAGGTTTCTGTCATATGATTATTGATATTGTGATGCACGAGGTTTGTGTCGTGCGGTTGTTGATGTTGTAACGCACGAGGTTTATGTCGTGCGATTGTTGTTGAGGGATTATAGGAGATCCTTTCCGTGCTACAATTGCTATTGATATATGGCACATACGGCATAATAAGGCAGGATATGTTTATATTCTTATATGTGGGTTGCGCATGTGGCGGAATAAGGTAGGAACATTATGATGCACGTGTGGAGAGATATAGCGGTACTTATTATGTTATTAATTATACGCGTGGCGAAATATAGAGGGTTATGTCCGAAATTGATTGTAAGGATTGTGACGGCTTGTGGAGGCATAACTGTTTTTGGTTAATAACTTGATTGTGGTTTGCTTTCCTATATGAGCCTTATATTGTGGATGAGGTGAGGGAACGTTTTGCATTCGGCCCGCTTTTCTTCCTATCTTTATTATCTTATAGAAATCTTGCTAAAGCACTCGCACAAGCATACATATAGTTGAAACACTCCTATTGGAGGTGAAGCTCCCCTGATTTTGCTAAGTATAGAGGTACATCCTTGTTTGATAATTTTTATATGTGAGATTCACCCTAGTTAGGTAGTTAGTTGCCGGTATGACCGTAATATTTACAGTGGCACAGGATGCCAAGTGTAGATTTTGGATGCCGAGACTCGTGAGTTAGGATTTTGACCGAGATTTGGAAAATTTGTGGAAATTGATAAATAAGACGTGATGTGAATGATACCATAGTCCCGAGTTATTGCTTGTGTTTCCCTTTCATTATTGTGATCTTAGGGTTTGGATTAAATTTTGTCGTGATTATGTGTCGTCATTCTTTATATTCTAGTGTTACTTGTTGTTTCTTCCCTCATTGTGATTGTATCATTATTGGACACTGCGTACCGTCTTCACATACATATATATATATATATATATATCATTTTCCGTTTCCCCTATAATTATATTTGTTACTTGACCGGTAGGTGTCTTGACTGTTCCTCGTCACTACTCTACCGAGGTTAGTTTTGATACTTGCTGGGCACTACTGTAGTTGCTCATGCTACTCTTCTGTACATTTTTTGTTATGGAGGTCTAGGTACTCCCACTCAGTTCTATCAGCCTTGGAAGTAGGTGTTTCTATAGAGACTTCGAGGTATATCTCCTACGTTCACATACCGAAGAGTCTCACTCTATCTTTCTCTAATAAATGTAGCCCTTTCGGTATTTTGCCTTTGTTTAGATATTTCCGGAGTTATAGCTTCTTATGTATCCCTTCGCTTGTGATTTGTGAGATTTTGGATTTTGGGAATGTTGTAAGTTTCAAGAGATGTTATTATATGTGTCGAACGGCACCTCAAACACTCTTTTACTTTATTAGTTCAGTTTTAATTATTTCTTCTGCAATTATTGTTTAATTTCTGCATTGTTAGGGTTACCTAGTCGTAGAGACTAGGTGTCATCATGATGGTTCACGGAGGGCGAACCGGGTTGTGACAGCCACCGTATATGCATAATTATTATACTTATATACATATAATGCTTCTCTTAGAGACTCTTATTCATATTGTATGAGGCATGAATGCCCAACTGATCAATGGTAATTTTCTGACCGGCTATAGTACGGTGGTAAATGTATGTCTGCCGAGCCGGTGGTAAATGATGATATATGACTGCCTAACTTGTAGTAACAGCCTGATCGGCCGTAGAGTGATATTAAATGCATGACTTCTCAACCGACCATAGCATGATGGTAAATCTGTAACTGCCTAACTGGCCGTAGCACGAGTAAATGCAGAAAGATGCATGTATCACTATATCATAAACATTAACATCTTTATCAAATACCTCAATAGACACTTAGTAACATACTTAGAAATACTTGAATATCACTATACATGAATGAATAACATAGACATCCTTAACTGCTAAGAGTAGAATCGCTTATGGAATAGCATTACAATTACGTATTGTTACTTGGATTATGCCAAAAAAAAAGAAGGATTATTCTTAATATATCTGAGCCGATTCTCTTGACAATCCTTCCAACATACCTGAAACGCAACAAAACATGTAACAACGATCAAAGTAGGGGAAAATCTGTATAATATTGTTGAGAAAAATTGCACAGTACTCCCTTGAAATCGTAAATCTCATGCTTTGAAGTTTCAAAAATTGATTAAGCTTCTGTTAATTTGAAAATATTTGCATCCCACTTTGAAACTTGTAAACCAAGTTTCTAATTAGGATGGGGATGTTGTTTACTACAAGAGAAGAGATCAATAGGCCCTACCTTCTCTTTGGCTTTTTGATAACATTTCTCAACCAAATGAGATAAATGTATCTTTAAATGTTGCCACCTTGAAAAGTGATTTAAGAGACTTAATGGATCACATGTAGCTGCTACGTTGGGCCCTTTAGGCTTTATTAACTGATAATTAATTAACTAATCTCCCACAAAAAATCACTAATCATATAATTATTCAAATAATTAAAAATGATCTCAAATTACATAATATACTACTCACTTTTAGCACACTTTATGTATCCTACTATCGTGGTCATGGGGTACTTGTCCATAAATACCGGGTATTATATCTCGGACCGTATTTTATCCCAAATTAACAAACTTCGGCCAAATTTATTTTGTTTGATTGGTTTACCCTCTAACCACTTACTTGTCACTTGTTCTAAATATCATAAGCACGTATAACCTAAATAATACTCTTGTCCTCTTACTAAAGTATTACTATTATAATACTAAAATATTATTAAATCATGGTACCATATAATATATATATATACCCTTTTTATTCGTTAGAAAATCCATGAAAAAATACACATATTTTCTCAACTTTTAATTTACCTAATCTCATATAGAGAGTACAAATTTTCGTACGCTTAAGTTTTAAAATGCTAAAAAGATACATTCTTTGTTAGGAGAAAATAATTTCTACCTTTACAATAAAGGAAATCTCATAACATTTCTTATGTTACGTGTATAATTTAAAGCATATTCGTAAGTAGTAATATTAATGAATATATAAAATCATATTTTTCAAGCTTTTATTTTTAGAAAAATGCTCCGGTAAAAGACATATCTGAATACTAAGCCTAAGTGAGTGGGGATGTAATCAGTTGGCATGCCTTCATAGGAAGCCTACCACAACCTATATGCTAGTCCTAAAAGCTAAGATGTAGCAAAGGAAACTCCGTTCACGTTCACAATGCCCGTGGTGCGGCGAATATGGTGGCACTTGACTAGAAAACCCTTTGCATCTTCAGTAACTGCGCCACTCAAAGTAGGAGGATCATACTTCTTGAACCTCTCAAGTCTCCCCTGCTCCTCCTCAGATGCCTCAAGCCTGACCTCGGGATCAACTAGAATAATGGGCTATGCTGGCACGACACCTGAAACTCGATCAATATGGACCCATTGCTCTTGAGTATGGGCAAAGGGAGTCTGAGCTCCTCTCCCAGCCTGATATGTAGTTGTTACAATAGGAATTAATCTTGCCTAAGTTAAAATGCTGAACATGCTCAAAAGTGTGCTTGGGTCTGCTGAAGTCCAGCGTTAACAACAAGCAATTCAAGTTCCTTTCCCCTAACCGGGGCTACTGCTGGCTCCTCAACCGATGTTTTGGCTAGTACTCTGGCTGCAGACTGCTCCTCCTCGGCTTCTACCCCGGCCCAGGCCACTCGAGACTCTAGTAAGGGGCGTGGGTGTTTGATCATCTGATCCAGTAATGTGTATCCTCACCCTTTTTGATAAAATAGAAAGACAAAGACTAATATTTTGAAATCAGCAATCCACACAATAAGGAATCAAAGTAGTGAATTTTCCTAATAGTCATGTATCATCTCGAAGATACGTACAAATGTCTCCGTACAAACTCGCAAGACTCTATAAAACTTATTTATGACTCAAAGCACCTATAAACCTAGAGCTCTGGTGCCAACTTGTCACGACCCCAAAATGCTATCTGAGGTTGTCTTAATGGCACCTAGTCTCTAAGGCTAGGTATGCCTAACACACAATAGAATATTATATTTAACTGATAAATCTCATGATAATATGAATACTCAATACCAATCACAAATTCCCCAAAACCTTCGAAACAAAGTCACTAGCACAAAGAAGTACATTAGAAATCTCAAAATACAATTCTGTTTGATGTGAAGATAAATAGTAGAAAAGACAATAGTAGAAGGTGACTTCGAGGGCTGGGAGCGTCAAGCCGGTATACCTTGAAATTTTCTAGGTATCCAAGTCAAATCACTAGTTTCCGATATGAGCAGAAGTACATAAATCTGCACATAAAAATGTGCAAAGTGAAGCATGACTACTATAGACATGTAATTTTGACTCTCTTCAAGATTTTACACTTTATAGTGTTTAAATGTGTAGTTTAGGTCTAAATATCATAATTTTAACTAGTTTTGACTCTTTTACTTTATTTTAAGAACAAAAAATAAGAATTACAAAATAATAGTTCCATATGTCTTTATTTGATTCATGTATTAGATATTTTTAGATGGATATACTACTTTAAACCTATTTTATTTTAATATAATATTTGAAAATACCAAAAAATAGATTAAACTTTAATTTTTAGTTTTATTTTAAATATAATAATTTATTAAAATTAATTAAGATTTATTGTATATCTATTATAAGTAGTTTTAGAAGTAAATAAATTTTTAGCTTTTTCTTAGCCCAATTTTATAGGAATTGTAACCCAAAATAAATTCTTGCAAGAGGCCCAAGTTAGACAACCCACATCCTAACCCTACCCTTTTCTTCTTCTCCCTTACCTTTACAAAACCTTAGAAACATTAGCAAACCTTAGACTTAAGGGCTCCTTCCAACCGTCACAAAAAACAACACCCCTGAGATCCTCTTCTTCTTCAACCTATAACGCAAGACACCTTTAGCCGCCCACCACAAAACCAGCTCTGCCTTTATTCCCTCTAAATTCACAAAAGCATCAACTGCCACTCAATCTTCTTACTCACCTCCAGTCTCTACCCCTATCTCCTCACTGCCGTTGCTAGACATACCTAGAAATCCAGCGGCAAACCTCCACCCTGCCCTCTAAATTCACGACCAACCTTCACTCACCAGTTCTGACCGACACACATAACCCATCGCTTTCACCCATCTCAAACCTCCACCCTGCCGCTCAGTCGTCTACACCCAAGACCTCAACCAGCCACCGCTAGATAGAGAACCTGCAACATACACACAGATAGAGAAAACAGAGAGGAGGAGAGGGCGAACACCCATGCCTACACTTCACCATTTTTGACTTATAAAACAATCACCCACTTAGAGAAGCTAGAAGAGAAAAAGCGAAGTTAAATCAGTAGAGAAAACGGGTAAAGAATATGGACAGAAGTTAAAAATGGAGTCAAGCCGAGTCTGATTCGAGTTCGTCACCAATTGGAGGTTCTAGTAGTGACACAAGTGTACCAGTTCGTGACCCTTAAATTACTTTACTGCCGTACTTTGTGATTGGTTTCAGTAGATTCAAGGCATTATACCTACATCCTCCCGATTACTCATTTTAATGTTAACTATTTGCTTGGTGATTCGATTCTGTGACTTGTTATCTACGGTTTTGAAAGTACACCCTCGTACGTCTACTTGAATTGATTGCAAGTGAGTTGGAATCGCACGTTTAGTTATTTGAATGGTATGCTTAATTGGATATGAAAATGGGACTGTCTTTTGCTGGATTTAAAAGAACAATCCGGGGAGATGCATTTTAAAATAAAATTGGACCTAATAGTTACGAAATGAAATAAAATACGAGTTATTAGTATTCTATATTTTTTACGTAGATCTATTTACTAATTTATCTCTAGTAACATGTTTAGGCCGGCCACACTTCGTTAGACAAGCCTTAGGATTTTTGTTAGTTTCGAGGTAAGAAGTTGTTCCCTCAGTTAAATTTATACGGGGAATGTCTCGAATGATTTGTATATATTTTATTCGGTGTATATGCCCCAACGTATTTGTATTTGGAAGCCGAAAGTAGAATCGTAGTAATTTATTTTTATTTTTATTTTCAAATTTTCTTTTTTTAGGTGGGGACGACTTCGAGCCTCGTGTGTGTTTATTTTTACCTCAATTTGTATATTCTAAAAGCCAACTAGATTGAGTACGCAACCGTGACTTTTCCGAGACTTGGGGAGTGCCCAACACCTTTTCCTTAAGTCAAATAAACCCTCTTACACAAAACTGTGGTGTATACTTAGTTTTGGAGTCCACAATATTTTAGAAGGAAAATCACTTTTTAAAAGAATGGTGACCTAGCACACTGAAACCAATGTCATGTGGTGACTCTGAGTTATTTCCTTTTTGTTGGACAATACGCTTTACGCTAGAGGGGGGGGGGTGAATAGCGTTTTAAAATTATTAAGCGTTTTAGTGCGGAATTTAAAAACTTTGCAGAAATTAAAACAAGTGCAGTAGAATAAACTTACACAATGATGTATCCTGGTTGGCCACAAACGTGGTTAGTCCAGTCCCCGAGAGACTCTCTCGAGATTTCCACTAAACTTGTCAAGCTTACGGGTGCTTAACAAACCGTTACAGCTGAGGACACAAGCCTCACCTAGGTGCTCGGGGATCACAATCCCAAAGACTTCAATTGCTCGGGGATAACAATCCCAAAGACTTCAATTGCTCGGGGATAACAATCCCAAAGACTTCAACTGCTCGGGGATAACAATCCCAAAGACTTCAACTGCTCGGGGATAACAATCCCAAAGACTTCAACCGAGGAATCACAAGTTCCTCAACAAACGAGAATCGCAATTCTCTTACAAACACAAAACACACTCACTTTACAAAGCACTCCTTAATGAGTAGATATGAGTAGAAATAGTACGCTCAAGATCACAACAACTTAGCTCAATAGAATGGCTCTTCAAAAAGCTTTATGGATGAATGGAAAATGATGATCAATGTAGGAAAGCTTTTAGCAATGAAAATACTCAAAGTGTATATGTTGTTGTTGTGAAAACACTGAGTTGAAGCTGTATTTATAGGTGAAAAACTCAGTCTTACCGTTGTCTAATTGCCAATTAAGGATTGCTGAAATTACTCAGTGACAATCGATTGTCAAGACTAAACAATCGATTGTTTGCCTATCAGATTAAAAATTCAATCCCAGATTTTACGTCAACAATCGATTACTTCAAATCAATAATCGATTATTTATAACGTTAAGAAATCCTTTCCAATTTTTGGCATAAAACATCGATTGTCCGGAAATCAACTATCGATTATTTTAACAACGTTCAGAAAATCTTTTCCGGATTTTAAGCAAAACATCGATTGTTAAATATCAACAATCGATTACCTGAAGGTAATTGAAAATATATGACAACGGTCAGCTTCAACAATCGATTATCAAATGGAATAATCGATTATTAATTAATTTCAAAACTCTCTGTCTCATATATAATCGATTATCAAAAGCCACAATCGATTATCATTTTATTTAAAATCACTGGGAGACATTTTTCTCATTCTAATCGATTACCATTAGTTCATAATCGATTTTTATGAGTTTTGAAAACTTTGCCTCAGTTAACAATCGATTATCATAAGTACACAATCGATTGTTATGCAGTTTGCAAAAACCTGATGTTAACTGACTTACTCACAATCGATTATCATTAATTCACAATCGATTGTCATGCAGTCTTGGCTTAGAGATACTCGATTATCATAAGTACATAATCGATTATCTTAGCCCAGATTTTTGAGGCATGCTTGGAAAACATTTTAACAAATGTAAATATGCATAGTTTAAAATCATTTGACACTTAATTTAAATATGCATGATTTTGGAAAAATAATTTTAGTAGAGAAGCCATGTTATGAGCCAAGTTGAGGAATCAAGATCACAATTAATATTGACTCAATTATAACATTTCTAAACTTTGTCTTGAGCTTCTTGTAATGCATCCATTTTGTGCTTGTCCTTGAGCACTGCTATATATCGCTTTTTTGCTTTGTTTGACATTCATCAAAACCTACAAAAGAACACACGTTTAGTATATTGCATTTGAAACGTGTTTCCAACACTTTTCAACATATTTTTGTCACTTTCGAATTTGAAAACCTTTTTTGATCTTTACTATTCATTTTATTTATTTAAGAGGGTTAGCGAGGCTAGTTGGTAAAAAATGGTGTGACAGCTCTGGCGACTCTGATGGGGATTTGCAGGTTCGAGCTGATACTTGGTCTTGTTGTCTTTTAGGATATTTAGTTAAGGTGTTTGTTTTATTTATTTTATTTGTTTATTCATTTTGTTTGTCTTATTTTCTATTTTTTTTGTTATTTGTTTATCGTTTTTTCCTTATGTGTTTATTGCTTTATAACTATCATCAATTGCATAACCATGTGTCTTCTTTCTTTAAACTCTACATTGAGTCACCCTTATTTTAGATGGGGGGCGTCGGATGTATGGAGTAGGTGGAAAGCTATCGAACATATGCTCCCCCAAATTGCCTTGTTAGTGAATCCCAAAATTATGTCAGCCTTTAGGACATTTTTATTTTTATAATGTCATTTACACCTGAGACTCTTAGGGAACTCTAACACGTTTCACATAAGAGAAAAGCTTTGGAAATCTGATCCTGGAAGTTGGTTCATCTCATATTGTTAGACCTTGAATCTGAATTAGGCTCCTTATTGTAGTTTAAATTTCTGATGTAGTTTTACCTTTTTCTTGATTCATTCTGGTATGTAATATTTTGTAATAGCTTATGGGGTTTTAGTAAAAATGGGAGGGTCACTCATGTATGCATGCGGGTAGACATAATGATCTTAATTATTCATTCATGCATTCACAGCCTGATGCACTTATACATTCCATATAAAGATCCTGACAATAAGATTCTGCACTTATGCATTTCATAATAGAAATCCTGCCTACAGTTTCTTCATTTCATATAGAAATCCTGCCTATAGTTTACGCATATCCTATGGAAATCCTGCCTATCAGTTTCTGTTCTTCTGCATATCATATTGAAATCCTATCTATAAGTTTCTACACTTCTGCATATCATATAGAAATCCTGCCTGTAGGTTTAACTCTGCATATAGAAATCATGATTGTAGGTTTTTTTTTCTGCACTTCCGCATGTATATCTATCATTAGGCAAACGGTTAAAGGTTAAATAATAATAAATTGCATTCTAGGTACCATGTTTATAGGACTCCTGCACTTTCATAATTATATTAAAACCAACAACGCTTTAAGAGCATGCCTACAGGAGTAAGTAACTGAATCTTGATTAGTGACAAGTCTAAAATAAGTAGTAATGTCGCTTAATATATGTAGATCTTATTTTTTTTAATCAGTAAGCCGTTTGTAAAATCAGAGTAAGCATAGTTAGACATCATGCCTATAGGTTTCACCTAGGCCAACCATTAGGTAATTAATTAACTACATCAGTCTTTGATAGTTACAACCAAGGGAGGCCTAATTCGGACTTCTCATCTGAGAAATATGTGATAAATCAGTCTGTCCTAATGCTTTAAATTTAATTCAGACCATAACTAGTATTTGTAAGTCGTGCTAAACAATCTGTTTTTTTAAGTGAGAAGGTTTGTTTGAGTCTTTTTTAACTGTTATGTGTTCTCCCATACTTGCCTTATATGTTTTTATTGTCGACCTTAGAATTTTATCCTTTTAAAACTCGAAAAAGCCAAATACCTCTTCCCCTTAGGACTAGTAGTCCCAAGCTCCTCCGGGACTGATAGTATTGGGGCGGGTACTAGCATGCAATAAGTAACAATACTATTCCGCGCTTAATACCTTAACGAGGTGGCAAATGGTAGATATGGATATGATGATCGGTGCGCTAATATCATGGGTAACCCCTATTCTGAGGAGTGATTACCGGGTATTGCATTGATGAGAACCATATTGTTTGTAAACCTTGGACCCCCTTTCCTTTTAATTTGTTTTATTTTATTCGAACTATTCCCTTAAAATTTCTGCTTTCTTTATTCTCCTCAAGCTTTCAATTTACTTGTAATAGTATGTGAAACTCCCCCTTATATTTGAGACCTTTATTTGCTTACTTGATATTAAAGTCACAACTGTAGTATGGCCGGGAACCACACTAGTGGATCTTGAGGGGTGCCTAACACCTTTCCCTCGAGATAATTTCAGCCCTTGCCCAAACTTTGGTTTTCTAAATCAAACCCTCTTGGTGTCCTAATGCACTTAATCATTAGGTGGCAACTCTTCAATCAAAAACTCAATTCCCAAAAGGGAATGAGTTGTCCTCCAAAATGTCATAAACCCAATTTTGCGAGAAAAAGGGGGAGCAACAATGGCAGTAGGACATATGGGTAACCAAGAACATAGGCAACCTTATTACTTCTAAGAATAGAACCATTTATGAAATTTTATGCTTTCGATAATCGTCCTATGGGTTCTAACTATTAGGAAATCAATTTCACCACCTTATTTGATATTTAACTTAAATATAGAAATTAGGAATTATCTCAACAATGAAGTAATATATAAAACTCAAACAACATAGAAAAAGAGAGGTCGTATATGTTTTATCGCTTCTCTCATTTCGTACCCGGGATATAAATCTTCTTTGAAACCCTATTAGAGGGCATACAAATAGTTTTTATAGGTGCTCTCTGGTCGTGATCTAATTATAAAATGAAGAGAGATACAACTTAATAGCTACATATCAACTTTTGAAAAATCAAAGAGCTGGTAGCTTGGAACCATAGCATTTGCCCATCTTCCGATACTTATATCTGTTTTTCCGGATGTCGTGAACGAACGGTTAAAAGAATTGGTAAATAATTCCAAGACCTTATATATTGTATAAAATATGTCCTATAAATTCCTCATATACCACACGAAATATATTGCTCAAAAAGCTTTAGTGACACACCTACTTGTCACCTATGCAGTTTGCGTAGTCCTGAGAAACTTTATATATCTCTCTATTCGGATGTTATATCGATGAACGGTTTAATGCCTTAGTATTTAGACTCATAGATCTTCAATTTGATATGTGAATCATCCTATAATTCCAAGCATATTAGAAGAAAATCTCTACTACATTGGACAAAATATGGAACGCATTATGAATGTAACTTGTGATGACCTTTGTCAACTTTTGTTCCACAAATTGCTTGACTCCAAAATGTAGCACACAACTAGTATACGACTTAAATAACTCATACAATAACTTTATTATAATGTTAAGTACACTAGTATCACCCTAAAGTACATGTTATAACATTTCATACTCGTTGACCTTCGACTAATCTTATTTTCTTCAAGTGGTTTAGCTTTTAAGCTTTACAACCCTCCTGGTACTCGTTATTCATGATCTTAAATATCTGTAAGCTCCAAGGTAACATGATTAACATAATTTAAATGATTCAAATTTAATCTTATTTCTAAGCTTATATCAATTGACTTATGACGTACTCCCGCGTACAAAAACATGGGGTGTAACATCATCCCCCCTTTGGAACATTCGTCTCTCGAATGTTGACTGATGCACTTATCCATATCTTAAGCAATATATCTTATGAACACTTCAATATTTTCTTTGAAATCTAGGGATATATTTGGTGAATAAATCCAAAGGTCAGTGCATTTCCACCCATTTAGGCTCTTTCTCACACCACAACTTGATGCTACATTCTATCATGTAACATGTGTGACTCTTACCTTGTAAGTGCCCCTATGTGATTTCTCTCTCCTTTTTCCCGCAGTTGATAGCCAATATCTATGCCTCAATTTATAAATACATATAGAACTGTGACAAGTTGTCCCTCGGGGCATCTACAAGTGTATGAAAGCTCTTCTCTCGGTACTTTGTCGAACTTACGACAGTTGATATATATTGTTTCATTGACTTTGTTATCTATGCTTATGGCTTTACTAAATCTAGATAGGTTATACTATTATATAACACTTACTTCAATTTATTATTTCCAAGGTGTACCACCCAACTCTAGGTTACTCATTCGTTGTTTACCCTATATGTATAAATCTAAGTCCTTTTGTTCTTCCTCATTACTGTTCATCTTATGTGTGACACACTAATATCATCTCATATTTTGTAACTTTTATCCATCCATTATTGATTTACCTTAATGTTGATCCAACATCTACCATTGATAACTTGAAACCTCTTAAATAATACATTGTCACTAGGGCTCACATCTCATTTGGGAAAATTTGAAGTGGTTTTACTGACCTGGTACGACACTATACTTCAATAATCCTATTTCATATAATCCCAACTTGATTCATCTTATGGGGGTATTCTAATCCATTGGAATTCATGAAATCCCTTTTCTTAAAATCATTACTCAAGCAAAGGCTTAAAGGGCGTCCTCTTATCTATCACCATTACATCCTTATTCTATTACCAGGACAACATTTAACCTTTTCTAATTGCACCTAGCCTTAGACTCCTCTGATTTCATTCAGAATGTACCGAGCTTTCTATAACTTACAGAAACTATCATCTCTCTTGTTTTTATGGGCTTAATCTTTAAGCCTTACCTGCTAGTGCCACCTTCTCACTCACGTTTTCTTATTCTCGATCATATCTACCTTAAACCATGTCGCTCTATGATACTTTATCTTGCGAACTATAGATATCTATTTATATTGCTCTCAACCTTCCTGTAACTTGATAGAACTATATATTTCTTTGTGTGTCTTCTCAGTTGTCTTTAAATGTAAGCAATTACGTTTCCTGGTTGTCATGCCACTTGTTGCATGAAAACTTGGCTTATCTCATTACCCACAATTACATGAATAATTTGTAACTCATATGATCTCAAAAATCACTTTTTATTTTTTTTACTTCATGTTCATTAGCCAGTATAGGTGCCACTTTCTTATGGAGTGCACATAATGTTATAGTGGGGATGTTGTTACAAACTTAGGTTGAAGCCTTCTTCCTTATAGCCTCAGCTAATCATCTGTAGTACATAGGGGAGATCCTCTGACTCTTATTACATTGTATACCCAAAGGAATTTTTGATGTTCTTGGTTTTCTATAATTATCTCTAGTTACTTACCTCAGCGCTCTTGTGCTCATAGGGTTGCTTATGGACTGAAACTTTTATGTCTCTTCTAAGTGACACTTCTTTTTATTTCTGTAACACTTATACGGTACCTTTAACTACCCTAACTCCTATTTGAATATTTCTCAAGGATTATGATGTCATATTTACATGATCGCAATTCACCATTTTGGAGTTCACTATGTTTATCTTGCAGAATCCGTTGATTTCTAGCCATCAGAACCATTCTCTAATTTGGAGGACAGGAAATTTTTGGATGCAATGGCGCAAACTCTGCTTTCAAACCAGAAGCAACAAAGGAATGCAAATACACCATCAAACTTTTCTTCTGCTGATAGCAATACAGTAGCATTTTCTAAGGCGGGGCATCTTGTCACAACTGCTACAGTAATCTCTTCCGAGGAAACACAACTCTTGGACGCGATGGTAAATACAGATACTAATCTTAGTATTGGTCGTTGTGTCATGAGCAGGAACAAATCGCAAAAACAACAACAAAAAATGCAGTGATGGCTAATGCACATTTAACAACGCAACGCGATTTTCAAGAATTATCAAATCCTATTTTGACAGGAAGACATATATATGAAGAAGGGGAAGAAGGGGATATCTTAATGCAATGCCGAGCAGAAGCTTCAACAAGAGGTGGTTTGTCACCAGTGCATAGTGCAAGACGTAAGAAGTCTCGTCAAAGGAAAAGAAGTTGGGACGGCAGGATGTTTGAAGACGCAAACATAAGGAGGCCCCCAGTGAGAAATGCAACAAAAATAGGTCGCTCAAACAATTCTTTCAAAGTCCAATCGCATGAAGAATAAAGCATGAATTTTTAAGTCATTTTGAATAATTATGTGGAGAAGACATCATTCTACAAATTGAAGTTTTCAAAAAAAAAAAAAAAGAGAAAAGAGGGCACCTTTATGGCTTCTTCATTTTTTAATTTTACCATCACATTAGTATTATCCTTTGTTATATCATCATAGAGCATGTTATAAACTCTGTGGTGATCATTCAATTCTTAGTTCTTGTTAGTTCTTTCTTTTTACATGCTTACTAGTTCATGAGTCTTTTATTTGCCTCAATAGGATAGCAAAGGTAAGGTCAATGCCGGCTTTGTTATATGGGTAACAATTCCGGTGTAATCCGCCTTATTTTAAAAATAAAAAAAACAAAAAAAACTACTTGTTGGTCCATTCTCATATCTATTTTCCGCGTTATCTCTCTTAGATTATGTCCTTTGTCTTAACTTACCAATCACAGAGGCTCCTTATGTATCAAGTGTCATTCACAATTATTTATTAACAGTATCCTGGCGAGAACTCTTATTTCTTCTCCCCCGCATCTTGCTTGTATAATGTTCTAGATTCCCGACATATCTATAAGATCTGAATAAATTCAACCTCACTCATTTTTCTTTTTTTTCCACATTATTCCTTTGCCAGTCCATAGTCCCTTGAACCACTTAACTCTGACTAAATACTACATCACATAATTCCCCCCCCCCCCCCCCTTTAGGGGAGTACTAAGATTTAATGCTACAACGATCTACCTATAAATGTTTTACCTATTCATCTTTGGTGTCTTTTCACATAATCAATTACCCTTACGCACCTTACGGTAACCCTTATGTACCAAGAATATCTGAATTTCTTACGGACAAGAGTGACACATAGTGTAATTGGCACACTTAGTCCCTCAAGCTTAAGTCCGCTCACAATTCTTGCTTTAGGGAAGGTCTACTTGAGTGAACTTTAAAGTTTATTCTTTTGCTGTCCATTCTATTATTGCTGGAACACTATCTCTGAAATTCCCACGATGTTGATTACCAACAAATCCTTTGGTCCATAATAAATGTTTAGTTTATGTGGTTTATTAACCCACACTAATTCCTATCACTCTTGGGTCTGACTCATTCTTCTAGTGATCACGTTGGAGTCACCAACTCTTTTCTCGAAATAGGGATATAAATTTTGGCCTATACTCATTTATTGTCTCAAGGCCTGTTACTGCTTGTCTTTTCCTTCACTTGGCTATAGACTCTATCATTCTATCATATTTTGATTTACTGTTATCACCCACATATCACATCTTACTCATAATGCTTCATTTACTCTCCTGTAATATTTTCGTACATTGCCTTATTCTAAAAGCTTCAACAAAATGTCCTTTCACTTTAGGGTCCCCTTGACTCATCTCATTTGCTCTTCGGGACGCCTAACATTCTCTCTCTTTCTTTTTTTTCTAGGGTTGGGAGTCATACTAAGGTAAATATTTATCCTTTTTAGGATTCCACTGCGTATCTTCTAAAATTTTTGCACATTCTAGTATTCATACTATGTCATGCCCCAAAATTGAGGGACACGACCAGCGCTTGACCGGGTAGCCCCAGTCAAGTGGACCTGGGTGCCTTTCCTATCTCACGTGTTACCCCATGATTTCAATACTCAATATTCAAGTGAAATAGCCATTTATAATTAAACACATTCTTACAAGACATAATAATATACATGATTACTTTATGTGATCTAAAAGTTATACTGCCCATATACATAAGTATATAACTTACATTTCCTATCTACGGAGCCTCTAGGGATACAAAAGAGTGTTACAATATTTGTTGGTAACAAGGCTATACCTTACATAAATACCAAAATAAGACCCTATGAAGAAAAGCAGCATGAGCCATGCAGGGCCCTGAGAGGAAAGGGGCTCACCAATACAGTTGACGGAAAGTTGAGGAGGTGCTGCTCTCGGTGGACTGGAGTACCTGCTATAATACCACCTACAATCAAAACAAAAATATAGCGCCCCCAGCCAAAGAGACATCAGTATATTTAAATTATACTAGAATGTACGAACAAACTTTACCCCATGTAAAATCAATTAATACATAGATAACAAAAAATAATAGAATCAACAATCAATGCACATTAAAGGAACAACCAAGGCCAACAAGATTCACAATCTCTCCTTTTCTCCTTTCAACATCATTTCATCATATAAATGATTTCACAAACTTCCATTTCAATAGTGATAATGATCACATTCCATCTTTGTTACCTTAGCCACCCTTTATTACCTTGTCCACCATTATTACCTTGGCCACCCTTATCAGCCCAACCCACAATTTATCATTTTGTGTTGCAGTGTGCAACCCGATCCTACCAAACAATCACATTCCACACAACAAAAATATTTCAAAGTTCAATCGCATGGCTTCAGGCCATCAGGGATATCATTTCACAACAACAATAACAATTCACAAAGATTTTTGATTAACACAAGTTCCATTTCAATCATATACAACAACCCGAATACAATTATAGTCACAATGGTAATTGCCCACGACAAGCCATATATGATATTACCACGGTTATGTCAATTGCATCAATCACGACTTCTTTCCATCATTTATTACATAGCCCTTACCACATACACACATTCACACACACTTGGTTTGTTTCCATTTATTTACACCATCATATCGGGACGTTTAACCAACAAGGTTCAAGGCATATAAATCACAAGAATTCATGAAACATGCCATATTGCCTTAGCTCCCGTGAGACAACAAAAATTCACAAATAGTCCATATAAGTAACACATACCAATTACTCGTACACAAAACAGGGTGACTTTACAAAGGTTAAAGTTAGCTATACATACATGGAGTCTAATTTCCTTTTTAACTCCTACTCTCAATTCACCAACTGCCTAGTACTGTCAATCTAGTTCACAAGGTAATACATATATCTTAGAATTGAAATTCACAAATACAATCCGAAATCACTTAGGTTATCAATCCCTCCTTTTTGCAGATCTTTGCTCCTACCACATTCCTCTTACTAGATTTTAGATATTAAAGAACATGCATGTATGGTTCAACTTATGATTTTAAGAATCAATTTATGAGAACCCCCTTTTTGTTAAAATTTGAAAACCAATGAAAAAAGGTTGGGGATTGTACCTGCAAGGACGAAGATAAAGATATTCACTTGAAATTTCCAGGTCGGGGTGACTTTGAAAATCAAATTGGTAGAGATGTGACTTTTTCTCTCAAGAATCCTCTCTTTCCTCTCTCTAGTTTTGTTCAGAAAATGGCTTAAATGGAAGGGTTGGGGAGTTAATTGAAGAAGGGATCAAGTTGAAGAATTAGAAAAAATAGGAGCCCCGACGCGAAATGCGGTCAGGAATGTGATCGCATTCCTGACATGCGGTCCGCAGACCTGTCGTAGAATGGCCCTCAAAATGGGCTAAAATGAAAACACGTTGTGCAGGTTTGTGACCGTTATGAGGCATACATGTTATGCGATTGCATAGTGCCTCACATAACCTCCCTCACCAAAAATCAATGGGCAAGAATGCGATAACTATGCGATCTGCATAACTAGAATGTGATTGCATTCTGGACTGCATAGTTGTCCTCAAATTGGCCAGTGGCCTACTCACGTATGCGACCATTATGCACATACACGTTATACGATCACATAGCGCGTCGCATAACACCCAATTTCTAAAAAATTCTAGCTTTCTAATTATGGGGTATTTTTCACTCAAAAGGTCCGACCCGACATCACAGGACCTACCTGGCATTTATTACAACACTGATTGTACTATTTCTACCGTTATAACAATACAAGGACCTACCCGACATTATTTTAGGCAAGAAATTTTATGGGTCTTTACATACTAATTGTAATATTTTAGAGTGTACTATCTGTGTGTCTCACAACGAGAACTATTATAACGTTTTACACTATCCTTTGGAAATTTTAGCTAATAATAACAATCTGTCCAATAGTTTGGGTTACTCTAACCCCAATTGGATCTTGATCCCCATCCTTCTCTTAAACTATATCTATTAGCTCCCATGTGGCATTATTGAGATGGATGTGGTCAATTGTACATATCTTTGTTATTGTTTAAAGTAACTCAAAAAGTTTATACTTCTGTGCATGAATTTCAAATATTGACAATCTTCACTAACTGGAACGTCGTACCCTTTTGTACCTTGCTTTTTTTTCTGTGTTAAAACTTCTATCTACCTCTGGTTCTCTTATATCTTTTAAACATATCTGTGGATAGGCATTCATGCCATAGGGATCCTTATAAGGAAACTTACACGTCTTAGTAAAAATATGACATGCGGAAGACCTCACATTTACTCATCATAAGTATGATACAAAATCGAGTTCATTTAACTCAACTCTTCCACAACCATATTAAATAACTTATTAATTATCTTTTTCAATGTAGGTATAATTTTATTACGAATAAAGTAGAATTCAGGAGTTCAAATTCTTACAACTGAGCTCCGCCACACGTTCAAGGGTAAGAAAAAAGTGACAGTCCTAAATGCCCTGTCCTACTTATAAGTTTAGTGCACAACACACCCATAAAAGATACTCTACTTGACACAGCTTGTAAAATCCCTATGACAAAATTGCAATGATACCATTTTTGTCACGACCCAAATCGGAGTGTCGCGATAGGCACGCGGTGCCTTATTAGATTGAACACAAACATAACGTATCTTTCTTATCACACCATCATGGGTAAATGGGCTCGAGGCTGTCATGGGATAACCATAATAAAACATAAGTGAATACTAGACATAGAATGACCCAACGTGATATAGAAACTTACACATGTAACATACAGACCTTTGAGTTCGACATGATAATTTGTACACGCAAAACATAGGCTGACAAGGCCATACAAGTATCCATATACATGACATCTGTGTACAAGCCTCTAATAGTACATAAACATCACAATGGTCGGGACAGGGCCTCGACATACCAGTCAATATATGTCAAAATCATACCAAACAAATAGTTAACTCCATAGTAAGTGGAGTGCTCCAACACCTTTGGCAAAGCTTATATCCCACTAGTACGACTGGTAACCTATCTATTGTGACCTACGCGCATGAAATGCATTGTCTGCATGCAAAAATGACATCAGTAAAAATAAAGTACTAGGTATGTAAGGCATGAAAGTAGTATATAAAAGACATGAAAGAAACATGGAGTAAGAAACTCATTATGTAAGTCTTAATAGCTCTATGAATCATGACATTTATAACGTCAAGCATATACATATAAATGTCGTATCATGCATAGGTATATGCATTAAAAACATTATCAAGCCTCTATGGGAATCCCATTATATCAACTCAGCCTCTATGTGCGAAATCATCAATTTATACCAGCTAATCTGGTCCTGCTACATATAACGCCATAACCTATCCCATATCCCATATACATATATTATACCCGTATATAACGCCATAAGGTTATGGGTCAATATTCATATATAAATGAATGCAATGCATAAAAGTAAGTCAATAAGATCTCTCGAAATGTTATGAGACCCATGAATAGACAAAATGGTATTAGGACATATGGGAAATCAAGAACATAGGTTACTTTAGTACTTCTAAGAATAGAATCATTTATGATAGTTGTGTTCTTGCTCGTTTTGTAATGTCATATGGATCATGCCAAGAGGAAAGTAGATATAGCCTTAACATACCAAAAGTCATCAATGCAACTAAACAATAAGCTTATAGCAACTAGCCCGTCAAACCTATAACAAATAAATACATGTACAATTCAGATGGCACTAGTATAATGTTAACTCGATTCAAAAATTAACCGGGCAGAATGTTCCCTGATTTTACTGCTCCCGCAAGCCTACTACAGGAGAGATGCAAACACAATACAATCAGCAACTCAAAAGAAACCTAATTACAATTCGGGACCTTCAATACAATTAAAACCCCTAAATATACCATAACACACCCAATTAATAAGTTATCAATTGGCCTAAAACTGCAACAACAAGTGGTCAGCCTACTAACCTACCAAATGTGGCATTTATCTACGCCCATTTATCCTTCAAAACTCTATAAACATAGGCCAACACCAGTGGACTACAAAAAAGTCCACTAAAAGTGGAATAAATTAAACTCACAAATTTTGATCATCGTCTCTGAGTTCTAATAATAGGAAACCGAATACTGAAATTAGACATTTCAATAACTATGAAGTACCTTCCAAATTTCAAACTACAAATAAAAAGAAAGGTGGTATAATGATACTTACGTCGTATGGATCATTCTAATGTTATCGCTACCCAATTTTGTACTCAAGATGTAAATCTTCTTTGAAACCCTATTAGAAAGCTCAAGGATAGGTTTTATGGGTTTTTTCTGGTCGTTTTGTATGGTCGTGATCTATGTAAAAATTAATAGAGAAATGGCTTGAGACATATATATCAACTTTTGAAAAGTCAAAGAGGTGCTAGCTTAGCATCCCTAGAATTGGCTCATCTTCCAATGCCTATATCTTTTTATTCAGATATTGCAAGAACAAACGCTTACGAGCATTGGAAATTAAATTCCAGCAACTTCAATTTGATATATAATATATCCCAAAAAGACCTCATATATCATACGAAATGTATTGCTAAAAAGGATCTAATGACACACTTATTTGTCACCTATGCAGTCTGCGCAGTCTTGAGAAATTACAAATACCTCTCTACCCGGATGTCGTATTGATGAACGGTTTAATGCCTTAAAAACTAGACGTGTAGATTTTTAATTTGATATGTGGACCATACTTTAATTCCAAGAATATTAGGAGAATACTTCTACTACATTTGACATAATATTCAGCACATTATGAATGTAACTTCTGATGACATTTATCAACTTTTGTTCTACAACTTGCTTGGCTTTAAAACGTAGAAAACAACTATAATAAAACTAAAATAACTCATATAATAACCTCCTTAGAATGTTAAGAACCCTAGTCTCACCCCAGAGTATATGCTATAACATTCCAAACTTGTCGACTTTTGACGAAACTTATTTTCTTCAATGGTTTAGCTTCTAAACTTTCCAACCCTCCTGGTATTCGTTATTTATGATCTTAAATATTTCTAATCTACAAGGTAACATGATTTAATTACATTATATGCTTCCAATTATAAACTTATATCTAAGATTGCATAAATTTACTTACGACGTACTTTCACTGTAATGACCCGACCGGTCATTTTCAACAATTGTACTTTGTTCGGTTGTTCGAGGGAATAAGAAGATTTATGATGTATTATGACTTATATGAATCATCTGTTTTGGTTTTGAGGTTGTCCAGGATTTATTTTGGAGATTGGTCTAGGCAAAAAGCTTGAAATTTAAAAGGTTTGACCTAGTTTTGACTTTTTAGTATTTGATCTTGGATGTAAATTCTGATGGTCCAGTTATCTCCGTTAGATGATTTTGAACTTGGGAGCGCATTCAGAATATAATTCGGAGGTACGTAGTAAAATTAGAATAGAATTGGCGAAATTAAAAATTTTGCGATTTTCGGTCGGTGGTGGAAATTCTGATATCACTGTTGGAATAGAATTTCGAAAGTTGGAGTAGTTTTATTGTATCATTTTTGATGTATGTGCAAAATTATAGGTCATTCAGACGAGGTTTGGTAGGTTTCGGCACCATTTGTGAAATTTGGAAATTTAGAAGTTCGTAAACTTGAATTCGAGTGTAATTTGGTGTTTTGATGTTTTTGCAGCGTTCCAAAGGTTTGACTAAGTTTGTATGTTGATATGTGACTTGTTTGTATATTTGGATGAGGTATCGAGGGCCTTGGGATGAATTTAGATGGTTAATAGAGAGTTGGGAAGTGGAATAAGGCAGCTGAAGCAGCTGCTTCTAATGTTTCCGCACCTGCACAGTTGGAACCGCATGTGCGATGATTGTAGATGCGAAAGGTCAACGGCAGATGTGGAATCCTGGAGAGTTGAGTCCGGAACCGAGGGTGTGGATAGTGGAGCGCACCTGCAATACCGCAGGTGCGATACTGTGACCATAAAAGCGGTTTCTGAAGGGTTAAGTGGGATCAACGATGGATTTTCCATAGGTGCAGTGTCACAGAAGCGACTGTTGGCCTCTATATGCGAAAATTCTAGACATAAAGTATAAATTGTGGACTTCGCAAATTTTGGATCATTCATCACCATTTTTATTCGGTTTTGGAGGTTTGGGGAGTGAATTGAATAGGGATTCAAGGAGGTTTTCATTGAGGTAAGTAACTTGAGCCTCAATACTCATGTTTATGGTATATTCCCGTTGTTTAATCATGTAATTAGTGAATATTATGGGTTAAATGAGAGTTAGGGCTTGGGATTTTTCGGAGAGTTTGATTGACGACTTGAGGGGTCAAATGGAGTCGGATTTTGATAAATCTTGTATGTATGGACTCGTGAATGAAAGGGTTTCTAATTTTGTGATTTTTTTTGGCTACCGCGATATGGGCCCCTAATCCTGGTTTCGGTGACTTTTGGGATTTGTATTCAATTAAGTAAATTTTCATGTGGAATTGGTTCATTGGCCTTAATTGATTGCATTATATTGCTTCTGGAGAGATTTGGAATGTTTCGAGGCTGATTCGAGAGGCAATGGCATTGGGAAGTAGGCGTTTCGATTGTTTGGAGGTAAGTAATGCTTACAAATTTGGTTCTGAGGGTTCGAAACCCCTAATTATGTGTTATGGTATTAGAGATGGGCGTGCACCATGAGAATTGTTGACTGGTAAATTCCATGGCACCGTTTTATGTCTATTTCTTGGTTATATCCATGTCTTTGTCATGTGAATAAAATAAATGAGCTGTAAATCATGCTAATTATCATGTTAGCGCATCATACCAATACTATTGAGACCCAAGTGGTCATTTCTTGTTGTCATCTTATTAGTTACATTAATATATTGTACTTAGTCTCATCTATGCATATCATATCATGTCTCAATATCAGTTGTTATTATGTTGGCACATCATATCCTTATTTCGGTCTAGTTTCATGGCATTATGAGCCTGCGTGTGAGAGACTGGAGAGTAATGACTGAGTGAGGCCGAGATCCTGATTATGAGTGACAGTTATGGGATCAGATTGCATGCCGCAGCAGTTATATTGATGATTATGATAGCACTCTGGTTGTAGGTTCCCTCCGGAGTCTGTAACATACCCCAATGAGCGCAATTGATTTTATAGAGGGATTGATTTTTACCTAGACATGGATCTTTTTTGAAGTATTTATACCTGGATATGGATCTTCTCCACAGGGTTGGAATGGCCTTCCTCGGTACTGAGTGACTGCTGTTAGAGATGTATATATATTCCAGGATAGATATTCCTTTGGCCGTGTGAGCCATATGCAGTACTGGGTGGGCGAGCATTTGAGAGTAGGATTACATTGTGCATTTCATATAGTCGAGACATTGGCATGTAGAAAAATTTGAGTTATATATCTTAAACTATTCAGATCTATATTTACCTTATCACTTTGAGTTGTCTATTTAACTGAAAGCATGCCTATGTTTCTATACATTGCTTCTATTACATTTCTGACGTTGAGTTCATCACTACCATTTAGTCAATCGTTTGGCTTGTGACTTACTGAGTTGGTGTACTCACGTTACCCGACGCACCTTCTGTGCAGATCCAGGTATCTCTGACCACGGTAGAGTCATAGCTGTTCCTTAGTAGTGAATCATCAGAGATAGCGAGGTAGCTGCCTGGTGATCGCAGCACTGCGTTTCTCCTTCTTTATCTTCCATTTAGTGTATTTTTGGTTATTCTCATACTGAATAGTTTATAGTAATTGCTCATGACTTAGTGAAACCCCAATCTCGGGCGTTCTCTTTTGTATTTTCTTGTTTTGAGTCTAACTCTTCTATGAAATTTCTGTTATGAAAAGTTTCGACTAAAATTTTATTAAATATCGAAGTAATTTTAAGAAGTGTTGGCTTGTCCAGTACCACGATACGCGCCATCATGAAAGGGTTAGTTTTTGTGTCATGACACTCATGTGCTAAAACATGGTGTGTAACATTATTCCCCCTGTTGGAACACTCGTCCTTGAATGTTAACCGATGCACGTATCAGTCTCTTAAGAAATAGCTCTTACAAATACTTTAATATTGTCTTTGACATCTATAGAGCTATTCGTGAATAAATCCAAAGGTCAGAGCATTCCGGAAAGTCACATAATAACAAATAAAGATAGAATAAGAAATAAATGGGTTTCTACATACAACTTCTCACATAAGGTTCAATTCTTGCAATCACATCTTGGTTCATTTCCTTTTGGCATTATGAATTCAATACGTTCAATAGTGATACTCAAACATACCATTTATCTCTACGCATCACTATTGATATTCTTCTTTTTTATACCCTAATTTATATATGCCCATCAAGAACTATTATTAAAGGATGGAGGGTTATGCTTGGACACGATTAGCTAGACCGTCTTCCCTTCCTCCTTTGATTTTCTGCTACAGATGTTCATGCATGGCCACATATATCATACATGCGTAGGAGGACATGGGCGTGCAAATTTAGGGCCCCTTTCACATAGCTTTTCCTCTCTGTGCATGGATATTTCCTCACTATTTATGTAGTCTATTTCGTGTGTAGGTGCATCATCAATATGTTTTTAATTCTACTATCCCTTAATAAAAAGGTTATAACTCCTTGCAAGAATGTTCAAATAACGAACAATTTGAAGAATTGAAAACAAGACTTATAAAGCTTTAGTCAGGTAGTTTCTAAAACAAATAACCGTTTATATCTTCGGATTTATGCTTGTTTGAAGTCAGATCTTGTGCAAGGTCATTTAAAACTATAGCTTGTTGTATAGTTCTCAGTTGACTTTCTTAGTTATCATGGTCATGTGATATGGTGTCATGAACCAACTTTTCCCTTTGTTTGTTATCGTGATGGCACCTAGTCGTAGGGACTAGGTAATCCTAACTCATACTTAAATACCTTAATAATAAATGAAATTTAACAGTCTTCAAGCAGAAATCTCTACAAAATTTATAATTCTTAAAACTCAAAAGTACAAGTCATAAGCTTTATGGAGTTTCGCTACAACTTCTAAACATAATAGTATGGAAATAAGTACAACAGTGTAAATGTAAAATAGGAAGGTGACTCCGAAGCCTGCAAATACAGCAGCAGGGCTACCTTGAGTCTCATCGGCAAGAATCCGCGCACCTACTAGCAAACATTACTTAGATCTGCATAAACAATATATGCAGAAGTGTAGTGTGAGAACACCACAATAGTGTTTAATAAGTATCAAGACTGAACTCGGTAGAGTAATGACGAGAAACAATCAAGACACCTACTGGTCTAATAAATAGAACATGATATTTATATAGAGAAAACGCGATACGGTTAACAATACAGTAATTTCGATAAAGAAAGAAAATAGCAATTACTATGCAGAACACCAAAGGAAAACATGGAATGGTAAGCGAGAATACTACCCAAATCCAAAATCACAAATAAAGTAAAGACAAGTCATAACTCAATAACTCCGATAATTTTCACCATAAGTGTTAACCAACAAGCGTCAATCAAATAGTCAACCCTTTCAAGTGATAAAAGTGTTTCGAAATATGCTTCCTTCAAATAAATGTTCTTTTCAAAAAGAGTTCTTTCAAAATAGATTTTTTTCGAATATAATCTTTTCAAACAAATAATCATCGAATACGAGTCACCCTATGACATTTAGAAATAGTTATCTAAAAATAAGTACTTTCGAATATAATCTTTTCGAATAGTTAACCTTCGAATTTAAGTTACCCTGTCACACCTCATCTCATAGTTATACAATACGGGTCTCAATACCTGAACCCAAACACATGGCATTATGTGCCCCCATTACACCTCCTAATCATACTAACAACTCACTTGCCGAATAGAGCAATTCTTATATGGAAGGCAAATAAACAAGGGTATGTTTATATACTCAGAAATCTCAAGAAGCCTCATAATCGATAAGGGTGCTTAGCTATGTGTATGCTTGTGCAAGTATCCTATCTTAGTTCATACTAGCTAGTAACAAAAACGAACATCACTTATAGTGTTTACACAGGGATAGGATCAATGAAAATAAGTGCTCAGAACAAAGAGATAGCAACAAGGGATCTCCCAAGATAACATCCCGTAGGGCCAAACATAAATATGTAAAGGATCTCCTGGGATATCGTCCCGTTGTCCAAATCATAAATACGTAGGAAAATCTCCCAGAATACCGATCCATAGTCCCAAAGTGAATATCCAGTACAAGGAGATCTCCCGGGATATCGTCTCGTAGTCCGAAATATAAAGGTGAAGGGGGATCTCACGGAATATTGATTAGTAGTCCCAAAGTACACATGCATGGGGATCTGCCGGAATACTGATCCATAGTCCCAAAGTAAATACGCAACAACAACAATGACAATAATATACAATGTACGGCAAGAAAGTCAACTCAAGAACTATAAATCACGAAGAAACGGTATGACCAACTCACAAGGAATATTCATAGAAAAGAGTGGTGGCGTAAAGGAAATAATTCAACAAAAGGGAAATCTAACATGCAGCAACAATCCCACAATATAAAAGTCGATAACAAGGAAATCAACATGAGTCAAGTAGTCCCAAATGAATGTAAGTCAACAAAGGTATAGGTTATCTAACAACTTTTATGGTTGGACAATTACGAGGACATGCGACAATTCAATTAAGGAATGATGATCTTAGCTTCACATAAGACTAAACAATTTCAAGAAGAATAATGATAAATTCTCAATAAGACAAGCATCTACAAAAAGATATTATGGCAATACGAGAGGAAAAATTCTTCAGATAAATCCAATAGGATGTCAATTAGGAAATAAGGGTGAACCATGAGACAGTTAATTCCAGTTAAGCATGTAGAGGCGAAACGAATAAGCAAGAACTTAGTCATACCAAGAATAACTTCGTACATAGTAAATATGAGGACACAAGAACCCTAAAAGGACAATTTCCCCCAAATAAGTCCGAGTACGCACTCGTCACCTCGCGTACACGAACTACAATCAACATAAAAGACTCAAACCCTAAGGGGAAGTCCCCCATAAAAGGTTAGGAAAGATAATTACCTCAAAAATGACAGATCGATACTCTAAAATGCACTCCTCGGGTGAAAAAAATCTCCACACGGCTCAAATCTAACAAAATTAACTTCAAAGCACAAATAAAATGCATAAGAAACAATTCCGTATCACAAAGTATCAATATAAAACAAAATTCAAGAATTGGTCCAAAAGTTGACCCTCCGGCCCGCATCTCAGAACCCGAAATATTTTATAAAATCCAAATACTCATTTTAATATGAGTTCATCCATACAAAAATTATCGAATTCCGATACCATTTGGTCCCTCAAATCCCGATTTTTCATTTACGAAATTTTCTTTCAAAACCAACATACCCCAACTCAAAACACAAATTAAATGATAAAAATGAAGACAAAATCATGGAATATGTAATATTCTAGGTGAAGAACACTTACCCAATCGATTTAAGTAAAAATACCTCAAAGACTCGCTGAAAATCGAGCTCCACAAGTCAAGATATGAATAAAATGGTCTAACCCTCGATTTTGGAATATATTTTGTCAGCCCAAGCATTTGTACATCGTGAACACGGAAGACATGAACCTACACGAACCCATAGGAACGGATGCGAACGAAAAGAGGGAAAATTCAGGGCTTCGCGAACGCAAAGTGTTAACCATGAATGCAAAGAAGGATTTCAAGGTAGTCTGTAACAACACACCGCAAATGCAAATGGTAGTTTACGATCATGAAAGAAAATACTAGAAGCAAAAAATAGCAATTCGAACAGTGGAAGAAATGACCCATAGCCCCACATGGAACACACATGAGGCCCCTGAAACCCCGTCTAAACACACAAAAAAATCATATAGCCTAAGATGGACTCCCTAGAGGTCTCAAATCACATCAACCAAAGCCGAACATGAAAATCGCGCCATGAATCGGACTATGAACTTCCAATTCTCTCAACTTTGAATAATTGAGCCGAAACCAATCATATCAACCCGGAATAACGCCAAATTTTGCTGACATGACTGAAATGACATACAGAGCTGTTACAACTCTCAGAATTGCATTTCGACCCCAATATCGCAAAAGTCAAATATGGATCAAACTTCTCCATTTTCCAAATTTCAACTTTTCTAACTTTCACCGAAATAACTCAAATTGCTCTACGAATCTCTGAATCCGAATATGGAACTGCATCTAAGTCCATAATCACCATAATCGCAATCATCCAAAACTCATTCTGGGGTCGTTTCGACAAAAATCAAATTCTCATTGCTTAAGCTTCCAAAACTAGATTTCTTTCTTCCAATTTGACTCTGAATCATCCGTTAACAAAATTCAATAATGCGCGCAAAATCGATACTAATATTATGAAGCCTTTCCAAACCTTACGCAACTGAATGGAGCTTGATTTCTCAAAATGACAGGTTGGGTCGTTACATCCTCCCCTTGTTAAAATAATCGTTCGTCCTTGAGCATGCTAAGATTTTCCTCCAAGTCCTCAAATCACTGAATGCACACTTTGAACGTACATCCGCGAGTGATCCCACGTCACCCGAATCCACATAAACCTTATGACGCAATCTCAACATAAATTTATCCTTCATACCAAATACCAATAAGCCCTAGAGCTAGAATTATCACCTTTTGTTCGTTTCCAAAAGACCTAATTATAAATCCATATCCGGTATTCATATCAACTAACTGCATCAACCCATGACTACACCCAATAGAGTACAGCCACACAATATGACACGTCACATATGGGTCCACAATAACATTTCTGATCACAATATCCACCAAAAATCAAATTCCACCACAGGCCATATGCCTCATATTAAATAAGAACTCATTTCAAATCTTCACAACACTGACAATTATTCAAGAACTATGAAAACCTCCTAACTAATGCCCAAATCAACAAGCACAACTAGCACCACTGGACACACACCCCGTAAAGCTAAAATTTGAGAGGCACAAAACAAAATGACTAGATATGTAAAGAGAAGAACACAAGAGAACTACCAAACAATCCCGAAAGGCACAACTCTCTATCAGTAAAAAATCTACAAATCAATACAAGGAAAAAATCCAAATATATGAACAATTCACAAGGATCTCATCCTGATACACCTCTCCACCACAGTATGCAGCCCGACTCAACACATCAAATCACGTGAAATCACGAGCATCCCGCCCTCAACTCTGAATAAAAAGTAGGATATACATCAAACTAGCTGGAACCTCTCACTAGATCAGTTCTGTCGTAATTTACAACAAGTGTTGGCTCCCACACTGTGGAGCAGAAAAACAAATTTACAACTGGTAGCTAAAAATACTTAGAAATCACATAAAACCTACTGTCATGGACAATAGCAATTTACTATTAATCTCATAACTCTTAATAATGAATAAAAACGGATTATAGACACGGCTATCACTCATAGAACCTCCCCATAGGGTAAAACATAAACAGTGTGAAAATCATGAAACGCACTCGTAAGTAGGGAAACAAATAAGTGAACTCATCCCGATAAGCAGAATTGTAGTAAACTACGGCTGGTGCTCCTCTACAACAAATCAAAATCATACTTGAATGACATCATCTGGCACAATGGCCTTAAGCCTACTATATAAACTGTACGGTATGGGTATTTTGAGACCAATAAAAACATAAATCACTATGTGAAGCCTGAAACGCAAATTGAACTGGCATACCCATGAAACTTCTACAATGTCGCACCTTGCCTCCAAAATAAGGACCAGCAAATCTCTCTGATCTACGAGGCCTCTTCACCTCCCTGTACTCTCTCTCTCTCTCTCTATCTATCTCTCTCTCTACCGGCCTCTTTTGTACATTCACTTCGGGTCTCGCATGCCCTTTAACCGACGAGCGATCCCTACTATCTATTGAAACGAAACATATGACTCCAACTCTCGAGTCATACTGAACCGAATATCATGCCTGATCCCCTCAATGAATCTACGGACTTGCTCTCTAATTATAGCGACCAAGGCAGGTGCATGTCTTTCCAAATCACTTAATCTGACGGCATACTCTAATACTGACAAGGTGCCTTCACACAACTGCTCAAACTCCGCACGCCATGCATCCCAAAGTAAGTGAGACACAAATTCTCTCGAAATATCTCTGTAAACTAAACATGTCTAAGTGAAGCTGCATCGGCCGGCTAGCCAACTCATATGGCCGCCACCATTGATAAGTTGCTCCCTTAATCTTGAACGTGGTAGAAGCAACCATACGCGTATCCGCAATACCCAAAGTACGAAAAATTTGATGGCACTCCTCTATGAAACCCATTTAGCTCTCTAAAGCCAAACCAATACATTCAAGAGGGTCATAGTCCTTGAACCTTGCAAATCTAAATTGTCATTTCTCAAATGTTGCTACCTTGACTATGAGCTGAACTGGGACCACAAGTTATGTCGCCCTGACACATGGAACCTGACCTAGGAAAACTTGCTACTCTAGAGTGTGGTATAGCTATGGCACATACTCCTCGTCGACCTCTACCTCTACCTCTAGCGACACCTGCTCTGGAAACAACGTCATCGATAATCGCAACTCGTTTCCTCACCATCGGTAAGAGAATGGAAGGTTAAAAGTTCAACTTCGAGACCAATAAGCTCGCACAATAGGAATCAAGGAAGTGATTTTGTCCTAATAGTTTCGTAGCCTCTCGAAGATAAGTACAGATGTCTCTGTAATGACTCGCCAGACTCTGCTAAACTCGCTTATGACACATAGCACTTATAAACCTAGAGCTCTGATACCAACTTGTTAATAAATGAAATTTTACAGTCTTGAAGCAAAAATCACTACAAAATATATGATTCCCAAAACCCGGTTGTACAAGTCCTAAGCTCTACAGAATTTTGCTAGAACTTCTAAACACGGTCGAATTGAAATAAGTACAATAGTGTGAATGTAGGATAGGAAGATGACTTTAAAGCCTGCGAATACAACAACAGGGCTACCTTGAGTCTCCTCGGTAAGAATCCTCACGCTACTAGCGAACAATACCCGGATTTACACCAAAAGAATGTGCAGAAGTACAGTATGAGCATACCACATCAGTGCCCAATAAGTATCAAGACTGACCTCGGTAAAGTAGTGACGAGAAACAGTCAAGAAACCTACTAGTCTAATAAACAGAACATGATATTTATATAAAGACAATGTGATATGGCTAACAATACAATAATTTCAATAAGGAAAGAAAACAGCAAGTACTCAGCGGAACACTATAAGGAAAACATAGAACGGTAAGCAAGAATACAAACGAAATCCTAAATCACAAATAAAGTAAAGACAAGTCATAACTCAACAACTTCGATAGCTTTTACCTTAAGTCTTAACCAGCAAGCATCAAGCAGATAGTCAAACCTTTCAAGTGATAAAAGTGTTTCGAAATATAATCCCTTCAAATAAATGTTCTTTTCAAAAAGAGTTCTTCCAACAATCATGTTTTTTAAATATAATCTTTTAAAACAAATATTCATTGAATATAAGTCACCCTGTGAAATTTCGAAATAGTTAATTAAAAATAAGTACCTTCGAATATAATCTTTTCAAATAGTTAACCTTCGAATTTAAGTCACCCTGTGATACCTCATTTTATAATAATACAATACGAGTTACAATACCTGAAGCCTATCACTTGGCATCTTGCGCCCTAATCACACCTCTTATCATACTGACAACTCACCTACCGAAAAAAGTCAGCCTCACATGGAAGGAAAATAAACAAGGGTGTGCGTCTATACTCATAAATCTCAAAGAACCTCCCATCCGATAAGGGTGGTTAGCCACGTATATGCTTGTGCAAGTGTCCTATCATAGTTCATACCAGCTAGTAAGCATAAGGACAAAAACGGACAGCACATATACTATTCACACAAAGATAGGATCAATGAAAATAACAGCTAAGAACACAGGGATAGCAACATGGTATCTCCCGGGATAACATCTCGTAGTCCCAAACATAAATGTGCAGAGGATCTCTCGGGATATCGTCCCGTAGTGTAAATTGTTAATTTGTAGGGAAATTTGCCGGAAAACGTATCTGTAGTCCTAAAATAAGTATCCAGTACAGGGAGTATCCTGGGGTATCGTCCCGTAGTCCCAAATATAAATGTACAAGGGGATCTTCCGGAATATCGATCCCAAAGTAAAGTTGAATGAGCGGAAATCCCGGAATATCAATCTGTAGTCCCAAAGTAAATACACAACATAAACCATGATGATAATACAAAGTACGACAAGTAAGTCAATTCAAGAACTACAAATCACAAAGAAACGGTAGAACCTAAGAACCCTAAAAGGCCAATTAGGTAATAAGGGTGAATTATGAGACAACTAATTCCAGTTAATCATGTATAGGCGAAACCAATAAGCAAGAACTCAGTCATACAAAGAATAACTTTATACATAGTGAATATAAAGACCTAATGCCGATTTCCACCAGATAAGTCCGAGTACGCACACGTCACTTTACATATACGAACTACAATCAACATACAAGACTCAAATCCTAAAGAGAAGTCCCCTACACAAGGTTAGGCAAGATACTTACCTCAAAGACGATAGACCGATACTCCAAAATTCACTCCTCGGGTGAAAAGACCTCCTGACGGCTCAAATATAACAAAATTAACTTCAAAGCATGAGAGAATTCAATACCAATTGTAGTTTTCTAAGACATTGGGGAACAAATAAAACACATAAAAGACCATTCCAGATCGTAAAGTCTCTATCTATAACAAAATTTGAAAATTAGTCCACAACTCTACCCCCAAACCTGTACCTCAGAACCTGAAAAATATTATGAAATCCGAATACCCATTCCAATATGAGTTCAACCATACAAAAAATATCAAATTTCGATACCATCTGGTCCCTCAAATCCTGATTTTTAATTCTATAAAAAAATAATTCAAAACCAGCATTTTTTCCAACTCAAAACACAAATTAGATGATAAAAATAAAGACAAAATCGTGAAATATGTTAGATTCTAGGTTAAGAATACTTGCCTAATCGATTTGTCTGAAATATCTTCAAAGACTCTTTCAAAACAGAGCTCCACAAATCAAGACATGAATAAAAAGGTTTAACCCTTGATTTTGGAATATATTCTGTCTACCATACATTTGTGCATCGCGAACATGGAGGAAGGATCGCATTAGGGAAGAAGAAATGAAGGCTACACAGGTTACTCATTGTGAACGCGACAGTGAGCTCGCAAACACGGAGAAGAAAAGACAGGAACTTACGCGAACGCGTAGGGAAGGATGCAAACACGAAGAGGAAAAAATACAGGGCTTCGCAAATGCGAACGTGAAGAAGGATTTCGAGTTAGTAATCAACAACACATCGCGAACGCAAAAGGCTATTCGTGATCGCGAATGAGAACGCTAGAAGAAGAAAATAGCAGTTCCAACAATGGAAAAAATGACACATAGCCCCACCCAGAACAAACCCGAGGACCTTTTCTAAACACACAAACAAGTCATATAACCTAATACGGACTCGCTCGAGGTCTCAAATCACATCAAATAACACCATAAATGCAAATTGTGCCATGAATCGGACTATGAACTTCTAACTATTCCAACTTCGAAAACTTAAGATGAAACCAAACACATCAGCCCGGAATGACAGTAAATTTTACAGATATGACCAAAATGATATTATAGAGCTGTTCCAACTCTCGGAATTGCATTCCGACCCTGATATCACAAAAGTCAGCTATATATCAAACTTCTCCATTTTCCAAATTTCAACTTTTCAAACTTTCGCGAAATACCTCAAATTACTCTATGGACCTCAGAATCCTGGAGTGTGCTTAAGTCAAAAATCACCAAACGAAACTGCTGAGATCATCGAAAACTTATTGTGAGGCCGTTTACACAAAAGTCAAATTCGTGTCAAATTCTCACTGCTTAAGTTTCCAAAACAATTGTCTTTCTTCCAATTTGACTGTGAATCATCCGTTAACTAAAGTTAACCATGCACGCACGTCGATACTCATATTATGATGTTATTCCAGACCTTATACCGCCTAACAGAGCTTGATTTCTTATAACGACTGGTCGGGTCGTTACATATCGTACGAACCTATAGTATCCTTTGGCAGGCAAAATTTTATCTATATTTATCATTGGTGTAGTTTAAGGTCTTAAAACAATTACAAACTTTTATGGAACTTTACAAACGCATGCACGTACCCAGTGTGATAACAAAATATAAAAATGTTGTACATGGCTGGAAAATCAAAAAATCTAAGGGTAAAACGACATTGCGTCTGATAAGTTGGGAGAATATTTATTGTTCAAAATTGGGGGTGATGTTTAATATTTACAGTAAAATTTTTGGGGTCCAAATGATTTTTTCCCATCTATAGCGGTTTTTGTTGCCTATGTATTAGTGATACACTTTAAATAAATACAGGGGGTCAGATGACCCTCGCTTACCTTTCACATAGAGTTTTAAGTGTTCATTTGAAAATTTAGGAAAGTATAAGGAGATTATTATGTGTTTTATTTGTTGAAAATTTCAATCTATTAAATTAGGCATGTTTAATCAATTAGAGAATACAAATCATCAAATAAATTAAATAAATCATATTGGCTTATAGTATTCAATCACACACTTATATTAGCGGAGGACATTTTTATACTGGCGTCAATTCGTTAGGGGCAGTTCTGACCCTTTTCCAAAAACAATAATACAAAATATGTTCTTAATCTGATCAAATTTGAAGGGTTTGAAAAAAATTCTTTTATATCATAAATTTGCACAAGAAATATCATAGCTATAATCATCGTATGAATCACAATATAAGTATGTGATTGTCGTAAGTCAATCACATTCATTTAGTTCATGTTCAGAGTTGTGTGTGTTTAACCAAAAACTGAAATTCTGGTCAAAGTTTTATTTTTAGAAAAACTTAGTTTATTGATAATCGAAAATAGAATTAAAAAAATTGATTTTGCCAATAATAAGATGAATAGAAAGCAAAGTAAATCAGTGTATTCCAATAGTTTTTTTCGTGACCTTACAAATAACCAGTCTCCTCCTTTTTATAGTTGTCTCTAAGATATACGTTTTGCTTTTGTCAAAATTAGGCTTTATAAACAATTATAGTCTTTAATGATACATTACACAATCATTGTAATTTAATAGAGATTCTCCAACCTTTTTAGTATTTAATATTCGTTAAATACTGTACTTCTACTCTCTTGTGTTGTCAGATTCATTCTCCTTAATTTTTGGATTTGAATAGGTACGAGCGTCGAGTCTTTTTAATATCTGCCCGTACCTCTGCTCGTGCATCTGCCCGCATCTGTCGCAACTAGTGCATCTTTGCTAATCATCATTTTTTGACCAGCCTTCATGTCATGACATGTCATCTTTCAATCACTTAAATATATATATAAGCTTGATATTTCCCAATACGAATAGTCCCCCTACTTGCCATTTATTCATCAATTGAATATTTCGAAAGTGGAATTTATTAAAGCGGGATTTTTTCCGCCATTAATGCTATTATAGAATTGTCGCTTGAATTATCACTTCCATTTAATGCTTATTATACGTGGCATCTTTTTGTTGGTTCTACGACTTTGCAGCGCTTTTTAAGGCTTTTTACGGCTTCACCAATTACGAAGCAACAATTTTCATTATGACCTTTCTATTATTGCACATTTTCCCTTGACGGTTGCTTCCTAGTATTAACATAGCTTTCATCTTTGTCTTTCTTACATAAAGTTCAAAGTTTTCAGAATATTCCATTCTTGTTCTCATCTTCCTCATAAAACTTTTTAGAATATTCAATTCTCGTTCTTCATCTTCTTCGTACTACCATGTCTTCGTCAAACCCTGACCATACGTAGGAGGGTCCCTATAGTTGATAACCTTCCTCTTGTCCGAAGTAGGAGCAGAAGAGGAGGTAGACTGCACAATTTAGGGTCTTCATCCATATGGGGTTCTTCTAGTTCCATGTCCTTTTTCTAGAATCAGAGGTTCACTTTCTCAAAGGTCTTCTTTTAGAGGTAACGAACCCTCTGAACCTCTTCGCGAACCCTCTATGGAAGAAATAGTTCTTGCGGTACTATCTTTCTATAATGATAGAGAGTCTCTTAGAAGTTAAGTGTCCTCTTTGAACCGTGCTGATATCTACCCAACTCGGTTCACTGAAAGTCTGACTTCTTTAATTCATAGAGACTGCCACTAGAGTCATGAATTCCCTATTATAATTCATAATGCGAACCAGGGAATCACCTCCTATTTAATGAGGTTTTCTTTTGTTTATACATACCCCTTCACATTAGGTTTCAAACCTGCTATTGACCCAGTTATCCTTAAATTCTGTCAATTCTTCGAATTTGTTTAGGTCAAATTGGTCTCATAGTATGGAGAGCTATTGCCTATCTGAGGCATTTGACTAAGATGGTCGGTGTGCCTTTCACTTTTGCCCATTTAATTCATTTCTACTCTTCCAGAATCTTTCGCCAAGGGATTTTTACTTTAGTGTCAATGAGCAAGAGAGTTTTGGTTAGCCCTGAAGATGAATGATACCTTGGCTGGTATGCCCGGTTTGTTGCTACCCTATTGTTGGTTTAGTGAGTGATGAAAATATTCCCTTTCCTGAGAAGTGGAATTTTGCACGTGAGTTTTCTTTTTAATAACTTTCTCGTGCCTTTTTTCTCGATTGTGATGACCATTATCCTATTTTTTCTTTTCTTTTGTAGCAACCATGGAAATTGTTGATGAAATTCCCAATTTTCGTGGTTGGGTAGGAAAGTTGTTGAATACTACTCCAATGGAGGGTAGATCTTAGAAGACTCTTTCCCAACAACTTGGTTGGAGAATGAAAACTCATGGTTAGAGTTTTTTTTAACTCTTTTCATAACCTATTTTAATCCTTCTTTTTAACAGGAATTGTTGTTCGAGGGATTAGTGTCGAGGCGGTCATAGCTTCTCATATTTCCCTATAAGGGCCCAAGAAATAATTTTGGATTCTTCATCTAAATGAAAAGCTACTGATGACCAAGACTCTGAAGAAGAGGAAGATGGGGGTTCCTTGGTAACAAGTCCATGAGCTCGAGACGTATCGTTTTTTATGACGAAGCATCTCCCCCTCATCATATTCCTCTTACGAGTCTTTTGAAGCCCTGGTGGTAATCCCTGAGGATGCTATTGATGAAATCCCCGCTGCCGCTCATGATTCTGTTGAGTAGCTTTTTAGTCAGGGGTTTGATAGTGAAAATTTAGGTCTGATTTCTAACGAAGCACCCCTTGCTTCTTTTTTTGCTCACATTCCTGTGACACCGTCTTTGCCAATCATGGCTATTACCCTTCCTCCCTAGGCTGTATTAAATGCTTCTATAGTTCTTCCCTCAACTACTCCTCCTTCATCTATTCCTTACCCTGAAGTTGGTTTCTCAAGTAAAGGTGAAGCTATGTGGCAAGTTACCATTGAAGTCCCTACTGAGGGTAACCTTTTGAGGAAATCAGGTTAGGCCAACTTGTGGCTGAAGCCTTTGATTGGTCCAATTGAGAGCTAAGCTTGATAGCCACAGTTCTTTAACCTTGATGAATGATATCGTGCATGCTTCTTTAAAGGTATTCCTTTTTCAAACTTTACTTTAGCCTTTTTTCATTTTCAGTGTTCTTATTTTTCCCCTTTCTAAGGTCAATTTCATCGGCACAGAGATGATGAAGAGGGTTACCCTTTCAGAGCAACTAGTGCGTGACTACAGCGTAAAGGCAGATAATTGGAAATAACAATGTGAAAGTCTTCAAAACAACAAGGAAACGTTAGAAGAAAATAAAAGTACCTTACAGCAGCAGGTAAGGACTTTGACTTCAAAGTTGGCGGCTGAGAAAGCTTCCTCAAGTCAAGCAAGTAAAGAAAAGGATCGTCTTGAAACCCCATTTTATGAGCAACTCACTAAGGCAAGTGAAGAGATAAGAGAGTAAAAGTCTCTCTTACATAAAAAAGAAAAAGAAACATATGCAGGTGAACTCGTGCAGAACCTGACTCAAACTCAAGAAGACCTCCGGGAGTCTTCTGAAAAAGTTTGTTTTCTTGAAAGTTCACATGCTTCTCTTCAAACTTCTTATTAGTCTGCCTCGTCTGAGAATGAGAAGCTGAAAAATAAGATTGCTGACTGGGAAAGAGATTATAAAATTCTTGAAGATAAAACCGCCATTGAAGTGAGTTGGGAGTTTTTAAATTCTCGCCATGATACCTTTGTTGAAGTAAGCTAGGAGAATTTTAACTTGGAGTCTGAGTTAACCAAGATCAAAGAGACTATTGAGAAGACTCAGCAGAACCATGGTTTTTCTTCTCCCATGGCTGAAGCTTCTGGAAATGTTAAAGATGATACAGGTATCCCCACTCCTTCAAGTCAAGTTAAGCTTGCTGTTGTTGATGTCCCTGCTTCAGCTCGTTCAACTTCTCAATGAAAAGTTTATGTTGTTTGAATTCCTTTGATTTTTTTCTTTTTGGTGGTATACGGTTGTAACCCTTGGTCTTTCTAATGGTTTGTTAAAAACTTTAAGTCTCCAGACCTTTTGTAGGGCACTTTTTATAAATAACTTTTGGTTTATGACTAAGTTCATACTTAGTCAAAACTTTAATATTAAGAAGTTTCTGTTGCTGTTTGAACTTCTATTTTATTTATTTTTGCCTTCATTTTTAAGGACTTACTGAATAACTTGTATTTTTATATTTCTTAAATTTTTTTGTTTTTAGCTTTATGAATACTTCAATTAATCATGAATTTTATAAAAGATCCCCATTTTATGTTCAACACTTAATGAAGAAGATGTCTCAACTTCATAACGGTGTTAGTGTACAATAAAAGAAATAGGGATACACACGTTTTCTGGAATAACTTCAACAAGTTTTTATTTGAACATTGTGAAGTTTTAAATAACAATTTACATGTATTTAAATTACTCCTATAACTTTCTCGTAACTGTTTTTCTTATAACATATTTCAAAAGAGAAAATGCACACAATATTTTTACTTATAACCCATTTCAATACATTTCAAAAATAAAATAATCACAAGGTTAGTATTTATAACCCATTTCAGCATATTGCCTTTACCCCAACTATGATAAGTTTTTTTTTGTCTTAGCTTGTGACTTCGCTCTGCAGTTGACTCATTCAATGAGTGAACTTGCAATCTTTTCAGGCTTGAACTTTGATTATTTTCCAATCTTCTTTGCCTTCTTTATGCACATGTCTATGTATATTATATAATCCCTTAAGTGCTTGAGCTTTGAGTTATGAAGTCTCTAGCATTTGATTGTTCCTCTTATTTGGCCCTTCCCCTCAAAAGTAAAAACATACGGGACTCGGAGGTGCGATCATAGATGAAGACTTCTTAACCAGTTTCAATTTCTATCAGAATAATTTTAACCTATAATTCCACGTGCCTTGCAGGTCATGACTCATCATTTAGTACGGGTTAGCTTTTAGCCTATCATCAAAAATTGTTAGTAAATTTTGACAATTCAAAAAATAAAATTTTAAAAGTATGGATACATGAACGTGGGTATTCCTTAGAAATAGTATCTCTTCAAGTGAACATCATTCCAATGTGAAGGTAGTATCTTGCCATCCATCATTTCAAGCTCGTATGCTCCTTTTTCTTGTAATACCATGAATCCTGTAGGGTCCTTCCTAGGTTGGACTCAATTTTCCGGTAGTAGCTGCCTTCGTAGATTGAAAAACATTCTTGAGCATGAAGTCCCTAATGTTGAAGTATCTTAGGCAAACTTTTTGATTGTAGTATCGTTCCAAAACCTGCTTTTGTGCTGCCATCCTTATTAATGCAGCTTCCCTTTTCCTTCAAGTAAATCACGGTTTATACTCATTTCATTGTCATTGGATTCTTTTTTATGCTTGTATAAACCTCTTGATTGGCTCTTCTATCTCAACCGGAGTTAAGGCTTTAGCTCAATAAACTAATGAGAATGGTGTTTCTCCCGTGCTTGTTTTTGCTGTAGTGGGGTATGCCCATAAAACACCAGGTAGCAATTTTGGCCAATTACTTTTAGATTTCTCTAAACACTTCTTTAAATTGTTGAGAATGACTTTATTTGTTGACTCGGCTTGGCCATTACCCACCGGATGATAAGATGTGAATGTAATCCTTTTGATCTGCCAACTTTGAAAAAACTCTATGATTTGTGCGCCTATAAATTGAAAGCTATTATCACACATGATTTTCTTGGGCACACCGAATCGACATATGATATTTTGCCAAATGAAATCTCTATTTTCCTGCACTTGTTTGAATGATCCTGCTTCCAACCATTTAGCAAAATAGTCAATAATTAAAAGCAAGAATTTTACCTGTCCTTTTGCTTGTGGTAGTAGACCCACAATATCCATCCCCCATTTCATAAAAGGTCACGATTTAATGAGCGGATGTAATAGTTTCGCAAGTCTATGCATGTTGTTACCATACCTTTGGCACTTATCACATTTAGTCACAAAATTTTCCACTTCTTCCTCCATTTTAGGCCAATAGTAGCCTACTCTAATCATTTTTCTTTCTAGTGATCTGCCCCTTGCATGATTTCCACAGTGCCCCTCGTGTATTTCTTTCATTACATATTCTGTTTGAGAAGGTCCGAGACACCTTAGCTAAGGGGCCACCGAACATTTTCTGATAAAGATTACCTTGCTTTAGTAATATCGAGCAACCTTTTTCCGAAGTGCGTGAGCTTTTTTCTTGTCTTCAGGGACGGTACCATACTGCAAAAAAGCGACAATCTTGTTTCTCCAATCCCAAGTTATGTTATTGAAATTTACCTCATTCTTGTCTAGATCGATCGCCGACTAAAACAAATAAATTACAAAAGCATTTTTCATTGCTCGCTATGTCTACCGCAGATGCGAGATTAGCTAGGCATCTGCTTCCAGATTTTCATCTCTTGGTATCTGCGTGACTTTCCAGGTTTAAAATTTCCTAATCAATTCCCCTAACTTTCCTAAGTATTGCTGCATTCATGCTTCCCAAGCTGTATAATTTCCCAGCATTTGGTTATCTATGAGCTATCATTCACTTTTGATTACGATTTGATTAATACCAAGTTCTCGTGCCAGTTTCAAACCTGCAATCACAGCTTCATACTCTGCCTCATTGTTAGTTATAGAATGATATTTTATATCTTGATGAATGGTTTCACCCATAGGTGGTACCAAAAGAATCCTAGACATGCTCCCTTCATGTTAGATGAGCCATCAGTAAATAAGGTCCAAATTCCTAGATTAGAGGCGTTAAACACTTGTAATTCTTTTTCACCTTCTAATTGCATTCCTTGGCTAATCAGCCAAAAATTCTGCTAATACCTGAGATTTTATCACTGTTTTGGAATGGTATGTGTTGTCATATTCATTTAGTTCTATGGCCCATTTAGCTAACCTACATGACAACTCATGTTTGTGTAATATATTATACTACTGATAAGCAGTTACTACAACAATAGGGTGACACTAAAAATAAGGTCTTAATTTTTTAGATGCCATGATTAGTGCAAGTGCAAGCTTTTCTAATTGAGGAAATCGTGTCTCCATATCTAATAAAGATTTGCTGACATAATAAATCTGAGATTGTTTACCTTGATCTTCACGAACTAACACATCACTTACCGCTACTTTGGAGACAGCAAGGTATATGAGCAATATTTCCCCAACATTTGGTTTGGCGAGCAATGGCGGATTTGATAAGTATGTCTTCAAATTTTTGAGAGCCTCTTGAAATTCCTCAGTCAATTCGAACTGATCTTTTTTTTAAAAGCTGAAAAGAATTTAAAGCACTTTTCTGATGATTTAGAAATAAATCACACCAAGGGTGCATTTCTTCTACACAACCTCTGCACTTCATTTTTACTATTAAGCATGTTAGGGATTTCTTCAATGGCCTTAATCTGTGCGAGATTCACTTCAATACCACGGTTAGAACCAAGAAAACCCAAAAACATACCTGATGCACACTGAATGCATATTTCTCAGGATTTAATTTCATATTGAATTTTTACAAGATTTGAAATGTTTCAGACAAATGTGATATACAATCCCTTGAATGTTGAGTTTAACGAGCATATCGTCTATATAGACCACTATAGTTTTTCCCAAATGTTCTTGAAATATTTTGGTCACTAGTCTTTGATATGTTGCACTGGTATTTTTAAGACCAAAGGGCATTACTTTATAACAGTAAGTCCCCCTGTTTGTTATAAATGAAGTTTTTTCTTCATCTTTAGGATTCATTTTGATCTAGTTATGTCCTGAATATGCATCTGAAAAGCTTAAAAAATCATGCCCCGCAGTAGCGTCAATTAGTATATCCATATGTGGTAATGGAAAAGGAACTTTAGGAGAAGCTTTGTTAAGGCCGACTCGCCATTTATCATTCTTCTTCGGTACCACCACAGTATTGTCTAACCAGTTAGGATACTTTACCTCGCGGATAGAACCAATTTTTAGTAATTTTTGAACCTCATCTGGAATCACCTGATTTTTAAAAGTTCCTTACTTTCTCTTCTTTTGTTTGATATGCGGATATGATGGTTCTTCATTTAATTTGTGACTCATTACCTTCGATGGTATTCCTGTCATATCAGAATGGGACCAAGTAAAACAATCTACGTTAGTTTTCAAAAATTCAATCAACTTACCTTTCATGGCTTGGCTTAGATTGGCCCCTATGTAAACTTTCCTTTCAGGCCATTATGTAAGTAACACTATAACCTCTAGTTCTTCAATCGTTATTTTTATATTTTTGTTTTCCTCTGGTTCTTGAATAACATCGGGCCTTGAGTCCACATCTGTTCCCCTTTGTTCAATTGAGGTTTGTATTATGATATCCTCAATTGGATTCTGTAACTGCTATTTTTCTTTATTTCTCGTTCTTGAATCTGCTACAGAGTTAATGCTCCTAGATATTTGTTAATCCCCACGGATTTGACTTATTCCCATGGTGATGGAAATTTAATAACTTGATGTAGGGTCGACGGAACGACATCCATTTCATGGATCCATGGTCTCCCAAGAATCATATTGTAAGCCATCTCCATATCTACCACCTGAAACTTTGAATCTTTGATAATCCCTTCTACGAATGTAGTAAGTATTACCTCCCCTTTAGTCACGACGTTGGAATTGTCAAATCCAGAAAAAGTATGCACATTTGGTACTAATTTATCTTCAGTTTGCATCTCATGTAGTACTCTTAGTAGAATATTATTCACGAAACTACCTGGATCAATCAAAACTCATTTCACATTAGCATCATGTACAAGTAGAGATATTACCAGTGCATCATTATGTGGATTTAATATTTTCACGATCCTAACCCCAAACTCGGCCATGATGGTGCCTCTCGTGAAGACAAGGCCAGCCACATGAACGAAAATAGTTAAATAGTATGATAATAGTCTAAACACGGTTAATAATACGAAATAGCAGAAATACAGAGAACAAAATGCGTAAATCCAACCCGACACAGTCCTAACCGGGGTGTCACAAGTCGCGAGTATCTACTAGGATCTAACTACAACTAAAAATTTTGAAATGTTCTAAGTACAGATATATGAAATAAAAACGGAGAAAAGCAGTGTTGCGAACGCCGACAGCTACCTTGCTAAACTCTGATTACTCTGCCTATGATCAACCAATACCCGCTACCAGGTTCAGAAATCCATGAATCTGCATACAAGGTTCAGGAAGTAAAGTGAGTACTCTAACTCAGTGAGTAATAAAGGTAAATAACAACTTATTAGTAAGAAATTATGTAAAGCATATAATCATGTTGTATTGAAGTAGAATAAAACAATTTAAGAAAGCGATGAAGTTGTGGAATATCTTAAAAACATCTTAGCTCAGTTCAAACTTCTTTTGAAAATTACTTTCAATAGTTATGCAAATGAATGCAAAGCATTTAGTGTAGATAAGCACAGAGAACCCCGCCCCTCGGGCACAAATACCATAGTTTAACAGGTAAAATGACAAGCAAATATGAAAGATAAACACATAAAGGTTCGCCCCTCGGGCACAATTCCAACAACTCCACCCCTCGAGCAATATCTCAGAACAATACCAGCCCCTCGGTCATTCATATAGAATGGTACCAGCCCCTCGAGTAATCACATAGAAAAATACCAGTCCCTCGGGCTATCACATAATATAATATTAGCCGCTCGGTCTATATCTCACATCACAATGGGTACTCATACTCACTAGAGGTGTGCAGACTCTTGGAGGGAACCCTTACGGCCGAAGTGCAATATCAAGCAACCTTGTGGCATCACAACAGGCTCTCGGCCTCATATCAATATCAATAATCCACATCGTGGCATACATATCTCAAGCCCTAAGCCTCATAATCAAATCAATGTATCATTGTTGTCGCATTCAGCCCGACCCAAGAGGTATCCTTACAATACAGGTCCTCGGTCTTACTCAGTTAAAAATCACATAAGTCACTCGGACAATAGTAAAACATGATGCTCAGCCCAAAATATTATTTGAAATATCATTTACAGTGTTAAGGCAAGAAAACATGTTGAGTTGTGAAAACAGTGAAAAACAATGTGACTGAGTTTAAGTATAAGCCAAAACAGTGAGGAAATATCAACAAAAATTCTTGAAGGGTTCAAATAGTTGGCACTAGGCCCAATTATGGCATTCAACCTAAATAATGATGATAGCAAATAGTTTTCAATCAAATACGCGATAAAATCATCAATCGGGATGGACCAAGTCACAATCCCCAATAGTTCATGATCCCACACTCGTCATCAAGTGTGTGCCTCATCTCAATATAGCATTATGATGTGCAATTCGGGGTTATAAACCATCGGAACATCATTTACAATCATTACTCACCTTGAAACGGCTAAATCTCTAGCTCGCGACTCCTTTGCCCCTCAAATCGGAATCCACATGCATCGAATCTACCCAAAATCAGAACGAGAATATCAAAATATGCTAAGGGAACAAAGCCCAAGAAAAAACAATCAATAAAGGGTACGAATCCTGAAATTACCAAAACCTGAGCCTCGGGCCCACGTCTCAAAAATTAGAAATTTTCTACCTCAATAGATTCCTCGTCTCCCCACAAGTCTATGCATCTCAAGAACACCAATATCGGATTTCAAATGACCCCTCAAATCCTTAATTTAAGGCCTCTTATTCTCAACCCTAATCCTCCATTTTTAGCCATTTAATTCCGTTAATTTCAATCTTACCCGTGAAATATTACCATAGAAATGTGTTTTAGGTCCAAAATTCTTACCTTAACGAACTTCCTTCGAAATCCCGCTTCCAAATCATCCAAAAGCTCTCAAGCCGAAGTCCAAAATGGTGAAATAACTAAATTTTGCGAAATGGAATAACTTATATATTTTGGTAGACCTTTTTGCATCTGCGACTCACCAACCGCTTTTGCGGTTATTACCTCGCTTCTGCTGAAATTACTAAAACTGGCCACATCCGCATCTGTGATCATTCGTCCGCATTTGCGGTTCCGCAGATGCGGCCACCACAATCGCATTGTGGTCCCTAACATTCCTCTTGAATCTGCTTCTGCGGCTCTCCTTCCGCACGTGCGGCACCACCCATGCGGTTGACAAACGGCAGGTGTGGAAACACCAGAAACAGCAAAAACTACAGTAGTTGGAAAACATCCCAACTTCTCCGACAACCACTCGAAATCATCCCGAGACCCCCGGGACCTCAACCAAAAGTACCAACATGACCCACTACCTTTTTCAAACTCGTTCCAATCATCAAAACACCTCAAACAATATCAAATCTACCCAATCACATTGGATTCAACCCTAAGTTTCTAAAATTTTTGAAATACACTTTTGATCAAAAATCAAACCAAACCACGTCCGAATAACCTAAAATTTTACACACACACATCCCAAATGACACCACAAAACTGCTGCAACTTTCGGAATTTCATTCGGTCTCTATATCAAAATCTCATAAAATTTGGTGCTCTTGCCAAAGAAGAAGGGGGTTAGCCCATTCTCAGACATGAGGCCTATAAGCCTTAGTAACTTCATTAATAAAATTTTTTTGAGGATGATCCATGAAAGGGTGGTAGGATTGCTTCCAAATCTGATTTCAAAGGAGCAAGCAGGGTTTATGAAGGGGAGAAACGTTGTGGAAAATATACTATTAACTTAGGAGATAACTACTAACATTAGGTTAAGAACAAAAGCTGGTTCTAATGTAGTGATTAAATTAGATATGACAAAAACATATGATAGGCTCTCATGGTTATTTTTGACAAAGGTGCTAAGGAGAATGGGATTGTGTGAAAGATTCATAGGCTTTATCTTTAATATTTTTAGAAATAATTTGTACTCATTCTCATAAATGGTCAGGGTTATGGTTTTTTCAAGTCGTCAATGGGAGTCAAGCAAGGTGATCCACTATCTCCTATGCTTTTCAATCTTACTGCAGAAGCACTGTCTATAGGATTAAACTCTTTGCATCAGAACTTATATTTTTGTGGTCATGGACTGCCTAAGTGGAGTCCAGAAATCAACCATCTAGCATACGCAGATGATACTATAATTTTCACATCTTTTGATGCCACATCTCTGCGATTGGTAATGAAAATTCTATATCTTTCTGAAGCAGCATCTGGACAGTTAGTAAACAATAGTAAATGAGCTATCTATATCACCATTTGACAGATATGGAGGAATTAAGAAGAGTAGAGAGAATAACTGGTATTGGAAGGCAAGATTTCCCATTTACATATCTTGGATGTCCCATTTTTTTATGCTAGAAGAAAGCTGGAATATTATCAAGGTCTCATCACTAAAGTACTTGATAAGCTGCGTACATGGAAAGGAAAATTACTTTTAATAGGAGGCAGAGCAGTACTGATATCAAATGTGCTTCAAAGTATGCCTATACACCTACTTTCAGCAGTAAATCTTCCAAACTATGTGATAAATAGACTACATAAGATATTTGCTCAATTCTTCTGGAGTAGTGCAGTTGGAGGTACTAGCAGACATTGGGCATCATGGACTACATTATGTATGCCATGTGAGGAAGGAGGAATAGGATTTCGATCACTGCATGATGTATCAAAGGCACTATTTTGTAGGCTATGGTGGAATTTTCGAACAAAGCCTAGTTTATGGAGCTCTTTCATGGCTCAGAAATATTGTAAAAAATTAAATGCTGTAATAGTTCCATGGAGGAAAAGGTAACATATTTAGAGGAAGATGTTGGAATGAAGGGACATAATTGAGCATCAAATCACATGGCATCCAAAAATGGGATCATCTTTGTTCTAGTTTGACAATTGGGCAAGGTTGGGTGCATTATATTTTATTGTTCCTCCTGAATTTGGAATTGATTAAACTGTGCACAATGTATATGATGTCTTGGATGATGGGGCATGGAATGTTGAAAGGATGCTGGAGATTGTACCTGAAGAACTGGCACATCACATTTTAGAGAAGTAAAAACCTCCAGTGATGGAGAATGAGCTTGACTGTCCATAGTGGATGCTTCAACCTCGTGGGCATTTCTTAGTGAAGTCTGCGTGGGAATATTTAAGAAGGCGAGATGATCCAAAAACAGCATACAAAATGATTTGGGTGAAAGGGTTGCCATTCAAAATTGCCATCTTTATATGGAAAGTATGGAAGGCAAAATTACTTTTGGATGACTTCATAAGAAGATTGGGATATTTTATGCCCTCAAGGTGTTGGTGTTGTGCTAAGCCAAAAGATGAATCATTAGTGCACTTGTTCTTCAGCTAAAATAGTTTGGAAGTATTTTCTATCAAGGGCAGGAATTCCAATAGATGGCCTGTCAATGCATCGGGCAATGAAAAGGTGTTGGACAGCTACGGTTGTACCTAGATTGAAGCCAATAATGCAGGCTTTGCCTTCATGTATTGTATGGGAATTATGGAAGAGAAGAAGCAGTTTAAAATACGGAGAGGCAGTGTCAACCGGTCGAGTGATTTATCAGGTTTCAACAGCACTGCATCATTTAGTTCAGGTCAGAAAGTCAGGTTTGAAAGTGCCTCATAAGTGGCTGGAGCTAGTAACTCTAATGGAAAACTATACCCCTCGTTTGAAATATGAGAAAGTTATTTGGGAACTACCTATGGAGAGACGGCTGAATGTTAACACAGATGGTGCATCTAAGGGGAATCCTGGGAGAAGTTCAATTGGTCTATGTATTATGGACGAGTCAGGAGATTCAAAATATGCAATGGACAAGGAGATAGCTGAGGGGTCAAATATAGAAGCAGAAGCAGAAGCTATTGTGGAGGCCGTAAGGGTGTGCAAAGCATATAACTACACACATATGGCTACAAACAGATTCAATGTTAATGAAAAACATAATGAAGGGGACATGGAAGCCTCCATGGTGCATAGTTGATCAGGTAGAAGAAATTGATCAGATGTTAGAAGGTTTTACATCAAAGATCACACACGTCTATAGAGAGAGAAACAAATTAGCATATCACCTTGCCAATTATGCTCTTGAAGTGGGAACAATTGAATGTCATGAATTTTGGCAATTGGATCACATGGAAGAAGATTGGTGAATGAGGATAAAATGCAATGTCCATATAAAAGAGTGAGAGTTGCAAAGAACTGAAGGGGAAGAAAAGAAGAGAGGAAAGGAGGAAAATTGGACGCGATTGTTTTTTCCTACCATGTTCAAGTCCTAAGGGAGGAGAGCATTGTAACAGGTTTTTTTACTCACAGTGTTTTCTTTTTTGCAGGTGTTCATATCATGTCTTTGGTTAGTACTTTGATGAAATTCCTTGTGGTGGTATTAGTGCTTTGCACTCAATCCATAGGAAGGGAGTTAATGATGGCCATAGACAAAGAGGCAAGGAAATCAAAAGTAAGGTTAGAGGTACAAGAAAAATAGGACACCCTAAAGCACAGTTATGCATGCAGCAACAGGTGCTTGTGGCAAATTACAGCAGCAAAAGTGAAGATACTTCCCAGAAAGTGTAAACGAAATGGGCAATGTGGGCTAGGTGATAGAGGAGAAAAAGGGTGAGATTTATGGATACATGGAGTCAGGCAAAGATGGATGCAATACAACAAGACAGAAGCAGAAAGGAGTCAGAACTTAGGAGGCAAAACCAATGTGTCACACAGTTAGAAAAATTTCACGACGATCTGGATAGGAAGGGGATATGGCAAAACTGGGATAAGAGAGCTACATTTTGGAGCTGTAAGAAAAAAGAATCGAGTTGAAGGAATGGAAGAGGAAGAAAAGGAATAGGAGTTTGGTGGGGAAGGTGGCATATCAGCATGATCAACACTCTCATATGCTGTTGGAGGAGATGGTGTTGGTCGTTTTTTTCACTAATTTTGTGTTCTTTTTTGCAGGAATTGATAATATACTCATGTCTTGTCATTTAATACGACTTCAATGGGTGGTATTAGTACTTGGTGCTCATTCCCTTGAAGAAGGAAAGATGTCAAGCATGAGCATGAGAAGGTTAGCTGGGAAAACAATATGCATATTCCTTGGCAATCAGTGCTTGAGAATGGATAAATTGGCTCAGTGCAGGCACGTGGTTTTAATGCAGCACCAAATTATAACTAGGTGCAAGGATCACAACAATAAGTAAAGAAATAGTACGCGCAATTGGTGTCATACGCAATATAGTTGGACTAACAAGTTCAACATGTAACATATAGCAGGATTATGCGGGGAGTTTGGAATTGGATGGAGCTGAAAAATATCATATGGCAAGATTATAGGATTACAAAGGAAGGTTTTTGATCAATAAGGGCATGAAATATGCATAGGAGCAGAACACTAAAAGCAACAAATGATCACGCTGGGACATTGAACTTGATAAGGTACTTCTAGGAAGTTGGCAATTATGAAAACCAGAGGGCTAGGACGGATTTCTTAATGTAAGGAGGTTATTTATGCAAATACAATGGAAAATGCACACAACGGTATAATTGGGACAAGATTGCAAATGTGGACGTCTTTTATGTAGAATTACGTCTTATATTCAATTTCTACTTTAGACCAAATGTGATATCAATGTTAATAATAGGTAATATGTAGTAGTTAGTCAAATTTTATTTCTTTCATCATGTTAGACCTCCTGACACATTGTTTTGTTATATATATATATATATATATATATATATATATATATATATAAAATTAGCCCGAGGCACTGCCTAGTGGATTGCTTTAAAAAATCTCACCTACCAACAAGAAAACGCCGAAATCTCAATTTCGCGCCTAAACCTTCCACAGACTTTCAAAATGAATTCCGATCACGCTCCTAAGTCCCAAATTGCCTAATAGAGCTGAACAAATCATAAAATTTCTAATCTGAGATCATAGACAAACAAGTCAAATCTTGGTCAAACATTTCCAATTTTAAGCTTTTAAACTAAGAGTTATTCTTTCAAATTCATTCTGATTGCTCAGAAAACCAAAACCAACAACTTACATAAGTCATAATACACCACACGGTCGGGTATTACATACGTCATCAGCATCTGCATCATCAAACATAATATTTTCTTCCTCCAAGACATATCGCACCCGCTTCCCGTGGGTAATTGTGACTTTGGAAACTTCATTGGTTGTGGTGTACGTCACACCATTAATTTTCTCACCTCCGCTTATAACATTAACGGTCCTTTTGGGAGAAAGCAGTTTAAAGGACTCCTGCTTATTCTTCATATACGCTTGCTTACCTTTCTCATTGAATAATTTGGTGAGATACCCTTGCTTTAATAGAACATCAACTTCACCATGTAGTAACCTACAATCTACAGTTTTATGACCGTGATCATTGTAAATTCGCACCAATGGTCAGGATTGCATCTGTTTGGATTTGATATCATTTTTTTTTGCCACCGTACCTTATCACCCATGCTTCTTAAATAGCTACGAGCTCAAAAGTTCTTACGTTAAAATTATAACCGCCAAATCTTTCCTTCAAGCTTCTATTATCATCATGCGTCTCTCACATGTTTCCATCGTTCCCAAATCCTGATAATGAACCCGGCCCTCTATTCCTTGATCTATGATCATACCTTGATTTGTCATGTTTTGATCGAGAATCCTTTCCCACTGGGCCCATATATAGTTTGTACCTATTTTTACCGGACCTTTTTTTATGTTTCTGTCCGTCTCGAATTAACCTTTTCTTCTATTTGAGACCGTGAGATAATATCTTTATTCTTAGCTTCGTGCTATACCTGTTGTAAACATCATTCCATGTTATTGCTGGGAACTCGCGAAGACTTTCCATGAGTCACCTCGTGGCTTCTAAGCTTTTATCATTCAGATTGCTAGTGAAGACTATGGCTACCCAATTGTTTGGTACACATTGTAACGTCATTCATTCATGTTAGAACATATCCACGAACTCTCTAAGCAACTTTGAGTCCTCTTGTTGGTATTTTGAAAATATCTTCCATGCTTTTTTTGACTTTTTGAGCTTCCTAGTGTGCTTTGATAAACGAATCTGTAAGCTCAGCAAAATAATTTATGAAATTTTCGAATAAAAGAGAATACCATGTTAATGCTCCCCTAGTGAGTGTTTTACCGAACTTTTTTTTACCAACACTGATTTTATTTCTTGTTTGGTCAGGTCGTTGCCTTTTACATCAGTTGTGAATGCAGTCACGTGGTCTTGTGGATCAGTTGTTCCATCGTATTTTAGAATATCGGGAATTTTGAACTTGTTTGGAATTGGGAGAGGAGCAGCACTTGGCTTCAAAGGTTGTTGTGAATATTAGTCCATATGTATCCCTTTGATCATAGGCGGTACTCCAGGTATCTGCTCTATGCGATCACTTTGCTCCTTGAGCTGTTTCTGGAATTTTAATACTAAATTTTGTAAATCAGAATTAACTAAGTTACCTGGTTCTTCATCTCGTGATTCGCTAGGGATTCCACCACAACCTGAATTAGCAAGCCCAGAACGGAAGTTCTCCAAAGTGTTGTTATTTGGATATGGTATTGGTGGTGCAACAGGTAACTGACTGTCAAAGGCTTCAAGAGCTTTATTGACCTGTTGAGTTATTAGCTTTTGCAAAACTTCATTGATAGATTCTTCATTTTCAAATTGAGCATTGTATTTGAATGAGATCCATCAGGAGTGCCTTCTCGAGATCGCCAAGGGGAGCTTTATGGAGAAGGAATCAGGGTGCGGTTGTCTTGTGAATTCCCCTGGAGTTGAGACTTTCCGTGGTTTACTTGGTTATTGTCATTAACGTTTGACATGTTTGTTGATGCAACAAAAAAGGTTAGGTTAAGAAAGAATAGATTATCACATTTCCGATAACGGAACCAATTTGTTTAACCAAAAAATTATAATTCCGGTTAAAGATATATTTTTAGAAGAACTTCGGTTACTGATAATGGAAAATGAATAAAAGAAATTGATTTTGCTAATAGTAAGATGAATAGAAAGCAAAGTAAATCACTGTATTCCAATAGTATTTTTCGTGTCCTTACAAATGACCAGTCTCCTCCTTTTTATAGTTGTCTCTGAGATATACGTTATGCTTTTGTCGTAATTGGGCCATTATAAATAATTAAAGGCATTAAATACTATGTTACACAATCGTTGTAATTTAATACATATTCTCCAACGATATTCTTTAAATATTGTATCTGTGCTCTCTTGTGTTGTCAGATTCATTCTCTTTAATTTTTGGATTTGAATAGGTACGAGCGTCGAGTCTTTTGAATATCTGCTCGTGCCTTTGTTCGTATTTGTCACGACCCGTACCTCTTTACTAATTATTATTCTTTGACCAGCCTTCATATTATGACATGCCATCTTTCAGTCACTTTAATATATATAAGCTCGATTTTCCCAATACAATATGCTCTAAATAATTTAAACTTCCTAAATTTAATAGCTAAAAACTTTCAACTAATTAATAATATATAATAACTGGCTTGTACTTTTTCGAATATTCAAATGAACACTTCAACTTTTGCGGGAGGGGGGAGAGGTCATATGCCCCCCTGTATTTGTTCAAAATGCATCATTAACGCTTCCACGATAAAAATATCATTAGACGGGTGAATATTATTTGTAACTTCCAACTTTTATTTTAAAAAATAAACTCCACTCTTTACTTTTAAAAATATATATTCTTCCCATTTTATCCTGTACAATGTCTATTTAATTTTTTACTTTGTTATAATGACTCAAATCCCTTCAGGATTGAGACGGCGTCTATCTAAATCCGTTAGGTAAGTTAACCAACATAAATACAATTCAAACATGTTACGATCCAAAAATTTAGTTAACGATGTTTAATAACAGCGGACAAGTCAAAATTTAACAATAAGTAAGGAAACTAGATTAACAGATAGAATCATAATCGAAATATTCATAAATGCATAAATAAGTCTAAGCCCAAACGCTAACTAGCCGAGCTTGAAAATTCCAAAATGAGAGAAATTTCGAAACCCTCCTATTTAAACATTTCGCTAGTGATTCCGCACTTGCTGCCCCTTGAGCACTTGCAGCCTGGGACCTCCTAGCCAAATTCCATTTCTGCGGTCAACCCTACATTTCTGCACACGCGTACATGCGCAACATATCCCAGTTTTGCTGAAACTCAAACAATCGAGCACCACGGTTCTCCGCTCCACTTCTCGCATCTGCGAGCTTGCACGTGCGATTCCACTAGACATGCAGTTCTTCAGCACTTCCTCAAGTCCAAACTCCAATTCGACATCAATCTAAATTACTCCCGAGGCCCTCATGACCCATCCAAACATACCAACACATCCCTAAACATCGTACAAACTCAGTCGAAGCTTCAAACAGCAATAAATAACATAAAAAACATGAATCGCATCTAAATTCGAGCTATTTAAACTAATGGACTTCCAACTTCTACAATCGATGTCGAAACCTATCAAACCAATTCTTATTGACCTAAAATACTGCATACAAGTCATAAATAACATAACGAACCTATTCAATATTTCGGAACCGAAATCCAAGCCCGATAACAATAAAGTTAAAATTCAGTAAACTTCTCAACTTTACAAACTTCATCTTTTTCAACTTCCACCAATTCAAACCAAAATTATCTATGGACTTCCAAATTAATATCCGGATATACTCCTAAGCCCAAAATTACAATATAGAGCTATTAGAATCATCAAAACTCCGCTGCCTCCGCCAGTACCTGCCGCCGGTCTTTCTAGCGATCCTTCACCGGACGCACCGCCGGCATCAACGCCCGAGCCACCAGCGCCTGTTACGGCACCGCCAGCGGCCCCGGCCACCGCTACACCCACTATGCCGCCACCTTCATCCTCTCAGGGTGGTCATCACATGCAAACTCGCAGCAAAAATAACATATTTACACCCAATAAGATGTTTGGTATGTCTGCTGTAACCTCTCCAGCTGTTACAGAACCTCAGTCTTTGTCTAGTGCTATGTCTGATGAGCGCTGGCGCGCTGCTATGTCATTGGAGTTCCACATATACTCTATTAGAATATATTGTGTGTATCTTTTTATTATTGTTAGAATATTCTTTCATTACTGTACAGTCCTATAATTGGTAGGATTTGATTTCCTTCATTATTGTACAGTCCTATAGTTGATAGGATTTGATACCTCTCTGTACTCTATATATACTTTTTTGAGCAATACAAGAAAATTAATTCTCCCAAAACTCTCTACATGGAATCATACGCCAGTGGCTTATCGCTAAAGAAACCATGATTCTACCCTACCCGCGCCGCTGCCGCCGCTGTACTAATCGGCAGCCCGCCGCCGCTGACCTTCTCGGTCCACTGCCTCTCTCCGGTGTCTTGTCGTGCCGCTACTGCCCTAACCGGCAGCCCTCTCTCTCTCTCGATGTCGTTCAGCGCATGCTCTCCTTTGCCTCGCGCTTCATGGCCGCTACGACATCAGTTATTCCTCTCTTTTAGTGCTCGGGGCTTCTGTGTTCCACATATTCTTAAAAATTTGATCTTTGTTGCTCATTTATGTCGTCACAATAATGTTAATGTTGTTTTTTCTGATACTGATTTTCAGGTGAAGGATCGTCGTACGTGGGCAACCCTCGTCAGCGGCCCACGTAGGGACGACGCTACTACTGGCCGGCAGCTTCCCGTCTACCGTCCGCCCTCACGGCACTAAAGCTCCCTGCATCATTGTGGCATTCTCGGTTGTGTCATCTGTCAGCTAAAATACTGTGCATTTAGTGTCTCGTAGCAGCATAGCGTCCAGTAGTGTGTCTGATTTTGCTTGTGTCTCTTGCAAGCTTTATAAGTGTCATAAGTTACCTTTTCTTTTTAGTCAATTTTATCTTCTATTGCTCCGCTGGAGCTTATTTTTTCTGATGTATGGACCTCTCCAATTATTTCTAATGAAGGATTTAAATATTATGTCATTTTTGTTGATCATTTTTCTAAGTACGTTTGGTTTTTCCCTTTACGCCATAAATCTGATGTCTTACAAACCTTCACCACTTTTAAGTCCATTGTAGAAAAATATTTCTCTGCTAAAATCATTACTCTGTATACTTATAATGGGGGTGAATTCCTAGCCTTACGCTCTTTTCTTGCCTCCCATGGCATCTCACATCTCACTTCACCTCCTCATACACCTCAACACAATGGCAATGCTGAACGTCGTCACCATCATATTGTCGATACTGGTATCACTCTCCTTCATTTTGCCTCTATCCCTCTCATTTACTGGCCTTATGCCTTTGGCACTGCAGTCTATCTCATTAATCATCTTTCCAAGACAAATCTCTCGATGCTCTCCTCCTTTGAGTCTTTCTTCCATTGGAGCCCCAAACTTGCCAAACTGCGTGTCTTCGGCTGTCAATGCTTCCCTTGGCTTCGGCGTACACCTCACACAATGCTTCCCGAGCCATCAGCTCCTGCTACGGCACCGCCAGCGGCCCCCGCCGCCGCTACACCCACTATGCCGCCACCTTCATCCTCTCAGGGTGGTCATCACATGCAATCTCGCAGCAAAAATAACATCTTTACGCCCAACAAGAAGTTTGGTATGTCTGTTGTAACCTCTCCAGCTGTTACAGAACATCAGTCTTTATCTAGTGCTATGTCTGATGAGTGCTGGCGTGCTGCTATGTCATTGGAGTTCCACATATACTCTATTAGAATATATTGTGTGTATCTTTTTATTATTGGTAGAATATTCTTTCATTATTGTACAATCCTATTATTGGTAGGATTTGATTTCCTTCATTATTGTACAGTCCTATAGTTGGTACGATTTGATACCTCTCTGTACTCTATATATACTTTTGTGAGCACTACGAGAAAATTAATTCTCCCAGAAATCTCTACATGGTATCATACGCCAGTGGCTTATCGCTAAAGAAACCTTAATTCTACCCTACCCGCGCCGTTGCCGCCGCTGCACTAATCGGCAGCCCGCCGCCGCCGACCTTCTCGGTCCACTGCCTCTCTCCGACGTCTTGCCGCGCCGCCGCTGCACTAACCGGCAGCCCTCTCTCTCTCTCTCTCTCGATGTCGTTCAGCGCCTGCTCTCCTTTGCCTCGCACTTCATGGCCGCTACGACTTCAAACGATCTTCTCTAGCCGATAGCCATCAATGCATCGGATCAGATTCCACTAATTACCTGGCGTGGAAATTCCAATTTCGAACTTGTCTCACGAGTTTTTACTTCTTAGACGGATCGAAGCCGTGCCCACCAGCCACTATCGTCGACAAGGAGGTAACTTCCCCCAATCCAGCATACCCTTACTGGATTCGCCAGGCATTCTTATTCTCAGTGCCATCACCTCGTCGATCACACCGACGATCATCTCCTTTATTGCTGCTGCAGAAACCTCTAAAGATGCCTGGGACATCCTCGCACGCACATACGGGACTGCTTCTCGTGGTCGTATCATGGCTTTCAAATAGCAGCTCCATAATCCGGTAAAAGGTTCTAAATCTGTTACTGATTTTATGCACGGTATTCGCGTGATTGTGGATGAATTATCCCTCCTGGGTGTTACTGTTGATTCTGAGGATCTTGTCATTAAGGTTCTCAATGGTCTTGATGATCCGTATATGGAGCTCTCTCATGCTATCCAAGCCCGTGAATCTCCAATCTCTTTTGCTGAATTACATGACAAGTTGTTAAGCATGGAGGCTCAGATTACTGCTCGTGCGTCGGTCTCCTCCGCCGCATCTGATTTGGCTCCGTCGGCTACCTTCATTGCGGGACAGCAGTCCGGCCGTAACTGCTTAGATGGCCGCGGGCGCGGCCGTGGTAGCTGTGGTTCATCCTCAGGTCGCAATAGTTACTCCAATAATGGCCAATCTCGCGGGTACAATGGGAAGTGCCAGCTCTGCAATGAATTTGGCCACTCCGCGCGCCGCTGTCCGTCCTATCCTATTTCCGGCGCCAATCATCCCCCTTACGGGGGACCACTGTCGCGGCCAGCATACAGTCTGTCATCTTATCCGGCTGCTCACACAGCCCATCATTCTCTTACAATTATCTCTACATCTGATTGGATCTTGGACTCTGGTGCCTCTCATCACATAACCAATGATCTTGCCAACATGTCTCTTCACAGTCCTTACACTGGTTTCGAAGATGTGGTTATTGGTAACGGTGAAGGTTTAAAAATTACACATACTGGACAACTTTTCAGTTATTCCTGTCTTTTATTGCCTGGGGCTCTCTGTATTCCACATATTCGTAAAAATTTGATCTCTGTTGCTCCATTATGTCGTCATAATAATGTTAATGTTGTTTTTTCTGATACTTATTTTCAGGTGAAGGATCGTCGCACGTGGGCAACCCTCGTGAGCGGCCCACGTAGGGACGACACCTACTACTGGCCGGCGGCTTCCCGTCTATCGTCCGCCCTCACGGCACAAAATCACCCTGCGTCATTGTGGCATTCTCGATTTGGTCATCCGTCAGCTAAAATCCTGCATCATTCAGTGTCTTCTAGCAGTATAGCGTCCACTAGTGTGTCTAATTTTGCTTGTGTCTCTTCCCAGCTTCATAAGTGTCATAAGTTACCTTTTTCTGAGTCAAGTTTATCTTCTACTGTTCCGCTGCAGCTTATTTTCTCTGATGTATGGATCTCTCCAGTTATTACTAATGAATGATTTAAATATTATGTCATTTTTGTTGATCATTTTTCTAAGTACGTTTGGTTTTTCCCTTTACGCCGTAAATTTGATGTCTTACAAACCTTCACCACTTTTAAGTCCATTGTAGAAAAATATTTATCTGCTAAAATCATTACTCTGTACACTGATAATGGGGGTGAATTCCTAGCCTTACGCTCTTTTCTTGCCTCCCATGGCATCTCACATCTCACTTCACCTCCTCATACACCTCAACACAATGGCTATGCTGAACGCCGTCACCATCATATTGTCGATACTAGTCTCACTCTCCTTCATTATGCCTCTATCCCTCTCATTTACTGGCCTTATGCCTTTGGCACTGCAGTCTATCTCGTTAATCGTCTTCCCAAGACAAATCTCTCGATGCTCTCCTCCTTTAAGTCTTTCTTCCATAGGAGCCCCAACCTTGCCAAACTGCGTGTCTTCGGCTGTCAATGCTTCCCTTGGCTTCGGCCCTACACCTCACACAAAATGGAACCCAGATATCGTGCATGTGTCCTCTTCGGCTACTCATCTACTCAAAGCGCATATCCATGCTTTGATACCTCAACGTCTAAAGTCTTCGTCTCGCGTCATGTCACCTTCCATGAAGATGTCTTCCCGTTCTCCAAATTGTCTAACCCCGAGTCTCCACCCGTACACATTCTGGTCACCCTAGAAGTCCTTCCGCTGCCTCCGCCAGTACCTGCCGCCGCTCCCTCTAGCGATCCTTAACCGGACGCACCGACGGTACAACCGCCAGAGCCACCAGCACCTTTTACGGCACTGCCAGCAGCCCCCGCCGCCGCTAAACCCACTATGCCGCCACCTTCATCCTCTCAGGGTGGTCATCACATGCAAACTCGCAGTAAAAATAACTTCTTTACGCCCAACAAGAAGTTTGGTATGTCTGCTGTAACCTTTCCAGCTGTTACAGAACCTCAATCTTTGTCTAGTGCTATGTCTGATGAGCGCTGGCGCGCTGCTATGTCATTGGAGTTCCACATATACTCTATTAGAATATATTGTGTGTATCTTTATATTATTGTTAGAATATTCTTTCACTATTGTACAGTCCTATAATTGGTATGATTTGATTTCCTTCATTATTGTACAGTCCTATAGTTGGTAGGATTTGATACCTCTCTGTACTCTATATATACTTTTGTGGGCAAAACGAGAAAATTAATTCTCCCAAAACTCTCTACATGGTATCATACGCCAGTGGCTTATCGCCAAAGAAACCCTAATTCTACTTACCCGCGCCGCTACCGCTGCTGCACTAATCGGCAGCCCGCCGCCGCCGACCTTCTCGGTCCACTACCTCTCTCCGCATCTTGCCGCGCCGCCGCGGCACTAACCGGTAACCCTCTCTCTCTCTCGACGTCGTTCAGCGCCTGCTCTCCTTTGCCTCACGCTTCATGGTCGCTACGACTTCAAACGATCTTCTCCAGCCGATTGTCATCAATGCATCGGCTTAGATTCCACTCAAATTGGATTCCACTAATTACCTGGCGTGGGATTTCCAATTTTGAACCCTTCTCACAGGTTACGACCTCCTCGGCTTCTTTGACGGATCAAATCCGTGCCCAGCAGCCACTATCGTCGACAAGGAGGTAACTTCCCCCAATCCAGCATACCCTTACTGAATTCGCCAGGAAAATCTTATTCTCAGTGCCATCATCTCATCGATCACACCGACGATCATCTCCTTTGTTGCCGCTACAGAAACCTATAAAGAGGCCTGGGACATCCTCGCGCGCAAATACGGCACTACTTCTCGTGGTCGTATCATTGCTCTCAAACAGCACCTTCATAATCCGGTAAAAGGTTCTAAATCTGTTACTGATTTTATGCACGGTATTCGTGTGATTGTGGATGAAATATCTCTCCTGGGTGATACTGTTGATTCTGAGGATCTTGTCATTTAGGTTCTCAATGGTCTTGATGATCCGTATATGGAGCTCTCTCATTCTATCCAAGCCCGTGAATCTCCCATCTCTTTTGCTGAATTACATGGCAAGCTGTTAAGCATGGAAGCTCAGATTAATGCTCATGCGCCGTCCTCCTCCGCCGCATCTGATTTGGCTCCGTCGGCTACCTTCGTCGCCGGACAGCAGTCCGGCCACTTCGGTGGCCGCGGCCGCAGTCGTGGCAGCCGTGATTCATCCTCCGGTCGCAGAGGTTACTCCAGCAATGGCCAATCTCGCGGGTACAATTGGAAGTGCCAGCTCTGCAGTGAATTTGGCCACTTCGCGCACCGCTATCCGTCCTAACCTATTTCCTGGACTCTGGTGCCTCTCATCACATAACCAATGATCTTGCCAACATGTATCTTCACAGTCCTTTCACTGATTTCGATGATGTGGTTATTGGTAACGGTGAAGGTTTAAAAACTACACATACTGGACAACTTTTCAGTTATTCCTGTCTTTTATTGCCTGGGGCTCTATGTGTTCCACATATTCGTAAAAATTTGATCTCTGTTGCTCAATCATGTCGTCACAATAATGTTAATGTTGTTTTTTCTGAAACAGATTTTCAGGTGAAGTATCGTCGCACGTGGGCAACCCTCGTCAGCGGCCCACGTAGGGACGACGCCTACTATTGGCCGGCGGCTTCCCGTCTACCGTCCGCCCTCACGACACAAATGCTCCCTGCGTCATTGTGGCATTCTCGGTTTGGTCATCCGTCAGCTAAAATCCTGCGTCATTTAGTGTCTTCTAGCAGTATAGCGTCCAGTAGTGTATCTAATTTTGCTTGTGTCTCTTGCAAGCTTCATAAGTGTCATAAGTTACCTTTTCCTGTGTCAAGTTTATCTTCTACTGCTCCGCAGGAGCTTATTTTTTCTGATGTATGGACCTCTCCAATTATTTCTAATGAAGGATTTAAATATTATGTCATTTTTGTTGATCATTTTTCGAAGTACGTTAGGTTTTTCCTTTACGCTGTAAATCTGATGTCTTACAAACCTTCACCACTTTTAAGTCCATTGTAGAAATATATTTATCTGCTAAAATCATTACTCTATATATTGATAATGGGGGTGAATTCCTAGCCTTACGCTCTTTTCTTGCCTCCCATGGCATCTCACATCTCACTTCACCTCCTCATACACCTCACTACAATGGCTATGCTGAACGCCGTCACCGTCATATTGTCGATACTGGTCTCACTCTCCTTCATTATGCCTTTGTCCCTCTCATTTACTGGCCTTATGCCTTTGGCGATGCAATCTATCTCCTTAATCGTCTTCCCAAGACAAATCTCTCAATGCTCTCCTCCTTTAAGTCTTTCTACCATAGGAGCCCCAACCTTGCCAAACTGCGTGTCTTCGGCTGTCAATGCTTCCCTTGGCTTCGGCCCTACACCTCACACAAAATGGAACCCAGATCTCGTGCATGTGTCCTCTTCGGCTACTCATCTACTCAAAGCGCATATCCATGCTTTGATACCTCAACATCTAAAGTCTTTGTCTCGCGTCATGTCACCTTCCATGAAAATGTCTTCCCGTTCTCAAAATTGTCTAACCCTGAGTCTCCACCCGCACACATTCTGGTCACCCTATAAGTCCTTCCGCTGCCTCCGCCAGTACCTGCCGCCGCTCCCTCTAGCGATCCTTAACCGGACGCACCGCCGGTACCAACGCCAGAGCCACCAGCGCCTGTTACAGCACCGCCAGCATCCCCCACGGCCGCTAAACCCACTATGCCGCCACCTTCATCCTCTCAGGGTGGTCATCACATGCAAACTCGTAGTAAAAGTAACATCTTTACGCCCAACAAGAAGTTTGGTATGTCTGCTGTAACCTCTCCAGCTGTTACAGAACCCCAGTCTTTGTCTAGTGTTATGTCTGATGAGCGCTGGCGAGCTGCTATGTCATTGGAGTTCCACATATACTCTATTAGAATATATTGTGTGTATCTTTTTATTATTGTTAGAATATTCTTTCATTATTGTACAGTCCTATAATTGGTAGGATTTGATTTCCTTCATTATTGTACAGTCCTATAGTTGGTAGGATTTGATACCTCTCTGTACTCTATATATACTTTTATCGGCAATACGAGAAAATTAATTCTCCCAATACTCTCTACATGGTATAAAACGCCAGTGGCTTATCACCAAAGAAACCATAATTCTACCTACCCGCACCGCTACCGCCGCTGCACTAATCGGCAGCCCGCCACCGCTGACCTTCTCGGTCCACTACCTCTCTCCGGCATCTTGCCGCACCACCGCTGCACTAACCGGGAGCCCTCTCTCTCTCTCTCGATGTCGTTCAGCGCCTGCTCTCCTTTGCCTCGCGCTTCATGGCCGCTACGACTTCAAACGACCTTCTCCAGCCGATTGCCATCAATGCATCGGCTCAGATTCCACTCAAATTGGATTCCACTAATTACCTAGCGTGGGATTTCCAATTTCGAACCCTTCTCACGGGTTACGACCTCCTCGGCTTCTTTGACGGATCAAATCCGTGCCCACCAGCCACTATCATCGACAAGGAGGTAACTTCCCCCAATCCAGCATACCCTTACTGAATTCGCCAGGAAAATCTTATTCTCAGTGCCATCATCTCGTCGATCACACCGACGATCATCTCCTTTATTGCCGCTACAGAAACCTATAAAGAGGCCTGGAAAATCCTCGCGCGCACATACGGCACTGCTTCTCATGGTCGTATCATTGCTCTCAAACAGCACCTCCATAATCCGGTAAAAGGTTCTAAATCTGTTACTGATTTTATGCACGGTATTCGCGTGATTGTGGATGAATTATCTCTCCTGGGTGTTACTGTTGATTCTGAGGATCTTGTCATTAAGGTTCTCAATGGTCTTGATGATCCGTATATGGAGCTCTCTCATGCTATCCAAGCACGTGAATCTCCAATCTCTTTTGCTGAATTACATGACATGGTGTTAAGCATAGAAGCTCAGATTAATGCTCATGCGCCGGCCTCCTACGCCGCATCTGATTTGGCTCCGTCGGCAACATTCGTCGCCGTACAGCAGTCCAGCCGCTTCGGTGGCTGCGGGCGCGGCCGTGGCAGCCATGGTTCATCCTCCGGTCGCAGTGGTTACTCCAGCAATGGCCAATCTCGCGGGTACAATGGGAAGTTCCAGCTCTGCAGTGAATTTGGCCACTTCGCGCGCCGCTATCCGTCCTAACCTATTTCCTGGACTCTGGTGCCTCTCATCACATAACCAATGATCTTGCCAACATGTATCTTCACAGTCCTTTCACTGGTTTTGATGATGTGGTTATTGGAAACGGTGAAGGTTTAAAAATTACACATACTGGACAACTTTTCAGTTACCTGTCTTTTATTGCCTGGGGCTCCCTGTGTTCCACATATTCGTAAAAATTTGATCTCTGTTGCTCAATTATGTCATCACAATAATGTTAATGTTGTTTTTTCTGATACTGATTTTCAGGTGAAGTATCGTCGCACGTGGGCAACCCTCGTCAGCGGCCCACGTAGGGACGACGCCTACTACTGGCCGGCAGCTTCCCGTCTACCGTCCGCCCTCACGGCACAAATGCTCCCTGCGTCATTGTGGCATTCTCGGTTTGGTCATCCGTCAACTAAAATCCTGCGTCATTTAGTGTCTTCTAGCAGTATAGCGTCCAGTAGTGTGTCTAATTTTGCTTGTGTCTCTTGCAAGCTTCATAAGTGTCATAAGTTACCTTTTCCTGTGTCAAGTTTATCTTCTACTGCTCCGCTGGAGCTTATTTTTTCTGATGTATGGACCTCTCTAATTATTTCTAACGAAGGATTTAAATATTATGTCATTTTTGTTGACCATTTTTCGAAGTACGTTTGGTTTTTCCCTTTACGCTGTAAATCTGATGTCTTACAAACCTTCACCACTTTTAAGTCCATTGTAGAAAAATATTTCTCTGCTAAAATCATTACTCTGTATACTGATAATGGGGGTGAATTCCTAGCCTTACGCTCTTTTCTTGCCTCCCATGGCATCTCACATCTTACTTCACCTCCTCATATACCTAAACACAATGGCTATGCTGAACGCCGTCACCGTCATATTGTCAATACTGGTCTCACTCTCCTTCATTATGCCTCTGTCCCTCACATTTACTGGCCTTATGCCTTTGGCGCTGCAGTCTATCTCCTTAATCGTCTTCCCAAGACAAATCTCTCGATGCTCTCCTCCTTTAAGTCTTTCTTCCATTTGAGCCCCAACCTTGCCAAACTGCGTGTCTTCGGCTGTCAATGCTTCCCTTGGCTTCGGCCCTACACCTCACACAAAATGGAACCCAGATCTTGTGGATGTGTCCTCTTCGGCTACTCATCACTCAAAGCGCGTATCCATGCTTTGATACCTCAACGTCTAAAGTCTTCGTCTCGCGTCATGTCACCTTCCATGAAGATGTCTTCCCGTTTTCCAAATTGTCTAACCCCGAGTCTCCACCCGTACACATTCCGGTCACCCTAGAAGTCCTTCCGCTGCCTCCGCCAGTACCTACCGCTGCTCCCTCTAGTGATCCTTAACCGGACGCACCGCTGGTACCAACGCCAGAGCCACCAGCGCCTGTTACGGCAGCGCCAGCAGCTCCCGCCGCCGCTAAGCCCACTATGCCACCACCTTCATCCTCTCAGGGTGGTCATCACATCCAAACTCGCAGTAAAAATAACATCTTTACGCCCAACAAGAAGTTTGGTATGTCTGTTGTAACCTCTCCAGCTGTTACAGAACCTCAGTCTTTGTCTAGTGATATGTCTGATGAGCGCTGGCGCGCTACTATGTCATTGGAGTTCCACATATACTCTATTAGAATATATTGTGTGTATTTTTTTATTATTGTTAGAATATTCTTTCATTATTGTACAGTCCTATTATTGGTAGGATTTGATTTCCTTCATTATTTTACAGTCCTATAATTGGTAGGATTTGACACCTTTCGGTACTCTATATATACTTTTGTGGGCAGTACGAGAAAATTAATTCTCCCAAAACTCTCTACATGGTATCATACGCCAGTGGCTTATCGCCAAAGAAACCCTAATTCTACCTACCCGCGCCGCTACCGCCGCTGCACTAATCGGCAGCCCGCCGCCGCCGACCTTCTCGGTCCACTACCTCTCTCCGGCATCTTGCCGCGCCGCCGCTGCACTAACCGGCAGCCCTCTCTCTCTCTCGACGTCGTTCAGCACCTGCTCTCTTTTGCCTCGCGTTTCATGGCCGTTACGATTTCAAACTATCTTCTCCAGCCGATTGCCATCAATGCATCGGCTCAGATTCCACTCAAATTGGATTCCACTAATTACCTGGCGTGGGATTGCCAATTTTGAACCCTTCTCACGGGTTACGACCTCCTCGGCTTCTTTGACGGATCGAATCTGTGCCAAGCAGCCACTATCGTCGACAAGGAGGTAACTTCCCCCAATCCAGCATACCCTTACTGAATTCGCCAGGAAAATCTTATTCTCAGTGCCATCATCTCGTCGATCACACCGGCGATCATCTCCTTTATTGCCGCTACAGAAACCTCTAAAGAGGCCTGGGACATCCTCGCACGCACATATGGCACTGCTTCTCGTGGTTGTATCATTGCTCTCAAACAGCACCTCCATAATCCGGTAAAAGGTTCTAAATCTGTTACTGATTTTATGCACGGTATTCGCGTGATTGTGGATGAATTATCTCTCCTGGTGTTACTGTTGATTCTGAGGATCTTGTCATTAAGGTTCTCAATTGTCTTGATGATCCGTATATGGAGCTCTCTCATGCTATCCAAGCCCGTGAATCTCCAATCTCTTTTGCTGAACTACATGACAAGCTGTTAAGCATGGAAGCTCAGATTAATGCTCATGCGCCGGCCTCCTCCGCCGCATCTGATTTGGCTCCGTCGGCTACCTTCGTCGTCGGACAGCAGTCCGGCGCTTCGGTGGCCGCGGGCGCGGCCGTGGCAGCCGTGGTTCATCCTCCGGTGCAGTGGTTACTCCAGCAATGGCCAATCTCGCGGTTACAATGGGAAGTGCCAGCTCTGCAGTGAATTTGGCCACTTCGCGCGCCGCTATCCGTCCTAACCTATTTCCTTGACTCTGGTGCCTCTCATCACATAACCAATGATCTTGCCAACATGTATCTTCACAGTCCTTTCACTGGTTTCGATGATGTGGTTATTGGTAACGGTGAAGGTTTAAAAATTACACATACTAGACAACTTTTCAGTTATTCATGTCTTTTATTGCCTGGGGCTCTCTGTGTTCCACATATTCGTAAAAATTTGATCTTTGTTGCTCAATTATGTCGTCACAATAATGTTAATGTTGTTTTTTCTGATACTGATTTTCAGGTGATGTATCGTCGTACGTGGGCAACCCTCGTCAGTGGCCCACGTAGGGACGACGCCTACTACTGGCCGGCGGCTTCCCGTCTACCGTCCGCCTTCACGGCACAAATGCTCCCTGCATCATTGTGGCATTCTCAGTTTGGTCATCCGTCAGCTAAAATCCTGCGTCATTTAGTGTCTTCTAGCAGTATAGCGTCCAGTAGTGTGTCTAATTTTGCTTGTGTCTCTTGCAAGCTTCATATGTGTCATAAGTTACCTTTTCCTGTGTCAAGTTTATCTTCCACTACTCCGCTGGAGCTTATTTTTTCTGATGTATGGACCTCTCCAATTATTTCTAATGAAGGATTTAAACATTATGTCATTTTTGTTGATCATTTTTCGATGTACGTTTGGTTTTTCCCATTACGCTGTAAATCTGATGTCGTACAAACCTTCACCACTTTTAAGTCCATTGTAGAAAAATATTTCTCTGCTAAAATCATTACTCTGTATACTGATAATGGGGGTGAATTTCTAGCCTTACGCTCTTTTCTTGCCTCCCACGGCATCTCACATCTCACTTCACCTCCTCATACACCTCTGCACAATGGCTACGCTGAATGTCGTCACCGTCATATTGTCGATACTGGTCTCGCTCTCCTTCATTATGCCTCTGTCCCTCTCATTTACTGGCCTTATGCCTTTGGCGCTGCAGTCTATCTCCTTAATCGTCTTACCAAGACAAATCTCTCGATGCTCTCCTCCTTTAAGTCTTTCTTCCATAGGAGCCCCAACCTTGCCAAACTGCGTGTCTTCGGTTGTAAATGCTTCGCTTGGCTTCGGCCCTACACCTCACAAAAAATAGAACCCAGATCTCGTGCATGTGTCCTCTTCGGCTACTCATCTACTCAAAGCGCATATCCATGCTATGATACCTCAACGTCTAAAGTCTTCGTCTCGCGTCATGTCACCTTCCATGAAGATGTCTTCCCGTTCTCCAAATTGTCTAACCCCGAGTCTCCACCCGTACACATTCTGGTCACCCTAGAAGTCCTTCCGCTGCCTCCGCCAGTACCTGCCGCCGCTACCTCTAGCGATCCTGACGCACTGCCGGCACCAACACCCGAGCCACCTGTGCCAGTTACGGCACCGCCAGCGGCCCCCGCCGCCGCTACACCCACTATGCTGCCACCTTCATCCTCTCAGGGTGGTCATCACATGCAAACTCGCAGCAAAAATAACATCTTTACGCCCAACAAGAAGTTTGGTATGTCTGATGTAACCTCTCCAGCTGTTACAGAACCTCAGTCTTTGTCTAGTTCTATGTCTGTTGAGCGCTAGCGCGCTGCTATTTCATTGGACTTCCACATATACTCTATTAGAATATATTGTGCGTATCTTTTTATTATTAGTAGAATATTCTTTCATTATTGTACAGTCCTATAATTGGTAGGATTTGATTTCCTTCATTATTGTACAGTCCAATAGTTAGTAGGATTTGATACCTCTCTGTACTCTATGTATACTTTTGTGAGCAATACGAGAAAATTAATTCTCCCAAAACTCTCTACATGGTATCATACACCAGTGGCTTATTGCCAAAAAACCCTAATTCTACCCTACCCGCCCCGCTGTCGCCGACCTTCCCGGTCCACTACCTCTCTCCGGCGTCTTTCCGCTCTTCCGCTACACTAACCGGCAGCCCTCTCTCTCTCTCGACGTCGTTCAGCGCCTGCTCTCCTTTGCCTCGCACTTCATGGCCGCTACGACTTCAAACGATCTTCTCCAGCCGATTTCCATCAATGCATCGCCTTAGATTCCACTTAAATTGGATTCCGCTAATTACCTGGCGTGGAAATTCCAATTTCGAACCCTTCTTACGGGTTACGACCTCCTCGGCTTCTTGGACGAATCGAAGCCGTGCCCACCAGCCACTATCGTCGACAAGGAGGTAACTTCCCCCAATCCAGCATACCCTTACTGGATTCGCCAGGAGAAACTTATTCTAAAGGTCATCATCTCGTCGATCACACCAACGATCACCTCCTTTATTGCCACTGCGGAAACCTCTAATGAGGCCTGGGACATCCTGCGCGCACATATGGCACTACTTCTCGTGGTCGTATCGTGGCTCTTAAACAACAGCTCCATAATCCGATAAAAGGTTCTAAATCTGTTACTGATTTTATGCACGGTATTCGCGTGATTGTGGATGAATTATCTCTCCTGGGTGTTACTGTTGATTCTGAGGATCTTGTCATGAAGGTTCTCAATGGTCTTGATGATCCGTATATGGAGCTCTCTCATGCTATCCAAGCCCGTGAATCTCCAATCTCTTTTGCTGAATTACATGACAAGCTGTTAGGCATGGAGGCTAAGATTACTGCTCATGCGCCGGCCTCCTCCGCTGCATCAGATTTGGATCGTTCGGCTGCCTTCGTTGCCGGACAGCAGTCCGGCCGTAACTGCTTCGGTGGCCGCGGGCGCGGCCGTGGGAGCCATGGTTCATCCTCCGGTCGCGGTGGTTACTCTATCAATGGCCAATCTCGCGGGTACAATGGGAAGTGCCAGCTGGGCAGTGAATTTGGCCACTCCGCGCGCCGCTTTCTATCCTATCCTATTTCCTGGACTCTGGTGCCTCTCATCACATAACCAACGATCTTTCCAACATGTCTCTTCACAGTCCTTACACTTGTTTCGATGATGTGGTTATTGGTAATGGTGAAGGTCTAAAAATTACACATACTGGACAATTTTTCAGTTATTCCACTCTTTTATTGCTTTGGGCTCTCTGTGTTCCACATATTCGTAAAAATTTGATCTCTGTTGCTCAATTATGTCGTCACAATAATGTTAATGTTTTTTTATACTGATTTTCAGGTGAAGGATCGCCGCACGTGGGCAACCCTCGTCAGCGGCCCACGTAGGGCAGATGCCTACTACTGGCCGGCGGCTTTTCGTCTACTGTCCGCCCTCACGGCAGAAAAGCTCCCTGAGTCATTATGGAATTCTCGGTTTGGTCATCCGTCAGCTAAAATCCTACGTCATTTAGTGTCTACTAGCAGTATAGCGTCTAGTAGTGTGTCTGATTTTGCTTGTGTCTCTTGCAAGCTTCATAAGTTACCTTTTTCTGAGTCAAGTTTATCTTCTACTGCTCCGCTGGAGCTTATTTTTTCTGATGTATGGACCTCACCAATTATTTCTAATGAAGGATTTAAATATTATGTCATTTTTGTTGATCATTTTTCTAAGTACGCTTCGTTTTTCCCTTTACGCTGTAAATCTGATGTCTTACAAACCTTCACCACTTTTAAGTCCATTGTAGAAAAATATTTCTCTGCTAAAATCATTACTCTGTATACTGATAATGGGGTTGAATTCCTAGCCTTACGCTCTTTTCTTGACTCCCATGGCATCTCACATCTCACTTCACCTCCTCAAACACCTCAACACAGTGGCTATGCTGAACGCCGTCACCGTCATATTGTCGATACTGGTGTCACTCTCCTTCATTTTGCCTCTGTCCCTCTCATTTACTGGCCTTATGCCTTTGGTACTGCGGTCTATCTCGTTAATCGTCTTCCCAAGACAAATCTCTCGATGCTCTCCTCATTTGAGTCATTCTTCCATGGGAGCCCCAACCTTGCCAAACTGCGTGTCTTCAGCTGTCAATGCTTCCCTTGGCTTCGGCCCTAAACCTCAGACAAAATGGAACCCAGATCTCGTGCATGTGTCTTCTTCGGCTACTCATCTACTCAAAGCGCATATCTACGCTTTGATCCCTCAATGTCTAAAGTCTTCGTCTCGCGTCATGTCACCTTCCATGAAGATGTCTTCTTGTTCTCCAAATTGTCTAACCCCGAGTCTCCACCCGTACCCATTCCAGTAACCCTAGAAGTCCTTCCGCTACCTATGCCAGTACCTGCCGCCGCTCACTCTAGCGATCCTTCACCGGAAGCACCGCCGGCACCAACGCCCGAGCCACCAGCGCCTGTTACGGCACCGCCAGCGGCCCCTGCCGCCGCTACGCCTACTATGCCGCCTCCTTCATCCTCTCAGGGTGTTCATCACATGCTAACTTTCAGCAAAAATAACATCTTTACGCCCAACAAGAAGTTTGGTATGTCTGCTGTAACCTCTCCAGCTGTTACAGAACCTCAGGCTTTGTCTAGTGTTATGTCTGATGAGTGCTGGCGCGCTGCTATGTCATTGGAGTTTGATGCCCTGCTACGGAATGGCACCTTGGATCTTGTTCCACCTGATTCTTCATAGAATGTTGTGGGCTGCAAGTGGGTTTATCGTATCAAACGAAAGCCTGACAGTACTGTGGATAAGTTCAAAGCTCGACTTGTTGCGAAAGGCTTTCATCAGCGACCAGGTGTCGACTTCCAAGAGACTTTTAGTCCGGTTATTAATCTGGTAACTATGCATTTGGTTCTCAATCTAGCTGTATCCAAGGGCTGGCCATTTCGTCTAATGGATGTGAATAATGCCTTTCTTCACTGGAGGCTTACAGAGGATGTCTATATGGCACAACCACCGGGTTTTGTTGACAAATCCGATCCTTCTTATGTCTGTATGTTACAGAAAGCTATTTATGGTCTCAAACAGGCGCCCCGGGCATGGTACAGTGAGCTCCGCCAATGCCTTTTAGCCATGGGTTTCGTCAACACTACCTCTGACACTTCGCTCGTCGCCTTTCAGCATTCTGGTATTACAGCTTATTTTTATGTATATGTTGATGATCTCATATTGAGTGGTAATGACTCTGCCTTCTTAAACCGTGTGATTGACTCTCTTGGGACAAAATTTTCTCTTAAAAACATGGGTGGTCTAAGCTACTTTCTTGGTGTTGAGGTTCTGCGCAACTCCAAGGGGTGTTTTCTTTCTCAGTGTAAGTATGTTGTTGATCTTTTTACTCGTCATAATAAGATGGAATCCAACCCTATTCAGACGCCAATAGCGGCGTCCACCCGCCTTCATCTGGCTGACGGCTCGGCTCCTACCGACGCATCCGCCTATCGACAGGCCCTTGGGGCCTCCAGTATCTCTCCTTCACTCACCCTGATATCTCCTTTGCTGTGAATAAACTCTCAAAGTTCATGCGCGCTCCTACTGTCACTCATTGGGGTGCAGTTAAGCGCCTCTTCCGGTATCTGAATGGGACGCATGACTTCGAAGTCTGGCTGCGTCGTTCATCTGCTATACCTCTGCATTGTTTCTCCGATGCTGATTGGGGTGGAAACTGTGATGATCGCTCGTCAACTGGTGCCTATGTTGTCTTTCTGGGGCCTAATCCTATTTCCTGGAGCTCCAAAAAGCAGGATTCCATTGCACGGTCTTCTACTGAGGCTGAATATCGTGCCATTGCTTCTGCTGCCGCTGAAGTTCGTTGCCTTCATTCCCTACTACGCGAGCCTCATGTCCCTCTTCCGGCTGCTCCTGTCATTTACAGCGACAACATTGGCGCCACTTACCTCTGTGCCAACCATGTGTTTCATTCGCGCATGAAACACATCTCCATTGATAATCACTTTGTTCGTCAATTGGTTCAGAATGGGTCTCTTCGTGTTGCTCACGTATCCTCTGCTGATCAGCTTGCTGATGCTCTCACCAAGTACTTATCTCGTCCTCGGCTTCTTTTGGTGATGTCCAAGATTGGCGTATCCTCCGGCCCTCCATCTTGAGGGGGCGTATTAGAATATATTGTGTGTATCTTTTTATTATTGGTAGAATATTCTTTCATTATTGTACAGTCCTATAATTGGTTGGATTTGATTTCCTTCATTATTGTATAGTCCTATAGTTGGTAGGATTTGATACCTCTCTGTACTCTATATATACTTTTGTGAGCAATATGAGAAAATTAATTCTCCCAAAACTCTTTACAAATTCTACCATTTATCTCTATCCATCACTATTGATATTTTTCTTTTTATACCCTGGTTAATACATGCACATCAAGAACTTGTATTAATGGGTCGAGGTTTATGCTTGGCCACGTTTAGCTAGACGATCTTCAGTTCTTCCTTTGGCCTGCTTCTAGAGATGTCCATGTGTGGCCACATATAACATGCATGCGTAGGAGGACTTGGGCGTGCAAAGTTAGAGCCTCTTTCACATAGCTGCTTCCTCTCTATGCATGGATGCTTTCTCGCTACGTAGCTAGTCTATTTCGTGTGTAAGAGGAGCTTCAATATGTTTTTGAGTCTATTATCCCTTAGTAAAAGCTCATTGTAGAATTGTTCAAATGACGAACACTTTTGAACAAGTGAAAACTAGACTCATAAACCTTTAGTCAGGTAGTTTCTAAAACAAATAACTTTATATATCGTGGGATTTATGCTCGTTTGAGATCAGATCTAATGCAAGCTCATTTAAAACTTTAGCTCGTTGCATAGTTCTCATTTGACTTCCTTAGAGGGTTATTCTTAGACCCTAAACCATTCTACCACCCCTTCTACTCTAATTATCATGATCATATGATATGGTACTTGTTATAGTATGCTTTGGCAGGAAAAATGTTATCGATATTTATCATCGGTATAGCTTAAGGTCTTAAAATCATTACAAAATTTTATGGGGCTTTACAAACTCATGCATATACCTAATGTTACACCCTATATTTTTGTACGTGAAAGTATATTGCAAGTCAACTGATGTAAGCTAAGAAATGAGATTATCTTTAAAAGTACATACAGTAAGTTAATTATATTAACATAGAGGTTACAAATTTAAGATCATGGACTGCAAGTACCAAGAGGGTTGGGAATGTTATAACATATACTTTTGGCCTGATAATAGGGTGCTTAATATTATAAGGAGATTATGGTATGAGCTTTTTTAGTCATATGATGGACCCATCTTATGTTTTGAAGTCAAGCGAGTTGTGGAACAAAAGTTTTAAAAGGTCATCACAAGTTATATTCATAAATGTGTTGAAACTTAGGTCAAATGTAGTTGAGCCTTTCCCCCGATATAATTCGAATTTGGGGATTATATACTTACTATATTGAATATATACGAGTCTAATTACTAGCATATTAAACCATTTGTCAATAAGACATAGGAGTAGAGACATATTTGCAGTTTTGCGGGACTGCGCAGACTGTATAGGTGACAAGTAGGTGTGTGACTGAAGTTTTTTTGAGCAATGCATTTCGTGTTTTATATGCGGTCGTTTCGGGACAAGTTATATACCAAATAAAAGGTCTTGGAATTTATTTTCCAACACTCTTAGCCGTTTGCTTATACGGCATCCGAATAAAAAGATATAAGCGCCTGAAGAAGAGCAAAAATAATGTGTCAAGCTAGCACCTATATATATATATTTATATATATATATATATATATATATATAGAGAGAGAGAGAGAGAGAGGCCATATGTCGTCTCTTTCTTACTTTTCCGCATATCACGACAAGTATAAGACCCTTAAACTTATCATCAAGCTCTTCACAAGGATTCCCAAGAATATTAATATCCCGGATACGAAATCAAGAAGCAATAATATTAGAAAGATTCATAAGAAATAAGTATCACTATATCTCCTCTCTTTTTCTTTGTAGTTTAAGTTTTGGGAGGTAATTCATAGTTAAGATAACATCTATTTTCTGGAGTGAAGGTTTAAATATAAAGGAAGGTTGATAAATTTATTTCCTAATAGTTAGAACTCACGAAACGGTAATAGGAAGCCGTGAGTTCGAGTTAATCGGCTTGTAGTGGACTGTTTTGTGCCTTGTTTCATGTTGCTTTTGGGATGTCTAAATTACTTGGAGGTGAATTATATGGAGAAACACCACATAATGTCTAAATGGTTAATTAATTGTTTTTTGTAACATTTTCGAGGTGTTTGACACTACTATAGTTGTCACTTTGGGTATGAAGTGATTGGAATGTATTGAGACTTTGTGCATGAATGTAATATGGATTTCGACTTACGTCCATTGTATAAGGTAAATTATATTGTGTTCTTTCATGTACTTAAGGTTATTTTGACATTGATTCTGTTAAATGGATGGACTATGCATGAACTAGCGAATAAATTTGCCAATTGAGAATAATGAGAGTTGTGAATTATTTTCTTTGTTATAAATATATGGTATAAGGCTAGAATCCATTATCATGTTAATGATTCTATTGATTTAAAGTAAGATAGAAGGTACGAATTTCAATTGGAGCTTGTCATTCGTCGTGAAGTAATTGTGACTTGTTATTTTATGTTGTCTTGTGTTACATCTCGTACCTTAGTATTAGAATGTGCCGCATTAGAATGTACCGTAGTAAATTCGTATGAGTTTCAAGGGATTATGTCTATTAGGAGGTTATAGAATTAAGACATCATTATTATAATGAGACCCTATAATTTCAAGTTGGCCTTTCATATGATTATATTTCTCATAAAGTTATGGAGCAATTGAAATTACTGGTCCATAATGCTGTCTTCTCAAGATTTTAAATCATGGTTCATGATGCATTTATCATTCTAATGAAATTAACTATTTTTGGTTATTAACAAGGAATTATTATAATACCTGTTCATATTCACCTTATGCAAAGAAAGTCTGCAATTTCCCGCACTACATGAAATTGGGCTATGGCATCAAATTGTAGCGTACATGGACTAGCAACGCTGACGTACTTTGCTGATTAACTTTAGAAAAGCTTGAAATTATTTCGCATCAATTGTAAATTGTAAGGTAAACGAGGTAGTGAATTATTCAGTTTAGAAATTATTTTTTCACAGGAAAAGAACGTTAATTTTTTTATCATTTTAAAAATTTAGCGTACGAAAATTTGTACTCTTTATACGAGATTATCAAAACTAAAGTTTAGAATATATATATGTATATATATATATATATATGTATATATATATATATATGTATATATATATATATATATGTATATATATATATATATATGTATATATATATATATATGTATATATATATATATGTATATATATATATATATATATATATATATATATATATATATGTATATTAACAAAATAATAATGTATATACTGATTTAATATAGTACCATGCTTTATTAATATTTTAATACAGTACCATGCTTTATTAATATTTTAATACTTAAATAATAGTACTTTAAGATGAGAACAAGACTATTTTTTGAGGTTACAAGTATTTATGATACTTACAATAAGTGATAAGTAAAGTCGTGAAGGTGAAAGGGTAAACGAGCTGAAGAAAATGAGGTTGGTCGAAATTGTCATTTTAGAGATAAAATAAGGTCCGAGCTTTAATTTTCAGTATTTATGGGTTAATAATATAGCACATGATCAAGAGAGTATAATATATAAAGTGTAAAAAAGAATAATATTTTAAGTAAGTCAAGATAATTTTTAATTATATAAATAATTAATTAATTATTGAATATCGAGATTACTTAAATACCTAATAAGTGAATAGAGATTAAAATTTCCCATCCCACTCCCAGGTGGAAGCAATCCACATCTTGAGAAGTGACTCTTAGTTAATTTTCCTTAGGTGGCAATTAACGTGTTAGTTACACACTACATTTCTAAGAATTTGTTTTGATAAGAAGTAATTTTCCTATAGCACTTAGCTTGTTCACTCCAACCTTTAGGTTTATTAGTAATCAAAAGAAAACCACTTATTTATTTTCCCAATTGGAACAAAAGTAAAGTAAAACGTGTTTGCCTCTTTTTGAAAGTTTGAAGCAATTTGAGGTAGCCTATCTTCTGTACTTTTGCGTCAATATTATCTAAATCTTCTCTTTTCTCCTAGTCATTGTTGATAGTCTCTTTTCTCCTAGTCATTGTGAATTTCACTTATTTATCCAAAAGAGTCCTGGTATATAGTTAAAAAATATCTCTAATTCCTCCAATTATAAAGGATGCCAGAGACTCGACAAAAGTATTTACATTATGGTTAGCTACTGTTATCTCTTGTTTGAATAAGGTTTAGAGGGACTAAGGTGCAATTTTTCATAAAAATATTGTACGGATTTTTTTCCTATTGATCCTTTGTCTTTTATCACCAAAAACGTATGTTAGAAGAATTGTCAAGAGAATCGATTAAGATATGTTAAGGTTATTCCTTTTTTCTTTTTGGTATGATCTAAATTATATAGAAAAAACGAGCAAATGTATAATTTTCATAAATGACTCTATTCATAGAGATTCTAAGGGTCTCTGTATTCTTAATTCTCCATATGACATATTATTATTTTTTATGTTCATGGATCTCAGAATAATACGCAGTTTATAAAATCTATCCGAAAGGAATATTGAGATTATTAACATATTTTCATCCATTTCATGCATTTATACATGCGCATTTACTTATGACTCAAACGGTGTTATATATAGAGAGAGATCAACTCTCAACCTCACCCCTTTTTTGCTTTAGTCAGAAGAGCTCCTCCTCGGGTTGTAAATCAGCAAGAGAAGGGGGACCTATAAGACAACAAGGAAATTTGATTTACATAAAACCTCTTGCAAGAAGATTATATCCATTAGGTAAAGCCCCTTTGACTAGAAAATAAAATCTTTGTCAAAGATAGATCTAAAGGCTAAGCCTCCGAGGGCATCCCATCATATTATCTCGGCCACTATGGGAAAATCATCAACGTATATCAATTGATCAAGTGGTGGATATATATATATATATATATATATATATATATATATATATATATATATATATATATATATATATATATATATATATATATATATATATATATATATATATATATATATATATATATATATATATATATATATATCCACCACTTGATCAATTGATATACGTTGATGATTTTCCCATAGTGGCCGAGATAATATGATGGGATGCCCTCGGAGGCTTGATGATGTTATATACGTACAAACGTATGAATCACATAATATTATATACATATGCATGACATTATAAATATTTTCATAATTTACATAACTATCCAGACTTATAGGTTGAGTCATTTACTGTATTTTTCTTCATTGTTCTTTATATACTGATTCACATGTCTTACATACCTAGTACATTATTTGTACTGACGTTCTTTTGTTGGGGATGCTGCATTCATACATGTAGGTATATATAATCAGTTTGACGAGCCCTCATAATATACTAGATTGGCTTCAATGAAGGATCGGTAAGACTCTACCTCATCCGAAGTGCAACAGAGTCTATGAGTCATTGTGTCAGAAGTTTTATACATACTTACGGGTTGGCTGGTACACTATCCCATTTGATGTCAAATAATCTTAGAAGCTTTATAGATAGAGGTTCATTTTTTACAGTATATCAGAGAACTTGATAGCCCATATGTATTCACGTTTTAAGAATGGTAGCTTATTGATTCAGTGGTCTCCCACCTACAGTTGTACATTATGAGTTGTGACCATGTTGGCCTATGATAGTTACAAAAGGAATGAATTCAGCCAACTCGGCATATATATGTTCTAGTTTTGGTCGAATGATCATTAGTTATAGAGTGGTTCGCTCGGGTCAGCTCGGCCCCAGATGCCAGCCACGCCTCCCCAGGTTTGGGGCATGACAAAATGATATCAGAGCAGGTCGTGTCCTAGGATGTCTATAAAATCGTACCCAGTAGAGTCTCATTGATAGGTGTGTTGCGTGCCACATTTTTAATTGAGAGGCTATAGGGCATTTAGGAAATGTTATCCTTTTTGGTTTCTAGATCATGCTATAGAGCTGAACCTTTAGAAGTCAATATGAAGGTTACGCCAAGTTTTCTATGCACTAAAGGTACATGTATTATAGTAGAGCTTTAAGGCGTATTTTCACTTATGTAGAAGGGAGTTTACGAAAGAAACAGAAGATACGATGCGAGATTGAATGGTAGGTGAGGTAAAGGTATACTCAAGTACGAAAAGATGTGAATAGCCGAGACTTTAGATATAGTTTGGGTTTTAGTTTAATTTACATAGGCCCTAATGAAATTTTTTAAATCTAAAAAATTTAACACTCGAGGATGAATGTTTCTAACGGGGGAAGGATGTTATATTCAATACCTTAGCATTAGGATGTGCCGTAGTAAATCCACATGAATTCGAAGGGTTTGACCTAATTTCGGAGTTGAAATTGTGTCGAAGAGTTTTGCTCATCTGGGCTTGCAGCTTGCCATAACAGAGCATTCTTGACTAAGGGTGGTCATTAAGGTGAGTTTCCAGCTTCGATGAAGCATTTCGAGTGGCCATATCGCTCATCTGCTGCTCTTGGCTAATACTTTCCGTTTGGTCAGTCATTCAATGTTCTTCTTCTTCTCTTTGTTATTAGTTATTTATTTCTATGTCTTCTTGTTTCTTTCTTTTTCTTTCTTTATTTTTTTAGTTCAAATCAATTTCTGCTTGTATGTTAGGTTTAGGGCGTATTAGTTTCTTGATACTACTTTGACAGTACAGTTAATCTCACTTCGATTTTTCTCCTTGCCCTCTTCTTTTGTTTTTTGTTTCTTTGAAAAAAAAGGTTCAGAACCTCTTGTGAGATTGTTGTCTAGATTTGGAATGGGCTAGCTAATGCAAGGAACCCTAATAGTTGTTGGAATTTGCAATGCAGAAGCCCAAAGGGACATTGGACATATTGACTCAAATATCTGGTAAGGTTAAGAGAGCTTAGAAAGGGTAGTTAGGGGATTTATATTGAGGGAATCTTGGCTAACTATGTAGGAAGCTGCTAGAATGTGGGAATTGGGTGAATTACTAAATAGTTTAAAAGATTAAGGGTCCAAAACGAATGGATAAAAATCGGGAAAGGGGTAAATGGCAATGTTTTAGAATCAATTTGTTGCCCTAAAGCTGGCTATATAAAGACTCATTCCCTTCATTTGCTGGAGAGACTAGAAGATAAAAAGCTAGCAAACGGCTGAAATACATATACACTGTTAGAGTTTAAGATTCAGAAAGAAAAACAAAAGAAAAAAAAAAGAAAAAATCTCCAAGTACTGTTTCATTGCAGCTGGTTTTGATCTCTCTTGGGTTGTTTTAAAAAGCTTGAATACACTACTACTTTCCTGGGCTCAAAACATGGTTGATCGTTGTTGTTTACTGTTGTCTAAGAGCTACTAATATTTCTATTTCCTTGCTGAAGTTATATAGTTGTTAGTTCCAGGTATGTTCATGAGCTTGAAGCAATAAAATGGGCTTGTAATTTGCTGATTGCAAATGGGACTCTCTTACTCATTTAGCTGAATATTCTTTTGTTATTGTTCTTTTGTCAAGAATTTAATACGACTTATTAAGTACTGTCAACATTGATTTTAGTGTATAATAGAATATATTGTATGTATCTTTTTATTATTGCAAGAATATTCTTTCATTATTGTACAGTCCTATAGTTGGTAAGATTTGATATCTTCCATTGTTGTACAGTCCTATAGTTGGTAGGACTTGATACCTCTCTGTACTCTCTATATACTTGTGAGCAATACGAGAAAATCAATTCTCCTAAAACTCTTTACATGGTATCATACGCCAGTGGCTTATCGCCAAAGAAACCCTAATTCTTCCCTACGCTGCTGCCGTCGCTGCACTAATCGGCAGCCCCCCGCCGCCGACCTTCTCGGTCCACCACCTCCATCCAGCGTCTTTCCGCGCCACCGCTGCACTAACCGGTAGCCCTCTCTCTCTCGACGTCGATCACCGCCTCCTTTGCCTCACGCTTCATGGCCACTACGACATCCAACGATCTTCTCCAGCCGATTGCCATCAATGCATCGGCTCAGATCTCACTTAAATTGGATTCCACTAATTACCTGGCGTGGAAATTTCAATTTCGAACCCTTCTTACGGGTTACGACCTCCTCGGCTTCTTGGACGGATCGAAGCCGTGCCCATCAGCCACTATCGTCGACAAGGAAGTAACTTCCCCCAATCCAGCATATCCTTACTGGATTCGCCAGGACAATCTTATTCTCAGTGCCATCATCTCGTCGATCACACCGACGATCGTCTCCTTTATTGCCGCTGTGGAAACCTCTAAAGAGGCCTGGGACATCCTCGCGCGCACATATGGCACTGCTTCTCGTGGTCGTATCATGGCTCTCAAACAGCAGCTCCATAATCCGGTAAAAGGTTATAAATCTGTTACTCATTTTATGCACGGTATTCGCGTGATTGTGGATAAATTATCTCTCCTGGGTGTTACTGTTGATTCTGAGGATCTTTTCATTAAGGTTCTAAATGGTCTTGATGATCCGTATATGGAGCTCTCTCATGCTATCCAAGCCCGTGAATCTCCAATCTCTTTTGCTGAATTACATGACAAGCTGTTAAGCATGGAGGCTCAGATTACTGCCCGTGCGCTGGCCACCTCCGCCGCATCTGATTTGGCTCCGTCGACTGCCTTCGTTGCCGGACAACAGTCCGGCCGTAACCGCTTCGGTGGCCGCGGGCGCGGCCGTGGCAGCCGCAGTCTATCTTCCGGCCGCAGCGGTTACTCCAACAATGGCCAATCTCGCGGGCACAATGGGAAGTGCCAGCTCTGCAGTGAATTTGGCAACTCCGCGCGCCGCTATCCGTCCTATCCTATTTCCGGCGCAAATCAGCCTCCTTATGGTGGACCACAGCCGCGACCAGCATACGCTGCGTCATCTTATCCGGCTGCTCACACAGCCCATCACTCTCCATCTGATTGGATCCTGGACTCTGGTGCCACTCATCACATAACCAATGATCTGCCAACATGTCTCTTCACAGTCCCTACACTGGTTTCGATGATGTGGTTATTGGTAATGGTGAAGGTTTAAAAATTACACATACTGGCCAACTTTTTAGTTATTCATCTCTTTTATTGCCTAGGGCTCTCTGTGTTTCACATATTCGTAAAAATTTGATCTCTGTTGCTCAATTATGTCGTCACAATAATGTTAATGTTGTTTTTTCTGATACTGATTTTTAGGTGAAGGATCGTCGCACGTGGGCTACACTCGTCAACGGCCCACGTAGGAACGACGCCTACTACTGGGCGACGGCTTCCCGTCTACTGTCCACCCTCACAGCACAAAAGCTCCCTGCGTCATTGTGGCATTCTCGGTTTGGTCATCTGTCATCTAAAATCCTATTTCATTTAGTGTCTTCTAGCAGTATAGCGTCCAGTAGTTTGTCTGATTTTGCTTGTGTCTCTTGCAAGCTTCATAAGTGTCATAAGTTATCTTTCTCTGAGTCAAGTTTATCTTCTACTGCTCCGCTGGAGCTTATTTTTTCTGATGTATGGATTTCTCCAATTATTTCTAATGAATGTTTTAAATATTATGTCATTTTTGTTGATCATTTTTCTAAGTACGTTTGGTTTTTCCCTTTACGTCGTAAATCTGATGTCTTACAAACCTTTCCCACTTTTAAGTCCATTGTCGAAAAATACTTCTCTACTAAAATCATTACTCTGTATACTGATAATAGGGGTGAATGCCTAGCTTTACGCTCTTTTCTTGCCTCCCATGGCATCTCACATCTCACTTCACCTCCTCATACACCTCAACACAATGGCTATGCTGAATGCTGTCATCGTCATATTGTCGATACTGGTCTCACCCTCCTTCATTATGCCTCTGTCCCTCTCATTTACTGGCCTTATGCCTTTGCCACAACGGTCTATCTCATTAATCGTCTTCCCAAGACAAATCTCTCGATGCTATCCTCCTTTGAGTCTCTCTTCCATAAGCGCCCCAACCTTGCCAAACTACGTGTCTTCGGCTGTCAATGCTTCCCTTGGCCTCGGCCCTACACCTCACACAAAATGGAACCCAGATATCGTGCTTGTGTCCTATTCGGCTACTCTACTACTCAAAGCGCCTATCTATGCTTTGATCCCTCAATGTCTAAAATCTTCGTCTCGCGTCATGTCACCTTCCATGAAGACGTCTTCCCGTTCTCCAAATTGTCTAACTCCGAGTCTCCCCCTGTACTCATTCCGGTCTTCCTAGAAGTTCTTCCGCTGCCGCCACCAGTACCTGCCGCCGCTCCCACTAGCGATCCTTCACCGGACACACTGCCGGCGCCACTGCCCGCGCCACCAGCGCCCCTTCCGGCACCGCTAGCGGCCCCTGCCGCCGCTACACCCATTATGCCGCCACCTACATCCTCTCAGGGTGGTCATCATATGCAAACTCGCAGCAAAAATAACATCTTTACTCCCAATAAGAAGTTTGGTATGCCTGCTGTCACCTCTCCAGCTGTTACTGTACCTCAGACTTTGTCTAGTGCTATGTCTGATGAGCGTTGGCACGCTGCTATGTCATCAGAATTTGATGCTATGCTACGGAATGGCACCTGGGATCTTGTTCCGCCTGATTCTCCACAGAATAAAGTGGGTTGCAAGTGGGTTTATCGTATCAAACGAAATCCTGACGGTACTATGGATAAGTTCAAAGCCCAGCTTGTTGTGAAGGGCTTTCATTAGTGTCCAGGTGTAGACTTCCAGGAGACTTTCAGTCCGGTTATTAAGCCGGCAACTGTGCATTTGGTTCTCAGTCTAGCTGTATCCATGGGCTGCCCTCTTCGTCAAATGGATGTGAACAATGCCTTTCTCCACGGGAGGCTTACAGAGGATGTTTATATGGCACAACCACCGGGTTTTGTTGACAAAGCCTATCCGTCTTATGTCTGTAAGTTACAGAAAGCTATTTATGGTCTCAAACAGGCACCCCGGGCATGGTACAGTGCGCTCCGCCAATGCCTTCTGACCATGGGTTTTGTCAACACTACCTCTAACACTTCGCTCTTTGTCTTTCAGCATTCTGGTATTACGACCTATTTTTTGGCATATGTTGATGATCTCATAATGAATGGTAATGATTCTGCTTTCTTGAACCGTGTGATTGACTCTCTTGGGACTCAATTTTCTCTTAAAGACATGGGTAATCTAAGCTACTTTCTTGGCGTTGAAGTTCTGCGCAGCTCCAAAGGGTATTTTCTTTCACAGCGTAAATATGTTGTTGATCGTTTGACTCGTCATAATAAGATGGAATCCAACCCTGTTAGACGCCAACAGCGGCGTCCACCCGCCTTCATCTGGCTGACGGCTCGGCTCCTGCCGACGCATCCGCCTATCGACAGGCCCTTGGGGCCTCCAGTATCTCTCCTTCACTCACCCTGATATCTCCTTTGCTGTGAATAAACTCTCAAAGTTCATGCACGCTCCTACTGTCACTCATTGGGGTGCAGTTAAGCGCCTCTTCCGGTATCTGAATGGGACGCGTGACTTCGGAGTCTGGCTGCGTCCTTCATCTGCTATACCTCTGCATTGTTTCTCCGATGCTGATTGGGGTGGAAACTGTGATGACCGCTCCTCAACTGGTGCCTATGTTGTCTTTCTGGGGCCTAATCCTATTTCCTGGAGCTCCAAAAAGCAGCGTTCCATTGCACGGTCTTCTACTGAGGGTGAATATCGTGCCATTGCTTCTGCTGCCGCTGAAGTCCGTTGGCTTCATTCACTGCTGCGCGAGCTTCATGTCCCTCTTCCGGCTGCTCCTGTCATTTATAGAGACAACATTGGCGCCACTTACCTCTGTGCCAACCCTGTGTTTCATTCGCGCATGAAACACATCTCCATTGATTATCATTTTGATCGTCAATTGGTTCAGAATGGGTCTCTTCGTGTTGCTCACGTATCCTCGGCTGATCAGCTTGCTGATGCTCTCCCCAAGCACTTATCTCGTCCTCGACTTCTTCTGCTGATGTCCAAGATTGGCGTGTCCTGCGGCCCTCCATCTTGAGGGGGCGTAATAGAATATATTGTGTGTATCTTTTTATTATTGGTAGAATATTCTTTCATTATTGTACAGTCCTATAGTTGGTAAGATTTGATTTCTTCCATTATTGTACAGTCCTATAGTTGGTAAGATTTGATACCTCTCTGTACTCTATATATACTTGTGAGCAATACGAGAAAATCAATTCTCCCAAAACTCTCTACAGTGTAGTTGTATGGTTCAAGTGTTTAAGTTATTTTAGCACATTTATAGATGGTTTTAACAATTTGCTATATTTAGTAACTGTAATTATTTGGGACTGGTTTTCAAAGGTTTGTTAAATGTAAGTTCATGTGTTTGTATTGTTAAGCATTATGATAGGTGTAGATCTAATATTAATCCATGAATTTATTTCAGAAATTGATCTCTTGTTGGTTAATATTAATAGCATGCTTATTAAAATTATTGAATGTGTAATAGTATGACTAACAAGTAACTTTATAATCTAGGATTATGTTGTTAGTATAAATAGTAACATTGATTTTAAAGGCCATAATATGGTTATTTTGGTGTTTTGATTCTTAAAACTTCTTTATTATGATGAAGTGTGTGTTGTAGTTAGCTGGGCCTCATCAAGGCCTGAGCGTTTGATTTACCATTGCCCAGTATTAGGAGTTTTGGAGTTGGCCCAAATGAGGCTAGTTGGGTTATGGCCAGTCTTGTTAGGCCCAGGCTATCTCCACTCTTTCATTTGGGTTCAATATAGAGCACAGCTGCCCCTCAGCGTGTATTTTAAACGGCCTCTTTCAAGTAATGCAGTGGGCCTTGATTTGTTGGCCCATTTGGAGAGAAGCAGCGGTCTACTCGGCTTTCCTTTGGGTTTGATCTTGGGCCTAGTTCCTCTTTCAATTAGTCTTGGCTTTAAGCCCAAACCGGAATAGGTGTAAGTAATTAAAAGTCCCTCATGAGCACCCATTTTCCTTTCTTTCACCCAATAGTTGTATATAAACTTCATTAGATTTTTCCTTAATTAGATGTGATTCTCTAAGTAGAAGGTGTGCTGTATTAATTAAATCACTTATAGCCCTCACTAATATTCTAATTTAGATATTAAAAATAAACTTCGTAGTTTGCTTTAGGCGTGTCAATTATATAATTATCTTGGTTATTACTAAAATTTGGGGGTACATTTTATGTGATCTTGTTCTAATGTCCAACAATGCTAAATAGAACGTATCGTGACTCATGGGTGCATTTCATGTAGCGTGACTTGCGATATGTTTTAAATAACCTTGAAATAATTTCTTAAATAAATAAAAGCGGTTTTAAAGGTAAAAAATTCACTATAGGTTTTAAACATGTAGTGAATCAGATAATAGGCCAATAATAATAGTTGATCAACTGTACTAGAACAACGGAACTAAAAAATTCCTAACATCTTCTTCCCGGTTAACAAAATTCCTTACATGAATTTATGTATTCGCATAACGTAAATAGAGTCAACTTCCTTGATTAGAGATCTTAACCAGTGACTTGGGACACCATAAATTATCCCAAGTGACGACTTTGATTATAAATAAATTATCTCGTTTCGATTATCGCCTAAATTGGAAAAAACTCCCTTATACTCCTTTCAAGATAGAAAAATGAGGTGTGACAGCTCTGGCGACTCTGCTGGGGAAAGAACCTAGAATCTCTGTTTCAGGGTTCAAGAATTCGAGCTTAGAATAATTTTTATATTTGGTTTTATTTAATATCTAGTTTTATTTATATTTTTGGGCCTAATATACTAAATGTCGCTTTTTACCGCTTTGATATTGTTGAACTGTATATAAATTGTTGCGAAATCCTTCTTCTTTCTAAGCCTTCTAAATTATCTGGGAAGTGTGCACTTCGTGTAACTTCTTTTTTGTCAAAGTCATATCCCAATTTTAGAACGAGGTTCGGACAAGTTATAAAGCCGGTGAAGCTTTTGTATTTCCGGTATGCTGCATCCCCCCTCCCTTCCCCACGGGCCCGAGTTGTCCGCTCGGGTAAGCCATGTTTATAACAATACACCCAGGTTTTTAATCCTATTATAACACAGTCTCATGCCGGATCCCTAGTAGGAACGCTTGTTTTGATCACGTGCATTTGACTTTGGGGACTCAATATAGGGTCGGGTCAGTCTAGGACAGGTGTATCCAAAATCAAAAGACCATCATGATGCATTTTTGCTTGTTACTTGCACATTTATTTGACTCGGATTTATGTTGACTGGCGTCTAGAATAGAAGAGAAAAATTGAGAATAAATCAAATTGAGGTGAGAGAGAGGAAATTACCCGCCTGTAAATTAAATTACTTAGACATGCTTTCCTAAGCTAACAACAGGCTTAAAGTGCAAATAATATATACATGAAAGGAAACATACTAGTAATTACTTAATGAAAACCGGATTTTCAATAATTAGCACAAGTACGCACTCGTCACCTCACTTACAAGGCATTTCAATTAACAATAATACCAAATCCTAAAGGGAAGGTCCCCTACACAAGGTTAGGCAAGCAACTTACCTCGAATCGGCTAACAATCAACCAGAAATCACGTTCTTTCCACGAGTACTCGACTTCAAATGGCCCAAATCTATTCAATTCAATTGCATAATGTAATAACACTTCAAGTAAATGATTCTACAATTAAATTCTAAGCTAATACGCGAAATAGAAAAAATTACCAAAATGTCCCTCAGGCACGCATCTCGGAATCAGGCAACATTTATATTTTTAGAATTCTCATACTCTCACGAGTTCATGCATACAAAAATTATCCAAATCTAAGGTCAAATTCCAAATAAATTTTTGAATTCTAGGTCTAAGAACTTTCTTTTGATTTTTCACCAATTTCATTTCCAATGCGATGTTAAACGACAAAACTAACAATAGATTAATGAAATACGATAAGAAAAGGTCAAGGAACTGTTACCCACTGATTTCCTCTTCAAATTCCTCTCAAAATCGCTCTCTCCCGAGCTCCAAATCAAATATCCAACGTTTGAAACTAAACCTTCGAAATTTCCTATTTTCTGCCCAGAAATCCTGCATCTGCGGTCAAGGGAGCGCACCGCGATCCCGCATCTGCAGAAGAATGGATCGCAGGTTCGAAAAATCAGTAACGGGCTAGGTTTGCATCTACGGTCGCTTGGCTGCATCTGCGGCACCGCATTTGCGAAAACCCAGCCACACCTCCGGATCCTATAGCCTTGGGCCTAGCTCACTTCTACGACCGCATAGCTGCTTTTGCAGCACCGCACCTGAAGTCTCACACTCGCAGGTGCAGTTATGACAGGTTTAGCAAATTCCAATTCTTCCCTAGTCAAATTCCACATTTGTTAAGAACTCAACACTCATGCGAGGCCCCCGCGACCTCAACCAAATATACCAACTACTCCTAAATCATCAAACGAACTTATTCCAACCTTCGGAATGCTCAAAACGACATCAAAACACCAATTTCACATTGGATTCAAGCCTATGAACTTCAAAAACTCACAATTTACACTTTCGATTAAAAAGTCTATTAAACCCCGTCCGAATGACCTGAAATTTTGCAGACACGTCACATTTAACACTATGAAGATATTCCAACTTCTAGAATTCAGTTCTGTCCCTGAGATCAAAATCTTACTATCGGACCAAAAACTTCAAAAATTCAACTGTTGGCATTTCAAGCCTAAATCAGCTACGGACCTCAAAAACACAATCCGAACATACTTCTAAACCCAAAATCACCTAACAGAGATAAGGGAATAGTCAGAATTCCAATCTGTGGCCGTATTAATACTTTTCTGACTACAGTAAGAAATTTCAACACTTAAGCTCTCATTTAGAGACTAAGAACTCTTTGAAACTCAAAACCGAACATCCCAGCAAATCACAATAGCAGAAATAAACACAGGGAAAGCAGTTAATAAGAGATCGGTGCATATATTCTTAAATAACCAGTCGGGTTGTTACATTCTCCCACACTTAAACATGGTTCATCCTTGAACAAGCATAAAGACATACCTAAAGTAGTGAAAAGATGAGGGTAACAGCTTCACATATCTTGCTCATTCTCCCAGGTCACCTCTTCAACCGGCTGGTCCCGCCACTGAACCTTCATATTGAAACATATTCCCTTGTTCTATAGGTGGGCGCCTGATTACCAAAATTTGAAATTTTTAAAAATATTCCCTTGTTCTACAGGTGGACGCCTGATTACTAAAACTTGAAATTTTGAAAAAATATTCCCTTGTTCTACAGGTGGGCGCCTGATTGCTAAAACTTGAATTTGAAACATATGACATCCAGATATTAATTAGTACTCATGGCCGCTAGGGCAACTGCAAGTGAAAACAAGTTTCAGTTAACCAACAATCAACAATAAAAAGAATGTAACTATTAAGATTAGAAGTTTCATAAAACAAGAGAAACAGATCACATTGTCATTGATTTGGAGATTTTTCTACAATACAAAACACAAAAAAATCAACATCCAACCATGAGCAAAAGCATAACAAAAAATATCCCGAATCTGGGTCACTGAGGGGGTAGTTTAAGCTGGCTTTAGGGCTTGGAGGTACGAGAGGGCTGGGTTTGGAGAAGGTTGAACATATTTTGAATCATTCCATCACTCTTCTCCTTTTGTTTTGCTAGTTCAACTCTAAGTCCATCTCGTTCAGTTTCTAATTCAACAACACGAGCCTTCAGCCTGGCAATCTTAGCATCTTTTGTTCCACAGTCCTGGACCAAAGCCCTGACCTTGCTATTTACAGGAGTCTTTTGAGAAGAACCTGGTTCAATTGGGTTGGCATTCACTGGATAGTCGCAGGCCATGAGAGTCTTTACACCAAAGTGTTGTTTGCTAGATGTCATCTCCCATTTCTTCAATGGCACATGTAGCTTTTCCATAACAATTGTCAATAGGAACCCATGGGGTGTGGCATGAGCCTTAGAGCCATTGATGACTCTATTCAGTAGTTTTACAATGAATGCAGGCCAGTTAATCTGCTTTCTTCTCACTGGACACTCCAGAAGGACCAGGTCCATGTAATTTGCAGTGTGCCTCCTCTCCTGTCTGGGTAGCAAATATTTGTTCACAAACTCAAAAAGCGCCTTGTGCTCAGCCCTCAGCTCACTTTTATGAACAAACCGAGCTTCAGGTGTTGTAGAGTCACAAAAGTTTCTAATGATTTGGAGTGCATTAGGAAGAGAGTTCAGACAAGGCCACATTTGCGTAGTATAATCATCATATCCAACACTGGGAATGTCTAGAATCTCGCCCAATTTAGGAGCATCAAACTGTACCTTGACTCCTTTCACAAGACTGGTAACAACCCCATTCACCACTTTGGCATTTGCCATAAATTCGATCGCTCTTTTGTTGCCAGTTTGCCATCCAGTTGAAGAACCATGTCCGTCCACCCTTGTGCATTCAGGTCATCAACCAATCCTTTCATGCCTGGCTCCTCCAGGTCATTCAGAATTCTTCCTTTTAAAATCTTTCTCCTTCCAAAGAGGACAAATCTATCCTATTCCTTTTTAGATTCCTCCTCTTCTTCTTCTCTACTCCATTCTTCCTCTTCTTCTTCAATAATCTTCTTTTGTTTTCTTTTCCCGGTAAACCTAGTTGTTTTAGCCAACAGAGACTCAGCAGATATGGGTACAGAGGTAGTCTTTTTGGTCGAAGTCTTGGAACCTTTTGGTTTAGGTGATGCTACCTTTTCAGTTGTTTCTCTTTCTTAATGGACCAGGTCCATCTCCCCTTCTTCTTCCTCTTCTACCTCGATACTCTCCACAACTTTTGCCTTCCCTTTTTCTCTCTTTTTCTCCTGCTTTCTTCCAGTGCTTTCAGCAATTGTTCCTCACTTTGTTTGACCTTGCTTCTAGTTGCTATTGAGGGGACAGTAGACTTAGGGGATGATGTTTTGGTTTTCTTTGTTGGCTTGGAAGCAGTTGGAGCTTTTAAGGAAGAAGCCTTGCGCTTCTTTGGATCATAACTGGCTCCAATAATCTTTAAAAGGTCAGCTAAGGTTTCCTCACCAGATGAACGACTTCTAACTTGTTGTTTACTTAGATGAACAAGACCTTCTGCAGCTTCCCCAGAGCTATTTCCCCCTGACTTGTTGCCACTCTCCTCAACATTTCCAAAAATTGCAAGAATTTCGTCTTTCTTTTTCCTTCCTCTTCGACTAGATTCACCCCCTTCACATCTCTCAACGGACCCACTAAAACAAACCTATTTTCCACATTATCGACTACATCAGAAGAACCATAGCGTGTATTCACTTTCCTAGGTTTTTCTTGATTTTTATCTGCGTCAGAAGACCCCCGTTCTTCTCCTCACTTGCAGAAACGAAGATGTCAGACTCAGAACTTGAATCAGATGATTCCTTTTTAGAGTCCACTCATTTTTGGTTGGCTCTCATTTTTTTGTTTAATGCCGTTCTCAGAGCACAAGTGGCTACAGTTTTTCTTGCCAGCATCTTTTGCCGGCGGAATCTGGGTATAGGGTTGTCGCTAAGGAGTGCAGATGAAGAAGTATTGGTAGATTCCGGTACGGGTGTCCCTGGATTTTCTTGGGGGTTAGACATGGTGAAGGATTTCTGAAGATTTTGGGGATTTTTTGTGATTTTGGAGAAGGGTGATTTGAACTTAATGGTGGGTATGTACCAAATTAGTAGTGTGTAGAGTGGTTTAAAAGGGGCATGATTAGTAACTGCAGCCTTTTGCAGTGGTCAATCAGGAGTCTAATCCCATTAAGGCTCTTTCACTGGTTTTTTGGGAAAAAGTCCAATTATTCTTCAGAATTGTAGGAGAGGAAAACTGGTCCAATGCTTAGCGGTTATATTTTTGGGAATTTGGTTAGAATGGGACTTCTGCTCATAATTTGAATATTTAATTTTTTAATTGTGAAAAGTATAGAAACATACATGACCTTTTCTTATGAGAATAGTCTTGATGAACCAGGTTCTTCAAGCAGAACTTCTATTGAGTATTCCTCATGTATCAAAATAGAAATAAACTTTGTAAGAGATCAACGAATTAAAAGAAACATGTCACAGGAGTATACTGATTAGAGTATGAGACTGAGTAATAATTAGTCTATATATTCACATAAAGTCAAAACTTCTACCCAAACAAAATAAAAATTCCCTTTTATTTCATTGCATTCTGAATTGGACCTGATTAGGTGATATTAATCATCCCTAATTCTAACATGTTCCTTTCAAAGTTTTCTCTGCTTAGTATTTTGGTGAAGATGTCAGCTATTTGTTTATCAGTAGCATAAAATTCTATGGAGATTAACCCTTTCTCATAGTTATCTCTCAAAACGTAGTGTCTAACATCTATGTGATTTGTCCTTTTATGATGAACAATGTTCTTTGTAATACTTAGCACTAGTGTTATCACAAAAAATTGGAATACATCCCATTTCAATTCCAAAGTCTACCAGATTTTGTTTGATCCATAGCAATTGAGCACAACAAGAAGCAGCCACAACATATTCAGCTTCAGCAGTAGATATGGCTACTGAGTTTTGCTTTTTGGTAACATGACCCCAGGAAATGTGCCATACATGAAGTAATCTTCCTGTCCAGCAAGTAACCTGCCTAATCAGCATCAGCAAATCCTACTAGATCAAAGTTACTGCCTTTGGGATACCAAAGACACAAATCAGTCGTGCCTTTTAGATATCTCAAGATCCTCTTGACAGTTGTCAAATATGACTCCTTTGGATTTCCCTGGAAACGAGCACAAAGCCCTACACTGAAAACAATTGCAGCTCTGCTAGCAGTAAGATACAAGAGTGAACTAATCATACCCCTATACAACTTTTGATCAACTGATGAACCAGGTTCATCAATATCTAATTTAGTGGAAGTTGCAAGCATCCTCCATTTTAAACCTTTTGATTAGTTCTCTTGTGTACTTATGATGGTGGATCATGGTCCCATGTGGACTTTCTTTGATATGCAGGCCTAGGAAGAAGTTTAATTCACCCATCATGCTCATTTCAAACTCACTCCCCATTAGTTTTGCAAAGTCCTTACTCATCTTATCAGTAGTAGCCCCCAATATTATGTCATCACATATATTTGTACAACAAGAAGGTCTTTACCTTTTTCCCTTAGGAACAAGGTGCTGTCAATTTTACCTCTTTTGTACTCATGCTCTAGTAGGAATTTTGATAGTCGCTTATACCACGTTCTTGGGGCCTGCTTGAGCCCATATAGAGCCTTGTCCAACTTGTACACATGCTCAGGACATTCCTTGCTTTCAAATCCGGGAGGTTGTTTTACAAACACTTCTTCCTTGAGGCAGCCATTTAAGAAGGCACTTTTGACATCCATATGATGGAGAGTGAATTCCATATGTGCTGCAAAGGCAATGAGGAGTCTGATTGCTTCTAATCTAGCAACTAGAGCAAAGGTCTCATCATAGTCAATGCCTTCCTCTTGGTTGTAGCCTTGAACCACCAACCTTGCCTTATTTCTTATAACAATTCCATCCTCATCAAGTTTGTTTCTGAACACCCCTTTGGTACCAATGAATGATATGTCCTTGGGTTTTGGAACGAGATGCCAGACTTGACTTCTTTCAAATTGGTTGAGTTCCTCCTGCATAGCATTGATCCAATCTACATCCTGCAAAGCTTCAGCAACATTTTTAGGTTCAATAAGAGATAAAAAAGCATCAAATGCACATAGATTATTTAGTTTTGATCTGGTTTTGACTCCAGATGTTGGATCAGTGAGAATGATCTCAATGGGATGAGAACTTTGATACTTGTGAAGTTCCACGACCAACTTGTTTCTGCTAAATGTTTCAGCTATTTGCTGAGAGTCGGGTTCATGAACAGGTTTCTTCAAGGGGTTTATTTCAATTCCTCTCTGATTTCTTCCCCCTGTCAGGTTGCCATGTAAGGAAGAACTTGTTCCATCACATGTTCCTTCTGTAAGTGCTGCATTGACTTGAGCTGATGCTTCGCCCAAGTCTTTGACCAGTCCGATGGCTTCATCTTTATATTCATGTCCTTCAGAAAGAATGTTCGTTTCATCAAACACAACATGCATACTTTCTTCTACACACAAAATTCTTTTATTAAACACTTTACATGCTTCGCTATGTGAAGAATATCCCAAGAATACTCCCTCATCACTTCTGGGGTCAAACTTACCTAGGGAGTCTTTTCCATTATTGTGCACATAGCACTTGCAACCAAATGCCGTAAGATGTGATATGTTTGGTTTTCTCCCTTTAAGTAACTCATAGGGAGTCTTCTCAACATCTAGTCATGCATCTATTTATTATGTAACATGCAGTGTTTGCAGCCTCTTCCCAGAAGCTGTGGGGTAATTTACTAGAGAAAAGCATGGTCCTTGCCATATCCTCAAGAGTCCTATTCTTTCTTTCAACTACTCCATTTTGCTGAGGAGTCCTAGGGGTAGAGAAGTTATGATCTATACCATTTTGATCATAATACTCAACAAATTTTGCATTTTCAAATTCAGTTCCATGATCAAACCTAATAGATGTAAGTTTCCTAATTGTTTCTGAGTTTTTCTAACAAAAGCAATAAACTTTTCAAAGGCCTCATCATTAGATGTCAGAAATAGTACCCATGTAAATCTAGAGTAAGCATCAACAAGCACCAACACATATTTCTTTCCTCCTGTGCTCATGGTTCTCTTTGGACCACAGAGATCCATATGAACCAGTTCCAACGTCTTGGAAGTACTTACCATTTTCTTGTCTTTGAAGGGTGACCTTACCTGCTTCCCCCTTGTACATGCCTTACACACTTTGTCTTCCTTGAACTTGATATCAGGTAATCCTATTACCAAGTCCTTGGAGACTAATTTGTTTAGCGGATTTAGACTGACATGGCCAAGTCTTTTGTGCCACAGGAGGGGATCATTGTCAAACACATAAGCAAGTGAGTTCATTTTTTGAAAGAGTTGACAAATATATGATGTAAATATTGTTAACTCTTTTCCCTGCAAAACAACCTTGTCACTGATAAAGTTATTCACAAAACATTTGGTAGAGGTAAAAGCCACAAGGTTGCCTCTGTCACACAATTGTGACACACTTATTAAGTTGTATTTTGAATCATCTATTAGGTAAACATTCTCTATGGAGTGAGAATCAGTCTTGCCTACCTTTCCAACCCCAATGATCTCAACTTTCTTTCCATTACCAAAGGAGACATTACCTTCTTTTAGGTTGTCAAGTGAAAGGAACTGGTCCTTGTCCCTAATCATGTGCTTCGAGCAGCCACTATCTATATACCATATTTGGCTCCTCCCTTTCACTTGGACCTGCAAAACGAAAATCAGGGGTTAGTGTTAGGAACTCAAACTAGTTTGGGTCCCTTTCTATAAGCAAAAAGATGTATCAAATTTCTTTTTTCCCATCCAGGTAACTTATTCTTTTCTTTAAAAAAGATTTTGTTCCTTTGATTGGCCATTTCTTTTGCAATACATTCATATTTGTAATGACCAGTCTTACCACAGTGTGTGCAGATTTTGTTTTCAGGAAGAGTGAGGTACTTGATTTTTGGGTCTCATTTAGGAGCTTGAGTCCCATAGCCAAGTCCTCTTTTGTTAATTCTATGATGCTCTTGCAGCCAGGAGAGAGCATCTGAGGCTTGGTTTCACTTGCAAGTTCTGTCTAGTTCATGTTTTACATTTCCTAGATCTTCTTTTAAAACTTTGATGAATTTATCTTTTCTGTACAATTCATCTTTCATTTTACCAGACTTTCTTCTAGAGTGAGATGTGAGTGATCAGCTATCTTCTTTCCAGTTCCTAATTTTAATTTCAGATTCTCATACCTAAGTTCTAAGACACTGTTATCGAGTTGAAGAACCTCAGCATTTTTGTTATCACTCTCATTTGCTCTAGACTCTAGACTTTTACATTTTTCTTTTAGGATCACACATTCCCTAGACAAAACTTCCTTCTTATTGTCGATTATCTCAGACTTATCAATGAAGTATATTAATAGCTCAGCAGCTTTTCTTTAGAGAAGAATTTAATCTTGTTTTTGAGATGAAGAATACTTACCTCTTGTTCATTGTCTGATTCTACGATCGCCATTAAAGCTTGCTCCTTCTCTGTTTCATCTTCTGAGTTTTCATCTGAGGTTTCTCCCCATGCAGCAACCATACCTTTAGTTGAATCTTTGTTTCTCCTGGGTTGAACCTACTCCTTTTTCCTATTTCTTCGTTCAGCTCTTTCCTTTTTCCATTCAATTTCCCATTGAGTACAGTTTTTGATCATGTGGTCAGTCTTGCCACACTTGTAGCATCCCTCATTTGCCTGTTTCTCCGGAGCTCTTGTTTTATTGAAGCTTGTACTTCTTGAAGAACCCTTTTCTCTCATTAGATATCTTTTGAAATCCCTGGTGATCATAGCCATTTCATCATCTTCTAGTTCTGCACCTTCAACAATTCTGAGAGCTAAGATTCTCTCCTTTTTTGGGGTACGTATCTTCATGGTTTGTCTCCTCATTTCATAGGCAGTTAAATTTCCAATCAGTTCATCCAGTCTGAGGGTAGCAATGTTCTTGGATTCTTGAATTGCAGTAATTTTGCTTTCCCATGTGACTAGGAGAACTGTTGTCAGAATCTTCTCAACCTTGTCTTCTTCAAGGATAGTCCTACCAAGAGATCCTAGTTCATTTGTCAAGGTGGTGAATCTAGTGTACATATCCTGGAAAGTTTCTCCTTCCTTCATAGTGAAATTCTCATATTGAGAGTACAGAAGTGTTCCTCTTGATCTTTTCACTTGAGGTGTCCCTTCATGAGCCACTTGTAGAGGGTCCCATATATCTTTAGCAGTTGTGCAGCCTTGGATCCTACTGTACTCGTCTGGTCCTAGGCCACATACGAGCCACTTCTTAGCTTTGGCATTTTTCTCCCATTTTTTCAAGTCTTCAGCAATGCAGTCAGCCCTTGTTTTTGGTACTTTAATTCCTTCAGCATTGTTCTTAGTGGTTGCTAGAGGTCCATCAGTGATTATGTCCCAAACTTCATAATCTTCCCCTATGATGTGATCTCTCATTTTGTTCTTCCACCAAGAATAGTACTGGCCATTGAAAAGTGGAGGCCTAGCAGTGGATTTCCCTTCCCAGATTTCAGGTGGTGCACTCATTGTCGATCTTCTCCTAAGGTGTTAGCCTCTTCAAGGATAACCCGCTCTGATACAAATTGATGTTCCAAAAGTAAATACCCAAAGAGGGGGACTGATATGTGTGGTGCCCAATTTTTGCACTAGAAGAACTTGGTTCTTCTAGGTGTACTAACTATAACTTTTTGTGGAATTAATAGTGCATAAAATAAAGAACACAGGGATTTTTACGTGGAAAACACCTACCTCAAAAGGTGAAAAACCACAACGTACTTCTCAGTAGGATTTTTCCAAACATCCACTAAACTCATTGATCCAAAACAGCATTTACAAAACTCTTGTAAACCTAAGGTTTAACTCTCATCCTAGTGTGACATACATCCTCAACTGTTGCGACACTTTCAAGTTAACTCTAACTTGAATACTCAAAGTACCTAATATAATATGCTTCTATGAAAGCTGGAAAGGTAAAATTTTAAATCACCTACTACAATAGAACTAGAATAAGAAAAACACAATGGAACTGGTTCTTCAATCTCGTTCAAGTAGCTACAGGCGTGCACACTTGATCTCACGTAAATTGCTTGCAAAATAGTCTTGCTCTATTGCTTTCAATTTAGCTCTAACTTCTTTGTATATGTGCGTGCATGTACAAGAGAACAGTATTACTTTCATAGAGTTAGTAATCAGAGTTTGATAAAAACTAGAATTGTTGATCCTTCATCATGTTCGAGTCCCAAAACAATTCAAACTCCAATTCCTTATCCTAGATCTGGATATATTTATCTTCATATAGGGAGACCTCTTTTTCTTATCTCTTATGCAATCTTTTAGATCAGTTCAGAAGATATTTAGAAGATATTGCAGCTCGATCCCAAAGTCTTCAATCTTCTTCACGTGCATCTCATGTGCATAGGCTGTAACAACTGTGTCTCCTAAGATGGAACTGGTCCTTCATTCGGTTCATTTGTCATTCTTCACAACTTCAACTGAACGTGGCCAACAATTATACAGTTGTCAAGTTTGCACAAAAAAGTGATGCGCACCAAGTAGCATATATGTGAATGATCTATATGATTTTAGGATGATCATGCATGCTCAAGACTTAACCATATCCAATATCCAGCACATCCCATGTGCTCCAACACGATGTTGCACGTCCCATATGCTCAACTCAATACACATCTCACTTGCACTCATATGGCCCAATGTAGCGTGGGTAATCACCTAACTTCGCAGGGATTGCTCCATATCCAAGCGCCGCATAAAAATCCATTGTCCAATGACATATCAAATTCAATCCGCTCAAATATCCAAATGTACCTAAAATTGAAACAATCCATACCAACATCTCTATATCTAAAGATGTATCCATATGTTCAAGGAACAACGTATAAAAATGTAGGACATAATGAATAAAGATATGGATAATGTAATCATGACATCGAGTATGACTAGGGTCAAAACAAGTATATAAACATCTAAAATCAGCCTCTGAATAGATCAAATCTATCCAAAAAAACTCAATAATGTCAAATAGGATATAGGAATCAATTACAAACAACAAAACTATAATATTTATCTAATACACAAAGTCAATCAAAAAGTCAACCCAGGCCACATCCCAAAACATGACAAAAACCACAAATCTCGACTACTTATTCGAATACGAGTCAAAATATTCAAGTTTTATGCAAACACGACTCTGAATAAAGATTCAAATCTCTAATATTCACTTTTTAAAATTATAGTCGAAACCCCCAAATTTGCCTTATAAATCCTTTCTTCTATATGTAACAATTCATGAGGAACAAAAATATAACATCAAAATCAAGTAGAGATCACTTATCCTCAAGGTGGTGATGAAATTCTCCCCAAAAATCACCTCTAGCCAACCTCCAAATAGTGAAATATAGACTAACCCTCAAATATAAAACCGTGTCTAGCGATTATCGCTTCTGCAAACCTAGTTATCTCTATTGCAACATCGCCTCTAAATAAACCTCGCGAATGTGCAATTCTCTAAAACACCGACCAAGCACTTCTGCGAAGAAAATGCGGCTCCTGTGGACTCGCTAGAGCACAAAAATTGCACATCTGGGCATACACTTTTGTGATGCGGACTCTTTATTTGGGGACGTCCCTGCGCAGGCCAAGTTTCACTTTTGCGGACTCCACCACAAACGTGCGACCACTCACTCTGCAGTCATATTTTCGTAGGTGAGACATACTAGAACCAATTCGGTCTCAAATGATCTCAAATCCATCTAAAACACTCTCGAGCTACCGTGACCCCGTCTAACCATACCAACAAGTCCCAAAAAGAGACATAGACATTCTTAAGGTCTTAAATCACACAAACTAACATTAAAACCACGAATCACACCGTGATACAAGCTTAATGAAATATCTAAACTTCCAACTTCCAAACTCTTGACAAACCATGTCTTACAAAAACGAACGACCCAAGATTTTTCCCACAAGTCATAAATCACCACATGATCCTATCCAAAGGCTCAGAATCCCAAACAAACCTCGATAACCATAAAGTCAACAATAAGTCAAACTAATAAGTTTTTCACACCTTTAAATCATCAACTTTCTGTAATTAGCCTCAAAACATCCTAGGAACCTCTAAATCATGATCCAGACATACGCGTATATACAAAATCATGATTCTAACCTATTGGAACCATCAAAATACCAATCTGAGATCATCTACATAAAACTTTAACCACGGTAAACTTTTATTACTTAAGCTCTCAAATCTTGGGACTGAGTGGCCCAATTTACTCTCAAACCTTCCGGGAACCAACCAATCATACCTGAAAGTCACAAAATGATAAACAATCATACAAGAAACATCAAAGAAGGGAACGGATCTCTAATACACAAAATGACCAGCTGGATTATTACACACACTTCAAAAGCTTAGCATAAAGATGCTTTTCCTTCAAGGTCTAAAGCACAATCCTCAAGTGTTTCCCATGTTCCTCTCTACAACGAGATTAAACTAAAATGTCATCAATGGACACAATCCATAAGATTCCAAATAAGACTTGAACACCTAGTTCGTCAAATCTATGAATACCGCCAGAGCATTATTCAAACCAAATGATATCACCAAGAACTCATAACAACCATAACGAGTCCTAAAAACCCATCTTAGAGATATTTAACGCCCTAATCTTAACCTGTTAATAACGCGATCACAAGTAAATATTAGTGAAAACCTTAGCACGCTAAAGCTTATCAAAACCATCAATACGAGGCAATTGATACTTGTTCTTGAATGTAACCTTGTTCAACTGCTGATAATTAATGCACATCCATATAGTACCATCCTTCTTCTTTACAAACAGGTCACGATCGAAATCCTACCTTAGGCCGTGATGGATCCTAGATCTACTGGCTAAGCAAGCGAAATCACAATCCATACAATTATAGGCATATTCCTTTGATTAAGAGGGCCATAATATAAATAAAGACATAAATAGCTCCCATATAGTAACAATATCTTATAAAGTAATAACATGGAAAATACAGTACAACCTCCTAAGACTAGATAGCACAATTATACGAGCAGCTATAGAATAAATACAAATCTGAACACATGAACTAAGTTATCTGAAATAAGAAAATATAGAGGGAATGGTAAAAGAACATGGACTTGGGAACTGCAAAATAAATCCCTAGAGTGAAACTCACCTAAGTCTTTGTGGCAATGCCTAGGCTCAATTAAGAGGCTATTCTATAACTCACATGAAGATTTGCACAAAGATATATGCAGAAGCGTAATAAAGTGCACAAAAATTAATTCTTAGTAAGTATCAAGGCTTACCTCAAAGGAGTAGTAGCGAGGCTATAGGCATCAAGATACATACAACACAAATATAAATAATGGAACTTAGAACTAAAATAGTAAATAATCATAACAAGAATCAAAGATAGCAAGAGTCGAAAGGTATAAAGTATGCTTCATGAGATAATCACAATGTTTCTTAGATATAACATTTAAAGAAGACATGCTTTAATGTTCCTAGACTCTTTTTGTGGGATTTCACTAAATTATTGTTGTTGTATGCTTCAATCAATGGAGTCGGGGATCCCAACTAGCATATATGGATATAAAGTAACAATTAGAATCTAAATGAATACTTCTAAGTGAGTCAAGGATATCTATTAAATCCTCAAGTCGGTACATGATCCATGTACCACGATACAAAATTTATATATCACCCTAACTCAATACAAAATTTATATATCGACCCGATATAAATATTCATGTATCAGCCACGCTCAGAAGAGCCCAAAATAACATAAATAATCACCTAAACTCGGAAGGACTGGAAAGAAACCAAGACCAAAAAGAAGCATAGTAGCTCAATCATAATCAAATATATGTTTATTATGTCCTGTGTGGCATAACTATATTTCATCCACAGGCCTTACTTTTCGTGCCAAAGATCTCGATCCAAATCAAGTATTCATATACAGCATATATGCATATGCTCAAAAATTATAGATAAAAGATGCACACGAACTTAATAAAAATATATGGATATGTGCTGATGGATCTATAGATATAATTCAAACAATTCAATTGTAAGGCCGAGTAAAGGTTCACCAAGGATTTTAGGTTTTATATTGCCAAAGTCAAGCTAATGTGTTCTGAAGGTTGTATATAATTTTCGTGGATCGCAAGCTCACCGTTATACAAACTTGTGGAATGTGTGATGCATCGTGAAGTAGGTAGGAGAATTGGTGTAAAAGGACAATTCTGCGTTCCATTATCCGAAACGAAAATCGGTTCCGCTAACCACATAACAATCACGGATCGAGGCAGAAGCAACTTCATTTTAAGGGTCCTTTCGCAGTGGGTTATGTGGACCGCATGGCCATTCCGCCGACCATGTATCCATCACAAAATCAGCACGGGAATTTTTGGAGAAGACATTGTGGTCTAGTGAACTGAACACAAAACCATTTTACGGAAGTCGTATCTACCACAGACCTTTCCGTGTTCAACTCAGATTTGGAGTTCCATTTGCAGATTGCATAGCCTTTTACTAGTGCATTCCATCATTGCGAATTTGACCCATAAGTTATTTTAGAAGGCAGAATAAGGTTGTTTTAGAGGATCTTGGCTACTTTTGAGAGGGAGATACACTCTAGAAAGAGGAGGAGAAGAACTCTAACACTTTTACTCTTCAATCCTTGCTCAACCTTGAAGATTAAAGGAAGGGAATTCATGAGGTCTTCTACATACAAGGTAAGTTTTTGTCCCTAAGTTCTCCTGCAAATGTCAGTAGTAAGTTTATTATCAAGATTTTAGTGTTGTGGCTCATGGGATGGTGATTGGAAGCCATAAGCCCTCAATCTCGAATTTGTGTATATGTGAAGAGTGAGAGGTGTAGTTCCTGTGTTGGGAGTAAGTGATTTGGCATCCATGTGTCAATGGAGGTGGTATGAAGGTTGGTGAACTATTATGGGTTAATTATTGATTGGAAATTTGTTGCGGGTTGAGAAATACCATTATAGAAACTTGTAGTTGATTATGCACTTTAGGTGTTTGACGAATTTCCTGAAATACCTATATCATGAGAATTCCTAGTAATAATGATTTTATTGAACTACATTAATGTAGAATGAAGTGCTAGAGTAGTGGAATGTTGTAGCGATCCTAAGGAAAGCTCGTTTGAGGAATTTTGGCTAACCCCCCTCCCTCCTTCGTAGAATTAGATGTCATGGTCTCAGTATGAACTCCAAGTATGGTTGCCCAAACTAGAAATTCCTATCGTGTCAGATTTCCTCAAATGAACGACTAATCCAGTGTCTATATGCTCAAGTGTTGTTTCAATTACTATTTTTATTCTCTCCTTATCTTATATATCAAATATGATTGATCTAACGAATGTCTTTGACTCCGATTCATGTTTCAAATGAAATGAATATGCTTTACTTGTGTAAGTTCCCAAGTGTTCTAAGCTCTTATACACATGTATTTAAGGCTATGAGTTTTTTTTCTAATGTTTTACATGTTGCTGATATCTCATGATGACCCATCGCAAGTGATAGTATGAACAATGAATGCGTCCATTTTGCCAAATGATAACAATAATTATGTCACAAGGGACAAATGAAAAGAAAAGGATTCTATGAAATGCTTTATAAAAAAAATTTGGCTGTATCATTACATCATAGAGAAAAGGGTGGGGTGTAAAGGCTTGCCTAAAATTACACGTGTGGGCATAGTAGATGATACGGGGACAAATCCTCATTGTACTATGACGAGATTATTCCCCTTAATTAGGATGAATTGATGGTTAGAAAAGACTATATCGACCCACACGATATTGTCGAGAGATGGTCTAATTGATCAGGCCGATATCAGACGTCATATTGCGCATATGGTGATTTCATATTACCACGTCAACCCACATATATTGTGGTAAGACGGTCGATCATGCCGAGATCGGACTCCATACCACGTGCATGGTGGAGTATCTGTAGATAATGATCCCCCAATGAAATTGATAATATCTATTTGAGGACATATGTTACACCACTTTATATATTAACATGGAATTTTAATTACTCTTGATTCATTCACAATTTCAATGATTATATCTCTTGTGAGCACGTGATTTTTACCTCGTTTGAAATATTCCTATAGAATTTTTAAAATTGGGATTTTTCATTTATTATTTAAATTTTTAGGAAATTAATTGCATGTTTTTTTGTTTGTTTGCATTTTTTCACATTTTAAATGGATATAATTCATAAAAAATACCAAAAAATAGCATATTAGCATTTAGGAGCCAATGTTACATTTTTTCTTAGATTTATTAGCATTTGATATTATAAAAATAAGAGAAAATAACAAAAAATAGTAGTCATGTTTACATTTGCTTAGTTTTCGTTTTAAAACTAGGATTTAGGCTATTTTAACAAATTAATTAATTTTAAGTATAGAATTTAAATTTGGTTTTTGTATTTGAAGAATTAACTAATTAAAAAGAGAAAAAGAAGTAAACAATAAAAAGAAAGAAATTGGGACAATATTGCACATAAATCAGCAGCCCAAACCCTCAAATTCAGCAAATACCCGTAAAATCCCAAGCCCAAGCACCCCACACCCGATCCAGCCTTATAACACTCGAAATGACGCTGTCTGGAATCACTCATCTTGACCGTCCATTCCCCATCATCCAACGGCCCATGTTTGGTCTTGTATTCTATATAAAACTGTCCAAATATGTTACAAACCCAAGAGACCGTTTTCATATTCCTCGTACTCGCCCTCCGCCACCCTCCGCCTAGTCGCCGGCGGCCGAAATCGTCACCGCTGGCGGCGAAGCTCCAAACCCGCCCAAAAATACACCCTTAATCCCCTCCTCCTCCTCTTCCAATGCCCCAAGTATCATCCCTCGAATCATAGCCCTTCTTCTCGAATCTTCGATCAAAAGGGTGGTTGTTCCGCAGTCCACGGCGGCGTCGGTTTAGACGGCCACCAAAAATACACCATAGCATCCCCTTTCCACCCTCGTCACAAATCTAACACCAGCTCCCTTTGAATCACAGTCAAGCAAGTCGAATATTAATTTGAAATCCGACCAAAAAATCACCCCATCTCTGAATCAAACCAAAACGATACCCTAAGCTATCCTCACCTCCTTCACCACAAAATCATGATTATTTGCCCTCGAATGCCTCCACAGCCTCTCTAATTCAAAATTTAGGGTTTCATAACCCTCTTAATAATGCATAAAGAGTCCTGAGCCTAAAAAAACATTAAGCTAAGTCTTCTAGTCTATTCTTTTAATTTTAGTTTTTATTATCTCTTTGTAAATTCTTTAGTCTGAAGGAAGTTTAGTTGTGTTAATTCATTCATGATTTCTTCTTTCTTTTTCTGTTCTAGCCTTAGTCCAGGCCTCTTTTTTTTTTGTTTAAGTTAAGTTAGTCTTCAGTATAGTGATCTCTCGCTTGTGTTTGTTGTTGCTAGAGTAAGTCTATGAACCATTGATGTTCTTTGGTCTTACTTGTTAAATACATGTTTCATTGACAATTGCATGTTGGCCTAATGATATGAATTGGTAGAGATGTGTTTAGGGTTAGGAAAAAATGGACTTGATTGAATGTCGACCTTTGGGTATTACTGTTCTATTGTATCACCTATCCCTATTTCGAATTCCTGTGGCTAATAGTTTAATTCCAGTTTTGGTTTCAGAATATTAGGATTAAATTTGGATTAAATTGATTCAATTAGTTTGGATATAGATGATTAGCCTAACCTTGGCTAGTTTTTAAACTAAAGTTAACTAGTTTTGAAAGATGGTTTGGTATGTTTAGTAATTTTAGTGAATTAAAAGGGTAGTATAGGTTTTGGATAAGAGGAATCTTACATGAAACTAAACCCCTAGAATATTCTAGGTGGGGTTCCAATCAGATTTTTAAAATAATAATGCAATAACTTAGCCAGAAAGTCAGCATCTAAAGGACTAGTTGAGTAAAACTGAAAAAATAAAAGAAAGACTAAAGGTGTAAAACTGAAATGAGAGGGAACCTTAAATTTTACCTATAAAAGGCAATTCCTACTGGCTTGTTTTTCAAGTTTTGGCATCTGAAAATTCCCCCCAAAGTTTCTACAAGGTTAGACTCTAAAAAATTCCCACCAGTTAGCCCCTGAAAATCTCTGGAAAATTTGACTCCTAAATCTTCAGAAAATCTCAAAAATACTGTTCCATTAGAGCATTTTCCTCAGATTAGTTCCAGTTCTCAGCTATCAATTTGATTTTCTAGCTACATATGATGAAAAAGACTTGAAAGACATGTTTTTGAGGTGCTAAACATTCAGAAGTTTATTGGGTTCAATTTCGAGTGTGTTTGGGTTTCACACGAGGCTGTTTTGGTTGGTTTAATGGTGTTGCTTGCTTTAAATCATGTCCCGATTTATTTGATAAATTCTCCTGTTCGATTGGGTTTCGAGCTTGGTTTATTGTTGCATCTGCTGGTAGATTTGTTGCTGTTATTGTCTCTTGTTTACCTACTCATAGGTGTTTCATCTTTGTCTTAATTCAGGTACACATACTAAGACTACCTTGATGTAGCTGTGAATTTTAAAGGGAATAAAGTACATTTACCAGCCTGCTTTCTTATGCATGCTCGTTTGGATTGTTCTATGACTCTAGTTGGATAGACGCTACTGATTTGTTTGTTTAGCGTAGTTTAGTTTTGTTCTTAATTTGTATTCATTTGAACACTGGGCTGTTGGACTGTTAATTTCTATCGGACTGTTAATATTCACTAGTTTAGAATGACTGTATGAAATGATAGGTTCAACTGTCAATATTAGCAATAGCATAAAAACAAAATTTGAGTGTAGATCTTCATTTGTAGTTAATAACTCAACACTGAAACAGCTTTGAGCAATTATTGCATATTCTTAAATGTAAAATCAGGTCATGAATCGTTTGGCATTGCTTTTGATGAAATAATTCGAACATTAACTTGTGTATCCAACCGAAAAGATTATAGAGTGTTATGGGCTTATGCATTCGAACTTGAAGTTTACAAATTTAAAGTTTGATGTTATAGACATTTGGCTGAAACAGATCTAATCTAAATACATCTACTGAGTCGAGTTTGTTTGCATAATTTAAATTGGGAATGTAATATTTGAGTATTTTCTTTCATTGTTTGAGTTTCACAGACCGGTCTAAGATAAAGACCTACCCCAAGTTCCTCAATTCCTAGTCACTCCTGCCTTGGGCCCATGAGTAGGCCCATGATTTGGTAAACCCTCATCCAAACTCTACTAAAAGTCCTTGTTTGGGATTTGATTTAAAGTCTTTAACTCGTAGGTAACATAATCTAAATTTAGGTTTTCAAGTTAGGTGGCGAATTCGAATAAAGAGGTTTTATCCTTTTGTTTGAATTCGAACTTGAATTTGAAGACCGAATTCTATAATTGCTAATTAACTAGGTCCGTTTAGAGACTAACACTATAGAAAATCCTAGTTTGCTTTAGACTGGCCTTTAAATAATAAAATGAGGTGCACCCCGCCAAACGAAACCCATAAATTGCGTGACCCTCTTGAAATGCGCCTATTAAAATTCTTAGAAATTTGGGACATGCCGTTTAGCAAACTTCATGGCTTTCTGCAAAGATAATAACACGTTAGTCACTTTAGGTGCGTCTTTTTAATAATTTTACCTTCCTAAATGCGGGTGTGCATTTCATGTGACCCAAATTCAAATCCTAAAACATTGGATAAAATGTGTTTCTGATCCGGGTGCATTTCATGTGACGCGATCGAAAGACACGTTTTAAACGACATTCATATTCCTAAAAATTCAATTAAAATCGGTAAATGATTTAAAATGCCACTATAGAATGAACATGTATAAAAATCAGAATTTTAGCCAACTATAATATTATAAGCTACCATGCTAGAACCACGGGATCCGAGTGTGCCTAACACCTTCCCTCGGGTCAACAGAATTCCTTACTTAGAATTTCAGGTTTGCAGACTCCATTCGGGCAGTCGAAAATCTCCTCGATTTTGGATTCAAAAATAAACTGGTGACTTGGGACACCAAAATCCAAACCTATCCCAAGTGGCGACTCTAAATAAATAAATAATCTCATTTTGAATAATGTCACTTTAAATGAAAAAACTCCCTTATGCAGGGGTAGCCGTATAAAAAGGAGGTGTGATAGCTTTGGCGACTACGCTGGGGACCGAACCCAGAATCTATGGTTCAAGGTTCAAGCATTCGAGCTTAGTATAATTGTTGTATTTAGCTTTTCTAATTTTCCTACATGTTCCATGTGCTAAATATTTTTACCGCTTTGATATTGGATGAAGTATATATATAAACTGATGCGAATCTCTTCCTCTTTCTGAGTCTTCTACATCATGGAGAAGGGTGCACTTCGTGTGACTTCTCTTCTGTTTAGAGTCTTTTCCCATTTAGAACGATGTTTGGATAAGGTGCTAAGCCGACGCAGCATCCGTATCCCCGGTACGCTGCCCCCTCATAGCTCAAGTTGTCCGCTCGGGTAATCCAGGTCTAGAACAATAAACACAGGGTTTAACCCTAGTATAACAAAACCTCATGTCGGATCCCTAGTAGGAATGTTTGTTTGCATCATGTGCATTTGACTTAGTGGACTCAACACAGGGGTGGGGTCCGTCTAGGACACGTGACCTAAAACGAAAAGACCATCCTGATGCATCTTACTGCTACTTCTGCATTTATTTGCTTTGGATTTACATGTTGACCACATTGAAAATAATGAGAGAAAATTAAAAAAATAGCAGTATTAGGGCTAAATGAGAGTAATCACTTGTTTTGGAAAACCAACGTTCCGATAGTACCGAAATGCTGCCAGATTTTTCAAAAAAAAACAGAAAACAAGAAAAATGAGACTTTTTAACAAATTGGGTTTTGACAAAACTGCTCGAACTATGCTGGTTTGATTAGCACCAGGTGTAAGATACGTAGGCAACCTCTCATCGAGTCCAACCCCCTTTTTTCAAAAATAGCCAAAAAATAAAAATGTTAAAATTTTAATTGTTGTACTAAATAAATCTGATGATGACATTCTTTTTAAAACAAGCCGAATGTCCCCAAAAGGATGACGGAAGGCTTTTTTGCCATGAACAACAACCTTGAGTCATTTGTAAATGGTCTGCGGGCACAACCTTAAAATCTTCCTTTCAGAAGTGCTGAAAGGCCGTATCGACAGAACCAAGTCCTTGTTTTCATAAATAAAGAAATTTTGCAAAAATAGTCATTTCTCTCTTTTAGGTCAAAATAAATCAATAAATCCCCTTTAAATAAATGTGCAGGATGAATACCACTGGCATCGAACCCTTCTCAGTCCAGAGTGAGATCCCTTTGTAGCTCCACATGTGGTGGAATGACCTGGGAAAATGTAGCAGAGAAATCGTATCCAAATTTTGGGTGGTCTTGTTGGATTGTTAAACATCAAACCAAGAACAGATATTATTGAATCACTGATTCCATTCTTGGATCCAACCCGTAATGTATTCTGGTTCTCAGACTTTGAGCTTACACCCACACTAGAGGAGATTGATGGATATGCGGGTCTTAACGGGAACCTTAGGAGTAGATATTCATCGGGACATTCAAGATAAGCATCTATCAAAAGGGTGTTGCACACTTCATTTCTTATACCCTCGATATGGAAACCCGAAAGGTTTTGAGAAGCCCAATACTGGTTTGACACATGCCGTGAACAAAGATAAATGGGAGGCCCGGCGAGGATAGGCATTCATGGTAGCTTTCCTGGGAATCGTGGTTTGTCCGAAAAAAAATGGTCAAATAGACATTGGCCTTGTAGGAATGTTAGATGTCGCCATGAAAAAGCCTACCAGCACAGTGGTTCCTTTGATTGTGGCGGAAATGTATCGAGAATTAACCATATGCCGAAAGGGGATGAAATTCTTCCAGGGTTGCAATCTGTTGCTACAACTATGGATACAAGAACACCTTTATCTTCGCACGGGGTACATACACAATGGTTTGACTGGGTTGAGTTGCATTGAAGAATTTGAGACCCGGGTAACAGGTATTGAGTTCCCCAAGGGCAGTGAGGCTTGGTTGTCATGCTTGAGATTTCTGCCGATGGACAAAATTGAATGGGCTTTCGGGTGGCTTCCCGCTACTGAGATTGTGTACACATCAGCAGAAGTGCCTTATATTCATTTAATGGGCGTTCATACCATGCAACACTACACTCCTTACCGAGTCCTGCGGCAGTTAGGAAGATTACAAACTGTCCACGGTGACGACGACCTGAGTAAACAAGTTATCGAATTAGGCCCAAAGGCTACCTTCCCAGAATGAAAGATTCACCAAATATGGAATGAATGCAGGTGCCTTGAGCCTAAAACCATAGTGCAGGATTGGGCTAAGGGAGAAGTAGACTCCAAATACTTGGTTTGGTTTGGCATAAGATTTCAAATTCCTGAGAGGCCCGCAAAGAGGCCACATGTTTAACACTTCACTGACGAGGCTTAGGTGCAATGGGATTGGTTAGCTAAAGAGAAAGAGTACAGGGCCCGAATAGGAGCATTAAAAAAATAGGTTCAGGATCTCCGGTTTGAAAATAGCTTGCAAGCAGCGGGCGATAAAGGTGAAAAAAAGAAGTAACCCAAGAGAATCAAGCCCGGAAGGCCCAAATCCAACAAATGAGAATAGATGCTAAAAACCCAGAGAGAAGCCGGTCTGATGAGAGACTGATAAAAGGGCTAAATAAACAAGTCATAGAATGCCAGGTTTAATTGGAGAAACCTGAAGGGAACATGGCAAAGCTTCGGGCACAATGGTCAAAGAAGACAGAGGAAAGAACCCAGTTTGTGAAGCAAAAGAAAAGAAATATGACGGGACCATTGCTAGTATGAGGAGAAAAATGAATGCCGTTGAAGATAAGGTAGCTCGACAAGATAAACAATTTCAAGCGGAGAGGGACCAATGCTATGGGCTAATCACCGAAATGGAAAAGGAAATAAAACTGTTGCGAGACTATCAATTCCGTGACTCCTAGGTGATAAAAGCCCGTAACCAACAGATAAGTCGACTACTCCAAAAAAGGGGCAGGATCAGGGAAAGAATTAGAGGCATCGTGGATTATATTGTCATGAAATGTCAGGACGGTGAACAAATGGGTCGTACCACTTTCTTTGCTACAGCAATGATTTTCGCTCGTCGGGTGATGAATGATTTGGAGCAGTTAAAAAGGGGTCTTGAACGTAGGCCCGCGTCGATGCCGAATGAAGCCCCGCGGGCCCCAGGATTTGAAGCTTCAATGTACTCCTGACCTAGTTTTAACCATTGGTCTGTCATTTCAAGTCTGTTTTTGTAATTTTCCTTTTAAGAACAACAAATCGTTTAGCATCTTTGTAATTGGAGTTTTTATTAATGAAAATTGAAAATCCCAAAAAATTGTCTCCTTACTTTTGCATTAATCTGTATGAACTACGCTCGGTCTGATTTATGCGAGCCATGATACGTAGGCAATCTTCACAGGACTCGACCGTAACCTTAAAAATGAATCAAAAAGCAACAAAAAGAGGAAAAGGGGAAGAAAGAAAAAGAAAGAAAAGAAAAACCCCAATGAAAGAAACAAAAGAGGGAAGACAATAGAAGAAGAACCAGAGAGGAAGGAAAACAAGATGAGAAAAAGCAAGTAAAACAAAGAGTGGAAATCAAAATAAAATTGGAATAAAAGCCGGGATGACACATGCAACCATTGCAAACATGTAGACATCCGTTAATTGTATCGGTTCATCATACCCCAATGTGCGATTCCCTATCTGTTATATGTCTCAAACTAACCGTTTGTTGCTGGCTCAATTTAGTTCAGGTTTTAGAAATGGTGGTTGGCTTGTGGTAAGCTAGCATCACATCGGTATTTTACCAGATCAAAAGGAAGTAAAGAAATGTCGTCTGAAATGACTTTACCGGCAGTTCCCATCTCATAAGATAGCCCAATTTCAGGTATCCCTGCCTCAGAGTCTGCAGCGGCCGAGGAAAACAGGATCTTATGCCTTAGGGTCATGGAGATGTGGGATGCATGGACGAATAGAAAAGAGCCTCCAAGCGCCATTCCTGGATTTCCTGAGCTCTTCCCAAGATTGGGGGTACTTCTACTATTCCCATTAGCCATCCAAACATCCTATTGGGATAGCCCACCATACCGACCAATTTTGTTGGAGCACCATCTGAAGTCCGCTCTCAGGTGTTCACCTCCGGCACAGTCCCCAATATCTTTACGGCTCCCTCATGTGCAGCCACTACACAGCCTACATTGCCAAGACCCACGTTTGACCCATCGGCCTTCACATTTCAAACCCCCACTTACCAAACTGAGCCTCCTCCACACCCCGCCTACACTTATCCTTAACAACCCTATGAGCTTAAACCAGTACAAGATAAAACTCCCAAAGTTCCTGAACAAGATGAGATGGCGAAAAGAATAAGGAGCCTCGAGTAGAGCCTAAAGAATATACAGGGCTTGAGTGGGAAAAAAGTGTTTCTTATACAGATCTATGCATGTTCCCCCATGTGCACCTGCCCATGATATTTAAACGCCAAAATTCGAAAAAGTATGATGGTCATGGAGATCCCATTGCTCACCTAAAGAAGTATTGCAACCAATTGCATGGAGCGGGCCAAAAAGACGCGTTTTTGATGGCGTACTTCGGAGAAAGCTTCGTAGGAATTGCTTCAGAATTGTATATGACCAAGACGTCTCACGATGGAACATTTGGGACGATCTTGCCAGAGATTTTTTGTAAGGTAATTTCAATACAACATCGACATTGCGCCAAACAGGAATTCTTTGGCAAATTTGAAGAAGAAGCCTTCAGAGAGTTTCAGAGAATACGCTATTAAGTGGCATGAATAGGCATCGAGGGTGAAGCCTCCCATGGATAAAATAGAAATGGTTACTCTTTTCCTTCAGGCCCAGGAAGAAAATTACTTTCAAAACATGATGTCGGCCATGGGCAAGCCTTTTGCAGAAGCAATCAAGATTGGCTAGATGGTAGAAAATGGCTTGAAGACGGGAAGGATTTTGAGTCAGTCGGCCATCATAGAAACCTCTCAAGCCATCCAAGTCGGGGCAGGGGGAGTCACAAGAAATAAAAAGAAAGAAGAAGCCTCGATGGCAACATCAGGTGTGAGAAGGCATCATGCTCCCAGGTCTATGTTCTCGGGAAGAACCCCTCAACATTATTATCCTCACCAAGACATGCATTATGCTCCCCAACCTTCTGCAGTTATGAACGCTCAACCATTTGCACGATCGCAGAAGCAGGCCAACAGGAACCAGGCTTCGAGAAATAAGCCTCCCCAAAACCACTATAATCCTCGCCCTCCTCAAAATAACTTTCGTCCCAGGGAGCCACCCATAAGGCAAAACTTTATGCCAGTCGGGGAGTCCTATTCCAGCCTATTCCCAAAACTTGTCCAGTTGGGTCTATTGCAGTCTGTACCTCTGAATAGACCAAACACTAAATCTCCTTCCTATCAATGAGGTGTCCGGTGTGCTTACCATTCGGCGGCTGAAGGGCACAAAATAAAGAATTGTTGGACTCTGAAGCGAGCTATAGAAAATCTAATAGAGCAAAGTAAAATACTGTTGAGGGATGAAAATGTCCCGAATGTGACCAACAAGCCGTTGCCGGCTCACAAAAACAGATCGGTATTGGGATAATGTGTGAGGACAAAGAATTCAACCCGGCTTTGAAGGCCATAATCGCCATTGCCGACGCAGATAAAAAGCCAAGGGCTGCCTCCAAGAAAGCTGAAGAGGAAGAGAAGAATAAAACCACGCACCCTAAAATTGAAAAGAAAGTTGAGGTTAAAACTAAGATGGCACTTGTTAAAGAAAATATCCTTTAAGTCCCGCGAGGTCGCTGGGAAAAGCAGTTGACCCTGAGTCCCCCAAAGAGATCTGAGTTAAACAGAACTACTTAGATATACATGCACAAAGGAACCTATGTGGTGCGGGGGCCAACTAATCCGCCAAGGCTGAGTGAGGCTATAGTGGTTGGTCGCACACCTCAGAGGCCTATGACAGATCCCTCTGCAGTCACTTGGAATTATTAGGGAATGGTGGTGACATATAAAGGTAAAGAAATCACTGAAGAAACTCAAGAAAGCTACCCCGCGAAAAAGCTACTCTGACTTGGAAGAAGTGAACAGTGCCGTCAAGAAGCAATTCCCACCTAAGAAGCCAGTGAGTGCCGAGGAGGTGGATGTTTTCTTTTGAAAGATGAAAATGTCGGACTATGAAGTAGTGGATCAGCTTCGGAAGTCCCCCAAACAAGTCTCCTTACTATCCTTGCCGATGGAATCTCCTAAGCACCATAATGTACTAGTCAAAACTCTTAATGAGGCCTACGTGCTAGCTCAAACCTCTGTGGAACAATTGGAGAGGATGGAAGAAAGGTTCTTCGCTATCAATCAGATCACATTCAGTAAAAATGACTTGCCTCTAAAAGGAGCCGCCCAATACAAAGCCTTGCATCTAACTGTCAAATGCGAAAAATACTATGTTAAAAGGGCAATGGTAGATTGAGGCTCTGAGGTGGACATATGCCCACTTTCGTCCCAATAATGTATGTGTTCGAGCTTTTGATGGAACAAAAAGAAACAAAATCGGAGAGATTGATCTTGTCTTGACCATTGGCCTAGTTGATTTCAAGGCAACCTTTCAAGTGTTAGATATGGACACATGTCATAATTACCTCCTGGGAAGGCCATGGAGTCACGCGGCAGGAGCTGTACCCTCTACTCTGCACCAGATGTTGAAATTTGAACATGACAACCAAGAAATCGTAGTCCATGGTGAATATGAACAGTCAATTTATCGCGATCCCTCCATCCCTTACCTCGAAGCTAATGAAGGTAGTGAGCATATAGTATATCAGGCTTTACAAATTGTGGTGGCTGATCAGCATGAAGAGGGCAAACCTTGTCCCCAACCTTTCCTCTACAATACCTCAATCATGGTGGCTAGAGAGATGATACGACAAGGATTCAAACCGGGGAAGGCACTCGAAAAGTCTTTACAAGGGATAGCTGAGCCGATTCTTTTGTCCACTATAGAGAAGTTTTTCGGGTTAGGCTTCCACCCGGCGCCAAAAGATAAAACATGGGCGAATAGTAGAAAGCGTGATGGATGGTCTTTGCCTCAACCCCTGCCACACATGTATGAAACATTTGTGAAGCCAAAGTACAATGAGGAGGAAGAAGATGAGACCTTCACAGCTGAAAAATCGAGGAAATATGTGGGGAAATAAGAAAACTATTGCATGAACCAAAGTGGCACAGTTGGGAGGAGGCTCGAGCACCGCTGAGGTGCTATACATGGGACCAGACGCCAAGTTGAAAAATTGGAAGGCTACGCCATTTCCAATCAGGTGGGAGGCCCGGTAGTCCTGTGTTTCTATCGTTTCCGCATCACAAATTATCTCAGGGTGTAACTCGGGTGTTTTTCCTTTAAGTGTTTTTGTCCTTTTAATTTTACAAATGTAATCCATGTTATCTTACAATTCCAAAGAACTGAAATCAATATTTCATCGTCTATGCTCCTTTATTCTTTCTGATTTTTGTTGTTTTCCTTTTATTCATTCTTTCAGTTCTAATAATGCAGCTTTAAATAAAATGACATGCTCGCAGATTTCGTGCCCCGATCAAAACATGCCACCTAATTATGAAATAATGAACCAAGAACCGGAGTAGGACGAAGAAGAGGCTTTTAGGGAAATCAATCGAGAAATGGAACATTTCGAAAATAAACCTAAGCCAAATCTAAACGATACCAAACCGGTTACTTGGGTGGTCCCGGTGAAACCAGGAAAACCAAAATAAGCATCCATGTGAATGAGAAAATCTGGGACGCACTGATCCAACTCCTTTTTGAATTCAAAGACGTGTTTGCTTGGCCTTACGACGATATGCCAGGGCTGAGTGTTGATTTGGTGGTTCATAAGTTGCCTACTTACCCCGAATGCCCTCTAATTCAACAAAAATAGAGAAAGTTCAAGCCTGACATCAGTGATAAAATCAAAGAGGAGATCACAAAACAGTTGGAGGCGGGAGTAATCCGAGTGGTTTGGTACACCACATGGTTGGCCAATGTAGTCCTGGTGCCGAAGAAATATGAGAAAACCCCAGTGTGTGTGGATTGCAGATATTTGAACAAGAAAAGTCCCAAAGACAATATCCGTTTACCCAATATCCATATCCTTGTTGATAACTGTGCTAAACACGAGATACAATCCTTCGTGGAATGTTAAAAAGGATATCACCATGTGTTGATGGATGAGGAAGATGCCGAAAAAACTACCTTCACCACACCTTGGGGTACTTACTGCTACAGAGTTATACCTGTTGGGTTAAAGAATGTTGGGGCAACGTATATGAGGGATATGACCACTATCTTTCACGATATGATGCATCAGGAGATAGAAGTATATGTGGACGAGTTAAGTATCAAGTCCAAGACTCAAGATGATCATATGAGGGACCTAAGAAAGTTTTTTGAAAGGCTGCGCAAGTACGATTTGAAATTGAACCCAGCTAAATGTGCATTCAGGGTCTCGTCAGGCAAGGTTCTGGGGTTCATAGTCAGCTAGAGGGGTATCGGGTTGGATCCAACAAAGATAAAATCCATTCGAGAGCTACCTCCTTCGAAAACCAAGAAGGATATAATGAGCTTGCTCGGGAGACTGAATTACATTAGCCGATTCATCGCCCAGTTGACTTCTACATGCGAGCCTATATTCAAGTTGCTAAAAAAGGATGCAGCAATCAAGTGGACAGATGAGTGTCAAGTGGCTTTTGATAAGATTAATCTGTCTAATCCACCAGTCTTGGTCCCGCTTGAACCAAGAAGGCCATTGTTTCTATATTTGAAAGTCCTGGAAAACTCTTTTGGTTGCATTCTCGGGCAGCATGATGTCACTGGAAAGAAGGAACAGTCCATATACTATCTGAGCAAGAAGTTTACCAGTTACGAGGCCAAATACACCCTGCAAGAAAGAACATGTTGTGCCTTAACTTGGGTGGCTCAGAAATTGAGACATTACCTGCAAGCCCACACCACCTACCTCATAGCCAGGCTACATCCTTTGAAGTACATATTTCAAAAACCGATGCCTACGGAGAGATTGACAAAATGAAAAATCCTACTCACCGAGTTCGACATAGTCTATGCACTCGCACGGCAATGAAGGCCCAAGTGTTAGCAGATGATTTAGCCAAGAACCCGGTTGATGATGAATATGAACCCCTGAATACCTATTTCCCGGATGAAGAGGTGAATTCGGTAGAGGTAACGTTCTGAGGACATCACTGCTTGAAAAATGTTCTTCGATGGAGCGGTAAATGCAAAAGGTGTAGGAATTAAGGCAATCTTAATTTCACCCACTGTTCAACACTATCCTTCCATGGCTCGGCTTCGGTTTTTCTGCACCAACAACACAACTTAATATGAAGCATGCATCATGGGCATGAATATGGAAATAGACCAAGACGCTGAGGAACTATTGATCATGGGGGATTCAGATCTAATTATGCGGCAAGCCCAAGGGGAGTGGGAAACACAAGATGTCAAACACATCCCTTAGCGGCAGCATGTGGAGGATCTCATCAAACGGTTCAAGTCAATACAGTTCAGGTACATTCCTCGTTGTCACAATGTGTTAGCCGGCACTAGCTACTTTGGCCTCCATGTTCCCTTACCCCTGAAACGCCTACATCAATCCCTTGGAAATTCAAATAAGGGAAAGGCATGGGTACTGTAATATGACCAAGGCAGAATCCAGCGCTCAGCCATAGTATTATGATATCAAGAGATTTCTGAAAATGCAAGAATATCCCCAGCAAGCCACTAGGGATCAAAAGAGAACCATCAGACGGCATGCGAGTGGTTTCTTCCTGAGCGGTGATGTCTTGTATTAAAGGACCCCGAATCCCAACTTGCTAAGATGTGTTGATGTTGAGGAAGCCGGAAGGATTATGCACGAAGTACACGCGGGAGTGTGCGGGCCACATAAGAACGGGTACGTGTTGGCGAAGAAAATACTTCAGGCACGGTACTATTAGATAACCATGGAGAAAGACTGCTTCAGCTTCATTCGAAAATGTCATCAATGTAAGGTGCACGGTGGCTTGAATCATGCACCACCACTGAACTGCATACTATGTCAGCATCGTGGCCATTCGTTGCCTGGGGCATGAACGTCATTGGACCAATAGAGCCAAAAATCTCAAATGGACATAGATTCATATTGGTTGCTATTGACTACTTCACTAAGTGGGTTGAAGCCATCACACTTAAGTCAGTCACCAAGAAAGTTGTGGTAGACTTTGTGCATTCTAAGCTCATTTGCCGCTTCGGTATTCCTCCAACCATCACCACAGACAATGGTGCCAACCTAAATAGTCGTTTGATGGGAGAAATATGCAAACAACTCAGGATAACACATAGACACTCCTTTCCCTACCGGCCCAAAGCCAATGGTGTCGTCGAAGCAACTAACAAGAACATCAAGAAGATTCTAAGAAAAATGATTCAATGCTCAAGACAATGGCATGAAAAAATACCTATTTCATTACTTGGATATTGCACCACGGTGCTCACATCGGTAGGAGCAACCCCATACTTATTGGTCTATGGAACCGAAGCTGTTATACCTGCAGAGGTGGAAATCCCTTCGCTCTGGATAATCGTCAAAGCAGAAATTGAGGATAGTGAGTGGGTCAAGACTCGGCTGGAGCAGTTGTCATTAATTGACGAAAAACAAATGGTTGCGGTTTGTCACGGGCAGTTGTACCAACAAAGAATGGCCCGCGCTTACAACAAGAAAGTTCACCCCAGGAACTTTGAGGTTGGACAGCTTGTATTAAGGCGCATTCTCCCTCACTATCAGGAGGCTAAAGGAAAATTTACTCAAAACTGGAAAGGCCCATACATTATTGGAAAGATATTTCCCAAAGGAGCATTGTACCTAGGCGACATCGAAGGAGACGATCCCGAAGCAGCAGTGAATGCAGATGCAGTAAAAAGGTAATACGTTTAGACTCCCTGCAACAATGATTCAGTTTGGTTGAAATGATGAAGGCTTTTCTTTCCCGCTTCCCCCTAAGCACTATCAATCCTTGGCAAACCCTTTGAGCCGGTTACGTTTCTTTGATCACCCTCTTTGAAACCTGGAAGGGCTATTAAAAAATAATAATACTAATAATAAAAAGAAAAGCAAAAGAGAAAAAGTGATGAAACATGAAAAAAAATAAAAAACAAAATAAAATTAGTTTAGGAAACACTTCATGAACTACGTCTGACTTGATTCCGAAAGGATACGTAGGCAGCCTCTCCCTGAGGTCCAGTCACACCAAAAAAAAAGAACCCAAATTCCCAAAAATTAAGAACTAGAGCAGATGATGTAATGGTTCGACCACGAACCCGCCAAAATGGTTCCAAAGTTGTAATTCCACCCAAACTCCTTTCTACCCAAAAACCTGGCCAAGTCCTTCCGATCGACTAACAAAGGCAGGGGAGCGACAAACGCCATTGTTGGGATTTGATGCAATTCAAATTGAGAGAAATAAAATGAGAGAGTCTTATCGGTGAAAATCTTCAGGCACCATAAGGCGATGGTGAGTAGAGAAAATGAAAATGAGAGTGCCCTCCTAGTGAAAACTCGTAAAGAGCACTATCGGGCGACGGTGAGAAGAGAAATGAGAGAGGTCGATTAGCGAAAACCTGCAAAGGGCGTTGTCGGCCGAAAAGAAGATACCTCACCACTAAAGAGTCCTGGAAAAGTTCCCTGGTTTTGAAATATGGAAATGCATTTCACAAGAAGTTGGAAATTTTGCGTGGGTCGGGCATCCAGTCTGAAAAGCATGTCATGTTTGTTTGAAGTCAGCATGCACACCCCCGGATAAGTTCTTCACTTCTTCCCCCGAAAGGGATGCTTCTCTTTAAACTCATGTGATTGTTTTTGTATACTTCTTCCCTAAATCCCTTTTGGTTTAACTATGATTCCATGACCATTCCAAAAGAATGGATGGCAAGACTGGTTTCACAGGGCTCGCCTATCAAGGACCAAAGTAAATACCCAGTCTCAGCGAGCACATCTAGTCGATCCCGGCTAGCCATGATAGGCTGATGCTTCAGAAGAAGAAATGGTTTGAAAGAAAGAAAATCGAAGTCAAACTTCCCACAAAGGAAAAATGAAGAGGCTAGTTGTCTAGACAAAGTTTCAAAAGCCAAGGTACCCAAAGGTTTTGAAATGAAAGTCAGGGCAAAGAAATCACAACAGATAGCCTATGAAAGCAAAATAAACCAGATAGATGAGTACCACAAGGCGAAGCCTGGAAAGCTAAAGGTCTTTTCAACAGAAACAAGGTTGGGATCAAGCAATCAAGGCCACAAAACCAACCACCGTTTCGAACTAACAATCGTGCTTTGTTTGAAAATCTGAGACAGGTGTAATCCAAAGCAATTGGACAAATAGCAGATGCAACCAAAGAAAATGCATAGGAGCTAGGAATAGCCTTGCAACAATGATCAACTAAAAGGAAGTTCCTTTCACATCCTTTCTTGCAGTTTCCGGGCTCCAAAAAAATTTCAAACAAAGAATTCAAACCCGTAGATCCCCTGGAATAACCCAAGAGCCTTTTCTTCCTATCCCGGCATAACCCCTAGATCTCCCTAGCATAATCCGGGACTATTTTCTCCCTATCCCGACATAACCCGCGGATCTCCCTGGCATAACTCAGGAGTCTTTTTCAGTTCATCCCAGCATAACCCGTGGATCCTCCTTTTATCCCCGGCAGGGACCCGTTGTGTTACAAGTAACTCACAAAATCTTCCCACTGAAAACTGGGGCAGAAAATTTTGTTTGTTTGTTTGTTTGTTTTGGTGTCCGAACAGGTTGTACCTCAAGGCGCAGGAATCTAGGAGACTGGAAGAGTGAATCTCAATCCAAAAGAAAAGAAAAAAGAAGTGAACTCAGAGTGATTGAAAAAGAAAAGATGCGGACTGCTCAAGTTTGACTCAAAATCATAAGTTCGGCATGGCCCGCTCTACTAAAATGCTAAAGAAAGAATCGGAACCTATAGCTTACGAGCATCAAGATTCAGATCGGGGTCCACACCAAAATCAGCAACGGCTCAAGATCAAGCTTCAAGAAATTTATAGATAGGAATCTTGTAACTCATAGTTGATAGGCGTAGCTAGATTAGCTTTAGATTTTCCTATTGGTGTAATAAGGAGGTCAACAAGCAGTAGCAGCAGCATCAGCAATGAAATCACAGCTCTTGGTAGTCCAAGCTATCAAACCTTCCAGAACTACACTGACATGATTCCTTTGTAACCAAGGATATGTAGGCAACCTTTGAAGCAGGGTTCAGTCAGACGGTTATCAAAGTGCTTCTCAAAGAATGCCGAGAAGGCAAAAATATATCGGTTGCTTATTTATCTTTGCCCAAAAACCCTTCGTGTCTTCGAACAAAGAGGGGCAGCTATGAGCACGTGATTGTTGCCTCGTTTGAAATATTCCTATTGAATTCTTAAAGTTAGAATTTTTCTTTTACTATTTGAATTTTTGGGGAATTAATTAAATGATTTTGTGTTTTTTTGAATTTTTTCGCATTTTAAATGGATATAATTCATAAAGAATACAAAAAAATAGCATAATTGCATTCAGGACCCAATTTTACATTTTTTCTTAGATTTATTAGAATTTTATATTATAAAAATAATAGATAACAAAAAATAGTAGTCATCTTTATATTTTCTTAGTTTTCTTTTTAAAACTAGGATTTAGGCTATTTTTAGAAATCAATCAATTTTAATTATAGAATTTAAATCTAGTTTTGTATTTGATTTTTGTATTTGAAGAATTAACTAATTAAAAAGAGAAAAAGAAGAAAAAAATAAAAACAAAGAAATTGAGCCAGTTTTTGCACATAAATCACCAATCCAAACCCTTAAACCCACCCGTTCAAAACCCAAGCCCAAACACCCCACACCCGATCCAGCCTTATAACACCTGAAACAATGTCGTTTGGCATCACTCATCTTGACCATCCATTTCCCATCATCCAACGGCCCATGTTTGGTCTTGTATTCTAAATAAAACTGTCCAAATATGTTACAAACCCTAGAGACCGTTATCATCTTCCTCGTACTCACTCTCCGCCACCCTCAGCCTCATCGCTGCTAGCCAAAAATCGTCACAGCCGGTGGCGAAGCTCCAAACCCTCCCAAAAATACACCCTTGAATTCGCTCCTTCTCCTCTTTCCAACGCCCCAAGTATCAACCCTCGAATCATAACCCTTCTTCTCGAATCTTCGATCAAAAGGGTGGTTGTTCCGCCGTCCATGGCGGCGCCGGCTCGGACGGCCACCAATAATACACCATAGCATCCCCTTTCCACCCTCTTCAGGAATCTAACACCAACTCCCCTCGAATCATAGTCCAACGACTCGAATATTAATTTGAAATCCGACCAAAAAATCACCCCATCTGTGAACCAAACCAAAACGATACCCTAAGCTATCCTCACCCCCTTCACCATAAAACCTTGATTATTTTCCCTCGAATGCCTCCACGGCCTCTCCAATTCAAAATTTAGGGTTTCCGGAACCCTCTTAATAATGCATGAAGAGTCCTGAGCCTCAAAAACATTAAGCTAAGTCTTCTAGTCAATTCTTTTAATTTTAGTTTTATTATCTCTTTGTAAATTATTTTAGTCTGAAGAAAGTTTTAGTTGTGTTAACTCATTCATAATTTCTTCTTTCTTTTTCTGTTCTGGCCTTTGTCCAGGCTTCATTTTTTTGGTTTAAGTTAAGTCAGTCTGCAGTATTGTGATCTCTCACTTGTGTTTGTTGTTGCTAGAGTAAGTCTATGAACCATTTTAATTCTTTGGTCTTATTTGTTAAATACATGTTCAATTGACAATTGCCTGTTGGCTTAATGATTTGAATTGGTAGAGATTCATCTAGGATTAGGAAAAATGGGCTTGATTGTATGTCGACCTTTGGGTATTACTGTTCTCTTGTATCACATGTCCCTATTTCGAATTTTTGTGGCTGATAGTTTAATCCCAGTTTTGGTTTTAAATATTAGGATTAAATTTGGTCTAAATTGGTTCAATTTCTAAAATTTGTCTAGATTGGTTTGGATATAGCCGATTAGCCTAAGCTTGGTTAGTTTTTAAACTAAAGTTAACTAGTTTTGAAAGATGGTTTGGTAGGTTTAGTAATTTCAGTGAATTAAAAGGGTAGTATAGGTTTTGTATAAGAGGAATCTTACATGAAACTGATTTGAAAACCCCTAAAACATTCTAGGTGGGGTTCCAATCAGATTTCTAAAATTATAATGCAATAACTTAGCCAGCAAGTCAGGATCTATACGACTAGTTGAGTAAAACTGAAAAAATAAAAGAAGGACTAAAGGTGTAAAACTGAAATCTGAGGGAACCCTAAATTTTGCCTGTAAAATGTAATCCCTACTGCCTTGTTTTTCAAGTTTTGGCATCTGAAAATTCCCCCAAAAGTTTCTACAAGGTTAGACTCTGAAAAATTCCCACCAATTAGCCCCTGAATATCTCTGGAAAATTTGAATCCTAAATCTTCAGAAAAATCTCAAAATATTGTTCCATTAGAGCATTTTCCTCAGATTAGTTCCAGTTCTCAGCTATCCATTTGAAATTCTAGCTACATAAGACTAAAAAGACTGAAAGACATGTTTTTGAGGTGCTAAACCTTCAGAAGTTTATTGGGTTCAATTTCGAGTGTGTTTGGGTTTCAAACGAGGCTGTTTTGGTTGGTTTACTAGTGTTGCTTGCTTTAGATCATGTCCTGGTTTATTTGATAAATTCTCTTGTTCGATTCTTAGTTTTGAGCTTGGTTTATTGTTGCATCTGTTGGTGGATTTGTTGGTTATTGTCTCTTGTTTACCTACTCATAGGTGTTTCATCTTTGCCTTAATTCAAGTACACATACTAAGACTACCTTGATATAGCTGTGAATTTTAAAGGGAAAAAAGTACGTTTACCAACATGCTTTCTGATTCATGCTCGTTTGGATTTTTGTGTGACTCTAGTTGGATAGACGCTACTGATTTGTTTGTTTAGCATAGTTTTGTTTTGTTTTTAATTTGTATTCATTTTAACATTGGGTTGTTGGACTATTAATTTGTATAGGACTGTTAATATTCACTAGTTTAGTATGATTGTATGAACTGATAGGTTCAACTGTCGATATTAGCAACAACGTAAAAACAAAATTTGAGTTTAGATCTTCATTTGTAGTTAATAACTCAACACTCAAGCAGTTTTAAGCAATTATTGCATATTCCTAAATGTAAAATCACGTCATGAATCGTTTGGCATAGCTTTTGATGAAATAATTCGAACACTAAATTGTGTATCCAACCGGAATTGCGATTATAGACTATTATGGGCTTATGCACTCGAACTTGAAGTTTTCAAATTTAAAGTTTGATGTAATAGACATTTGGCTTAAATAGATCTTATCTAAATACATCTACTGAGTCGAGTTTGTTTGCATAACTTAAATTGAGACTGTAATATTTGAGTACTTGCTTTCATTGTTTGAGTTTCACAGACCGGTCCAAGATGAAGACCTATCACAAGATCCTCAATTCCTAGTCACTCCTGCCTTGGCCCTATGAGCAGGCCCATGATTTGGTAAACCCTCATCCAAACTCTACTAATAGTCCTTATTAGGGATTTTATTTAAAGTCTTTAACTCGTGAGGTAACATAATCTTAATTTGGGCTTTCGAGTTAGCTGGCAAATTCAAATTAAGAGATTTCATCCTTTAGTTTGAATTCGAACTTGAATTTGAATCCAGAATTCTATAATTGCTAATTAACTAGGTCCTTTTAGAGACAAACACTACAGAAAATTCTAGTTTGCTTTAGACTGGCCTTTAAATAATAAAATGAGGTGCGCCGCACCAAACGAAACCCATTAATTGCGTGGCCCTCTTTATATGTTCCTATTAAAATTCTTAGAAATTTGGGACATGTCGTTTAGCGAACTTCATGGCTTCCCGCAAAGTTAATAATACGTTAGTCACTTTAGGTGTGTCTTTTTAATAATTTTACCTTCCTAAATACGGGTTTGCATTTCATGTGACCCAAATCCAAATCCTAAAACGTTGGATAAAAATGTGTTTCGGATCTGTGTGCATTTCATGTGACGCTATTGAAAGACACATTTTAAACGATATTCACATTCCTAAAAATTCAATTAAAAGCGGTTTTAAAATGGCACTATAGGATGAAATTGTATAAAAATATAATTTTAGCCAATTATAATAAATTAAGCGACTGTGCTAGAACCACAGGATCCGAGGGTGCCTAATACCTTCCCTTGGGTCAATAGAATTTCTGCTTCGCAAACTCCATTCGGGCAGTCAAAAATTTTCTCGATTTGGGATTCAAAACAAACTGGTGACTTGCAACACTATAAGCCAAACCTATCCCAAGTGACGACTCTAAATAAATAGATAATCTCATTTCGAATAATGTCACTTTAAATGGAAAAACTCCCTTATACGTTTATCCATCGGGGGTAGCCGTGTAAAAAGGATGTGTGACATTTCTTTATGTTGGCATTTCATTTCATGTGGGGGTACTTAGCTTACATGCTAGTACTATTTTATATGTAGCAACGTCCCTTTTGTTATGGACGCTGCATCTTTAATGGATTGAAGTGATTCCACAACAGGTGACATAGGTTCTTGATAGGTGTACCGTCTTCCCAGCTGATTCGGTGAGCCCTACACCATATCGGGCTCTAATGTTGTTTTGATTCTTGTATATTGCATTAAGAGGTATGGCCGGATCACCGACACTTCCATACTATTTTCACGTATTTAGAGGCTTCATAGACATACTGTGAGTCGTGGTTTGAATAGGGAAAAACTAAATGTGTTGTTTTTGTCCGATGCTTCCGCTTTAAATTATGGACTTGTATTATCTTGGTGGATATCAAAGAAACTCAATTTAATTAATGAAAATTTTTGTTGTATATTTTTATCCTCTCGATTAAATATCTCTTGTTATTTACTCCTGAATCATTCATGGGCAAGGTTGATTGGTAGGCTCTAGACAAGCTTGCTTGACTGAGTTAACTCGGTTGAGCGCCGGTCCTCTTCCACAAGGTCGGGGTGTGACAAGATTGGTATGGCCTAAGATTTTAAAGGGTCATAGCGCGTTTTGGATCCGTGTATAGTAGAGTCCTTCTTAATAATGTGAAGTTGACCTCATCTATAATTAAGAGGCTACTTCAACATTTAAAAATATTACAACTTATTCATATTCTAGATCGTGTGATAGAGATTGATGATAGAATTGTCCTTCTGACTCATGCATTAAGTGCCAATGCAACCCCAAGAATGGCAGTTAATGAAGTTCCCAATGATGTGGGTGAGCATTCAAGGGGTGAAGCCACTCTCCAGCTCCAATACTTCTTACTTATACTACTTCTGCTAAGAATCTGGCCGGGAATCTACACTTTCCTCCTCCAACTGTTTGTCTAGTTCAACCTCCAACTTCGACCTCCAATCCTAACGTTTCTGATGGACACCTAAGGGGAGGCATCAAATTTTTTTCTCAGATAGTGGCTTCTCAAGTCTAGAGATTGAATGATACATCTACTTTCTCTTGCCACCAAGGGGATTTAGCTAGTTCTAAGATGAACATGTTTCTTCAGTTGGATCCTCCGGTGTTCACGGGTACTAAGCCCGAGAAGGACTGTCATACCTCAACCTAGGTGAGACATAGCTGACACCTGGTGCCATACTGTCCCGAGCAAATTATTTTGTAACTCTTAATCATTCGATGTAAAATAGAAATACATAGGCAGACTTGACAAAACTCATTTTTTCTATAAACTATTATGGACTAACATCAGTCACAACTCGTATATATATACTGTACGGGAGGAAACGTCCTGTTAGCAAGATATTTTACTCAAAACATATCTATATATACGGGCCGATGAGGCCACAATGAGTATCGACACTGAACAACCCATAAGGAAACATAACATTCGCCGAGTTACAATATGGTCGATCAGTATATTTCACTATTTTACTATCAATTTAGAGTATTCCGCACTCTAAGTTGATATTATCTTTAGCATTGGTCCCCGATTTCGCTAATTTCACTTTGTAAAACCTGGGTTTAGTTTTATTTTTTTAATAAAAAGTAGGCACTAAGAACAGAACTTAATGGTATTTGCCAAAAAAGAACCTTTTTTATAATTTCGCATAAAACTATTAGGGTAGCTGTTAAATTAGGGGGTGCAAACTGCAAAATGCAACTGTCGAAACTGACACAAGTGGGGTGACTCGTGACTCGTGACTCGTGAGAGACCAACTATATGATCAAAGAGAGCTGAACATAAGCGGGGGCCACTACTCCACCCACCATATGACATATCGTTCAAACTAGCCAAATCATTCTACGTGTCCAAACCTTAGACATCGCGTCATGGATGATAAATGTGGCACCTTATTCCTTTTCCTACAAATTTCCCAATTAGATTATATTTTGTGGCCATTTTCTCCTTTGTCTGAATTTTTACCTATTACTCCGTCCAGTCCGACTATGTGAATTTATTTGATTGTAAATTCTCCATAAGAGTAAAACTATAAATTTAAATAAAATTATTTTTAAATTTAAAAAAATAATTATTCATTTTTTAAACGAACTAAAAAAATAGGTTCATATATTAAAATGGAATAAATAATAAAAGTAATTGTTTTATTCCAAATTTCTAACCTTTTTTTTCTTTTTTAAAGAATGAAGGAGCGTGATTATTTTCACTCAAAGCAGATTTAGAAAATAAAAAAGATTGTTGACATATCAGAAATATGTTAAATATAAAAACGAATATGTATGAAGCACTAAAATTACCCTTTTAATTGAGTTTCCGTCGAATTCTATATTTTTGGAACGATATAATATGGATGATAAATGAGAATATTAACGTTTGATAGCTTTTAAAAAGAGAAATATAATTTTTTTGGAAAGACTAGAAAGTAAATGTGTTAAATTGGACAAAAGAAGTATTAAATTTTATATTTAGATTTGTATCACTAAAATTATATATTTATTTAACTCCTAAAATAAAAGTAATAATATTATACAAAAGGAGTACTACTCCATAAGTTACAAAGAGTTTGCTGGGAGGAAAGTTAATAATTATTTGCTGCAAATCTTCGTCCAATTTGGAAAACTTTATTTTGGATTTATATAATAATACTAATTATCTAAGATAATTTTTTTATCTTATAATTTATAAATTTGTATTTTTATAAATACAAAAATATATAATTAAGGTTCATAAATTTATGAAATAAAAATAAAAAATATACAATTATTATTAATGGTGTGAGACACGTAATAAAACTTCTTTGTCCAATTTGGAAGGGGTGAAAGAAAGAATCTTTGTACAGGAGCTTAACGAGTGGAGCTGTTTCCCATATTGCAGAGGAGAACGCTTTACTAATTTGCTTTTTCAAGATATATGTTTAATTCATATGATTATGTTTCAATTTATTACTGGTAGTATGGTACAACCAATATCGATATAAAGTATTTATGATCTGAAATATTATTTCATATACTTGATATAAATACTAGGTGTTATTATTCTTTATACTCCTAAACATTTAAGTATTATAGTGCATGCATAATTATCTATGCATAATTATCTATGATTGAATCAAATCACCTCTACGAGTATTAAACAAGCAATAGCACATTTATTTAGTTGGACGAAATAAGTTGATCACACACCACTAAGGATTGTGATAAGATAGTTACGTAGAGAGTTTAATATCTTCCTTAAAAAGAACGAAAAAGGGGTATATATTCTAGTCAATTATGCGAATTAGGATAAATATGTTCGTCGTTAATAATTTGGTATAATTATTTCTAATTTGTCCAAAACTTGTTTATTCACGCCTTTAGTTTAATGGAACCACTATTTTGTCGTTCTTAAATAATAAATAATCGGACGCAACCAAAATCTGCTGACCCGATCCGTTAGGACCCGACTTATCCTTATTTCAAAGATATTTTTTTATATATTATTTTTGTTTGATGAAAAATTGTGTGATAATCATATTTATTTAATTGAGAGATTTGATGATCGATTTTTTTTTGTTATACATCCTACTAAAAGTAATAACTAATATTTATTTATTATTTTAATAATTTAATATTCGAACTAGTTTTTGCTTTCTTCAATCATTTTACCATCTATTATATTTTTCTCGCAATCTATTTGTATTTTTCACCAATACAAATACAAATAACTCCATGTTCATTATAACTTAACCTGATGGATTTTTTTTTTTTTAGATGAGTGATCATTATATGATTGAGTATTAGTTTATTGGATTATTTTTGCATGCATAATCATCTATGCATAATTGTTTTATAACAAATATTATTTCATAACAAGTACCTGTCACGATCCCGTTCGCCCTTCGTGAATTGTCATGACGGCACCTAGTTCCTACAACTAGTAAGCCTAACAAGTGCAGAAAAACAATCAAGCCTTTGCAGAATTATAACTTAAAACCAAATTTAGCCAAATGAAAGCAGAATATGAAATGCCACTCGGTATATACAGCACGATAACTCTACAACACTATCCCAAAATCTGAAAATTTACGGAAATACAAGCTAGAAGAAAATACAGTAAACTGCTCTAATCTCCAGAGTATCTAAGTCAACAGTACGATAGAAGGGCTAACACTACAAGATAGGATAAAGATGGAGACTCATCGGTTTGTGGACATGGCAGATGTACCTCGAAGTCTTCAAAAGCTCTCCTTGCCTCAAGGATGGTAAGCCTGTGCAGAAGTACCTAGATCTGCACATGAAAATATGCACAGGAAGGGCATGAGTACACTACAGCGGTACTCAATAAATGCAAAGCCTAATCTTATTTGAGTAGTGACGAGGAAGGTTAGGTCCCTACTGAGGTAAAATAATAATAGTAATGACAGAATAAGATAAACAGTATAATTGAGAATATACAGCAAGAGTCTATACAGATAACAAGAGTACAATGATGAAAAAATAGAAATAAAGGCAGAACTCAAGGAAATACCGCTCCGAACAAGAATAATAATAACCGCGAATCTCTTAGTATCCCAAGGATCTCTTGGTATCCTCAATATAAATATCAGGGATCTCTTGGTATCCCGAGGATCTCTTGGTATCCTCAATATAAATGTCAGGGATCTCTTGGTATCCCGAGGATCTCTTGGTTTCCTCAATATAAATGTCAGGGATCTCTTGGTATCCCGAGGATCTCTTAGTATCCTCAATATAAATGCTAGGAAAATCTTGTTATCCCTAGTATCTCTTGGAATCCTCAATATAAATGCCAGAGATCTCTTCGTATCCCGAGGATCTCTTGGTATCCCCAATATAAATGACAGGGATATCTTGGTATCCTCAATATAAATTCTAGTGATCTCTTGGTATCCGCAATATAAATGACAGGGATCTCTTGGTATCCCTCACCTCAGTCCAAATCATAACTTCCATACATGGGATCTCCCGGAATGTCGTTCTGTAGTCCAATTTAAAATACATAATGGCACCAGAATATTAAATTAAATGCAACTTCGTATAAGTAACAGTCAATTCTAGCTTAACATGCGGCATGTAATGTGATTAAGGCAATTTAAGTCAACTAAACATGTTCTTCTAACTAACAACAAGCTAAGTCAGCAAATACAGGGAAAATGAACAAGCTATGGAATACATTAAGAAAATCGAATTTTCAACAACTTGCACAAGCACGCGCTCGTCACCTCACACACAATGAAATTCAATTACCAAATATTATATCCTAAGAGGAGAAGTCCCCATACAAGGTTAGACAAGCCACTTACCTCGAATTGGCTCAAATTCAACTATAAATCACGCCTTTGCTAGGAGTATCCGACTCCAAATGTCCCGAATCTATTCTATTCAATTACATATCGTAAATAACATCTCAAAAAACTAATTCTACGATTAAATTCAAAGAAAAGATGCGAAATTAGGTAAAATGATCAAAACGTCCCTCCGGACAACGTCTTGGAATTGGATGAAACTTATATTTTCGGAAATCTCATACTCTATACATAATAAGAACACAAAAACGGGAGTCCAAAGGATCCCTCAAATCCCAGATTAAAAATTTAAAATTCTAAAAGCCCTAGTTCTTTCAATTTTGCGCAAGTTTCCATGAATTTCTATGTAAATTTCACAATAGAATCACGTTTTAGGTTGAAAAATCTTACATCAAATCGATTCTCCTCGATTCCCGCTTGAATCAAAAAGCTCTCAAAATACTCAGCTACGGAGGAAAAATAGCTCAAAATCGCGGATGGAATATTTGATAAACTTTCTGCCCAGTTCTGAACTTCCTTCATCGTGTTCGCGACCACTGCATCGCGAACGCGAACAGCAAAATTTAAAACCTCAAAAACACTCTACGTGAACGCGACCCCTAAACAGCAAACATGATGCATAATTTTTCTAGACCAATGCGAACATGAGACCACAATGCGAATGCGGAGGGGAATTTCCGCTGGACCCCAATTCCTTATACGTGAACGCGAGAGGACTTGTGCGAACGCGAAGCACAAACATTCGGCCTTCCGCGAGTGCGGTCCCAGTGACACGAACACGAATATCAAATCACCTGCCTCCTAATTCATTCGTGAGGCTCTTTACACGAACGTGAAGAGAAAATTCTCTACAACTCTTGAAATGAAAGATCCGCAACTTTTAACCTTAGAAAATGGTCGGATTGACCACCCGAAACTCACCCAGAGGCTCCCGGGACCTCAAGCAAAAGCACCTCCAAAATCTCATTCAAACTTGTTCCAATCATCGAAACACCTCAAACAACATCACATCCATCAATTCTCATCTAATTCAAGCCTAAGTTTTCTAAAAACTTTCGAAATACGCTTTCTATCAAAAATGCAACCAAACCACGTCCGAATGACCAAATATTTTGCACTCACATCCCAAATGACATAACGAAGCTTCGGCAGCTCTCGAAATTCCATTCCAACCCTCTGATCAAATTCTCATATCAATCGGAATTCGCCAAAATACTAACTTCGCCGATTCAATCCTAATTCTACATCGAACCTCCAAAATCAATTCCGATCACGCTCCTACTCCCAAAATCACCTAACAAAGCCAACAAACCCCTCAGATTTTCATTATGATGCCGTCTTTACACTGTTCTGACTATCGACAACTTTCCAACACTTAAGCCTCATTTAGGTACTAAGTGTCTCAAAACTCTCCGAAACTCAAAAGCGAATGTCCCGACAAATCAAATTGGCAGAAATAAACTTGGGGAAAGCAGTTAATAAGGGATCATGGCGTTAATTCTTAGATGACCGGCCGGGTCGTCACATCCTCCTACACTTAAACATTCATTCGTCCTCGAATGACCATAGGGACATACCTGAAGTAGTAAAAAGATGAGGGTAACGGCTACGCATATCCTGCTCGACCTCCAAGGTCGCCTCCTCGGCCAGCTGACCCCACCACTGAACCTTCACTAAAGCAATATTCTTTGACCTCAACTTCCTGACCTGCCTGTCCAATATAGAAACTGGCTCCTCAATATAAGATAGATCCTTGTCCAGCTGTACTGAACTGGAATACAACACGTGCGACGGATCACCGTGATATCTCAGGAGCATCAAAACATGAAATACCAGATGAACCCTTGCCAGGCTGGGAGGTAAGTCAAGCTCATAAGCAATCTCCCCAACATGCCTCAATATCTCAAAAGGGCCAATGAACCTCGGACTCAGCTTCCCATTCTTCACAAACCTCATGATGCCCTTCATAGGCAAAACCCGAAGCGAAACCCGCTCTCCAACTATAAAGGAAACATCACAAACCTTCCGGTCCGCATAGATCTTCTGTTTGGACTGGGCTGTACGGAGTCTATCCTTTATTACCTTTACCTTTTCCAAAGTATCCTAAACAAAATTTGTGCCCAATAGCTTGGCCTTACCCGTCTCAAACTGACCCACCAGGAATCTACACCGCTTACCATATAATTCCTTATACGACGCCATCTGAATGCTGGACTTATAACTGTTGTTGTATGAAAACTCCGCCTATGGCAAGAACTGATCCCAAGACCATCTAAACTCAATCACGTACGCACGGAGCATATCCTCAAAAATCTGAATAGTGCGCTCGGACTGTTTGCCCGTTTGATGGTGAAATGATGTACTCAACTCTACCCGAGTACCCAACATACGCTGAACAGCCCTTCAAAACCGTAACGTGAACTGAGTAATTCTATCTGAAGTAATGAAAACTAAAATTCCATACAGACGAACAATCTTCCGAATAAAAATCTCCACCAACCGCTCCGAAGAATAAGTAGTACATACAGGAATGAAATGGGCGGACTTGGTTAGTCGATCCACAATAACCTAAATAGCATCAAACTTCTTCATAGTTCATGGATGATGATCCACTCCCACTTCCACTCCGGAATCTCTATCTGCTGAAGCAATCCACCCGGTCTCTAGTGCTCCTACTTCACCTGCTGACGATTGACACACCGAGCTATAAACCCAACTATATCTTTCTTCATAAGCCTCCACCAATATTGCTGCCTAAAATCCTGGTACATCTTTAATAAAGATGGCGATGAACGAGTCAACATATGGACGGAACACACCGTGCATCAAGTGCATAAAGGTTGTTCGGGTATTGGTCAGCACAAATGGCAAAACAAGGAACTCGTAATGACCGTCCCGAGTCCTAAAAGTAGTCTTCGAGATATATGGCTCCCGAATCTTCAACTGGTGGTAACATGAACGCAAATAATTCATAGAAAACACATGTGTGCCCTGTAGCTAGCCAAACAGATCATCAATATGAGGTAAAAGATGACGTTTCTTCTCTGTAACTTTGTTCAACTAGCAATAATCAACGAACATACATATAGAACCGCCCTTTTTTTCACAAACAAGACAAGAGTGCCCCAAGATAATACACTAGGCCAAATAAAACCCTTATCAAGCAAATTCCTGTAACTGATTCCATCAACTCAACTGAAGGTCTCACCTCATCCTTACTCCATAACCTTAGGACATGACCCAAACTTCAACATCTGACATTTGTCATAGGACCCGAATTTCACATCATCGTGTTGTATTAGTCTTATTTCAACACGCTTCAACTCTTAATAGCGCTTAAATAGTTCGAAATTTTTTCGGGATGTTACATTCTCCCCCACTTTGGGTCATTCGTCCTCAAATACACAACATAACTTATCTCTTTCTTCACACACCTTAATGTCCCAATTTTTTTAGAAATTTCGGCAGTGTCTCCCCTGTAGGTAGGACTACCCACCTGTCATAGTAATACCAAAACAACTCCTAACAACATATCCATAACTCAACAAATCACCATAATGTATATATCAATAATGCTAATCTCCGCATTACAAGCACTACATTATCATAACGATATTTGGACGTGAAACATATCATATGTATGCATATAACAACGTCTCTAGCCATGATAGTTACTCATAAATCACAACATTGCCAATTAAAGTTATGTTACCAAACTCTCGTTTCAAACCTCCACTTTACTCACAATGAGGCATAGATACCTCATAATTACATAGCCGAATTAACTAGTCACATTTAACACCACCTGGGCACCCATCTTGTAGGCTAAAACTCAACGTCTACAACACAAATATGGCTTACTATGAACAAAAAATATACAAGAATTGACAAATAAGCCTAACAGGCATTACTCCCTATTAAAATCTAGTAAACTTTTTTTTCATTAAAAGAGAAATTTTAAACACATAAACTTTTACCACCAGGACCTCGTCCTTATATAACATTCACCGCAACTTGTAACATGGTTTAAAATATTCAACATTATATAAAAATGTAAGGATCTCGTCCTCAACTCTGAATCACAAGTATTTGCACATTGTGCCAACTGAAGTTTTTCATTTCCTTTCTTTCTTACTTTAAAATAATTTCCATCAAACAAAATCACAACATATAATGGATCCTCATATGGGTAAGGCATACAATTCACAATTGAATCTAATTATCCTAAAATCACATAAAAAAATCGACGTAGTAAGTAATAGAAAGTCACTTTTAGCCTCATAGCTATTCTTAGTGACCAACACATACCAATAGAAATAGTTATCTCCATATATTAACCAAACATGAGTATTCACATAAGTAAATTTTAGGATTACGAAGCTCACTCATGTGTAGCATATTTAGAGGACTTGCCTCGATACTCATAACCGAATCGATTTAATAAAATTGTTACATTATAATCACATTGAGATCGTATTTGCAATGACACCATCTGTTGTAGCGACATCATCCATACCATGGCAATTATATCAATAGGTCGGGTCCCCACCTCTTAGGCACCATCTACACGCTTGTTCTCCATCTCTAACTTGTAGTATGTAGATTAGTAACTATAATGGAGTGTGTGGACTGAGTGTTCTAATGAAATAGATTTCTCCCAAGTCTGGGACAATCTCTCCTGATGCTTCTAGTATCACCACATTCATAACACCCATCAGCAGTTCGGCTGCTCATACTGAGTCTGTGCCAGATAAATATAACCATTGTACAAATTATATACCGGTTGTGCATTAAAAGATGATTGTTCCAAGTGAGTGCCCTAATTAAGCACTACGAGTATTCTGAAATTATTTCCATGTCCCTGACCATCCCATAGAAATCTCAGCATTTACTTACATACAAGTTTCATAGGACCTTTGAACACCACTGAAATACATCTCAGGCCAAAGCAGACATGACACATGACCCCCACAATTTGATATTGATAGTGGACCCCCTTCACTTGGCGCAAAACCATAGATACATTCTGATAATCCACAATAGTAGCCTTTATCGATCGTACGACACCATCATAAGACACCTTAAGCTATTCGTGTGGCGTATGTCATCCTTATGCCAGTTAAACTCACTTTTTCCAGTATCTCAGCTGCTGGTTGTATCTTTCGCTAAATAGAATCCTCATATGAACATATTTCTATTACAACCGACTATCTTCGGATCTACATCCACCTCGTACTCTACTACTCGACGATTAGGAAATTAAGTGAACCTTCTTAACACTATACTTATCAACCAGATGTCAGAACCTATTTCACCCCCACGTGCACAACTGAATGATCTCTCAATATTCCTACATTATCGATATGGATGACATGCAGTAACAGTGTTTGAGAATTCTTAGCTCCCTTATAATCCTTTTGTAGCATCATGAACCGTTGGCGTATAATTGATACCGAGTGCGAAATTTCAATACACAAGTGGATGCAAAAAGAACATATGATATAGGCTTCAAACTGAATAAATGTCGCACGATAAGGAATGAAATGAAATGCAATTTTTCCTAACGGTTGCATAGCCTCTCGTAGATAAGTACAAACGTCTCCGTACCGATTAGCAAGACTCTAATAAACCGACATGTGTTCTATGAATCCTATGAACCTAGAGCTCTGATACCAACTTGTCACGACCCCAGTTCGTCCTCCGTGAACTGTCGTGATGGCACCTAGTTCCTACAACTAGGTAAGCCTAACAAGTGTGGAAACATAATCAAGTCTTTGCGAAATTATAACTTAAAACCAAATTTAGCAAAATGAAAGTGGAATAGGAAATGCCACTCAGCATATACAGCATGATAACTCAAACTTCTACAATACTATCCCAAAATCCGAAAACCCACGGAAACACAAGCTAGAAGAAAATACAGTAAAGTGCTCTAATATCTAGAGTATCTAAGTCAACAGTATGATAAAAGGGCTAACACTACGAGATAGGACAAAATGGAGACTCTTCGATCTGCAGACGCGGCAGATGTACCTCGAAGTCTCCAAAAGCTCTCCCTGCCTCAAGGATGATAAACCTGTGTAGAAGTACCTGGATCTGCACATGAAAAACATGTGCAGGAAGCGCATGAGTACACCACAACGGTACTCAGTAAGTGTCAATCCTAACTTCAGTTGAGTAGTGGCGAGGAAGGTCAGGGCCTTACTGAGGTAAAATTATAATAGTAATGACAGGATAAGATAAACAGTATAATTGAGAATCTACAACAAGAGTCTATACAGATAACAAGAGTACAATAAATTTTATAAACTTTCTGCTTAGTTCTGAACTTCCTTCATCGCGTTCGCGATCACTGCCTCGCGAACGCGAACGACAAACTTTAAAAACCTAAAAAACATTCTACGGGAATGGGACCCCTACAAAACAAACGCGATGCATAATTTTTCCAAACCAATACGAACGCGAGACCATAATGCAAATGCGGAGGCTAATTTCCACTGGACCCCAATTCCTTATATGCAAACACGAAAGGCCTTGTGCAAACGCGAAACACAAATATCTGGCCTTCCGCGAACACGGCCCCATAGACGCGAATGCGAAGATCAAATCACCTGCCTCCCAATTCCTTCCTCGTGAATACGAGGCTCTTTACGCAAATGCAAAGAGCAAATTCTCTGCAACACCTGAAATGAAATTTTGAAACTTTTAAACTTAGAAAATGGACCGATTGACCACCTGAAACTTACCCGAGGCCCCCGGGACCTCAACCAAAAGAACCAACACCTCCCACAACCCCATTCAAGTTTTTTCCAATCATCGAAACATCTCATAAAACACCAAATCCATCAATTCTCATCGAATTCAAGCCTAAGTTTTCTAAAAATTTTCGAAATATGCTTTCGATAAAAAATCCTACCAAACCACGTCCGAATGACCTGATGTTTTTCACATATATACCAAATGACACAATGAAGCTTCAACAACTCTCAAAATTCCATTTTGATCCTTGGATCAAATTCTCACCTATCAACCGGAATTTGTCAAAATACTAACTTCGCCGATTCAAGTCTAATTCTACACCGGACCTCCAAAACCAATTTCAATTATGCTTCTAACCCCAAAATCACCTAACGAAGCTAACAGAACCCTCGAATTTCTATTCTGAGACCGTCCTTACATTGTTCTAACTATGGATAACTTTTCGATACTTAAGCTCTCATTTAGGGACTAAGTGTCCCATAACTTTCCGAAATTCAAAATCGAACGTCCCGGTAAATCAAATTGGCAAAAATAAACTTGGGAAAAGTAGTTAATAGGGGATCGGGGCGTTAATTCTTAAGATGACCAGCTGGGTCGTCACAGTACCACCGAGAAAAAAAAATAGATGATAAAATGATTAAAGAAAGCAAAAACTAATTCAAATATTATATTACTTAAATATGAAATAAATTTCAATTATTACTTTTGGTAGGATTACTTCTCGATATAATGTATCACAAAAAAAATGATTATCACATTACTCAAATAATTAAATATGATTATCACACAATTTCTCGATCAAATAAAAATAATATATCAAAAAATATCTCTAGAATAAGGGTGGGTCGAGTTCTAACGGATCGAGTCAGTAGATTTTAGTTGGGTCCGGTAATTAATTAATTAAGAAAGACAAAATAACGGTTCCGTTAAATTAAGGGCATGAATGAGTAAGTATTGGATGGATTAGGCATATCTGTGCCAAGCTATTAACGACAGACATATATATATATATCCTAAATTGCATAGTTCACTGACATATATAACCCTTTTCTATAATAAGAATAAGATAGACTTGGTTAGATATTTTGAAACTAGAATTAAGTAGAATAAAGCTTTTATTGTCATTTGGCACTATGGTGGAATATTCTAGGAGGTGGGATATCCCATGAGACTAGTCAGGCTCTATTAAGAGAATTCTGTATTTCCGACTCTTAGTCATCGCTCTGTGAAGGAGTGGGGGAATAAAGATTACATCTTTGATAAATAACTTAAGTATTTTAATGTTAAAATTGTCTCGGAATTAGTTAACGCCCAACAAAATTAATTCCACTATTCCAGAATTATTATCTTATCACATATACCAAAAGATCCCTTAAAGTTCATTTAAAAAAACTTGGTGTGGTGTGGGAGCTTTTGAAAATTACACTTATGTCCTACTAATAGAATTTGGGTTGGGTGGAGATCGCAGTTAGGAATAGCAAATGGACGGGTCGGATCAGATATAGTTCGGGTCGAAAATGAAGAATAAAAAAATAGATCAATTATCCGATCCAACAGATATTTAATACGGATAAAAAATAGATTAATGGCGGATAATATGGGTTACCTATATTATTCATGACATCTTGTATATGATCACTTTTGGGAGAATTCTTAGTCTCCCAACCCTCAATTTAAGACTTTACAAATGTAAAAGTTAGCCTAATTGATTATCCATTGGTTACTCACTGGATACCTATTTTTCTAAATAGATAATATGGTTATTATCCATATTCGACCCGTTTTTAGAAAGTTCATTATCCCATCTATTTTTTAATAAATAATATGGGTAGCTAACTATTTTTTTAACCATTTTGCCACCCCTAGTGGCAGTGATAGTGCTGGGATCTTCTTCTCAGTTGATTCATTAGCAAATCCATGACAAGAACTCATCCTTTATTACTCCATCTGTTCTAATTTATATGAACAAATTTCTTATTTGATTCGTTTTAGAAAAGAATAATCCCTTTTAAATTTGAAAATAATGTAGCTTAAACTTCTAGTTCTACGCTCAATGGGAAGCTTTTACAGCTATACAAATACTCTAGACCCGTTTTGATCTGTTTAGAACTACAAATTTCAAAAGTCGTTATTTTTTCTTAAATTATGTGCCCAGTCAAACAGGTTCGCATAAATTGGAACAGATGTGGGTGCAACAACTAAATTTTTTTCTTGATAAATAATAATCAAGACAAGAAAATATAAAGATAAATATCATATTCAATTTCAAGTGATGGGGTTTCAATCTCTAAGATATCTCTAAATCTAAAGAGATGTAGTCCTCTGATTCTTCTCCTCACGGACGATGCTTCAAGATTTTGAGAGCTTGATCTTGAACTTGATGGATTTTAGATTTGTAGTATGTCACGAACAATTTGAAGGTCATCATGAACCAGGATTTGGTGTTGGATTATCACGAACGGAAGATATGAAGCCGCCTACCTATAATTTGAGTTCGTCTTTGAATTTTGACCACAAACAATGATTGCAAATATGGATGGAGACCTTGATGCTACTCTTTAGAGCTTCTTTAACCTTTTCTTATATTTACTTGCTTGTCTCTTAGCATTCTCCTTTGACCCTTTATATATATGTGTGGTGGAGTAATCTCTAAGAAAACCCTAGTGGATTATTAGGCTTGAGGCTTATACGCCAATCCATTTGGTAGAAGACCAATTGACGGACTAGCCCAATAATATATTGAACCTTTATTTAATCAATTTAATTGGATTTAAATCACAAAACCAATTATACCAGTCCATGTTACTTAATTGGACCAATATATATTTAATGTATGGTAAAATCCAAATTTCTTATGGATTTAAATTTGATAAAATTTTAACTGTTTACAAATGCCACTACTTCAAGACTTGGCGAGATATAAGTTTGCGAAATTGAAAGGCATGACTTGAAGTATATGTGAGAAAATCATTCAACACATCATACTATTTACTTTCCTTTTCTAATTTGGAGTCTGATCGCAATTTTTAATTTTCGAAAGTGCAACTTACAGTGCGTTTACTTATCCTTGGAATGATTTTTTATTTTCCAAAGTCCGAAAATTAGTCAATATTGCCGAAACACAAACTCATGTAAAACTTGAAAAATTATTAGCATCTTTATAACCAAGAAGTTAAATCAGCTTCTTTCGATGTCATGCATTAAAATCATTAAAGGATAGATTCCCAAACATGGCACTCCCTATTAATTGTAAGAATCTTTTTATTTCTTTCTTGTACGAACATATAGGGACAAAAATTCTTTTCTTTTTATTTTTGTTTTCAGGTTTTAAATTTGACCAACTCCAATTTGGACGTGGTATTTTCCTTGTTTACATATACTTTGACTTGAGTGCCAAGAGTTCTCCTAAAAAGATTTCAATTCCCATTTCTATAAATTCAGAGCCTTCTTCTATGATTATTTCCACCATAGCAATCTTCTATAGTTGATGAAAGCAGTATTGTGTCCTCTTAAATTTTCTTTTGATTCATGTTTCCTTTGTTTTTTTAGGAGATCGATGGCATCAACAAAGGATGTTCGAATCAGAAAACCTTGTGCAACTTTTTTGATATTAAACTTAGCCATAGCTTGAAGCTTCATGTCGTTGGGAGCCGTTACCTGTCACGCAGATCTGAAACTTCGAGTCATTAGTACCTTTATCTATCATGACGAGTTAAAGCCTCGTGCTATTGATACCACTACCTGCTACTGAATTAAAGCTCTATCTAGTTGACACGGATCAATTAAACAGGACCAAAAGTTTCGTGTTGTTGGCTCCGAGGACTCCAAAACCTTTTCTTTTCACTGCAGAAGCTGTCCGGGATAGTCATCTTTGCGCATCCGTGGAGAAAACAACCATATCTTGTTGTAGGAGAATCAGAAATATAAATTGTTTGATCTTTTTGAAACTACACTTCAAATACTTCAACGTATCAAAATTTTTGGTACGAAATTCTTTCGGTTTGAATTTTCGTTTCAGATGTTGCCATGCTCGACTTTATAGCTTTACGCGCCTTCACCAAAAAATTAATATTTTTGTGTAGAAATATAAAAATCATGAGCAGTTAGTAGTTCTGAAAATCAAACTTCTAGAACTAGAACATATGTAAAAACCAAAATCAGATTGTCCATAGATCTTCCCAGATATTTGTCAGGAGTTAGAAGACGAGTTCCGACCAGCTGGCACTTTCAGCTTTGTGCGCCTTCACCAAAAAATTAGTATCTTACTGTAGAAATGTCAAAATTGTAAGTCGCTTGATTATACTCATGCTAGACTCAAAGGAATGAAATATATCAAAATTTCACCTCCAAACACCTTCTATATCGGATGAAATTAATTTTTGAATTTGATCAATGCACCTGGTCTGCTGATCTCACAGCTTCGCACACTCTCGGTAAAAATGTCATATCTCGAAATAGGAGCGTCCAAATAACTAGCCATTTACGTCATTGAAAAGAAGATTCTGAGAAATGCAATATATAAAAAGCTTGATGCGCCATGCTCTTTGATCCAGTTACAATAAATCTTCAAATCAAAAGAAAAAATTGGTAGGATTAATTATTCGGGCATCATACTTCTTTTTTTTCTTTTTCAAGTTTGGCGAGAGAAAGGTTGGTGCCTCCTCATCCTTGTATCTTTATGGAGAACTTATGTTTGTAATCTTTGGCTAGAAAGTCCCTTGAGCATCCCTTACCTTCTATCTTTGGCGTGGGATAAATCCTTCTCCCACTTGGTGAAGAAGTTCATGGAGCATCTCATATTTCAAGCTTTGGCACGGAACAACCCCTGCTAGCAACTTGGTGAAGAAGTTCACAGAGAGTTCTATCCTTCAGGATTTTATATGGAATAACCCTTCTTTGTAACTTGGTGAAGAAATTCACGAAGCTTCCTATTTTTCCAAGCTTTAATAGAACAATCTGTTAAGTATTCCGTCCTTCAAGATTTGGCAGAAGTGCACGTCACAATGATCACCATCCGTATTGAAGCATTGTATCATCGACACTGCGTTTTACATTTCTTTTTCTTATCTTACAGGTTTATAAATAAATACAACTAGTTTCAATATCAGTTCAAGAAGACGAAAGTGATGTCCACATGATTGGCGGGGAACCATTTGGTGTCTCTTGTTTACAATTTTGTGAATTCGGCAAGATACTAGCTAGTATACCACCTCCTTCGAAGAAGTATATTTCACGTTTCCTCCTTGCAGCTTGATAAGGAGACACATGATGCATCCCTCCTTATGACATGGCAAGAAGGAGGTTTGGAGCGACCATATACCATCCTTGGCATATGAGCACGTGGTGCATCCCATCGTTTAACCTTGTGGCAATGAATTACATGGAGTGCCTCAACCTTCAAAATTTTAGTGTCGAACCACATCTTCGTTCAGTTTGGAGAAGTCCATGGATTGTCCAAACCTCCAAGCTTTAGCATTGAAAAATGTCTTCTTCCATCAAGCATTGGATTTGAACATGCTCTTCTTGCATATTAGAGAATAAGTGCATAAAACATTCCTTTCAAAACACGATGAAATGAAACAAATAGTGTTCCATCTCTCTAGCTTTGGAGGAGAGCATTGCCAGCTTTTCTTTGTCATCGTGGTAAAGTAGGAGTTTATTTTTAATTTATGTGACTGAAATTAGAATAAAAGTATAAGTTGCCTACGTACCTCTACAAAGAGGATCAAGTCATTACGTAGTTCAGAAGAAGTATAAGGTTTTTATGCAGTTTATACTAGTGTAGAGAAGGAGTGTAGCAACTTGAAGACTTTGCTCAAATTTGAATAGCTTTACATCTTGAAGACTTGCTTAATTTGAAGCGCTTTGCATCTCGAAGACTTTGCTCGAATTTGAAGGGCTTTGCAACTTGAAAAGTTTACTCGAATTTGAAGAGATTTACATCTTGAAGACTTTGCTCCATTTGAAGAGCTTCACAACTTGAAGTCTTTTCTCTAATTTGAATAGCTTCGCAACTTGAAGTCTTTGCTCGATTTCGGTGAGTTTTTCAACTTGAAGTATTTTCTCAATTTCAGTGAGCTTTGCAACTTGAAGATTTTGCTCAAATTTTGAGATCTTTGCAACTTGAAGACTTTGCTCAAAGTTTGAGATCTTTACAACTTGAAGACTTTGCTCAAATTTAGAGAGCTTTGCAAGTTGAAGCTTTGGCTCGAGTTTGAAGAACTTTGCTTTGAAGTCTTTCCTCTACTTTTGAAGAGCTTTACAAGTTGGAGAGTTGGATTGAATTTTGAGGAGCTCCATGACAGACAGTTTAAGCTCGTGTATTAAGGAGCACCATAGCTTGCAGTTTAGACTAGTGCGATGAGGAGCATTTTAACATGCAGTTTAAGCTCATGCATCGATGAGTATTTTGCAACTTGCAGCTTAGACTCATGCGTCAAGGAGTATGGTGACTTGAAGTTTAGGCTCATGAGTCAAAGAGCGTTGAGACTCAAGGAGCATTGAGACTTGCAGTTTAGGATCATACGTCAAGGAGTGTAGCAATATGCATGGACTCTTCAGTTTCATCTTCAGATGAATATTTGCCTCCATTCTCAACATCGTCTACTTCTATTTCATCACGAGGCTCAAAGCCAGGAAACCTTTGGTCTCCACTTGTGGGCATACTCAATTCCATATCATGAGCACATGCAGCCAAATCTTCAAAAGTTTTAGTCTTTATTCCTTGTAATATGTGGCAAAGGTTCCACTACATACCTTGGATGCACATTTAGATGCCAGAAGTTTCGCTAAGACAGTCTTTGCAGTTGAGGCTTAAGCTCCTCCAACGACTAATAAAGTCAATAACTAGCTCTTCATTCCCCTAGCGAGCATTTGTAAGTTCAATCATGCTCACAATGCGCCTTGTGTTTTAGAAGCGAATAAGAAAGTTTTGCTCCAGTTGCTCTCAACAGTCAATTGAACCAAGTTCAAGATCTGTGTACCAATCGAAAGCAATTTCCTTAAGAGATCGAACAAAATGCTTGACAAGGTGATTTCCATTAGTTCCAACATTATTGCATATCTCAACAAAGTGTGCACCATGTTGCTTGGGATTTTCAAGTTATCAATACTTGGTGTGTACGGATTTGCGTATGTAAGGAAAGATTTAGGCGAAGTCTCTGTTTTATCCTTGATGGCCTCTATGATGAAATCCTTTAATTTCTCAACATGAATTTGCCCATTAGAAGAGACTTGGAGCTATTTGGTCATTGTTGTTAGCTTTGTAGAGGACTCTTCTTTCTCTTGAATTTCTGGAAGCTTCATAGGTGCTTGGCTTGATTCTTCCTCTGTCAGCTCTCTACCTTATTCATCAACTTGGAAAGTTTGTCATCTTGATCTTTCATGTACCTTGTCAGGCCTTCAACTGCTTTTATCAAATTTGTAAGTTGTTCTTCCACAGTAGAAGCTTCAATCATCATTGTTTGCATGACCACCACAAATGACGAAGAATGATATGGATCATCACTTTTATAGAGAGCAGATTGTGGAGTGACAAGAGGGGGGATTAGAGAAAATCCGCTGCTCAACACATCATCATCTTTCTATATGAAAGGATTCTAAATCGCGCCAAAGTTCGTTCGACCACCTCAACGAAGTTGTTTCCCTTCTCCTAGCATATACGAAGAGGATCTCACTTCTAAGATGAACCAAAACATGAGTTATGGACGACACTTCCAACACTTGTTGTCCTAGTATTTCAGCTTTGCTACTTTTGATTTGGCCAAAAATCTCCATGGCAACTTCCAGTCCACTTTTGGAGCCAGCATCCTCAATAACGTTGAATTTGGGATTAACCTTTGTTATGTCCATCTTGGTGTTCTTGAACTTCGAAGAGAAGAAATGAGAGGTAGAGATGGTCCCACTGGGCGTGCCAAAATTTTGTAACAACTAAATTTCGTTCCTGAAAAATAATAATCAAGACAAGAAATATAGACACAAATATTATATTCAATCAAGTGATGGGGCTCTAAGATATCTCTAAAAATAAAGAGATGTAGTCCTCTAATTCTTCTCCTCACGCACGATGGTTCAAGATCTTGAGAGCTTGATCATTAACTTGACATATTTCAGATTTGTAGTTTTTCACGAACAATTAGAAGGTCGTCACGAATCAGGATTTTGTGTTGGTTATCACGAACGGAAGATTCGAAGCTTCCCGCCTATGATTTGAGTTCGTCTTTGGAATTTGACCACAAACGATGACTGCAGATATGAATTGAGACCTTGATGCTACTCTTTAGAGCTTCTTTAGCCTTTCTTTATGCTTACTTGCTTGTCTCTAAGCCTTCTCCTTTGAACCCTTTATATAGGTGTAGGGTGGAGTATTCTCCAAAAAAACCCTAGTGGATCATTGGACTTGAGGCTTATGGGCCGATCCATTTGATAGAAGACCAATTGAAGGCCAGCCCAATAATATATTTGATCTTTATTTAAATTAATTTAATTAGATATAAATAATAAACCCAATTATACCAGTCCATGTTACTTAATTGGACCAATATATATTTAATTTGTGGTAAAATCAAATTTCTTATGGATTTAAATTTTACAAATTTTTAATTCTCTACAGGGAGTTTTACGTCTGACAAGCGAGGGCATAAGCCCTGAGGCATAGGGTGTAAGTCCCACGGATCTTTAAATTTTACTAATTTTAAATTTTTTAAAATAGTATAAAATAAAAAAATAATTATTAAAATTATATTAAATTAACAAAATTATAACAAATAACCTATTTGTAATATTTACAAAGTATAATTCAACTATGAATAATACAAAAAGTATGACATATATCATAATATGTAAATTAGCTGCAACGTCATTACAACTCAAACATCAAAAGTAATGAATTCGATACGAAATTTTATATGTATCTCTTAAGGAGTAATGAATGTTGAGAATTTTGATAACATAATTTGATAGTTTTCTTTAATACTCCTTTTATTTAATATGCTTTAACTTCTATTTGAAAGAGAATTAATAAAAAATATAATTTACAATTTCAATATGATTCTCTAGCATCATTTTTAAAATTTCAACAAGTTAATAAATTGATACATAATTTATACTACAATACCATAATAACTAATTATTTGTAAATAGTGATTAGGTAATGTAAGCTATTAAATTAATAAGTATTGTATCTCGTAAATGTGAAAATATTTTTAGAAAAATAATTATAAAAAAATTATGAACTATGATATAGTAAAGACATAACAAAAGTAAGTAAATAAATACTTTTTATAAGAAAAATTTATTTAAAATTAACTGTCATACTAGTCTTAGCAGATAACATTTAATAATTTTTATTTTAATTGTGACGTAAAATACTTTCAACTTAATGATTTATGATTAAGAAAAAATAATTTTGAATATTCAACAATTTTAAAAAATTTAAGAATTTACAAAATTAGGTATATTCAATTACATAAAGTTCTCTTAGGCGAATCCGTACACAAGCTGTTTGGTGTATCAAAGTTTATCAAAGCGTAAATATCACGAGACCAAACCCCATGCATAAATTCAAAGAAGTTTTACAAGTGTTTCGCCCCTGACGAGCTAATCTTCAAGTCATTGGAGGAAGTTGCTGCACTTACATCCTTCCAAAAAGTTAAGAAGTCTTGTAGCAGACAGTGGAGTAGGATGACATATAGCAGTTTATATTTGTTTTTTTTCCTAGAGAATCAACGACCAAGCCAAGAATTCTACTAATGATGTTAAAAATATTGAAAATATTATGATAAATATTATAATATGTTGGATGTCTATTCATTTTTCATAATCTTCATCTCAAATACTTAATGACATATTCAATGACATTTTTTGTATGTTCAATGACATATTCCATGACATATTTTTTTCACTTTTTATGCCTATATAAAGACCTTGTAATAGTTAGGAATGACACACAATTGAAGAAGAAAATCTCTTCTTTCTCTCTATCTATATTTCTTGTTTATGTTTCACTAAGTTGCTTATATTTCTTGTTCATGTTTTACTAAATTGCTTTCATTTTATAACACGTTATCAGCACGAGTCTCTAACCTTCACGGTAAGTTATCTTCTTTTAAAGTTCTCGACTCTGATTTAAAATTATCGGGTACAACATGTATTTTTTTGTAAGAATAATGATATGTTTTGATGGAATACTTAGTTTTTCTCAATTATGTTTCTAAACAAAAAATAGAAAGAGAAAGATACTCATACTTCACCATGATCTCTTTATTTATGAATAAAGATGTAATGATTTTAATAAACTGCTTCTTAATGGATTTGCATTATTAAAATATAAATAGAAGTAATCAACAATAGACTTAAATAATAATAATATTTTCTTGACAGTAGTACGTATCCAAAATATGAATATAAATTGTGTTTGCATCATTAAAATATTACATCCTACTTTGACTAAATCCAAGAAGTTTTTATTGATTATTCATCTTCTTCTTTTTAGAAATAAAACATGTTAGTGATAATGAGGTTACTTTAAATTGTTTTTGTTTTCAAGTATATTTTCTTATTGAATTCAAGTATATCTAGTTACATGCTTAAGTACTTGGGTACACCTAACATAATGTGTGATTATACATTATTGTGCCGTATAACATGATATACTACACTAGCTACATTTAACTATTTATTTTGGCAAGCCTACACACAGAATATTCGTACACATGGAGATATTATGTAGGTATAGATTTTACGATATTAAAATTTTTGTATTCTTTAGGTGCACATATAATTCTTTTATATGGTCAATCCAGAAAAGTAAGAATACTAGTTATGTAGCATGTCAAATCACTTAGCCAAATTATTACTAAAATTGCTTGATAAAGATCTCAGTGCAATAAGTGTATTCATATTAGCCGGTATTGTCCTACACGTATTTAGTACACTTTAAATCATGCTAATTAACTTGAATAATTTAATGATGCATGCACTAACTAGACATACAAGATTAAGTATGGATATCTCACAAAACAAACTTGGATCAAAATTCAATTGTAAAAATATTTGTTTAATTGATTCATGTACCACACATACAATGTTCAATAAGAAGAAATATTTCTCTCATTTAAGTATGTGTAAGGCAGATGTTACTACAATTTCTGGTAGTAGTAAACTAATTGAAGGCTCTGAAAGAGCTACTATAACTCTGCCTAAAGGAACAATATTTATCATAGAGAATGCAATGTTCTCCTCCAAGTCCAAGAGGAACTTGTTGAGTTTTAAAGATATCAGTCAAAATAGATATCATATTGAGACAATAGATGAGAATAATCTTGAATATCTCATCATTACAAAACATGTCTCTGCCAAAAGAGGGTTATTGAGAAGTTCCAATCTTTATCTTGTGGCCTGTATTGGACAAGAATTAGTGCAATTGAGGCACATTCTACCATAAACCAAAAGGTTACTAATTCCAATACTTTCGTACTTTGGCACGATCGATTGGGACATCCTGGATCAATTATGATGAGACGGATTATAGAAAACTCAAATGGTCATCCATTAAAGAATTTAAAGATTCTTTTAAATAATGAATTTTCTTGCACTTCTTGTTATCAAGGCAAGTTAATTATTAGACTATCACCAACAAAGGTTGGAATTGAGTCACCTGCATTTTCGAAACGTATACAAGGGGACATTTGTGGACCTATTCACCCACCTAGTGGGTCGTTTAGATATTTTATGGTCTTAATAGACACATCTTCTAGATGGTCTCATATGTGTCTATTGTCATCTCACAACCTTGCGTTTGCAAAAATAATGGCACAAATAATTCGATTACGGGCACAATTTCCCGATAATCCAACTAAGTCTATTAGACTAGATAATGCTGCTGAGTTTTCATCCCAAGATTTAATGATTATTGCTTATCAATCGCGATAAAAGTGGAAGATCCTGTAGCTCATGTTCACACTCAAAATGGTCTTGGATAGTCTTTAATTAAACGTCTGTAGTTGATAGCAAGACCATTACTCATGAAAACGAGGCTGCCCACTTCGGTTTGGGTCACGCCATTTTGCATGCAGAAATGCTAGTTCGTCTCAGACCGATAAATTATCACAAATATTCCCTGTTGCAATTAATTTTGGGTCATGAACCTAATATATCCCATTCAAGAATATGTGGATGCGCAGTATATGTGCCTGTAGCACCGCCATATCGCACCAAAATGGGTCTGCAAAGAAGGTTAAGAATATATGTTGCGTTTGAATCGCCCTCCATTATTCTCTACCTCGAAACATTGACAGGGGATTTGTTCACTGCACGATTTGCAGACTGTCGATTCGATGAGACCTTTTTTCCAAAATTAGGGGGAGAAGTTGGTAAAACCAAACGGAAAATTTTATGGAAAAATCCATCATTATCTCATCTTGATCCACGTGCCTCTATTTGTGAAAAGAGGTGCAAAAGATTATTCATTTCTAAAGAATAGCAAATCAAATGCCAGACGCATTTACGGATTTGAAAACGATAACAAAATTACATATCCCCGCAGAGAATGTGATATCAGTATGTGATAAGTCTGAAAGAAGACAAAATTATTACCGTGAAGGTATCAATGGATGTGGACGTGGCAATTGACGAAATTATTGTGATAATGAGAATAATAAGGATTCTCAAAATAATCCTTCACTCTCTGAAAGTAATATCTGTCATCGATTTGACATGAGATTTTATATAGCACATATAGATGATTATGGTCCATTCATGGTGTAAATGTGACAACATCTGATTTATGAATACATATTCATTATTGGAAGAATATGAACATGCTATTGGTATTGAATATACCACACTCACCTCTAGAAGGAGGATTGAGATGATATAAGAAAATAATGTCATTATTATGGCATGAATGATCATTGGTCACGTAACTATTGTACGCCAAAATATTTTGGCAATGTGATTATTAAAGGACAATAATAATGCAAGAAACATATCTTGCATATAATTTTGACATGACCATAATGGTACAACTTTCTCTTTAAAAGAAATATTCACTATATGGATATTGATTAATATGTGATAGTACCAAATTAATTGAGAACTCTGTAAGAGCCAATTATATTATTTTGGAGAAACACAATTGATTACCAATAAGGTATTGTATTGTAGTAAGTCTCAAAGAAACTTATTCAGTTTCTAAAGTATACGCGAAAGCGGATTGATTTTATTGAGACTATAAATAAAGGAAAGATTTGATATCTTCTATTACTACAACTTGTAGCAGGATAATATGTATGTGAAAAGCTATCCGCTTTATTCTCCAATTTGTACTATACAAACAAAAGAATGCCACAATAAAGTGGATGTTTATTGATATAAAAACCCATATCATAATAAACTTAGAGTTTATTGATAATTGCACATGTCATGATGTAAACCTGAATTTTATCAATATTGATAATTTATTCAATTGGCATTCGGGCTAGCCATATTAACTTAAGTAAGATGTGCAACAATAATAGAGAATTCATATGGGTAAATATTAAAGAACTAGAAAGTTCTTTACGAATTCTCTTGTATTACTTGTTCTCATTAATTAATTGACAACCTAAAGTTGGGGTTGAATCCCATAAATTCTGGAAATATCAAAGATGAATATGGGCCCATTCACCTGCCAAGTATACCACATAAGATGCATCTATGATATGGTTACATGTGCGATTATTATTAACCTGCAACCTGGCCGGTGCTTGCGAGGTAACTTGCTCAGTAATCTAATTTCGAGCATAATTTCTAGATTTTCTATTCAAGATAGTTCATCTTGATAAGTTGGTTTACATCATAGTTGGTTTAGCAAAATAATTTATTGAGTGCCTCCACTTAATAGCTAAACTATTGCTTATGAGAACAAAGTTATCTATATCAATTTGATATACGTTATATACGAGAGAATATTATATTATCTCCTCACAAGTGGTTCAGGGTCAGGAACCAAATAATTTCATCTTATTATTATTGATGTGCAGTGTATATTAACATGATAATGCACAAAGATGGGTTCCCAGAGTTGAGGAAACAAGTTAGTTTTTCTAACATGAGGGGGAGACATGATAAACACTTGAGAAAAAGTTACATGGAACTGTTGAAACACGTTCTCAAGGCACTATACTAAAACGTGTGTTCATATTTGTAGGTTTTGATGAATGACAACAATGCGCAATGGAAATATGACGAGGTCCAAGCACAAGCGCGCAATTGATATATAACGAGATTCAAGCACAAGACCAAGATCAAGCAAAGATATAAAGTTATACATGAGTCGTTCTTTAATTGTGATCTTGATCCGATAACTTGACTCAAGACTTGGCTTCTCTCGTAAAAACTTTTTTATCAAATCATGCATATTTAATTTAAAGCAAAATGATTTTAAATCATGCATATTTACTTTAGTCAAAATAATTTTTAAACATGCCTCTAAAATCTGGACTAAGATAATCGATTATGTACTTATGATAATCGATTATGTTAAGTCAGCTGCATGACAATCGATTGTGAACTTATGACAATCGATTGTGTTAAGGCAGTGTGCATCAGATATTTCAAATCTGCATGACAATCGATTGTGAACCTTATGACAATCGATTGTGTTGAGGCAGTGTACATCAAAGTTTTTCAAAGCTACAAAATAATCGTTTGTGAACTTATGACAATCGATTGTGTTGAGGCAGTGTCTATCAGACATTTTCAAAGTTATAAAATAATCGATTGTGAACCTTTAACAATCGAGTGCATTAAGGCAGTGTCTAATTGATTTTTCAAAGACTGGTATATAATCGATTGTTCTCATAGCATAATCGATTGTGTAATTGACCGTTGCCAAAATATTTTCAAAAACCGTCAGGTAATCGATTATAGATTTCTAATAATCGATTGTGTTAAATAAAATCTGAAAAGGATTTTTTGAACGTTTCCAAGTAATCGATTGTAGATTTCTGACAATCGATTGTTTTAAGTAAAATCTGGAAATGATTTTTTGAACGTTGCCAGTAATCGATTATTGATCTTAGATAATCGATTGTTAAGCGTAAAATCTGGGAATGATTTTTGGAATGATCGGCAAACAATCGATTGTGGCATTTTGACAATCGATTGTCACTGAGTAAAATCAGCAATTCTTAATTGGCAATTAGGCAACGGTAATGCATGGTTTTGCAACTATAAATACAGCTTCAAATCAGTCTTCTAAAGACAACAACTGATCATATTATTGCTATAGCTTGCATACTCTATTGTTCATCACTTTCTATTCATTACATAAGTTTTGAGAGCCAAAATTCTTGACGAAAGTTGTTGCGTTCTTGAGCGTATCTGTTTACTCATATCTACTCTATTAAGAGAGTCTTGTTTAAGTGAGTGCTAAGTGTTTTATACACTTGAAGGGAAGTGTTAGTCCCTTGTATTGTAAGAAGGAACTTGTGTTTCCTTTGGTTGAAGTCTTGGAGTGTTGTATCTTCGAGCAAAGGTTGTTGAGGCTTGTGTCCTCAGTTTGTAAAGGTTTGTTGAGCACCCGTAAGCTTAACAGTGTTAGTGGAAATCTCGAGAGAGTCTCTCGGGGACTGGACTAGCCACGGGTTGTGGTGAACCAGGATACATCGGTGCGTTCGTTCTTATTTATTTACTTGTCGCACTTATTTCTTTCCTGCAATTTTTAAATTCCGCAAGTTTACGCTAATTTTTATTATAACGCTATTCACCCCCCCTCTAGCGTTAAGCGTATTTTCTAACAATTGGTATCAGAGCCCAACTCTCTGAAGACTTAACCGTTTGAGAGAAACAATCCATGGCTTCTACTCGTGATTCTTTATCAGGAATAGGTGAAGGACAATGCTCGATCCGACGACCACTATTCGACGGTACAAACTATACGTACTGGAAGGAGAGGATGAGAATATTCGTTCAATCAAATAGTTTTCATCTTTGGAAGGTTATAATGAAGGGAGAACAAATTCCAACCAAAAAGGTTGAAAATAAAGATGTTCCAAAGTCCGAAGATGAATACGATGCGGATGATATCCGAAAGGTGCAAAACAATGCTAAAGCCATTAATTTATTATATTGTGCTGTAAATACTGATGATTACAGGAAAATATCATGTTGCACAACGGCGAAGCAAATGTGGGACAAGCTGGAAATTACGTACGAAGGTACGGACCAGGTAAGGGAAGCTAAAATTGATTTCCTAACCCATGCATATGAATTGTTTCACATGAAGGAAGGCGAAAAGGTCGATGAGATGTTCGAACGACTTTCAAAAATCGTTAATGATTTACATGCTCTTAAGAAGACCTTCACGGATAAGGAACTTGTCCGAAAAATTCTCCGAAATCTCACTCCGGCATGGCGATCCAAGGCCGACGCGATTCAAGAATCTATTGGCGTTTCAAATGTCACCATCGACGGATTAAGAGGTAATCATAAAACTTATGAATCTACTATACTTAACCCTCTTGTTGATGATCAAAGGAAACAAAAGATCGCTCTCAAGGCAAGCACAAGCCAACCTCAAAATGATAAGGACGGAGACAACGAGTTCTGACTCGTTACTAAGAGATTTCAAAAGTTCATGCGAAAAGAGTATGAACGAAAGGGCAAAAAGCAAGGAGATAAAATAAAGTGCTATGAGTGCGGAGACACCGGGCACATTAAATCAAATTGCCCAAATGCCAAAAAGGAGAAGAAACCCTTCAAGAAACAACGAGCATACATATCTTGGGGAGGCGACTCCGGTGACGATTCGAGTGAGGAAGAAGAAGACGAAGCCGCAAATCTTTGTCTCATGGCTCACGAAAACAATCAAGAAGAGGTATGTCAAATCTCTTCCAAAAATTTCTATTCTCTTGAGGAAATGCAAAATGCTTTTGATGAGTTGTATAGTGAATTTATTAAAGCTTCCAAAACTGTTAAAAGCATAAAAGAAAATGCTTCTTTAAAAGAAAAAGATTTTGAAAAACAACTCTCTTTGAAAAAAAAGGATTTGGAAAAACTGATTTTGGAAAATGAGAAGTTGAAAGAAGAAAATAATTTTTTTGGCAAGAGAAACGCCGACAAACCCGAGAGCTCTAGCAAAAATTGTACTTCTTGCAAGCATCTCAAAAATGAGGTAGAAAGACTTAAGGGCACCCTAGATAAGTTTAATTCTTCTCATAAAAATTTGAATGAAGTTCTTGTTAATTTGAAGTCGACCAAGCATGGCATAGGCTTTGAGAATGAGCCTAAAGAAAAGGTTGAAGCCAACCCCCAACAACCTAAGGCTCAACCTAGGATTAATAAAACAAACGCTCATCCTAGATATAACAAACCTAGAAATGGCTTTCAACAATCGCAACCTAGAAATAATCATTCTAGAAATAATGCATACTCTAGGCCAAACACTAGAAGGAATTTTGAACCTTGTAGAACACCTAGAAATGGCTTTCAACCTAGAAACAACTATTCTAGAAATGCTGTATATCCTAGAACAAATAGTAGGAGAAATGATTTTCATGAATTGCGCAATAGTCATATTGTCAAGAATAGAGTAAATGAATTTCGTCCGTCCAATTACTATCAACCTAGACGAATGCATAATCCTAATGTTGTTTGTCATTATTGTAGACGAATTGGACATATTGCTCCTACTTGTTTTACTCTATGATTTGCCTAACCCCCAAGGACCCAAAATGCCATGGGTACCTAAAACTCATTAATCTGTTTTGTAGGTGTATTTGAAGGGGCCAAGTGTACTTTGGTACCTTGATAGTGGATGCTCCAAGCACATGACTGGAGACGAATCCAAGTTCCTTCAACTAGAACACAAGGAAGGAGGAAGCGTTATTTTTGGTGATAACAACAAAGGAAAAATTATCGGCATTGGATCGGTCGGTAAGGATGACTCCTCTTCCATTAAGCATATATTGCTAGTTAAGGGTCTAAAACATAATCTCTTGAGCATAAGTCAATTATGTGACAAGGAAAATCTTGTTTTATTTGATTAAAATGAATGCTTAGTTTTTCGCCGTAGCGATTTTAAAATTATTCTTCGTGGATTTAGAATGGATAATATCTATATGGTTGATCTCAAAAATTCTTCATCTGGATATGTAGATTGTCTTATGAGCAAAGAAGATGATACGTGGTTATGGCACCGTAGAGTAGCTCACATCAACATGCATCTTTTGAACAAATTGGTTTCACAAAATTTAGTTATTGGTCTTCCAAACTTGAAATTTGAAAAAGACTCTACTTGTGATTCTTGTCAAAAAAGGAAGCAAACAAAGGCATCTTTTAAATCGAAAAATATTGTTTCAACTACTAGACCTTTGCAATTACTTCACATGGACTTATTTGGACCATCTCGCATTGAAAGTCTTGGTAGAAATCGTTATGCTTTTGTTATTGTTGATGATTATTCTAGATTTACATGGACTCTATTTCTTGCTCATAAAAGTGAAGCTTTTCATAATTTCAAATATTTTCTTAAACGTGTTCAAAACGAAAAGGACACAACCGCCACTTCAATAAGAAGTGATCATGGGGGAGAGTTTGATCACAATCTCTTTGCGGACTTTTGTGACGAACTCGGTATCGAGCACACCTTCTCCGCTCCACGAACACCACAACAAAATGGGGTGGTGGAAAGGAAAAATAGGTGTCTCGAAGAGATGGCTAGAACCATGCTCGATGAGGCTAAGATTCCCAAACATTTTTGGGCGGATGCCGTGAGTACCGCATGCTACGTTTTGAATAGAGTAGTCATAAGGCCAATACTCATGAAAACCCCTTATGAACTCTACAAGGGAAGGAAACCAAATATCTTCCATTTTAGAGTATTCGGTTGTAAATGTTTTATTCATAATAATGGAAAAGATCAATTGGGAAAATTTGATGCCAAATCCGATGAAGGAATTTTTATTGGTTATTCCTCACGTAGCAAAGCATATAGGGTATTCAATAATAGAACCGGAACTATGGAGGAATCCCCTCATATTGTATTTTCCGAAAATAATGCTCGCTTGGCGAGAAAGGATTCTGGTTCTGATCCTGCAGGTATCTTAAACTCAATAAGTCCTCAAGACAAAGTACAAGAGGAAACTTCTAAGGAAATTCAAGATGAAATCTTGGAACAATTATCGGAGGAAGCGCCACAATTGGAGAAAGAAACGAAAATGCCTAACGAATGGAGGACAATCAAAGATCACCCTCTCGAACAGGTAATTGGCGACGTTGGAGAAAAGGTAAGTACCCGAAACTCTCTTAAGAACACCTTAGGACATACTGCTTTTGTTTCTCAAATTGAACCCACAACCATCTCCGAAGCAATTGGGGATGAATTTTGGACCTTGGCAATGCAAGAGGAGCTTAACCAATTCAAACGGAATGACGTTTGGGATTTGGTGCCAAGACCCGAAAATCATACCATAATTGGTACGAAATGGGTTTTTCGAAACAAATTAGATGAAAATGGTGTAATCACTAGAAATAAAGCTAGGCTTGTAGCAAAAGGCTACAATCAAGAAGAGGGTATTGACTATCAAGAAACATATGCTCCCGTAGCAAGGTTAGAAGCTATTCGTTTATTACTTGCCTTTGCATCTTCTATGAATTTCAATTTGTATCAAATGGATGTAAAAAGTGCTTTTCTAAATGGTGTTATTCAAGAAGAAGATTACGTTGAACAACCCCCGGGTTTTGAAGATTTTAAATCTCCAAATCATGTTTTCAAACTTAAAAAGGCTCTTTATGGTCTTAAACAAGCTCCCCGAGCTTGGTATGAAAGATTGAGTAAATTTCTTTTGGAAAATGATTTCATTAGGGGGAAAGTTGACACCACTCTTTTCGTTAAGCATAAAAACAATGATATTTTATTAGTTCAAATCTATGTGGAGGATATTATATTTGGTGCTACTAACAATGTTTTGTGCAAGGAATTTTCCGATTTAATGACAAGCGAATTTGAGATGTCTATGATGGGTGAGCTAACATTCTTTTTGGGGCTGCAAGTAAAGCAAATGAAAGAAGGAACTTTCATTTGTCAAGCTAAATATTGCAAAGAATTGCTGAAACGATTTGAAATGACCAACGCAAAAGCAATGGCCACTCCCATGAGCACATCCGATCATCTAGACAAAGATGAGAAAGGTAAGGAAGTCGACACCAAAAAGTATCGAGGTATGATTGGATCTCTCCTTTATCTTACTGCTAGTAGACAGGACATCATGTTTAGCGTGTGCTTATGCGCTCGTTATCAATCGTGTCCGAAGGAGTCTCACCTAACTGCGGTGAAACGGATATTGAAGTATCTTGTTGGTACTGTAAATGTGGGTCTATGGTACCCCAAAGGTTCTTCATGCCAACTTGTTGGCTATTCCGATTCCGATTTTGCTGGATGCAAATTGGACCGCAAGAGCACTAGTGGCACTTGCCATTTGCTCGGTAGCTCTCTCGTTTCTTGGTTTAGCAAGAAACAAGTAAGTGTTGCGTTGTCCACAACCGAGGCTGAATATGTAGCCGCGGGGAGTTGTTGCGCTCAAATCCTTTGGATGAAACAACAACTCTTGGACTATGGCCTAAGTCTTGATCATATCCCTCTTAGATGTGATAATACTAGCGTCATATGCTTGACGAAGAACCCCGTTCTTCATTCAAGAACAAAACACATTGAAATTAGGCATCATTTTATAAGAGATCACGTTCTCAAAGGGGATGTCGAAATTGAATTTGTTGAAACCAAAGATCAATTGGCCGACATCTTTACAAAACCCTTAGAGAAAGAGTCCTTTTTCCGAATTCATAGTGAACTCGGGATTCTTGACTCCACGTTGATCTAAGTCATGCATTGCATTTTCCCTTTCACATGATTTCTAACTTGAGCGTCGGAGATGTCTAACGAATTTTTGCAGGTATCGCCCTAAAGGCAGGGGGAATTATAAAGATTGATGCAGAATAATCGATTTCTCCTAAGGATAATCGATTTCTCTTTAGTATATAATCGATTATCTATTATCAATAATCGATTATGCTGATATTATTTGCTTTATTATGTCTTTTACTTTTTCCATTTTTGCTAATGGCAAAAGGGGGAAGAATAAGGGGCTATGCACTTAATAATCATTGGCATAAATTAAGGGGGAACTAATTGCACATCTAGAGACTTGTTGCATATTGTTGCATATCTTTACTTGTCTTGAATCGTCATTATGAATTATCAAATATGCATATCCAGACTAAAGTTTGCCATTATCAAAAAGGGGGAAATTGTTGAAATACGTTCTCAAGGCACTATACTAAAACGTGTGTTCATATTTGTAGGTTTTGATGAATGACAAACTATGCGTAATGGACATATGACGAGGTCCAAGTACAAGCGCGCAATTGATATATAACGAGATTCAAGCACAAGACCAAGATCAAGCAAAGATATAAAGTTATACATGAGTCGTTCTTTAATTGTGATCTTGATCCGATAACTTGACTCAAAGACTTGGCTTCTCTCGTAAAAACATTTTTATCAAATCATGCATATTTAATTTAAAGTAAAATGATTTTAAATCATGCATATTTACTTTAGTCAAAATAATTTTTAAACATGCCTCTAAAATCTGGACTAAGATAATCGATTATGTACTTATGATAATCGATTATGTTAAGTCAGCTGCATGACAATCGATTGTGAACTTATGACAATCTATTGTGTTAAGGCAGTGTGCATCAGATTTTTCAAATCTGCATGACAATCAATTGTGAACCTTATGACAATCGATTGTGTTGAGGCAGTGTACATCAAAGTTTTTCAAAGCTACAAAATAATCGATTGTGAACTTATGACAATCGATTGTGTTGAGGCAGTGTCTATAAGACATTTTCAAAGTCATAAAATAATAGATTGTGAACCTTTAACTATCGAGTGCATTAAGGCAGTGTCTAATTGATTTTTCAAAGACTGATATATAATCGATTGTTCTCATAGCATAGTCGATTGTGTAATTGACCGTTGCCAAAATATATTCAAAAACCGTCAGGTAATCGATTATAGATTTCTAATAATCGATTGTGTTAAATAAAATCTGAAAAAGATTTTTTGAACGTTGCCAAGTAATCGATTGTAGATTTCTGACAATCGATTGTTTTAAGTAAAATCTGGAAATAATTTTTTGAACGTTGCCAGTAATCGATTATTGATCTTAGATAATCGATTGTTAAGCGTAAAATCTGGGAATGATTTTTGGAATGATTGGCAAACAATCGATTGTGGCATTTTGACAATCGATTGTCACTGAGTAAAATCAGCAATTCTTAATTGGCAATTAGGCAACGGTAATGCATGGTTTTGCAACTATAAATACAGCTTCAAATCAGTCTTCTAAAGACAACAACTGATCATATTATTGCTATAGCTTGCATACTCTATTGTTCATCACTTTCTATTCATTACATAAGTTTTGAGAGCCAAAATTCTTGACGAAAGTTGTTGCGTTCTTGAGCGTATCTGTTTACTCATATCTACTCTATTAAGAGAGTCTTGTTTAAGTGAGTGCTAAGTGTTTTATTCACTTGAAGGGAAGTGTTAGTCCCTTGTATTGTAAGAAGGAACTTGTGTTTCCTTTGGTTGAAGTCTTGGAGTGTTGTATCTTCGAGCAAAGGTTGTTGAGGCTTGTGTCCTCAGTTTGTAAAGGTTTGTTGAGCACCGGTAAGCTTAACAGTGTTAGTGGAAATCTCGAGAGAGTCTCTCGGGGACTGGACTAGCCACGGGTTGTGGTGAACCAGGATACATCGGTGCATTCATTCTTATTTATTTACTTGTCGCACTTAATTCTTTCCTGCAATTTTTAAATTCCGCATGTTTACGCTAATTTTTATTATAACGCTATTCACCCCCCCCCCCCCCCCCCCGCTAGCGTTAAGCGTATTTTCTAACAGGAACGGATTATCATTTGGATATATAGATCCTCGAATATCATAATATGAACTTGAAGTTTATAAAAAGATAATTCAATTGCAACATATTACAAAGCATGCCAGACGCATTTGCTGACCCAAAGAAAGTAACTATATTCTCATTGCAAATGCTCATATTAAGTCCTAGAAGGACAAAGTCTTTGGTACGCTTAAAGCGTATAAACAAATCGGTTTCAAATAAACTTCTTGATAAAGAAGATGAGCAAAGTGATCATAATAAAGGAGGTAAGTGATCTAGAAGGTCACATGATATAACACTTCATAAAATCTCATGAGAGATTCAGGTACCTGAATATATGAATGAAGAGATCTATATGTTATGTCTTTATGAAAATTTATTGGAACCGATATAAAATGTTCGTCGACGACATCTATGATAGCGCTAAATATCGATGAGGATCTTAAGTTTGTCGAATACAAACAAAAATATTGGCCAAATGGAAGAGATACAATTCAAGTAGAATTGATTCCATATGAAAGACATGTAGTTTTGGACATGTAGTTTGAATACTTGAAAGTATAAAGTCAATGGTAAGTGTAATCAGTTTACGGTATCTTATATTCTAGCATGCATGAAAACTTGATATGTATCTAAAGTCTATAATATGACTTATATGACTTAACTTATATGACAATCCATAAAGGATTTAAGTTGCTTGAAGCATCTATAATTCTTGATCTTGAGGTACCACTTCCTCAATGCAATTTATGGACAAATGTATCTTGCTATAACTATAAGCATGATAATGTGATAGCGATGATACATTTATGGAGATATTGAAGAGCCATTCCACGATATTTGTGAAGACATTATATATCTACCACAAGTTATGATTTCAAGGTGCAAATATTCATTATAGTTAATATGGCTGATTTATTTATCAAATCTCTACCAACGATCTCTTGAAGATGGTGCACAAGATCGGAATGCGAAGGCTCAAGGATGTGAATTGATGCTCTTTTCAGGGGGAGTTAATGGGCGTTGCACTCTTTTTCCTTACAAGGTTTTGTCCCACTGGGTTTTCCTTGCAAGGTTTTTAACGAGGCAACAAAAATGTATTTTGTTAGATATGTGTACTCTTTTTCCTTTTCTAGAATTTTTCCCACTGGGTTTTATTTTAGTTAAGGTTTTAATGAGGCACATTATCTCTGGACATCCAAAGGGGGAGTATTATGATAAATATCATAATATGTTGGATGTCTACTCATTTTCCATAATCTTCATCTCAAATGCTTAATGACATATTCAATGACATATTTTGTATGTTCAATGACATATTCCATGACATATTTTCTTCACTTTTTATGCCTATATAAAGACCTTGTAATAGATAGGAATGACACACAATTGAAGAAGAAAATCTCTTCTTTCTCTCTATCTATATTTCTTGTTCATGTTTCACTAAGTAGCTTATATTTCTTGTTCATATTTTACTAAATTGCTTTCATTTTATAACAGAAAGAAATAAAAAGAAATTCTCCAATAAAAGATATTTAATATATATGTTACATTACTTTAAAATCTAATATTTAACTAGTCTAGAATCCAACATGCAGGTGGTGTATAATATTGCTTTTGGTTAATATAATTTTTCCTTTGAACCAAAAAGAAAAAAGATGAATAAAATACATTGATTTTAATTAGAGATCTCGGTTCAACATCTAGCAATTAAAAAATAATCTTGGCACAAAGGGTTTCTCTTCTAACTAGCCTTATACCTGCAAATTCAAATTAATCCTTGCTTCAAAACGAATATTTATCATTGGTGGAATACACCAAAAAACGAAAAAAATAAAGATGATCACACAAGGAAGAGTCTTCCTTAATCCTTAGCGATGACATGTCACCACAAAACATCAATCCTAGATATATGCCACGTTGTATCCACTTCCTCGTAAGTTCCAACTAGTTGACTTTTTTCTTAATGCACATTTGACTCAGTCAAATTGCTACTGCAATTTGGTATTTTCTCGGCTCCAATTTATGAATATTTCTTTGACTGAACATAAATTAAAAAAAAAATATTTTTTAAAATTTATGATTCTAAATAAGTTAAAAAGAGGCACGAAATATTTGTATAATTGTTATAAATATAATTCTATTTAAGGTGAATGTCTATATTTAGAGAGATTCTAGGGTTTACTACTTGGTGGCTAAGTCACCACCTCCCTATAAATAAAGGGGTTTTCTCCCATTGTAAATCATCCCAAAGTATCAATAAGAATACTCCTCTCCCTACTCTCTCTATTGTTCTTGTTCTTGTATTATTTCATAACACGTTATCAGCACGAGTCTCTAACCAATTGAATTTGATTTCTTCCTTCTTTCAGAATTTCTAACACAACAGTGACGGCGCAAGATTTTATTGGTGAAAGACTATAAGTTGATTCTAATGGACTAACCTTTTCTGGAATCTTTCATGGAAAATTCAAGCATACAGGTAATATTATTTAGTCTCCATATTAACGTATATTGCATAGATATATAAGGGTTATGGGGTTATGATTTATATCTATGACAATGATGGCTAATACAATGATTATTCAAATAATGGCAACGATGTAAGCTTGGATATCAAACAAGAATTCGTCCATAATTTATGGAACCTAGTTGGACATTAATATTGATTGTATATGTGGTTGTCAAATACTAGTAGTATGTTAATCTTTTCCATGAATGCATAAGATTGTTGCTGTTATAACGTTATTAGATCCACTTAAATTGAAACTCTGTGGAGATGATATCACTGATTATAATATGCTTGAAAAACGTTTAGAACGTTTCATTCCTCCAATATGATTCTGCAACAACAGTACAGAGAGAAAGGTTTCAAAAAGTACTATGAACTAATTTCTCTTCTATGCTGTGTGAATTATTTGTGTATATGTGTAAATGTTGATGTTCATGCTTGTTTTATCTACGATTATTTGATATTTCATACATTGTTGATTACATTTATCCTGTGTATTTTAGTTTTATTTACAACAAATAATATGTAATGATTGCAGTGTATGTACTATTTTTGATAATCCATCTATAAACTGTTGGTGTGCAAATTCGTGTACAATTTAGTATGTACTGCAATGTAGTGTGTGATGCTAGTTTGATCAATCCTATTACTGTTATTAATGTTATGACCTGAAACATACATTTGACGTTGTATTGCTTAAATTAGTGATATGCATTGTTGTTATACTATCTTGTCTGATATTCTTATTACTACATATTAAATTAACCAGTCTGATGTTCATTCATCATTATCAAAAATAACATTATACAAAAACCATAATGTATATATTTGTACTTTCTTTGTACCGTATTAATGCAAATAAAAGCTTTGTGCTATTATTTACACACTTCAAATGTTTGTGTAACGCACATCCAATATCATGTTACTCGTCTTGCTCGTATTGTAGATTACTCGTAATATAATTTATTAATGCAACACTGTGCAGAAGTCCGTGTTAACATGTGATACATGTACATTAATTATATAATACATATTATAATTATTATATGTTTTAGTAGCATAATGTAATTATGTGACAATGCATGAAAGAAGCATAATTGATTCATGTACCACACATACGATATTTAAAGAGAAGAAATATTTCTCTCATTTAAGTATGTGTAAGGCAGATGTTACTACAATTTCTGGTAGTAGTAAATTGATGAAGGCTCCGGAAGAGCAAATATAACTCTGCCTAAAGGAACAATATTTATCATAGAGAATGCAATGTTCTCCTCCAAGTCTAAAAGGAACTTGTTGAGTTTTAAAGATATCATTCAAAATGGATATCATATTGAGACAATAGATGAGAATAATCTTGAATACCTCATTTACTCATGAAAACGAGGCTGCCCACTTCTGTTTGGGGTCACGCCATTTTGCATACAGCAATGCTAGTTCGTCTCAGACCGACGAATTATCACAAATATTCCCCGTTGCAATTAGTTTTGGGTCATGAACCTAATATATCCCATTTAAGAATTTTTGGATGTGCAGTATATGTGCCTGTAGCACCGCCATATTGCACCAAAATGGGTCTGCAAAGAAGGTTAGGAATATATGTTGGGTTTGAATCGCCCTCCATTATTCGCTACCTCGAAACATTGATAGGGGATTTGTTCACTGCACGATTTGCAGACTGTCAATTCGATGAGACACTTTTCCCAAAATTAGGGGGAGAAGTTGGTGAAACCAAACGGGAAACTTTGTGGAAAAATACATCATTATCTCATCTTGATCCACATACCTCTATTTGTGAAAAAGAGGTGCAAAATATTATCCATTTGCAAAGAATAGCAAATCAAATGCCAGACGCATTTACAGATTTGAAAAGGATAACAAAATTACATATCCCCGCAGAGAATGTGATAGCAATATGTGGTAGTACAAAATTAATTGAGAGCTCTAGAAGAGCCAATTATTACTATGTTGGAGAAACACAATTGATTACCAATAAGGTATTGTGTTGTATTAAGTCTCAAAGAAACTTATTCAGTTTCCAAAGTATATGTGAAAGTGGTTGATTATATTGAGACTATAAATAAAGGAAAGATTTGATATCTTCTATTGCTACAACTTGTAGCGGGATAATTTGTATATGAAAAGCTACCCGCTTCATTCTCCAGTTTGTACTACACAAGAATACCACAATAAAGTGGACGTTTATTGATATAAAAACCCATATCATAATAAACTTGAAGTTTATTGATAATTGCACATGTCATGGTGTAAATTTGAAGTTTATCAATATTGATAATTTATTCAGTTGGCATTCGGGTTAGCCATATCATTTTAAGTATGATTTGCAGTAATAGAGAATTCACATGGGTAAATACTAAAGAACTAGAAAGTTCTTTACGAATTCTCTTGTATTACTTGTTCTCATTAATTAATTGACCAACTAAAGAGTTCGGGTTGAATCCCATAAATTCTGAAAATATCAAAGGTGAATATGGGCCCATTCTCCTGCCATGTATACCACATATGATGCATCTATGATATGGTTACATGTGCGATTGTTATTAACCCGCAGCCTGGCCGGTGCTTGCGAGGTAAATTGCTCAGTAATATAACTTTGAGCATAATTTCCAGATTTTCTATTCAAGATAGTTCATCTTGATAAGTTGGTTTATATCATTGTTGGTTTAGCAAGATAATTATTGAGTGTCTCCACTTAATAGCTAAACTGTTTCTTATGAGAACAAAGTTATATATATATCAGTTTGATATACGTTGTATACGAGAGTATATTATATTCTCCCCTCACAAGTGGTTCAGGGTCAGAAACCAAATAATTTCATCTTATTATTATTGATGTGCGGTGTATATTTTCATTAACACCATAATGCACAAAGATGGACTCTCAAAGTTGAGGAAACAAGTTAGCTTTTCTAACATGAGGGGGAGACGTGATAAACACTTGAGAAAATGTTACATGGGATGAATTATCATTTATATATATAGATCCTTGAATATCATAATATGAACCTGAAGTTCATAAAAGGATAATTCAATTGCAACATATTGCAAAGCATGCTATACGCATTTGCTGACCCAAAGAAAGTAACTATATTCTCTCTGCAAATGCTCATATTAAGTCCCAGAAGGACAAAGTCTTTGATACGCTTAAAGCGTATAGACAAATCGGTTTCAAAATAACTTCTTAATAAAGAAGATGAGCAAATGATCAAAGTGATCATAATGGGGAGGCAAGTGATCTATAAGATCACATGACATAACACTTCATAAAATCTCATGAGAGATTCAGGTACCTGAATATATGAATAAAGAGATCTCCATGTTATGTCTTTATGAAAATTTACTGGAACCGATATAAAATGTTCGTCGACGACATCTATGATAGCGCTAAATATCGATGAGGATCTTATGTTTGTCGAATACAAACAAAAATATTGGCTAAATGGAAGAGATACAATTCAAGCACAATTGATTCCATATGAAAGACATGTAGTTTTGGACATGTAGTTCAAATACTTGAAAGTATAAAGTCAATGGTCAATCCATGAAAGATTGAAGTTGCTTGAAGCATATACAATTCTTGGTTCTGAAGTACCACATCCTAAGTGCAACTTGTGTACATATGTATCTTGCTATAACTATAAGCATGATGGTATGGAGAATACCTCTATGGAGATATTGAAGAGTCATTCCACGACATTATATGAAGATGTTCATATCTATCAAGAATGATAATTTCAAGGTGCGGAATATTTATTCAAATCAATATGGCTGATTTTTTATCAAATCTCTACAAAAGATCGTTTTGAAGATGGTGCACAAGATTGGAATGCAAATGCTCAAGGATGTGAATTGATGCTCTTTCAAGGGGAGTTAATGCGCGTTGCACTCTTTTTCCCTTACAAGGTTTTGTCCCACTGGGTTTTCCTTGCAAGGTTTTTAACGAGGCAACCAATAGGCGCATATTCAAACATGTGTACTCTTTTTCCTTTTCTTTAATTTTTTCCCATTGGATTTTGTTTTAGTTAAGGTTTTAACGAGGCACATTATTGAATAGACATTCAAGGGGGAGTGTTATAAATAGAACTCTATTTAAGGTGAATGTCTATATTTAGAGAGATTCTAGGGTTTACTACTTGGTGGCTAAGTCACCACCTCCCTATAAATAAAGGGGTTTTCTCCCATTGTAAATCATCCCAAAGTATCAATTAGAATACTGCTCTCCCTACTCTCTCTATTGTTCTTGTTCTTGTATTATTTCATAACAATAATTATAATAGTTGTAGAATTGTAAGGCCTCATTTGGCCATATATTTTAGCACATTTTTTCAAATTTTTTTGAAAACATTGTTTGCTCATAGATTAAAGATTTATGTTAGAAAATTTTATGAAATTACTTTTCAAGTTCCCAAAATGTAGTTTATGGTAGATTTTGGGTGAAACTTATTCTCCTACTTATAAAATTTTATTTTTTTTCAAATAAAATTCATGCCCAAATATAATTTTAAATTTTAAAAATTATTTTTCAAAACTACTTCAAAATATATGTTTTGAAGTTTCAACAAAATTTATTTCCAAATTCTAGTTAAGTTTAAAGTAAATTATTACTAATTTTAGGAAAAAATTATTCTTTTTGAGACACATAAAAAAAAGATTCACATAAACTGCAATAAAGAAACTAATAAAATTCTCATTTCCTTAGAATACCCGATGCCCTTTTTTGGCTTAAGAGTACTAACTACTAACTAGGTAGATGTTGTTGGATTTGAAATTTTTTATTTTGGGTCTCACACAATTATTATTAATTGTGTACTGTCTTTTTTTAATCTTATAAAATTACATGAATTTTAAAATTTTGTGGATCTAAATATATAAGATATAGGTCCACAAATATATAAAATAAATAAAGACCTCATACAATTAATATAAATTATGCGAGACACAAAATAAAATTAATCAAATTTACATATTTCGGAACGAATTGAACCACTTGACATATAATCTGTTTAAAGTTTAATTTAAGTTATGAATTAAATCAAGTTAATTATAAGCTAAATAATGACTCAAAATCCGACTAATTCTACTCAAAGTTATAATTATTTTTCCTTCATCGAATTTATTTTATTAATTTGTCAAGCACCAACCAAAAGATCTTTTTTTTCTTTGCGAAGTGTGTGAAAATATAGAGAGAATAAAAAATCTTAGCACGTTACATAATTTCTTATTTATTTTTGACAAAATATTTTATGAATCAAATTTTATTTACCAAATTTGGCACTTCTACTTTTCCTATCCCATATCATGTCGTACATTTAAAATACGAGGCCAAAGTAGTTGCTTTTTTGTGGGTAGTTAATAAACTACAAATTAGTTGAGATAAAATTTACGCATAATATCAAAAATTTAAATATTGTCAATTAAAATAACGATCACAAATAATAATGGGTACCTAAAAACCACTAGTATTGGGTGTTGTGAGGGCGTGATGCAGGCTAGTAATCCTCAGTTTTCTATTTTAAGAAAATAAAAAGATAAGCTTCTTTAGTTATCCAACTTACATTATTTCATTACTTTGTGTGGATAAAGATAAGGCTCTCATCTTCCCCCATTTTATTCCATCTTTTCTCCCTACACTCCCATCCAATATCTCTCTCTCTCTCTCTTTCTCTCTCTCTCTCTACTAAATATATACATTAAAACACTCGAGTCCTTGTATATCTATCTCATACTTGTTCACAACTGATTGGAAGACATGTCGATTGTGTTGGAAAGGAATAATAGCAGTGATTCTCGGATCGAACGGTCAGGATTCGGCCACGGGATAACGTCTATTCCGATCTACAAGTCGCCGGAGTTCGGCGTCGGTGATCTTCGGGACGAGGAGGAAGATCGGAGCTCTATTTCATCTGCTACTTCGTCTTCCTCTTCAATCGGGAGAAACAGTGACGACTCTCCGGCGGGAAGATCCTCATCGGACGGCGGCGACGGTGACGGGGATGGCGAGGAAGTGCAGAGTCCATTCAAAACTGCAGGAGGTTTGGATAATTTGGAGGCTTTGGAGGAGGTTTTGCCTATAAAGTATGTGGATTATTTATTTATATTTTTTTATAACTGTGGATTTAGCCTTTTTTTACACTTTATGATTTTTATGTTACTTGTCCATTTAACTGGGTTCTTGGTGTGAAGGAAAAATTTTTATAGTGAAAATGATTTCTAATGTTTGTTCCGAGAAATAATATAAGGGTATAACGATAGTATTTTTATGAAAATGCAGTCTTAGTGGAGGTAGCTGATATCTGAAGAAATTAGCCGGACAGCACAGTTGTTGAAGAAAAGTATATTTTTAATTCTCTTAAGTATTAAATGTTTATAACAATGTGTTGGAAAGTTATTTTTCCTCTTTTTCTTAAAAGTATTTTTCTTGCAAGAACATTTTTTTTTTTAATATTTCAAAGTTAACAGCGGAAATAAATATATCAGGGAGATAATTTCGCTATATCAAATACACGCTAAATGTGGCTATACACAGGTCTATAAATGATGGTCGCTTTTCTATAATTAATTTGGAGATTTAAGGTTAATCTGCGATCTATGGATGATTTAATTTACATACTATATGAGATTTATCACTATGAAAGCTGCTCTACTATGTTGTTTGTTGTGTTCATGAAAATCCGAGGAAAACGATCCAAGAATGTGAGAGGTTGGCTAGAAATGAGAACACTGCGTGTATTTTGCTATCGGCGTGTTGGAGTGTTTGTGAATGCATCAGTTAGATGGTTTCAGTATAAAGAGAAAGGAGTAACTGAGATGTGGCTTGACTCAGTCTTGGGAGGTTGGGTATATAATAAGTTCCTTCATTTTGAGGGTTAAGATTTGGAGTCGACCTTTTATTAAACTTCTATGGTGGGGTTTTACTCTTTTTATGGACGAATGGATATACTTAACATGTGAAAGAAAAGCCCAAAGCTTATTCTTTTTTGTTAAAGAAAAATCCAGAGCTTAGTCCTTGGTAGCCTTAGTTGGGATTTTAGGTCTGATGCCCCTTAAAACGAAATTTTGGTTCCATTAAATGAGTTTTATAACAAGCTTGAAAAAAATGTGACACAACTCTGGTGTCAATAGGATGTGGCTTTTGGAGGTACTGCAATTGAGAACTTGGTTACCTGGATGCTTGGAGGTACAACTACTTGGCCTCATGTTCTCATCTGAATGTTAAAGATTTTCTATACACTTGACAGCTAGGACATTATGATTCATGAAAACCCTTATTCTTTTCACGTGTGTAAGGCTCATGTGGAATGTTTTTGAGAATCTTTTTTGTTAGTTTGGTTTTGTTCCTCGGAGTATGCCAGTGTAACCAGGGCATATAGGTCATAGTATGGATAAAATGCCCCGCGATATAGAGGATATTGTACCCCACTCTCTCTTTTTTAGTTTTTTGGGTAAGGTTGGAGATTGGACCACTCTCTTTCTTATTGAAAATACAGGAGGCTGATATTCTCCTGAGATGCTCTTTCAAGTTTGAGACATCACCGGTCTATATTGTTATGTATTTTATTTAACATGAGCACTAATTTTTTGTTTAATTCTTACTATTGCAAATTTTAACATGTTTTGGAACTTTAGTTTCTTTTCTTGTATTTGATTATTCTCTACGAAGATGGACAAAAGAGAGGGAGGGTGCAGGAGTTTAAATGTGAGAAATTTTGTTGTTCATAGATGCATTATAAGCAATTTGTTTGTCCTATTGTGTGACAAGAGGGGTTGTTCTGATGGTAAGCAACCCCCACTTCCAACCGAGAGGTTGTGAGGTCGAGTCTCCCCAAGAGCAAGGTGGGAAGTTCTTGGAGGGAAGGATGCCGGGGGTCTATTTGGAAACAGCCTCTCTATCCAAGGGTAGGGGTAAGGTCTGCGTACATACTACCTTCCCCAGACCCCACTAAGTGGGATTATACTGGATTGTTGTTGTTGTTGTTGTTGTTGTTTGTCCTATTGTCTTGAGCACTAATTATGCCATCTGCCTTTTTCCAGGAGGAGCATTTCAAAGTTTTATGCTGGTAAGTCGAAATCTTTTACCAGTCTAGCTGATGCAGCATCAATTTCCTCTGTTAAAGAAATTGTCAAGCCGGAAGATGCATACACCAGGAAACGCAAGAACCTGCTTGCTCACAACAATTTCTTTGGCAAAAATCGTAATTGCATCCCAAGTTTTAGTAATAGTGGGGTGTACAAAAGACCAATCAACTCTAGAAGTTCATCAGCTCTTGCTGCCGTTATGAGCTGCTCTGACAGCTATAATAGTTCCGAGTCTTTGAACTCAAGCCCATCATCACCTTGTCTTGCTCTTCCTCCTCTGCCTCCACAATCACGAAGATATAGAAACGAGTCCTCATCTTCTCCTCCGGAACAAAAATTCAGTTCATGGAGGTCTTTCTCGTTATCTGATCTGCAAGGTGCTGCTGTTGCAACTCCCACCCTAACGGGAATAAAAGAATAAAGAAGATGCATGACAATAGCTTAATTCTGTGTCACCCTATGAACCCAAATTCAGATAGGTTTTCGTGGAGGTTTGGCTTACCTATTAAACAGTCATAGCTTTGGTTTTGAGTCTGGCTCTCTGTCACTGTAATTAATCATCCAGTCATCACCTGGCTTTTGTTCTAACAATGTAACTTATTGTATACATTTTTAACCTTTTGCGTTCTTCCCTGTTTCTGTTATGCGTTTTGCTGCTTTGTCTTCCTCAAGTTGCAACCCCACTACCAAAGATAACGAAACGGTTTCTATGGTGTGGAGCCCCCTCCAAAATCCACCCTTTTTCCTTTTCTTCCCCTCTTGTTCAACGTATTCAGAGTGGGTTTCTATGTTGCAAGATGTTGCGTGAGATCAATGGAGAACAAAGTTAGAACATGTTGATTTAGTACTTTGTTTCAGAGATGCGAAATTGTTGTTTAATTTCTCAATTTCGGATCAGCTTGAGTGCAGTCACTGCGTTATAGAAGGACAAGCTTTTGGTCGTATGTTGTGGTCGAGACTGGACCACTGGACGTCGAATTTGATACTTTCAAAAGGTATGAGCCTAAACGAAGCACTTAGGAGAGGGTAGCCATATTGGTTTTGCTATTTTTTCCATAGTGTGGTGCCAAACATATAATTGATGACCTGGTTGACTGGTTAGATTTGGCTTGACCATATTGTGAACTAGTGGAGTGTTGCTGGAAGAACAGTTACATTAATTGGTCAAGAATACAGGGGATCTTACCGGCTTCAACAAATATTGAAGCACAGTTTATTGATTGATTGATAGACAAAAACAGAGGGTTTTTTTTTTCTAAGATCAATTCCATTCAGTTACCCTTTTACCATTTTGTGGGATACTATCAAGCAAGATCAGCAAAAAAACAATCAAAGTATTCTATAACTACTATTTCCCTTGTAATTGTGTTGCCATGGGTGGCACGGACAAAATGATTTGTGCTGCGTTAACTGCCAGCTCTACATGCCTAATGCCAACTAGTAACTTGACAAATTCATCTAAGATGGTCAACATTGTTGGATTATGCAAATACTGCTACATCTAACTTTGCAAAATTTTTACTAAACATTGATCATTGTATAGCATGGTTCGAGTTTCCACCTCTTTTAATTGAGGAAGCTTTTCTTGATTATTTTCACATCACATAAATTGAACATATGATGTACCTTTTGTTGTTTAGTCAGCGACTTCACAACCAGCAGCTTTAACAGCATTGTTAGCACTAATAGTTACCCATTAAGTGAAGTATGTGCTTCAAGCTGATATTCATATAATCATATTCTTGGTATACATGGTCGGACTTTGTTCCCAGTAAACTCTTTAACAGCTGTAGTTTTATTGTAGTAGTTGAGCATTTGGAGGCATATAATCATAATCAACCAAATTTCTGGCTGGTCCTGGTAGTAAAGAGATGATTTATGAGTATTGTTGTTACTTGTTTTCATTGTCTGCTCTAATAATTTGTTTCCTCCTCTGTAATGTTGTTTGATGCACGAGAATCACATTTATCATGGCTTTAGTTTGGAAACACAATAGTCCATCCAACGTGAAATAATATCTGGAAAGAACTTTAACTGAATTAATTAATGTTGATGTTTTAACTGTGAACGATTTCTTGGAAAGAAAGAGGTATGTTTACCCCCACAAAAAAAAGGATAACAATTCAATTTATACACGGTTTTAAGGATATGTGAACAGTTTCAATACGAGTGATTAATGATGTTAGATAAAAACATAAATTAGAATAAACAGCTAAAGCAGTGATGATACTGAATCCGAACTCGGTTAAAAGCTTAACAAGTAGCTTGTCTTCTGTTCGAAGCCAACACTTATGAAGAAATTATGAACAAAGATAAAAACTTTCTTCAACTTTAGAAACAGAGAAAAGAGATGTGAGTTGCCTTGCTATGCATGTTACAACATGTGTATTGAATAATAAACCTTTCCTAATTATATAGTAAGAGAGTTTTACCCTAAGTATAATTCTAAGAAAGGTAAAGATCTTCCTTTTCGCTACCGAGATTCGCGCCGTGATATTTGGTCGTATACGGATATCACGACCCTTTGTTAATCATGTGCAGATGTTTGGAAATGCTCTCTAAAGTCTCGTTATTCGAATTGGGTATGTAGGCATAGTCTCGATGGCTCCGCGGGCAGGTGCTTTTCCGGGATTTGATACAGGAGATTCCCGGCTTTGATTTTGAGTCCTTGTAGTTACATCCTCACTTGATTTCCCCATTCGGAAAATCGGAGTGCTCTTTAGCCTTATTTTTACCCGTATACAGATAGTCCCCTTGTTTCTTAGAGAGTATGTTTGCCGAAATGTCGCGAAACGAGAAATGTTCTCCGGTTCCTTCCTCTGTACGTTACGACCAAAACAAAGAAGTCAAAACATCGCATCACCCGCGTTGTTCTGTCTTCGGATATGTGTCAACCATCAGCTGGTTACCTCCAAATGCGAAACGACGTGATCCTCCCCTATAAAGGCTTCTTTCCCTTATTCCTTTCCTACTTTTCGAACAAGATTCTACCTACGAATTCCTTAGCTACTCAACCTTCTTAAAACCTTCATATCTTCATGTTTGATCTTCAATTTCTCATAGTTGTTCTTAGGTTTTTATCCAGATTTCCTTTATAACTTCATACTCTGTACTTCATCCTTCAAACTCGTTCTTTCAAACCCTCATATTCTTTCTTTGTATTTCCAAAATTCTTCAGGTAACAATGGCTAAAACATCTAAATTTGTTCCTCAACAAGTTGCCTCTTCATCTTCCCATTCGGCCGCCGGTACTGAGGCAGTTGCCCCTAAAGTAGTTGCCATCAAAACGGCAACTGTCGAAGTGGCTAACACTAAATCGGATCCTGATCTTCCCTTGAAAATGTTCATTCCTGGGGGATGCTCAACCGCAAATGACTTTAAGGTCGAGAAACCCTCTTGCAAATAGGACCAGGGTAAAGGAGCATCAAGGTACATACGCTCTACGATCGATGACATTCTTCCCATGATCCGAAAGGATTGGGAAGGTACAGACATAGTAGTCCCTGGGTTAGAGGATGCAATTACTACCCACGTGGAGGGTACTTATGTGTTTACACTTACCCCTTCACTGTGAGCCCGATGGACCCAGTTGTTTTAGATTTTTGTAAGAGATATCAGGTGTGTCTGGCAAATATACTTGTCTCTATGGAGGATTGTGATCCTCTTTCATTATATCATGATAAGGCCGAGTCTCGTCGGTTCACTATCGAACATCTACTCCATTCATATAGTCCCATGAATCCTTCGATAGGGACTAATCAAGCTTACTTACCGGGCCAGCAAAGCCCCCTTTTCGAGAATTGATGAAGATCGAGACCAGGGCTGGCAAGGGTGCTTAGTTGGGGTAAAGACCAAAGACTTAATCCCTCTCGAGTTCATGTCATTTCCAGAGAAGTGGAATGCATCTCGTAAGTGAAACCTCTCCTTAAACATCAATTTTTTCATGATTTTCTTTCTTCTCATTCATACTTGTGGTCGTGCAATTATTGCCCTATTCCAAATGCGGTTCCCCGGCTTAATGAGTGGATTGAAGGCTTTTAACCATATGACGTACTCCAAGCGCACATAGCGCAAGCTTTTGAAGGGCCAATAGGATACCGTTCTCATGGTAAGTTTTTTCTCCGAATAGTTAATACCATGCTTTTAGGTTACATCATACTCATTCCCCCTTGTAGGTTTACCTAAGATCTCTGAACTTAGGCATTTTGGAAGGGACGAGGACATGTCATTGTCTATTGATTCCTCCGTTACGGGACAGCTAGAGGCTCTTATAAGGGAAACAAAAAAGAAGAAAAGAAAGGCTTCGGGATCCCCAAGCTCCGTGGTGAAGCCATAGAAAAGAGTGGCTTGTAAGCACAAGAAAAGCTCCAGCTCTTGGGTGCCGTACTTTGATTCACTTCTTTGGCTTAGGGATGAGTCTGAAGAAGACAATAATTTTTGTTGCCCATGGATCGACCCCTCACGAGAAGCAGACGTCAACCGAGGGGGAGATTCGTGTGGACACCCCTCTCAAACCCCAAAAATTGGTATAGAGACGGGGGCCGAGACCCCCTGGGATGCAGGCTTCACTCCGAATGGAATGCCCGATGTAATAGAAATTGCGGGGATGCCCTCCTACAATGAGTCCATGCTCGAGGACGCCCAAGAAGAAAAGGGAAAATCCAACAAAGGGATCCATAGTACGGATGATCCCCTTCATTCCTTTTTTGATGGCGTGGACTCGTCCACTTTGGAAGATTTTCCGGGCTGGGTGACCTAGAAGTCCTGAAGAAGGATATATATTTAGAAGCTATGGGGCTGAATTTGAGCCCAAAATTGGTTAATCAATTTCCCGCTACAAATTTGGACCACGATCGCAAGAGATCATTTATTCTTACTGCCCCAGAGGATGCCTGGATTCTATCTGCCATGTGGATGTAGCTAGATACCTTTGATGCCCGGTGACCGAGAAAGATAAGGCAAAATGAACGAGGTGAGTGTGTTGTACCTTTTCAATGAGGCATTGAATTGGGTAAGGCGTCCTTTTTGCATTTTCCTCAGGTTTTGATATCTCTCACGTCAATCATTATTTCACAGGCCTCGGTACTTCATCATGAGAGCTTCCTTTAGTACATGGCTGAGGTCAATAAGCTCAAGCTCGAGCTCAAGGAGCAGGCTCAAAAAAAGGACATGTACAAGCTCCTCCGCAAGAAAAAAGATGGGGCCATCAAAGACCTATAAGCGTAGCTAGATAGGGCTCCGAAGAAGGCTTTAACCCCAAGGCAGGAACATGCGGACCTATTCGAAAAGGCGAAGGCCTTTGAAGTTAGAAAAGAGGAACTAGTCATGGCCGCTAACGAACGACCCTAGTAGTTCTAGGAAAAAATCGACCTGATCGCCCAACATCGAATTGAAATGAACAAGGTCCACGCTATGGATAATGGTTGGAAAAACATAATGGACCGGTTGGCTTCGGAGAAGGAAACTACCCAGGCACAACTAGCATAGTAGAGGTTCAACTTCAGGTGGCGAAGGAGAAAGCCGACAAGCGATCCCAACTGAACGACAAACTCCGAGCACAACTAAGCTCGGCCCTAGTAGTAGGGGATGCCCTCATTAAGGAATACGAAGCAATAAAGTCCAAGCTAAAATTTGGCCGTAGATCCTAAATTTGTTTTGAAAAATCTGATATGGATGAAGTTTGGTTTGAAGATAAAAATATATTTGGACATACGTTTTCAAAATATATTTCCCAATTTTATTTTGGAAAAACATGTATATAATTCCCAACTTTTGGAAAATCAGCAATTGTGGTGATTTTGGGATTTGGGGTTTGGGATTTTGCCAAAATGTGGGCAAAATTTATGGACAAACATGAGTTTTAAAATAATACCAAATTTATTTTGGCAAAACTCACGGCCAAACAGGGCCCAAGTTGGACACAACCTTTTGCAATGTTGAAGAGATGGTGGCCTAGTACATGGCCGATGTTGAAGCAGTTGAGGCCCGCCTGAAGACTAGTGCCGAATATATGAGGCGACTGTCTAGGAAGAAGACCTTCAAAGAAATCCACGCCCAAGGTTTCAATCTGTCAGCGGAGATCGAGGAGGAAATGAAGCTTAAGGCTGAGACAAAGAAACTTCCTGAGCCCGAGGGTGCAGAGGACTCCGAGGACTCGAAGGCTCTGATGGAATTGATGCTAAAGTGGGCCCCATGAAGATCATGTATGCCTTAGAATTTTTTTGTATTGTGTATGTTTTCTGTTTATTTTGAGGACCTTTTTGTTGGGCCTTTGTAAAGACATTCTAGAATGTATAAAATTTCTTTTTTTTTTGTTTGTAATTTTGAGTCTTTATTTTTTAGCATCTTTTATGTTATTGCAAATATTTATAATGCCTTAGCATATAATCAAGTGTGGTAATAGATCGTTTGCTTTTTGGAGGTCCGAACAGGGCCTCACTTCGATGAAACTTTATTTGCTCAAGGCTTTGAAAACGCGAAGTGATCGAAAAATTTTCCAAGACGCTTGAGTGATCCTATAGAGTTACAAGATATCATAGTATTTTAGATGATGCTTTTGCCGAAGGTAACCCTTTTGCAAGTTTTGAATTTTTCTGAAGACCTTATGTTTTGATTACGAGCTTGAGACGTCTCCTAGCCGTTTTTACAATGGTCGTAGCCTTTTGGGTTTAAGCATCACCTAATAGGTTTTATGCCTTTGGGATTTGATAGTTCGAGTTTTTTGAACTTATTTGGGATGACAGTCCTTGAACAGGGGTAGCCCTTAGGGTCGATTGTCCCCGAAAAGGGATAGCCCTTTGGCTCGATGCTTTAAGAGGAAAAAATAGGTAATATCAAGGTGGAAACTTTCTTTCATTTTTTTGTGTAAAGCACTCGATTGAAAGAGTGTAAAATCTTTTATTATGGCTAAGGTGGCCTGCACGGGCATGACTTACTTTTCTGTTTGGCCCTTACAATAAATCCTAACCACCAAGCTGTTCAAATACAAAGTTTCCTTCTTTCCTTGGTAAGAAGTCCAACCCGAGGTTGATGGCCCCACGTACTCGAGGTCAATCTTGAGAGGGCTCGAATACGGTTGATGCGACCATTAACTCCGATTTAGAACCGATCTTCGAATCTAATTTAGCACAATTTACTATTGCATCGTTAAAAACCTTGCCAAAAACCCAATTGGGACAAAACTTGTTCAAGGGAGAAAGAGTGCAACACATTCATTCAAACCTAATGTTCAGATTCTCCATTCGCTGTTGCTTGCAAGTGTTTGTCTGATTGACAATATTATTAAAAGTTAAATGAAATTGTAGCTCAGCAGTAGTACGGCTTTAAGTGCGTCACGTTCCAGTTGTTCAATAGTTGTGCACCGTTTCCTATTTCAAGTTTATATGACCCTTTGCCGGTAATCCCGATAACTCGATGTGGTCCCTCCCAATTTGACCCCAGCTTCCCCTTGTTTGGGTTCCAGGTGTGTAGTGTTTCTTTTCTTAACACCAAGTCCCCAATCTTGAAGTGTCAGAGGTTGGATCTTCACTTGTAATACCTTTCTATCCGCTGTTTCTGTGCGGCCAATCGGACAAGGGCGGCCTTGTACCTTTTATCTAGTAATTCCAGGCTCATGCTCATGGCTTCACCGTTTGATTCTTTAGTTGCATATTGGAACCTGGGGCTCGATTCTCCCACTTTGACCCGTATTAGAGCTTCAACATTGTAGACCAATTAAAATGGAGTGGCCGAGGTACTAGATTTTGAGGTTGTACGGCATGCCAATCCCAAGGAACTCCAAATCTCCGTAGCTAATGCTGGTCTAGGACAGCTCCTGACTGCCTCAATCTTCTTTGGTTCCACTTGAATATCCTCTTCTGATACAACATTAACGAGAAATGCAACCGAACTTAACCAAAATTCACACTTCGAGAACTTAGCATATAACCGACTATCCCTCAGAGTCTGAAGAACCACTCTAAGGTGCTGCTCGTGCTCCTCTTGGCTGCGAGAATATATCAATATATCATCAATGAAAACTATCATGAATGAGTCCAAATAAGGCCTGAACACTCAGTTCATCAAGTCCATGAAAGCTGCTGGGGTAGTTATCAACCTGAATGACATAACCAAGAACTCATAATGTCCGTACCGAGAGCGGAAAGCTGTCTTAGGGACATCAAATGCCCTAATTCTCAATTTATGGTAGCCAGATCACAAGTCAATCTTGGAAAATACCCCCCCGCCTTGAAGCTTGTCAAACAAATCATCAAACCTCAATAGTGGATACTTATTCTTGATTGTTACCTTATTCAATTGCTGGTAATTAATACACATTCTCATCGACTCATCCTTCTTTTCAACAAATATCACCGGCGCACCCCAAGGTGATTATCTGGGTCTAATGAACCCTTCTCAAGTAGATCCTACAACCATTCCATTAACTCTTTCAACTCAGACGAGGCCATACGATATGGCGGAATAGAAATGGGTTGAGTGCCCGGATACAGATCAATGCTGAAATCAATTTCCCTTTTGGGTGGCATACCCGGCAGGTCCGATGGAAAAATATTGGGGAATTCAGAAACAACGGGCACAAAATAAATAGAGGGAACCTCGGCACTGGAATCCCAAACATAAGCCAAATAATCCAAACACCCCTTCTTGACCATACACCGAGCCTTCACATACGATATAACACTATGGGTAGAATGACTTGGAGTCCCTATCCACTCTAAGCGAGGCATTCTAGATAAAGCTAAGGTCACAGTCTTGGCATGACAGTCCAAGATAGCGTGATAAGGTGATAACCAGTCCATCCCCAATATAATGTCGAAATAAACCATATCTAAAAGCAACAAGTCTACACGAGTCTCAAAACCCCTAATCACCACAACACAAGAACTATGGAATCGATCGACCACAATAGAGTCACCCACTTGTGTAGACACATAAACATGAATATTTAATGCATCACTATGCATGATCAAGTACGGGGCAAAATAAGATGTCACATACGAATGCGTAGACCCCGTTCAAACAACATTGAAGCATCTTTATCACATACCAGAAGTGTACTTGTAATAACCGCATCTGAAGCCTCTGCATTGGGCCTGGGCTGAAGAGCATAACATCGGGGCTAGGCCCTACCACTCTGATATACCTATATGGGACGGCCTGCTGCTGGCTGGCCTCCACCTCTATGACCTCTGCCTCCACCTCAAGCACCTCTGACCCCACCTCTAGCCGGCTGGGCAGGTTGTGGAACATCTAATGCCGTACCATAACACGGGAACCCTGTTGTAAAGAACTGCTCGAAGCTCGAGGACAATACCTAGCAATGTGCCTCGTGTCGCCACAAGTAAAACAAGCTCTCGGCTGCTGGGACTGGCAACCCTGGAAACTCTGAAGCGGCGGTGCATTGATAGGTGCTGATAGTGCACTGTACGGCTGTTGATAGGAATAATGCGGCTGAGAACCACGACCACCTGGAGTACCATGAGAAACCTGGAGTGTTGACTAGAAGGGCCTAGGAGGATGACCCCTATTATCCGAATCTCTACCTCGAGATGAAGCACCACTGAATCTGCGTGATTGACGGGGTCTCTTATCTGCCCTGTGACCACCCCCTGTGACAATACCATCTCAATCATCTGGGCTACATTGGCTGCCTCCTGAAAGGATATCTCGCTCCTAGCCTCTCTAGCCATCTGGAGACGAATAGGCTGGATGAGTCCATCAATAAATCGTCTCATTCTCTCCCTCTCAGTGGGGAGTATAAAAATGGCATGGTGTACCAGCTCAATAAACTTGGTCTCGTACTGGGTGGCTGTCATAGATCCCCGATGGAGAAGCTCGAACTGCCTCCGATAGGCCTCTTGCTCAGTAATATGGAGAAACTTCTCCAAAAATATATACGTCTCTGTACCAATCCATCAGACTCTACTAAGCTTGTTCGTGAGTCGTGAGACCTATGAAACCTAGAGCTCTGATACCAACTTGTCACGACCCAGAATTCCCACCCTCTGGAGTCGTGATGGCGCCTACTAATGGGAGCTAGGCAAGCCAAATTTAATTACTTTACGTTAATAACAAAATCCTTTTTTAATAATTATTGGCAATAATATATAAACATCAAAATTAAATAATAAGCGAAAGTTTTAAATTAAGGAATCTGGAAAATAATACGGAATATTCAATATACGCCTCTACCCAAGACTGGTGCCACAATACTCACGAACTACTAAGAATGCTAAATACAATCATCTAAAAGAAAATATAACTATTTGTCTCGAAATACATGAGATACAGGATGAAATAAAGATAGAGGAGATGCCGGGCCTACGGACGCTTGCAAGGCTACCTCGGTGTCTCACTGGACTGAAGGCTCGCTCCCAGACTACTGCTGCTGCTCAAAAGCTGCTCCGGTATCTGCACATATGTGCAGAGTGTAGCATCGGCACAACTGACCCCATGTGCTGGTATGTGTCTGGCCTAACCCTGGCAAAGTAGTGACGAGGGCTAGGACCAGACTCCAGATTAACATGTGCAGTTATATAACATATGGCAAAAGAAATAGCAGGAAACAAACTAGTGAAACCGGGGAAGGGAAACATGCTCTGGGGATAACAAAATGAACAAAATTCTCAAAACTGACAAAGAAGCCAACCATAAAGATGTTAGCACGAATAAGAACAAATATGACAACTTTCAGTTTAAAGGTCATCTCATTGTAGGTGTGCAATCCCATCCCATTTCTCTTATCTCATGGTAGGCGTACCACCCGCTCCCATTCAAGTCTCGTGTCAGGCGTACCACCCGATCCTATTTCATTATAGCTCTAGTAGACGTACCACTCGATCCCATTTTATTACACCTCGTGCTAGGCGTACCACCCGCTCTCATTTTAATATCTTATGGTTGGCTACCACCAGATCCCATTTCATTACATCTCGTGGTAGGTATACCACCCGCTCCCATTTCAATATCTTTAGGTAGGCGTACCTCCCGATCCCATTTCATTACATCTCATGGTAGGCGTACCACCCACTCCCATTTCAATATCTGGTTGTAGGCTACCACCCGATCCCATTTCATTTTATTACATAATCATAAGAAATCCCGGCAAGGGAACAAAGTAACATAACAACTTCCCGGCAGGGGAACAACAATATAGAAATAATCATCCCGGTAAGGGAGAATCAACTATAACCAACCTTAACTCAGTTTGGTTAATGGAGATGCTCAATCCTAAATAGGCTCTACGAAGATTAAGAAATCTTTGTTCGATACGGTAAATCATTGGTTAAGGCATACAAGATGTCATTTAAGAATACAACAACTCCCAACTTAGGACTCATGGTCATGCTTGACACCAATGCATAGATACTCGTCACCATGCTTATGCGCCATACTCAACAAAGAGCAATTAGCACATATGACTTAACTTTTAATCCCTCAAGCTAGGTTAGACCGAACACTTACCTCAATGCCTTGAATTCAACTCACGCCTCAACTGCATCTTACAAATATATTCGTGTGATGAAATCATCAATATAGCATCATGAACTCGGAATTGAACCTCAATATCAATAAAATTTCTCAAATCTCCCTTTTAAGCATAAATTTCACAATTAGGATCCGGATCACGTCCAACGACGTCCGTTTTAACCAAACTTTACAGAAAGTGCTTAAATCACATATAAGACTTGTACCGCATGCCAGAACCAAAATACGGCCCCGATACCATAATTTCTAATTGAATTTCATTTTAATTTTCCATAATAATTTCCAAAAAACAATTTTACTAAAAAATTCATCTCTCGGGCTTGGGACCTCGAAATTCGATTCTGCGCATACGCCCAAAGTCCCATAATTTTCTACGGACCCTCCGAGACTATCAAATCATTGGTTAGGGTCCGTTTACTCAAAAGGTTGACCGAAGTCAAATTTTATCATTTTAATATCAAAATTTAGCTTTTTTCTCACATAATTCATATTTAAGCTTTCTGGCTACGTGCCCCGACTGCGTACGTAAATTGAGGCAACCTTAAATTAGGTTTTCAAGGCCTCGAAGACACAGAACGAATAAAGAAACAGGTGATGGCCCCTTTGGGTCGTCATACTAGGCTAGCTGCTAAGCCTAAGATTGTTCGAATAGAAGTCATTTTGAAAACAAGTGAGAAAAATTTTCAAAATCAATACCTTTATTCTGTTAGAATCCTTTTACCACTAATTGAGCTTCGTATATGACAAGCTTTCCATTTTCATCTTTCTTGAGTTTAAAGGCCCATTTGTATTTGACTGCTCTTTACTCTTTGGAAGTTCAACTATCTTGTACGTACCATTTTTCTGCAGAGATTCCATCTCTTCTTTCATGACTTTCACCCACTAGTTCTTTTCTGGATGTGACATCACCTCCTTGCGACGTTCGAGCTCTCCCTTATAAATTATGAAGACATACTTTTTGGAAGGATACATGTATGACTCTACCCTTGACCTTTCTGATGTCCTTAGAGATTGAGGTTGTTCTTCCTGAATGAGGTACTCCACTTGCTCGATATCATCATCAAGTTGCTCTCCCAGCTCAATAACCTCACCAGGTTTCTCCCCCTGCTTGGGAACCTCGTCGGTCCTACATTCTATACTTGTGGGATTGTCAGAAGTAGAAGCAATGGTAATAAAGTCAGGGATTGTACCATTCTTGGCCTTCTCTGACTGATCATCTACAACACGAACTTCACTTTCTCGAAAGATTACATCTCTGCTTCTAATGACCTTCTTTACCATATCCCACATTTATGCCTGAACTCCTCATCTCCATATCCAAATGTACAGGGAACAGATTTATCATCCATCTCTTTACTTTGCTGCTTTAGTACATGTGCAAAAGCTCTACAACTGAACATGTTTTGATGTGAGTAGGACACCTCCTTGTTGGTCCAAAAATCTGTCTGAGATGCCAAACTCCAAGAACTTATGGACTCCTAATAATCATATTACAGGTTGTCTAAACTGCTTCACCCCAGAATGACTTAGGTAGTTTAGCCATTCTCAGCATACTTCTCGCCTTCTCAAGAATGGTGCGGTTTATTCTCTCAGCTACACCATTGTGTTGTGGGGTTTTAGAAACTGTCTTTTCATGTCTGGTACAATGGTTCGAATAATGCTCTTCAAATTCCCTTGAAATGTACCCACTTCCATTGTCATTTCGGAGACGCTTTAGCTTTTGGCCTGTCTCCCTTTCCACCAAAGCATGAAATTCTGAAGAACATGAAGCACCTAATCTTTTGTTTTCAAAATATAAACACAAAATTTTCATGAAGCATCATCAATAAAGTAATAAAATATTTGTTACCGCCCATCGATTCAATTTCAATTGGACCATAAATATTAGAAAATACCAAATCAAATATATTAAATTTTCTTTCAGACAATGTCTGAAATGAGACGCTATGATGCTTACCAAATAAACAGTAGTCACAAGATTTTACCATTGTACCTTTGGCATAAGAAATGAGTGATTTCCTTACAAGAATCTGCAATTCCTTCTCTCTCATATAACCTATTCTTTTATGCCATAAATCTGTAGAACTCTCATCTTGTATCGCGTTCAATTCACCTTAGCATATTTCTGCTTCTCTCCTATACAACGTGTTAAGTAACTCCCTTTGCAATTACCAATGATCCCTTGGCGAGTCTCCACTTTGATTTGTAAAATAATTCTCGTATCCATCTCGGTCTAAAGTAATTCTCGAGATCAAGTTCATTCGCAAATTAGGTATATATCGCACGACCTTTAAAACTATGTGCATCCGGCATTTGTCTTGATACAAATGCCACTGATCCCCAAAATCTTTGAGTAACTCGTATTACCCATTCTAAAAGTTCCAAAGTCACATGCTACATATCTGCAGCATATTTCTCTTACTGGTGTGGCATGGTAAGATGCTGTTGTATCAACCACCCATTCATACTCTGGACGTGCCAAGTGTATGCATTACTCTTCTTCATTTATAAAGAGGACAACATTATCATTATTTTGCACCATGACAATTGTGTTATCATTATTCTTCTGGCCACTGCTTTCACCTTTGCCCTTTCTTAGATTTGGGCAATCTCTCTTGAAGTAACCCGGTTGATTGCAATTGTAGCAATTTTTAGCTTTCTATTTGGATAAGTTCTTGGACTTCCCACGACCTCCGGATCTATCATAGTTGTTTGAACTCCTTTGGTAACTCCTGCCTCTACCTTTCAAGATGAGAGATTGTACTTGATTTTCAGGCTTCTTTCTCATCTTCTCATTGATTAGAAGAGCCGATGTGAAATCTTTCAACTCAATGGTAATTTTACCATGAAGGATGGTTGATTTCAAATTATCGTAAGAAGATGGCAACGAGTTCAATAGCAAGATGTCTTTATCTTCTTCCTCGATTTTCACTCCGAGGTTTACGAGCTGTATGATTGGTCCGTTAAACACATTTAAATGTGCTAAAATATTTGTACCTTTACTAGGCGTATAACTGCTTATTCAGGTAAAATTTATTTGTTAGCATTTTGGACATATATATGCTTTCCAACCTTGTCAAAATGACACATGCGGTGTCTTAATTAATGATGTTATTTACCACATCATCTGATAAGTGCATCATGATTGCACCAGCAACACTTTCATCTAAGCTAGCCCAATCCTCAGCTTTTATGATATCAGACTTTATGGCACAACATCTAGTACTTTGTGTAATCCTTGTTGGATGAAAAGATCCCTCATCATTCTCTATCATATTACGAAATAGTTATCTCCGTTAAATTTTTCTACCTCGTACTTTGCTTCTGACATTTTTTCAGCGAGTATAGTTCTACCAACAATGAATAGTATTTCAGTGAACAAGCACAACCTGTGCTCTAATACCAGTTGTTGGGAATAAACCCTCCACAGAAATAATATTCACGGTAATAACAACGGAATAATAACGTAATGTCGAGATATGGTAATCAAGAAGAATAAAAAGAACAACAAGGACACAAAGATTTTAACGTGGAACGCTCTTCCGAATAATGAAAAAATCATAGGCCCGAGAGAAGCAAAGTAATTTACTATAATGAGGAATTTTACACTCCATTGTCCCGAGTAAATACTCCAGGAATCACTATACTCTCAAAAAAAATAATTCGCTTTTGAAATTCTTACTTTACAACAATATCTCTCACACTCTATTTTTTTCCACAAATTACACCGCCTATATATACCTCACACCGTTCTCGATGCTCTTAGATATATTTCACTCGAAGATTGGTCCGTAGAAACGGGAGCCGTACCTCTCCATTTATAGTGTTGAGCGGCCAATCTTGCACCAATCAAAATGATTCGTTATTGCAATTTTAAATTGCAAATTGCTTTGTCTGACGCGTACAAATTTTGATAATTTGCACAATCTAAAATAAGTGATAATAAAATCTGACACTTTTCCTACCTTTTCTTTATTCTTTATTTATTTACGGGGATGTACCCCACATAAAGTATTTTATTAAAGTTAAAATAAAAAATTTAAAGTTAAATTACTTTTAAATATAGAAAGATATTAATTGAAACAAATTAAAAGAGAAATATTATCACATAAATTTGAGCATGTGGAGTATTTCAATATTTGCAAATATTGTTGAAATATTGAAAACTTATTTGATGTATTTCAAGTGAAATATTGATTTTCACTCACAAAATCTTTACTTTTTTCACTTTAAATTCAAATATTATTTCATTTTCACTTTAATCAAATATTATCCAATTGCCTATTTCCACTTACGAAATAATCCTAGTGTTTTGTCTTATCAAATTGTCACAATTCAAATTATAGTATCATGAGCTCGTATTTCAAGCAGTGCTGGATCATTGGCCATCTGATACAAATTTAAAGTGGAAGATAATAAATTAAAGATAAAGAATAGAATTTCAAAATAGACCCAAAAAAGTAATAATTGAAAAATAATTTATAAAGATTAATTACCTAATAATTACATAACAAAGTTGATCAAAATTATAGGAGTACCTTTAAGTGGAAGTTTGATTCCACTTGAAAAACACACTCTAAATAAAGTTGTCATCAACAATGGCAAACCATCATTACACCTCAGAAAAGAACTCATCATTCATCAAAATCAATGCGCCTAAAGTGAAAGCGTTAACGGGTACTTATACTAGATTGGTACTTGTTAGCAAACTACCCAAATATACTTAAGCTAATTCTAAGGAATTAAGTGTAGTCACTTATTACAATTATAGCATCCAATTACATGTAGTCTTCAAGTAATGACAAATTACACATATAACCTCTAATTATTAAAGTAACCATCAATTGATACCCAAAGCGCATGTTGGCTATCTTGGGTCGTATCACCCTCCCCTTCTTGAAAAGAATTTATCCTCGAATTTGAACTTTTAAAATATGGAAAGGAATGAGGACTAGTATAAGCTCATCAAGAGACAAATATATGCATAGTTATGATATAATAAGAAAGTGCCCATGTATTCTTTTGATACAATTCTTCCTAATAGGCATAAAGTCTCATCTAAAAATCATGTATAAAACATCATAATATGGAGTCATAAAATCTCCCAAGTAAGCACAAAGTAAAGATTTTATTCTTTGTTTCTTTCTCTTGTTTGAGACATGTTATGAATCTAGAATGACTTTTATAAACTTAACAAACAAGAAAAATCAATTGGATAGTCCAAATATAGAATCATATCATATGTATAGAGCCTATTTAGATCTACCACCTCTCTTATAATTCAAAATCACTTCATGCCAAGAGTCAAAATAATCAAGCTCAATTTTAAGCACCAAGAAATAAAACATAAAACATCTTACAAACAAATGTGCATGGTAAATTCACTTAACAATAAGACTCATGCACAATTTTAATCCAAAGAGCTCTACTACATGTATCAAAGCAAACATTCTTGAAGTATAACCAAGCATCATTGAGATCAACAAAGAATATTTTTTCCAATAAAATAATAGGCACTTGGATCAAACGTAAACCACAATTATAGAATGAATTACCGGGATCAAATACAAATACTATTCCCAAATTATCTATATGTTTACCACTTGGAAACTCACAATATGAATAAATCATAGTGAATAAGTACAAAGCTGTTACTATGATATTCAAGGGTATAACAATTACCTCCATGGCGATAGAAAGCCCAAATATAAGCACTAACAAATATAATATACCACTATTGTCTTGCATAAGCATTAAACTTTTTTTTTTTGTTTTTTTAAGTGGACTAAACTAGTAAAAGGCTATACAAATAAGGGAAATGGCTCTTCGCCGGCGGAATGTGGCTGTCACTACTGCTCAAATTGTTACCCCAGCTCATGGTGTTACTAAAGAGCTAGAACCGCTGACGTTCGGTAATTTTCTCCCCCAGAAATTCCAATAGAAAGAGACGATGCATGAGGATGGTGTTGCAAATGTATTACCTCCTCCGATGAGCAAAATTGAAGAGCCTACTAGTCTCACTGTGAGGCGCCTACAGTTCTCAGATGCTAGTGGGCCTGAGAAATCAATTCCGACTGCTGCTGAGGTTGTGCGAGGTAATCGCAACGCTCAAATGGGCAAACCACTCTCGTTTGTGCCTCCTACTGACAGAGATGGTAAGAAGGTTGTCAAAATTAGTGAAGATGATTTGAAATCTCAGGTGGATTATTGGAATACTTCTTTAATTGGTTACATAATTGGAGATAATCCCTATGAGAAAGCTATGGAAAATTTTGCGTTGCATGTGTGGAACTTTGTTTCTAATTGCATCTTCCGATTCAATAGTATAGAGGACAGAGACCTAGTCATTCAATCTGGACCTTATTCATACAGGAATAAACCCATGGTATTGAAGCCTTGGAAAATTGACTTCTCTTTTCAGAATGATATACTGAGTACTATCCCAGTGTGGATTCGATTTCCTGGACTACCGGTGGGCTATTGGACTATTGAAGCATTGAGTAAAATGGTTAGTGCAGTGGGTAAACCATTGTACACAGACAAGTTCACAGCTCTCTATGAGAAAATTTCTTTTGCTCGAGTTCTAGTGCAGGTTGATGTGCCCATCCTCTCCCTGATCAGCTAGAGATTGAGACTCCATTTTGTCCTAAGATTCAGTTGATTGAATATGATTGGAAGCCTATTCTGCAATCACTGTCTGAAATTTGGACATGATTCTATTGATTGTTGGTATAATGCTAACAATGGTGTAGAGCAGGAAATGGGGAAGAGGGTTAGACAAGGAGACATAGGACCAGATTGAAAAAGCAGGCAAAAGTTACTAAGCAAGAGTGGCTTGTTAAACAGCCTCTAGCAAATACAGATTCACAGGAAAGCTTGTCAGTGCAACCAGAACATAACAAGGAGAATGAGAGGTTGGAGAATAACACTACTTGTATGGTTATTGTTCAACAGAATGCACAGCAAGGCCCTGACATTCAGGAAAGGATTGAGATAGTAATCAAGGAACCCAATGGCAACAGTGAAGTTATGGTAGACAAATGCAATAAGGGGAAGGCTATTATTGATGTATTAGATGCTGGAAGAAGGGGCCAACAGATTGATCCTGGGCCTTCTCAGAGCCTATTTCCTAATGTTCCATGATTATTGTCACTTGGAACATTAGGGGGCTAAACCTAGCCTATAAGCAGAAAGAGTTGAAAACCTTTCTTGCTGTGAATAAAGTAGATGTTATGGGATGTCTTGATACTAGAGTGAAGGAACATAAAGCAAAGAAGATTCAAGATAAGATTGCAAAGGGATGGAAGGTCCAATGCAACTATTCAAAGGCAGTAAATGGGAGGATATGGCTACTCTGGAAACCTCACATCCAGGTTCAAATTTCTTGTGTGACTGACCAACTTATTCAGTGTTTCTTAGAAGACCCTAAAATTCAAATCAAAACTCATTTAAGTGTCATCTATGCTCATAATACTACAAGCCTTAGAGACCGGCTGTGGAGTGATCTAAGGAAAGTATATGTACCCAGTCAAGAATCTTGGTTCTTGAGTGGGGATTTTAATTATGTCTTATGCTCTGAAGATAGAATTGGATCTCCTGTTACTGATGCTGAAGTTAAGGGCTTTAAAGATGTCATTGTGTACCTTCAACGCACTCCTCTTAGAGTTAAAGGGTGGCATTACACTTGGACTAACAAGAAAAGTACTACCACTAGAGTCTATAGCAAGATTGATTGGGCATTGGGCAATTTCCAGTGGATACAGCAATATGGACACCTAGAAGTTGACTTCATGAATCCCTCAGTTTCTGATCACTCTCCTGTTCTTATCAAATTTGGAGATCAAAAACTTCTGCATCCTAAGCCTTTCAGACTTTATCTTGCTATTATGGAGAGCCCTCGGTTTCAAACAATACTACAACAGGTCTGGAGATAGGAATGTGAAGGAACACCTATGCAGCAGATATGGAATAAATTGAAGACCATAAAACAGCAATTAAAGGAGACAAATGTTCATATGGCTTCATACAAGCAGAAACTTGTCCAGGCTAGGGAGACACTGGGTATTATTCAAACTCAGTTGCAGCACTGTCCACTATCACAGCCTCTGTTTACTGAGGAAAAAGCAGCATTAGAAGAAATTGAGAAATGGAGTTGTGTGGAGGAACAAATTATGAGACAGAAATCCAAGGCTTGCTGGATTGATTGTGGTGATGCCAATACAAAATATTTCCATGCCCAGTGGAAGATCAGAACATTCCAGAATAGCATTACTTCTATTTACACTGATACAGGTCTGAAACTCACAGATCCCTTATCTGTGGAGCAGGAGTTTATAAAGGTTTTCCAATCATTGATGGGGGAATGTGCTGGTGAGCTGCCTTGTGTCAACACTGCTTTATTAAAGAAGGAAAATGTCTAACTTTATTACAGCAAAGAATGCTAATTCAGGAGGTTACTTTGGAAGAAATTACAGAAGCACTAAAAGAGATGCCAAAGGACAAAGCACCAGGTGTGGATGGATTCCCTGTGGAATTCTATACTAGAAACTGGGAGATAGTAAAGGACGATATACTAGCTGCTACAAAGGACTTCTTCTCCACATGCAAAATGCCTCACATGATCAATACCACTGCTATTACACTGGTTCCTAAAGTCAGAGCTCCTACAACTGTTAAAGACTATAGACCTATAGCTTGTTGTACTAATGTGTATAAAATCATCTCCAAAGTTATTACTAGGAGAATAAAAGTTGTGATTGGTGAATTAGTTGGGCAAGCTCAGTTAGCTTTTATTGAAGGGAGAAGCATTGTTGATAACATTCTGCTTAGCCATGAAATCTTCAAAGGTTATTCAAGGAAAAGAGTCTCCCCCAGATGTGTCTTGAAGGTGGATTTGAGGAAGGCTTATGATACTCTAGAATGGAGTTTTCTTAAACAGATTCTTATTGACCTTGGGTTCCCTGCTAAATTTATTCACTGGATAATGTCATATGTCACTTCTGTTTCTTACTCCCTAGTAGTGAATGGTGGATTAACAAAGCCCTTCACTGCCAAGAGAGGTATTAGACAGGGTGATCCTATGTCACCATATCTGTTTGTGCTGGCTATGGAGTACCTGAATAGGATACTGGGAAATTTGCACAAGAATGGGGATTTCAATTTCCACCTCAAATGCAGAAAACTTAACTGTACTCATGTCTGTTTTGCTGATGATCTCCTTATGTTCTGTCGAGCTGATCTTGTTTCCATCCAGATTTTACAGGAGTATTTCCTTATGTTCTCTGAAGCTACTGGATTAAAAGCTAATATTAACAAAAGTGCAACATACTTGGCTGGAGTGTAGCAGAGTACCAGAGAAGAAATCATAGAGGCATTCGGGTTCATTGAGGGCCAGCTTCCATTCAAATATTTGGGGATACCCCTTGATTCTAAAAAACTTGCCATCCATCACTACTTGCCTTTGATAGAGAAAATTACAGCTAAGATTACATGCTGGTCAGCTAAATTGCTCTCTTATGCAGGGAGATGTCAACTGATCAAAGCTGTCATTTTTGGTATTCAAACATACTGGGCTCAAGTCTTCATTCTGCCAAAAGAAGTGTTGAAAGCCATTGAAGCAATCTACAGAACCTTTTTGTGGACTGGAACTGCTAATCTCTCTAAAAGAGCTCTAGTTGCTTGGGAAAGGGTTTGCAGACCACTTACAGCTGGAGGACTCAACATATTAGATATGACTCTGTGGAATAAAGCAGCTATTACTAAGCATCTGTGGGACTTGGCCAGAAAGAAAGGCTGTCTTTGGATTAAATGGGTGCACTGTTACTACATCAAACAGGGTGATATTGCAACAATGACCATTCTTAAGTCAGCTTCTTGGGTTTTTAGGAAAATACTGGACAGCAGAACTGCTATCATGGAGAATCAGATGCTCCAGGGGGATCTTCTTAGTAGATTGAAAGGAGTATGCAAACTGGATAAATTCCAGATTCAGCAACTATACCTCACAATGATTCCCAGCTTCAACAGGGTTGAATGGAAGAATCTGATGATGACTGCAACTGTTCAACCTCGGCATAAATTCACTGTGTAGTTAGCTGCACAACAAAGGCTTTCTACAGTTGACAGATTGCAGAAATTTGGCATACAAGTTCCTGTAACTTGTGTGTTCTGTAATCAGAATGCTGAAGTGTTTAATCATTTGTCATTTGTGCTTATTGGTAGTTGTCTTAATATAGATGATTGTCTGTAAATGAGTAACAGCTAGTCCAAGCTACTACTATAGAACTTTACCTTGTACATTCCTTTGATATTAATGAAATATAACAGTTATACTCAAAAAAATAAAAAAGCATTAAAGTTTTAAAATCTTTTATTGTCCCATTTAGTAGCTTCAAACATCTATCTCTCTTATGGTTCCAGTTTGATAATCTTTTACAAAGAAGTTCAAGATATTAGTCAAGTCACCATAAGAAATTTATCACATTTAAAATCAAATAAGTTATTTCATGCTTCAATTAGCACTAAAGCTATCATCAATTAGCTCTCTCTCATTTTTATTAAAAACTTCTTCATCCTTGAGAATAGCATTAGGACTTCCTGTCCCAAATAAACAAGTTAACTCCCCATTAGAATTTTTCTCTTCAAAGGAACAAGAAAACTCTCCATTGATATTCTTTACAATAAAGAAAGAACGAGTTAGGTTGTTCAAAGAAATAGATTCATCATTCCTGTTGTACCAAGTAAAAATAAGTAAGAATCATTCACATCAAAGTTGAAAGATTCATGTTCACTCTCAAACACACAAGGTTCGTGACTTACTAGTAAACTAGAACAATTATCATAAGAAACTCATCAATTTACTTTCACAAAGACTCATGTCCTCACTGGTTTAATTATACAATGAATACATAACTTCACAAGATGAAAACTTCTAACAATAAAACTCATTAGCCAAGAGACTTTCATCCTCTCTCAATTTTCACTCTCAATCAATGAATCTTCCATGGGCAAAGGTTTAATACCTCCTAACACATCTATCCAACGTTCTTTGAATTTTAATAAAGATTTAACTTCCTTGAGATTATTGGTCAACACTCCCAATCGTTTCTATAATTGTTCCATCATGGCTTCCATTTTATAGGATGACCCTTCACTAGTTTTCATTATTCCTACAAAATAAACAAACAAGTTAGTTGAAATAAGGACCGCAAGTTTATTTTCTTAGTGTTTACATTAATAATAGGTGTCACTCAAGTTCACTCGTATATACATATATTCAAGACTGTCACTCAAATATTCTCACCACTCAACCTTTTTACCGCTCTATGGTATTTCCCAAACTTACTTCAAGAGTATTCAACAAGTAGCCCTTCCATTTCGAGGCCAGAGTGGAATATATGTTGACACGAAAGAAAGGCACAGATAAGAGTAAAACACTTCACAACGAAACAAAAAGATAATTAGCACAAAATAATGACACAAAATTCAAAAACTAGTTTGTGTTAACTAGCCTATGAAGGTTAAAAGAAGTTGAAACAGAATGAAAAGACACAAGTTCCGACCCAAAAACCAAACTCAAAGCCTTCAAGACTTCGGTTGAGAAATTGCTGCTGCTCACTACACGTTGGTGAACGTGGCCACGATTCACTCCATATAAGGAAATTGTCTCCACGATCAGAAAAACGACCCTATGTTCAGTGTTGAGTCAAGTTGCAATCATGGAGACAAAATTGAATCGGCTCCACGATCTTGGATATTCTCCCATCTATAACAAATGTTCAATTTTGTCCAACTGCACGAACGGGTCCTTTCTATAGAACATTTTTTTTTTGAATTTTCATTTTTTGTGTGACTTTCAAATAGAATCAAATACTTAGCTAGTGTATGTAGAAATAAACACCAATCCAAGCTCTGATAGTCAATGATACAAATCTAAAAGTTGAAAACAAGAAATTAAAGATAAATGATAAAATTTAAGAATAGACCCAACATAGTAGTAATTGAAAAATAATTGATAAAGACCCAACATAGTAATAATTAATGTGAATACCTAATTTTTTCATACTTTTAGTACTAGTATTTGGATGATTTTTAGTTATTTGTGCATTTTATATATTGCATTTCCTTTATTAAAAATACCAAAAATATTTTTACCTTTTATTTGTATATTTTAGTTTGCATCTTTAAATTATATATTCCAAAAAGATTTTTTTGCTACTTATATATTGTCTTGAGGACTAAATAAGATAATTAGGGGGTAGGGGATTGTGCTTGTATATTTCAATTGAAATTGAGCCGAAAATTGGCCCAAAATTAGAAGCCCAAATAGCCCAGATCTGGTCGAAATAGGGGCTGCCACAGAGGGGTCAAAACGACGTAGTTTTATATCAAAACTACGTCGTTTTAGTTAAGTGACAGAGATTTAATCTCAGCCACCCATCATCACTTGATCCAATGGTCCTAATTAATCTCCCAATCTAGGTATTTAAAACTTAGTTTGGCCAAAAATTGCCCCCATTTTCCCTATATCTCTTTCTTCTTCCTCTTTCTTCTTACTGTCTCATTCGTTAAGCTTATTCGATCAAAAGACTCGTGTTTCCTTCTAGTATGACGCCATAACTTAATTGTTTAGGTGTATACTAAGAGGAAACTTGAGTTTCGGGGTCGGACAGTCGTTGGTTGATATCCCCTGCATCTTCTCGTGGCTCGAATAATGTCAAATACCCTCGATTGGTATGAACCTTACTTCCTTTTTATTTTCTCTGATTTTTCGCTTTTGCAATTAGTATTAGTTTTAAAGGTCTAATTTCTATTAATGTTGTTGTTATTTATGTGCAATTGGGTATTAGTTTAATTACATGTTACTTTATAAATGTGAATTCCAGTTCTTTGACCTAGCCGATCAAGTAGTTCGTTATTGCATGTTAGTTCTGATTTTCTATTCTTCGACCTAGCCGGCCGACTATTTTGTATGAATTTGATTAAGTTTGAACATTCAGTTCTTCGACCTAGCCAATCGACCTTTTTGTTTGTTTATTCGTTAGTTCTGATTTTTGATTCTTCGACCTAGTCGGTCGATAGTTTTGTATAGAGTTGTTAAGCTTAAATTTTCAGTTTTTAGACCTAGTCGGTCCAATAGCTAAGTCTTTATGTTTATTTCATTAAAAGAAACAAAAGATTACTTCAATTATTTATATAGTTAGTCGTATATTTAGTTGTTATTAATCGTGATAGTTTAATGATGTTCGCTTAATTTTGTTTCAAGCAATAATTTGTGAAATTCAGTTGTTGTTCCATGTTAGTTTGCACAAATCGGATTCATTCTAATCTAGTTTGTTTGAATACTAAGTTCACGTGTATAAGTTGAATTTCAGTCATGAATAGATAAAAGCTGAATACTTGAGTTTAAAGTACATATTTGTTGGATATTTTACTGTTTAAACATGCTGGAAATCACAACTGCTCTGTTTTGTGTCAGAATTTGGTGAAAAGTGGATTGTTTTGGCACCAAAAGTTAGTCCCTTTGGATAGATTTTTGGTGAACCAAAATCTGTCCAAAAGGACCTTTTTCCCTACTTAAAGGGATCATTCTTTCATATTGAAAAACATGGGGCAGGATACATAGCTTCTGAAATATCTTTTACCCTCAAGAATACACAAAGCTCAAGAGCAAAAATTAACAGCTGAATGTCTAATACTAAGCTGAAACTTGAGAGTTCTGGAGTGAGTTTTCTGAGAGAAAATAAAGCTAGTTTCTATTTCTTCTTAAAAGTTGCTGAGTTTTAAGTTTTGTTCTGGTTCGTTTTGGATTCAACTTACTACTGTTTTTGCTACTGTTTATTCTGTCACTGCTGCTACATTTTCGCTATTGCTGTATTTCTTCTCTTTAGGTAACCTTCCAACCACTTGTAACACATGTTCTTTTATTTAATAAAAGATGATGAAAATATGTGCCCGTTTATCTTATTTCCAGTAACTTTCTTCAAGGGATTTGCTAAATGTTCTGAGTGCTAAAATCTACCTGCTCGCGATCATTTTATTATTTTAGTCAAATAGTTTGATTTATTTTGTAGTTGGCAGTTGAATATTCGAATGCTAAAATCGGCCTGCTCGTAATCTGAGTATCCATGTTCTTTGGTGTTAGTTTGAATTACTTAGATTATTGTGTACTTCAAAAAATGAGCGACGCAAGAATATACTAACGTTAAAAGAGTATTTTAGTGTTAGAAGTTAGATTATTGACATTGGCGAATCTCTATTGTGCCAAACTTCAGGTTAAGGTTTCTGTTGCATTTGTAAACACCTGAGAAGCTTATCTTTTAATACTAGCCACTCTTGTTGCATTTGCCCTTTTAATTTAAGTCCGAATAGCCTCAGTTGTAGAAGTAATGACTTCTCCTTTCATAGTAAAGTTCAATTAAAAGGCAGAATATATGGTTATATTAGTGTAATATAATGGGCATGACTCTACATATATCTCTTCAAGACTATCAAATAATGCATGCTTTGTGTTCCTTTAGTTGTAAAAGATGAGTATGGATGGAAATATTCTCCTGTTTTTAATCATACAATTCATTTTAGAGCCCTTGTTTTCATATCTCATTGGGATTTTGCGTATAGATTCAAAGTTTTTTTTTACATAAATTATTAATTGGAAATGTGGCAACCAACACTAATGGATGTTGGAGTAATAAAAAAAATCTATTTTTATTTGCTTGTAAAGATGCGATCTCATGCATATGCCAATTTTATTGATTAAGATGATAAATTCCTTTAATGGTGGATGGTGACAAACATTTTGGGTTGGGATTAGAATTTTAAAAGTATAAGAAAATCTAGTTGAGATAACTAAGGCAGAAAAGAGACTTTGCATTACTGAAAAAAGGTGATCTTTCAAGAGAACTCATATTGGGCTTTTAGTAATTTCACGTCTCCATTTTTTGAAAAATAAATATATAAATTAAAATAATTTAGCCTATTCTCAAAGAGGGATGACTCGTTCTGTTCAAATACTTGCGAATAAATGGGTCCATATTTTCATAATAGTTTGGATAAATAATTTGAAATACATTCTTTTTTGCAATTAATTAAGTACAAACCATTTAAACGCCAGGCAACTAATAGGTGCACTTTGACTTCATGGACTCGCTTGCGTAGCGTGATGCTTAGTATTTAATAAGTTAATTCATCAATTGTTCATATTAAATAGTTTTAATTAATTCATAAATATTTTGTGATAATCGCGAAATCGCTTGCATAGCGTGGTAGTGACGTTTAATAAATTTCCAAAAAGGGAAGTTATTTTTTTCCTCAAAGCATAATTGTAGTGATTTCTCAAAAGTAAATAACGCATTAATACTTGTTTGTCATGATTGAGGATTCGCTTGCATAGTACTGTTATGACTAAATAATAAATTTCATCGATCACGCATTCGCTTGCATAGTGTGGTCGTGAAATCTTATTATTCAGAAAAATGTTCTTAATTCTTTTTTTTCTAATAGTCAAGAGAGAAAATCAGATAGGTAAACATGAAAAATATATAAATCATAATTTGTCCATAATTAGTTTAAGCCAAATTTTTAAGTTAATAAAGCGACCGTAATAGAACCATGGGACTTGGGGAATTCCTTGTACCTTCTCCCAGATGAACATAATTTCTTAACTAAACTTTGTTTTCGCGGACCGATAAAATAGAGTCAACTTTCCTTTGACTAGGGATTTGAATAAATGGTAACTTGGAACACCAAAAACCAATTCCAAGTGGCGACTCAGAACAATAAAATAATACCTATTTCAAAATTGTCACTTTAATTAGAAAAACTCTTTAACCCACAAATCTATAATACACATTATATTCTTTTGTGGGGTGGAAAAAACGGTTATGACAGCTTTGGTGACTCTGCTTGGGAACTAACCAGAATTCGAGCTTGTACATTGTTGACTTTTATTTGGCTTTATTAATTTTGTATATATTGTGATTTATTTGTCCCTAATGTCTACATGTTCGCTTTTTACTGCTTCGATATTTTTAAACTATACATATAAACTGTCTTCTCATGTACCCCCTTTGAGTCTTTTTGAAATTAAATATTGGGCATTTGCTTGACATCGTCCGCTTTCTTTGAGATAGCCGAGGTGCTTGTCACCCGGTGGAGGATTTTAGTTACACCTATTTTAGCCGGGGAGCGCTACCAGCGAAGCCGGAAAGCAATGCTACCGGTACGCTGACTCTGCTTGGCTCGAGTAAGCCAGTCTAGATACCTTCTCCAATAGGATTTAAACCTAGAATAACAAACCCCATGCCAGATATCCCTAGTAGGTTCGCTTTATCTGCATCATGTGCATTTTACTTAGCGAAACTCGGCACAGGGGCCGTGTCCATATAAGACATGTATCCTCTTTGAGACCATCATGTTCATGTATGTGCTACTTGATACATCATTTGGAAGGCTTATTTGCATTGTTGACCGGCTTTAGAAATCAATTAGTGTAATTATTAAATAAGAAGAAAAAAAAGAATAATTCTCCTAGTTTAGTGCAAATAAACCTTTTATTATAAATATTTTTAATAAACCCTTCTAGGAGTAGCAAAGGGTCATATTCGTAAAAAATATTTTTAAAATTTTTCTATTTGTCTTTTTTTATTATTTTGTTCCTATGTTGGCTGTTTTTGCCGAGACATCCTTTATGCTTTTTATGGAAGTATCAAAGGGCTGTCTTTGTAAAATTGCCATTTTTTCGCTTTTATCATCTCAACTTTTGTGTCCGGTGATATATATTGTAATAATTAAAAAAATATAGATCGAGTCCTAAAAATAAAATAAAATAAAATAATGAATGATCACAATTTGCATAAGTCCTAACCCTTTTTATCTTATTCTTAGGATCACCATGAGTTCTCCACAAAGAAGCAGTCATAAAAGTGTAAGGGGCGAGACACCTCCTATGTTCTTGATCTGAGATAAGACCTCGAGTAGTCTCTTTAATTGGTGGGCTAGTTTTGCTAGATGGGAACATAAGCAAATATTTAAGCACCTCAAATTCCTCACGAACATCATGGGAGTTAAGCTTAAGAGAGAATTAATCGAGGCTCTAGTGGGTTTTTGGGACTCTGTGAACAATGTCTTCAGGTTCAAAGATTGTGAAATGACGCCTACATTGGAAGAATTAGGTGGTTTCACTGGATCGGAGAGACACCTTCGTGTGAAAAAGCCTGCTCCTCCGAGAAAAGTTGGTGTGAATAACTTTTAAGAAGTTATGCCTCCAGAGAATACCAATGGTTTGCTTAAATGAAGGTTGGGTTCCGTTGGAATATCTTTATGACAGGTTTGGGGACGAGAAAGGGTTTGAAAATTTCTCAGGCATAGAATTCATCAACCAGTTGAGTTACGACGTTTGGAGGGAGTTGTGAATCTTTGCGTTTATGATATCATTTCTAGGGACCATGGTCTTTCCAGAGCGTGGTGAGAGAATTAGAATTCGATTGGTTGTGGTAGTCTCGTATTTGCAAAGTAGTGAGGATCATACCATTCTTCACATGATTTTAGGAGATATTTTTCGAGCTTTGAGCCATTGCCAAGAAGGTGAAGATTACTTGAGGGACGAAATATTTTGCTACAGATGTGGTTCATAGAGCACCTTTGGTTGTCACCTAGACAAGGTCGCAAGATGTAATCTTCCAGAGGGGGTGAGGGCCTGACGAAAATTTCTTGGTTAATTGAACGCTGATAGAATCACTTGGAACTATTATTGTTTCCCTTCTTCTAGGGTCATACATATGTCGACGTATCGCCCGTTCTTCATACTCATGGGCTTAAGAGGTTTCCAACCCTATGCACCCCATACGCTTCATGCGCTAACTAGGGAGAGAGAAAAAGAGGCCTCCTATTGAGGACATGCGTCCGTTCGTGTGGGAATTCAACGAAGAGGAACCTCCAAGGGAGTTTTATGCACAAAAGGTTTGGTTTGGTGGTCAATTTTCTGATTTTAACGAGATGGTAGCTGATCGTGAACGTGGGGAGGTAAGCCTTGCATAACTTGAGTGGTTTCACAAATAGGCTGTCCCCCGAGCAAAGGCCCGAAAGATCCATACGGCATGCAGTTGATTGGGAGGAGGAGATCGAAGCCAGAGTTAGGGAAACTAGAAGGGAAGTGCACAAGAGTTCCAATCTCGTATTGACACTCTACAAGAAGATAAGGGCATTCTAGAGACAGCTATGGACATACAACAGGCTGATTTTGAGCAAGAAAAGGCTCAGTGGGCACGAGAGAAACATGCATTCAAAGCCCAAATTCAAAAGAAGAACATAGTCTCAACTGGTCAACAACAATTAGAGAGAGAAGCCTAAAGTTTTGCTCAATTAATCCAAGGTCTGAGGGATCAGATAGAGGGAGTTGAGTCAAGAAAGGAGTGCCAGGTTGCAAAGTTTGAAATAGAAAGACATCACTACCAGAGTATGATCAGTCGGTTGGAGGGGGAGTTACTAGAAAATCGGCGGCAGAAAGATATAGCCTTGGACCGCGAGCGTGATGCCCTGGATCTAGCTGAGAATCGTGGTCGGCAAAATCAAGAGTTGCATGTGGCTCAGGAATACATTAAGGGAAAGATTCTCAAGGTAGCCACGTATACCTCAAGAGCATGCAGGAGTTTCCAGGAAATGACGCCTAAGCGGTTTGCAGAAGTATTAATTAATGTTGCTCATCATATATTTGCAAACTTGGGGAGGATATACAACAATGTTGGGGGTCAGCCGCAGGAACAAGAGCCTTGATTACAATGATGCTGGTGGATTCTATTGTAGAGATCAAAGTCTTCTTTCTGTTATCAGTCCTTTTTTATTATGCTTTTGTTATTTTTGAGTCTGTAAGATTCTTCTGGTGCTTTGAGTCTTGTTGTCTCGCCACCTTTTACCCTAAAAATAAGTTTGAGTCAGGTTTAGTCTTGTTCATCTTTATGTAATTCATGCTTTTGAGTCTTGCATCAAAAATTATATTGAAAATTAATGAAAAAGATTTTTGTTTAAGAAAAAAATATTCTGAAATGAACATAAAAAGTGTTTGTTTTGGATATATATATATATATATATATTAAAAAAGGGGGGAGGGGTCATGCCCTTGAACTACGTAATGTTCTGATTCATGCGGCGACATGATACGTAGGCAATCCATAAAAGGTTCGATCAAATTTTTTTTAGTGACTCTAAAGTAAGGGATCAAAATAAAGCAAAGTGAAAAAAATGAAAAAAAGGAGAAGAAGAGAGAAGGAAAAAACAGTGTCAATAACAACAAGCTGATAAGCCGAAATGAAACATGAAGCCTTCCAAAAGTATGTTAGAGATGGTGATATTTTAGAAGCATAACACATCTACGTGTGATTCCTATCTGTGAAATACTTAACCCTAACATATTTGTTGCCTCTTATATAGTAAGCTTAAGGTGGTTGGTTTGTAGTGAAACTGCCAACACATAATTACTTCACAAGATCTAAGGGAGAACCGTAATGGATAACAACGATGAAGTCGAGTTGGTCAGTGACATTCCGCAGGGTCAGTGAGTTGAGCAAGCATAGGAGGAGATAAGAAAATTGATAGAGCAACTGTCGGATGTATATCAAGCTTGGGTCTCTGGTTGGCCTCCATCGCAGGGTCCTTTCGAGGGAACTTCCACCATACCCCAGGCTACTCAAACACCACTCCATTCAACGAGCGATCACATTCTACCAACAGGGTATGTGCCAAACTACAACCTCCATACCGCTCCCAGTGCCTCTAATATGCGACCTCCAGTCGCGCCAGTCAGGAACACCCCTCTCGTCGTGCTTGGCGTACCGGTATATACAATCCCGCCACCATCTCCTGTGACGAGGCCAAATAATGAGCCACCATCTCATGCTTATTATGGCCAATACTGTTCTCCAAATATAGCTTTCGGGGTCTCAGCTCCACACAATCAGACTCCACAGTACGAGTCACCAGTGGAGAATGAAAAACCTGCCACGACGGTTGAGCAGGATGAGATGGCCAGGACGATGAAAAGTCTTGAACAGAATATAAAGAATATACAGGGACTAGGCGGGCACAAAAGCGTTTCATTCAGTGCTATGTATGTTCCCTCATATCCATTTTCCACGAGGGTTTAAGACGCCAAAATTTGAGAAGTATGATGGACACGGCGACACTATCGCCCACTTGAAAAAGTATTGCAATCAGCTGAGGGGTACAGGAGGAAAGGAAGAGCTGCTGATGGCTTACTTTGGGGAAAGCCTTGTGGGTGTAGCTTCTGAATGGTTCACCGACCAATACATCTCTTATTGGCATGTTTGGGATGACATGGACCAGGATTTCATCTAACAATTTCAGTACAACATTGATATTGCACCTGATCGTAATTCCTTGTCCAATATGAAGAAGAGCTGACCGAAAGTTTTAAGGAGTATGCCATCAAGTGGAGGGAGCAAGAGGCTAGAGTTAAGCCACCGATGGATAACCATGAGTTGATCATTTTTTTTCTGGAGCCTCAAGAGCCTCATTACTTTCAGAACATGATGTCCATGATGGGCAGGCCTTTTGAAGAAGCAATCAAAATAGGGGAGATGGTCGAAAATGACCTCAAGACTGGCAGAATTGTAAGCCACGCTGTTCTCAAAGCCACCACCCAAGCTATCCAAAATGGGTCGGGAGGTTTGGAAAATAGAAAGAAGATAGATGAAGGGCCCATGATGGCTTCGGGATCTAGGGAAGTTCAAAGAGGGGCATCACACCCTTATGTTCAAGTTGAGCAGGAGTAGTCCAGCTACCCTCAACATTACTATCCCCCTCTAATTCCTCAATACTCTATGGGCCCACCACAATATACAGTGTTCAATGCTCAATCATATGCTCGGCCTCCCAATCAACAGGTACGGGCACCAGCTTCGAGGGCTTCCTGACCTCAGCAGTAAAATTTTCGGGAACCTTACAATGCTCGTCCTAGGCAGGATTATGGTAGAGAGCAGAGGCCAGCAGAAAAATTCACTCCATTGGCTGAATCATACTCTAGTCTATTCCAGAAACTAAAGCAAATGGGTGTGATTAGACCCATCGCTACCCACAATATGCATCCTGATTTGCATGGATTTCAGGTAAATGCTAAATGTGAATATCATTCAGGTGCTCCGGGCCATAACACTGATGACTGTTGGACTTTGAAGAGATCCATAGAGAGACTAATTTCTGGAAAATTGATTGTAGTGACAAATGGCGAGGACCCTCCTAATGTGACAAACAACCCGTTGGCAGCATAAAATGTTGTTCACTTTGTGGGAATGATCGTCCGAGATCAAGAATACGAGCCGGTCGGTCGAGAAAAAATTACACTGGGAGCAATTCATGAAGGAACAAGTTTGGAAGTAAGTCCAAGCCGAGATGTGCCGTTAATTATGAAAGGCGCCCTGAACTCAGAAAAAGTAACCTTATGTGTGCCTAAGGTACCAAGGTTGGAGGTTCGCTATAATGTTCCAAGCCCAAGGTTGTATGTCCTTAGAGGCTAGCCCATCACAAGGCAGAATCAGGGAGGTAGGAATAGTATAGCAGAGCTGATCATAATCAAACCCGCTATGCAACCCCGTGTGAAAAACAGGAAAACCATTCCTTGGAACTACAACAAAACTGTAATGACTAACAAAGGAAAGGAAATCATAGAGGAAGTGGGGGAAACTGGAGGTTTGACTCGATCAGGGAGGTGTTACTCTCCAAAAGAGTTGAGGAAGGCCAAGCAAGAAGGCCAATTGCCAATAAAGAAACCCGTCACTGAAGCATAGGTGGAAGAGTTTTTGAAGAAGATAAAAGTTCAGGATTACTCAATCATTGACCATTTAAGAAAGACTCCTGCCCAAATATCTCTATTATATCTGCTCATACATTCCAAAGAGCATGGGGGAAACTGGAGGTTTGACTCGATCAGGGAGGTGTTACTCTCCAAAAGAGTTGAGGAAGGCCAAGCAAGAAGGCCAATTGCCAATAAAGAATCCCTTCACTGAAGCATAGGCGGAAGAGTTTTTGAAGAAGATAAAAGTTCAGGATTACTCAATCATTGACCAGTTAAGAAAGACTCTTGCCCAAATATCTCTACTATATCTGCTCATACATTCCAACGAGCATGCATGTGTAATAATCAAGGTCCTGAACGAGGCACATATCTCAGAAGAGACCACAGTGAATCAGTTAGAGAAGATGGCTATAGATTTTTTGAGGTGAACAGAATCTCCTTTACTAATGATGAACTTCCCGAGGAAGGAGCTGGGCACAATAGGGCTTTGAACTTGATGGTCAAATGTGAAGGGCATTATGTAAAGCGAGTCATGGTTGATGAAGGCTCAAGTGTAGATGTATGACCTCTTTCTACCTTACAAAGAATGAAGATCAATACACACAGAATCCAACCCAGCAATATTCACATCCGGGCCTTTGATGGCTCAGCAAAAGATACCATTGGGGAGATTACCATTGGGGAGATCAACCTCACCATGACGATTGGGCTAGTTGACTTTGAATTTGTCTTCCAAGTAGTGGACATGGCCACTTCTTATAACTTTCTTATTGGAAGGCCATGGATCCACACGGCCCGAGCTGTGCCATCCACCTTGCATCTGATGCTCAAATTTGAACACAACAGACAAGAAATTATTGTCCACGGGGAAGACGAGTCTTCCATTTATAAAGACCTGTTAATTCCCTGTATTGAGGCCAAGGATGGGTCTCAGTCCATCATCTATCAGGCTTTTGAAGTGGTTGCTGTGGACCATGTCAAGGAAGGAAAGCCTATTCTGCATCCTTGTCTTTCCTCTACATCTGTAATGGTGGCTGCAGTTATGATAAGACAAGGTTATGAACAAGGAAAAGGCTTGGAGGTATCATTGCAAGGAATTTCGAAGCCTATTTCTCCGTTTGGTAACAAGGGTACTTTTGGCTTAGGCTTTAAGCCAGCCCAAGCAGATGAAAACAGAGCCGAGCACCGCAAAAAGTATGGATGGGTCCTGCAACAACCTATCCCTCACATTTTCTACACTTTTGTCAAGCCACGACTCTAAGAGGGTCAAAATTCCTTGGCACACGCAAACATTGATGAAATCTGTAATTGCCTTAGCCAGATGTTTTCTGAAGTTAATAGGATATAGGCTGGTGAAGGCAGTAGTCATGCTGATGTACAACTAATTGACCCAGACACCATGCTCATAAACTGGGAAACAACTCCTCTTCCCACAAGGAAGGAGTCTTGGTAATTTGCTTTTGTAGCTTCTTTTTTGTATTTTGGGTTACTTTCAGAGTTGTAATCCAAACATCTCATTATGATTGTTTAGTTTTGATATTAACCCTTCTATCCTTTCAAATTCAATGAAATGGAGTTCAGTTTTCTATTAAGTCTTCTATCTTTTCCTCTTCCTAATTCCTATCATTTTATTTCCATTTCAGTTTTGTTAATGCCAGCTTTAATAACATGACTTGCATCCAGAATTCATGCACAGATCTTAAAAATCTTACTAATATCGAAATAATGCATCAAGAGGTTGAATACAATGAAGATGAGGTTGTTGAGGAAATAAAAAAAGAGTTGGAACAATTTGAAAACAAGCCTAAGCCAAACCTTCATGAAACTGAGCCGAGTAATATCGAAAGTCCTGAAGAAGTTAGAGAAACAAAGATAAGCATTCACACCGAGCAAGAATCCAGAGATGCCTTGATTCAACTTTTAATTGAATATAGAGTTGTGTTTGCTTGGTCTTACGATGATATGGCAGGTTTAAGTGCTGATATGGTGGTTCATAAGCTTCCTACATTTCTTGGTTTTCCTCCAGCCCAGCAAAAGCAACAAAAATTTAAAAGAGACATGAGTGACAAAATCACAGAGGATAATGAAGCAACTGAGCGCCAATGTGGTCAGAGCTGTCTGATACACCTCTTGGGTGGTGAACGTTGTGTCTGTGCCAAAGAAGGATGGAAATACAAGAGTCTGTGTTGATTACAGGGACCTGAACAAAGAAAGTCTAAAGGATAATTTCCCTTTACCAAATATCCACATTCTTGTAGATAATTGCGCAAATCATGAGATATAATCGTCCATGGATTGTTATACAGGGTACCACCAAATTCTAATGGATGAGGATGACGCAGAAAAGAACACTTTCACCACTCTATGAGGTACTTATTGCTATAGGGTCATGACATACCATTTAAAGAATATCGGAGAAACTTACATGAGGGCTATAACCACCATTTTTCACGACATGATGCACAAAGAGATTGAAGTGTATGTCGATGATGTCATCATAAAATCAAAGACACACGCTGATCATGTGTGCGATTTGAAAAAATTCTTCAAACGACTTCGAAGGTATGACTTAAGCTTAACCCAGCCAAGTGTGCATTCGAGGTTCCATCTGGGAAACTCCTCAGTTTTATAGTCAGCCGAAGAGGCATTGATATGGATCCATCTAATATAAAGTCAATTTGAGATCTGCCACCCCCAAAGAATAAAAAGGAAGTCATGAGTTTTCTTAGGAGGTTGAACTACATCAGTAGGTTCATTGCTCAGCTCACAACCACCTGCGAGCCCATATTTAAGTTGCTGACAAAGGATGCCACTATCTAGTGGACGGACGATTGCCAAAAATCTTTCGACAGGATCAAAGATTATTTGTCAAAACCCTATGTACTGGTGCAACCTGAACCTGGTTGGCCTTTGTTTCTATATCTATCGGTGATGGATAATTCCTTTGGATGCGTTCTATGACAACATGATGCAACAGCCAAAAAGGAACATGCAATCTATTATTTGAGCAAGAAGTTCACCAATTATGAGGTTAAGTACACCCTTTTAGAAAGGACGTGTTGTTCCTTGATTTGGGTCACTCAGAAGATGAGACATTATCTTTTGGCCTACACTACTTACTTCATATCCAGAATGGTTGAAGTACATCTTTCAAAATCCAATTCCCACTGGAAGACTCGCAAAATGGAAAATCCTACTCACAGAGTTTGACATCGTCTATGTCACTCGCACCGCGATGAAAGCACAAGCTTTGGCAGATTATTTGGCAGAAAATCCAGTTGATGATGAGTACATGCCACTTAGCATATACTTCCTAGACGAAGAGATCAACTCAATAGAGGAAGTGGTTCCAGACGATCACCCTGTATGGAAACTGTATTTTGATGGGGCTGTTAATATCAATAGAGTTGGGATAGGGGCATTCCTCATCTCACCTATTGGACATCATTACCCTGCAACAGCCCCACTTCGATTCTTCTGTACTAATAATACAGCAGAATACAAAGCTTGTATCATGGGTTCGAAAATGGCCATCGATCTGGATGTGCGTGAACTATTGGTTATGGGAGATTCTGACTTGCTTATCTGGCAAGCCCAAGGGAAATGGGAGACTCGAGACGTCAAGCTTATTTTGTACAGGAAATATGTGCAAGACTTGAGCAAAAGATTCAAATCCATCAAGTTCTGGTACATTCCAGGTTTCACAATGAGCTAGCCGATGCCTTGGCTACTTTAGTGTCGATGCTCCCTTATCCAGACAACACTCATATTAATCCACTAGAAATCCAAGTTCGGAATCAACACGGTTACTGCAATACAATTGAGACAGAACTAGATGGTGAACCATGGTATCATGACATAAAATGATTCCTGAAAACAAGAGGATATCTAGAGCATGCTAAAGGAGATCAAAAAATAACTATAAGGCGGCTTGCCAGTGGTTTCTTTTTGAATGGGGAAATTATGTACAGGAGGACCCCAAATTTAAACTTGCTGAGATGCGTAGATGCTATAGAAGCAGAGCGGATCATGAGTGAAGTACATTCGGGGGTATGCGACCCTCACATAAATGGATATATTTTGGCAAGAAGATTCTGCGGGCAGGGTATTATTGGCTTATTATGGAGCAAGATTGCTTCAATTTTCTTCGCAAGTGTCACTAATGCTAGATTCAGGGTGACCTGATTCACTCGCCTCCTTCTAAGTTGCATCCCATGTCCTCTCCTTGGCCTTTCGTTGCTTGGGGAATGGATTTCATTGGGCCAATCGAGCCAAAGGCTTCAAATGGGTATATATTCATTTTGGTTGCAATTGATTACTTCACCAAGTGGGTGGAGGTCGTCACTTTCAAAGCAGTCACCAAGAAAGCAGTGGTAGACTTTGTTCATTCCAACATCATATGTCGCATTGGTATCTCCAAGACCATCATCACTGATAATGCAACCAATCTAAGTAGTCACTTGATGAAGAAGGTATGTGAATAATTTAAAATCATGCATCGCCATTCTACCCCATACAGGCCAAAATCCAATGGAGTCGTTGAAGCGGCAAACAAGAACATAAAGAAGATTCTTAAGAAGATGATCCAAGGTTCCATGCAATGGCATGAAAAGTTGCCTTTTGCTCTTTTAGAATACTGCACGACTGTTTGCACATCTGTCGGTGCAACTCTGTATCTGCTTGTGTATGGAACTGAAGCTATAATACCCGCAGAAGTCGAAATTCCCTCTCTCCGAATTATTGTGGAAGACACTGAGTGGGTCAAGACCCGATTAGAACTACTGATGTTGATTGATGAAAAACGGCTAGCAGCAATGTGTTTAAGCCAGTTATACCAGCAAAAAATGCACGCGCTTACAATAAGAAAGTGCGCCCGAGGGAGTTTGAGGTAGGCCAACTGGTTTTGATACGCATCCTTCCGCACCAGGTAGAAGCTAAAGAAAAGTTTTCCCCAAATTGGCAAGGACCATACATCATCAAGAAAGTGTTACCAAAAGGGCCTTACACTTGGTAGATGAAGAAGGACGGGTACCAGACATGATTATTAACAGAGATGCAGTCAAAAGATATTATGTATGATATATGCCCACTGTAGAATTTTTGCGCGTTGATTTTCTCAGATTGAAGTGACGAAGGCTATCATTTGCTCGTTATTCCAAATAGGTGTCACCCTACAATTAATCTTTTTGAGCTTGTATTTGTCTTCCTTTCTCACTTTTTGGAACCTGTGTACTTGTAAAAAAAAAAAGAGAAAAAAAGAAAAATAAAAAAAGAAGCCAAACAACAAATCTCTGAGTCATTGAACTACGTCTTACCTGATTCTGAAAGGATACATAGGTAGCCTTACCCTAGGTTCGGTCCCATCTGAACAAAAAAATCCATATTCCTAATACTCCAAAACTGGGGCAGAAGTTTGTTTTATTTCACAGTTTTTCTGTAATAACAGTTCTAAAAGTTGTAATTCAGTTCAAGGTTCATTTTCGCCTTTTTATCTTTCAAGAACTTCTTATCGATGTTTTTTGTGAATGTTCGAAGTCCCCATGCCAAACGCATTGGATAGCCTCCCTTATGCAGTATCTTAGTCAAAAAAAAAGGAAAAAAAGAAAAGAAAAAAGAAGTAAGAGACGAAAAACAAAAGAGAAGACAAAAAGAAATGAGAGAGTCTTATCAGTGAAGACCCATACGGGCACGATAAAGTGATAGTGAGCAGAGAAATGAGAGAGTCTTATTGGTAAAAACCTAGATGGGCACCAAAAGGCGACGGTAAGTAGAGAAATGAGATAGCTTAGTTAGCGAAAACCTGCAAAAGGTGCTACTAGACGAATGAGGCTCTTTGATTCTCCGGCATGAACACAACGAAGAAAAATACAAGATGAACACTTGCGGCGGATTTTGAGAATTAGACAGTTTAAACGGATCAAGCGTCCAGTCCAAGATACATGTCATGATTTATTGAAGTTGGCACATACCTCCAGATAAGTCTCCGTACTCCTTTCCCTAAAAGGGACACCATTTGTTTAAGCAAAACTCTGTTTCACTTCCAATTATTATTTTGTCTGACCCATAATTTTCCTTTGAGCCCCTTTCAGTCCAATTCTGCATCAAAAGAAAAGTAAAGAAATGGCTGCAAAACGGGCTACAATTTCCCCGCAATGTCAAGCAGAATTTAGGGCATATATGGCATTGACGAAGGCACTAATCCATCTGTGATATCATTCAATAAGACGATCAATTTTTTCAAAGAAACTTGAAACTCGCATGAGCAGGACTTGCTTCATGAGAAAAGTTGATAAGCATTACGGACACAAACTGATACTGGGTGCAAGACAATTGTGTTTGATTTGAAAGAAAATAGTTTTGATTTAGAGACAAGGGTAGCGATACCATGGACATCTGGGTATGAAACAGTTGGGGGAAACATTGGAAAGCCAAGGTCTCTAGAAAAGGATACAGAGTAACCCAGCATCGCGGTACCGCGCTGACATAATCGGTTCTTCGACAGCAGTAGCCGTGAATCGAGCTACTCAAGGCGTCAAAGGATCAAGGCCACAGACCAATCATAACTTTGAAAGCTCATAATTTTTTTCTTTGTTTGAAGAAGGAACAAAGCAGTGCAGAATGACATTTCTAAAAGAACAAATGCACCAAATGTAAGCTCTTTAAAACCTCTAGTTTTTATTTTTGCAGCATGCATCACTATTGTTCACACCTCCCATTGTTTAGCTTAACTCAGGTAGAATCATTTTTCCTAGGGGGATCTAGCTCATATTCCGAGTAGAAGTACTCTTCACTCAGGGTGTTTAATACAGCTTAACCTAGGTAGAATCCTTTCGCCCAGGGGGATCCAGCTCAAAGTCCCGGGTAAAAGTACTCTTCGCTCAGGTTATTTTACAACAGTTTAACTCAGGTAGAATCATTTTGCATAGGGGGATCCAACTCATATTTCCAGGTAGAAGTACTCTTCAGGTTGTTTTACGCAGCTTAACTCAGGTAGCATCACTTAGCCTAGGGAGATCCAGCTCATAGTTATGGGTAGAAGTACTCTTCACTCAGGGTGTTTAATACAGCTTAACTCAGGTACAATCCTTTCACCTAGGGGGATCCAGCTCATAGTTTCGGGTAGAAGTGGTCTTTGATCAGGGTGTTTTACAACAGCTTAAAACAAGTAGAATTATTTTGCCTAGGGGGATCCAATTCATAGTCCCGGGGAGAAGTACTCTTCACTCAGGATGTTTAATACAACTTGACTCAGGTAGAATCCTTTCGCCAAGGGGATCCAACTCATATTTCCGGGTAGAAGTAATCTTTGCTCAGGGTGTTTGCGAACACCTAATTTTTGACCACGCCCCTAATTCTATACTACTTTAGTGTAAATATTTCTTTTAGGTCCAATCTTAATATTTTAAACTTTTGTTTTACTCTTAATAGGTTTTATTTAAAAGAAAAAACTAAAAAAAATTACTTACATCCTTAGAATATATAGTTTATTTCTAAAAAAAAAAGATTAAAAAATATATATGTACATATATATATACATGGTTTCTTTAAATTAGAATTTTAATAAGTAAACTATAGAATCTTTCTTAGTATCATTAAAATGCATATAATATTTAGTTTTTTTCTATATTCTGAGAAAGTAAATATTTAGTTTTTTTTATATTGTGAGAAATGTTAGTTAATCTTTGTATATTTATAGTTTAATTTATCTTTTAAAATAAAAGAGAAAAAAAATATTTTTTTTAAAAAAAAGAGAGGAAGTTACATTAAAAGAGATAAAAGTTTGTTATATGAAACTGTATCTCCAAAAAATTCTAGCGAACAAATCCCAACTTCCCCCTACCCCATGATCACACACCTACAACATCACAGACACACAACCATCCCGTCCCCCACTCCAATCACGTTCCCAACTCCAAAAATCACTAACATCTCTATATAAAGATTACTGCAAGTTAGGATAGAAAGTCTAAGTAAGCATCAAAGAAAAGGAGATAACATTTATTGAAGAGGCGAGGAAGTAAAAAAAAAAAAGAAAGGGACAGGCGAAAGTCAGAGAACAGAAAAGAAGTAGAAAAATTGTGTCAGTAAGGAGAAAAGAGAGTTTAAAGACGGAGATTGAGATTTTGTTTGCGGTTCCGAATTTAAGGTTCTAGAAAAGTTAACATTGCTAGTTTTAAAAATCGGTAAATTGTAGTGAAGCCTTACAAAAGGTAACTCTCAATCTTTCTGTATAGTTTAAACATGGTATATGAGATCTATGTCTTCGCAAAGTTTGAATTTTAATTCTCTTTTTTTGTGAATTATACATACATACACACACACATATATATATATATATATACACATGATTCTTGTTCAATAGTAACATAAAAAAAAAGGTTTGTTTATGTTCTGTTGCTTAAATTTGAGATTTTTATATTCAAATAGCCATGTGATCTTTAGTAATTGTGTTGAAGTTGTTTAGTGAAAGATGCATCTGAAGGTTAAAATGGAATGATAACAGTGATACAAATTTTTGGCCTTACTATTTAAATAGAATTCATGCCTGAAATGTACATCTCCTCAATATTTATTGCTTCAGTATCTTGAATGAGTTATGCGGCTCTTGTATGAACAATAGTAAAATTTTGATTTAAGTTAAAATTAAATATTTGATTTAATAGGTAGTAAGTTACTAAAGTAAGGGGCTATAAAGGTTAGACTAACATTAATAATTTTTTGTCCTAGAGATTTGCACGAGAACTGGTTAAAAATCAAAATGGCTCTTTTTTCTATAATTGTGTAATTTTTATATTTTGTTCAAAAGGCTAAAATGTCTTTTTTCCACAAAGATATTCTTCCGTAAATCATGACCTTCACAATAATCTCAAACTTAGGAATAAAATACAATAAATAGGTTAAAAATCTTATAGATGTACTTTATATATTAACCCAGGTGTTCATACCCGAACCTTGGATTAATAGGCTTAAATAATAAAAGGATCATGTGCACATTCCGTGTCTCGATGCCTTTAAATTTAAAATAATGTTATAATCATGTGTACATTCCGTACATTGGTTTAATATTTAATTTCAAAGAATTTTCTCGTGTGCGTTCCGCATCTTGGTGAATACAATTAATAAAATATAATAATTAATTAAGTGACGGTAAATAAGCCATAATTAATAAAATACAAGAATAGATAAAAATTGATTTAAGACTTACATTAATCAATAGAAGTGACCGTGCTAGAACCACGGGGCTCGAGGGGTGTCTTACACCTTCCCCTCGATCAACAAAATTCCTTACTCAGTTTTCTGTTTTCGTAGACCATAAATTAAGAGTCAAACCTTTCTTTTGAAAAGGGATTCAATAAAAGGTGACTTGCAACACCATAACTCAATTCCAGGTAGCGACTCTAAATAAATAAATAATCCCTTTTTAAAATGTCAGTTTAATTGGAAAAACTCTTCTAGTTCAACCTCGTAACAGGGTTGTATGGGAAAAATGAGGTGTGACAGCCGTGGCGACTCTGCTGGGAACAATTAATAAGAATTCGAGCTTTGTATATTGATTCTTGTTTGGATTTTATCATGTTTTGGATATTATTGTATTTGGAAGCCTAATGTGCTATTTGTTGCTTGTTTACCGCTTTAATATTTATTTGAACTGTGATATAAATTGTATCATCTCTCGTATCCCTCTGAGTCTTCTGATATGTAGTTATGTTGTGTTTTCCTACCAGCATCACAAATCTTCCGTCTTGAGATAAAGCCAGTTTTCCTATCAGCTTCTGGTGAAAGATTTGGCCACACTTGTTTAGGCGGGAGAGCCGTTAGCTAGCTAGTGTTGTTCTACTACTGGCGACGCTTAACACTCCTCGACCCTGGTTTTCCACCCGGGTAAGTCAGGTCTAGATACCATCTCCTTTAGTATTTAAAAACTTAAAAGAACAATCCACAAGCAATGAATACCCCTGGTAGGTTACGCTTTATTTGCATCATATGCATTGAACTTAGCGGGGCTCGGCACAGGGGTCGGGCCCGTCTAGGACAGGAACCAATTTTTCGGACAAACATGTCCATATCTATGTGCTATATCTAACCCTATTTGGTAGGCTTCACTCAAATGTTGACCGGCTTTAAGATAGAATTAAACAAGGATAAATAAAGAGGAAATTTCCAAGTTTTCATAAATACCATTTTTTAAAATAAAATTTTGAAAAGTTTTTGTATATGAACTAACAATTTTCAAAATAATTTTCTTTTTTTTGGTTACCGAACTACGCGAATTTGATTCTCACCGGATGTGAGATACGTAGGTAACCTTCATCAGGTTCAACCTCATTTTAAATAAACAAAAAAAAAAGAGTAAAAAAAGGATTTTTATGGATTATTACTTATTATTTTTTTTCAAATAATGATAATATAGTCACTTTGTTAAGTTTTTAACCAGTTTTGCCCTGGCATCCCCTTTTTTTGTCAAAATAGCCTTAAAACCTGCATCGAAACTGAGAAATGAGAGGCTAGTTTTTTTTTTTTTTACAAAACAAAAAAAAAGTTATTTAAGCCTTTTGTTTTTTAATGACTATTACTAATTTAATTTTTTTAGTCCCACAGTTTGGCATTTATTTATATTTCTTTCAAACCCGAGAAATCAGAATTTTTTTTGTCAATAGTATATTTAACTAAAACCTAACCCCGTGTTGGAATAAACAGGTGCACCATGAGTGGGGAAAGAGGTAAGTCTGAAAAGAGTCCTAGGTAAGAAGGGATATCAGACTTTCTCATTGTTGATCAGATACCATAATTATTGTGGGATTGGTGTATAGATTTTAAGGAATATGACCGAACTGATAAAGAAATACTCGGGACATTTGGTTCACATGATGACGATCAAGCCTAGGAGGGATGTGATCGAAGCTTTGATTCCACATTGGGATCCTGAAAATAATGTATTCCATTTTACTGACTATGAGATGACTCCGACCTTGGAGGAAATCACCCATTTCCAGGGATGGGGCCGTAATCTTCGCCGCCAGAGACCCATCGTGCCAAAAAATGTGAATGAGGGTAAATTTTTGAAGCTCTTGAACATAAACTATGGATATTATGAAGGTTTAGGAGGCAATTGGGTTAAGTTGGGATTTTTTTTAATTTGTACGGCCTCGAATGCAATTTCGAAAGGAATGTGGGAAAACTGAAATCAAAGGAAGACAAGGAAATATGGAAGATACACAGAAGGTTTGCATTTATGGTTGCTTTTTTGGGGCGTGTAGTTATTCCGGAAAGGGAAGGACGTATTGACATCCGGTTGGCAGGTGTAGTTGAGGCGCTGATCTCAAAAGGGGATGATTATACTTTGGTCCCTATGATTCTTTCTTCCATTTTTCGTGCTTTAACTGGATGTAAATTGGGCGCAAAAAATTTTGATGGCTGCAACATTTTGCTACAAATATGGTTTTTGGAGCATTTTCATCGGCATCCTACGATCTCTAATTTTAGTGAGCTCTGGACCAATCACACTTTTGATCACCCGAAGAGAATTGAAAAATGTGACATACCTGGAGGGATTAACGCTTGGAAAGAACTACTTCTTACTTTGTATGCCAAATAGATCACATGGAATTACGATTGGTTTTTCTTGAAAGAGGTCATTTGTAAATCTGCATACCATTCTTATTTGGTACTTATAGGATTGGATGGTGTTCAGCCTTATGCTCCACTTCAAGTAATGAGCCGGCTTGCATGACGACATGAAGTGCCACCAACACGAGATATGAGCAAGTTCTGTTATGATTTTGGTAAAGATCAACCTCATGGCGAAGGGAAAATTATGAAAATTTGGTATGCAAGTAAAGTTTCGGAGTTCAATGAGATGGTAGAGGACCGAGATCGTGGAGAGGTGATCCCTGAATATATTACTTGGTTTCATGATTCTTCATCTTTTAGAGATCAGCCTGAGGGGCCGAACAGGAGGAGAAATTATCAAAGAACTACAAAAAAGTTGAAAGAGGAATTGGAGCATGCTCAAATGATTATAGCCAAACAACAAGCCCAGCATCAGGCCGGAGTCGCTCATATTCGTTTAAACATTGAGAAAGATTATCAATCTACTTTGCGGGTCATGGATAAAGATTTAAAGCATGCTAAAAATGAGGCAGCCCACTTAGAAGAAGAACTGGAAAACACGATTAGTTTAGTCAGAAGAGTGGATGCGAACAAAAATGATGAAATACATAAGTTGCAAGAAGAATTAAGTATCATTGAAGAAGATGCGCACCAGCAACAACTGGAGTTTCATCAGCAGAAAGAGAACTTTGAAACAGAAAGGGCCCACTGGATACGCTCAAAGAGTCAGCTTTATGCACAATTAGAAGAAATAAAAAGGCAAAAGAGGGGTCATCAACACACAGATTTTGAGGAAGAGCGGAGTCAGTGGATGATTGAGAGAGGCGTGTTAAACCGTCACATTGAAGAATATGAGGGACGTGAGGATGAGATGGGGAACACCCTCAACACTACCCAGATATGGCTGCAGAATTATCACATGAGTATGGGGCAAGCTAGAGAGCAGGTACTTCGATTGGCAGAAAAAGCAGCATATGTTCATGTTGATCATCGTCGTGTAAACAATGAGGAAGTTAGTCAACAAGCACGTGTCCTCATTCCACAGTTGCCAACGATGTTTTAGAATTTGTACGAGACTTTAGGGGGACAGTGAAGGCCAAAATATGTAGACAATTGATGATATCAGTTTAAGCACGAAGACTATTGAAGATTAACTTTTTAGTGCAATCTACTAGTTCTTAGTTTCATTTATTTGTTGCATTTTAATTTTGGAGATTTTTTTAATTATTATCAAAGTTTGTTTTATTCCAGTCATTTTTATGTCTTTAAAGTCAGTAGAGTCAGTTTGTATATATTTCCTTTTCTCTCATTCTATATAATTGAAAAATATTTTAGTTTGTTTTATTTATAAGAAAGAAATCATTATAATTGTTATTATTTCTTCCGAACTACGTGGTGGTCTGATTCATGCGGCGTCATGTTACGTAGCCAATCCCCATCGGATGCGATCACAGCCATAATTAATCTGGAAAGAAAAAGAAATGAAAAATTAATATAAAATAAAATAAGAGAGCAGTAAGTTCAAAAGAAAATAAACCAACAAGTCGAGATGAAGCATGAAGCCTTCCAAAATCATTTTTAGAAATGAAAATAGCATTAGGTTCATGGCATACAATGTGTGATTAATATCTGAAAAATGCCTAACTCTAACACGTTTGTTGTTTGTTATTTCAAAAGAGATAAGGTTAAACAGAGGTGGTTGGTTTGTGGTTTAAAATGGCGACTCACCCTGACAACACGAGGTCAAAAGGAAAAAGTAGAATGGGAAACAACAGTGAGAATGAGTCAGATAACGATGATGTCCATGGAAATTGGCCGAACAAGGTTCAGGACTGGTTGAAGAAGTAAGAGTGTTGAAACAAAAATTGGCAGATATGTACCAAGCTTGGGTGAATGGATAGGCACCACCATCACTACCCCCGGGGCCTTCAGATAATCTTCATAATGCGTCAGTTGCAAATCAAGTGCCTATCTCCATAATAAGTAACCCATTGTACGAACTTGGATTCAGTCCGAGTATTGACCTCCCCACTATCCCTAATACCTCCATTCCACGTCCTACAGCCACACCCTTCCGAAACGACCCACATACTGTACCCAGTCCTCAACCGGCTCTCGCTCAAAATCTCAACAATGATCCACAATTGAATGCTCATGATACCCAACATTACTCTCCAGAACTAATTTTCAAGGTTCCAAGTTCATACAAGCATACTCCTCAGAACATGTTCCTTGTGGAGGACAAAAAACCCAACAAGAATATGGAACAAGAGGAAATGACCAGAAAAGTGAAGAGTTTGGAACAAACCATGAGAAACATACAGGGTTTGGGAGACCACAAGAGTGTTTCGTTCAATGATTTATGCATGTTTCCCTTTGTTCATTTGCCACCTGGATTCAAGACCCCTATGTTTGACAAGTATGATGGTCACGGTGATCCTGTGGCCCACTTGAAGGGATATTGTAACCAATTGAGGGGAGAAGGGGGCAAAGAAGAATTATTCATGCTTATTTTGGGAAAATTTTGACAGCAATTGCATCAGAGTGGTTCATAGATCAAGACATATCTCACTGGCAGGTTTGGAACGACATGGCTCAAGATTTTGTCCAACAATTTCAGTACAATATTGATATAGTGCCGGACCACTCCTCTCTTGTCAAAATAAAGAAGAAATATACAGAAAGCTTCAGAGAATAAGCAATCAAGTGGAGAGAGCAGGCTGCTAGGGTCAAACCACCAATGAAAGAGGCAAAAATGATTGACTGCTTTCTCCAAGCTTAGGATCCGGAATACCTCCATTATATGTTGGCCGCTATTGGTAAGCCTTTTTCCGAGGAAATTAAGATTGGGGAAATAGTTGAGAATGGCATGAAGTTGGGCAAAATGGTAAGTCAAGCAACCCTTAAGGCGACGACGCAAGCAATTCAAAGCGGGTCAGGTAGTTTCGGAAATCGGAAAAAAGAAGGAGGAAGGATCCATGATGGTGTATGGATTCGGGGGAGTTCAAACAGGAATAGTTCCTTCATACGTGCAATTCCAACAAGGACAATTCAATTCTCCTCAACATTATTATCTGCCTCAGGGTCCCCGGTACTATTTCCCTCGCAACAATACATAGTATATAATGCTCAGGCTTATGCTAGGCCTCCCGATCACCAACAATGGCGAGCATCGATTCCACAAGGCTCCCGTCAGCTCCGACAAAATATTCAGGCACCATATAATATTCGTCCCAGATAGGAATATGTGAAAGAACAGGAGCCAAAGAAAGAGTTCACCCCAATTGGAGAATCATATACAAGCCTATTTCGAAAGTTGACGCAGCTGAAATTGATTGAACCTATCATGCCACATTACGTGAATCCAAATTCAAAAGGTTTCGACTCCAATGCGAGATGTGAGTATCATTCTAACACCCAAGATAATAGTAACAAAAATTGTTGGACATTATAAAAGCCATTGAAAGTTTAATTGAAGCAAAGGCAACTGTGGTGACAAACAATGAAGATACTCCTAATATCACAAACAATCTGCTCCCAGCTCATGATAATATACATTTTATTGGGATGATTTGTGATAATCGTGATTATAAGCAATCTGGCAAAATAGAGATGATTGTTAGAAGCATAGGGCCAAAGCCAAAAATGATAGTAAGCCTACCGTAATTGGCACAGTGGATTGTGAAAGGTGTGTGTTCTAGTTCAAACTTGGCAGTTTGTGAAAAAACGATTCTTTATGTCCCTGGAAGAACAAAAAAGTTTGAGGTTCAATTGGGTGGGCCAAAACTTTATATCCCTGGGGGCATTCAAAAGATTTTTCCGAATAATGCTTCAAGAAATTAACAGAGCCAGTTGTGATCCGAACTGTTGCACAACTTCCAGTGTTGAACCCAAAAGCTATTCCCTGGAACTATAACAAGATTGTCATGACATACAAAGGAAAAGAGATAATGGAAGAAACAGATGAAATGGGAGGCTTGACCTGCTCTGGAAGGTGCTATTCGCCAGAGGAGTTGAGAAAAGCTAAGCAAGCCAAGGAAAATCACTTTCCAGTGAAAGAAACTATTTCAGAAAAAGAAGTGGAGGAATTCCTTAAGAAGATGAGAATGCAAGACTACTCAATCATTCATCAACTAAGGAAAACCCTTGCTCAGATATCTTTGTTATCTCTACTTTTGCACTCGAAAGAACATCGTCGTGTGTTGATCAAAACTATGAACGAGGCATATGTCTCAGAAAATACAATGGTGAATCAACTAGAAAAGACGGCTGAAAGATTCTTTGAGGTGAACAAAATTTCTTTCACCGATGATGATTTGCCTAAGGAAGGGGCTGGGCACAATAAGCTTTTCATCTTATGGTCAAATGTGAAGGGCATTACATAAAAGGGGTCATGATTGACGGAGGCTCAAGAGTAGATATATGCCCTCTTTCTATTCTATAACAACTAAACATTGACACTAACAACATTCAAACAAGTAGTGTCAGCATCAGGGCTTTTGATGGTTCAAAAAGAGACACTATTGGGGGAATTGAACTCACCATGATAATTGGCCCGTTTGATTTTAACATTGTCTTTCAGGTGTTGGATATGAAAAACCTCCTATACTTTTCTTCTGGGAAGGCCGTGGATCTATATGGCTAGAGCTATACCATCCACCCTACATCAAATGGTTAAATTCAGATATGACAGGAAGAAATTGTTATTCATGGGGAGGATGACTCGTCCATCTATAATGACCCGTCCATTCCATGTATCGAGGCCAAAGAAGGATGTGAATCCCTCATATATCAAACATTTGAGGTGATTGAGGTAGACCAAGTGGAAGAAGGAAAACCAATTCTGCATCCCCTTCTTTTAGCCACATCTATGATAGTAGCTTTACTGATGTTGAGGAACGGCTATGAACTAGGAAAAGGATTAGGATCATTTCTGCAAGGAATTGTAAACCCCATTGCTCCCTTTTCGAAGAAAGATACCTTTGGCTTGGGTTTTAAACTAACATCAGCTGACATAAATAAAGCCAAGGCCCGCATAAAGAATGGTTGGAATTTGTCAAAACTAATCCCTCACATTGCCTACTCTTTTGCCAAGCCACAGTTTGAAGAAGTCCAAAATCTTTCTACTCAAGATGACATTGATGAAGTTTGCCATGGTTTCAAGTAGATGTTCTATGGAATCAACATGGTTCAAGTTGGTGAAGGCCCTAGCCGTGCAAGTGTTTAGCTGATTGGCATAGATACCTCGCTCAACAACTGGGATGCAACTCATCTTCCCATCAGGAAGGAGTCATGGTAGTCTGTTTTGTTGCTTTTTCAGTATTTGGATTATTTTCAGGGTTGTAATCCATATACTTTAGTTTAATTGCTTTGCTTTGATGTTAACCCTTCTATCCTTTCAAATTCAATGAAATGAAGTTCCAGTTTCGTAGTAAATTCTTTCGTTCCTTTCCCTAATTTTTGTTAATTGCTCATCATTTTCAGTTTCGTTAATATTGGCTTTAAAAACATGATATGCACTCGGAATTTATGCCCAGATATTAAAAAGTTTTCTAATCTCGAAATAATGAATCAAGAAGTTGAGTATGATGAAGATGAGGCCTTTAAGGAAATAAAAAGAGAATTGGATCAAGTTGAGAATAAGCCTAGGCCTAACTCAAATGAAACCGGGGAAATTAACCTGGGAAGTCCTAAAGAAATCAGAGAAACAAAAATAAGCATTCATAATGAACGAAGGACGAGAGATGCCATAATTCAAGTTTTGTTCGAGTATAGAGATGTATTTGCTTGGTCGTATGATGACATGCCGGGTTTGAGTGATGATTTAGTAGTTCATAAGCTTCCCACATATCCTAATTTTTCACCAATACCAAAAAAACAAAGGGAGTTTAAGACAGATATGCGTGATAAGATTAAGGAAGAAGTCACAAAGCAACTAAGTACAAATGTGATCAGGGTCGTCCGATATACTACATGGTTAGCAAATGTCGTGCCAGTGCCAAAAGAAGGATGGGAAAATCAAAGTTTGTGCTGACTATAGGGATTTAAACAAAGCAAGTCCAAAAGACAACTTTCCTTTACCCAACATTCATATCCTTGTTGACAATTGTACTAAACATGAGATCCAATCTTTTGTGGACTGTTATGCCGGGTATCACCAAATTTTGATAGATGAAGAAGATGCAGAAAATACCGCCTTCACCACTCCATGGGGAACCTATTGTTATAGGGTCATGCCATTTGGTTTGAAGAATGCAGGAGCAACTTACATGAGGGCCATGACTACCATATTCCATGACATGATGCACAAAGAGATTGAGGTGTATGTTGATAATGTGATCATTAAGTCTAGAACACGAGATGATCATGTGCAAGACTTGAAAAGTTCTTTGAAAGGCTACGAATGTACATTCTCAAACTCAATCTAGCCAGATGTGCATTTGGAGTTCCTTCTAGGAAGCTTTTGGGTTTTATAGTTAGTCGAAGAGGAATTGAGTTAGATCCCTTCAAGATAAAGACCATTCGAGAGCTACCTCCCCCGAAGAATAAAAATGAAGTCATGAGTTTGCTCGGGAGGTTGAACTACATCAGATGGTTCATTGTACAACTTACAACCACATGCGAGCCTATTTTCAAGTTGTTGAAAAAGAACGCCGCTATCAAGTGGAAAGATGAGTGCCAAGTAGCTTTTGATAAGATCAAGAAATATTTGTCAAATCCTCATATTTTGGTCCCGCCAGAACCCGGTAGGCCTTTGTTTTTATATTTTTCAGTAACAGATAGTTCTTTTGGTTGTTTTCTGTGTCAACATGATGCCACAGTAGAAAAGGAACAAGCAATATATTATTTGAGAAAAATGTTTACCACTTATGAGGCCAAATACACTCTTTTAGAAAGGACATGTTGTGCCTTATCCTTGGTCGCTCAGAAGCTTAGGCGTTATCTATTGGCCTATACAACTTACCTCAAATTCCGAATGGATCCCTTGACTTACATCTTTCACAAGCCGATGCCAACTGGTAGATTTGCATAATGGCAAATCTTGCTCACAGAATTTGATGTTGTTTATGTCACTCGCACTGCCATAAAGGCACAAGCTTTGGCAGATCATCTAGCAGAAAACCCGGTAGATGATGAGTATGAATCTTTGAACACATACTTCCCAGATGAAGAGGTTAATTTAGTTGAAGAAGAAGTGTAAGGGGATAGACAAGCTTGGAAACTATACTTTGATGGGGCTGTCAACATCAAAGGCGTAGGGATTGGGGCAATTCTCGTATCACCTACAGGGCAACATTAGCCTGCCACAGCACGACTTTGCTTCTTCTGTACAAACAACAGAGCAGAATATGGAGCTTACATCATGGGTTTGAACATGGCAATAAGCCTAAATGTGCATCAACTGTTGGTGATGGGAGATTCAGATTTGCTTATTCAGCAGGCTCAAGGTGATTTGGAGACTCGAGACATCAAGCTCATTCCATATAAACAATGTGTGGAAGATCTTGGCAAGAGATTCAAGTCCATCGAGTTCAGATACATTCCCAGGTTTCACAACGAATTAGCCGATGCCTTGGCCACCTTGGCCTCAATGCTTCCATATCCGGGTAATACTCACATTGACCCATTGGAAATTCAAATTCGGGATCAACATGGTTATTGCAATACAATTGAAACGAAATTAGGTGGTGAACTATGGTACCGTGATATTAAATAGTTTTGAAAACAAGAGAATATCCGAAACATGCTAATAGCAATCAAAAGAGAACTATTAGGTGACTCTCTAATGGTTTCTTTTTGAGTGGGGAAATCCTATACAAAAGAAACCCAGATTTAAATTTATTGAGATGTGTGGATGCCAAAGAAGCTGAAATGATTATGAACGAGGTGCATTCGGGATTTGTGGTACGCACATGAACGGATATGTTCTAGCAAAGAATATCCTTCGGGTAGGATATTATTGGCTCACTATGGAGTGATATTGCTTTCAATTTGTTCGCAAGTGCCACCAGTGTCAGACTCACACTGATTTGATTCACTCGCCTCCTTCAGAGCTCTATCCTATGTCAGCTCCTTGGACTTTTGTTTCTTGGGGAATGGATGTCATTGGCCCAATCGAGCCAAAAGCTTCAAATGGGCACAAATTCATCTTGGTTGCAATTGATTACTTCACCAAATGGGTGGAGGCTATTACATTGAAAGCAGTTACCAAGAGAGCAGTAGTAGACTTCATTCACTCCAACATCATCTGTCGTTTCGGTATTCCAAAAATCATTATTATAGATAATGCTGCTAATTTGAATAGTCATCTGATGAAGGAGGTATGTGAACAATTTAAATTGAGCATCGCCATTCTAATCCTTACCGACCCAAAGCTAATGGAGTTGTTGAAGGTGCAAATAAGAACATCAAGAAGATTCTTAGGAAGATGGTCCAAGGGTCTAGACAATGGCACAAGAAATTACCTTTTTTTCTGTTGGGATACCGGACAACTTTCCGTACATCAGTTGGTGCAACACCCGACTTGTTAGTTTATGGAACTGAAGCGGTCATACCTGCTGAAGTCGAGATTCCCTCTCTCCGGATAATTATTGAAGCTGGGATTGGAGACATTGAATGGGTGAAGTCACGATTGGAATAGTTGAGTTTGATTGATGAAAATTGTTTGGCAGAAGTTTGTTTTGATCAGTTATACAAACAAAGAATGGCATGCGCTTACAATAAGAAAGTGCGCCCAAGAAAATTTGAGGTAGGACAGCTTGTTTTGAAATGCATCTTTCCACACCAGGAAGAAGCAAAAGGGAAGTTCGCCCTGAATTGGCAAGGTCCTTACCTCGTCAAGAAAGTATTGTCGAAAGGACCTCTACACCTGGAAAATATAGAAGGAAAGGTGACAGACATATCAGTCAATGCAGATGCAGTCAAGAGATACTATGTCTAACATGCTTCTATTAGTGCATTTGGTTTATACTTAGCATTCTCAGGTTGGGATGACGAAAGGCTATCATTCTTGCTACCCGAACACTGGTCAACCCTAGTTAGCCCTTTGAAGCCTTGTTTATATTTCTTTGTGTTTACCCTCTTTTGGAACCAATGTACTTAAAAAAAACATTAAAAAAAAATCATCAGCAAAACAAGTCCATGCCATCTTGAACTACGTTCAGCTTGATTCTGAAAGGATATGTAGGCAGCCTCTCTCTAAGGTTCAGTCACACAAAAAAAAATCTGCATTTCCCCGATATTTCAAAGAAACTGGGGCATGTTTTTATTTTATTTTTCGATGGTTGTTCCATCAAATGGTTCCAAAAGTTGTAATTCAGTTGAGTAGTTCTTTTTACCTTTCCCTTTTAGGACCTTTTGATAAGCTTTTGAGAATGCTAAGTCAATACACTGCGGGTGACGCTTCAACCATCGCTAAGAGAGAAAAACAAATGAGAGAGTCTTATCGTTGAAAACCCTCAAGGGCACTATGAGGCGATGACGATTTGAGAAAAACAAAGGAGAGAGTCTTATTGGTGAAAACCATCACGAGCACTATGAGGCGATAGTGAGTTGAGAAAAAGGCAAATGAGATAGGTTAATTGGTGAAAACCCGCAAAGGGTATCATTGATCGATTTTAAGTTTTCTTATATCCCGGCCCAAGCATGGTTAAAGAACTCAGTTTTAAAGAGAAGTTTACGATAGATTTTGAGAATTAGACAATTTAGACGGATCGGGCATCCAGTCCAAAGTGCATATCATGTTTATTTAAGTTAGCATGTTCCTCCAAATAAGTCTTTTCTTATTCTTTCCCTGAAAGGGACACTTCTTGATTAAGTTTTAATTATTAGTTCACCTACTCGTTTTCTTTCGTACTATTATTTTTGAGTCCCTTTTAGTTTAATTTTGTCAAAGCAAGACAAAGAAAATGCCACAAAATTGGTTACAGTTTCCTCGTTATATTAAGCAAATATTTCTGGGCATAAACAGTATGGGCAAAGCCATAAAGCCGACTTTGATATTCTTTGTCAAGCAAAAGGCTTGAAAGACTTAGCAATGTTTCAAGGGCAACAAAAGTTACTCATCAAAAAAAATTTTGGGGAACAAAGTTGTTTGCACCATGGACACAAATGGTTATAGGCGCAAAATAGTTAGGTGTTGATGTTGAAAAAAAAAGATCTTTAGAAAATAAAGTCTGAATACCCCAGCAATTTGTACGATCATCGACGGGGTCCTAACAAGTGCAATGGACGCAAGGTCAAGTCGCCCAAGAAGTCAAGGCCACAAATTGACCACCATTTTAAAAACTAACGAATCTTTGTTTGTTTCGAACATAAACAAATTCGTTTAGTGAAACGGCTCGTGGAAAGACGAATACCACCAAGTGAAGTTCTCAGATCCATGATTTTCTTCCAATATGCACGTAAGCATGTTATTTTGGTTTCATTATAGGGGATCGACACCCTATCTTCAACAAAGGGTACTACATCCCCTGGTTGCATTATTTTCTACATAGGGTACGACATCCCCTAGTAGCATTTCAGAGTGACACGAGCCTCATTTTATTTCCAACACAGGGTACTACATCCTCTGACTGCATTATTTCTACATAGGGTAGGACATCCCCTAGTAGCATTTAAGAGTGCCACGAGCCTCATTTTATTGCCAACACAGGGTACTACATCCCCTGGCTGCATTATTTTCTACATAGGGTACGACATCCCCTAGTAGCATTTCAGAGTTCCACGAGCCTCATTTTATTGCCAACACAGTGTACTACATCCCCTAGTTTCCTTACTTATTATTGCAAACATAGGATACGACACCCCTAGTTACATGTTAGAGTGCCATGAGCCTCAACTTATTGCTGAAACATGGTACTACATCCCTTGGTCACATTACTTTCTACCTACATAGGGTACGACATCCCCTAGTTGATGCCACAAGCCTCATCTTATCGTCAACACAGGGTATTGCACCCCCTGGTTGCCTCCTTCTTATTAACACCGGGTATAACATTACCTATTATTAAAAAAATTCTTTATTCTGCAATAGCAATGATAGTTTAATGTGTTTTCAATAACTCACAAAAATTTCCTAGTGCAAACTGGGGCAGAAAATTTTTGTTTATTTTGTTTGTTTGTGTTGGCTTGTAGGTTTTTCTACAAAGCACGGATTTGATGTGCAAAAAAGAATATTTCAGTTCTTTTCATAGAAAGTGGAACATTTGATATCAATACCAGCCGCAGCTAGCTTTGGCATAATGCATGCAGAGACATATGTCAAGATCTTTCTTTCCATCATCGGATCAAGAAACAAGCATGAAAGAATATTTCATAGTCTGTTGCATCGAGAGCATCATGTTTCAATCCAAAGTCATTGGGAGAAGCAAGTCAAAAATCAAGACAAGACTCCAGATGGTATTTAAATAGGAATTTTGTAACTCTTAGATTTCAAGAGTATGTAATTTTCTTTTCGTTTTGATGTAATATTAGGAACAACGGATCGAAACCTTAACGAAATCTCAGTGGACTCTCCATCTAAGTATACTCCATCACTCTTCTTTCTACATGAACTACACATGACTTCATTTCCTTATAACATGTATATGTAGGCTGCCTAAAACCAAGGCTCGACCGCATATTTTCCTTTTATCTCATTTTCCTTTTTAAATAATAGTGAGGACAAAAATTAGTCACCTTGTTCATTTTCTTTGCCTGAAAACTTTTCATGTTTTCAAGCAAAGATGGGCATGCTGTGGATACTTAATTTTTGACCACACCCCTAATCCTATACAACTTTAGTGTAAATATTTCTTTCAGGTCAATCTTAATATTTTAAAGTTTATCTTATTTTTAATAGGTTTTATTTAAAACAAAAAACTAAAAAAAATTACTTACATCCTTAGAATATATAGTTTATATCTAAAAAAAAAGATTAAAAAATATATGTACAATATATATATATATATATATACATATAGATATATATATATATATATATATATATATATATATATATATATATATATATATATATATATATATATATATATATATATATATATATATATATATATATATACATATAGATGGTTTCTTTTAATTAGAATTTTAATATGTAAACTATAGAATCTTTCTTAGTATCATTAAAATGCATGTAAATATTTAGTTTTTTTCTATATTGTGAGAAAGTAAATATTTAGTTTTTTTATATTGTGAAAAATGTTAGTTAATCTTTTTATATTTATAGTTTAATTTATCTTTTAAAATAAAAGAGAAAAAAATAATTTTTTTTAAAAAAGAGAGGAAGTTACATTAAAAGAGATAAGAGGTTGTTAAATGAAACTTTATCTCAAAAAATTCCAGCGAACAAATCCTAACTTCCCCATACCCATGATCACACACCTACAACATCACAAACACACAACCATCACGTCCCCCACTCCAATCACGTTCCCTACTCCAAAAACCACTAACATCTCTTTATAATGATTCATGCAAGTTAAGTACATGGGGGGTCGGAATTCTTCTAAGCTAGAAAATCTAAGTAAGCATCAAAGAAAAGGAGATAATAGAGTACATATTGTTTTCTGCCTCCTTTGACTGGAATTGGTTTTCTTGCTTCTTTTTTTTTATAAGGGGAAGGGAAGTAGATTAATATAAGGAGATAACATTTATTGAAGAGGTGAGGAAGTAACCAAAAAAAAAAGAAAAAAAAAGAAAGGGACAGGCGAAAGTCAGAGAACAGAAAAGAAGTAGAAAAATTATGTCAGTAAAAAGAAAAGAGAGTTTAAAGACGGAGATCGAGATTTCGTTCGCGGTTTCGAGTTCAAGATACTAGAAAAGTTAACATTGCTAGCTTTAAAAATTACTAGATTGTAAATATTTTTTTTATTGTAAAGTCTTACAAAAGATAACACTCAGTCTTTCTGTATAGTTTAAACATGGTATATGAGATCTATGTCTTCTCAAAGTTTGAATTTTAATTTATTTTTTGTGTAAATTATGCGCGCGCGCGCGCGCGCACGCGCGCGCACACACACACACACATATATATATATATATATATATGTATATATATATATATATATATATATATATATATATATGTATATATATATATATATATATACATACACACACATGATTCTTATTCAATAGTAAGATAAAAAAAAAAGGTTTGTTGATGTTCTGTTGCTTAGATTTAACATTTTTATATTCAAATAGCCATGTGATCTTTAGTAATTGTATTGAAGTTGTTTAGTGAAGATGCATCTGAAGGTTAAAATGGAATGAAAACAGTGATACAAATTTTTGGCCTTACTATTTAAATAGAATTCATGCCTAAAATGTACATCTCCTAAATATTTATTGCTTCGGTATCTTGAATGAGTTATGCGGCTCTTGTATGAACATAGTAAAATTTTGATTTAATTTAAAATTAGATATTAGATTTAATAGGTAGTAAGTGTTAGGATTATGATTCCTACTAAAAACAACAACCTTCATATCGAATAATTCGGATATATAAACTACATGAGCGGAAGCTAACCTGAATCCATATGTGGAAATGTTGAGCCTCCTTTTGATGATTGTCCTTTGTTGTGAACTCCTTTAGCCTTCCTTCAAGTTTCTTGAAATATATTTGTCCCCACAAGAATGTATCCACAATACTCAACAATATATGAAAAGGTTCACAATAATAGTGTTATGACAATTATCAAAATTTGGCTTATGGTTTTCCACCCTATTTGCAAGACAATGGACAATATGGTTCTTGATTCAATGGGAAGAAGAAGAACTTGTCTTGCACTAGAATGGGAACCATAACCCCACTTTATAACTCTAGGAGTTACATAACCCAAGAGACAAGAGTTACAAGACAAAAGTTATGTCTTGAGTTATGTCTTGCAAGAGTTACATAACTCAAGAGTCACAAGCAAGTAACCATAGTTACTTATGTAACCTTAGTTAGCCCATCATAAACTAAGGTTACCCTTTTGGGTATCTACACATTAGTCCTACACTTTAGTATGACAATACATTGGCCCCCTTAACATAATGTCCATAAGACCACATAATTAGGCCAAACCAAAAGATAGCACATAACATATAATTATCCATATATTGTTCATATGTGTGTAGATATAAGTCCATATATCTAGATATAAATCCATATATCTTACAATCTCCCACTTGGACGAGATATACAAACATATGTACAATCCTTAATATTATATATTACAAACCTTAGGTGCACAAAATTGCTATCACAATAAAATTGTCATGAACAATCCGGTCCATCAATCATACCAACATTGGACCTAAGAGCTCGTCGTTACTCATTCGTAACTAGAACCAATCATAGATCACGTATATCAACATAACCAACGACATGGATCAAGTGTAGGTATGTAGCATGGAAATAACATAAAGTGTGGTCAATAGAATGTCTATTTCCAACTGGTTCTCTTTATTGAGATCATACTTAAACTGTAAGAGTACAAAACTTTAAAACTGAATATCTGCGCAGATATAACTGAATTACTGAATTTCTGAATATAATGGACAATACGTAAATGTGCAATACAAACTCCCACTAAAATACATAATCCTTATCTGATTTGACACTCATACAAGCAATATGCTCAAGAAATACTTTTGGTGTCAATCCCTTAGTGAGCGGATCCGCAAGCATGGAGTTTGTACTTATGTACTTAATGCACAATTGTCCATTTTGTACTCTTTCTTTAACAACCCGAAATTTGACGTCCTTATGTTTTGCTTTCGTCAAACTACTGTTGTTATTAACATATGCAACCATGGTTACATATGTTATTAGCATAAATGGCAAAATTGGAGTCGGTATACCTGATGATCTCAAACTGGTCCGAACTCCGATATGTAAGCATGTAATCCTTTGTTCTATGTATGTTCCTCATGACCCTTTTGGCTGCCTACCAATGGTCCATACCCGGATTGCTTAGATATCTGCCTAACATCCCAACAATGTATGCTATATCAGGTCGTGTACATACCTGAGCATACATCAGACTACCTACCGCCGAAGCATGAGGCGTCTTCTACATTTCCGAAATTTCATAATTATAATTTGGGCACTGTTTGAGACTAAACTTGTCTCCCTTAGTAACAGGGGTGTTGCCTGGTTTACAATCCTGCATGCCAAATCTTTTCAGAACCTTATCGATATAGCCCTTTTGTTACAGACCGAGAACGCCTTTGGAGCATTCTCGTAATATCTGAATTCCTAATACAAAAGAAGCTTCACCAAGATCTTTCATTTCAAATTTCTTTGAAAGAAATTTCTTAGTTTCAAGTAATAACGCTATATCGTTATAGGCAAGCAGTATGTCATCGACATATAAAACCAGAAAAATATACTTACTCCCACTGAACTCATGGTATATACAGTCATCAGCAATATTCGATTCAAAACCAAAAAATGTAATGACTGCATGGAACTTATAATACCATTGACGAGAAGCTTGCTTGAGCCCATAGATGGATTTCTTTAATTTGCAAACCTTCTTCTCTGATTCATCCGAAACAAAGTTTTTAGGTTGCACCATATAAATTGTTTCCTCAATGTCACCATTGAGAAAAGCAGTTTTAACATCCATTTGATGAAGCTCAAGATCAAAATGTGCTACTAATGCCATTATAGTCCTGAAAGAGTCTTTCGATGAAACTGGAGAGAAAGTCTCTTTATAATCAATGCCTTCTTTCTGAGTGTAGCCTTTTGCGACAAGACGAGCTTTGTACTTAATAACATTGCCCCCTGAATCCCTTTTGGTTTTAAAAATCCATTTACAACCAATAGGTTTCGTACCTTCGGGCAATGTAACAAGCTCCCAAACGTCATTATCGCTCATAGACTTCATCTCATCATTCATGGCATCAATCCACTTTTGAGAGTTAGAACACTTAATAACTTGACGGAAGTTGATTGGATCATCTTCCTCAAGTCCAATATCACTTTCTTGTTCTTGGAGAAATACATAATAATCATCCGAAATTGCATTTCTCCTCTCTCTAGTGGATCTCTTTAATGGCATTTCAGTTACTTGAGGTTGTTGAGTTTGATTTTCATTAGTTATATCAGGTTCCTGATGGGGGAGATTTTCGAGATTGTCTTGAACTGGAGTTGTGTGATCCGAGTCAGGAAGACCAAGATCAACAATTTGAGGGAAAGACACATGTTCTTCCTCAAAGACAAAATCTCTAACAACTTTATCTCCCCACCCTCCAAACTCAATATCCTCAAAGAAACCTAGCATTTCCCGTCTCAAAAATAGTTCGTGATGTGGGATCATAAAACTTAAAACCCCTGGATTTTCAGAGTATCCAACAAAATAGCTACTAACCGTCTTAGCGTCCAGTTTCATTTCATTCGGCCTATAAGGCCTTGCCTCAGCTGGACAACCCCAAATGTGAAAATGCCGAATACCGGGTTTATGCCCAGTCCAAAGTTCATATGGGGTTTTTATTGTAGCTGCAGTTGGAACTCTATTAAGAAGATAAGCTACGGTTTTTAATATGGATTGGGACTTTTCATGAATAAGATATAGGTACCCATAACGAGAGTAATCGTCTATGAATTTGATAAAGTATTGTTGACCATTCCGACAAGGAGTAGGAAATGGCCCACAAATATCCGTATGTATCAATTCTAAGACGTCCGAATCTCTCTTAGCACCTAATCTAGTTCTTGTTTGTTTGTTTCCCTTGATACACTCAACACAAAATTTCCGAATTTGAGGAATCAAGAGAATCAAGAATTCCATCTGACACGAGTTTCTGAATTCTTTGAATGGATATGAGACCCAAACGTTTATGCCAGAGTGAAATAGAATTCTCATTAGTTAACTTTTGGTACCATTAAACTTGTATGCAAAGTTTCTTTATTTGAAGTTATTGTATCAACCAAATATAAGCTATCAAATGTTGATAAAACACCAGTACCAATAAGATTTGAATTCCGAAAGAGACTAACTTTATTGTCCCCAAATGTACATTTATAACCGGATATGTCCAATTGGGGAACTGAAATTAAATTCCGTCTAAAAGACGGTACAACAAAAGTCTCATTCAAATCTAAATGAAAACCGGTCTTAAACAACAGCCTAAATTTGCCAATAGCTTCAACTGGCACCTTCTTGCCGTCACCCTCATAGATGTATCTTTCACCATCTTTTGGTTTTCAGCAGTTCAGGCAACCCTGCATAGATATCCTTATGTGAGCAGCATAACCTACCCACCAATTATCCTTAGGTACCGAAATTATATTAACTTCAGAACAAACAAGAGACAGAAATGTACCTTTTTTTCGCACGCCAGGCATGGTACTTGGTACAATCTCTCTTTACATGATCAGTCCCATTACAGAGAAAGCAACCTAATCCAGTAATTTCAACCTTAGGTTCCTTATGTTGCTTAATCTTGGGCCTTACAACCGCAACTTCCTTATTTTTCCTCTTCTTAGAATCCCTTGAAGAGGATGCCTTAGAAGAAGATGCCAAATGAGCACTTTCTGCCTTATCTTGCTTAATCCTTTCCTCTTCTTGCACACAATGTGAAATGAGCTCATTAAGAGTCCATTTCTCCTTCAGGCAGTTATAACTGACCTTAAACTGAAGTGTGCCGGAAGAGATATCAAAACAAAGTACACAAGCAGTTCCTCAGGTAATACTAGCTTGAGTAACTTAAGTTTCGAAGCAAGATGAGACATTTCCAAAATGTACTCCCTAATGTTTTCCTTGCCCTTATACCTCATAGAAACAAGTTTACTCAATAGTGCACTTGTTTCCGCCTTTTCGTTTTGAATAAAACGTTGTTCGAGGTTTTCAAGGAAAACTTTGGCATTAGGTTCATCATTCATAGTGCCCCTGAATGATTCTGGAATTGCACGCTTCATGATCATTAGACTCATGCGATTCGAGCGTTCCCACTTCTCCATCGCTCTCTTTTCATTAGGAGAGGATGTATCCTCAAGAGGAGTAGGTTGCTCAGTCCGAAGGGCTAAGTCAAGATCCATGCAACCGAGAACGATCATTACATTCTCTTTCCATTCCTTAAAGTTAGTGCCGTTAAGCACAGGGATGCTATTGATATTGGCAGAGATCGTAGAAGCAGAAGAGTTTACTGAAAATTGAACAAAGGATTACTAAATACATGCTTACAAAACTTGAACTTTAACTTTATAGATTCAAAGTTAGGCATTTCCCATTACAAGATACCTAGCACAACATTGATTTTAGTCTTTGGACAGAAAATCAACTTGTAAGTGGTACTCTTGGTGTAGTGATCAAACATAGACAATAAACTCCTGTCAAATATTAAACCTTCCTTTGGGCCGATTTAATATTCACATGGAAAACCAAATAATCATCTCATATTTACCACCACAAGAATGTTCGAATTCCTGCCAAATAACACCTTCCTGTGGGCCGATGTTAAACGCATGGAAGACTAACATCCACAGTCATCTCATATTTTATAATTAATGAATCTACACAATAGAGGTTACTTTGGCAACATAATGCTTCAATTGAAAAACTAAAATATTAGATGCAATAAACTTTAGTTCCTTAAGCCATTTTATGAATCTCAACTTAATGTGTTACATGTTTTGATGTGTAACACTTGAATATTACTCGTTGTTTACTGAATCGGACAATTCTATATATTATAAGAATTGATGGACTTTAAACAATTAACATTCACTGAAACTTAAGAGAGTTGAAACGTTTTTCTTAAACTTTACTGGACCAGACAATCGATTGTCAACACAGACAATCGATTGTTTGGTTTTTTCTGAAAATTTCAAGTCACTGGATGTGACGGAAAAATTTTTCTTAGTTACTGGACCAGACAATCGATTGTCAATACAGACAATCGATTGTTTGGTTTTTTCTGAAAAAATTTTAAGTCACTGGATGTGACAAGGAAAAATTTTTCTAAGTTACTGGACCAGACAATCGATTGTCAAATCCAGACAATCGATTGTCAGGTATAATTTAAAAACATTTCATCTCACTGGAGTGTATACAATCGATTGTACAGTGTATACTTTTTCTGAATTATAACATGATTTTTAACATGAATCTTTAAACATGAAAACATGTTATTTACCAACTAAATCATGCTATATACAACGTTTTAACATCATATTAAAACATCAAATCAAAACACAACATTCATAAGATCATGCTATTTCATGGTAGAATTTCATAAACAAAATTCTTATAAAACTAAAACATGAATCCTAACATAACATGATTCTTATGAACATCCAAATTATCCAAAATGAAGGGTGGCTCTGATACTAATTGTTAGGATTATGATTCCTACTAAAAACAACAACCTTCATATCGAATATTTCGGATATATAAACTACATGAGCGGAAGCTAACCTGAATCCATATGTGGAAATGTTGAGCCTCCTTTTGATGATTGTCCTTTGTTGTGAACTCCTTTAGCCTTCCTTCAAGTTTCTTGAAGTATATTTGTCCCCACAAGAATGTATCCACAATACTCAACAATATATGAAAAGGTTCACAATAATAGTGTTATGACAATTATCAAAATTTGGCTTATGGTTTTCCACCCTATTTGCAAGACAATGGACAATATGGTTCTTGATTCAATGGGAAGAAGAAGAACTTGTCTTGCACTAGAATGGGAACCATAACCCCACTTTATAACTCTAGGAGTTACATAACCCAAGAGACAAGAGTTACAAGACAAAAGTTATGTCTTGAGTTATGTCTTGCAAGAGTTACATAACTCAAGAGTCACAAGCAAGTAACCATAGTTACTTATGTAACCTTAGTTAGCCCATCATAAACTAAGGTTACCCTTTTGGGTATCTACACATTAGTCCTACACTTTAGTATGACAATACATTGGCCCGTAACATAATGTCCATAAGACCACATAATTAGGCCAAACCAAAAGATAGCACATAACATATAATTATCCATATATTGTTCATATGTGTGTAGATATAAGTCCATATATCTAGATATAAATCCATATATCTTACAGTAAGTTACTAAAGTAAGGGGCTATAAATGTTAGAGTAACATTAATAATGTTTGGTCCTAAAGATTTGCACGAGAACTGGTTAATAAATCAAAATGGCTTTTGTTTTTATAATTGTGTAATTGTTATATTTGGTTCAAAAGGCTAAAATGTCTTTCTTCCACAAAGATATTCTTCCGTAAATCATGACCTTCACAATAATCTCAAACTTAGGAATAAAATGCTATAAATAGATTAAAAATCTTTTAGATGTACTTTAAATATCAACCCATGTGTTCATACCCGAACCATAGATTAATAGGCTTAAATAATAAAAGGATCATTTGCGCATTCTGTGTCTCGATGCCTTTAAATTTAAAATAATGTTATAATCATGTGTGCATTTCGTACCTTGGTTCAATATTTAATTTCAAAGAAGTACCTTGTGTGCATTCCGCATCTTGGTGAACACAATTAATAAAATAGTAATAATTAATTAAGCGGTTGTAAATAAGTCATAATCAATAAAATACAAGAATAGCTAAAAATTGATTTAAGCCTTACATTAATCAATAGAAGCGACCGTGCTAGAACAACGGGACTCGAGGGGTGCCTTACACCTTCCTTCGATCAACAGGATTCCTTACTGAGTCTTCTGTTTTCATAGACCATAAATTAAGCATCAAACCTTAATTTTGAAAAGGGATTCAATAAAAGGTGACTTGGAACACAAAACTCAATTCCAAGTGGCGACTCTAAATAATAAATAATCCCTTTTCAAAATATCACTTTAATTGGAAAAACTCTTCTAACTCAACCTCGCAATAGGGTTGTGTGGGAAAAAAGAGGTGTGACCGTGTTTAATATAGCTTAACTCAGGTAGAATCCTTTCGCCTAGGAGGATCCAACTCATAGTTCCGGGTAGAAGTAATCTTCACTCAGGGTGTCTACGTAGCTTAACTCAGGTAGAATCCTTTCGCCTAGTGGAATCCAGCTCATAGTTCCGGGTAGAAGTACTCTTCGCTCAAGGTTTTTAATACAACGTAACTCAAGTAGAATCATTTCGCCTAGGGGGATCCAACTCATGTTCCGGGTAGAAGTACTCTTCGCTCAGGTTGTTTTACATAGCTTAATTCAGGTAGAATCATTTCGCCTAGGGGATCCAGCTCATAGTTCCGGGTAGAAGTACTCTTCACTCACGATGTTTAATACAGTTTGACTCATGTAGAATCCTTTCGCCTAGGGGGATCTAACTCATAATTCCGGGTAGAAGTAATCTTCGCTCAGGGTGTTTTATATGATTTAACTCAGGTACAACCTTTTTCATCTAGATGGACTGCACACTTTATAAATACATGGTGCATAACTCCAGACTTTATTTCCTTTTAGTAAGATAGCGTATCAGCCCCTGGTTACATTTCCTTTCAGTAGTACAGGATGCCGATCCCTGGTTACACAATCATTTGTTACCAAAACTTTATCTCTTTTAACTAGTTTACACTGCTGTTTCTATTTTCCTTTTCAATAAATTAGATAATTTACAAATTCCTCTAATAACTCACAAAATTTTCCTAGTACCAGACTGGGTAGAAAAATTTTGTTCGTCTTTGATGGATTTGCAGGCTCTGTCGTACACCACAAATGATGATTAAAGCTTGCAGTTCCAGTTTCTCATCAGAAGAAAGAAGTCCCTCGATCACAAGATAGTTGGTGTTAGCTTTGATAATGTGTCAACAATACAGCTTCTCAAGTTTCGTTTTCTCAAATTCTGATCCAGAAAGCAAGCAATCGAGATTGATTCATAATCTTTTCTTCAAAGAGAATCAAGATCCAATCTAAGATCAAAACAATCGAGCGAGTCAAGAATCAATATTTGACTCTAGAAGACGCGTAGATAGGAATTTTGTACTCTTAGTTTGCCAACATATGTAGTGCTTTTCTCTTTTCCTTTTGATGTAAGAAGCGAGTAACAACAACAGCAACAACAACACGACAGCAACAACAGTCTTAACTCCAGTGTCTGGTAGTCCCAACTACCAAATTTATCTAGGACTACACTGACCTGATTTCTTTATAGCCAAGGATATGTAAACAACCTCAGAGGCAAGGTTCGGTCACCACCTTTTTCAAAATGCTTCCATTGGAGTGATACGTGATCAACAATTAGCCATGGCATTCACTTTTCTTTGCACGAAAACTCTTCATGTTCTTGAGCATAGAGGGGTAGCTGTGAATATGTAATTTTTTCATACTTTTAATACTAGTATTTGGATGATTTTTAGTTATTTGTGCATTTTATATATTGCATTTCCTTTATTCAAAATACCAAAAATATTTTTACCTTTTATTTTTATATTTTAGTTTGTATCTTTAAATTATATATTCCAAAAAGATTGTTTTGCTACTTATATATTGTCTTGAGGACTAAACAAGATAATTAGGTGGTAGGGGATTGCACTAGTATATTCCAATTGAAATTGAGCCAAAATTGGCCCAAAACTAGAAGCCCAAATAGCCCAGATGCGGTCCAAATTGGGGCTACCACAGGAGGGTCAAAATCGTTTCGGTTAAGTGACAGAGATTTAATCTCAGCCACCCATCATCACTTGATCCAGTGGGCCTAATTAATCTCCCACCCTAGGTATTTAAAGCCTAGTTTGGCCGAAAATTGCCCCCATTTTCCCAATATCTCTTTCTTCTTCCTCTTTCTTCTCACTCCCTCATCTCTTCTTAGAGACCACCTTCCGCCGCCCATTTCCGCCGGTCGAAAATCGTCGCCGCCGACGAATCACCCCCAAACAACCCCAAAATCTCACCATCCCTTGTTCTCACTCCCCTCATTCTAAATCCATGACCCAAAATCCCCAAATCCGCACCAAAAATTGACGAACCTAAGCCCTAGTCAAGCCGCCGCCTTTGCCCCGCCGCGCACCACCGCCCGTCGTCCAAACTACCCTAAAATTTCATTGTTTCTTCCTCCCAGCCTTCTATCCATAAATACAAGACCCATTTTTAAATATCCCTCCCAAAATCCGCACTATCGGGAGGACTGCCGCTGCTACTGCCGACCCGCTGCTACTGCCCTAACACTGCCTCATTCGTTAAGTCTATTCGATCCAAAGACTCATGTTTCCTTCTAGTATGACACCAGAACTTAACTCATTAGGTGTCTACTAAGAGGAAACTTGCGTTTCGCGGTCGGACAATCATTGGTTAATATCCCCGACATCTTCTCGTGGCTAGAACAATGTCAAATTCCCTCGATTGGTATGAACCTTACTTCCTTTTTATCTTCTCTCATTTTTTGCTTTTGCAATTAGTATTCATTTTAAAGGTCTAATTTCTATTAACGTAGATGTTATTTATATGCAATTGGGTATTGGTTTTTAATTACATGTTACTTTATAAATGTGAATTCCACTTCTTCGACCTAGCCAGTCGAGTAGTTCATTATTACCTGTTAGTTCTGATTTTCTGTTCTTCGACCTAGCCGGCCGACTATTTTGTGTAGATTTGATTACGTTTGAACATTCAGTTCTTCGACCTAGACGGTTCACCTTTTTGTTTGTTTATTCGTTAGTTTTGATTTTTGATTTTTCGACCTAGTAGGTTGACTGTTTTGTACAGAGTTGTTAAGCTTGAATTTTTAGATTTTAGACCTAGTCGGTCAAATAGCTAAGTCTTTATGTTAATTTCATGAAAAAACCAAAAGGATTAGTTCAATTGTTTATATAGTCAGTCGTATATTTAGTTGTTATTAATTGTGATAGTTTAACGATGTTCGCTTAATTTCTGTTTCAAGCAATAGTTTGTGAAATTCAGTTGTTGTTCCATGTTATTTTGTACAAATTGGATTCATTCTAATCTAGTTTGTTTGAATACTAAGTTCAATTGCATTTTGAGTCTTGTTTCTATTTTGCTAGTTTATATATGGTTGGGGTTTGAGTGTATAAGCTGAATTTCAGTCATGAATAGATAAAAGCTGAATTTCAGTAATGAAAAGTAAAAGCTAAATGCTTGAGCTTAAAGTACGTGTTTGTTAGATATTTTACTGTTTAAACATGCTGTAAATGCAACTGCTCTGTTTTGTGTCAAAATTTGGTGAAAAGTGAACTGTTTTGGCACCAAAAGTTAGTCCTCTTGGACAGATTCTTGGTGAACCAAAATCTGTCCAAAAGGACTTATTTCCCTACTTAAAGGGGTCATTCTTTCATAGTGAAAAATAGGGGGGAGGATACATAGCTTCTGAAATATCTTTTATACTAAAAAATACACAAAACTCAAGAGCAAAAATTAACAGCTGTATGTCTAATAGTAAGCTGAAACTTGAGAGCTGGAGTGAGTTTTCTGAGAGAAAATAAAGCTAGTTTCTGTTTCTTCTTTCACAAAAGTTGCTGAGTTTTAAGATTTGTTCTGGTTCGTTTTGGGTTCAACTTACTGATGTTCTTTTTACTCTTTCTGCTGTCATTGCTGTTGTATTTTTGCTATTGTTGTATTTCTGCTCTTCAGGTAACCTTTCAATTACGTGTAGTGCATGTTCTTTTCTTTAATAAAAAATGATGAAAAAATGTGCATGTTTAGCTTATTTCCAGTAACTTTCTTCAAGGGATTTGCTGAATGTTCTGAGCGCTAAAATTTGCCTGCTCGCGATCATTTTATTATTTTTTAGTCAAATAGTTTGATTTATGTTGTAGTTGGCAGCTGAATATTCGAATACTAAAATCGGCATGCTCGTAATATGAGCATCCACGTTTTTTGGTGTTAATTTAAATTACTTAGATTATTGTGTACTTCAAAAAATGAGCGACGCAAGAATATACTAACGTTAAAAGAGTATTTTAGTATTAGAAGTTAGATTATTGACATTGGCGAACCTGTATTGCGCCAAACTTCAGGTTAATGTTTCTGTTGCATTTGTAAACACCTGAGAAGCCTATCTTTTAATACTAGCCACTCTTGTTGCATTTGCCCTTTTAATTTAAGGCCGAACAGCCTCAGTTGTAGAAGTAATGACTTCTTCTTTCATAGTAAAGTTTAATTAAAAGGCACGATATATGGTTATATCAGTGTAATAAAATGGGCGTGGCTCTACATATAACTCTTAATGACTATCAAATAATGCATGCTTTGTTGTTCCTTTAGCTGTGAAAGATGAGTATAGATGAAAATGTTCTCCTGTTTAATCATACAATTTCTTTTAGAACTCTTTTACATAGTTATCTCTTATCCTATGAGCCGGGGGTCGATTGGAAACAGTCTCTCTGTCCTTTCGGTTAAGGGTAAGGCTTGTCTACATATTACCCTCCCCAGACCCCACCTGGTGAGAGTATACTGAACAGTTGTTGTTGTTGTTGTTGTTACATAGTTATCTCACTGGAATTTTGCCTACAGATTCAAAGTCTTTTTTACATAAATTGTTAATTGGAAATGTAGCAACCAACATTAATGGATGTTGGAGTACTATAAAAAATTTATTTTTTTGCTTGTAAAGATGCGATCTCATGTATACATCAATTTTATTGATTAGGATGATAGATTCTTTTAATTGTGGATGGTGACAAGCATTTTGGGTTAAGATTAGAATTTTAAAACTATAAGAAAAGGTAGTTGAGATAACTAAGGCAGAAAAGAAACTTTGCAATATTGAAAAAAAAGGTGATCTTTCAAGAGAACTCGTGTTGGGCTTTCAGTAATTTGCACATATGGTGCTCCATGTTTTGAAAAATAAATAAATAAATAAAAATAATTTAGCATATTCTCAAAGATTGACTCGTTCTTTTCAAATACTTGCAAATAAATGGGACCATATTTTCATAATAGTTTGGATATAATTAAATACTTTTTTTTTGCAATTAATTAAGTACCAACCATTTAAATGCCAGGCAACTAGTAGGTGCGCTTTAACTTCATGAACTCGCTTGCGTAGCGTGATGCTTAATATTTAATAAGTCATTTCATCATTTGCTCATATTCAATAGTTTTAATTAATTCATAAATATTTTGTCATAATCATGAATTAGCTTGCGTAGCGTGGTAGTGACGTTTAATAAATTTTCAAAAAAGGAAAGTTATTTCTTTCCTCAAAGCACAATTTGTAGTAATTTTTCAAAAACTAATACTTGTTTGTCATGACTGCGGATTCGCTTGCATAGCGCTGTTGTGACTTAATAATAAATTTTGTCGATCACGCATTTGTTTGTGTAGTGTGGTCGTGAAATCTTATTATTCAAAAAAAAATGTTCTAAATTTTTTTCTAACAGTCAAGAGAGAAAAGCAGAAAGGTAAAACCTGAAAATCGTATAAATCACAATTTGTCCAAAATTAATTTAAACCAAACTTTTAAGTCAACAAAGCGACCATGCTAGAACCACGGGACTTGGGAAATGCCTTGCACCTTCTCCCCGGTCGACAAAATTCCTTACCCGAACTTTATTTTTGCGGACCGATAAAATTAGAGTCAACTTTCCTTTGACTACAGATTTGAATAAAAGGTGACTTGGAACACTGAAAATCAATTTCAAGTGGCGACTCTGAACAATAAAATAATCCCTATTTCAAAATTGTCACTTTAATTTGAAAAACTTTTTAACCCACAAATCCATAATACACATTATATTCTTTTGTGGGAGGAGGGAAAAGGGGGTATGACAGTTGAAATATAGAGTTAGTTGGAAGTTTAATTCCACTTGAAGAACACACTTTTAATAAAATTATCATCAACATTGGCAAATCACCATTACACCTCTCAAAAAAGTATTTATCATTCATCAACATTAGTCACCTAAAAATAAAACATTAAGGGCTACTTATACTACGTTGAGTACTTAGATTACAGATGACTCAAATATCCTTAAGCTAATTCTAAGAAACTAATTAAGTCCACTTATTACAAATATAACCTCCAATTTCAATTGATGGCAATTACACATATAACCTCCAATTGCAAAAGTAGTCATCAATTTACCACCAAACCGCTTGTTGGCTATTTTGGTCGTATCACCATCCCTCTAAAACATTAATTATGTAAAAGGTGCCAAACTTTCCTCGACTGGATAAAGAAACCCATAATCTTTATCTATTTTCAGTCAATAATTTGCTAAAATAAAGAAACCAATATCGATCCAACAAAGACAATTATATCTGAACTACAGTCTACTTTGTAGATAACAAGTGATGAATAATTCTTGTGGACACATTATCCTGGAATAAATAGACAACTCAGAAAGTTTGTTAGTTAGAGAAAAAAAATAAAAAAGTAGCGTAAAATGGGTGATCCCATTTGTTGTATTAAATATTAAAATGTAACGTGAGGATGACAAGGAAGCAATCTGGCTGGCTGCTATAGATCCACATATGGATGACAATGATACGGCTTCAGCCGCTAATGGTTTCCTTTCCAAATCCATGTGCTCCATTTGTCAAATTTTCATAGGATATGCCAATTTTACTAGCACATTGACAAAACCTCCTACCTGTGGCAGTTACTCTCTTTTTAAACTTTAAATTAATTAGCTCTGTTTAAACAAGCATTTCAAACAAAGTTATAATCAATTGTATGTGTCTCAATCCCAGAATATCTAAAACAAGTTCTATTAATTAGTTCAATTGTATTTGTTTTTTGTCGGCTCGAACTATATATACATTTAAAAGTATTTTATATATATTCATATATAACATCCTAAATTAAGATTTATTTTGAACGTATTAATTTCAAACATCCTAAATTCACCCATGCTCGATCCTAAACTACTCAATGTTAGTTATTCATCATGATATTTTTATTTTACGCTAATTGTCAATCTATTAACTCTCCTCCTCTATTCAAACTTTGCTATATATATGAAACTCGCATAAGAGGAGTTCAAGGTACAAAGTCAAGATTAAAAATAAAAAATAAAAATAACACTAGATGGTTTAGGTAGTAACGAATTTACTTAAAATCTGGTGAGATTACTTTGCAGAGTTGTGGTGTGGATTACACCCTCGAAGACCAAGTACATCTTTGACCTCTCTGTTTGGTGCTCAATAATTAAAAAGCTTCTCCTCACCAAGAAAAGCATTAAAAAAAATGTCAACAATGGCTTTGCATAGTTCTGGTTTCCTCACAAATTCTTGCTCTAAAATGGGAAGTCTCTCCAGACATCTGAACATTTCTGCTTCCTGGACAATGTCAGTAAGTCCATCAATTTGCTGATCGAAAACTCCATCGCATTTATTATTTTTATAATACATAAGAAAGTAAAGATCAACCTCTTATTAATTACGTTAAGCAGGTCATTGGATCAAAATTCCTCAGGCATAGGGAAGAAAGAAGTATGTACAAGTAACCGATCAAATCTCCATTTTGATAGAATGCAGCTGCCAGATGAAGCGTTAGACCAGGAAAACAGGCTCGAATTTGGTCAGTTCATGGCACGTGAAGCCATGCTTGATGAAGAATATTGGGTTAGTATCATTTTCCCACAATCTTTATTGAATGTATGTTCAGCTTCAGTTAGTTATGGTTAAGCTGCATTCAAAGCTGTATGTGTTTTTGACAGACAGCAGCATGGCTGAGAGCAGAGTCTCATTGGGAAGACCGCCAAAATGATCGGTATGTACCCTATTCCATGATTTAAACTCTTAGAGTTCAAGAAAACTAGGCATATCGATCATTCAACAGCCCATGTTCCTGCAGCAAACTGCTATAAAGCAATCAGTCAATTGACTTAGCCTCATGAACTAGCTAATTGGGATTAGCTATACCAATTCTCTATATCCGATCCATTTTTGTAGGATCAATCATATTATGACTATTTTTAATTTTTATGCTGCCATCAATCACACTCCTACTTTATTTTCGTTCTATAATTTTTGTACGAGAGAACATAATTTTGACTTATGATGAAAAAAATATGATGATTTGTGAAATGTACCCTTAAAATTATACATAAAATCACATTGTTGAAATTAAAAAAGAGATGTACCAGCAACACATTGATAAGCACCTATGTTTCGATAAAATCAGTCAGTATAAAGAAAGTCAATCCAAAGAGGAGCAGGTTTAAAGATTTCCCATTTAAAGTGCATGAGTGACTAAAATCAACTTTCTCTGATAATGCAGATACATCAATAACTATAAAAGGAAATATGCGGAGCAGGTAAGCGTGGCCTATTTTACCAATTATCAACGGAAAGCTTATGCATAGTGTATAAAATCTTCTAGCCCCATTATGCAGGAGTTTAACGCTCTGAAAAGGAGATGTAAAACACAAATTGGGCAGAAATGTACCTGCATTGTTACGGTATAAGTTCTGGAAATTTTCTTCGCTGCACGTTGTTTTTTCAAAATTATTCTTCATTCTTGCAAGGCAAGCTTTATATATATATATATATATATACACATCTTCCACTTCATTTGTTTAAAAAAAAATAAACACAATATCTGCTACAGAGAATTTTAATAACTCTATTCTGTTGACATCAACAGGTGAGGAATGAAGAAAAGAATATCAGACATACAGTACTTAAGAGTGTTGTTGGGACTCTAGATTTGATGATTGGGCACTTGTTACATGGAGAGGATTTTCCTGGGGTATTCTGGTGTACTACAAATAAATAAAAAGATAGGGGTAATCTTTTATTTCAAAGATTTGAAAGTCTTGTATTCTCTTCCACAGGAAAGGGTGAATGCCCAAGTTTTCTGTAACATTGAAAGAAGATCCTCCAACAGATATGGTTATATTGCAAATTTATGTGTTGCCAAATCTGCTCGAAGGCAGGGTATTGCAAGAAACATGTTACATTATGCTATTAAATCGGCGAAAGCAAATGGTAAGGAATTTGCTAGGATGCACCAGTTTCATAATTTCTTGAATCACTAGAACACATAAATTTCTTATTTGTCTGACAGGTGCGGAAACGGTGTTCGTGCATGTACATACAGACAACGGACCTGCACAAAAGCTGTATCAAAAGGTTGGGTTTGAGGTAATATAAACCAGAAAAATAAGTTATAACTTAAGTCACTCTTCTAGTTTTCTTATACAGGATGAAGCCCAAAATTCCATTCATGCTTGTCTTTTACCAGGTCGTTGAAGTGGCAAATCTTAAACTCGCAGAAGAGCAACCTCACTTGCTTTTACTCACAGCATGAAACACATTCAATGCAAGTCAACTTCTTTGTTACTTTTTACCTTCTTTTGTTCTGACATACTTGGGGCATATCCTGCACATCTTATTAGCACCCAACATGCAAAAAATTCACATATATTTAGTAATGAAAGCTTCAATTGTGATTAATAAATCAGTCATGTACTGCTTATGAACACAATATGAGAGGAAGAACTAATCAATAAGTTTCACATCATGTCTCTTTTGACTTTCTGAAATTGACTTTTCGCTAGCACGTAGATTTGGGGTTTAAATGGAACAGTTGATCAATACTATTATATTTATCAGCTGAAGATTACCATAAATTCCGCAAGCACCTACTAAAGCTCCTCAAAACATTCACCTCAGGTTAAATAGACATGTTGCTGTTGGCCAGCTCGTCCATACAATCACATTGATCAACAAAATGCATTATCAATTACTCCTTTATCATGTTTTCAAACTGCTTCCTTCTTTCCTCTATATATACGATCTGACTGCTGATCACAATCAGTCAAACCAGCAGTTAATGTGAAGCTATTAGTTTGATTTCCTTCTTGTTTCATCATTGAGAAGAGTTCAAGAACATCTGCCCATGCTCATGAGAGCACAAGTTCCAGTAGTCAATGTCCACGATACAACATATTCCTGAAGCAACCTGTCAAAAACATCCCTTGCGAGTTCTATACTCCGATACTTAAGATATATAAGATAAGTCGATATGCAGAGGCAGAGCCGAAATTTGAAATTTATGGGTTTTGAACATTTGGTTACTGGATTCGCAATTAAATATTTATACATGTTTAATATAATGATAATACAAAACAAATACAAGGTCCAAACAAACCGTAGCTGACTCATTTTGTATTTGAACTGGTCAAGATGTACCGACTCACTAAATGGGTCATTACTCAACTTTGTCCAAAGTTCACTTGGATTAAGATATGATGGGTCAAGATGTGCTAAAAAATAAGTTATAAACCAACCCGTCCAAATTGATCCAAATATTTGCAATATTCTAAATTTTTAAACAAGCATATATAAAATATTCTCATTTATAACAATAACTTTTATTTTCATTTTTCATAAATATCATACTGGAATGGTTTATGACAAATTTTTTTTTCTTGTTGCATATAGTCTTATATTTTGGAATAAATATCAATTCATGCTTAATTTCTTTCCTCAAGTTAGATTTGGAACTTTATTTGATAGTTCTTTATCTTATAATACTAATAAAAAGCGGAATAATAAGAAAGTAGTAGAATTCGTAATAAACTACGTGATAAAATTACTCCATTTTTCTAGGAAATATTTTCCATGTAAAACATTTTTATTCGTATCAAACACACCCTTAGTAGCTCTAAAGGGCAATTCCTATTCTGGGTCAGTATGGGCTGAAATCATGGGTTGATTTGAACTATTGAAAATAAATGGGTTTAGTTGGGTTATGCCCAAACTTATCCATCATTGAAGTAGCTCATGCGCAATCCATTAAAACCTGAGCGGGTTGGGCGGGTCAAATGGGTTTGGGTCACTTTAACCCCTAGTTAATGAAGCTGGAAGAGTGTGCAAATCCCATTCCTGGCTGTATATCTGAGGAAAGGTGTAAGAAGTAAGAAGTAGCAAGCTCGAACAGAAAAGTTCTGATCCTTTGATCTCCTATTAGTTCAGACTGCAGAGGACATTATGGTAGCCTTTGCCGCACCCTCACACATGGCTCAAAAAGTATTTGATTTGAATCTTTACCAAAAACATTCATCCCATTGGGACAAAAGTTCTCCCTCTTTTGTAAACAGGTGACTTGTATACATGCAGAAACCGACATGGTCAACTTCTGATTGCTGCTATATTTTTTTTTATCAGTATCCGCATACCAAATGAATGACTGGATTAGGTGTTTGAAATTATGTTTTGTATGTGGAGATAAAACATGGAAAAAAGAAGATACAATTGACAAACATGAAAAATAAAGGTACAACGACAAACATGAAAAAAAAGGATATAAATGATAAATAAATTCTTACATAGTCAATCTTATTGCCTGTGGCACTTCTTCGTATTGACAGTGCCACTGCCCCTTATACGCTGTCTCAAACTAATTTTCAGCTTCAGTTTTCCTATTTACAGTTGCCTGTTTTCCAGTTTACTGCACAGGACAGAGTAACTGTATCAGGTCATAGGAGGTGGAAGAGAAACCCCTTATTATATGACATTAGTACTAACCTCCAGTAACCTCTCATCAGAATAAGTTTTTTGAACCAAGATCCATTATTCAACCTTCCCTGTATAAATCTTTGGGCTTCCCACTAGTACTAGGGAAACTAGAGGAAACAGGCTCGAGAAATGGTTAGTCGATCAGAAAGAAAAATTCATAACATGCAACAATTCAAAATCAATCCATGAAACTTTCTAAACGTCAGAAAAATTCAGGAACATGTTCCAATAATACTCTGGGTTTTCCCTGTCTGGTGTCTATCATAAAATGTACAATCTGCCCACAAACTAATTAAAGAGTCACAGAACGAAGAAGCACTGGAGAAAATGAAGGAACAGCATGGCACTATAACTGCAGAATGGACTCAACAAGTTCATAGAGAGGTGCAAGCTCTGCCTTGTCTATCAAGCGGAATTCCTGCATCAAGCAAACTCAAATTAGCAACTTGTTTCGAGAAATTTGATGTTTCGACCTCATACTGCTTGTGAGGAACAAATGACTGCTAATGACTTATGACAATGCATCAAATTGACAATATGAAATGAGCTACTTACCCATGTGTAGAGAACAAAATGCTTTAAACAGGTGTTCAGATGAGCTTCTTCCTTTAGACTGACAATCTTTTGGAAATGGGAATGGTAGATATGGGCATATACACGAAATAATCGCTTAAATATTGTCTTCACAACATCCTGAAAGTTAGGCGGAAATGGCGCACCAGTAGCATACCATTGGTCTAGCATAAATAACCCTTGATCAAAGAGGGAATTATTATGCACAAAACAAAGAGACCACTTACCCAATTTTTGAGGAAAGATTGATTCATCATCTAGCTGAGTCTCTATCCAGTTCATAAGGTAATCCACGTACTTTGGAGCAGAAACTTCTATAGGTTTCTTTATCTTCACTCCATCAGCCCATCGATAGTCATACCTGCCAAAATTTGTGTTGGAAAATTGGATGGTCATTCCACAACAAGTATAGGTTGCATTGCAATTTCCAGTAAATTCATACTGGCAAATATACAAATTCGGTGCAAACTTTTACAAGCTCAATGCACTAACAAAGAGAACTGAAGAGCTAAAAATGGAACTTTTTAGTTTCATTCGCGGAGATGTTTCAATATTTAATACTTCAAACAGGTTGATTCAGAGAGACAAACTGACTATGCTTGGATTACCTATTCCTACTGACATATCCACAATCTCCTTTCTCCACTCTATAATCTGTATGCATATTTTATTGAGAGACAGATAGATAAGAGAAAGAAAAGCAGTAGAACCAAAGCTCAATATTCTGAACATTTAGTTGAAACCAGTTTGTTCTGGTATGTCTGTGGAGATGCGGTTCTCGCTTGATTAAACACTGACAAATAAATTTTCCCATCTTCATGCCAGTAAAAGGCCAGTCTAAAATTCAAAAATTGGTCTACATTATCCATAACAATGATTGACCTATGCATGCAAATTACTCCCTCCGTTTCAATTTATGTGAACCCATTTGACTGGGCACGGGATTTAAGAAAAGAGAGAAAACCTTTGAACTTGTGGTGTAAAATGAAGCACATATGTTTTGTGTGGCTATAAAATCATTGCATAAAGGTAAATTGTTTCCAAATAGTGAAAGAGGTCCTTCTTTTTGGCACGGACTAAAAAAGAAATAGGTTCGTATAAATTGAAACGAAGGGAGTAACTCTTTTTTTTGGATGTATTCAGGAGCAAGGACATTGTATGCTGGATAATGTAATCAAAAGGATGATTGGTCCATGAAGTCTGTTGATGACTACCAATCCTTCTATGGGATTAATGAAATTTAACAGGTTCCAGGAGCACACTCTCAACAGCCTTCAGAATTGATTGGTTTAAGCCGATAAAGAATGCAAGATGCTGTTGGTATAAAAGGTCTTAAGCAGATTATTAACTGATAAAATCAGAATCAGAACATATGCAGCATTATGGGAGACAAAAACTCCAAATGCAGGGAGGAATTAGCATTTGAGATTGGAAAGAGATTTGGCCAGGTCTTCACTGAAAATTATAGTGTCAACGAGTGTTTACAACAAAGATATCCATAGTGGCAAAGTAAACAGATCGAGAAACATACTTTGGTCCTGCCGACATTGTTGGACAGCTTGATGAAGTGCAGAATTCAGTTAGAGTGCCGTATAATATATTCACTTGGTTGAAAAAGTCAACAGCTGTGTGAAATTGAAAAAAATTAAAGGCCAGCATTAACTAATCGGTGCAATATATCAGTGATTATCATTGTGACATGTGCATTAACTTCAATGAGGCATTCAAAGCAAACAACCAACTAGAACAGCAACAATGACATTTGTGGTGAATGACAGTAACTTATCTCATAGCATATTTCGACAGTTACTTGTCTCATAGAATATTTCTCTCTTAACTACCAAATGAAGAAGCATGGTTTACTAAGAGGAACATTTGGTAAAGGCACTTTGGAATATGTGACACTGATAGTACCTTCCACAGCCTTCTATACAATACTATAGAAATGAGTAATTACCGGTTTACTGAATTACACAGTATCATAAAAAGAAAGATGAAATGAGTGCAAGACTCATCAATGATAGATGTTATAGATAGCTGCAGCCAATGCCAAATGGTCCATCATTAGGCATTGTGCATATCTAATTGACAAAATACTGCATCGGCCATGGAGAAATCATAAGCATAGTAAAGAACCTAAAAACGACGACTTTGCAGTAATATCATGGACAGACTTCTAACCGATATGTTCCATTGGGATGCATTTATAGGGATGAAATTCTTACTATTTATAGCCAGCCACTCATGAAGATCTTCACCAGGCGGAAGCCGCACTGCTTCCCTTAAGTTGCCACTACCTAAGGTAGCATCAATGTGCTTTCTAAGTTGCTCACCCTGCATTTGGATAAATAAAAGACAGAACGTGAGAAAAGTTAAAATAAAAGAAAGTTGTCGCTGGCACACAAATCAAACAACCACATTGAACACCCAACTCCTAAGCAAATTAAAATTAGGAATGTAATTTGAGACACATGATAGAACTAGAAGAGGCATTAACCAAACCTTGCTTCCTGATGGAGCATTCTTTTTAGGGCGAAAAGTCTTCTGGTTCCTGAAACAACCATTTGAATTAAAATTAATCAAAGTATAGCCTTGACATTTGGGACGAAACACATCACTTCTCCTTCTAGTTGCATAACAAGTTAGACACAAAATCCATGAAATTAGCTGATTATTGATATAAGAAAACTCTAATCTGGTCATAAGCGAAAGCGCAAACATTGTATGCATAAAAACATTAGTTTAATGTTTTGGATACTACTTTCGTAATCATTCAAACTTAAAGATTATCATTCAGTATCAAGAGAATGAGAAGTTATAAAAATAAGTATGATCGTAGTATTGCACTTCTTTAATCATTATAAACATTACTTCCGTGAAAAATCAAACCCAAAGATTATCATTCAAAATCAAAACCCCAGTAAAAAAAAAAGAATAATAAGGAAAAACACTTATGCTTAAACACTTAGTAAGATTAGTCCTGTCTCTATCAATCAATTCCAAAGATTGTCCTTCAAAATTAAAACTTGGAAAACTCCGTTAAAAGAATAAAACTGAAAAGTATTTTGCATACAACACATACCTGCTTCCAAGGCCAAACAGACTCATGATTGCAAAAAGAGCAATTGGGTTGGTCAACAAAAAGCTCAGACGATTATATATATAGAGTGTGTTTTATATTATACAGAGTGGCACCTTCCCCCTCTCTCTCTTTCTCTCTCTCTCTCTGTGGGTGTGTGTAATCTGTGTGTTTGTATTTCTGTTTTCTGGCTGTATATGAATGTTAAATTTTTGATTCTTTGCCATTGCCAGCGCTAAAAGCTTACTTGGCTCTGCCTCATTGTCTCATTTCTCTATGCATGCTCGCTTGTACTTTCTACACTACTTAAACTTTGTAATTTATTGTCTTCACTTAATCTTTTTTCTCTACTACTTATTTATTTATTTCTCTTTTTTATTTCACTTGACAACATCATAAATTTTTACACCAATCACGTGATTAGTACGTCCTAAAAGATTATTTATTTTAGTTTTCAGGTTATTAATTTTATATTTTTTATGTAACTATATACGGTTAAACCGGGTCTACTCGATTTTACTATTTGATCGAGACTAGAGAATTGCATCGAATGTCAGCCTCGTAGTAGATCAGACTAGAGCACGAAGACAAGTTATCGAGTTTGTGAATCGAGGTGCCTATCGAGATCGAGACCAACAACGATCGAGACCAAATATGGCAGACTTCGAGCAAAGCGCAACAACTGAAAAGCGAGATATCCGTGACCGATCGAAGATTACGATTGAAATCCCGGAACAGATCAAATCAAGGGCGATTGTTTAGGCTAATTATGGGATTTACTTATGTAATTAGAATTGTACCATAGATTATGTAATTAGAATTGTACCATAGATAGGATTCATCTACTATATAAACAGGGTTCTAATCATTGTAAACACCTTACATTTAGGCATATCAAAGTAATACAAATACTTTCTATTTAGCTTATACTCTTATTCATTAGCTTGTTATATTTTTAACTATTCTTGCACCAAAAAGTTCAAGGGTATTCAAGCTCGAGGGCTGAACTCTGTTCATATACTAGTTTGCTTTATATTATTGTTCATTTCTGTTATTAACCTTTACATTTATCAATTGGTATTAGGAAAAATCATATATCCTTAAAACCATATGCCAAGTTTAATTGTTATCCAATTTTAAGGGTAAACAGTTTGGCTCCACCATAGGGCTAAGGATATTAGTGATTATCTGGTACTAGTTCCCATAACGCACACTACTTTATGCTTGTTCTCGTAAGTGTCTTTGATTTCAGGAATCAACATGTCGAACTCTCAAGTAGCACCACTCACTCAGACAACAACCTTGACCTTTATGGCGAGAATGAGAACATAGTCGCCCCGGGAAATGGAGTACCTACAGTTAAACTCGATGGACCACCGGTAGTAGACCCAGTCGATGTCAGCTCTCATATTGCCATCAATGGGATTTTCGGCATCGACCTTGAAAATAACGTCAGCAGAGATGCCCGAGTAGCTGATCAGAATGCACATAGCGATGAAGAAGGTGAATTAGCCTTCAAATAATATTCGAAATGTTACATACTCAATAATCTGTGATAGAGCAACTCCAAAATCAGAATCGGCTACCAACCATAATTGAACTCGAAACATTGCAAAAGGTCGTTCGTATAGTGGTACCTGCACCTGAGAAATCAAACACCAACGAATCGGGGACTGACCCCTCCATTATGAAAATGCTCGAGGAGCTCTCTAAACGGGTCGAATCAGGTGAAAAGGAAATCGACACTAATGAAAAAATGGTAGAAACGTACAACACATGGGTTGACCAAATGTCGGGGCACCCCTAGTTCTAAAGGGTTTGGATTTGAAGAAGTTTGTGCAGAAGCCTTTCCCTTCAAGTACGGCTCTGAAGCCCATCCCGAAGAAATTCTGTATGCTAGAAATTCCAAATACAATGGGACCACCGACCCTAATGAGCACGTTACTTCTTATACATGTGCAATACAAGGGAATGACTTAGAAGATGATAAGATCGAATATGTTCTATTGAAATAGCATGCAGAAACTTTGTCGAAATGGGTGATGATATGGTTACCACAATTTTTCCCCTAATTCCATCGGTTCTTTCGCCATGCTTGCAGATTGATTCGTAAAGGCACACACCAGAGAAATAAAGGTTGCGACTAGGAAGTCGAACCTCTTCAAGGATAATGAAATGTTAAGGGAATTCGTATCTCGGTTCCAGATTGAACGCATGGATCTACCCCCATCATAGATGATTGGGATGTTCAAGCTTTCGCTAAAGGTTTGAACGAGCGAAATTCAATAACATCACGACAACTAAGGCTGATTTTAATTGAATTTCCAGCTATGACCTGGGCCATGTACATAATCAATATCAGTCAAAGATCATGGTCGAGGATGATCAATTGGGAACCCCTTTCGATTTTGTTTACTCAAATAGGCCCGTTGGCAGAATTCAAAGAGGCATCGACAGAGAGCCCCGATTGAAGAGAGATTGTTACCAACCATACAATGCTGCTCGTAAAAATAGCGGCCCAGGATGTAATCCCGTTCGAAATGATTGAAGGAATGATCGAGGACAGAGCTCCTGAGGGCTCATGAGTAAAAGTGGCTTTGATAAAAATGTCGGTCCCACAAAAGCACCACGACTGTAAGAATACAACTTCAACATTGATGCATAAGTTATTGTGTCAGCCATCGACTGGATCAAGGACACTAGATGGCCCAGACCCCCACAGACCGATCCATCTCAAAGGAATCCGAATCAAATATGCAAATACCATGGTACCCATGGACATAAAATCGAAGACTGCAGACAGTTGATGGAGGAGGTAGCTCATTTATTCAACGAGTGTCACATGAGAATTCTTAAGTGACCAGGCCAAGAAGCACTTCAAAAATAGAGATTCGAACAGGAAAAACTAGAAAGAAGAGCTACAACATGTGATTAATATAATCTTTAGAGGGGTCGATATTCCTCAAGGACCGGTATCCAAACGCACCAAGGTAACAATCACAAGGGAAAAAAAAGCTGGGACTACTTACCGAAAGAAACTTTGTCTTTCAACGACAAAGATGCAAAAAGGATCGAATACCCTCACAACGACACACTGGTAATATCTATCCTTATGAATAAAATTCAAGTTAAATGTGTGTTGACTGATCCAGCCATCTCGGAAAACATTATTCAATTGAGAGTTGTAGAACAACTCAGTCTTCAAGATCAAGCCATGCCCACAACTCGAGTACTTAACGACTTCAACATGGCAAGTGAAACCAACAAAGGGGAAATCATTTTGCCAGTAAATCTGGCGGGGACAATCCAGGAAATAAAATTTCCACGTGATCGATGGTGATATATGGTACAATGTGCTTATTAAAAGGTCTTGGATTCATAATATGAGAGTAGTGCCCTCGACGCTTCACCATGTCTTGAAATTCCCAACATCAGTAAGAATGAAAACGGTGTACGGTGAACAACACGCTGCTAAAGAAATATTTGCGATCGATGAGGTAGTACCATTATAGATGTTTTTTTCAACGAAGAAATCGAAGTCGAAGGGAAAGCGATCAGTCAAATATAAACCACAGTAACCAGCCTCGGCTCGATAGATGGAGTAGGAAATTTTCGTGGATAATGATTAATTGATACCTCAAACCTTCAAAATCCCTGATTATTCTGATGCGCCAAAGTCAACTGTCGAAGAATTGGAACAAATCGTGCTGATTGAGCATCTGCCAATAGAAAGGTATAACTGGGCACAAGGTTAACTTCCGTGCTCGGGAAAAAACTCGTTCAATTTTTTTTAAATAACATGGATTGTTTTACTTAGTCCCACCTACATATGACATGGATCCCACCGGAGATCACTATGCATCGACTGAGCTGGAACCCTAAGTTCTGCCCAGTATACAAAAGAGAAGACCTCAGTCCGAGGTAGCAAAACTTCTCAATATAGGATCCATTCAGGAGGTAAAATATCTCGAATGGTTAGCATACGTAATTGTAGTCCCTAAAAAGAAAAACAAACTTATAATGTGCATAGACTATAAGGATCTAAACAAAGAATGCCCTAAGGATTCCTGTCCTCTGCCGAATATTGATTACATGATCGATGCCACGGCCGGTCATGAGACCCTTAGTTTTCTCGATGACTACTCCAGGCACAATCAAATACAGATAAACCCGAAGGATGAGGAATAGACTTCGTTCATCACTAAATACGTCACCTATTGCTATAATGTAATGTTGTTTGGACTAAAAAATGCTGGTGCTACTTACCAATGCCTAGTAAATCGAATGTTCAAAGAATAAATATGTAAATAAATGGAGGTTTATATTGATGATATGCTAGTTAAGTCCCTGAGGGAAGAGGACCATTTGAAACATTTGCAGGAGACATTTGACATACTAAGAAAGTATAACACGAAGCTTAACCCGAATAAGTGTGCATTCGATGTCGGTTTGGTCAAGTTCCTCGTCTTTATGGTAACAAATCGAGGATCGAAATCAACCCCGATAAAATCAAGACAATTGAAGAAATCATAGTTGTTTACCATGTCAAAGTTGTACAAAGGTTGACAGGACGCATATGCGCCCTGGGTTTATTTATTTCGAAGTCCTCAGACAGGAGCCACCGATTATTCTTACTGCTTAAGAAAAAGAGCAATTTTGCATGGACCCCGAAAAATCTACAGGCCTTGGAGCAACTCTAACGATACCTATCGAGCCCACCATTGCTTCACACCCCAAAAGTGGACGAGCAACTTTACTTATACCAAGCGATCTAGAAGATAGCGGTAAGCGGAGTCTTAGTTCAAGTAGATCAAGGTACGGAATTTCCTGCTTATTATGTTAGTCGGGCCCTAGATGATCCAAGGCTCGGTACCCACACTTGGAAAAATTAGTGCTTTCTTTAATATGCGCCTCTAGGAAATTAAAACCATACTTTCAATGTCACCCAATTTGTGTCATGACAACCTATCCCCTTCACAATATTTTTCATAAGCTCGAACTCTCGGGGCGATTGGTCAAATGGGCCATCGAGATCAACGTGGTACGATATCGAATACCAACACTGAATGGCTATCAAGTCTCAAATCTTGGCAGGTTTCATGAATGACTTCATGCCAACCCTCGTACGGAAGGTAAAAAAGGAACTATTGTTAAATCGGGTAGATCATCGGGGGGTGTGAAACCTCTTCACAGACGGTGCATCAAACATGAACGGGTCTGGGTATGGCATCATTTTGAAGCTACCCGCAAGTAATACAATTAGACAGTCTATAGAAACTTCGAAATTGACTAACAATGAGGCCGGGTATGAGGTCATGATTGCAGGTACTTGCTAGATAAGAGCTTTGGAGAGGAGGTAATCGAGGCCAAGTGTAACTCCCAACTTGTGGTAAATCAAGTCAATAGAACTTTCGAGGTTCACAAATATCGAATGGAGAGGTACTTAGATAAATCAGTATCTCTGCATCGATTTAAAGAGACACTATAACACATACCTCAAGAACAAAAATAGTGAGGCTGATGCCCTTGCAAATTTGGGGTCGTCGATCGAACACGATAAACTTAGCTCGGGGATTGTCGTACAATTTTCAAGGTCAGTAATCGAAGAAGGACATGCGCAAACAAACTCCATAAGTTTAACTTGGGATTTGAGGAATAAATACATCGAACACCTAAAGAACGGGAAGCTTCCATCAGATCCTAAAGAATCGAGAAATCTACGCACGAAAGCCACATGGTTCACATTGGCCGAGGAATGAACACTATATCGGAGGATAATCGATGGACCGTTAGCAAAATACTTAGGACGAGGAGACAGTGACTATGTTCTACAGGAAATTCATGAGGACACTTGCGAAAATCATTCCGGTGCCGAATCATTGGTTCACAAAGTCAACATAGTAGGATACTAATGGGCCGATATGGAAAAGGACATTAAAGAATTTGTTCGAAAGAGCGCCAATGTCAAAGGTATACGCTGGTGATCCACTAGCCCGGAGAGCAGCTCCCCTCATTCGTTTCCCTATGGCCGTTCATGAAATGGGGGATGGATATCGTCGGTCCTTTACCATCGGCCCCTGGTAAAGCTAAATCATTTTATTTATGAGTGACTGTTTCTCTAAGTGGGTTGAAGCACAGTCCTTCGAGAAATTCAGAGAAAAAGAAGTCATAGAATTCATTTGGGACACATTATATGCCGATTTAGAATGCCTACCGATATCGTATACGACAATGGAAAATAATTCGATGGCAGAAAAATGACAAAGTTTTTCGAGAATGACAAGATAAAATGGATTCGGTCAACGTCGTATCATCCTAGTGGGAATGGACAAGCTGAATCGACGAGCAAGACTATTATCCAAAATCTGAAGAAAAGATTGAACGAAGCTAAAGGAAAATTGAGAGATATATTTCCCGAGGTCCTTTGGGCTTATCAAACAACGTTAAAATCTAGTACGAGGGCAACACCATTATCTTTAGTCTGTTGTACCAAAGCTGTGATCCTGGTCAAACTCGGGGAAACTAGCTTCAGGATTTGGAATGAAACAAAAGAATCAAATCACGAGGTTATGAATATGATCCTCGAATTGCCAGATGAAAGATGGGAAGCCGCCACAACTTATGTTGAAACAACTTACCTTGTACTTGGGTACTGTCGTCCAAAAATTTGATTAAATCGAACTACTAAAATCATGAGATCATAAGACCTTAAGAAATGCAACCCTCATTTTTATAGGCCACGACCACCCTACTCAGGGACTGACACTTCAAACAAAGTTTCAAGTATAACAAGGAAACACGCCTAAGAGGCAAATCCCAAGTCAAAGGCTATAGCCAAACCAAGAAGGCTTGGAGACGTCCAAATTCCGTAATAAAATAGACCTTCAACTATTTCCATAAAATTGGTTTAGAAGGCTACCCATAACATATTTACAAAGGGTTTCAATCGCATCAACCATCAAAAACCCTTAGGGGTACCAAATTGTTCAAACTACCGAACAAGCTTATTTCACTCTAAGATGTAAGAAAAGGGTTCCGATAGCGCTAACCCTTGAAAACCCTAATGAGTACAGATTTATCTCATGCTAAGGCATAACAAATTTTTATATGATTAACTTTTTAAGCCAAAAAGGGAGAAAAGCCATTTGTTTTAAGGCCATTCGGCCTAATTCAAGAGCCTAAGGGCCATTTAATTTTTGAGTTCCAGAAGTCACCCTCACTCAACTAATACCTAAGGTTCATCTTACTTCAAGTTCGAGCAAGTATTCACTTGATTACGGAGACTACATCAGTTCAAATTTGACCAAATTGCCTAAGCCTTGTACTCATGAATAAGGCATGTAAGAATTAGAATTTTCACAAGGCAGAAAATGAAATAAAGACAAGTTAGAAAGCTAAGAGATATTTTATATATATGAAAGTATTTACAGGGACCAATCATGATCCTACACAAAAATTCAAAAAAAAAAGCCTAAGTGCCTAATTTTCATCGGGAGCTACATCCTCTCCATCGAGATCTCCTCCACTCTCGGATCCACTCGTGTTCCCAGAATCATTATCATCAGAAGAGAGCAATGCTTTGGCTTCAGCCTCAAGCTCTTTCGTATTTTCGATCTCGAAAAGTTAAAGCCACGAGCATGGATCTTCTCAAGAGTCTCTCTTCGAGACTGTCATTTGGCATGTTCAACAACCCAATATGCTTGAGCCTAAGCAGATTGAAAACTTCTTTATATCGAGCTTGACCGGCCTCGGCATTCGTTCACTAGACAGCCACGATCACCTTAGCATCGACCTCAACCGCCTCAGCCTCAGATTTTGCTGATGCAATTTCTATGTCCAACTGAGCCTGTATCTCCTTAATTTTTTTAGCTTGTTCCAAGCTCATCTATTTAATGTCTTGTAGTTGGCTTTTGTTTGAAGATAACTGGGCTCGAGCTACCTCTTTCTCTGAGGCAAGGCAATCCATCTTTAACTTCGACATTGATGTCTTATACCGAGGCACGACGATCCATCCTTAACTTCCACATTGATTTCTTAAACCTTTACCTCATATACCTCTCCTCGAAGTTGCACGATTGTTTCATGCAGCCGCTAGACCTATGAGATCGAATCATCAATCATCACTCCCAAACCAAGGTCATAAGCGTCTAAGACTTTATTACCTGCTTGGCCAGTTCACTTTGTTATTTCTGGACCACGACTAACGTAGCTCGGAGACCTTTGATTTCTTTTTTCTTTTTGCTCACTAAGAAGCTTGAGAGAAGTTTTATCCTCGGCAAGCCCTCAAATTTAGGCTTCATACTAGCTCAACTCTCTTCGACACTTGAAGAAAGCCTCATGATAAATTATGGATCGGAGAAAAAAATACAAGTATGAAAACCAGAGTCAACAGAAAAAGTTAGGGCTTTCCCGATTCAAAGCTTGCTGGGACTCGTTGAAAGAGGCATTCTGTTCCCACCTCGTCCATTGGAGCTTGATCCTCCTCGATGACCAAACCTTGAGGGTAACTATCCACCCCTACGAGGCGGTAAAAACTCGTGCATCCTCCGCGACTGTAATAATGATGGTTCATTTGTACATGGGATCGACACTTGGAGCTTGGAACTAGATGATTCCGAAACTCGAAGAAGGTTCGCCCATGCTCCTCATTGATACGTCCAATTCATTCAAGTCATCGACATTATCGACCATGGCAAAACAATTTTGGAAAAGGTCCGCCTCTATAAGGGCACCTTCTACCTGAGGGGCCTTCATAGCCTGAGCCTCCCGAGCTTCCCCTTCCGAGAATGAATGAAGAGGAAGGGAGTCTCCAATTTCAATTGCCCCCAAGTGAATCACTTGTGGCGTTCTCTTTGTTTCGAAATGGCCTCGGAGCCAGCCCTTTCGGACATGCCCGCTAACTACTCATCTCGATGGGAGGCATCTTCAGTCTCCGAGACCTTCTCGGTTCGAGGATGAATTTATGCAGCCCTCACTGATGCAGAGCCCTTTGGGTCCTTGGTGTTCCTCTTAACTCGGGCCACCAGCTTGGAGCCTTCGTCCTCATATTTTTTCTTCTTTCTGTGTTAGTCGCCTAACTACTTTTGCAGGCAGGACAGTAGTGTCTTTCTTCGACTTGCAAGCCTCAATTTTCTTAGGCTCTGGGTCCTCGGAGATCGAGACCCTTTTTCTCTTCTTATCCTTGACCGATTTTGGATTTTCGGGCAACACCTCTTCCTCCCATGATAGAGGCCTCATGACAGTATTTTCTCTGGGGCCTATATGAAAAGAAATCAAGTGAGCATTAAAAAAAACATTCTAGCAAAGATCATAAAAAATGTGAAGAGGGGCTTACCATGATTTTTTTTCCTCCCATCGGCCCCTTGCCAAATCACTCCATGAGCGCTCAACATACAAAGAGATCGAAGCCAGGTTTCGAACTCAGCTCTTGAGATTAGGAATTGCACCGGATATCCAAAAGACCGCTACATCATAGAAAGGGATATTGATAAGAAGAAGTAATAGAAAGGAAACAATAATTGGAGGCTATAGGGGGGATTTTACTTGCTACATATTTCATTGCTCAGAAAATGACATCTTCTCGATCTTGATTAGACCGGAAGTTTTTACCTGAACGAACTGTCTCATCAATCCTTGATCCTTGTCCTCATCTATGCTCGAGAACAATACCTTGGTAGCTTAACATTGGAGTCTTATTAACCTGACTCGGTAGAGATCGGGGCTGTACAACTTCATGAAGTGGTCGAGGGCTAAAAACATCACTTTGACTCTGCTCGCAAAGAGTTGGAGAAAAAGGACAATCCGTAAAAATGAGGGATGGATATGACATAGGGTTATTTGATATTTATGGAAAAAATCAATGATGACAAGATCGATAGGGCCCAACATGAAATTGTAAGTGTAAACACTTAGAAACCCTTTCGCATGGGTAGTAATGTCTTCTTTGAGGTCCAGAATCACCACCTCGTTATCTTCCTAATGACAGTCTTTCTTCACCTGCTGAAGGTCACCCTCAGTTATCGAGCATATATATCTCGAGACTGGCTCGCATCGATCAAGGAACGATGAGGATTTCTCGACTTGAAGTCGGAAGTAAGTTCATTCCCACCGGGGACATACTCCTCAGAGCATGGCTCCATTGGTGCTTTATCGCCAGCCATCTGTGATGATAAAGCTATTTCCTTTTGAGGAACAATTTTTGACATATTTGCCATTTTTATATAAAGAAAGAAGAAGATAATAAGGTTTGGTGTTTTGAGGGAAGGTTGACAACGAAACCTAGAGATTATGCAGAACGAAAAACCATAAGAGAGGTATAAAGCTTAAAGGATTAGAAGGAAGTGAAAATAAATATTGAATCAACGAGAAAAGGGGCCAATTTAGTGGATTCACAGTGACAGTTCAATGGCACTGGTGGCCAAACACCAACTGACACTCATTAATGATTTTGGGAACAATACCGCAGAACACTTCGATCGCTTCCGTCGCTTACGTCACGAGGATGACATCATGACACGTCAAGGTATAAAATCGAAGGCTCAATTTTTTGCTTCTCATTACACTCCAAGAAACGAGGGGAATATCTATGCATGGTTAAAATCGGGCCTACCCGATTTTACTATTTGATCGAGATCAGAGAATTACATCGAAGGTCAGCCTCGTAGTGGATCAGACTAGAGCACGAAGACAAGGTATTGCGTTCGAGAATCAAGGTGCCTATCGAGATCAAGGCCAGCAGTGATTGAGACCAAATATGGCATACTTCGAGCAAAGCATGGTAATGAAAAAGCAAGATATCTATGACTGATCGAAGATCACGGTTGAAATTCCGAAACAGATTAAATCAAGGGCGATTATTTAGGCTAATCATGGGATTTACTTCCGTAATAAGAATTGTACCATAGATAGGATTCCTCTACTATATAAAGAGGGTTCTAATAATTTTGTAAACACCTTACATTCACTCATATCAAAGAGAAATGAAGGAACATGGACATTGTGGAGTTTCAAAAGTGGAGTCATCTTTTTACTCCCCCATGTCCAAATGTTTATGAAGATGAGATGCAGGTTTTCTATGTTAGTCTATTTATGGTGGGTAATGATACACTGTAGTTGAATGAAAATCGAAAATTGTTCATCCTGGATGAAGACACGTTTTGGGAAATCCTTAGAGTGCGAATAATTGTCCTTCACAGTTGAGGGAACTGAATCATCTCCCTTTAAGAAGTTGATTGTGAAAAGCTAAGATATTTTTTTAGGGATCATGGTTTACGAGAAAGAACATAAGTCATAGTATCAACTTATGTTCAAAATGGTGAAAAAAGTATTGCTTCTTTCGTCTGAGAGGATATCTATCTCTTCCATCATGGACCTGGTTCTCATTGAGGCACTGGCTTCCTACCCATCCTTCAGCCTTTCATGACTTATGATTTAGCATATGATGAAAGTTGAAACATTAGGGCTGTAAAGCATGGCCTGTGTATAGGTTATTCCTCATAAGCATTTCTTACATTTTGATGTCCCATTGGGAAATGCAAATATGGGGACTAGGAAGTAGATGTTTACTATGAGCACCCTAGAAGAATGTGAATGCGTGTTGAAGAAAGGAGTAATATGGAGAAATTCAACCATCTCCAATCTGATTGAGGCTCAAGTGACAACAACTACAGAGATTAACCGATTAAAAGCTGAGAATACTTTCTTGAGGCCCAAGCTCACCCAGAAAAGCACGGAACCTGGTTCTAGTGGTCCCTTTGCAGAGACGAATTCTTTGTTGTAGGCTAAGAATGAAAGGTTGAGGACCTGAAAGAGTAGATGATCATTGATTAGCAGAATACGAATGAAAGAATGGACAAAATCTTCAAGGCCTTTGCTCCTTAATCCTTTTGTTCCTACTCAGTATCCCTATCGTAACCCTTCTTCAATCCCATCCAAATCCCGTCCTCTTTTGATGTTGTTGTTTTATGACATTGACATCTTTGGTTGTTAGAATTGTAATATTGGTATTGCTGATAATATTGAATCTCTTATTAAGATTTATTTTCTATGGAAAATTGCTATATGTTTTATGAAATGTTACTCTCTTTTATTCTTGTTATTATTTCTGTAGTGCACACACAAATGGCATGAGTTAATATTGTTAAACTCCTTTTTTCTTGTGCTAGTTCTATTATTAGTTTCAATGATTTTCACCCATTTTGCAGGAGGAAACTCATGGTATTAACATGTTTTAGTTTGGGCCTGATTCATCGGCGAACATGTAGGAATGTAGTTCTAATAGGGAATATCAATTCTAGCTTTGTCATCATAAAAAATGGAAATGATAAGTTATGCTCTTTTTAGGCTTTGATGAGTTGCCAATATTTATTGAGAAACAAGATGCGTTTAGTTCCTTTGGGCTTGTTATGATATGTTTAGATGTCTGGACAAATGCTCTCAAGGAACTAGTTGTGATCATTTCTCTAATCGTCACACATTCAACTCTAAAACTGTAGAAGTTTTCTCACAGTACCGATTGACAACAGTGCAGTGGCACAACCACTGATGCTTGAGGCCAAAATCAAAAGATGTATTATCTCTATCAATTCTCACATGCTCTCTCATATATATAGAACTTGATACAAGGTTTTACCTAACACTAGAAAATATGAAAAACATATTCTCTGAAGTGCTAGGCCCCACTTTTTTCTCCAGATGCATTCAAGAACAAATGCCACGATCCCAATTTTCCTCCGTAGGATGTCATGATGGAACCTAGTCTTTAAGACTATGTAAGAGTAACATACAAGCAGAATTTATTTGAGAAAATGATAAAAACGTTCAAATTACTCAGCAATTACCATAAAGACTCCACAACTCAACAGAAAAAACTCCAAAAATTCAGTGATACCAGTACACAAGCTCTACAAGAGTATACTGAACATCCATATACAACAATAACTATAAAAAGGGGAAAATGATGTAGAAGTAGATAGAGGGTGACTCCGAGGTCTGCAGACGCCAGCTAGTATACCTTGAAATCTCCAAATCTGAGCTCGACACACGGGTTCCTAGGCTTGTAAGAGATAACTGGATTTGCACAAAAAGATGTGCAAAAGCGTAGCATGAGTACACCATTACGTTACCCTGTATGTATCAAGCCTAATCTTGGTAGAGTAGTAACGAGATCAGGTCAAGATCCTACTAGAATAAATAAGAAAGTTTAACTGGTATACATGACTGTTTGATAGTGAAAAACAATGGAAATCATATAATGAAGAAATATAACAAGAGTAGATACACTGAAGTAGGGCAATTAAGACATCACAGATGAAAACAAAGAATAAAATGCCATGGAAAACAATGCAACCAAAACACAAATGATGTAATGGGAAGGTATCATCAAGAATCACTACCGAGGTACCACCTCATAGTCTTATTTCACAAATCAAATCACAATCTTTCCATATACCACCACAAGAGCCTTGCCTTTAGTTGTGAAATTCATTTTCCCGAAATAGCTTCCTAATTTTAGCTCACCTTATCACAATGCATGGTTTCAAGTAGTTCCCCTACTAGCAACATGCGTATCAGGCCACCTTATCTCACCACATGCAACCCCAATCGTTATACCACCACATGCATGTCTATATCACATCATAACACAAATTGCACCTCAAGTGCCCAATACCACAACTTGCTAAAAAGTCACCAATAATAGTTTTTCCACAATAAAAATCCCATGGCTCAACCAAAATACACACAAGAGTCTCAACAATGGCTATTGAAACTGAATAACTCAACAAGAATGGTATTTCAACAAATTTATAACATTGCCTCAATGTAAATAAAAACCTTAATAACTTTAACACCAAATTCAACAAGGAGTTATTCTCTCATTTTTTGTTCAACACCAAATTTCTGTTCAATACCAAAGTTTTGTTCTCTAAGAGAACAAAGATTTTCAGCAAAACACGTAAAAACAATTAGCAAATAAGAGATAATACAGGTATTAACGATGTAAAGCAAAGCATATAAAATACACTAATGATGATGAATATAATATGTTACAGTAGCTCAAATAAAGGAATGGGAAGAATCTTCATTTGACAATTTGCACCACTAAATAATAGTTTTCTCTCCGTACAGTGTGAATTTTCGCTACAATGCCAAGTCCAACTAAAATGGACGGTTCTAAGCTGTCCATCGGTGAAAATGCACCCGGACCAGCCAACAATGTTGTGCCTTAATAAGGCGCAAAATCCCCCTAAACCAGCTTATCCAAACACTTCCCCAGCTACTACGAATCAACAAAAAGGTGAGGCGATCACTGTAGCACGCAGTCGCCCGGGAGCTTAAAAAAAAGTTAATTCTGGAACAAAAAACGACTTTCCACTCCATGGAGATTGTTCTCCATCACAGAACACACACCCTCACCAAAAATCAATCGTTTCTGCGTGGAAATAAATGCCAACGATCATCTGCAAAATGCCAGCAGCACAAAACTCGCTGTAGATGGAGTTCCAACTGGCCAATCTTAGAATGCAGGGTACCAAATGATCGTTCTAATAGGGACATCATCTTAGCATGTTCATTTTGTTTGGGTATCAATTTACTACTTCAATTCTGAAATCAATGAACCTAGACACTCAAAATTCCCTAGATGTTAAAAAAGACAATTTTCATTCTAGACCAATTGGACCTCAACCATTGATTGGAAATATTTCTTCACCTTCTGAGGAATAGGTAAACACAGTTTCAACTCATTCTAACTTGACAATTGATCAGATCAATCAATAAAAAAGCCAAATTCTACTCAATTTGGCCGGACAGGAGGTTCTGGTGAACCAATTAACTCAAAACCAATACCAAACTACTCATGTTATTCAGTAGATTGATCTCCAAAATTCAAATCCAATCCTACAAGGACTAATTTACTCAAATATCCAATTTGGTGACATTGCTGTCACTGAACTATCTGGTGCTTGATCAAATGTTAGTGGCACTATGACGCTCTAATTGGAGTCCAATCTAGAATACAAACCTCTCATGATCATTAGGAATGTACTCGTCAAGAGAATTTCTATGCTCATGTTGATTGCAATGCAATGATTGGTAAAGGATATGTCTTAACAGCAAGTTATAATACCAATATTCTTCCTTCAACTACTACTCCTTCATTTGTGCATCCAACAATCATCAATGAGTTATTAGCCACTCAGCTACCTCAAAATCAATCTAAACCAAACTCCAATCCTAATACTAATTTCGCACCCAAGATATCAACCAACTTATATTGGCTTACCAACACCAAAAAATCCCAAAAACCTTTTGCAACAAATGATCACCCACCTATCCAGCCTGCCAAATCGACTGCACCAATTACTAATCCTAACCTACAGTTTACAAATCCTTCTAATAAAAACAGACATGTTTTTATCTCACCACCACCCCCTACTGTTACCCATTCTTTTGCAACAAGACTCAAAGCCAGACATGATGCCGAGATCAAACCTATTGCATTTACCCCTGCAATGATAACTATCAAACAAGGTCAGCCTGTTTAAAAGGGAAGATTACATGGTAAAATTTGCGAACAGGTGCAAATTCACAATTGTTGGAAAGTTCTCTATACCATGCCTAGAATTGAAGTCATTAGAAAGAGCTTTATTTCCCAGACTAAACTTAGAGGACTAGTCAAGATAGCCCATTTTAATGCTAGGACTATTTACATGGATTTGGAAAATGAGTATGATCACTCCACTGTCTGGGCTAAGCAACATTTATATATTCAAGGCCAGATGATTAAGTTGGAAGCATGGTCCCCAGCATTCAAGCCAAATGAAGATTCACCCATTGTTCCAATATGGGTGGTGATCCAATAATTGACATGGCATTTGTAGTACGTGGAAACTCTCACACCCCTGCTGTCACCTATAGGCAAAGCCTTATACTTGGACCTGACATCTTTTCAGAAAACAAGGGGAAGTGTGGCCAAGGTCAAGATTCAATTTGATTTAACCAAGAAGAGACCCTATTATGTCTAGCTTGGATATGATAGGATCAGGATGATAATTGAGATGGAGAATGGCTTGAAGTCCAGTATGATAGCTTGCTAACGTCATACATTTAGGTCACTCTGAATGCACATATGAAATCACACTGAAAGATGAAGATAACAAGAAGAGAAAAGAGGAAGAACAAAAAGCTTCAGGCAATCTATATAATGCAGCCCCAGGTACATCCAAGAGACTATAGCAAACTGTACAAGACGGAAGGCCAAAAACTAATGAACAAAATCAAAGCAAAAATCCAAAGGTAGTACAGCAACAAAAAGCAATAGAGCACAAAATTCAGTTCAAGAAACAACAGAGGAAAAAAGACTCGGAAGAGGAAGAATTTCATAGCTAACACTCAGACCAAGGGGCAACAACAGGTTTACATACCAAACCAACTAGATGCTAAACAACAGAAGGTTGTTCCAAATGAAATGCAACAACAGACAACCCAAACTCCAGTACAATCAGGTAAACCTGCTATCAATCCTCCAGCTCAACTGGAGAGGACTGTAGATCCTGTTGCCCATGATCATCCCATTCCCTCTATTCCCCCCTCTAACTCTACTGATTGTGGTGTTAATAGAAGAAAGGAAATCTATTAGGAGAACCTTATTTTTAGGCAGAGGGGTTCCAAGTGGGGAGGGATTTCCTAATGTTTTGCATGGGTGTGCTAATGCACAATCGAATGACCATAGGATTGAACAAACAACCCCTACTACCACAATCTCTAATTCAGATACACAACAAGCTCATTAGTATGATAGTGAGACTTTGGAGAAGGACTCTGAGTCCTTAAGTTCTGAAGAGAATCCATCTGCACAATTGAATGCACTCCTCAAAGTAAAAGCCAAGGTTGCTACTTACTTTCAAGTTCAGACTCAGAAATCCAAAAATAAACTCATCAAGAAAAAAAAGAAGGCGATGAGAAATAGAAATGCAGGAATTAGTATTAATGAACCCCTTGATGATTCCTATTTTTGAGCCCTGTAACTCAACAAAAAATAAGTTTTGATCCCAATGCAGCTGTTGAATCTCCTGATTATAGGAACTCAGTCATAGCCAATCCCTTACTTTTCTATTCCCTTCTAAACACTAAAGAACCAATCTATGGTGGCAATGAATCAGACCTTCCCACCAATGATGAACCCCCAAAATCCAAAAAAACAAGTTCACCTTTGTGTCCCCAAGCACCCCCTGAAACACAAACTCCTAAATCCATTAGATATGGTTATGGAGGAGTGTACGCTCAACAGATACACTCCACAACAGGATGACTATAAACCAATTGAGTTTGAGGATGACATGGGTGAAAACCAAGATAAAGATAGTTACCATGGTGATTGAGATCCTAAAAAAGAGCAACACGGTGAAATGCTAATTGCTGTAGCAAATAGTGATCCAAATTAGAACGATAATGTTCCTGAAACTCTGTCATTAAGAAAGAGTCCATCTCCAAGGCATACCAGAAATAGTGCTGCTAAAATTAGAAGCAACAATGTCCTACCGAAACACAATCTAAAATCCTTCCAATGATTAGTACAATCATTTGGAATGTTAGAGGCATCATAACCTCTAGAGATACTGAAAGCCTCAGACTATTCCTTAATACCACCCATATCAACCTTTTCAATTTCCAACTTTCAATGTACCAGGCTGCTTCCAATCGTTAATGACAAGATTTGGATCTTTGGGACAAATAATTTAGTGTTTCTGTCATTGATCATGATGAACAATAGTTGACCCTAAAAATGAGACATTTTGAAAGTGACACTCTTTTTTTCCCTCACAATAGTCTATGCCAAATGCAAACCAATTATGATAAGACCTTTATGGGAGGTGTTGAGACACAAATCAGCAACTTATGATTCTCCTTAGTGTGTGATTGGTGACTTCAATGTTATAGCTTTAGTGGAAGAGAAGATAGGGAGCATCCCTTATTAAATGAACAAGAGTTTGGACTTTTTATGCATGATTGAAGACCGTGGCTTGGTTGATTTGGGTTTCTATGGTCCCAAATATCCCTGGTCCAATAGTAGCTGTCAATGCTCCACTGTCTTGAAAAGATTGGAAAGAAGGTTGGCCAATGATCAATAGTTAGCTGCTTTTCCCGCTTCCACAATTTCTCACTTAGCATCAGCAGGATCAGATCACAACCCTCTCCTCATGAAAATTTGAGTTAGGCAAGAAAATGGCACCAAGTACTTTAGTTTCCTAAAATTGTGGGTTGATAATGAAAAACCATTGGTTAGAAGAATATGGTAGGAACAGGTAATTGGCAGTGCCATGTGAATTTTCCATCAGAAATTGAAGGCCCTATCTACTGGTTTAAGTCAGTGGTCAAGGAAAGAATATGGGGATATTTTTAAAAAGAATAAAGCTTATGAAGAAAAGTTGAAGGCAACAAAGATGGTTTGGGCTCAGACCAATGATGAAATTGACTGGGTAAATCTCCATGATCTTAAAGCTCAATATATCAGATATATGAAGTTAGAGGAGAACTTCCTTAAACAAAAAACTCACCTCCAGTGGTTTAAATAAGGAGATGCAAATCCCAAATAATTTCACAGCCTTGTTAGAGGTAAAAGAAGAAAATTGTACATCCCCAAGATCAAATATGAGGATAGGCGATGAGGCTATCAGGAGTGTTTCTTGTGAATTCTACCAAGACCTCTTCACAGATCTGGAGGATCAATCAGATAAGATTTGTTGTCATGTATCCCTTCTATGATTACTCAAGAGATAATGACACTCTGTCTGCAGATCCTTCCCTATCAGAGCTTAAACAAGTAGTCTTCTCAATGAACCCCACCAGTGCTGCTGGGATAGATGGTTTTAATGGAAAATTCTACTAATCCTGTTGGGACATCATCAAGCATGACCTCCTGAGTGTTGTGCTAGATTTATTTGGTGGTTGTACAATGCCTAAATACATGACCAGTGCATGCTTGGTTCTTTTTCCAAAGGTGGAATTCCCCTACTCTTTTAATGAATTCAGACCCATAAGCCTCAGCAACATCATAAACAAGATAATATCCAAAGTTATATGCACCAGACTTGGTCCTATTTTCCCTAGAATAATCTCAGCTAACCAGTCTAGTTTTGTGAAAGGAAGAAAATATCTGAGAACATCATGTTGGCTCAAGAACTTATCCATCATACTAAGAAATCAAATGAATGATCAAATGTTGTCATCAAATTAGACATGGCCAAAGATAGGGTCTCATAGAGTTTTTTTTTGCATAATGCTAAGGTGGATGGGGTTTGGTGAAAAAATCATTTACATGATTTGGATAACCATGTCTAACAACTGGTATTTAGTAATTGTCAATGGTTACTGATGGGGTCTCTTTCATTCCACAAGGGTCCTAAAACAAGGTAACCCTCTTGCCCCAGCTCTATTCATAATTGGTGCTGAACTTCTCTCAGAATGCTTAATATCCTCAATCATGACCATTTTTCAATGGCTTCGATATGGAAAAGAGAGGCCCTCAAGTGAATCATTTGGGTTTTGCTGATGATATCATCATTTTCACCTCTGGGAAAAGGTCCTCAGTTCAGAAAATCATATATATTTTGAACAACTATGAAAAAACATCTGGCCAGTAGATTAATAGACACAAAAGCCATTTTATGACCTCACATTTTGCCTTCCCCTTTATAGTTAGAATAATTCAATACGTCACAAGTTTCACCAAGAAGTCATCTCCTCTAACGTAACTTGGTTGCCCTATGTATATTGGAAGGCCGAGAATCATTCACTTCAACACCCTAGTCTCCAAGATTGGGAGCAGAATTAGGGGCTGGCATGGGAAAATGTTGTCTCATAAAGGACGAGCCACTCTTATCAGATATGTCCTCCAATCAATGCCAATTTACCTCTTGGCATCTATTTCTCCCCCTAAGACAGTAATGAAACAAGTGGAGAAGCTTGCTGCAACATGATGGCAAGTGGAGTATCCAAAAGCTCAATGTATCTGCCTCTACCAACATGATTCATTCATGCAGACTCCTATCTACTCCATCAATAATATTCAAGATGAAGCTATCTGGAGTCCTAACACTGAAGGTAGATTTACATGTGCATCTACTTAGGAGTCCATCAGAACCAAAAAACAACCTAATTTCTCCAAAAAGATGACCTGGCTTAAGAAGCTCTCATTCAAGTGGTCGTTTTGCCTTTGGAGAGCTCTCAGAATAAGCTCCCCACTGATAATAGGGTGCTATCCTTCAACATCCCTACTATGACCTTATGTGTGTATTGTTTATTCCACACAAATGAAACTGTTGATCACATTTTCTGCAGGGGCAACTTTTCCAGAATAGTGTGGAATACATTTGCAGGTACTGTTGGGGTACAAACTGAAGAATTACCCCGCATACTAATGTTGATGAAGTGGTGGATGCTTCACAGTATTAATGAAGTCCAAAAACTCATCCTCCATTCTCTCCCTATCATAGTATGCCAGAACTTATGGAAGAATAGGTGTAGTGCAAAGAATGGATCAAAATCAACTTCCTTGAAAAAAGTGCTATTCTCCATTAATTTAGAAATTAACTTGTTGCTTGGGGCCAACTTTCCTGATATCAACTAGCCTCTCAATTGGCAGTACCTCTACCCATTCATTGAGAACCTTAACTATCAAACCATCTCCACTCAAGTAGTATTGAATAAGACAAGCCATGGTTATGTTAAGGTCAACAGTGATGAGAGTACCCTCTCAAACCCATGCGAGATTGGTGTAGGGGTGATCATCAGAAATCACAACTTTGAGTTTATCCATGCAATTGCTTCTCCTTTAAGGGACAGAACCAAAAACCTTGCAGAAACTGAGGCTGCCCTTATAGGAGTCCAATGGTGCTTGGATAATGGATTCCATAAAATAAACTTAGAAACAAACTCTGCACTCCTAATTATATGGCTAACTAATGGAAAAAATTTCCCTTGGTACATCAAGATGAAGCTACAACAGTTCCTTAAACTACGCAACCTCGATGAAAGCTTCATTTGCTTACATACCTGCAGGGAAGCCAACTGCCCTGCAAACTCGTTGTCTAAACTCAGTCATGATCTCACCACAATGATTTAGTTTCACAATTTCTACTCCTTACCTTCTCACATCAGAGGGCAGCTTCACCAAGATTATTTGGGGTATTCTTGCCTTCAGGCATAAGAGAACTAGGAAGATTCAGACCCTTCCTAGCCATGCAAGCTCTTCCACTTCATATAATGGTTATGTTTGATGCAAAATTAGGAATGGAGACCCACTTAGCAGTCCAAAAAATCATCATGATGTAGAACAACATAAATAATACCCCACCCTATATCCTACAAGCAGCCCATTCAGGGATCTTTCACTAACCATGTTTGTTTTTTGCAAGTTTTTCTTTCCTACAAACTACCTACTTTCTAGTGATGTTTCAGGGTGTGGTATTAGCCTTAGTACTCATCCTCCTGGAACAATAACAAAGAGTTTGTGTAGGTCATAGGAAAGAAGGAACTCTCTACACCAATAGAAAGCACAATCCAATTCACAACCCAATGGCCACCCTACTATAGAGACATAGCCCGTGACACACTTCTAATTCCAACACACACACACACACATCTCCTCTTACAAGCTCAACAACACAACTCCATACACAAACCACCTCCCACCACATATACTGATCCAAAGAACACTTACAAACCTTGGCTACCACTATGCCTACTCATAAATTCTCCTAGAACACACAAGAACCTAGAAGTAGAACCCACCATTTGGAAACCTAATAATCCTATCCCAAACTCCAAAACACCCATAAAGGCAGCAGACTAAAGAAATTGGGTTGTACTCCCCCCTCTTTTCTCTAACTCTATTACTCTTTTTGCAGGTTTCCAGCCAATCCTCACCATCACCCAATTTCTATGTTTTCTAGGAGTGATATTAACATCTTGCATGTTCATTCTCCTGAAAATATATCAATTGCCCCTGACTGATCAAACTGGCAACATCAACAACTCAAAGATGCTACAAAAGAAAGTAACTGATGTAGAAGTAAAAATTGCAGAAATTACTACTGTAAATAGCAATAGGTTCTTAGTGAGATCAACTAATAGCCCGCAGTTGATCCCAAGTCTCAATGGCCCAGTATCTTATCTATCAATTGAAATGGAAAACTACCTGAGCAGATTTCTTCAGCTAAACCAACACTCTAGAGATGCAGGTTCCTACTGAAATGGTCTTCCAACTGGAATGATGTTCCATCAGTCTGAGTTCATCCTCCAAACAATAGAAACATTAATACAGAAGGTTGCAGCCAACACAAGAACCTACAGCCTGTGTCCTCATCTTCTCAACACTCAAAGTTAGTACCAGAACACACAAGAACTTGGGAACTAAGGCAATTTCATAACAATGCCTACAGTCAACACAAGAACGGCAGGCATATGAGCATCAGAACTTGCGTCAATTTCAAATAGTTACCTGCAGTATACAAAAGAACCTATAAGTGACTACTCAACAAGTTTCCATAATGCCATCACCTCTTTGGCTCCCAAGGTCACTTCTAGAACCCACAAGTACCTAAAAAGTGAGAGTTTTTACACTAACGTGTTTGTTCAATTTTGCAGGTATTCTGAGCAGGCTTGGTAAATTGTTGCACTTTTAACTAGTGGTATTAGCATACCAGATGCTCATTTTTCTAAAAGTGCATCAATTTCCCCAAGCCTCTTGATTCATTCCTTCACAAGCATACCATATCACCACCTCTTGGTTGCTAATCATAGCTTGAAACACGTTCAAGAGGCTTCCAATACTCAACGCACATCAGGTATAACTCTGGATGTAACTTCTAGTCAAGCACACTCAGGAAACACACCACCATGTTTTCTGGATGCACCTTTATCGCCAACAACATGCCATCTATTCAGCTCCCAGTCCACAACAGAAATACCTTCTTAGGACAATAATATACTCACAAGTAATAAGCAAACTGCAAAACATAAAGCCATCTGGAGAAGTGAAGCAAGACTATGCTCACTCTCTTCTGTCATCACCAAGAACCGACAACTCTTCAACCCAATAATTGAGGCCTTTTTGGTAGCCATCTTCAACTTAGCTTTATTTGCCCTCAATGTCAAAGCAACGTTGAAGATGATCCCTCCTAGCATCACTTGTTTTTTGTCATATTCCCTAGGGATCTTTTGCATTTTCAATAGATGTAGAATTGTTTGTATATGGAGGAAAGCCTTCCAACTCATCTCTTTGGTAGATTTAGGATCATATGTGCTATTTTGTATAGTTGACCTAAGTTTACTTCAGCTTGATTTTATATACCTAATTACCTATCATTTGTGGATAGGTGAGCATCCTTATAGGTCTAACCCCATATTGTACAAGATCCATTTGGTTGTCATGTTTGGATAATCCAATGCATTTTTGTCACTCTCTGGAGGTCAGGTTTATATCCCCATCTAGTTTTTTTGTATTTTATGTTACATATATATGAAAATAAACCCTAGGCACTCTTCCTAGTGTACTTTATTAAAAAACTCCTAAACCCTAAAACCTAAATCCAAAACCTTTAGTCGAGCAGGAAGAACCGCCTCTTGCTAGAAAGAATTCAAAGAAGAGTATTACTGGTAAGAGAAAGGGAAAAGTGTCAAAGAAAGAGATTCCAAGTGTAGGTAATGAGGAGGAGGCAGGAAAAACGGGATAAAGGTCCCCTCAAAAAGTAGAAAGTGAGTACAAGTGAGTAACTCAGTTCCTCCAAAAACCAAAGGTGCAGCTGCCTGAGTTGGAGAGAAATGCAACTCTTAGTACTCAAGAGGTGTCTATCGGTCGAGTATTTGATCTACAAATTACTAAGCAAAAAGAAAGGAAAGAATGTGGACATTATGGAGTTTTAAAAGTGTACTCATCTATTTACTCCCCCATGTCCAAAGGTTTATGAGGATGAGATGAGTGGTTTCTATGCTGGTCAATTTGTGGTGGATGAGGATATACTATGCTTGAATGAAAATCAAAAAGAGTTCATCCTGGATGAAGACACCTTTGGAGAAATCCTTGTAGTGCCAATAATTGGCCTTCACAGTTGAGGGAACTGAATCATTTCCCTTTAAGATGCTGATTGTGAAAAAGGAAGATACTTTGTCAGGGCTCACATTGTACGAGAAAGAACTTAAGCCATAGTATCAACTTATGTTCAAAATTGTGAAAAAAGTATTGCTTCCTCCGTCTGAGAGGAGATCTATTGCTTCCATCATGGACCTGGTTCTCATTGTGGCACTGTCTTCCTACATATCCTTCAGCCTTTCATAACTCATGATTTAGCATATGATGAAAGTGGAAATATTAGGGATGTCAAGAATGGCCTTCTCTATGGGTTCTTCGTCACAAGAATTTTTGAGCATTTTGATGTCCCGTTGAGAAAAGCAATAATGGGGACTAGGAAGTAGATGTTCACTATGACCACCCTAGAAAAATGTGAATGCGTGCTGAAGAAAGAATTACCATGGAGCAATTCAACCATCTCCAATTTGATTGAGGATCAAGAGATAACAACTACAAAGTTTAAGCGATTAAAGGTTGAGAATGCTCTCTTGAGGTCCAAGCTCACCTAGAAAAGCACAAAATCTGGTTCTAGTGGTTCCCTGGTAGAGGAGATATTTTGGTTGAAGGCTAATAATAAAAAGGTTGAGGGAACAAGTTCAGGACCTAAAAGAGCAGATGATCATGATTAGTAGATTGCAATTGAAGGAATGGACAAAATATTCCAGGCCTTTGCTCCCTAATCCTTTTTCCTACTCAGTATCCATATCTTAACCCTCTTCAATCCCATCCAAATCACGTACTCTTTTGATGTTGTTGTTTAATGACTTTGGCATCTTTGGTTGTTAAAATTGTAATATTGGTATTGTTGATACTATTGCACCTATGATTAATTTTTATTTTCTATGGCAATTCGCTATATGTTTTATGCAATGTTACTCTCTTTTATTCTTGTTACTGTTTCTGTTGTATGCAAACAAATGACATGAGTTACTGTTGCTAAACTTCTTTATTCTTCTGCTAATTCTATTATTAGGTTTAATGATTTTTGCTTGTTTTACAGGAGGAGACTCATGTTGTTAACATGATTTACTTTAGGCCTGATTCGTAGGGGAACATGTAGGAACCTAGTTCTCAGAGAGAATGTCAATTCTGGGTTTGTCAACATCAAAAATGAAAATTGATAAGTTACGCTATTTTTAGATTTTGACGTTCTGCCAATCTTTATTGAGAATCCAGATACGTTTAGTTCCTTTGGGCTTGTTGTGATATGTTTAGATTTCTAGACAAATGTTCTCAAGGAACCAGAAGTGATCAGTTCTCTAACTATCACACATTCAACCCTACAACTGTAAAAGTGGTCTCACTGTACCGATTGGCAATAGTGCATCAGCATAACCGCTACTGGTAGAGGCCATAACTAAAAGATCTATTGTCTCTATCAACTCTCTCATGCTCTATCATATATATAGAACTTGATACAAGATTTTACCTAACACTTGAAAATCTAAAAAACACATTCTCTAAATATCTTGCCGCCACTTGTTCTCCAGGTGCATTCAAGAACAAATGTCACGACCTCAGTTTTCATCCGTAGGATGTCGTGATGGCACCTAGTCTCTAATACTATGTAACAGTAACATACATGTAGAATTTACCTGAGAAAATGATAAAACATTCAAATTACTCAACAATTATCATAAAAGGACTCACAACTCAATAGAATAAAACTCCAAGAGGTGATACCGAGACACAAGATATACAAGAGTATATTGAATATCTTTATACAACAATATCGATAAAAAAAAGGGAAAATGAAGTAGAACTAGATTGAGTGTAACTCCGAGGTTTGCAGATTCTAGAAAGTATACCTTGAATTTTCCAAATTCGAGATCGACACACTGATGCCTAGTATCGGTAGAGTAGTGACAATGTCAGGTCAAGATCCTACTAGAATAAAAAAGAAACCTGAACAGTTATATATGATAGTATGATAATGAAAAACAATAGAAATCATACTATAAAGAAATATAACAAGAGTAGATACACTAAAGTAGGGAAAGAATGCATCACAGATGAAAAAAGGAATAAAATGCCAAGGGAAATGATTCAAACAAAACACGAATGATGCATTGGGAAGGCATCAACAAGAATCACTACTAAGATACCGCCTTGTAGACTCATTTCACAAATCAAATTACGATCTTTGCATATACCACCGCATGAGCCTTGCATTTATATTTGAAATTCATTTTCCCGATATAACAACCTAATTTTAGTCCACCTTATTACATCGCGTGGTTTCAAGTAGTTCCCCTACTAGCAACATGCATATCAAGCAACGTTATCTCACCACATGCATTTCAACCCCAATCGCTGTACCACTGCATGCATATCAATATCATTTCATAACACAAATCGCACCTCAAGTTCCCAAAACCAAACTTGATAAAAAGTCACCAATAATAGGGTTTCCATAATAAATATCCCATGGCTCAACCACAATATTCACCAGAGTCTCAACAATAGCTATTGAAAGTGAATAACTCAACAAGAATGGTATTTCAAAAAATTTACAGCATCTCCTAAATGTGAATCCTTTATAACTTTAACACCAAATTCAACAATAAGATAATGCAAGGAATAACAACTTCAAGTAAAGGGACCCAATGATTAAATAATGAATAAGCAATTGAGAGAACAAAAATTTTCAGCAAAACATGTAAAAACAATTAGCTAATAAGAGATAATAAACGTAATAACGATGTCAAGCGAGGCATATAAGATAGACTAATGATGATGAATATAGCATGTTATAGCAACTCAATTAAGGGCATGAGAAGAATCTTGATTTGCCAATTTGTGCTGCCAAAACACATTTATCTCTGTGTATAGTGAATTTTTGCTAAAATGCCAATTCCAACGAAAATGGATGGTTCTAAGTTGTCCACTGGTGAATATCCACCAAACCAGTCACCAATTAAGCGCCTTAACAAGGCATAAAGTCCCCCGAAACTAGATTATCCAATCACTTCTCCAGCTATTATGAATCAATGGAAAGGAGAGGCGATAACTGTAGCACGCAGTCGCCTGGCAGCTTAAAAAATTCCAAAATTAATTCTGGAACAAAAAAAGACTTTCCCCTCCATGGATATTGTTCTCCATCACAAAACTCACACGCTCACCAAAAATCGGTCATTTCTACAGTGGAAATCAATGCCAACGATCATCTACAAAATGCCAGCAATACAGAACTCGCCGGAGATAGTGTTCCAACTGGCAAATCTGAGAATGCATGGTACCAAAATGATTGTACTAATGAGGACATCCGTTTAGCTCCTTCAATTTTGTATGGGTATCAATCTACTCCTTCAGTTCTAAAATCATTGAACCCAGGGACTCAAAATTCCCCAGATGTTAAAAAATAATGATAACTTTCATTCTGGAACAATTGGACCTCAACCATTTATTGGAAATCTTTCTTCACCTTCCGAGGAACAGGTAAAAATAATTTCAACTTATTCTAACAAGACAATTGACCACATCGATCAATTAAAAATCCCAGTTTTGCATTGTTTGGTCGGGCATGAGGTTCCGCTAAACCAATTTCCTTAAAACCAATACCAAACTACTCATGTTATTCAGGAGATTGATCCCCAAGCTTCAAATCCAATTTATTAGTGAGCCTTTCCCATGATTATCCAACTCCTTAAATTTGTTGCTTTCCTTGAAAAACCCTAAAAAATCTCCATACATCAAGTTCTCTAGGTTAAAAGATAAAGAATAGAATTAAAAACTCAAGCACCCCCTTTTATGCATGTGACTTTCGCTTCTGCAGCCAAACTGTTGCATCTGCGACCCTGCATTTACGAGAAGTCCATTGTAGGTGCGGTTGCACTAAGGCCCTAAAATTTTGCACCTGTAGAACCCCTAAACGCATCTGCACTTGCAGATCTACGGAAGGCTAACTTTTTCTGTGCATTCGCTTCTGCGCATCACTGACCTTACCTGTGGTGCCAACTGGCCAGACATATTTACGCTTCTACAGCTCAACGTCCACTTCTATGGTGTTTCACATGCGATCAAGTGTGCACAAGTACGATTGCACTTGACTCAGTAATGGTTCAGCAATCAACCAAATAAAAAATAGTTGTGGACTCAATCTAAATCACAGCCAAGTCCCCGGGACACTGTCTGAATATACCAACCAAATCCAAAACACAAAAAGAACCTACTCGAGGCTTAAAATCATATCACACAACATCGATTCTATGAATCTCAAACCAATTCAAGCCTATTAAGACTATGAAAATCTGACATCCAAAACTAAAGCCGATTTAGATCAAAATAACTCAGATTAACCTTAAATTTTGTGCACAAGTAATAAATGACCTGACAGACCTATTCGAACTTCCAAAATCACAATCCGACCCCGATATCAATAGAGTCAACTCTCGGTCAAAATTCTCAACCTTCCAAACCTTCAACTTTCTAACTTTCGCCAATTCAAGCTGAAACAATCTATTTAACTCCAAATCAACATCCAGTCATGCTCCTAAGTCCAAAATAGCTATATAGAACTATTAGATAGTCAAAATGTCTTTGCAGAGTCATCTAAACAAAATTCAAACTGCGGTCAACTCTTTGAATTCTAGCCTTCAACTTAAAGACTAAGTATCCCATTACACTCCGAAGCTCACCCGAAACCCAAACCAAACACCTTGATAAGTCACACAACCATGATGCAACATAGAGAAAGGCAATAAATATTGGAACGAGGCTAAAATACTCAAAAAATATTAGCCTGGTCATTACATCCTCCCCTTTTAAAACAAATGTTCATCTTCGAATGAGTACAGAGACGTACCTGAAGTGGTAAAAAAATGAGGAAAGCGACTATGAATATCATGGTCGGTCTCCCAATTTGCCTCCTCGACTAGTTGACCCCTCAACTAATGCAATGCTCTTGGACCGCAACTTTCGGACTTGCCTGTCCAAGGTGGTCACCAGCTCCTCAACATAAGACATATCCTTGTCCAACTAGACTGAGCTGAAATCTAACACATGGGACAGATTATCGCTATACTTCCAAAGCATAGAAACTTTGAATACCAGATGAACTGCAGCTTGACTAGGTAGAAATGCAAGCTTGTAGGCCATCTTACCAATCCTCTCAATAATCTCAAAAGGTCCGATATGCCTAAGGCTCAACTTGCCCTTCTTCTTGAACCTTATAGCACCCTTCATGGGTGAAACCCAGAGAAAGAGCCGCTCTCCAACCATGAATACAACATCGTGAACCTTCTCATCTATGTATATCTTCTGTCTAGATTGGGTTGCATGAAGCCAATCTAAATCAACTTAGCCTTTTCCAAAGCATCCTCAATAAAGTCAGTGCCCAATAGCCTGCCTCACCCGGCTCAAACCAACCCACCAGAGACCACCACCACCTTCTATACAAGGCCTCACATAGATCCATCTGAATACTCAATTGGTAGTTGTTGTTGTTGTTATTGTAGGTAGACTCCACAAGTGGAATAAACTGATCCCAAGACCTTCGAACTCCATGACACATGCACAAATCATATCCTCTAAAATCTTAATAGTGCGCTCAAACTATCCATCTATTTGACGGTGGAATGTTGTACTTAACTCAACCCGGGTGCCGTCACACCGATATAAACTGCATACCCGGTTAAAGATGATGGATACTGGCATGCCACAAATTTGGACAATTTTGCGAATATTGACTTGAGCCAACCGCTTTAAAGAATAAGTAGTCACCACTAAAATAAAATGAACAGACTTGGTCAATATATCCATAATCACCCACAGTGCGTCAAACTTCTTTTGGGTCTGTGAGAGCCAAACAATTAAATCCATAGTAACTCGCTCGCATTTTCACTTGCGAATCTCAAACCTCTAAAGCAATCCTACTAGCTGCTGATGATCATACTTCACCTGCAGACAGTTTAGACATCGAAATACATATTGCTCTATGTCTTTCTTCATCCTCCTCAACCAATAGTGCTTCCTCACGTCCTGATATATCTTAGCGACACCCGGATGAATAGAATACCACAAACTATTTGCCTCCTAATTAACTACCGCATGTTGATACCCAATTTTTTCCTATGTATTCTTTATACACATAATTATTTCAAACAACATATATATGCATATATAAGCATACCCAAGTGTGTTAGTGTTTTTTCATTTTTTAAAAGATTTTTTAAATCAATTTATTTTCTATTTTAGCAGTACAAAATCCATAATTATTCCCAATATCATCGATTTGGTGAATAACTTACTTTTATTCTCATATTTATACAAAGATATAGTTAAGGTAATTTTGGCATAATTTTTACAAAGATATCTGGTATTTTAATTCCAAATCGCATATAATTACAATTTTAGCCCACTTTAAAATTTAGTAGCATTTTATAGCTATAAAATTGATTCCAATATTTTTTTTCATTAATACATATATATTATTAACTAGATCAGTACTCTTAATTTGCTTTTACAATCTTTTTTACTATTTTTAAAAATAAAGGAGAAAGCTGGCTATTTGATATTTAGCCTCATTCCATTTCAATTACAACCTATTTACATTTCAATTTTAGCCCTTAAATTGACCCAATCCTAACCCCATCTGGACCGGCCAAATTTCAATTTTGACCCAACCTATAACCCAATTCAAATGGCCCAATTCGGTTCCCTACCTACCCTCTTAAATCTAGGTTGTTGATCATTCAAGATCAATAGTCATTATTCACCCTTCCATAATTAAACATAAAGGACTACCCTAATTCCCCCATTTTCATCTCTCAACTACCTTTGAATCCCCTCATCTCTCAAACTCTCTCAAAGTTCTTTGGAACCCTAGTCGATTTCCACCCTCTTCAATTTACTCCATCGGAATCCATGGCTTCTCAGGCCATGGATGGCCTGTACTCACCCCTCCACCATTAGACCCTTGGTGTTCGAAGCTTTAAAGACTGACATCGATGGTTCTCCTTCAGATCCTCTCAGATCTATAGTACTATGGCTTCTCCGGCCTGCTCCGTCATATCCAAAGCACTAGAGCCTGTTTCTAACTCAACCGACTCTAGATCAGACTTTCTTCTAAACCTTTCTCATTTCTAGGATTTTTCTGAAATCCTAAACTATTCGAGGTTTTTCTCTTTTTGTTTTTTCTTATATCTATGCTATATTTGTGACTTTTAAAATTTTTTCCCCAAAATTTTCTTTCAAAAAATGTCTTCTCTTCGATTTAGGGTTTCTGAAAGTTTTAAACATCTTTCTAATTCTTCCTTTTCTTTTACTCATGTGTGTTTCTCTACATTATGCTCATGTGTTTTCTTTTCTACCACGCATATGTTGTTCTTCTATTTTCTTTCTACTGCACATGACTCTTCTGTACCTTCGTACTATACTGTGCCTCTAGATTAGGCTCGCATCTTAATATTTGTTATGTTTTACTACATGTTCTTCGCTATACTTTTCAGTATTCTTCTACTGTATATGTTTCTTGCTGGGTTCTTTAACTTTTCTTGCTTTATTGGACTTTTGTATGAGTTTTAATCATGTCTCACAACTGTTTCTTAAGCTTATGTCACCCTCTTCTCTTCTGAACTTGCCTAAGTTCTGACTTTTCTAAAATATGTTCTTTAAATCAACTTTTTATTCTGTTGCTTCAAGCATACTATCATGTCCGTTAGTTTCTCATAAGTTTCCAAAAGAGAACTAGGAGTCTGTTTCAACGGCTTGCCTTCAAATATATGTGTCTGATTCGAGTTGAAACCCTAGGATTTGGGGGTTTTCTTTGGCAAGATTGATCTGGTGTTCAGGTTAGGGTTGTACTTTGTAACCGTGGACCCTCAGACTTGTTTTGAGCCTATAAATTGAACTAGAACTTATTGTTATAATCCTGAACTCTTTCTATGATGATCTTTTCTTATCAGCATGTGGACCTCTTCTTGTTTGATATTTGTGTGCTTTATATATGAGAAGTTTTTATTATTTTGCCAAATATTGATTCCTTTTAATAGGGCTTGACTGATTGTTACTAATTTTCTCTAATTGGACATCCTTTAGTTTTTCCTGACTTGGTTCATTCGAACAAAGCCTGCAATTTTGATTTTTACTGGCTGTTTTATTGATTCCCTTTCCTTATTTTTCACAAACCGTGTACAATTGGAAAAACAAACCCAGTGTATTTACCCTTCTTGCGTTACTTTGGAGAAGATTTAATCAAATTCTTTCCTTAGTTGTCTTCTACCCATTTGAAATTAGAATCCCTTAACTAAAGGGAGACTCTATGTGATTGATTGCAGAACTAGTTTCTTACCTTTTTTTACTTTCCTTCTGCACTATAAAAGGGGACTACCCTCCTTCACTTTGACACACCTCGAATTAAATATTGATACACCTACACCTCCAATTTTACAATTACAATACTCTTTTATATTCTAACATCTCTTAGACTGTTTGCTTGTAATTTTGTTTACAAGACTTCTGCTTTTTCTCTTCTTATTTCCTGAAATTGGTATGTTCTGATTTGATTTCAGCCATCCTCCCAATATGACAAATAATTTCTCTCTCGAAATAGAAATCAAAATGGAATTATGGGAAAGAAAGAATAAAAAGAAAAAAAGAAAAAAGTAAGAATATTTACATCTTCTGCAATCCTGTTTGCTTTACTATCCATTCTCAGTGATTAATATTAACTATGCATGTCCTTTTCTTACATCTGTTCCTATTGTGAATACCTACCCCCTACTCCCTTCTATGAGTTTAAGTTAAGGTTCCGGGCTGGCAGTGTCCAAATTGCTGCTCATATCTGGACCTGATCCTTAATGGATACTAACTGCCAACAAATGTGGCTAACATGCTGGGCAGGGGTGTGCCATCATTCCTAATTAGTGGGCATGACCACCATCCTGCCATGGCTTTCCCTATATCCTCTCTATGCACTTTCACTCTCTCTTATATTCTATGTTCTGCCCCCTCCTATGAGCCTTTCTTTGGGACCTTAAGTTCCTTATGAACTTGGATATTTGAGAGTTGGCTCTTCCATATTGCACTTTGCTTAATTCTGCAATATATTTGGGTTGTATGAACTGCCCGGAGTCCACCTGAGACTCTTAGGAACTCTGACACATCCCAAATAAGAGAAAGTCTTTGGAAATCTGATCCTGGAAGTTGGTTCATCTCATACTGTTAGACCTTGAGTATGAATTAGGCTTCTTGGTTGTAGTTTAAATTTCTTATGTAACTTTAGTTTTTCTTGATCCATTCTAGCATGTGATATTTTGTAATAACTTATGGTGTTTCCGTAAAAGGGGGGGTCACTCATTTATGCATACAGGTAAACATCATGATCTTAAGTATTTATTCCAGCAATCACAACTTGTTGCACTTATACATTCTTTATAGAGATCTTGACTATAAGATTCTATATTTATGCATTTCATATAGAAATCGTGCATGTAGTTTCTTCATTTCATATTGAAACCCTGCATATAGTTTTTGCATATCATATAGAAATCTTGCCTGTAATTATTTCTGCACTTCTGCATATAGAAATCATGATTATAGGTTTTCTGCACTTCCGCATGTACATTTATCATTAGGCAAACAGTTATAGGTTAAATAATAATTAGTTGCATTCTAGATACCATGTCTATAGGACTCCCGCACTTTCATAATCATATTAAAACCAACAATGCTTTGAAAGCATGCCTACAGAAGTAATTAACCGAATCTGTATTAGCGACAAGTCAAATATCAGTAGCAGTGTCGCTTAATATCTGTAGATATTATTTTTTACAGCCATCTTTAAAATCAGAGTAAGCATTGTTAGATATCTGACTATAGGTTTCACCTAGGCAAGCCATTAGGTAATTAATTAACTACATTAGTCTTTGATAATTACAACCAAGGGAGGCCTATTTCGACCTTCTCATATGAGAAATATGTAATAAATCAGCCTGCCCTAACGCTTTAAATTTAATTCAGACCATAATCAGTATTTGTAAGTCGTGCTAAACAATCTATTTCTTTAAGTGAGGAGGCCTATTTGAGCCCTTTCAACAACTATGTGTTCTCCCACACTTGCCTTATATGTTTTGATTGTCTCCCATAGAATTTTATCCTTTTAGAACTTTGAAAAGCCAATACTCCCTTCCCCCTTAGGACTAGTAGTTCCAAATGCCTCGGGGACTGATAGGATTGCGGTAGGTACTAGCATGCAATAAGTGACAGTACTAATCCGTGCTTAATACCTTAATGGGGTGGGAAATGGTAGCTATATATATGATGACCAATGCGCTAATATCACGGGTAACCCCTCTTCTGAGGAGCGGTTATTGGGTATTGCATCGACATGATCCATATTGTTTGTAAACCTAGGATCCTCTTTCCTTTTAATTTTTATTATTTCATTTGAACTATTCCCTTCAAATTTCTGCTTTCTTTATTTTCCTCAAGATTTCAATGTACTTGTAATAGTATGCAAAAATCCACCTTCTATTTGAGACCTTTATTTGCTTACTTGTTATTAAAGTCACAATTGTAGCATGGCCGGGAACCACACTAGGGACCTTGAGGGGTGCCTAACACATTCCCTTAGAGATAATTTTTAGCCCTTACACAAACTCTCGTTTTCTAAATCAAAAACCTCTTGGTGTCCTAATGCACTCAATCATTAGGTGCCGACTCTTCAGTTACATGAGTTAAAACAACATATAAATGACTTACATACAAGCTGAAGTTTAAACCGACTTTCTGGGTCCCATGGGAGCTGCTTGCGCAGTCTTGCAAAATGCAAATATCTCTTTAGTCCGATATCGTATTATAAAATGGCTTAATGTGTTAGAAACTAGACTCGTATATCTTCAATTTGATATATATGTCATCCTTTGATTCCAAGTATATTGGGAGAAAAGTGCAGCTACATTTGACCTAACTTTCAGCACATTTATAACTGTAACTTGTGATGACATTTGCCAACTTTTGTTCCACAATATGCTTGCTCTCACAACATAGAAAATGACAATCATCCAACCAAAATAACTCATATCATAGCCTCCTTATCATGTTAAGAACCGTAGACTCACCTCAAAGTACATGTTATAACATTCCAAACTTGTCGACTTTTGAAGAAACTTATTTTCTTCGATTAGTTTAGCTTCTAAGCCTTCAAACTATCTTGCTACTTTGTATTAATTATCATATATATTTGTAACCTCCACATGAATATTATGAACTAAATTTTTAAAATTTTCAAAGATGATTCACTTTCTGAGCTTACATTAATTGACTTATGACGTACTCTTACGTACGAAAACATGAGGTGTAACATCATTCCCCTTTTGGAAAATTCGTCCTCAAATGTTCACTAATGCTCTTATTAGTCTCATAAGTTATAGCTCATAAGAATACTTTAATATTGTCCTTGACATCTAGGAAACTATTCTGTATATAAATTCAAAGGTCGGGGTATTCCTCCCTTTAGGCCTCTTTCTCATACCACGACCTGTGGTCGGAATTTTTCCAATCTCGTAACCGTTTTTACCTTGTGACATGCATCATGTACATCCGTGTACTTGTATGTGTGCCTATGTGACTCTTCTCTCATTTTTTCTCCAGCTTTAGCCAATCTCTAGGCCTCATTTTGTGAACATATACAGAATATGACAAGATGTACCTCAAGGCATCTACAGGTTTACTAACGTTCTTCGCTTGATACTTTATCAAATTTACGACTATTGCTATATCTTGCTTCACAGCCTTGTGTATCTATCTTTATGGTTTTACTATATCTAGGTAGTTATACTATATCCTAACCCTTACTTCGGTTTATTATTACCGAGGTCTACCACCCAGCTCTGGGTTCCTCTTTCGCTGCTTGTCCTATATGTATAAATCTAAATCCATTAATGCTTCCTTATTACTGTTCATCTTAATAATGTCGATTCAATATAATCTCATACTTTGCAACTTTTATCCATCCATAGCGATTCACCTTAATATTGATCCATAATCTACCATTGATAACTTGAAACCACTTACGTATTACATTGTCATTGAGGCTCATGTCTCATCGGGGAACATCTTAAGTGAGTTGCTTAATCCACTTAGGGATGATACTACACTACAATGACCATATTTGACATGAATTTTCTTATAGGGGTATTCAAGTCCTGTGCAATTCATGAAATCCATTCTTTTCAAATAATTACCCAATCAAAGGCCTAAATGTTATTCGCTTATCGTTATCAAAATTTTACGCTTATTTTACTACTAGTGCAGTATTCCATCTCTTCTAAGTGCACCTAGTCTTAGACTCCTCTGTGTACATTCAGGCTGTAGCAAGCTTTCAACAAGTTACAGAAGCTATTAGCTCTCTTGTTGTGATGGGTTTAATCCCGAGGACTCACCTATTCATGTCACCTTCTCAGTTGTCTTTTCTTATCCTTACCCCTATCTACCTAAAACCTTGTTGCTATACGATACTTTACCTTATGACTTACACCTATCTATTTCTACTAATCGCAACCTTTCATTAGTTTTCTTCCACCATAAATTTCCTTTTGTGCCTTCTCACTTGTCATTAACTGTAAGCAATTACTTTTCCTGGTTGTTCTATCACTTCTTGCATGAATACTTGGCTTGTCTTATTGCTGACAAATACTGTAATTTCCTATACCTCATATAATCTCAAACATTACCTTTGATTCGTTTTCCTTCTCAGTCACTAGCAACGATAGGTGCCACTTTCATATAGAGTGTGTATAATATTGTAGTGAAACTATTGTTACAAAATCATTTACTTTTTAGCTCGCAATGCTCAGGTTGAAGCCTTCTCCCTTATTTCTTCAGCTAGTATTTTGTTGTAGCATATAGGGAGACCTTCTGTGTCTTGTAAAGTTGCGAGCTTGTTGTATCATGCACCTAAGCGAAAATTTCATTGTTCTTACTCGCCTATAATAATCCTTAGTTACATAACTTTGTGCCCTTGTGCTCGTAAGCTTACTTGAAGGCTCAAATTTTGATTGTCTCCTTCGTGGCACTCTCTCTTAGTTTTATAAACCTTACCTCAACTCCTATCTAAATTTTTTCCAATGATTGCGACTCGCATCTGCGAGACTGAATTCACTATGCTGCGGTTCACTACATTTTTTTGCATGATCTGTTGATTTATCTGTGACCTCTCGTCCAGCTATAACCAGGCTCATCCTGTATCGACTACTAATTACTCGTTGGTATATATATATATATATATATATATTCTGCATATATATATATATATATATATATATATATATATATATATATATATATATATATATATATATATTCTGCATATCTCTTGGGATATATCCTTTGTCTTAACTTACCTCTAGCCACTAGCTCCTGATGTATCAAGTGTCCAATCACAATTATTTATCAATAACAACATGGCTGAAAACTTTTATTGCCTCTCCCTAGTGTCGTGCTTATATAATATTCTGGAGTCGCAACATATCCGTAGGAATTGAATAAATGCAACATCATCCCTCTCTCCTTTTTACCATATTGCTCCTTTATCATTTCTATAATTACCTGAACCGCTTAACTCCGACTTAATACCATATCACACCATATTCCCCCCTTAGGGGAGAACAAAAATTTAGTACTACGACGATATATGTATAGATGTTTTACCTCTTCCTCTTTGGCGTCTTTTCACATCATCAATGAACCTTATTTGCCTTATGGTAGCCATATGTACTAGGGATAAATAAATTTCTTGCGCATGAAGGTGACACTTAGTGTAACTGGCACACTTAGTCCCTTATGATTAACTCTGCTCACAGTGCTTGCTCTAGGGAAGCATCTTACTAAATGACCTTTAAAGGTTATTCTTCTGTTGTCCATTCAATTATCGTCGGAACACAATATCTAACTTTCTCAATATGGCGACTATTATAAAATCATTCGATTCCCGATTCATGTTCAATTTATCTTGTTCACCATCCCATACTTCTTTCTGTTACTCCTGGGTATACCTTTTCCTTAGGGTAGTCGCGTCGGAGTCACCAACTCATTTCGCGAAATAGGGATATGGATTTATGGCTTATATACTTTTATTTCATCATGGCATGTCAACTTTTGACTTTACCTTCACTTGACTATAGACTCTGTCGTATTTAATTTACTATTATCGCCCATTTATCACATCTTACTCATAATATTTCATTTACTCTCTTCTTATTCTCCGACTAATATTTCTGTCTATCACTTTATTATGAAAACTTCAACAAAACGTTCTTTCACTTTTAATTTCTCTTGCTTCATCTCACTGGCTCTTTGGGATGCCTAAAATTCTTTCTCTCTCTCTCTCTCTCTCTTTCTACGGGTGAGAGTCAAACTAAGGTAAATAATTATCCCTTTTAGGATTCTGCTGCCTATCTTCTGAAATTTCTGAATATTCTAGTATTCATATTTGATTGCACTATTGTAGAGTTTTCACCATCTGGGTGTCTCACAAGGAGATTTATTACCACGTTTGCACTACCCTTCAAAAATGTTAGCTAATGATTACAATCCATCCACAAATTTTTGTTACTCTAACCCCAGCTTGATCCTAATAATACACTAATTCTCTTAAACTATATTTATTAGTTCCCATATGGCATAATTGAGATGGGTGTTGTCAATTGTATAAACCTTTGTTATTATTGAAAGTAACTCAGAATGCTTATATTTCTCTACTTGAATTGCAAATACTGATAATCTTCATTATCTAGGTACCTCGTACTTCTTTTTTTTCATGTTATTTCTTTCACTTATTGAAAATTATATATACCTCCTAATTCTATCGTCGCTCTTTACCATATGGGTGGATAGATTTTCATGCCTTGGGGCTCCTTATCAAGAAGCTCACATATCTTAGTACGCACATGATCTGCTGAAGACCTAACATTTACGCATTATAAGCATGACGCAAAATCGAGTTCCTCTGATGAACTGTTCCACATCCATATTCAATCTCTTACCAACTGTCTTTCTGGATGCATGCATCATCTATAATGAAGAAGATAGAGTTTAGGAAATTGAGTTCTTACAACTGAGCTCTACCACACGATCTAGAATAAGAAGATAGAGTGATAGTCCTAAAGTCTCTGTATCCTCCTGCTTATAAGTGTGGTTCACTACACACCCATAAACAAGATCCTACTAGACACAACTAGTAGACTCCCTAGGACAGAACTGCTCTGATACCACTTTTGTCACGACCCAAATAGAAGGGCCGCAATTGGGCCCCGGTGCGTTACTCAACTGACTACCAACATAACATATCCTTCTTATCATACTATCATGAGTAATGAGCCAGGAAACCTGTCGTGAGATAACAAGAATAAACATAAGAGAATACTCAACATATGACGACCTAACATGATATACAAACATATACATATAACATACGAGCCTATAAGGCCGACATAACCATTTGTAAACTCAAAGCATAGGCTGACAGGGCCATACAAATATCCATACATCTAACATCTGTCTACAAGCCTCAAAGAGTACATAAAATCATAACGATTAGGATAGGGATTCGCAATACCAATCAATACCAAACCAAAGCATACTGACCAAATAGGAAACTCTGGAGCAAGTGGAGTGTGCCAACACCTTTACTGAGCTGATAGCCTTATAGGAGGATCGTCAACCAATTAATTAGGACCTGCGGGCATAAAACGCAGCGTCCCCAGGGAAAAAGGGATGTCAGTACGAATAAAGTACCGAGTATGTAAGGCAAGAAAGAATAAATAAGAGCAATAATGTAAAGAGTGATAAAGAAGATACAACCTATAACATATGAGTGCCTCTGGGGGATACTGACATGAAATGCACAATACATATATACATATATAAATATATATGTATATATATATATATATATATATAAACTTTTGAAAACATACACCTTTGTGGGCATCATCATCATCATATCGTACCTGGCCTTAAAGAGGACTCCGTAAAAACTTACCCGACCATCATATGGCTCGGTAGAATCGTACCCGGCCACGTAGAGGTTGGTAAACCCAACTGATCAGTGGTTGCACAATAGGTGCCATACCCCGCCGACTATAGCGCAACTCAGTAGAGTAAAATAGATACATATATATAATGCATGCTTGACTCATGGAATCACATTATAAACTTTTGGAGTGACTTAAGAACATTATGGACATCCATAACCTTAATATGAGCCTCAGTAGGATTCAAGGATCATATACACTTGCTTAGAATAATTTTATAAGGAAAGAACAACATGGAAAACTTTAGTTGCTAGGTGTATATTCATTATGAAATACCATATTCACTTCACATTAGATCATGCCAAAAGAAAGAAGGAAGTGCCTTAACATACTTTGAAGTCTTCTATCCAATCGTCAAGCAAGCTCAATATGATCTTCTTACGTCTACAATGAGTAAACCGGCTTCGTCGTCATCATATAAGTGTTGTAACTCTCATACTTGGAAACCAATATTCTACAAGAAAATTGACAGAACCTCCCATATTTGTACTACATCCCATATGTTACCAAAAGTCACAAAACAACCCAAACAACAATAGTATAGTTGACAATAAGCTCTCTTGTTTGTTCAACATCCACTTTGAGCGGCAAAATTAATTTATGATTAACAAAATGTGGTTTGAATCCAATTCCTTTTTCCATGAATTTACCTACAACATATATAACATCATACTTTTGCTTACCATATCATTTTCAACCCAAAATATCATAAGCGTAATCTTCAAATATAGTCCACACACCTAGCACCTTAACCTTTATCGTCAACATATTATTTTTCATGTTATCTTCTTCAATCCACTAAATTAGATAAGCTTAATAACAGTAGCCACTACATAATAAAACTATTTATAAAAATTATCAGCCAAAACAAACCATTTGTATAGCATCAATACAGCCCATAAAAATGATAACGATTCGTTATGCCATGTCAATTACTATCTAGTAGATTTTAACTCAAACAACTCAACCAACAAATGATTGACTTAAGCACAGCCAAGAGCATGATTTACGTACCTTAGGCAGTAGATACAACTTGAAATCCCTAGATGGTGTAGTTCACAACAACCCTCAATCATACTACAACAACTTGAAATCCCAGATCGTTTGGAGGAACCCTTGGAGAGAATAAAGGAGGGTTTAGGAACTGTTGTGGATGTGAATAAAATGAGTTAAAATGACATATAAATGACTTACATACGAGATGAAGTATAAACCGACTTTCTGGGTCCCATGGGAGCTGCTTGTGCAGTCTCGCAAAAATACAAATATCTCTCTTGTCCAATATCATATCGTCAAATGGTTTAATGAATTAGAAACTAGAATCGTATATATTCAATTTAATATATGGATCATCCTTTTATTCCAAGTATATTAGGAGAAAATTGCAGCTATATTTGACCTAAATTTCAGCACATATATGAATGTAACTTGTGACGACCTTTGCCAACTTTTGTTGCACAACATGCTTTCCCTCAAAACATAGGAAATGACCATCATACGACTAAAATAACTCATATCATAGCCTCCTTATTATGTTAAGAACCCTAGTCTCGCCTCAAAGTACATGTTATAACATTCTAAACTTGTCGACTTTCGACGAAACTTATTTTCTTCAATTAGTTTAGCTTCTAAGCCTTCAACCATCTTGCTAATTCGTATTAATGATCTTAAATATTTGTAACCTCCACGTGAACATTTTGAACTAACTTTTTAAACTTTTCAAAGATGATTCCCATTCTGAGCTTACAATAATTGAATTATGAAGTACTCTTACGTACGAAAATATCTGGTGTAACAGATAAATAGTGGGACAACAAGATTGAAAACATACTGAACTGGTGTGGGTATGAACCATGCAAAGTACTAGGTAAGAATCTCCAAGGGATTGCTATGACCATCAAGCTGAAGAAACATGGTAGCACCTTTGGTTTAGGATATGAGTATACTTGGGAGGAGTTCAACCACTGGTCGCCACCATGGTTTGGTCCTTATTACCCGCTCGAACAGCCGATACCTCGCATAAGGGAAGACTTTTCAACTAGCTAATTTTATATATGGGTCGGAAGAGGAAGAAGCACTGGTAGCAATGAGGAGTTTATTTTTGGAAGATGATTACATGGACTGTTGCGTCATTTTTGAGGAGAAGGGGGAGGAAGTCCATTCCATACATGATGTGAGCTGAAGAAAGCACCTCAAAAATTGGTCCCTCGGAACCACCAGAACCCGGAAAGATTTGGGGTAGCAAGGCTGAACAAAGCACCATGCATTAGATTTTATTTTTCGCTAGTTGACTCTCTTTTGGCATTTTTTTGATTTTTAAATAAAAACTCAAATGTTCAAAACTATTATGAAATCTATCAAAGCGCTCCAGTTTCTTACGTTTCTTACTCTTATTACTTTCTCTCATTTACTTTATATACAATATTACTGTTACTTATCTTGATGAACCAACAACTGTGATACGCAACGAGAAAACGCAACAAATAGATATAGACTCAGAAGAAGATGATATACCAGAAGAGGTTGTTAAAGAGGTTGAGGATTTTGAGAATAGACCTAAGTCCAACCTAGATGAGACTGAGATTGTTAACTTGGGAGATGCAGAAAATGTCAAAGAAACTTGCATCAGTGTTTATTTGTCACCAGCAAAAAAGGAAGAGTACACAAATTTCTAAGGGAATATGAAGATATATTTGCCTGGTCGTATGACGACATGACTGGTTAGAGTACGTCTGTTGTGGCACACAAACTACCAATTGATCCGACATGTCCACCATTAAAGCAGAAGCTCAAGAAATTAAAACCTAACATGAGTTTGAAAATCAAGGAAGAAGTCACTAAGAAAGTCAAGGCTAAGGTTCTCAAAGTAGTACAATAGCCAACATGGTTAGCCAATATCGTGCCTGTACCGAAGAAGGACGGGAATGTTAGAGTCTATTCCGACAACCGGGATCTCAACCAGGCTAGTCCAAAAAATGACTTCCCCTTGCCAAACATACACATACTGATCAACAATTGCGCCAAGCATGAGTTGTAGTCATTTGTTGATTATTTTGCTAAATATCATCAGATCTGCATTGATGAAGAAGACGCTGAGAAAATGGCCTTCATTACACCATGGGGGATATACTACTAGAAGATGATGCCGTTCAGGTTTAAAGAATGCTGGGGCCACCTACATAAGGGCCATAACTACCATCTTCCATGATATGATACATAAAGAGATCAAGGTATACATAGATGATGTCATCATTAAGTCTAAGAAATCCACGACCACATGGAATATTTTAGGAAATTCTTCAAGAGACTGAGAAGGTACAACCTGAAATTAAATCCCTCCAAGTGTGCATTTGAGTTTCCAACTGAAAAACTACTGGGTTTCATTGTGAGTCACCGAGGAATAGAACTAGATCCGGCAAAGGTCAAAGCCATTCAATAATTGCCACCGCCAAAGAACAAGAAGAACGTAATGAGTTTCTTGGGGAGACTTAACTACATCAGCCAGTTCATAGCTCAATCTACTGTCATCTACGAGAAAATCTTTAAGATGCTGAAGAAGGACGCTGCTACAAAATGGACGGATGACTGTCAGAAAGCCCTCGACAGAATCAAGGTGTACCTGTCAATACTGCCAGTTTTGTCTTGCCCGAGCCGAGCAGACCTCTATTGCTCTACCATGCAGTATTGGATAGAGCATTAGGTCATGTTCTGGGACAACATGATGAAGCAAGGAGGAAGGAGAAAGCCATCTATTATCTCAGCAAGAAGTTCACCCTGTGCGAGGACCGATATTCTCTATTGGAACGCACTTGTTGCGCTTTGACTTGGGTAGCCTAGAAGCTGAGGTACCATTTTCGTGCATACACCACATACCTCATATAAAAAATGGATCTGCTGAAGTATATCTTTCAAAAGTCCCTGCCCACTGGCAAGCTGGCCAAGTGGCAGATCTTGTTAAGTGAACTTGACATTTTCTATGTGACTCAAAAAGCAATCAACGGACATGCATTGGCAGATCATCTTGCTGAAAGTTCCGTGGGTAGAGAATACGAACCCTTAAATATGTATTACCCCGACGAAGAGGTATCCTTCATAGGAGAAGGCATTGCAGAATCCTATAATTGCTGAAGAATGTCTATCGACGGAGCCGTGAATTTCAAAGGAGTGGGCATAAGAGCGGTCCTAATATATGAAATCAGCCAACATTATGCGATGTCTGCGAAACTCAGATTCCCGTGCACCAATAACATGGCCGACTACAAAGTCTGCATCCTGGAGCTCAAGATAGCCATTGACATGAACATCCAAGAGTTGCTGGTAATTAGGGATTCAAACTTTCTTATACATCAGGTCTGAGGAGAATGGGAAACTAAGAACTCTAAGATACTCCTGTATTTGCATCATGTACAAGATTTGAGGAAGAGGTTCATAAAGATAGAGTTCCGGCATGTTCCCAGAATCCAGAATGCGTTTGCCGATGCATTGGATACCATATCATCTATGATTAAAAATCCGGATAAGAAATTCATAAATCCCATTCCGGTAAAGATTCATGATCAGCTAGCTTACTATGCACATGTCGAAGAAGAAGCAGATGGAAAACCCTAGTTTCATGATATCAAGGAATACTTGGCAAAAGGAGAATACCCAGAGCTGCCAATCCGACTAAAAAATGCACACAACAGAGGTTATCTAACAATTTCTTTTACAGTGGAGAAATCCTATGCAGGATTATTCCTTATTTGGGATTACTAAGGTGTGTCGACGCAGGAAACATCTAAACTGCTAGAAGAAATCCATGCTGGAACTTGCAGTCCACATATAAATGGTTTTTTCTTAGCCAAGAAGATACTCTGGGCTGGTTATTTTTAGATGACTGTGGAAATGGACTGTATCCAGTATGTCCAAAAGTGTCATCGCTATCATACACATGCAGACAAGATAAAGGTGCCTCCAAATGATCTTACTGCAACAAGCTCACGATAGCCGTTCACCACTTGGGGAATCGATGTCATCGGACCTATTGAGCCGCCGCATCACACGGGCACAGGCTCATTCTAGTGGAAATTGATTATTTCACCAAATGTGTTGACGCAACATCATGCAAAGAGGTGACTAAGAAAGTTATGGTAGACTTTGTCTGTGACTGCATTGTTTGTTTATTCGGGATTCCAAAATCAATCATCACTGATAATGGTTCCAATCTCAACACTCACCTAATCAAGGCCATGTATGAAACCTTCAAAATCCAAGACAAGAATTCTATACCTTATTGACCTTAGATGAACGGAGCTGTAGAAGCATCCAACAAGAATATCAAGAAGATACTGATGAAATGATAGAAAAACATAAGCAGTAGCATGAGAAGCTATCATTTTCTTTATTAGGGCACCGTACCATAGTTTGCACATCAACCAGGGCAACCCTCTATACGTTGGTTTATGGTACTAAGGTAGTCAGTCTTGCCGAAGTAGAAATTTCCTCCATAAGGATCATATAGGAAACATAACTCAATGGCACAGAATGGGTAAAGAGCCGCTACGAGTAGTTAGCCCTTATAGATGGAAAATGAAAGAACGCAGTTTTTCATGGTCAATTTTCAGAACAGAACGTCCAGAGCCTTCAACAAAAGAGTCAAGCCTAGACAGTTTGCACCGAGGCAGCTGGTATTAATGAAGCTTTTTCCACACCAAGATGAAGCCAAAGGGAAATTCTCTCCCAACTGGCAAAGTCCGTACATGCTTCACCGGGTTCTAATAGGAGGAGCTCTCATAGTTGTAGAAATGGATGGAAAAGTTCGGCCGAAGCCGATCAATTTAGACGTTGTCAGATGATACTATGTGTAGCATTTACTATTTCCTTGTATGATGTAATTGAACTGTGCCTGACCTGATTCCCGTTTAAGAGGGGATACATAGGCAGCCCTATGGGTGCGGTCACAATTCAATAAAGCTCTCATACCCCCCGCCCCGCTATTGGAAACTAGGGCAGAATTTTAAGAGGACCCTCAAAATTCCAAAGTCGATTTTAGCCATTTATTGCACATAGCCGTTAGGAGCAGCAACCTAGAAAAATTTTGAGGAGGACCCTCAAAATTCCGAAGTGAGAAAGGTTGTAATGTCTTAAACCGCGCCGCGGTCGTCAGTTCATCTAAAGAAAATTGTTCTCCGCTATGTATTTATGTTATGTTTTTACTATATCATGCATGACCATTATAAAAATCTCTTTGTTTAGCAACTCTACCCCAATGATACAAAACATCACTAATAACATAGCCGAGCAGAACAAGCAAAGTCCACGGGGATACGAACTAACCTCCCCTCTTTACAATACTCACAATTTTCTTGGATGCAGGCACCTAAGTCGCAAAATCATCAACTCACACTTTTCGGAAATACAACTCTCAGATCCATCACCTATCTACAATTACTTCCATACATGATATTCGCAACATCCACAATATCGCGATCAGCTACCAACTATAAAGCTATCAGCTACGAGATTTTACTACTATTCACCTTTCACTTCTCTATATTGCATAAGGCTACCGTTCTGCCTTTTGAGACTATGCTCTGTCTCCATCTGTATTTTCTGCATTGCATAAGGCTACCATTATGCCTTCCAAGACTAAGCTCTATCTCCATTTGCATTTTTTTCATTGCATAAGGCTTCCATTCTGCTTTCCGAGACTAAGCTCTGTCTCCACCTACATTTTTTGCGTTGCATAAGGCTACCGTTCTGCCTTCCGAGGTAAAGATCTACCTCTCTCCTGCATTTCTCTGTTGTGCATAAGGTTACCTTTCTGCCTTCCGAGGTTAAGCTTAACCTCCATCCTACACTTCCCTACATTGCATAAGGCTACCATTTTGCCTTCCGAGACTAAGCTCTGTCTCCATCTACGTTTTCTACAGTGCATATGGCTACCATTATACCTTCCAAGATTAAGATCTGTCTCCATCTGCATTTTATGCTTTGCCTAAGGCTACCGTTCTGCCTTCCGAGGTTAAGCTCTACCTCATTTTACATTTCTCGGCATTGCATAAGGCTACCTTTCTGCCTTCCGAGGTTAAGCTCTACCTCTATCTTGCATTTCTCTGCATTGCATAAGGCTACCTTTATGCCTTCACAGGTTAAGCTCTACCTCTATCCTGCATGGTTGAAATATCACCAATTTATTTTCTTGCATGACTGAAATATCGCTGCGTTATTTAAACTCCGCATCAGCTGATATATCACAACCTTTTAAAATCCTGCATTGACTGAAAGATCGCCACTTAATTTATACCTTGCATTGGCTGAAAGATCGCCACCTTTTGCATTTTCACGGTGCCGAAATATTTCCACCTTTTAAAATCCTGCATTGGCTGAAAGATTGCCACTTCATTTATATCTTGCATAGCCTGAAATATTGCCACCTTTTAAAATCCTCAATTGGCTTAAAGATCGCCACTTCATTTATACCTTGCATTGGCTGAAATATCTCTACCTTTTAAAATCCTACATTTGCTGAAAGATCGCCAACTTGTCCAAAGGCGTCATTGTTCGGAGGCACCCTTTTCATAGCCCAAGAATGCCAAGTCATGGCCTGATGACCCCACTCTTATCTCTTGCATATCATTATTCATATGCATCATGGTTCGGAGGCATCATTCTTATAGCTTGGGAACATCATATTGTAGCCTACGAATCCTTTATTATACGCTTCATGGCCCATGACATCATAGTTTGAGGACGTCATCTTAACCGTCCAAGGACAACATTCATGGTCCAATGGGAACTTGCATCACGTTTAAGTTTATGCACAATATATGCTCATATTTCTCATTTAAAAGTATACCGGCTCGCAACGGCCATCTCGGCAGGAGCGATCCTGATCTGGTTCCGACAGTCTACTGGATTTTGACAATCCTTCAAATTTGTTCTTGGAAAAATCTCTATCGGCATATTTTGTCGTTTGGTTCCGAACTACATATGGCCTGATTCCTGTAAAACCAGGGATATGTAGGCAACTCTGGAACCAGAGCTCGGTCAAATTCTTCAAACTATTTCGGTCAAATTGGTCATTATATCTTTACCCGACAACTCTTTCATCCTTCACGGGTAAAGAGGGGTAGCTGCTGATACCCAATTTTTCCCTATGTATTTTTCATACACAAAATGCATTCAAAATGACACACACACACACACACACACACACACACACACACACACACACACACACACACACACACACACACACACACATATATATATATAATATATATATATATATATATATATATATATATATATATATATATATATATATGCATATCTAAGCATACCCAAGTATTTTAGTATTTTTTCAATTTTTTAAAATCAATTTATTATTTATTTTAGCAGTACAAAATCCATAATTATTCCCAAAATCACCGATTTGGTGAATAAATTATTTTTATTATCATATTTATACCAATATATAGTTAATGTAATTATGGCATATTTTTTACGAATTTATTTGGTATTTTAAAGCCAAATTGCATATAGTTACAATGTTTAGCCTACTTTAAGATTTAGTAGCATTTTATAATTGTAAAATTGGTTCAAGTATTTTTTTATTTAATATTTATATATTATTAACAGGCTCAGTAATCTTTATTTTCTTTTAAAATTATTTTTACTATTTTATATAAAATAAAGGGGAAAATTGGCTATTTACATTTAGCCTCATTCCATTTCAATTACAGCCTATTTACATTTCAATTTTAGCCCTTGAATTGACCCAATCCTAACTCCAGCTGGATCGGCCCAATTTCAATTTTGACCCAACCCATAACCCAATTCAAATGACCCAACTTGGTTTCTTACCTCCCCTATTAATCTAGGTCGTTGATCATTCATGATCAACAACCATTATTCACCCTTCCTTAATTAAGCCTAAACGACTACCGTAATTCCCCCATTTCCATCTCTCAACCTCCTTTGGATCCCATAGTCTCTGAAACTCTCTCAAAGTTCTTTGGAACCCTAGTCGATTTCCACTCTCTTCAACAGTTACTCCACCGGAATCCATGGCTTCTCAGGCCATGGATGGCCTGTACTCACCCCCTCCACCATTAGATCTTCGATGTTCAAAGCTTTGAAGACTAACCTCAATGGTTCTCCTTCAGATCCTCTCATATCTATAAATCTATGGCTTCTCCACCATGCTCTGGAGTATCCAAAACACTAGAGCTTGTTTCTAACTCAACCGACTCCGGATCGGACTTTCTTCCAAACCTTTCTCATTTCTACAATTTCTTGGAAATTCTAAGCTATTGGAGGTTTTTCTCTATTTGTTTTTTCTTATATCTATGCTTATTTGTGACTTTTAAAGTGTCTTCCCCAAAATGTTCTTTCAAAAAATTTCTTCTCTTTGTTTTAGGGTTTCTAAAAGGTTTTAAAAACATCTTTCTAATTCTTCCTTTACTTTTCTTTATGTGTGTTTGTCTACATTATACTCCTTTGTTTTTCTACCTTACATATGTTGTTCTTCTGTTTTCTTTCTACTACACATGACTCTTCTGTACCCTCGTACTCTACTGTGCGTCTAGATTAGGCTCGCATGTTAATATTTGTTATGTTTTCCTACATTTTGTTTGCTATACTTTCCAGTATTCTTCTACAATATGTGTTTGTTGTTGGGTTCTTTAACTTTGCTTGCTTTATTGGAGTTTTGTGTGAGTTCTAAGAATGTCTCACTACTATTTATCAAGCTTATATCACCCTTTTCTCTTCTGAACTTGCCTAAGTTCTTACTTTTCTTAAATATATTCTTTAAATCAACTTTTTACTATGTTGCTTCAAACATACTATCATGTCCGTTGGTTTCTGATATGTATCCAAAAGAGACCTAGGAGTCTGTTTGAATAGCTTGCCTTCTCATCTATTTGTCTGATTCGAGTTGAAACCCTAGGATTTGGAGGTTTTCTTTGGCAAGTTTGATCTGGTGTTTGGGTTAGGGTTCTACATTGTAACCCTGGACTCTCAGACTAGTTTTGAGTCTATATATTGAATAAGAACTTTTTGTTATGACCCTGAACTCTTTTTGTGATGATCTTTTCTAGTTAGCATGACAAACCCTTCATTTTTTATATTTGTGTGCTTTATATATGAGAAATTTTTCTTTCGAAAAAGGTTTTGCCAACTATTGATTCCTTTTAATAGGGCTTGACTGATTGTTACTGATTTTCTCTAATTGAACCTCTTTTACTTTTTGCTGACTTGGTTCATTCGAACAAAGCCTGCAATTTTGATTTTTACTAGATGTTTAATTGATTCCTTTTCCATACTTTTCACAAACCTTGTACCATTAGACAAATAAACCCTGTGTATTTACCCTTGTTGTGTTACTTTGGAAAAGATTTAGTTAAATTATTTCCTTAGTTGTCTTCTACCTGTTTGAAATTAGAATCCCTTAACTAAATGGAGGCTCTATATGATTGATTGCAGAACTATTTTCTTTACCTTTTTTTTACTTGCCTTCTACACTATAAAATGGGACTACCCTCCTGCAATTTGACACACCTCGAATTGAATACTTATACACCTATACCTCCAATTTTACAATTACAATACTCTTTTCTCTTCTGAGATCTCTTGGATTGTTTGATTGCAATTGGGTTTACAAGATTTTTGCTTTTTCTCTTCATATTTCCTGAAACTAGTATGTTCTGATTTGATTTCAGGCATCATCCCAATAGGTTTATTTACAGCTTTTGCAATCCTATTTGCTTTACTATCCATGCTCAGTGATTAATATTAACTATGCATGTCCGTTTTTTACATTTGTTCCTTTTCTGAATCCTGATCCCTCTACTCCCTTCTATGTGTTTGAGTTAAGGTTGAGTCATGGCAGTGTCCAAATTGCTGCTCATGTTTGGACCTGATCCTTAATATATTCTAACTCCCGATGAATGTGGCTAACAGGCTGGGCAAGGATGTGCTAGCACTCCTAATAACTAGGCATGACCACTAGCCTGCTATGGCCTTCCCTAAATCCCCTCTATGCAGTTGTGCTCTCTCTTAGATTCTAAATTCTGCCCCCTCCTATGAGCCTTGCTTTGGAACCTTGAGTTCCCTCCGAACTTGGACATTTGAGGGCTAGCTCTTCCACACTACACTTTGCTTCATTTTGCAAAATAGTTAGGGTGTAAGCACTACTCAGAGTCCACCTGAGACTCTTAGGGAACTCTGACACATCCCAAATAAGAGAAAGTATTTGGATATTTGTTCCTGGAAGTTGGATCATCTAATATTGTTAGACTTTGAGTCTGAATTAGGCTCCTCGGTTGTAGTTTAAATTTCTGATGTAATTTTACTTTTTCTTGATTCATTCTAGTCTGTAATATTTTGTAATAACTTATGGAGTTTTAGTAAAAAGGGGAGGGCCACTCATGTGTGCATACGGGTAGACATCATGATCTTATGTATTTATTCCTGCAATCGTAGCCTGCTGCACTTATACATTCTTTATAGAGGTCTTGACTATAAGATTCTGTATATATGCATTTCATATAGAATTCTGCCTATAGTTTCTTCATTTCATATAGAAATCTTGCCTATAGTTTCTGCATATCATATAGAAATCTTGCCTGTAGGTTTTTCTGCACTTCTGCATATAGAAATCAAGATTATAGGTTTTCTGCACTTCCGCATGTACATTCATTCGGCAAGCAGTTAAATAATAATTAATTGCATTTTACATGCCATGTCTATAGGACTCATGCACTTTCATAATCATTTTAAAACCAACAACGCTTAGAAAGCATGCCTGTCACGCCCCCCTTTTTCTAAGGTGAAATCGGGTTTATGATATTTTTTTGACAACTCGTTCCCTTTTGGGAATTGGGTTTGTGAATTTAAAGTGTAGCCATCTAATGATTAAGTGCATTAGGACACTAAGAAGGATTTTGAATTGAAGAGCCAGAGTCTGGGTAAGGGCTAGAAATTATCCGAGGGAAAGGTGTTTGGCACCCCTCAGGATCCACTAGTGTGGTTCCCGGGCATATTATAATTGTGACTTCACGTAGCAAGTAAGGAAATAAGGGCTCAAGTAGAGGGAGTTTTCACATAAAAAAAGTAAAGAGGACAGGCAATTTGGAAGAAAAGATTTAAGCAATTATAAGAAAAACAATATGGTTTATGATTAATATGGATCACGTCAATGCAATACCCAGTAATCAGTAATCAAATGAGAGGGGATACATGAGGTATTAGCGCACCGATCATCATATCCATATCTACCCTTCCCACTCCGTTAAGGTATTAAAGCACAGAATAGTATCGTTACTTACTGCATGTTTTTACCCGTCTCAATCCTATCAGTCCCCGAGGCATTAGTACTACTAATCCTAAAGGATAGGGAATTGGGGCCTTTAGAGTTTTAAAAGGATAAAAGTATAAGACGACAAGCAATAACACATATGCAGTTAGGGGAAAAGCAAATAACAGTTAAGGTTCACATAGGCCTCCTCATTCAAGGAGCAAATTATAACATGACATTAAATACTAGTTGTGGTTTGAATTAACTTTAAAGTGTTAGGACAGGCTGATTTATAATGTATTTCTCAGATGAGATGTCCGAGTTAGGCTTGGTTTGGTCGTAATTTATTAAGAACTGACCCAATTAATTAATCATCTGATGGCTTGCCTAGGTGAGACCTATAGGCATGATATCTAGAAGTGCAGAAAGTGTTCTAGTTTTACAAAAAAAGGATTACTGGATTTATAAACAAAAGGTTCTACAAATTTTAAACAATCTTATTTACTGACTTCAGACTCATAGAGGAAATAGACGAAGCTGATTCAATTGATTACTCATATAGGCATGATTCCTAAGCATAGCTGATTTTATACACTTTATAGTTGAAACAAAAGTGCAAAGTCCTATATGCATGGTATCTAGAAGGGTGTTTATTATTTAAACCTATGAACGTGTTTGCCTAGTGATGGATGCAGATGCAAGAATTCAGGAAGTCCTATAGGCATAATATCTAGCATGCTATTTATTATTTTAAACCTATGAAGAAGTTTGCCTAGTGATAGATATAGGCAGATTGTTATTAAAACTAGGATCATTTGCCTAATGACATATGGATGCTGAAGTGCAGAAAGACCTATGATCATGGTTTCTATATGCAGAATATGCAAAAATTAGAGACAAGATATCTATATGCCGGAATGCGACACTTATAGGCATTTTTTCTAAGATGAGAATGCAGAACTATAGGCAGGATTTCTAAGATGAGAATACAGAACTTATAGGCAGGATTTCTAAGAAATGAGAATGCAGAAGTTCAAAAAAATCCAATGAGCAAGTTATCTACGTGAATGCAAGAATCATAAAAATCCTATAGGAAAGTTATCTACCCTTTGAATACATTCATCCTCATCCCTTTCCAATAGCCATCCCTATTATTATTACAAATTATTACAGACCAAAATGAACAAGAAAAGTGAAAAAAAACATTACATAAGAAATCCAGGCTACATCCAAACAGCCTAATTCAGACGTAAAGTCTAACAATATGAGATATACCAACATACATGATATATTTCCAAAAACCTTTTTCTTATTTGGGATATGTCAAAGTTCCCAGAGTTTCAAAAGGCTTCGGGCAGTGCTTACACCCCAAGTACATAGTAGGGTTGGATCAAAGTGTAGTGTGGAAGGGCCAGCCCTCTAATGTCCAAGTTCAGAGGGAACTCAGGGTCCCAAAGCAATGCTTATAAGGGGGGGAAGAGCTTAGAGTCTAAGTATAAGTGCCAGTGAATAAAGAGGGAATTAGGGAAAGCCAGGACAGGCTGATGGTCATGCCCAGCAATTGGGAGTGCTGGCACACACCTGACAAGCCTGTTAGCCCAATATTAGGAGTTAGGATCCATCGTGGATCAGGTTTAGACCTTAGCAACAATATGGATACTACCAGGCCATGAGCTTTAACTCACACACATAAAAGGGGTGAGGGTATGGGAAATTCATAAATAGCAGACGCAAAGAGAAAGTAGCACATTCATTGCAAAAGATGAACAACACAATAGCCAAAAGTATAGCAACTGTAAAGTAAACACATAGCGAAGAGGTTGCAATCTAAATTGAGACATACCAGTTTCAGGGAGACAAATAAGGGAAAGAAGGAGTCTTGTAAACCAAATAGCAATCTAACAGTACAAGAAACCTCATAAGAGAGTAGAATATTCTGAAGAGTATTGCAGTTGAGAGTGTGAGAATTGAATTTTGAAGTGTTCAATAATCGATGATGTGTATAGAAGGGTCATGCCCCATTTTTATAGTGCAGAGAAAAAAGTAAGAAAGACAAGGAAATATCATTGAAATCAGTATCCCCTTGGTTAAGGGATTCTGATTCCAATGGGTAAAGCTAGTTAAGGAAAGAAATTTTAATTAAAACCATTCAAAGAAGAACAAATGGGTAAATAAATAGGAGTTATTTAAGGAAAACAATCAATAGTACATGGTTGGTGCCAAACATGGAAAGGGAATCAATCAAACAACCATGAAACCAAAACAACAGGTTCAATTTGAATGAACCAAGTCAAGAATGTAAATGAGGTTCAATCAAAGAAAAATCAGTAATAATTTGTCAGCCTTATTAAAAGGATTTCAAAATTAGTTAATTAGTTGGTAAAAACACCTTTCGAAATAAAATTTCTCATATATAAAGCATACCAATCAAGAAGAAGGAATCGTTAGGTTATATATAAAAATAGTCTAACATTGAAAGCCTTAGAGTCACAAGTAAAATGGATTCAAGTTCAGTTGCAGACTCATAGTGAGCCTAAAAGCATAGGGTCCCAAAGTGGAACCCTAATATCACTTGCTAAAGAAACCCCCAAATCCTAGGGTTTCAATTTGAGTCAGACATAGAGGTGAGAAAAAAAAAGTCATTGGAAGAGGCTCAGAAGTCTTTTCCAAAGACTTAGGAGAGACAAATACAAATACTAGAAAGAACAATGATTAAAGGTCATGAGAACACGTTTGAGAAAACTCGAAATACAAATAAGTTCAGAAGAAAGAGATAATACGAGTTTTATATGCTAAACAGGAAGCCAAATAGAGTTTAGTAAAGTGAACTAGATCAAAGGACTCGGCCATAATCACATATAGAAATGAATAAGGGAAACAACACCGATTAACATGCAAGTACAGGAATAAAAACAAAAATAGAAAGATCTTGCATAATAGGAAGAGAAACAAAGAGAAACCTCATGCGTATTAGAAAAGGAAAGGTACGATCCTAACATAAATGATCACACATAAATAAAGAACAGAAAGAATCGGAACGATATATGAAGAAACTTTTTTAAGAAACCCTAAGAATCAAAATTAAATGATTTTGAAAAGGAAATTTGGGAAAAACCTTTAAAATGTCAAGTAAAGCCCAGAGATATCACAGATCTAGGAAAACAAGAAAGTACAGAACCTCAGACGGCTTAGAGTTACAGAGAAATCCCTAGAAATGAGAAAGGTCTTAAGGAAATTGCGATCCCGAGTCGAAAAGACTCATATTGCTTGAATATGCCAGAATAGTGGCCTGAGAAGCCGTAGATCCACAGATCTTAGAAGATCTGAAAGGGAACCGTTGAGGTCAAGGCCTTGGTTCTTCGAATATTGAGCACACATGGGTAATAGAGGGTGAGTATGAGGGTATCATGATCGGAATCGCCATGATTTCCAGTGATCCTGAGGTAGGCAACGGTAAGATAGGCTTGGGTTTGTTTGAGAGAGGTCTGAGAGACGAGAGGTTTCAAAGGCGACTGAGAGTGAGAAATGAGGGAATTAGCGTAGTCGTCTAGGGTTAAAAAGGGATGGGTGATCTCTAGCCATTGATCTTGAGTGATCAACGATCAAGATTTAAATGGCTAGGTGGGAAACGGTTATGTCTTAGGATTGGTCGGGTAATTTGGGGTGAAATTAGGGTCAATTTAAGGCTAAAATTGAAAGTAAATGAGGCTGTAATTGAAATATGAATGGTCTAAATGTTAAATAGCCATGTTCCCCTTTTATTTTATAAAAATAGCTATAATAATTTTAAAAACTTAGCCAAAAAATAATTTATTAATATTAATCTAAAAGTACTTGAAATAATTTTATAATTACAAAATGACATCAGTCGTAAAAACAGGCTATAACTGCAGTTACATGCAATTTAGCTTTAAAAATACCAAATAAATTTGTAAGAATATACAAAAATCACCTTTATTATATTTTGGTGTAAGTGTAAGAATAGAAATAAATTATTCGCCAAAATGATAGTCTTGGGAATAATTATTGGGGTTTGTATTGCTAAAAATAGACAATGAATTGATTTTAAAATCTTTAAAAATTGGGGAAAAAAATACCAAAAAAGCTTATATTTGCAGGTACATGCTATTTTGAAAGTATTTTGTACATAAATATATGCGGGAAAAATGGGCATCAACAACTGCCCCTCTTTACCCGGGAAGGATGAAAGAATTGTCGGGTAAAGATATGATGACCAATTTTGACCAGACGAAATGATTTGAAGAGTTTTGGCCGTGCTTTGGTTTTCAAGCTGGCTACATATCCCTGGTCTTACAGGAGTCAGGTTGTATGTAGTTTAGGATCCATCAGCGGAGTATGCCGATAGAGGTCTTTCAAGAATGGACGCGATACTTCGATTGTGGTGGAGGGTCATACTCGAGTAGGACTGGGGGAACCGGAGCATGATTGCTCCTATTGAGACGGCTCTTGCTAGCCGGTGTACCTGCAATTGAGGAATACAAACATATTTTGTGCATTAATTTAAACATGATGCAAGTTTCCATTCGGCCATAAATGCTGTCTTTGGACGATTACCATGACATCCTCGGACCATGATGTCCTAGGCCATGTAGCATGTAGCAGAGGATTCGCAGGCCATGAAATGATGTTCTTACGCTATGAGAATGATGCCTCCGAACTATAATGACTTTGGAAAATGATATGCAAAAGATAAAATGGGGTCCTCAGGCCATAACATGGCATTCTCCGGCTATGAAAATGGTGCCATTGAACAATGACGCGTTCGGACAATTTGGAGATCTTTCAGCCCATGAAATGCACAAAGGTGGCGATCTTTCAGCCCATGAAGTGCAAAAGGTGGAAATCTTTCAATCGATGTAGAATTTAAATGAAATAGCGATCTTTCATCCGATGCAGAATATAAATGAACTGGAAATATTTCAGCCATACAAGGAATAAAGATAAAATGATGATCTTTCAGTCGATGCAAGATGTTAATGATGTGGCGCCATTTCAGCCATGCAAAGTGTAAATAAAAATGGCAATCATTCAGACGATGCAAGATTTTAAATGAAGTGGCGATATTTCAACCATGCAAATGGAGACAGATCTTGGTCTCAAAAGGCAGAATAGTAGCCTTATGCAATGCAGAAAATGCAGATGGAGACAATGCTTAGTCTTGGAGGTAGAATGGTAGCCTTATGCAATGTAGGGAATGGGGATAGAGGAAGAGCTTAACCTCTGAAGGATGAATGGTATCCCTATGCAATGCAGGGAATGCAGATGGAGGTAGAGATTAATCTCCGAAGGCAGAATAGTAGCCTTATGCAATGCAGGGAATGCAGATGGAGGGAGAGCTTAACATCGGAAGGTAGAATAGTAGCTTTATGCAATACAGGGAATGCAGATAGAGGTAGAGCTTAACCTCGAAAGAAATTAATGCAGGGAATGTAGATGGAGGTAGAGGTTAACCTTGGAAGGCAGAATGGTAGCCTTATGCAAGAGATAAGAAGTGAATAGTAATAAAATTTCCTTAACTGATGCCGATAGCTGGTTGCGATATTGTGGCTGCCGAGGATATTTTTTGCGGAGAGAAAATATGTGTAGGTGATCGTTCTGAATGTTGTATTCCCAAGAAGTATTAGTGTATAAATGTATTTGATGTTTTGCAACTGGGGTTCCTGCATCTAAACAAAATTCGTGAGTTTTTTAGGGGCAAAGGTTTGTTTGTATCCTCGTGAACTTTCCTATCCTGCTTGTTTCCGTTTCGATAAATGTTGTGTACCATCAGGGTAGCGTTGCTAAACAAAGCAATTGATAATATACATGCGTGATTTAGCAAAAAAATAACATAAAAGATAGTTTTCTTTAGATGAACCAACGACCGTGACGCAGTTCCAGACATCGCAACCTCTCTTACTCCGGAATTTTGAGGGTCCTCCTAAATATTCTGCCCCAGTTTAGCGGGTTGCTGCTTCTATCGGCTGCTCACTTTAATTGGCTGAAGTTACTTCAAAATTTTGAGGGTTCTCCTCAAAATTCTGCCCAGTTTCCAATAGCAGGGGAAATGAGAATTTTATTAAATTGTGACCGAACCCATAAGTCTGCCTACATGTCCCCTCATTAACGGAAATCAGGTCAGACGTAATTCAAATACATCATGTACGAAGGCGTAAAGATTACACATAGTATCACTTCACTGCGTCTGAATTGATTGGCTTTGGCCAAACTTCTCCATCAATTTTTGCAAGTGTGAGGGCTCCTCCTGTTAGAACCCGATGAACCATGTATGGACCCTGCCAATTGGGAGAGAATTTCCCTTTGGCTTCATCTTGATGTGGAAAAATTTTCTTCAACACCAACTGTCCTGGTGTGAATTGTCTTGGCTTGACTCTTTTTTTGAATGCTTTAGACATTTTGTTCTGATAAAGTTGACCATGACAGACTGCGTTCATCATTTTTCCATCTATGAGAGCTAACTGCACATAGCGGCTCTTTATCCATTCTGCCTTGTCGAGATCTGCTTCCTGTATGATTCTCAACAAGGGAATTTCTACCTCAAAGGGAATGACTGCCTTCGTACCATAAACCAACATGTAGGGAGTTGCCTAGGTTGATGTGCAGACTGTGGTGCGATATCCCAATAAAGCAAATGATAGCTTCTCGTGCCACTGTTTATGATTTTCTATCATTTTCCTTAGTATCTTCTTGATGTTCTTGTTGTTGGCTTCTATGGCTCCATTCATCTGAGGTCTATAAGTTGTAGAATTCTTGTGTTTGATCCTGAAGGTTTCACACATGGCTTTCATCAAGTCACTGTTGAGATTGGAACCATTATCAGTGATGATTGACTCCGGAATTCTGAACAGATTAATAATGCGGTCACAGACAAAGTCTGCCACAACTTTCTTAGTCACTGCTTTGTATGATGCTGCTTCAACCCATTTGGTGAAGTAATCGATTGCCACTACAATTAACCTTTGCCTATTTGATGCGGCAAGCTCGATCGGTCCGATGACATCCATTCCCCAAGCGGTGAACGGCCATGGTAAGCTTGTTGCAGTAAGCTTGTTTGGAGGCAGCTTTATCATGCCTGCATGTATCTGACAACGATGGAACTTTCAGACATACTGAATGCAGTCCATTTCCATAGTCATCCAAAAAATACTTGCTCGGAGTATCTTCTTGGCTAAGGCAAAATCGTTCATATGTGATTGCAGGTCCCAACATGGATTTCTTCGAACAGTTTAGATGCTTCCTTTGCGGCGACACACCTTAGTAATCCCAAATAAAGAGTCCTCCTATACAGGATTCCTCCGTAGTGAAAGAAATTGTTAGATAATCTCTGGAGTGTGCACTTCTGAGTAGGATTTGCATGTTCTGGGTATTCTCCTTTTCCCAAATATTCCTTGATATTGTAAAACCAAGTATTTTCGTCTGCTTCTTCTTCAACATGAGCACAATAAGTTGGCTGATCATGAATCTTTACTGGAATAGGGTCTATGAAGTTCTTGTCTGGATGCTGAATCATAGAGGATAGGGTTGCCACTCCATCAACAAACTTATTCTGGAACCTGGGAACATGTCGAAACTCTGTCTTTGAGAATCTCTTCCTCAACTCTTGTACATGATTCAAATATGGGAGTATCTTGGAGTTCTTAGTTGCCCATTCCTCTCAGACATGATGTATAAGAAATTTGAATCTCCAATCAGTAGCAACTCTTAGATGTTCTTGTCAATGGCCATTTTGAGCCCTACGATGCAAGCTTCGTATTCGGCCATATTGTTGGTGCAGGGGAACCTGAGTTTGGCGGATACCGGATAGTGCTGGTCGGTTTCTGATTCTAGGACTGATCCTATGCCAACTCTTTTGAAGTTTGCTGCTCCGTCGAAAAATATCCTCCAACCGTCATAGGATTCTGCAATGTCTTCTCTTATGACTATTGAGGTACCGCCTCATAGTCTCTTTTCACAAACCAAATCATAATATTTCCTAATACCAAAGTGGGAGCCTTGCATTTAGATTTGAAATTGATTTTTCCAAAATAGCTACCTGCCTTTTAACCCATCTTGTCGCACTACATCACTTGAAGTAGTTCCCCTATTAGCTACACGCATATCAAGCCCACATTATCTCACTGCATGCATTTCAACCCCAATCCCTATACCACCTCATGCATATCAATATCACATCATAACACAATTCGCACCTAAAAATTATCCAATACAACAACTTGCCAAAGAAGTCAACAATAATTATGTTTACATAATAAATAGCATATGGCTCAACCATAATATGTACAAGAGTCTCAACAATAGCAACCGAAATGAACAACTCAAAATGAATGGTATTTCAACAAATTTACAACTTTGCCTCAGTGTGAGTCACGACCTATATAACTTTTATACAAAATTCAACAATTAGATAATCCAAGGAATAACAATTTCAAGTGAAGGGACCCAACCATTAAATAATTAATAAGGAATTGAGAGAATAATAATTTCAGCAAAGCTTTTAAAAACAATTAGCAAATAAGAGATAAGAAAAGTATTCACGATATTAAGCAAACCATGTTAAAATAGACCAATGATGACGAATATAACATATTATGCAAGCTCAAGGCTTAGGAAGAATCTTCACTGCTAAAACTGATCAATTACCATATTTAGCTTGTTTACACATTCGTCATCTTGCATACACGACTTTCACAAATCACAATTACCACAAAACAACACCAATCCTAAGGGGTAGTTTCTCCATACAAAGTTAGGCAAGACACTTATCTCAAAGCATGCTAATTTAATCCAATAGTAAGCCTTTCCCACAATTATCCAACTCCGAATGGCTCAAATCCGTTTATTTCCTTGAAAACACCTCAAAAAATGGCCATAAATCAAGCTCTCTAGGTCAAACGATGAAGAGTCAAATTAAAGCCTCCAACACCCCCCTTTTGTAAGGCCTCGTGCAATGTTTTACTCAAAACCAGAGGTCTCATAGTGCCAAGTTAGGAATATGTGTTAGAAACTCGTAAAATTCTTCTACGCATTAAAAACTCAGACCCTTTTAGACTAAGTCATGCATTAAAAAGTCAAGAAATTATGTTTTCCAGAAAAGTGCTATTAAGCGGTCCAGAATATGATCACAAATCAAGTATGTGGACCGTATTTCTATCGCAAAGTGACTGTATTTCTATCGCAAAGGGAAGTTCTGATGTGCATTATGCGACTGCAGAACGTGAATGCAGACTGCATTCTTGTCGCGAACCCGATGAGCGTGTTTAGTTGATTGGGACCATTTTTGCGGTCCATTTTGCAGACCGCATGTCCATTGTGCGATCGCAAATCTGTTCCGGGGCTCCAAATTTCTAATTTTCTTATCTGACCCCATGTAGTATATTACATACCACCATTCATTTTAAGGGTATTTTTGATACATTTAGAGAGAGAGAGGATCCTAAAGGGAGAAGGGGTTTTTCATCAACATTTATCCAAAGATCTTGCTTGGGCTTTGAAGATTGTCAAGAAAGGCACCTAGGTCTTCCTCCAAAAAGGTAAGGTTCTGTAACCCTAACTCTTCATTTCTAGATAAATCTAGAGTAGACCATTAGGAGGGTAAATTGATGAGGATTAAAGTGGATATCTTGCATACATGATTTCTTAATAGTATTTGGTTAGGTCTTGAGCTAATGAGGGGATGAGGGATGATAGGATCTTTCACAAAATGGTTTTAAAATCATAATGCACACTTAGTATTAAAGAATATGCTCAAGTGAGCTAGAACTATGATCACTATCTAATTCGTAGTTCAATTTGCCATTTTCCCGAAAGGTTGACGTTGCTAAGAGTCTCGAAGTATAGTAGGACTTAAGGGAAGCTCAATCGAGGTATGTAGGCTAAACCCTCTCTCGGAAGTGAATTCTACATTGTTTTTATAAGTTTGAGTTTGGTTTGCTTACCAAAATGATATAGCCTTGAGTCACTTTAAATGAAGTTTAGTATCTTAATTGGCTGAGGAGAATTCCGTTTGCTTAATGCCCCTAGTTGCTCTTATGTGTATTAAATACATTCTTTTGGTGTGTCTATTTTTTTGATAAATTGCAAAGATGGTTGGAAGTGAATCGAATGGGAAAATGTAAAATAAATTATGAAATAAGCCTCGACCCAACTGTTATGAGCTAGCTTCAAAATAGAATGACCTAAAGCTCTAGTACCCAAACTAAGCCCATAAGTGGATGTTCTAAGTATTACTTTGCATTCTTTTTAAATACATACATTACAATGCGAGTCCTTACACATTTCGATGTTGAAATTGTACAATTGTTAAAACGGGAAAGGAATAATTTAAGAATAACTGAGGTGATTGCTTGCTTATAATTCCAATGTGTATTTTAAATTTTGGTTGGCATGTCCCTCCTTGGGAAGGATCCTTTGTGATTGATGATTCTATTACTATTAAACTTCAATATATAAAAATTTCCGGAATACTTGGGTACATTGATATTGATTGGCGATCCTTGGAAATAAAGGAGATGAAAATCGGGGAAATCATATGCAGCTTTCGTGCCATGAGAAAGATAAACCTTGTGAAAGGTCCAAAGTGCCAAAGAGATATTTTTATCGAGAGAGATTGAGAACATTAATAAAGTTATAAGTTATGAAAGGCATCGAAATAAGCATGGTTGCATCTATACTATATTTGTATACTTGTATTTATACTACAATTGTGTGAAATATTAAATTGAACAAAAATGTCTTTGGGAGCATCATTAGCAATATAGAGGAAGGGTGGGTCATAAGTTCCACACCTGAAACTACACGTGCCTGTGTAGGGGTGGAGTATGACTATTTCCTTCAAAGTGGGATGAAAGTAATACCTATGAATTTAGAAAAGAAAAATCCAACCCACACGGCATATATAGCAAGGCGGCCTAGCTGATCGGGTCGAGATCAAACTCCATGTCGCACAGATGGTGGTACTATTCTTGTGACACCTTTCTTTCGCACCATAACATCAAACCACATTGTTCCATGGGGAGATGGCCTAGCAGATCGGGCGTGATTGGACTTCGTGCTAACAAAGGCGGTGGTAGATCAATGCTAGTGTCCAACCAAATATATATATATATAAACTTTTTTCTTACTTGAAAAAATTTAAGTTTTAATTAGTTGTTTGGATATTATGGATTGCGACTTGCTGCTCCAATGTTTTGTTTCTTCTTATATGGACATTCTATTTTGAAAGAGAACATTTAATTTTACATACTAGTGCAATTCACTGCCACTAACGTCCCTTTTGCTGGGGACGTTGTATTGTTTTATGATATAGGTTGTTCTACGGCGAGAGGCATCGGCCAATGACAACAGTATTCCCTTTCCAGCAGACTTTCTGAGCCCCACTCTATCCGCGAGTCATGTCATGTATCTTTTGTCCATTTTCTTATCATATTTTGAGGTATAGCTGGAGCCTTGTTGCCGGCATTTTTCCATTTCTCTTCTATTGTAATTAGAGGCTCCGTAGACTATTTGTGGGTGGTGGTTGATGTTGGGCTTTAGGACTAGAAATGTTAATAGTTGACGAGCATGCTTTTCATTAACTTGTAACTTGTAATATTTTGAAACTACGAATGAAGCCATTAAGGGAAATGAAATAAAAGTTGCCATTGGAATTCTATTTGGCGTTTTGAGTAAATGGGATAACATTCCCTCTATATTCATGAACTAGGTTGGGTAGAATTAAATCTAACAGGCTTGCTCAGCTAGGTTTACTCGGTTGAGCACTGGTCGCGCTCCTCGGATTTGGGGGCGTGATAAACTTGGAATCGGAGCCTAAGGTTTTAAAGTGTCCTAGGATATCATGGAGTCGTGTCTAGTAGAGTCCTTCTTATCGGTGTGTTATCGACCACATCTATAGGTTGGAGGCTATTTGGACCTTTAGGAATTTCACCCTTCATTGATATTTGGATCGTGCTATAGAGCTTAAGGTTGAGATCTAATTTCCTTTTTATGTCCCATTTTCCAGATGAATAATCCACAAGTACAAAGATTCAAGGAAGGAATAACCCCGCCAATGAATTTGGGGGAAATTGCACATGAGTTTATAAGGAGGATGCGCCGAGCCGTGGAAGGGTTAGAAGAACTTGTTGCTAAGGGAAGTGTCCTTTTCCCCAGAGTGTGTAGTGAGAGAATCTATGAAACAAAAGAGGGTTGTTGATTCTAATGAGCCGGATTGTTCAGTTTGCAAGAAGCGTCACTTGGGGAGATATTGGGTGACTCTCGAGATATGTTACAATTGTAGAAAGAGGGGGACCAAGAAGAATAAATGCCCTAGGTTGGTTAAATCTATCCCGGCCTGCCCGGTTTGTGGTAAGAAACATTTGATGACGTGTGGTGAGTATTCCTAGCAACGGGTTTGGAGTGGTTGATCAGGGAAATTCTAATGGCCCGCGCAGCAAACCAATACTGGAATTAGTACTCCCGCATTGGAAGTTTGGAGGAAGGATAAGGGGGAAGTTTATAGTGTATGCCAAAATGGTGAGTATCAGGTTGGTGGGTAAGTTAGTTTAGTGGACCTCGTCCATGTTGTGTGAAATGAGGGAAAGGTCATCCGGGAGTATGTCACTATGGTACCAATGTATGCTACAAGTGTTGTATGTCAGGTCACCTTCAAAGAGATTGTCATTTATTTCGTCAGATCATGGGCATGGGTGTAGCGTAGCTAGCCAATTCTATAGCCATTTCATCTATAGCGCCTGCAGGACGTGAAGCAGTCCGGGGTAGTATTCAAAGCTCAGGAGGGCCTAAAAGGTTCTATGCTAAGAGGAGGCATTAAAGAGCAGAGGCTTTTCCGGGGTTACTAGTATATTGACTTTTCAATCTCGTGGTGTGTATGCTCTTATTAATTCTGGTTTCGCTTTTCATAATTAAACCTTATGTTGCTTTGGGGTTTGGGATACAGTTAGGACAACCTTATAATATATTTTATGTATCCACTCCTTGAACGAGATGTATTATTTGTGAAGCCTCTTCATTACAACTATCTTACTTGCAATCTCTTGAGGTATTAAGTCCTACGATGATGTTCTGAATTGGGTCATAATCCAAGGGTAACTATTTCCACTTACTTTCCTAGAACCTCTCTATGGAACTATATCAGATAAATTTCTTACATATCATTTTATTCAAATGGATAACATCTAGTCACATGTGCTTATACATGAACGATCGTAAAATTTGCTTATGTGGTGCCAAATTCAATGAAAAGCAGCCCAGCGTGGTAATCCTTCTTGATTCACTCTTCCCTCCTTGATGTAGATGGCTTTTATGGTTCTAACAAATCACTTTGCTCCTTCGTCAATATTATCATGAAGTATTTTCACTATCTAGTAACATGAGAGCCAATCCCAGCTCCAATCTAGTATTTTCAATATCAGTTGAATAGATCGTTTATCTAGATAAGATTCTAAAAGGTTTGAGGTTTCCACAATTCGCCCCAAGAAGATCATTACTTCACCCATTGTAGTATGACTTTAATGCACACTTAAACCATTCCGAAATAAGAAACTTACCTTATTCTTAATATCTTCCGTGAAGTGGCCAAGTGTCGCTGCTAGAGAATTTTGATGACAGAACCATGCCAATCTCATAGAAAAGAGTTTATTCTTTCCCCAGCCAGCACATGACCCCCCCCCCCCCTCAATATTTTAAATAAGTCCTAGCAATGTGGATTCAATTGTGAATGGCTCATATTAGATAGTTCGCATTTGGAACATATTATATTAATGGGAAAGGCAAGGTGTCATATCTTTAGCACTCTCGTATAAGATCAACTATCGGGAAAGGTTGAGTGGTTTGAATCATAGCACTCTCACAAGTGTTTAACTACTATTCCATTTTCATGGGCTTGTGACACAGATTCCTTGTGTTAACTAATATAGGGAATGTAATTCAACATCTATTTTGAGACCCATATCTTATTCAAGGTTCCATAGTATTCCCATTCTTGATAAATTGATCTAACCTACACTCCATGGGTCAATTAGTGGCACGTACCTTAATAGCCTTCTGTGAATGATTTTTATTGCTTATACGCTATCTAAACTCCATCCCTCATTGCTTTACACAAATGATTTTGTCTCAATGATTAATCATGTCATCATAATCCATAGTAGATTTTATGTTTCCCAAAATAAAATACAACCTCATGAAATACCCCGCTCAACACATCAACATTGATGGATTCTTGAAATGCTTCCACTCTAATCTTGTACCTCGTTGTTCCTAATTGTGGAAAATCTATTAAGAGTATGGGTTCAAGTATGTCCAAAGTGTAGATTCATTCCATGGTTAATCATATTGGGTAGGAACTCTATGGTCGTATCTATTCTAGCACCTCATAGAATAATTGTTAAAAGTCACCAAATGTTCAACCTAGGTGTTCGTAAAGATTCAGAGTTAAAGAAAGTAAGCAAGCTGTCCCGAAGGTTACCTATAGTGAGACGCTAGGCGAATTGTTCCTAAAGGTAATGTAGGTGTAGTGCACTTCAGAATTTAGGGAAGCTAGAAAGAGATGGGTCGAGTTATGAAGTATGATATTCCCCTATCGTATCGTTGACCTTCATGGTTCCGGTGTTCCAGGTATCTATGTCCAAGGAAGTGATTGGGAATTATTGGTATATCATTTTGATGGAAATTATCGAAGAAGAACTTAATTGATAGTTAGCTTATGCGAAGTATCTAGCTGGCACCCTTATTAGATGAGATAGGCTGGGATTTTTTTCGTAAATGTGTTATGGCAAAACATGTAAGCCGAGGAGGCCAACTTGAAGGCCGAAAGCATCATGGGAAGAAAATATTTTTTCTTGATTGTATAACAATTGGTTTTGTGTTGAAAGGTACCTTATAGGTGTTGTAATTTAAAAAATGCGCAGCTCATGCATGTATCATTATGATAACGCGGTGCTTGTAATTGTGAGATTGGTATCGTTGATATATACAGTATGACACTTTGTCTCGTTGTGGATGAGTTGTTAGGATGTTTTAGTGGTTCTCTGGTAGGTAGATAGGCCTAGTTACAAAGGTGATGCTGCCAAAATTTCTTTAAACTTTAGGGAGTTAGTCGTATTGGAAATTTCTAGGGTATGAATGGAGAATCAAGTTCTACATAAAGGGATACTGCCATGGTTGAGAATCAATTTTTGTTGTTGATATTGTTCGTAGAAGGAAGATTAGTGTTGAGGATATATAAAGGATTGCTGTTTCAGGTACACCAATTGTGTTGGTGGTAACAGGTTATAAATCTGGTGCGGAAGAGAAAGAGGACAATAATGTATTAGGCTTTTCATAGAAGATGGCTTCTACCCCTTTGGTTTCTAGATTCAGTTTTATGGTTGCCATTGATAATGTCTAGTGCTTATTCTGGTCTGAGGGTTTTAATATGAGTTAGTTGGTTTTTAGTTCTTGGTATGACACTATAAGTAGTTGAATGTGTTGATTAAGGAAGAGTAGGAGAATCATTTGACAAGTATATTACTACCCATAGTTGAGGGGTGTGCGAAATGTGGGAGTTTGAGGTAGGTAAGGAAGGAATGAGTCCTGTTGGGTATTTGGGAAGAGCCATGACCCTCATATAAGGACGAACGATCTTAAGTGGGGGAAGATGTAAGGCCTCGTGAAAATTTTGCTCAAATCCTGAGGTCTCGTAGTGCCAAGTTAGGAATATGTGTTAGAGATCGTCGCGGTTCGGACACTTTTGGACTAAGCTATGCGTTAAAAAGTCAAGAAGTTATGTTTTCTAGAAAAGTGCTATTATGCGGTCCAGAATGCTGTCGCAAATCAAGTATGCGGACCATACTTCTACCGCAAAGTGAGTCAGTGAGTTAGTTAAAATTAAGGTCAAAATGCGGTCCATTATGCGATCACATAACTTAAATGTGGACCACATTCTTGTTGCAAACCCGGTCCGTGTGTTTAGTTTGTTGGGACAATTTTTGCGGTCCATTTTGCGGACTGCATGTCCATTATACGATCCCAAATGCAATCGCAAATCTGTTCCGGGGCTCCAGATTTCTAATTTTCTTACCCGACCCCATGTCAATATATTACACACCACCCTTCATTTAGGGGTATTTTCTGATGCATTTAGAGAGAGAGAGAGGGTACTAGAGTGAGAAGGGGTTCTTCATTAACATTTATCCAAAGATTGTGCTTGGGCTTTGAAGATTGTCAAGAAAGGCACCTAGGTCTTCCTCCAAGAAGGTTAGGTTCTGTAACCCCAGCTCTTGATTACTAGATATAACTAGGGTAGACCATTAGGAGGGCAAATTGATGAGGATAAAAGAGGATATCTTGCATGCATGAGTTCATAAAAGCATTTTGTTAGGTCTTGAGATAATGAGGGGATGAGGGATGGTAGGATCTTTCACAAAATTGTTTTAAAAGCATAATGCAATTTAGTGTTTGAGCATATTCTCAAGTGAGCTAGAACTATGATCACCTATCTAATTTGTTGTTTAATTTGCCATGTTCCCTAAATATTAACATTGCTAAGAGTCTCGGAGTATAGTAGGACTTAAGGGAAGCTCAATCGAGTTATGTAGGCTAAACTTTCTCTCTCCGAAGTGAATTCCATATTGTTCTCGTAAGTTTAAGTGTGGTTTGCCTTACAAAAATGGTATAGCCTTTAGTCACTTTAAATGAAGGTTAGTATCTTAATTAGCTGAGGAGAATTTAATTTGCTTAATATGAGGCTCTTTAAAGGGGGTTGGAGAATTTCTAGAATGTTCTTCATCACAAAAACATAAGGGAAAGAAATGATGAAAATAACCGTCTAACCTTTAATAGCTGTGATTTCCTTGTATTTATAATTTGTTCATACAATATAAAAAATGGCTAACTACTATAAATAACCACTATGCTATATTAACAAAGAACAAAGGCTACAAGTAGCTAAGTGTAAAATAAATATCTGGGCAATCTTCAGTATGCTTCTTTGGGCATGAAGTAGTGCAAGCTGGAGGCCCAACACCCCCTTCAAGTTGGAGGGGGAAACAACCTTCAACTTGCCAAAAAAGAAGTGATGGAGGACACCAGTTAGTGGCTTGGTCAATACATCTGCCAGCTGCTCAAAGGTAGGAATATGTGACAACTGGATGAACTCTTCAGTCAACTTACTCTGGATGAAGTGACAGTCCACTTCAATACGTTTAGTGCGCTCGTAGAAGATAGGATTTTTGGCAATGTGAATGGCTACCATATTGTCACAAAAAATAGAAAAGGGGAAGGAAACATTAATAGTAAGATCATGCAACAACCTAGACGGCCAAACCAATTCAGCAACATCCTTACTAATAGCCATGTACTCAGCTTCAGCGGAAGAAAGAGAAATCACAAGTTGTTTCTTCGATTTCCAGCCAACAACGCTATCACCCAAGAAAATACAAAGATCGGACACAGATTTGCTAGTGTCAGGGCAAGCATCCCAATCACTGTCAGAATAAGCCTTGATAGAGAAATCAGAAGAGTTAGAGTAAAAAAGGCCAAGGTCTGGAGTACCGTTGAGGTACCTTAGCAAATAAGAGCTGCAATCATGCGAGGAACCCGGGGAGTCTGCATAAAGTGTCTCAGATGTTGAACACTAAAACAAATATCAGGCCGAGTGTGAGTCAAGAACAATAGCTTCCCCACAAGGCTTCTGTACTTCTTAGGACTAAACATCAGCCTTAAGTATCTGATTCAAATCGAATGGCCTAACAACATAATGAACATCCATGCAATCATACTCATTGAGTAAATCAGAAGTGAACTTCCTCTAATTCAATACAACTCCATCAGGTAAGGCATTGACCTCAATACCCAAAAAATAATGAAGAGTTCCAAGTCTTTTATCTTAAACTCAAAATCTAGAAAGTGTTTCAAAGATGAAATCTCATGTAAATCATCACTCGTAAGGATAATATCATCAGTATAAACAGCTGGGATGAAAAGATTACCTAGAGACCCTTTGAAAAAAGTGAGTAATCATTGAGTGAATGATGAAAACCTTTAGAATCTAAAGCTTGAGAAAATTTTGGCATACCATTTCCTCGAAGCTTGTCTAAGACCATAAAAGAATCTTTTCAACTTGCAAGCTAAAGGAGCAGCAGAAGAAGGAAATGAAACAAAAAGGCCAGGATGTAATTTCATATAGACCTCCTCATCTAAATCACCATGAAGAAATTCATTATTAACATCAAGCTGTATAAATACCTATTCTTCTTAATAGCAACAATAATCAAACACTTGACAGTGGACATCTTTAGTGCAGGAGAGAATGTCTCATTGAAATCCACACTGTCAACCTGAGTGTCCCCTCTAATAACAAGTCTTTCCTTGTATCTTTGTACTTCACTGTTAGCTTTGTATTTAATTTTATATAACCACTTGTAGTCAATTGGCTTCTTTTCTAGGGGTAACTCAACTATATTCCAAGTGTTATTAGCTTTTAGGGCTTCAAACTCGTTTCTCATAGCATCCTGCCAAGCTAGAATAGGGCAACCAAGAATATGTGTATGGCTCAAACTCTACAGGTTGGACAATAGAACATGAAAGGGAATTGGGTGGTTTATAATGATAGTCCTTTAGATAAGAGGTATAAGTATGTATCCTGGCAGATTTTCTTAGTGGTGCAACAAATGTGGCAGGCGAAGAGGTAGATGGAATAAAGTCAAATAGAGCATCAGTAACGTGAGGAGAAGTTGAGATAATAGAAGATGAAGGTGAAGGTTAAGCAAATGTGAATGGTGATTGTTAGAAGCATTAGGAAAGGATGGTTCATCATAAGGGAAAGGAACTGAAAGACGACTAGAAGAAGTGGTAGCATCAAGAGGCACGCCAGATTCAAACCAATACGTGGGAACTAATGATGAGGTGGTTGACAACGGGGACTTTGACACAACTAGAAGGGAAAAATCTAAAGAGAAAGGAAAGAGTTGTTCATGAAAAATTACATCTCTAGAGATAAAACACTGTTTTGATTGAAGGTTATACAACATATAATCTTTCTTTGCAAAAGGGTAGCCAATAATGATACATGGAATAGCTCTATGTTTCAGTTTGTCTCTTTAAGGAATGGGAACAGTAGAAAAATAGAGGCAGCCAAAAGTTCTTAGGTGTAAATAACTGGGTGTCTTTCCAAACAACAATTAATAAGGAGATTTGTTTGGTAGTAGTCTAGAGGGGAGTCTATTAATGATATATGTAATTACATCTCTAGAGATAAAACACTGTTTTGATTGAAGGTTATACAACATATAATCTTTCTTTGCAAAAGGGTAGCCAATAATGATACATGGAATAGCTCTAGGTTTCAGTTTGTCTCTTTAAGGAATGGGAACAGTAGAAAAATAGAGGCAGCCAAAAGTTCTTAGGTGTAAATAGCTGGGAGTCTTTCCAAACAACAATTAATAAGGAGATTTGTTTGGTAGTAGTCTAGAGGGGAGTCTATTAATGATATATGTAATCTCCCCAAAACCTGATTGGCACTTTGGATTTGAAAAGCAAAGTCCTGGAAGCTTCTAGGAGAATTCTATGTTTCCTCTCAACTACACTATTTCGTTACGGTGTGTGTGGACAACTAGTTTGATTAATGATTCCATTTTCAGAAAAGAAGGAAACTGCAGCATTGCTATTTCCTATTTCTAGATCATTATCAGATCTTATGCTTTGGATGGTGACATGAAACTGAGTTTGAACCATCAACGCAAAATCCTTCAGGAGGGGAAAGGCATACTTTCGGACCCCATTAAATGAATCCAAGTGCATCTAAAGAAGTCATCAACAATGGTAAATCAAGTGTTGTAAATCAAGTGATACATCAAGTCATCAACAAGAGCTCGAAGAACAAAGTTAAATGCTACCACGGACCAATTCCTAAAGTTAGTATTTTGTTGTATAATTAGATAAATCAAGTGATTTCATCAACCTAAAAAAACGCAAAAGGAGATACGTCAATCCCATAACCTTGGAACATCCTCATTTCATTGAATTCTTATTAAATATTTGTTTTCTTTACTTGCGATCTTATTTTCTTGCCTACTTATTAGTTCAAAGTAATTTAGTATAAAATTTGTAATCATCTACTTCACACTCTCTTGAGCGTTAAATATACAATTAGTTTAGATTGAAAATAATTGATCACAAATTCTCGTAAGAACGATATTTTTTTATCACTTTATTACTTGTTGATCGCATATACTTACATATACGTCTAAACCCAACAATAGTTCAAGGCTCAAGCTTCCTTGAAGGTGAAATCATCTTAGGGGTGAACATAACATTCTGGCCATTAGCCAAACTTATATAGTAAGTACCTTAATTTGAGATTCTTTCCACCCAGAAACATTTGCATGTGCATCAAACAGAAGTATTCACATGAGGATATAATCCAGAGAGGACCACATATTATAACTTATACTTTCCTATAAGATTGCACACGAGTAAAAAGAAACAAGCCAAATGTGTGATCAGACTTATGTTATGAAAACTATAGCGAAATGGTTATAAAAATCCAAAATATCAACTGGGTCCATTAATTCAATAGTAAGCAATAACTTAAAGTAGTCACTGAAAGCAACCACCAAAAAAGCCAATATTCAAGATGACATCCCTAATGAATAGAACGTACCAACATGTGGCAAAACTCCAGATACCTGGCTCAGCCATTCATCCAATAAAACGAAATAGTGCAAATAGTGTAAGAATACAATGCCAGAACCAAATACATGTGATTGCTCAGTTTGCCAGACCGCTGCGTGCTTCTTAATGCTGACTACAAGCGCCACAATCTTACATAAACAAGAAAAAGAAAAGAAAATACCAAGAAATTCTATTGGTGCATGATTTGAAAATTAGGGGATAGTAAATTTGTTTGCGAACGAATTTGAAATAACACCATGACATATCATAGCTCTTGTCCTAGGGACAAAAAAGAAGGAAAAAAACAGTTTAAGGACACAGTACACATGCATACAGAATGCTTTAGATGGAAAGCACCGCCCCACCAGCATTTAAGTACTACTTTGGCCTATGCTCCACAAAATTTATTTCCCTGCAAAACAAAGTGCAGCTTTTATGGTCAAAGCAGAAATATTTTGCCATAAGCATGTAATGCTGAAGAAAAGAATTCTTATTTCGGTAGTGGAAAAGATATTGATACTTACCATTATGGGTGATGAAGAAGTCATGTGAAGAATCTGGTACTGAAATTGAGAGGTGGGTATTGGAATCAAGCCACGAGTCTTTGTTGTGTTGATGAGGTGGCAGCTCATCAAAGAAGTGGTGCATTACTTTCTTGGGTTGCTGATGATCTTCTGTGTCTATTTTCATATGCGTATCAGCATTGACATCATTTCCTAGTGCATAATAGTTGTACTGATCTTGTCTTTGTTGTTTTGAGGATTCATTGCAGCTTTGCAGTTGTAAGTAAGACTCCCCAATTTGTGAAACAGAATAAGTCCTCTGTTTCGAATGGTCAACTGGTGAACCCACGGTCAATGGTGCCAGTTCCCAACTACTATCATTTATTGAAGTAGAACCAGATGCACTTCTATATATTACACCCAAAAATATCAATAATCAATCAATTAGTTACTATATCAATTCCAATTAGTTGGTACAACAATAAAAATGTATGTTTTTTTGTAGGACGTGACTCAACACTTTACTATTACTTTCCGTCTTATTTTATACTACATGTTTTTATAATCATATATATATATATATATATATATATATATATATATATATATATTGATGTCACTGATATGTTTAATATCATAAATTCTAAAGGTATTCTTTTGCATGAGTGAAAAATCACATATTAAAACTTCATATCTAGTGGAATACCACAGTACAAAATGAAATGTTATTGAAGATACATACCTGGGATAAGCACCAGAATCAAGGAGGAACATGGTCTGGTCTTGAGATGACAAACCAATATTGCCAGGGGGTCTAGAGGAAGAAGAGTGTGGATAGAGAAAAGAGTGTTGGGGTTCAGATGAATAAGACAAAGAAGGGGGGGTAGATGGAGAATAGTTGTTTAGGTTGTTCTTGATTGATGAGATGGGAATTGCTGTTGGGGGCATTATTGTTGTAGTACTAGTATTATTGTTGTAGTTCTTGTTGGGGGCATTATTGTTGGGGGCATTATTGTTGTAGTACTAGTATTATTGTTGGGGGCATTATTGTTGTAGTACTAGTATTATTTAGGTTGTTCTTGATTGATGAGATGGGAATTGCTGTTGGGGGCATTATTGTTGTAGTACTAGGTTGTTCTTGATTGATGAGATGGGAATTGCTGTTGGGGGCATTATTGTTGTAGTTCTTGTTGTCATAACTTCCACAGGCTTTCTTGAACGGTTTCTGCCTCTGTGCATGTGTCTCTCACAGTACTTGGAATCTGCATAGGCTTCTTTGGAACACCTCCATTTCTTCCCATCTGTTCTTCTACACCTCCCTGGCTCTGGATCTATTTTCTTCCCAAATCCCAACTGAATACAGTTCCACCCAACTGCAAATATATACAAAAATATAGTACTTTGCAGATAAATTATGCATAAAATAGAGAAAGAAAGAGGAGTAGAGTAGTTTACTGTGTTGGGGTTGATGGAGGAAGAGGTTTGAAGAGTCTAAGCTCCTTCGGATGGTGTAGAGAAGATGAGGAGGGACAGTCATTCCAGAGGCCATGTACTTGTAAATAAGAGCTTGATGCTCAAGTTCTTGCCACTGAGTGGATGTAAATGGATATCCACTTCTTGCTCTATTCATTTTTCACTACAGAAAACGAAACTGCTCTTCTGAGACTTCATACAAACCAGTAGAGGAACAAGCTAAAGGTAATCTTAATGAGTAAACAGAGCCAACTCCAGAGAGAGAGTGTTTGAGAAGAAAACAAAAAGGAAAGGGGCTGTTGGTAAATGAAGAACTCTCTGAGATAGAAATAGTAGGTAAACTGAGTTCGAATTTTACTGTTGGGAGTTGTAATATATTGTACCGTATTATTTAGTGAATATAATATTTGGATGAATTATATTGTTTTGGTGTCGTTTCATAGTTTCACACACTTGTAATATAATAAATAAATTTGTAATATTATAAAAAAAATTATGATACGATATATAAAAAGGTAAGATATATAATAAATAAATTATTAAATAATAATAAAGGGTGAGATTGAGAGAAAAACATAAAGAAATGACGCAATCACACCAAGTCGTTCGTTACATAAAGTGGCACATTTCATCATTACGTAACGATGGATTTAACGATACGATACAATAAAATTTAAGTAATAATCAAAATAAATATTATATTTAAAGTAACAATACAATACGAAACGATAACTAACAACCATCCAAACAAGTTGTTACTGAAGATTTAATCTGCATATAATAATAGTGCAATGAATTTTTATGTTATTACGCAATATATTGCAATATGTTGTATTTATTCTCTACTAGTGACACCTCCAATCTTTATCCTATTTTTTGTTCCAAAAATGAGATTTTTTCTACTTTAAGAATAAATTACTCCATTCATTTTCTGATTTTTTCCCGAAATTTTTCATATTCTTCTCTTTCTTTTATATTATATTATTATTTTTTATTTAAATTTTATTTTTAATTTTTATTAAACAAATTCCATTTTTTATTTTTAAGTTTGTAGTTTCCATTAAAACAATTCCATAAAATTTTAGTAGATTAACTAATAATTCAAATAAAAGTGAAATCATTTTGATACAAGATTAATTAAATACTCCCTCCATTCAAATTTATGTGAACCTGTTTGACTGTGCATGAAGTTTTAAAAAAAATTTGAAATTTGTGGTCCTAAGCAAATCCAAATGGGGCCCAGAGTATTTTTGTGGTTATAAAAGTTTCTCATTAAGGGTAGCATTGTAAGTTTAAATTAAATTGTTGCCAAATTTAGAAATGGTTCATTCTTTTTGGAACGGACCAAAAAGGAAATAGATTCACATAAATTGTAACAGAGAAAATACATATTACATAACGCTAAAATTCATTCGAAATACTACCAAAAATTGCTCCTAGGAGAAATAAGGATAAGGTTGAAGATGGCCTAATTAATATTATATATTTTTTGTTTTAGTTTATTAAAAGGAATAATATTTTTTTATATTTTATAACAATTTAGTTTTGAATTTTCATTCTATATGTTATAAGAGAATTTATAACTACAAAAATATCTATAACTTATTTTATACCATATTTTTAAAAAAGTGCCCTTTTTTAAAACTCATTGCCTAGTCATAGTGCACTAAATTAATTGGGATCGAGTGAGTAATAATTTGGCTATTTTATTTCTTTAATTTAGTTCTATTGAACGGTTAGACATACTTAGTCCGTTTCAATTTATGTGAATATATTCGATTGAGTACGGAATTTTAAAAAAATAAAGATTTTTGTTTGCGATTTTAAATAAGTTAAAAATAAACCCAGAGTATATGTATGGTTATAAAAGCTTTTCATTAACTGCAAAAATATAAATTTAAACTAGTTTGTTTTCATTTATAAAAAGAAATTATTCTTTTTTAATGGACTAAAAAAAATAGATATATTTTAATTTAATTGAAACGCAGAGAGTAGTTATTTATAAATCGTGACTTGAGAATGTAATTGGCATCATTTTCTCAAAAAATTATCTATGTATTGGGAGCATTTAAAATGTACTCCATTTGGTTACAGAATCTTCTATACATGGATAAAATTAATGGTTCAGACCATAATATATTACTGCCACCTCTCCTTCTCTCTTCCTTTCTCTTTCACTAATTCATACACACTGACACACACAATACATACAGAGCCTCTAGAGAGACAACTAAAAATTTTATTTTATATTTCATGTATTTTGTATTAATTATATGAGATAACTTTTTGTCTTATAATTTTATGAGCTTAAAATTTTATGAATTCAAAAGTATAAAATTGAAATTTATAATTTTATCAGACAAAAAAGAAATTCTTATAATTAATATCAAGTGTATAAGACACAGAATAAAACTTTCCGAGAACACCACTGTGCAAATATAAGGACTGAGGGCTCTCTGTTGTATGTATGTGCTATACTATGCTGCTGCAACTATTCTATCTTTATGACAGCTCTTGTCTCTGACAACTATATGTAAATCCATAAACTAAAGGCTTTGTGAAAAAAGCCAGTCATAAAATCATTATTATATGCTTTTTCCTGCCTTAGCATATACGAGTTGGTGTGCTTTTCTGATGATGGATCGCAAGAAGATTGTACGTTTTTCTATAAAAAAATAATACTTTTATCGCTTAATTTACCAGTCCGGGAACATAAATATGGTTGTTTTTTTATTCAAAATATATTTTAAAGTGTTAAAAGAAAATTTATTTTTTTATATAAAACGCGGTATCTAATGGCGATTTATATAAAACATGATTATATATTGCAATTTACAAGGATTTCAAAAAATGGGTATATAAAACGTGTCCATTATCACGATTTATATAAAATGCAAAAATGAACCGCATTTTATATAAAAAGTGGGTCCCCCAATAATTCTTCTGTGGTGAACTGACACAATAATAATTCAAATATATAAAACGTTCTTTTAGATCGCGTTTACTTAAAAAAGTTTGACCACCGGATTGGGCGTTGCCTTATATAAAGGTGTTAAGGGTTTTGGGAATTATCATTCAGAAATACACCAACTTTGTGATAAATTTTTCTTGTTGTTAAATTCTCAAGCTTTGTTCATAATGTTTGAAGAGCGAAAAGTAAGGGTTTCATTATATAGGCGGGTGAGATTGTGGTGGTGAATAACTCAGTGAGCTATAGTTCATCTCCACAGAGCCATGTTATGTTTCCACTTACAATATATTATGATAGACTGGTATCGTTGTTAGGAAATAAAATGAGATTGAACAAATGTTTGGTGAATCTTAATACAACCGGAAAATATTCATATTTTGTGACTCCATTGGGGTTTCCTAGTTATTTTGAGTTTAACATCGAAAATGAAACTCTAAGAGATGTTTTAGGGATTTCAAATGATTATAGAGAATTTATTGTGATAAAATTACTGAAAATTTAGGTCAAGGCTAAAGACGTTTGCAATAATGAGATTACACAAAGCAGGGATAACCCTCAATCATCGGGTGATTATTCTGAAGCAATTTTAGCCCAACAAGTTCCGGCTAAAAGAGTTTGGTCAGATCTAAACTTATCTCCGCAGGCAAAAGAAGAGCGAGAAAATAATTTCTCTCCGACTTTACATAATCCACAAGATGACTGATAAACTTTAATTTTCTTTTCTTTACGATGTTTATTTTGGTTGAATTGAATTTTATTAATACTTATATATTCCACAGTGGGTACTGATCAGATATGAATTTTATAAGTTACGACCCCATGTCTAGTTGGAATATGCATAGTTTTACCGTGTTGGATCACGATAATCCATCCCGGAGTCATCACCAGCAGAAAACTATGACGACCTGGCCTGTCATTTTAAAAATTAATCCCCGATCCCTTATTAACTGCATTCCCCGTGTTTATTTCTGCTATTATGAATTTGTCGGGAGGATTTATTTGGAGTTTCAGAGAATTTTGGGACACTTAGTCCCTAAAAGAGAGTTTAAGCATTAGAATTTGGAACGTAGTCGGAGCAGTTGAAGACAGCCTCGGAATGGAATTCAGTCAGTTCTGTTAGCTCTGTTTGGTGATTTTAGGATTAGGGTGTGTTCGGATTGTGTTTTGGAGATTCGTAGCTTATTTAGGCTTGAAATGCCAAAGTTTCAAATTTTTAATGTTTTCGATTTGATAGTGAGATTTTGATATCGGGGGCGGAGTGGAATTTCGAAAGTTGGAGTAGCTCTGTAGTGTTGAATGTGACGTGCGAGCAAAATTTCAGGCCATTCGTACGAGGTTTGCCAGACTTTTTGATTGAAAGCATAATTTAAGAGTTTTGAAGTATTTAGGCTTGAATCTGATGCTAATTAGTTGATTCGATGTTATTTGGGGTATCTTGGATATTTGTATAATGCTAAACACTAGTATTGGACTTGTTTGTGCTTTTGGTTGAGGTCATGAGGGCCTCAGGGTAATTTTGGATCGTTGACGGAAAGTTAGGAATTTGGAGTTGTAACGGAAGTTTATGGTTGTTATCATAATCACATCTTCGGTTGAGAGGCCGCAGGTATGACTCCTGCAGATGCGAAATCAAGCCGCAGAAGCGGCCAAGAGTTGAGTCGTGAGGAGCCGCAGAAGCGAATTCCTTGACGCATCTAGGATGGCACAGGTTCAAGTGAGCGACAGCAGGTGCGGTCCCAGGCCTTTAAGTGAGAACCTAGATGCGGTGGATTAGACTCCGGAAGAGGAAAATGGGTCGCATGTGCGGAATCCCTTGGTCAAAAAGTATATAAGGTTCATTCGCGAATTTTTGCTAAGTTTCCATTTTTTAAGACAGGAAGTGAACTAGGGTAGTGAATTTCAAGGGTAAATCGGAGGTTATAAGTCAGGTAAGCTACCTAAGCTTCAATACTTGAGTTTATGATCATTTTCACATTGTTTAATAGTGGTAATAGTGGAAATTAAGGAAGAAAATTGAGGGGTTAGGGCTTGATATTAGAGAGCTTTGAGTGGTGATTTGAGGGACCAATTGAGGTCCGATTTTTGTAATGTTGGTATAAATAAACTCCTAAGAGTGTGAGGATTTTGAACTTTTAAGTTTTACCCGATTCCGAGACATGGTCCCTGGGAACGTTTTGGTCATTTTTCCTAATTTCGCATACTAGCTTAAAATTTAATTGTAGAATCAGCTACTTGAAGTATTATTTATATTATACATTTGAATTGAATAGACTTTGTCCATTTGGAGTCGAATACTCGTGGCAAGAGTGTGGTTTTAGGTTGATTTTGAGCCTCTTCTAGGTAAGTGGTTTGTCTAACCTTATGTGGGGGAAACTCCCCATGGAATTTGGTATTGTTGATATTTGAAATGCCTTGTATGCGAGGTCATGAGTACATACTTATTCTAATTGATGAAAATTCAGTTTTCATTTAGTAACTAAAATTTGTTTTCCTTTTCCGTGTTTACACTACTTGCAATCTAATCCTGCTGTTAGCTTAGGGAAGCATGTCTAATTGACTTAATTACTTATTTCATCAACTGCATTTTTTGATTACGCGCATTATGCTAGGTTAGAAATACTTGGTTTACCTTGGTATAAAATTTGAATTGAATTGATGTATTCTTTGTATTACTGTTGTGTATTTACTTTCAGGACTACAGGACGGTATCTCGGGAGATCCCCCCTGCATGCTTACTTTGGGAGTACGGATTTGTATTCCGGAGATCACCCTACACTTTTATATTGGAACTACGGGACTACACCCGGTAGATTAGCCCAGTGATGGGTATTTACATTTGGGACTATGGATCAGGATTTCGATAGATCTCCGCGCACTATGAGTTAAACTACGGGACCGTATTCTGGAAGATCAACTGGATATATATATTTGGAATACGGGACGGTATCGTGGGAGATCCACTGTATATTTATATTTGAGACTACAAGACGGTATTTTGGGAGATCCCCGATTGTTATCTTTGTGTTGAGTTGTATTCCTTTCTGTGATTGTTTTGTCTTTGTTATAGATGTTGTTGTTCTTTCTATCCTGTGTTACTTCTTCTTGTTATGCTAAACTATATTGTCTTATTCTATACTGTTATATCTTGTATTTTGTTTAACCTCAGTGGGGCCCTGACTTTCCTCGTCACTACACGACCTAGGTTTGGCTTGGCACTTACTGAGTACCGTTGTGGTGTAATCATGCCTTTTCTACACATGTTTTTCATGTGCAGATCTATGTACTTCCAATCAGTCTTATCACCCTTGAGGCGAGGCGCTTTTGTAGAGACTTAGATGTATATCTGCCGCGTCCGCAGACCGAGAAATCCCTTTCTATTGAATGTACTTGTATAGCCCTTATGTATTTTTCCTTGTTGATATGCATTTCTGGAGTTAGATCTTTGTATATATCTCTTGGCTTGTAGTTCATGGGGTTTCAGATTTTGGGAGTGTTAGGTTAAGATTCTTGTATTGTTATATGTCGGGCGGCATTTTAAACATCGTTTCATTTTGTTTATCTTGATTTTTCTTTATTTTTTTGTGTAATTGTTTCTTTTCCGCATTTGTTAGGCTTACCTAATCATAGACACTATGTGCCATCACGATAGTTTATGGAGGTAGAACTGGGGTCGTGGCATAAAATTTCCATCATGGAATGTTAACACAATAGGACTTGTAAGTGAAGTGATATAACTATATGTAAAGTATTTATCAATTTGAGTAGCTTATAATTTTGTTGTTTCTGTGTAGCGAAAACGAGCAACTTGATGGCCCTGATCTCACTCAGTTGCCTGTAACCGATGCATTTACTCATGATTTGGCAGATGCACAAAGTCAGGAAGATAATAGTGATTATGACAAAAATGCCGATGAGTTTGGATATGACACACCCTTCCCCGACGAGGGTGATGATGAAGAGGAAGTGAATGTCAAACCTGAGCTGACGAGGGAGTATGCTCCTCCACCTTCCATTAGATCAAGAGCGTACGAGTCGCACGTGCCATTTCATAAGCGGCATATTCTCTACCTTGATAATTTGCCAAGTATGCCAGATGTTTTTATTTGACTTTACAATAATTCAAGGAAATATTAAAAATCCCACAAAGCTAGAGTGTATTGTTGGAAAACCAGCTATCCATCAGGAGGGTACTTATACATTATCTCTTTGGTTAATATTGAAACATTTGCTTGATTTTCCTAATGAAAATTAAAAGTACGGAAAATGTACAAATATATCCATGTACTATGAGAAGTGGGCTCGGGGCTCGGGTTTTGCTAATTTTGAGATTTTTGTTACTTTTAGATTGATTTCTCTTGGGATTTGTTCCCTTAGCATATTGTGACGTCTTCGTTATGGTTTTGAATAGACTCGACGTGCGTGGAGGCCGATTTGAGGGGAAAAAGTGTCGCAAGCTAGATATTTTGCCCGTTCGAGGTGAGTAATGATTGTAAATGATACTCTGAGGGTTTGAAACCCCAGAATGCATATCGTAGTGTTATATTGAGGTAAGACACACGCTTGATGATGAGCATGGGGTCGTTTACTACAAGGGACTGTAACTTGGTCCATCCCGATTGATGATTTTTCCATGTATTTGAGTGAAACTTATTTGTTATCATGATGATTTGAGCTGATTTTCATATTTGGGCTTCGTGCCAACTATTTGAACCCTTCGGGGATTTTTATCACTATTTCCTCACTGTTTTGACTTATTACTTGAACTCAGTCTTGTTGATATCTACTGTTTTAAAAAATCAGCCAGTTTTACTTAGATTTGAAACTTAAATGATATTTCTAAATGATGTTTTGGGTTGAGAACTACTAATTTTACTAATGCCCGAGGGGCTTGTGATGATTTATGACTGAATGCAGCTGCGGGCCAGATGTGAGGATACACTAGGTGATATGAGACCGAGGTCTTGAGATTCATTTATACACCACGAGGTAGCTTGAGTGATGTGAGGCCGAGTGCCGAGAGTTGATGCCACGAGGTGGCTTGATATAGCGCTTGGGCCGTAAGGGGCCCCTTAGGAATCTGCACACCTACAGTGAGCACATGTACCCATTGTTCTGAGAGTGAGCGCGAGAGGATGATGTTGTTCTGAGAGTGAGCTTGAGGGCTGATACTATTCTGAGAGTGAGCCCGAGGGGCCGGTACTATTCTGACATATTGCCTGAGAGGCGAACCTTTATGCATTCATATTTCATAATTACTTGTCATTTACCTATTATACTATGGTATGTATGCCCGATGGGTGGATTTTCTATGTTTATTGGCACTAGTTGTTTTGCATTCATTGCGTAACTATTGAAAAGGTCATTTTTAAAAGAGGTTTAAACTGAGCTAAGATATTTCTAAAGATTTCATAGCTTCACTGCTTATCTCAAAGGGTTTTACACAGCTTGTATTCAGCATGTTGGTTCGCTTTACGTGCTTTGTTACTACTCCATTGTTATTTACCTTTATTACTCACTGAGTTGGAGTACTCACTTTACTCCTTGCACCGTATGTGCAGATGCAAGTATTTTTGCACTCGATAGCGGGTTTTGACTGATCGGAGGTAGAGTTATCGGAGTTTAGCGAGGTAACTGCAAGCATTAGCAGAATTGCTTTTCTCTTTTTTGTTCATCAGTCCTGTTTCATATATTTTAGACCTTGCTGTTATGTTTATGCTCTAATAGATGCTCGTGACTTGTGACACCTCGGTTAGGGCTGTGTCGGATGGTTTCGTCTATTATTATCTATGTTTCCGCAAATTTATTGCTATTAAATTATGCTTAAACTATTCTATAATAATTAACTGCTTAAAGTGGGTTGTACTGTATTGGTCTGGCTATCCTTGTCTTCACGAGTGGCACCATCATGAGCGGGTTCGGGGTTAGGGTCGTGACACCAGTAGTCACAATACCAAAGTAAATTCAGTAGTCACACAAATGGGTCTATGGGTTTGGGATTCATGGAACACCTAATTGCAAATACATAGTAAAGCAAAGGTCTAGGAATTGTTATGGACATGCTCAGAAACAACTGACCAGACATTATCAAAAAACCAAACATAAAGGACAAAATCACATACATGTGTGATAGGGATTTGGGGATTCATGGACACAAAAAGTAAAAGATTATTGGCATAGACATGCTAAAAAACACTCATGAGGGGAAATATACTGATCTTAAATAGAAGTTTCAGAATAAAACCACAAATAGAAGCAAACTAGAAGCAGGACAAACTGAAGCAATAAGAAAATTATATTATTGTTATAACTTTGAATTGAAACTAGAACATACCAGTAAAGAGGATAGTAAGCAAAGTGAAAGAACAAGAGAACACGGTGGTTAGCCTTAGCTTGCAGTCGACTAACTTAGAGTAATAGCAAGTATTACAAAAAATAGAAGAAAGTTTAAGTGTGAGAGATAGTTTTTGAACCAAGAGTTCTTATTGTCCTAATGAAGGATTAGGATATTTATAATTTGAAAGAAGGTAGTAAATAAGGTAAAATTCAAAGTCCATTAGTAATTAAGGAACTCGGAATCAATCACTCAGGAAATCAAGGTAAGTACTCCCTTCAATTGAGGAGTTAACCTCAAACGGTTATAGACATATAACAAATAAGGAAGGAAAATATAAGGATGAACATGTCAATTAAGAAATATTTTCTGCATAGTACAAGTATGAAATATGTAATACATGCCATCTTCACCTACTTCAAACAAGGAAAGACTTGAGAAATCAATTAATAGCATAATTGACCATATAGTAAGGTCAAAAAACATTCTACAAGGTAAAAATCAGTAGAAATAACATGGAGAATTAGTGAAAGAGAAATCACAAAGATTCATGGATGCAAAAATAGGAGGTAACACCAATTTAGCACCACTCTATAAGAACAAGCACATGGTAATCGAAAGTGAAAAACCTAAGAGGTCGAGTAGGACAAGAATCACATATAAAATTAGGGATTCGTGTATAGTATAGTCTTAATTAGTAGGCTAAGCATGAATGATGCAAGTAGGAGAAGTGAAGAATCAGAAACATTGGTGAAATAAATAGGTTAAACTCACACAATAGGCAATGATAACCATAATTAGGAACCCCAACAAGCAAACATAGGAGAAAAATCATAGAGTCATAGAAGCATACAGATTAACTGAAGATATTATCAAAACAAAACTCAGAAACCCAAGGTTGGGACTAAGAAATTAGAGTTTCAACATAGGTGAGTTGAAAAAGGAGTAAAATCACAGAATCAGTTGAAATATACACGAGATAGAAGTTATAAACATGAAGAATCGGTTTAACAAAGTGAAGAAGAAGTTTCGAAAAATCCTGACTTTAAAAGAAAGTAAAAATAACTTGAAATCGATTAACTAAGAAATTAGGGTTTTCAACATAGGGGAGTTGAAAAAAGGAGTAAAATCATAGAATCTGTTGAAATATGCAAGAGATAGAAGTTTTAAACATGAAGAATTGGTTTAACAAAGTGTAGAAGAAGTTTCGAAAAACCCTGACTTTCAAAGAAAGTAATAATAACTTGAAATTGATGATTTTTGCAAAAGCGGTTCGAGAACAGTATAAAACATAAAAGGAACATACTCGAATCAATTAACAATAGCACAGTTCTAAGAGATGCAACAAAAATTAGGGTTTCAAAAGAAACCTTAGAGATGGAAGAACATGTTTAGAACTTCAAATATCGTAACAAATACAGTTTTATTTTGCTCAAAATCACACTGGAGTAGCCATTAATAGCCAAAACAGCAAAATCTAGATACAAGTCGGCGTAGCCCATGACCCATGAAGGCCTCAGAGAAGATGAGCAAGGCAATAGAGGAGCCATTGGAGGTTTGGGGTTGAAAGGTGGTCCCTAAAGAAGAACAAAGAAGGGGGGCGGTTGAAAGGGTTTAGGGTTAGGTTGAGAGAAGAGAGAGGATAAGAGAATTTGAGGGTGACAAGCTTTTGGAAATGAGACTCGGGTTAGGGTCTTAAGAATTAAAAAAGGAAAGAAGTGAAACGGGCCGTTGATCTGGGAGATCAACGGCCAGGATTTAATGGATTCCAGGTCGGGTAAATGTGTACAGGGTCTGTATCGGGTAATTGAGTATGAAATTAGGTTGGGGGTTGGATCCAACTTAGGCTGTAATTGAAATGCCAATCTTGGTATAATTTGAATAGCCAATTTTTTCCTATTTAATTTATAATAAATACTGAATAATTTTTGAAAATAATATTATGTACCAAAATGATTTGAAATATATATTTATCATTTTAAAAATATAGGGACCAATTTTATGCATATAAAATGTTATTATACATTAAATCTGCTAACATTGCAATTATATACAATTTAACTTAGAAAATATCAAATGCAATCATAAACATGCGTAAAAGATATGTTAGAAATATTTTGGCATGAATATAGAAATTAAATGAGTAAATCATTACAACAATGATTTTGGGAAATAATTATTGGGGATTTTGTGAATAAAAGGGAAGGAAATAAATCAATTTAAATTCCTAAAATTATGAAAATTGTAAAACAAAACCTTGTGCATGCTTATATATGCATTTATATGCTACTTTGAGAGTGCTTATGCATATTTAGAAATATATAGGAAAACATTGGGTATCAACAACTGTCCATCTTTATTTGGGAAGAATAAAAGAGTTTTCGGGTAGGGAAATTATGGCCAATTTTGACTGAACGGGTTGCTTTGAAAGGCATAGGCCGAGCTTTGGTCTTCGAGTTGCTTACATATCCCTGATTATTTTGGAATCAGGCCATGTGTAGTTCAGGATTCATCTGCCGAACATGCCAATAAAATTACTGCATGAACAGATAGGCGATGCGGAAGCGACTAAGGTGAGAAGTTAAAGCTCGGGACAGCTGAGGGAGCTGGAGCGAGTTTTCTCCTGCTAGGGTAGCAGTTACTTACTGATTACCTGCAGATAAAAGGTGCTAAAAACATATTTTCAAGAATGTAAACATGATGAATATTCCCTTCGAACTATGAGGCTGTCTTCGGACGATGGGGAAAATGTCCTTAGACCATGACGTCCTGGGCCATGAAGGGTATAATAAGGGATTCTCAGGCTATGAGATGTTGTTCTAGGTCCATGAAGATGGTGCCTCTGAAGCATGATGCCTTTGAATGATGATATGAAAATTTGAGAGATCCTCAGGCCATGCCATAATGTCTTATGGCTGTGAGGATGATGCCTTTAGACTATGACACCTTTGGATAGATTGGCGATATTTCATCCTATGATATGTAATAATATGATGTTAATAAGACAAGTCTTAGTCTTGTGAAGTGAAGGGTAGATCCTAGCCCGATTAAAAAGCAAATAGATATTATTAGCAATGGAATAATATTTTTTTGAAGAGGGACAATGCTTAGTCCTATGTGGATGGGGAGGCAAGGATTAGCCTATTACAAATATGGAGGCAAGGGTTAGACTTATGCAAATGTGGAAGAAGGGATTAGCCTCATGGATTTAAGGATATGACTCATACAAATATGAAGGCAGTGATTAGCCTCATGGAATCAAGGATTAGACTCAGGCAAATAGGGAGGCAAGGATTAGCCTCATGCATGTAGGGAGACAAGAATTAACCTCATGGAAACATGGAGTCAGGGATTGGACACATACAAATAGTGAGGTAAGGATTAGCTTCATGCAAGCAGGGAGGCAAGGATTAATCTCATGCAAACATGGAGGTAGGGATTAGACTCATGCAAATAGGGAGGCATGGATTAGCCTTGTTCAAGTACAGAAGCAAGGATTAGCCTCATGCAAATGTGGAGTTAGGTAATATACTCATGCAAATAGGGAGACAAGGATTAGCCCCATGCAAGTAGGGATGAACAGATTAGCCTCATGAAAACATGGAGTCAGGGATTAGACTTATGCAAATAGCAAGGCATGGATTAGCCTCATGCAATGTATGAAGTCAAGGATTATATTCATGCAAGGGTGTAGTTAGGGATTAGCCTCATGCAAATAGGGACGCAGGGATTAGCCTCATGCAAATAGAGAAGCAAGGATGAGCCTCATGCAAACGTGGAGTCAGGGATTAGGCTTATGAAAATTAGAGGAAGGGATTAGCCTCACATAAGTAGGGAGGCAAGGATTAGCCTCATGTAAACGTGGAGTTAGGGATTAGACTCATGGAAATCAGGAGAAATGGATTAGCCTCATATCGAGAGCAAGTAGTAAATAAAGGTAGCGTGCGTCTTAGCTCTTGATGTATATTCGGTGCATGATGGCATGATTGATGGTGATCGTGCTACAGGCCTATATCTGTGGATGTTATCGTCAGATGTGCCTGCGTTCAAAGAAAAATTGTAAGTTCTGTGAGAGGGAGGCTAGTTCGTGCTTCTGTCGGCTGGCTTTGCTTTGCTCCATTCTGAAATCCTTTCGAGTTACTCTCGGTGACACCTGATCGATATGGCATTTTCAAAAATAGGCAATTATTGATAAAAATAGAGTTGTTTTGGAAACATGTTGATATATCAAATAATTTTATGAGCTAGTGATTGTAACATGTTCGAAGGCATTGCAATTCTCTCATATTGGAATTTTGAGGGTACTCCTCAAAGTTCTTCCGTAGTTCTTGATTGATAACTAACATTGTGGCATATGATAACGTTGGCTAGACTTGCTTCAGATTTTTGAGGACCCTCGTCAAAACTCTGCCCTAGTTCTGATCTTTGAAGCAAATGAAAGTTTTGTTATAATATGAGCGACCCCATAAGCTTGCCTACGTATCCCCTCTTAAACGAGAATCAGAACAAGCATAGTTCAATATTACATCAAATGAGGAAATGCAAAGTATCTAAGCATAGTATTTCTTGACTGCGTCTGAATTCATTGGTTGTGGCCAGACTTCTCCATCTATTTCTGCAAGTATGCGTACTCCTCCAATCTGTACTGTGTGAACCATGTATGGACCTTGCTAATTAGGAGAGAATTTCCCTTTGGCCTCATCTTGATGTGGGAAGATTTTCTTCAATACCAGCTTCCCTGGCACGAACTGTCTTGGTTTGACTCTTTTGTTGAAAGCTCTAGACATTCTGTTCTAATAAAGTTAGTTGTGACACACTGTCTTCATCCTCTTTCCATCGATAAGGGACAATTGTTCATAGTGCCTTTTTATCTGCTCTGCATCGCTATGTTCAGCTTCCTGTATGATTCTCAAGAAAGGAATCTCTACCTCAGCTGGGATGATAGCCTCAGTACCATAAACCAACATGTAGGGGTTGCCCCGGTTGACGTGCGAACTGTAGTGCGGTATCCGGTTGACATCCTCTTGTTTGTGGTTCTCTACCATTTTCCTTAGTATCTACTTAATGTTTTTGTTGGCAGCTTCTACGGCTCCATTCATTTAAGGTCTATAGACTGTGAAATTCTTATGTTTTATTTTGAAAGATTCACCTGTATCTTTCATTAGATCACTACTGATATTGGTGGCATTGTTAGTAATAATGGACATAGTAACTCCGAATCGGCAGACTATATGATCCTTGACAAAATTTATGACAAACTTCTTAGTTACAGCTTTGTAAGATGTAGCTTTTACTCATTTTGTGAAATAATTAATGGTGACCAGAATTAATCTCTATCCATTTGAAGCAGTGGGCTGATCGGACCAATAACATCCATCCCAGGCGGCGAATGGCCAAGGTGATCTTGTTGCATTGAGCTCATTTGGTGGCACTTTTATTATATCGGCGTGTACTTGATACTAAAAGCACTTGAGAACATACTGGATGCAATCCATCTCCATGGTCATCCAGAAATAACCTGCCCTGAGTATCGTTTTAGCCAAGATGAAACCATTCATGTGTAGACCACAGGTCCCATCATGCACATCTCAAGTAGCTTAGAAGCTTCCTTTGCATTGACACATCTCAGTAAACCCAAATCAGGAGCTCTTCTATACAGGTTCCCTCCGCTGTGAAAGATGTGATTTGATAATCTTCGGAGCGTGCATTTCTGAGTATGGTTGCATGCTACGGGTATTCTCCTTTCAAAAAGTATTTTTGATGTCATGGAACCAAACTTTCCATCTACTTCTTCCTCGATATGAGCGTAGTTAGCGGGCTGATTATGGATCCTCACCGGGATTGGATCAATGTAGTTCTTATCCAGATGTTGTATTATGGATGACAAAGTGGTTAATTCATCGGCAAAATCATTCTGAACTCTGGGCACATGTTGGAAGTCTATCTTTATATTCTACTCCCACCGAATTTTTAGCAAGGTGATCGGCCAATGAGTGTCCCTTGACTGCCTTTTGAGTTATATAGACGATATCGAACTCACTCAGCAGTATCTACCATCTAGCCAACTTCCCAGTGGGCATCGATTTCTGAAATATGTATTTGAGAGGATCTATCATGGATTTGAGGTAGGTGATGTAGGCACAGAAGTAATGTCTCAATTTCTGAGTTGTCCACGTTAAAGCACAACAAGTGCATTCAAGCAAAGAATACCATGCTTTATAAGGTGTGAATTTCTTACTCAGGTAATATATAGCTCGCTCCTATCTTCTTGTCTCATCATGTTACCCTAAAACACACGTGAAGGATCCATCTGACACTGAAATATAGAGTATCAAAGGTCGTCCTGGGTCTGGCGGAACCAGAACTGGTGGTGTGGAAAGGTACTCCTTGATCACATGAAAAGCTTTCTGACAATCTACGGTCCAACTTGTTTCAGTGTTTTCTTCTCAGCACCATAAAGATGGGTTCACATATGACCGTGGACTTTTCTATGAATCAACTGATATAGTTAAGTTGTCGTAGGAAGCTCATCACATCCTTTTTGCTCTTAGGTGGCGCTAAGTCCTGAATAGCCTTGACTTTAGTCAGATCTCACTTGATACCCTGACGACTAACAATGAACCCTAGTAACTTTCCTGCAGGAACCCCGAATGCGCACTTTGCGGGGTTTAGTTTCAAATTGTACCTCCTTAGCCTGTCGAAGAACTTTCTCAAGTCTGTGATGTGATCTGCGGCTATCTTGGATTTGATAATGACATCATCCACATACCTCTCTATTTGTCATGAAGATGGTTGTCGTGGCTCTCATGTAGGTAGTGCTAGAATTCTTTAGACAAAATGGCATCGTCTTATAGTAGTATACCCCCCATGGCGTAATAAAGGATATTTTCTCCACATCTTCTTCATCTATCCAAATATGATGATAACCCGCAAAGCAACCCACAAAGGATTGGAGTTCATGCTTGGTGGAATTATCGATCGGAATGTGTATGTTTGCTCTGTTTAAATCCTGATAGTCAACACATAATTTGACTTTCACATCCTTCTTCGGTACTGGTCAATATTAGCTAACCAAGTTAGGTACTCAACTACCCTGAGAACCTTGGCTTTGATCTTCTTGGTAACTTCCTCCTTGATTTTCAAGCTCATGTTTGGCTTGAACTTTCTAAGTTTCTGCTTCACTGGCGGACACATGGGAGTAGGCAACTTATAAGCCACTATGTAAGTGCTCAAACCGGTCATGTCATCATATGACCAGGCGAAAATGTCCTCATATTCTTTAAGGAAAGGAATGTACTCCTCTTTATTTGTTGGTATAAGTGAATACTAATGCGGATTTCTTTGATGGTCTCGGCGTCTCCCAAATTTACTGTTTCGATCTCGTCCAGATTGGAGTTAGGCTTATTTTCAAAATTTTCAGCCTCTCTTAAAGTTTCCTCAGGTATCTCATCATTTTCCTCTAAGTAACTATTTTCATGTTGCGTTGCCTCATTACATGTCACAATATCAGGAGAAGTAATGATAACACTGTAGAAGGCAAAAGTATAAAATAGTGATGAATAATGTTAAAGGACAAATGTCTTTGATTAAGACTTAGAAAATTGTCCAGACAAAGCTTCGCTCGATGAATCGAGCATTATTTTGGAATAAGGAAATCTTAAACAAAATTACTAGAAATATTGAATGCCTATAATGGCCATAAAAGTAAATTCTTCCATGCTAACCAGGGACTCTGCATGCTCGAAATGGTATGACCGTCCAGTTTCTAAGAGAAGCTCCCTTTGCCACAGTTTGAATGGTGAGGCCTTCTTCCTCCTCCTCAATTATGGCACTATAGTCCATGTTCTCATCATCCAAGAACAAATCCTTCAGCCAACTAGTGCTTCTTTTTCTGTAATTACCCATTTTGTGCCGCCTTGGTAGAAGCTTTTTCCAAATGCAGCACTGGCAACGACAAGAGGGTAATAAGATCCGCGCCAAGGAGGCGACCAATTCCTATACTATTGTCATGTGTACTAGTATCCCAGTCCAAAAATTGTACCATGACTTTTCATCTGTATTGGTTTGGTGATGCTTGGAGGTTCTTTCCCAACCCTATGCTAGGTTCATATCTAGACCATGCTAGTATGCTTTCTATTTTGTTACTCCACTACTTATCTTTCTTGACGGCATTGAACCGTTTGATCTGATGATAGGTTTCCCCTCCTAACAATCTTCTATGTCCAATAGCCGGGATGGTTTGACTGGTGTATATGGGCTTACTTCCATCCCCATTAATGATCGCTTCCTGATGATTCCATTCGAACTTCACGGCTTGATGTAGTGTGGAAGGAACAACTCTAGTGGCATAGATCCACGATCGTCCCAATAAAAGATTGTATTAAGCTGGTATGTCGAGCACCTGTAACTTGACGTCGAACCAACTTGGCCCCATCTGCAAGAAAAGGTTGATTTTCCTGATTGTGACCCTCTGGGACCCATCGAAAGCCTTCACATTCATGCTTCCTACTCATATCTCATGGAAACCTTTGTACAACCTCTTCATGGTATCCAATGGACAATTATTTAGGCTCAAACCTCCATCAACTAGGAACCTAGCGGTGAACTTATCTTCAAACTTCATTATGATATGTAATGCCCGATTATGATTCAAACCCTTAGGTTGCAGCTCATCCTCGTGGAAGATAATCTTGTGGCTCTCCAGCACCTGCTCAACCATGTTGTCCATTTCTCCACCAGTGATGTTATTGGGACATAAGCCTCGCTCGGTACTTTCATCAAGCCATTCTTATGTGCCTCTGAATGCTGCAATAGTGACAGGATAGATATCTGAGCAGGGACTTTCTTTAGATGGTCAATGACAAAACATTATTTTGCATGTACTTCCCTCCATAGGTCATTTGGACCGGTCTCAATGATAGGTTTCCTAGTAGTGGCATCTTTAATTGATCCTCCTAAAGGTTACGGTGTATAAAATCTTCCAGTTCTAGTAATTCCTTGTGCAACATCAAATTCCTCTATCTTGGCCTTCCCATTCTACCGAGCCTCGAAAATATAATCCCAGGGTGTCGCTTTTGAGTTGAATAAGGGTGTGGTTGACACTTTCATAGTAATAGATGTGACAATTTCTACTTCAAATGGAGCAGAGGTGGCTGGGTGCGGAGCCACTTCCACCTTGAATGGAACTGATGCGGTAACCTCAACATTAATAGGTGCCTGAGTCTGAACCACAATAGGAGTGAGTTTCACTGCAACCTTAAAGTCATCGCCTTCTCAAATAAGCTCGATTGACCCATCAGTGTCCCATTCTTCATTTGTCTCTATCACGTGTACACCATTACCTATGTGATGGGGGAGGGGATTTTTGCAAAAATTAGGTGCGGCTGCCTTTGCTTGTATGATTTTGTTGTCAATTAGTGTTTGGATCTTATTCTTCAATATTCCGCACTCAGCAATGGTGTTCCCTTTCATACCGGATATGCACAAGTTTTGTCGGGTTGACCCATTGGGATGGATTTTCTAGTGCTACAACGGGAATAGGAGTGACATAGACTGCAGCTTTTAACCTTTCATATAGTTGGTCGATGGGCTTAACAATGAGGGTGTATTGTTTGGGCAGCTTACTGTCCAAGTTGGGTTTTGATCTTGGAATATTTTGGCAAGTTGGTGGTGATTGGAATTGGGATGATTGGGAGTTGAGGTGTGATTGACAGAGGCTAGTTAGGAATATCTAGGAGACGAAGGTTGATATGTAGGTGGTGATGCTTGGTATGTGGGCAGAGGTGTTTGATATATGGGCAGAGGTGTTTGATATGTGGGAGGAGTTATTTGATATATGGGTGGAGGTGTTTGATGTGTAGGCGGAGGTGTTTGATATATGGGAGTAGGTATTTGATATGTGAGTGGCGGTATTTGATATGCGTGTGGGGATTTTTGGCCCTGGCCACCATTACTACCCCAAAATATCTCTTCTTTGATATACCACCTGATTGGAGTGCCTTATTTGTGGCTTACAATGCCTCAAAGTTCGTTATCATCTTGTTTTTGCTTCATTCCTCGATCCTTTCCCCGAGCTTGATGATATCAAAGAATTTGTAATTTTCGATAACCATTGACCTCCTTAATATGGTGGATCGTGTTACATGACAATAATTTGTTTCTCAGTTCTTCGTCTATAGAGGGCCTAACCTTGGCTACTGCCGACCTGAAAGATTCATTTGGTTTCTTCTTGAGATTCTGAGTGTAAAAGATATCAGCTGCATTTTCTGTGTTAAACCTGAACCGGTCCATGAATTCTAATATCAGGCTTACCCAATTAGCCTATTTCTTAGGATTCTAGCTGATATACTAAGACAAAGCGCCCCTAGTAAGGCTCCTTATAAAGAGCTTCATCCGGATCTTTTCATATTTCCCGACCCCGACAAGCTTGTCACAGTAGGTCCTTAGATGAACCCTGGGATTACCTCTACCATCGAACATCTCAAACTTGGGAGGTTTGTATCCTTCTGGCTGTTCAACATCCGGCTGTATGCACAAATCTTCATAGTTTAATCCTTCTATTCCCTGTCTTCTTCAACACCAAGAACTTGGCTTATTAACTTCTTGAGTTCTTCAACCATGTTTTTAATGAGAAGGTCCTTCTCAGAGGGCTCAGGTGCACAAGGGATTGGTTGCATAGAGTGGGGTATTATTTCCACGTATATAGGATTACTTTGATATGTTCAAGGAACTTGGGTATAGTGATGGTCATTGGGGGAGTTTTATGGATCTGAAATGAGTGGTGGTGTATTTTGGGGGGTGTGGTAAGTGGTGGACTGTGGGTACTGAATTGGTTGATGATGTTGTTGCGGTGGAGTTGGTATCGACAATGGATTGATATTTTGGGGTGGAGTTGTGTATTGGTTCGGTGCGATAGGATTTTATGGATGCTGGTTTTATGTGTTTTGAGTAGGTGTTGGGTTCTTCGTGATTTTTTGGTGGACATCGGGCACATTAAAGGTGAGTGACAGGTTTTCCATGTTTTGGACCTGCTCAAGTTTTCCTAGAAGTTCTAGTATCTTTTGTTCCAGTCTCAAAACTAGGTCATTCGGGACCGAAGTACTACGACCATTGAAAGTCTCTGCATTCTGAGCATTTTCCATTCGGATTCCGCTTAAGTCGTCCATCTTTGTTTTCCTCTGATTTTCGTGTTGCTTAGAGGAAGAGGAGGTGGAGGGCCTTTAGATCTGGTGTAGTACGCTGATGAGGCTAGTATGAGTGAACCAATCTTCGGTGCACAAGAGATTGGTTGGGTAGAGTGGGGTATAGTTTCCACGTATATAGGTTGCTTTGATAGGTTCTAGGAACTTGGGTATAGTGATGGTCATTTGTGGATCGAGAATGAATGGTGGTCAGTGGGTACTGAATTGGTTGATGATGTTGTTATGTTAGAGTTGGTATTAACAATGGTTTGATATTTTAGGGTGGAGTTGCGTATTGGTTTGGTTTGGTAGGATTTTGTGGATGTTGGTTTTATGTGTTCTGAGTAGGAGTTGGGTTCTTTGCGATTTGTTTGTGGACATCGGGCACATTTAAGGTCAGTGACAGGTTTTCCAAGTTGTGGACCAGCTCAAGTTCTCCTTGCAGTTCTAGTATCTTTTGTTCCAATCTCAAAACTAGGTCATTCAGGGGCGGAGTACTACGACCATCATAATTCTCTGCATTCTTAGTATTTTCTTTTCAGAATAATTATGTCGTCCATCTTTATTTTCCTCAGCTTTTCCTGTTTCTTAGAGGAGGAGGGACTCTAGATCTGGTGTGGTACGCTGATGAGGCCAGTATGAGTGAACCAACCTAAGGGGGTAGGAATAATAAAAAAAGAAGAAAAAAAAGAAACAAGCCATGAGGATCCTGAAATTTTTGCAACATTTAAACAGATATTACGGAAATGTAAATTCATGTCTTAATTTGGGAGCCTCCTTGCATCCGAGATAGGTCTAGCGAAAAATAGATTTGGAGAACTTTTAATCTCAATAAATGCTTCATTCTATAACATAAAAGTAGACGAATCACAAAATAACGCTAAAATAATAATAAACTAAGTCACTACTTGCAATTGGCCTTATTACATTTTAGGAAAATCGAGTAAATATAGTGTATTTTGTCCCAGAAGGACCTTCCCCAGATTCGATCTTCCGGACTCCATTGTATAGATCCCCTTGCTCGCACAGTCCCAACAGCAAGTAGGCTTTCAGCTTTCTCATCTATGAGCTTCAGCTTTCTCATCTATGATTTTGTTTCCCCGACCTACCCCTGGTGTCACCATTCCTTTCAAATTATCCTCCAACCATGCCAGGTAGAGAGGCTCACACCCCGTATGATATCTATCCGTCTCAATGCTACTATTCCCTACAATAAATTTGCAGTGCCACATGTGCTGAGCTTGGCATTTGTAAGGGACATTTTCGTCTTGAAAGTCCGTCCTGAAGTGACTCACCTTGACACCCTTGGTACAACCTGTTTTCAACCTGCTTGCTTCATGACCCACATAGGTACATATGGATATATCCCTCTCAATCCGATCAACACCAAGTGCAGAGGGTCCATGGATCTGATAATAAATTCATCCATGGGGAACCATTCTGTTAGGATTTATGCCCGTCACTAGAGGGGGGGGTGAATAGTGCGGCACGAGAATATTGATAAATATTGCGGAATTAAAATTGCAGGAATAAATAAATTCGGTAATTAAAATAACAAGGAAAGAACGCACCGAATTTATCCTGGTTCACCACAACTTGTGGCTAGTCCAGTCCCCGAGAGACTCTCTCGAGATTCCACTACCTCCGTTAAGCTTACGGGTTCATAACAAACCGTTACACTTGCTCGTAGATGTACACTCTACAAGACTTCAACTTGCTCGAGGATACCGCACCTCAAGACTTCACCTTGCTCGTGGATACTGCACCACAAGACTTCAACCCTTAAGACTTAGGGTACTTAGCAAACCCGACAATCAATGAGAAGATATGTTCTTCTCAAACACCTTTCTCTTTTACAACAAGAACTCTCTCAAAAGAGTAAATAAAGAGATACAAATTTAGCTCTATGAACAACTCAAAGTTCTCTCTCAAATGGCTCAACAAAAGCTCTAAAATGATGCTCAAATAATGTCAATATGTATATCAATATTGGGAGGTGTTGTGTTTTTTCAAATCAGCACAAAAGACCTCTTTTTATAGGTGAAAAACGGTGTATGTCCGTTGCTTAATTGGCAATCAATTATGCTGATTTTGTGCCAAGATAATCGATTATTTGGTTGATATAATCGATTACGTCTCTAACGTTCCGAAAACCAGAATGCTGATTTTCTGCCAAATAATCGATTATTTGCTGAGCATAATCGATTATATGGAGGCAGTGTTCAAAACACTGGGAACGGATACAAGATAATCGATTATTTAAAGGTTATAATCGATTATATACCATTGATATACACTTGATATACACTGTGTATACCAGAGTATACCAGAATTGAAAACTTACTTCAAAAACCATTTTGGTTAAAATGAAAACGTTAAAATCATTTTGTTTGAAGTATTTGAAATATTTTTATGATAAATTTGATTTGATAAAATAATTTAATGCATATTCATGATGACCTATGTTGAGCCAAAAGACGAGATAACTTAAATGTTATTCTTACATTGGTTCTACCTAGCGACCTATACCTTGGGTCTTCGGTCTTGAACTCTTTGGCTCGACTTGGATTGTCTATGCAATCCCGTCATCAATATGCTTCTTTGTATCCAATCTTCATTGATTAATTGATCACCATTGATTCGTCAACCATCTCGATTGTTTGCTAATGCATCTTCGTCGTTTGTCATATAATATCGTTGTTTGACAATCGACTTCATTGTTTGTCATTCATCAAAACCTATACCTGGAAATCATGCTAATACAACCAAAGCACACATATCAAATATATCAATGATTTCCAAACAAGGTTAAACGAGGTCTAACAATTTCCCCCTTTTTGATAATGGCAAACAATAGATGATATGCATTATAGGAGATAACAATTGACTTCACTGTTTGTCATTCATCAAAACCTATACTTGGAAATCATGCTAATACAACCAAAGCACATATATCAAAGATATCAATGATTTCCAACAATTTCCCCCTTTTTGATAATGACAAACAATAGGAGATATGCATATCGGATTCCACCTAAAGCTATGTTATATCTTAACATAAAAGTCATGCAAACTATTCCCCCTTAATTCATAATTCTCCCTCAAAATAAGGCATACTAGAATGTAGAGACATTTCCCCTTATTTGATGCATATCGCCTAAGCTCTTCCCCCTTTTGGCATTAGCAAAAAGAGGGCATACTAAGGCTACTTCCCCCTTTCGATACTTCCCCCTTTTGGGTATACAAATGTCAAAATAAAATAGGAAAGATAATGGGGAATATGTATGATGAAGATTGCCGAATAATTAAAAAAAATATACTAATTTATAAAGATATAACATATTATATATATTTTTTTATTTTATTTTAAAAAATATACCAATTGTTAGAAAAACATAACATATCAATTTGATATTTTCAAAATGATACCAATTGCTAAAAAACAATATGATAAAACTATTTGTTGGAAAACATAAAAAATGTATCAAATGTTATTTTTATCAACAGTGATACTGATTGTTATTTTTAGCAAAACATATTACTAAAAATTATATCAACTGTTAATTTCTAACAAATCAAAAGTTTTACTAAAACCATGAACCAATTTTGAAAAATATACCAACTGTTATTCAAACCAAAAGATATATTCATCAAAACAAGAATATTTTTAACAGAAATATACCAACTGTTAGCATATATCAACTGTTAATTTTTAACAAATCAAGAGTTGTAAACATACCAACTGTTAAAAAATGAATAATTTGTTTTTAATTTACTAAGATACCAACATGTTAAAAAAATATCAACTGTTAATTTTTAACAAATCAAGAGTCGTATTAATCAAAACATGAATGAAATGTTATTAACAAAAAACATGCCAACAGTTAACACATACCAATTGTTACCAACTGTTAAACAAAACAAACATTTCAAATGTTATTTTTATCAAAACGATACTAATTGTTAACACATATCAACAATTAGGTTTTTATCAAAAAATAACTAATATTCATCAAAACATGGATCAATCATTATTTTTAACAAAAATAATTGATACCAGTTGTTATTCAAAATAAAAGTTATCTAAAAAATAATTGATACCAATTGTTAACAAAGACATATCAATCGTTAACACATATCAACTATTTGCATTTTTATTAAAATATGATAACTAACCGAAATTCCCCCTCGATGCAATAAGGTGTCGTGCTTGGTGCATCTACTATAATTTTGTAGTCTTCAAGCACACCTTCAAATGTACCTAAAAACAATTTTTAGGTACCCAAACACTTTTGGGTCCTTGGGGGTTAGGCAAATAATAATCATAGCTACAAGATAAATCCCTATGTTTTATAAAACATACGGGTGCTATGTGTCCTACCCGGTTGCAATAGTGACATATTACGTTCGGGTTGTGCATATGCCTGGGTTGAGCCAAATACGTTCTAGGTGATCTAAAGTCATCATTCCTAGAAGCGTTGAAATTCCTAGAGTTATTTCTAGGTGGTCTAGAATAATTATTTCTAGACTCATTTACACAATTCCTAGAATCGTTTCTAGGTGGTCTAAAATGATTAGTTCTAGACTCATTAACAAAAATCCTAGAATCATTTCTAGGTGGCCTAAAATGATTATTTCTAGGCTCGTTTACAGAATTCCTAGAGTCATTTCTAGGTGGCCTAAAATGATTAATTCTAGGCTCGTTACCAAAATTCCTAGAATCATTTCTAGGTGGTCTAAAATTATTAATTCTAGACTCATTAAAAAATATCCTAGAATTATTTCTAGGATGATCAACATTATTTCTATCATTCTTTCTAACATAATTCTTCTTCTTTTTACGCCTTTTATTTTTCCTAGGCTTTTTCTTCTTAGTTTCTTCAACAACTTTAGGAACTTCTACACTAATTTTTTCTAGTGTGTTCCTAAGATCTAAGTTCTCTATTTTCAATGAATCGCAAGATGAGCAATTAGAACTTTGATCAATTGAAGATGCTTCATTCATCGCCTTAATTTTATTTTTAATCATTGTCAATTTTCAAAAATTTATTTTCCTCTTCTAAAACTATAATTTTAGCCGTGGCCTCTTTGGTGATTTTTGAAGTCTTTTTCAATTCACCAAATAGTTCTTTAAAAGCTTCTTGTAATTCTTCAAAAGAGTAAGAATTAGAATTGCTTACCTCTTCTTCTTCGTCGGCCATGAAGCATAGGGCAGTTGTTTCATCACACGAGTTGTCCGAGTCTTGGACTTGAGGTGTACCTTCATAAATGGCTTCAAGTTTATTCCACATTTCTTTGGCGGTTGTACAATAGGAAATCTTTCGGTAGTCATCCGGATTCACCGCACAGTACAACATATTGATGGCCTTGGCATTATATTCATTCTCCTCCTTTGGAACTATGGCTTCCCCAACTTTCTTTGTCGGCATACCATTCTTAATGATTTGCCATAAGTGAAAGTTATTTGATTGGATGAAGATTCTCATCCGCTCTTTCCAGTATGTATAATTTGTTCCGTCAAATAGTGGAGGCATAATGGTGGAGTGACCTTCGCTCATTATACCTGCGTTCAACATTCTCAACAAAAAAATATGGATCGTTCTCTCAACCGGTTAAGGCTTTTAGAGAGTTGGGTTCTGATACCAACTGTTAGGATTTATGCCCGTCACTAGAGGGGGGGTGAATAGTGCGGCACGAGAATATTGATAAATATTGCGGAATTAAAATTGCAGGAATAAAATAAATTGGGTAATTAAAATAACAAGGAATGAACGCACCGGATTTATCCTTGTTCACCACAACTTGTGGCTAGTCCAGTCCCCGAGAGACTCTCTCGAGATTCCACTAACTCCGTTAAGCTTACGGGTGCCTAACAAACCGTTACACTTGCTCGTAGATGTACACTCTACAAGACTTCAACTTGCTCGAGGATACCGCACCTCAAGACTTCACCTTGCTCGTGGATACCGCACCACAAGACTTCAACCACTAAGACTTAGGGTACTTAGCAAACCCGACAATCAATGAGATGATATGTTCTTCTCAAACACCTTTCTCTTTTACAACAAGAACTCTCTCAAAAGAGTAAATAAAGAGATACAAATTTAGCTCTATGAACAACTCAAAGTTGTCTCTCAAATGGCTCAACAAAAGCTCTAAAATGATGCTCAAATAATGTCAATATGTATATCAATATTGGGAGGTGTTGTGTTTTTTCAAATCAGCACAAAAGACCTCTTTTTATAGGTGAAAAATGGTGTATGTCCGTTGCTTAATTGGCAATCAATTATGCTGATTTTGTGCCAAGATAATTGATTATCTGGTTGATATAATCGATTACGTCTCTAACGTTCCAAAAACCAGAATGCTGATTTTCTGCCAAATAATCGATTATTTGCTGAGCATAATCGATTATGTGGAGGCAGTGTTCAAAACACTGGTAACGGATACAAGATAATCGATTATTTAAAGGTTATAATCGATTATATATCATTGATATACACTTGATATACACTGTGTATACCAGTGTATACCAGAATTAAAAACTAACGTTCCGAAAATCAGAATGCTGTTTTTCTGCTAAATAATCGATTATTTGCTGAGCATAATTGATTATGTGGAGGAAGTGTTCAAAACACTGGCAACGGATACAAGATAATAGATTATTTAAAGGTTATAATCGATTATATACCATTGATATACACTTGATATACACTGTGTATACCAGAGTATACCAGAATTGAAAACTTACTTCAAAACCATTTTGGTTAAAATGAAAATGTTAAAATCATTTTGTTTGAAGCATTTGAAATATGTTTATGATAAATATGATTTGATAAAATAATTTAATGCATATTCATGATGACCTATGTTGAGCCAAAAGACGAGATAACTTAAATGTTATTCTTACATTGGTTCTACCTAGCGACCTATGCCTTGGGTCTTCGGTCTTGAACTCTTTGGCTCGAATTGGCTTGTCTATGCAATCCCGTCATCAATATGCTTCTTTGCATCCAATCTTCATTGATTGATTCATCACCATTGATTCGTCAACCATCTCGATTGTTTTCTAATGCATCTTCGTCGTTTGTCATATAATATCGTTGTTTGACAATCGACTTCATTGTTTGTCATTCATCAAAATGTATACCTGGAAATCATGCTAATACAACCAAAGCACACATATCAAATATATCAATGATTTCCAAACGAGGTTAAACGAGGTCTAACACATTCAAACATCCATTATACCTATTCCTCGGTCAGATTCTCGAAGAATTCTACCCATTCCTTGACACTTTCCGGTTGAGCAAATCTGTCTGGAATGTAAGTCATCTACTAGTGATGGAAGGCAATTTTGCCGTTCCAAGCCCTTCACAGAAATTCCTGATGATAGCAACCCTTTTGGAAATGCTCCAGCAACCACAACTGCCTTAGCAAATTGCAACCTTTGAAATGCTTGACCACTTTCTTCAGTGCACCAGAGCCCTGTAGATGTCGGATATGATCATGGGGGCTATGGTATACGTTTGCCCATTAATCCCCTCCATCAGAGTCTTAGAGACTATGGCCAGCCTAGTTTGGATTTTTCCTTTTTTCATTGGGAATACTATCAGGCCAAGAAAGCACACAATGAATACAAATACCCTGCGGTGGATGTGACCTAGTGAAGTGAGAGAGATTTCATCATGGAAAGTGTGGAAAGACTTGCTATGGGCATAACTCTCGTATAGGTATTTGAAAGGTATGTAAGAATCCTTCAAGCACACTAGGCCGACATTCTTCTTCAACCCCATCATCTTTAAAAATCCCCTACCGGTACAATTTTCTAGTATCAATAGTCCAAGACTGTCCCAAGTTAGTCCTGCAAGTCCTCCTATTTCCTCTAGAAGCGGTATCATTTCTATGTCATTGAAATAAAACACATCTCTTTCACTATCTTAAAATAAGGTGGCAACTTTGATCAATTTGTTGTTTGGCTAAATATCTAGCGGGTAAGGCGGGTTACATATTCTTTTTCCTCATGTTCTTTGTCACTGGAGGAAAGGTCCTCCTACCAATCTAGCAACAATGGTGGGATGTTGCTAACCATATCGAATCTCGGGACCTCGTGCCTTATTTTCTGCAAAACAAAAAGGGTTAGATCTTACCCCCACTGGACCCGACTATTTCTACATTCATTATCAACATATCGGCATTTAGTTCCCCAAATTAATGCACCAAAACGTGGTTTTATCAGTTGGGATTATGGAAAGCCCGATGGACTTTGGATAAGGATTATCGTAAAGGATAATTATGTAGACAACGTAACTGATCCGATTAGGTTTGACCATGATGCATGGACAATTTCAACCAGAGTAAGGTTACTATGTGGTTTTAAACTAGTACCCTCCAGTGGACAACTTGAGAGGGAAGGCACGGAACCGTCGACTGCACTGCTGATCGACTGGTTTTACCGCAAATAAGCCTTTCTGAATTTAAGGGTAGTAAATAGGAAGAGCGCAACCACTCATTAAAGCATTTCTATATATATTCTTCCCCCTCCCAAATTAGGAGGATCTATAGTGCTTCCACACTTCCCCGCCATGCTATATGATTTGAGACACATGAGTACAATATGATGTGGAGCATGATTTATGAAGTAATTATTAACATGTAGTCAAGTATTTGAACGTAGGAAGAGAGAGAAATACAAAATTTAAATAGTGGAAAGACAGTTACAAAAAGAGAAAAACAAAGAGGTCGAGTCAGTTTCATGAATAAAGAAGCATAAATGCTTAAAATAGGTAGTTAAATTCAAATAAAGGGGGAGGGGTATGGGATAAAACAGGTTTGGACTAATTCGTGAAAGATAAATTTGTTATAGTAAGCGCCTAAAAATATTCCCAGCAGAGTCGTCATGTTGTCGTGCCCCCTTTTTTCCTCTTTGCCGGTAGGTCCTAGTTTCGACATTTCATGGGGTGTGATAACTCATTTCCATTTGAGAATTGGGTACTTGAAGAGTCGCCACCTAACAGATTATGGTGCGTTAGGTCACCTAGAGTGATTAATTCTTGGATTGGTTTGCATTACAAAATATTAGGGTAAGGGCTCGAAGTAACCTCGAGGGGAAGGTATTAGGCACCCCTTTTGATCCACAACTGTGGGTTACGGCCGAACTTATATTCATAAATTAGCCCATTACATCAACAGTTGAATAAAATTGGTTGTAAGCACGTTAGGTAAAGTAATAGAATGAAGATTTTAAATAAAAATTGTAAACAATGAATTTAAATAGGAAAGGAATTTTTTGGTAAAGGAGGAGTCCTAGGTTGTTTATTCTATAGGATCACCCCATACAATGTCCGGTAACCACTCATCGATGAGGGGCTACACGTGACATTATGACATAGTCAACATATACCACATCTACCATTCCTACACCCTTAGTGGTCATACAAAGCGAGTGTTTAGTCAACGACCTCTATTGCATGCTGCTACCCGTCCCTTCATAATGGTCCTGGAGGGATTTAGGAACTCTACCTATCGGTGGTTCTTGACGGACCCAAAGGTTTTAAAGGTGAAAATTCTAAGGTGACAAACAAACCAATTAGAACTTTTAGCACATAAAGGGAGTAATTAGAGGCTCAAAGTTTCCTCCTCAAACAAAGCACATAAACAGCACGACTTAAGCACAAGTAAGTGCTTCTACTAGACCTTATCTTAAGGCATGATGTCTAGGTGAATACGTAGAAGACAAGCATTTTTATTTTTTATAAACTCAAGAGTAGTAACCCTAGCAGTTGCATAATTATTTCTAAAGCATATTAGAATAGAAAACATTAAGGTATTAGGCACCCCTTTTTGTCCACAACTGTGGGTTACGGCCGAACTTATATTCATAAATTAGCCCATTATACATCAACAGTTGAATAAAATAGGTTGTAAGCACGTTAGGTAAAGTAATGAAATGAAGATTTTAAATAAAAATTGTAAACAAAGAATTTAAATAGGAAAGGAATTTTTTGGTAAAGGAGGAGTCCTAGGTTGTTTATTCTATAGGATCACCCCACACAATGCCCGGTAAACACTCATCGATGAGGTGCTACACGTGACATTATGACATAGTCAACATATACCACATCTACCATTCCTACACCCTTAGTGGTCATACAAAGCGAGTGTTTAGTCAACGACCTCTATTGCGTGCTGCTACCCGTCCCTTCATAATGGTCCTGGAGGGATTTAGGACCTCTACCTATCGGTGGTTCTTGACGGACCCAATGGTTTTAAAGGTGAAAATTCTAAGGTGACAGACAAACCAATTAGAACTTTTAGCATATAAAGGGAGTAATTAGAGGCTCAAAGTTTCCTCCTCAAACAAAGCACATAAACAGCACGACTTAAGCACAAGTAAGTGCTTCTACTAGACCTTATCTTAAGGCATGATGTCTAGGTGAATACGTAGAAGACAAGCATTTTTATTTTTTATAAACTCAAGAGTAGTGACCCTAGCAGTTGCCTAATTATTTCTTAAGCATATTAGAATAAAAAACATTAAGCAATAGAAACAGCTTCAGAGTTGCAGTTTGGAAAATGCCCTAAAGGCTTGCCTATACACGGAGCACTGATTTGTACATTTATATAGTGAAACAAAGCATGTTTTCTATAATACTTATAGGCATGATATCAAATGATAGATTGAGGCAGTTTAAAAACTTTTTTCAGGAAATATGAAATACTTAATTAAACCAATCCAGAAATGACTAAATGTGGATTAATTGATTTATTTAGGCTAGTTTAGGTTGACAGTCAGAATTTCGAGTATGATTCCCTTTAGGCATGATATCTAAATTTTGATAGTGGTTTTAAAGGTTTATAGGTAGGGAAACATATCTAAACACTTGTTATAATAGAATCTTGGTTAAATTGCATCCTATAGGCATGTCATCTATTAAGCCTATTTTAAAATTTGCAGATATGATTTTTATTGCGAAATTGTTTGAAGCCTATAGGCTTAGATTCTAGCATGGTAAGATAAACATGACAAGATGTAAAGCCCTCTAAAACTTGATTTCTACTTGATAAGGTAATCAAATTAAAACGATAAGTCCTATGAGCATGATTTCTACTTGGTAAAACAATCAGATTTAAACATAAAGCCTTGTGACCAGGATTTCTACCTGTATTACCCGCTCCCCTTCCCCAAACATATATGTAACCTTCCCTTTCACTAAATACCCAATAATTATTTACAATTTATTACAGACCAATAAATGAATTACGTAAGTAAATAAGAAAAATAAGAAGTTGTTCTATAGAGAGCCATCGATTAGACACATATTCCCAAAATCATCCAATGGACTCAAATGCCTCAAATCCATATACAATGATATAGTCTAGGTGCATCAAAAGTTTTGAAGGATCTCTAGAATCCCGGTCAGTGCATACACCAAGGCTTGGTAACTAGAAGTTAAACAAGTGTAGTGTGGAAGGGCTAGCCTCAGTATGCCAGAGTTCAGAGGGTTCTCAAGAGGATCTCAATGCAGTATACATACTGGAGAGGGCATAACTTATTGACTTATGAGTAGAGTGAAAGTGATTGACACAAATTGAAAGGTTTTAGTAAAAATAATGTATTAAAACAAAAGTATGTTTGAAAGTAATTAAATAAAACAACAGAGACTGTTTGAAAAGAGATTTAAGAAATGAACAGAAGTCCAAACACAACACCTTAGGACAAGTTTATACATAGCCAGTAGTCAAAGAACCAAAGGAAATTCAGTAGTCACACACAGGGGTTAAGGAGTTTAGGATTCATGGAACACTGGATTGAAAACACATAGTCAAGCAAAGATCTAGGAACTAGTATAGACATGCTCAGAAAAAACTGACCAGGCATTGTCACAAAACATGACATAAAGAACAAAATCACATACATGGGTGATAGGGATTTGTAGATTTATGGAGCATATGATGGTAAATATACAACAAGTAAGAGATAATTGGTATATACATGCTCAGATACACACATGAGGGGCAATATATTGAGCTAAAAGAAAGGGAAGACATAATAACATGCTAATAATGTAACCATCAACTGCAAGTTTCACAACAAAACCACAAATATATGCAAACTAGAAACAAGATGAACTCAAGCAATAAGAAAATCATATTGTGGTTGGAACTTTGAATTGAAACTAGAACATACCAGTAAAGAGGATAATAAGCAAAGTGAAAAAACATGAGAAGTAAGTAGCTAGAGTTGGCTTGTAGCCGGCTAACATAGATTCGTCGCAAGTAGTACAAAAGATAGCAGAAAGTTTAAGTGTTAGAGATAATTTTGTAACCAAGAGTTCTTGTTGTGCTAACGGAAGACTAGGTATTTATTGTTTGAAAGAAAGTATTAAATAAGGTAATAATAAAAGTCCATTAGTAATTAAGGAACTCAGAATCAATCAGTCAGGAAATCAAGGTAAGTACCCACTTAAATTGAGGAGTTAATCTCAAACAGTAATAGACTTATAACAAATAAGGAAGGAAATTTATAAGGCTGAACATATCAGTTAAGGAAATGTTCTCTGCATAGTACACATACACAATATGTAATAGAGGCAAGGTTAAACATACTTCAATCGATAAAAGACTTAAGAAATCAATTGTAATTGACCATAGAATAATGTGAGAAAACATCCTACAATGTAAAAATTAGTAGAAACAACATGCAGATTCAGTGAAAGATCAATCACAAAGATTCAAGGATGAAAGAATAAGAGGTAACACCGATTTAGCATATAATAACAAGCACATGGTAAGCAAAAATCATAACCCTAAGAGGTCGAGTAGGGCAAGAATCACATATAAAATTAGGGACTCATGTAGAGCATAGTCTGAATTAGTAGGCTAAGCATGATACAGGTAGGAGAAGTAAAGAATCAGAAACATTGGTGAACATAATAGGGCAAAATCACACAATAGGCAAGGATAACCATAATTAGGAACCCTAACAAGCAAACATAGGACAAAAATAATAGAATCACAAAAACATACAGATTAACTGAACATATTATCAAAACAAAACTCAGAAACATGAGGGGGTACTAAGAAATTAGGATTTTCAACATAGGCGAGTTGAAAAAGGAGTAAAATCATAGAATCAATTGAAATATACAAAAGATCGAAGTTTTAAACATGATGAATCGGTTTAACGAAGTGTAGAAGAAGTTACGAAAAACCTTGACTTTAAAAGAAAGAAAAAACAACTTGAAATCGATGATTTTTACCAAAGCGGTTAGAGAATAGTGTAAAACATAAATGGAACATACTCGAATTGTTTAAAAATAGCACAGATCAAAGAGATGCAAACTAAAATTATGGTTTCAAAGAAACCTAAATAGATATGGAAGAACCTGTTTAGAACTTCAAAGATCGTAATAAATACAGTGTGATTTTGCTCAAATTCACACAGGAGTAGCCATGAACAGCCAAAACACTAAACAATAGATACAAGTTGGTGTTGCTTAGGGTTCTTGAAGGCCTCAGAGAAGATGAGCAAGGTAATGGAGGAGCCATTGGAGGTTTGGGATTGAAGGGTGGTCACCGGAGAAGACTGGAGAAGAGAGATGGTGGAAAGGGGTTAGGGTTAGGTTGAGAGAAGAGAGGAGATGAGAGAATTTGAGGGCGGCAGGCTTTTTGAAATGAGGCTAGGGTTAGGGTCTCGGGAATTAAAAAAGCAAAAAAATGATATGGGCCATTGATCTGGGAGATCAACGGCCTGGATTTAATGGATTCTGGGTCGGGTAAATTTGAATAGGGTTTGGGTCGGATAATTGGGAATGAAATTGGGCTAGGGACTGGACCCAATTTAGTCTGTAATTGAAATGCCAATGTGGCTACAATTTAAATAGTCAATTTTCCACTATTTAATTTATAATAAATAATGAACAACTTATGAAAAATAATTGTATGTGCCAAAAATATTTAAAATATATATTTATCATTTTAAAAGTATAGGGAGAAATTTTACGCATTTAAAATGCAATTATTCATTAAATGGGTTAACATTGCAATTATATGCAATTTAGTTTAGAAAATACCAAATGCAATTATAAAAATGCATAAAAAAATATGTTATCCATATTTTGGCTTAAATATAGAAATTAAATGACTAAATCATTACAAAAAAAATTGGAATATAATTACTGGGGATTTTTTGAATAAAAGGGAAGGAAATAAATCAATTTAAATTCCTAAAATTATGGGGAAAATTGCAAAAAATCTTGTGCGTACTTATATATGCTATTTTGAAAGTATCTGTGCATATTTAAAATATAATCGAGAAAAATTGGGTACCAACATACACTACATTTAATACAAGAACATTCTCTACTCTCTAACCCAAACATACTGTCTATTTGATTATATTGCTTACATTTAATATATTATTTATATTTATCACATTTCATTAATTGTTCTTCATTTATTTTTCGTTATTGCTCCTAAAGATCTTCCATCAAATTTATAATAACTGTTAATCCTTCATCGACTGTCCTTAGCCGGGCATCCGACTCGACGTCGAGGCCCCGTATACGCCAGCTCGTGGCCCTACTTTCTTGCCATTCGGTTTAATTATTAAACTATTTACAAGCTCTTATATTACCTTATAATCTTTCACTTAGCATCTATTGCCTAACAATTAGCGTAAAAATAGATCACATATTTTTAGAACCACAAAATCTAATCTAATTGTTATTACCATCTTCAAGGTAAACAGTTTGGCACCCACCGTGGGGCTAAGAATAATAGTGATTGTTTTCTTGATAGTTTACTTCATAACGCATGCTATCTTTAACACTTCTTCTTGTACAAAAACCTTTGATTTTAGGTAAAAATGTCTAACTCAATAAAGGCACATGACAACAATGGTCTCGAAGATCATAGAAAGTATGGTGCAAGTGCTCCAGGTAATGGTGAACCACCACGAAACCCTGAGGTTGCACTAGAACTGATTCCTATCAATATGGTCTCATGCAACACTCAACACATTGGCTTAAGTTCCCACGCCAAGAAGAGTACACATCAACAAAAACTAACAAGACACTCTGATTAACCTCACCCGGGAAGAAAGATAGGAAAATAAAGGAAGCGAAGTGGGAAAACCTCAGCATATATTAATGCATTATCGGGGGGACCAACGTTCCTAGAGGCTCATGATCAAGCGGATAAAGGTTTTCGCGGTAATGCAAGGGCAAACCCAGGGCTACGCATTAGAGGACATCCTCGCGTATTGCAAAGAAGACTTTGACACTCTGTCTCATCCACACAATGATGTGCTGGTAATCTCATTTCTCTTAAATAACATCCAAATTAAGCGTGTGTGGATCCAGGTAGCTCGGCCAGCGTAATTAGATCAACGGTGATAGAAAAACTTGGATTACTCGATCGGGTCATACCTACCTTCCAAATTTCCAATGGCTTAATATGGCCGACAAAGCAACAGAAGGAGAGATCACCCTACTGGTTAAAATGTCTGATGCAGTTCAAGATACCAGATTCCGCATCATAAAAGGTGACACAAGGTACAATGTGTTGCTCGGTAGGCCACGGATACATAATATGAAGGCAAATACCATTGACCCTGCATCAAATGATGAAGTTTCCAATGAAGGATGGAATAAAGATAGTGTATGGTGAGCAACATGTGGCGAAGGAAATTTTCGGTCCATGAAGAGGTACTGAATTCTGTACACTCTACCTCGGAAGAGTTGGAAAGCCAACAAACCCCAAGGATGATGAAGAGGATTTCCTCGCTCCCAAAACCTTTATTTACCCTGAAGAATCGGATGCAACAAAGTCAACTATTGAAGAACTGGAGCAAGACATATTGATCGAGCATCTCCCAGATCGGAAGGTATACCTGGATACGGGATTAACCCCCAAACTCAGGAATAAACTCATTTAATTCCTTATTTACCACATCGATTGCTTTGCTTGGTCCCATTTAGACATGACAAAGATCTCACCAGAGATAACAACCAATCGACTAAGTGTCGACACTAGGTACAAAGCGGTAAAGCAAAAAAAGAAACCCCATTCAAAGATAAAACATGCATTCATCAAAGACAAGGTAACAAAGCTCCTCAAGATAGGGTCCATTAGGGAAGTAAAATATCCCGCATTGTTGGCCAATGTGGTGTTAGTTCCCAAAAGGGAAATAACCTAAGAATGTGGGTAGATTATAAAGATCTAAATAGGGCATGCCCCAAGGACTCATTCCCATTACCCAACATCAGCCATTTGATTGATGCCACGGCCGACCATGAACCCCTCACTTGTCTCGATGCCTATTCGGGGTATTATCAAGAATTCATTCATCACAAAGTACGGCACGTACTGTTACAATGTAATGCCCTTCGGGCTAAAAAATGCAGGGGCCACATACCAACACCTAGTTCATAATATGTTCGAACATCAAATAGGCAAGTCCATGGAAGTTTATATTGACGACATGCTAGTTAAGTCCCTCTGTGCAGAGGACCTTTTGATTAATTTGCAGGAAACATTCGACATCCTCAAAAGTTACAACATGAAACTCAATCCCAAGAAGTGCAACTTTGGGGTAGGATCGGGCAAATTCTTAGGTTTCATGGTATCAAACAGACGAATCGAGATCAACCCCGACAAAATCAAAGCCATTGAAACAATTATGATGGTAAATAATGTAAAGGCCATGCAATGGCTGACAGGGTGTATATTAACCTTAGGTAGTTCATATCAAGGTCATCGGACAGGAGCGGCCATTTAGCTCAAAAAGAAAAACAACTTTGAATGAACTCCACAATGCTAATGTGCCTTAGAGGAGTTGAAGCGATAACTGACAAGCCCATCATTTCTTCACACCCCAAAAAAGGATGAGACATTGTATTTATACCTGGCCATATCCGAGATAGAGATAAGTGGTGTACTGGTTCGAGAACAACAAGGTACGTAATTCCCTATATATTATATAAGTCAGACCCTGGGTGATGCCGAAACCAGATATCCTCACATGGAAAAACTAGCTCTTGCATTAATAAGTGCATCTAAAAAAAATTAAACCTTATTTCCAATGCCATCATATTTGCATTTTAACTACGTATCCCCTTCGAAGAATATTGCATAAACACAGATTATTGTGCTAACTGGCCAAATGGCCATCAAACTCGGGGGATATAATATCGAGTATCAGCCCCGAACGACTATAAAGACTCAAATTTTGGCAGACTTCATAGCTAACTTCACTCCCCCTCGTACTTGAGGTCGAGAAAGAACTTTTGCTAAAAAACAGGCATATATTTCAAAATATGAAGCATGTTTACTGACGACGCCTCCAACGTAAGAGGCTCTAGGCTTAGCATAGTTTTAAGTCCAACGTAAGAGGCTCTATAAAAATCACAAGTTTAACTAACAACGAAGCTGAGAATGATGCTATGATTGCAAGTCTCGAATTGTCCAAAGGCCTAGGAGTTGAAGTCATTGAAGCAAAATGTAATTCCCTCCTGGTGGTAAACCAGTTAAATATGAGCTTCGAGGTTCATGAAGACAGGATGCAAAGATACACAGACAAAATTCAAGTCACATTGTACTGGTTCAAAGAATGGACCCTGGTCCACATACCTCAAATGGAGAATAGCAAAGATGATGCCCTCAAAAACCCGGGATCGTTTGTCGAGGAAGATGACATACTCCGAAGATATGTTGTTTAATTATCCAAACCAGTGACCGAGGAAGGCCATGCCGAGATCAACTCCACTATCCAAACATGGGATTGGAAAAATAAATATATCAATTATTTGGAGAGCGGGAAGCTACCTAGAGACCCAAAAGATTCGAGGGCCCCGCGAATAAAAGCGGGCCGATTCTCGCTAGACAAAAATAGAACTCATTATAGAAGAGCTTTTGATGGCCCCATAACTGTATGTCTGGAGATGGGAGACACATACCATGTGCTCAGAGAGATCCACGAGGGCACCTACGAAAATTACTCTGGTGTCGATTCCTTAGTTCGAAATATAATTAGGGCACACTACTATTGAGACAGGATGGAGGACACCAAAGAATTCGTCTACAAATGCGACAAATGCCAAAGATTCTCCCCAATAATTCACCAACCTGGTGAACAACCACATTCAATTTTGTCACCATGGCCATTCATGAAATGAGGGATAGACATCGTCGGACTCTACCAATGGTGCTAGGTAGAGCTCTATTTATTTTATTTACGATTGACTACGTCTTAAAATGGGTTGAAGCACATGCCTTCGAAAAACTAAGAGAAAAGAAGTCATTAATTTCATCTGGGACCATATCATGTGGCAATTTTGAATTCCTTCCGAAATCATGTGTGATAACTGGAAGCAATTCATCGAAGTTGTCATTTAACACTTAAAAAAGAAATTGGAAAGCACAAAGGGAAGATGGAACGAATTATTACCCAAAGTGCTCTGGGCATATCGAACAACTCCAAAATCAAGCATGGGGGAAATGCCTTTCTCCCTGGTATATGGCATCGAGGCTTTGATACCAGTCGAGGTTAGAGAACCTATCGCCATATTCCGATACACCACCAAGAGCTCGAACAATGATGTAAAGACCCATAAATATTTCTTGCTTAAAATAATGTCGGGTGGGCCCCTCTGTTGTCATAACTGTAGAGAAGTACCCCGGAATTTGAAAGATAAAATTTTCCAGAAATTGGCGTTATGTGACGCACTATACGATCACATAACGAGTATGCGGACCGCATAATGGTAGCATACCTGGGCAGGCCACTGCCCAATTGGAGGACAACTATGCGGTCCAAAATGTGATCGCATTCTGGTTATGCGGACTACATAGTTATCACATTTTTGCCCACTGACTTTGGTGAGCGAGGTTATGCGACGCACTACGCGATCGCATAATGTGTAGTCGGCCCACATAATGGTCGCATACCTGCACAGTGTATTTTGAGTTTAGCCCATTTTTGAGGGCTAATCTGCGACCGGTCTGCGGACCGGATGTCAGGAATGTGATCGCATTTAGTGTCGGGGCTCCTATTTTTCTAATTTTTCAACCCGACCCCTTCTTCAATAAAACACCCCAACCCATCATTCTAACACATTTTCTGAACAAAATTAGAGATAAGGAAGAGAGGATTCTTGAGAGAGGAAGTCTTATCTCCATCAATTTGATTTTCAAAGTTACCCAAGCCGAGAAATTTTGAGTAATTATCTTCATCTTCATTCTTACAGGTAAAATCCCCAACCCCTTTTCATTGGTTTTCAGATTTAAACAAAAAAGGGGTTCTCATGAATAGATTCTTAAAAATATAAGTTGGACCATCCATGCATGTACTTTAAACCTAAAATCTAGTAAGAAGAATTGGGTATGAGTAAAAATCTGCAAAAATGAGGGGTTGATAATCTAAGTGAGTTCGGGTTGTATTTATGAATTTCTTTCTAATATATATGTATTAACTTGTGAATTAGATTGGTGGTACTAGGCAGTTGGCGAATTGAGAGTAGGAGTTAAAAAGGAAATTCGACTCCATGTATGTATGGCTAACTTTAACCTTTGTAAAGTCACCATGTTTTGTGCACGAGTAATTGGTATGTGTTACTTATGTGGATATTTGTGAATTCTTGTGATTAATATGCCTTGAACATTGTTGGTTAAGCGTCGCGACATGATGGTGTAAATAAATGGCAACAAACTAAGTGTTTGTATGAAGGTGTTTATGTGGTAAGGGCTTTGTAATAAATGATGGAAAGAAGTCATCATTGATGCAATTTAAACAACTATGGTAATATCATCTATGGCTTGATGTGGCAATTATCATTGTGACTTTAATTGTGTACGGGCTGTTGTATATGATGGAAATAGTATTGATGTTAATAAAAACTCTTTGTGAATTGTTATTGTTATTGTGAAATGATATTCTGGATAGCCTGAAGCCATGTGATTGAACTGTGAACTATTGTTATTATGTGTGATGTGATTGTCCAGTAGGATTGGGTTACATACCGCAACACGAAGTTATAAAGTATGGGTTGTGGTGATAAGGATGGCCAAGGTAATAAGGGTAGAAAAGTAATCATAATCATTATTGACATGAAAATATATGAAACTCTTGATTATGAAATGATGTTACAAGGGGAAAATGAGAGATTGTGAAACTTGTTGGCTTTGGTTGTTCCTTTCATGTGCTTTTGATTGTTGATTCTATTACTGTTTGTTATCCGTGTTTTGATTGATTTTACTTAGGGTAATGTTTGTTCATATATACCAGCACAATTCAAATGTACTAACGTTTCTTTTGCCGGGGGCACTACATTCTTGTTATGCTTGTAGGTGGTTCTATAGCAGGTACTCCAGTCCTCCGTCAATAGCACCTCCTCCACTTTCTATCAACTATATTGGTGAGCCCCTTTCCTCTCGGGGCCCTGCCTGGCTCATGCCGCTTTTCTTCCTAGACTCTTATTTTGGTATTTGTGTAAGATATAGCCGTAGCCTTGTTACCATCAAGTATTGTAAAACCCTTTTGTATCCCTAGATGCTCCGTAGACAGGTAACGTGGGTAATGTACTTATGTATTTTGTATTTGGGAAGTATAACTCATGGACCACGTAAAGTAAACATGTATGTTATGTATATTTCGTAAGAATGTGTTTAATCATAAATGCCTACTTCACTTGAATAATGAGGGGTCCCGATAGTAAAATGATGTACCGGGGCAAACGGTCGATTGAACCGTGCCCGTATAGAATAACAGAACCTCAAACAGTGAGAACATGTATGTTTGTACCAAGTAATCAAACAATACTTCCCCCTCCATCAATGCATTTCACGTTAAAGAAGTTTGCTATTTTTTACAAAAATGGCTCTAGAGCCAAAAATGTCCCGAACACTCGCGAACTGGCATCAAAAACTCGAAGCCTTATAACCTCAGGGTCTGAAGCTTAGAACTCGTAAGCCCTCAACGAGGCAACATCAAGTAAAAAAATGGCTCTAGGGACAAAAATGTCTCGAACACTCAAGGATTGGCATTAAAAATTTGAAGTTGTATGACCTCCGAGTCGGAAGCTTGGAACTCATAAGCCCTCAATCAGGCAGCATCAAGTTTGCAAAGAATAACTCCAAAATCAAAGTATCCTAAACACTCGGGGACTGGCATCCCGAACACTCAGGGACTAGCATCAAGAAACCATCAATGTCTCGGACCATAAGACCCCATGTTGGCAACCTCAGTCTTGTAAGACCTATATAAGGTAATACCAATATCTGTAAGACCTCAAGCAAGGCATGGACTATACATGTACCAAGTAAAAATATCTATAATACCTCAAGCAAGGTATAACTATAGCTGTACCAAGTAAAGAAAGGCATGAACTATACTTATACCAAGTAACAATATCCGTAAGACCTCAAGCAAGGCATAAACTATACTTGTACCAAGTAACCAAAACAATAAGACCTCAAGTAATGCGTGTAAAAAAACATAAGACCTTACAAAAAGCATTACCCCAACCTTAAAGTTAAGGCTATTTACTCAAACATGTAAGACACCTAAAAAGGCATACCCTCGGTATAGACACCAAAACTACTTCATTCAAGAATTAAAATTGACCACGGTAATAAGGCTTTGGCCAAACTAATGCAACTAGGGGATACCCGACCATCGCTATAAAATCACAGGCCTTCAATTACTTTGAAAGCACTTAAAAAGAACCGATTAAACAGGCTACCCTTGACATAGGCAAAAAGGTCTCGAGAATGCCAGCTCCAAACAATAGGCTTTGAAACACTTAGCCACCGAGAATAACCTTCCGAGTTGCTCATTCATCGCCACATAACGACTTACAATCAAAGTGTTTATCGAACCATCGAAGAGTCAGGAAAACACACTTTCAAAAATTCCTTAACGAGGGAAAAATAAAGCATACATTACAGATCGTACTGACCCAATGCGTAAGAGCCAGTATTGCTAGCCCATATATAGAGACGTACCGACCCATTGCATAAGAGCTATTGTCGCTAGCCCATATAAAGGGTGGTACAGACCCAATGCGCAAGAGCCACTATCGCCAGCCCATACAAAGGGTTGTACCAACCCAATGCGTATGAGCCACTGGCGCCAACTCATATAAAGGGTCGTACCAATCCAATGTGTAATAGCCACTACCACCAACCCATATAAATGGGTGTATCGACCCAATGCGTAAGAGCCACTACCGCCAGCTCATATGAGAGGTTGCACCAACATAATGTGTAAGAACCTAAGGGCCAGCTTTAAATTCAAAAACTCAAAGGTCGGTGAATTCATGTCGAAACTCAACTTAAAGACTAAGCCCGAAAAAGTTAGCTGAATATTCCTAAAAGCAAAAGCATAAGAGCCTAAGAGGCTAGCTTACATTAAAAGGTCATACCGATACGACACGTAAGACCGTGAGATCCAGCTCAAAAATAAAAAACTTAAGGGTCAATAAGCTTGAGTCGAACTCCAATTCGAAGACCGATCCCGAAATAGTTAACTAAAAAGGCCAAAAGGCAAAACACGCAAAAAACCCAAGCATCAGCTTGTATCGAATGTCGCACCAACCTGACGAACGAGAATTTAAAAAAAATCTACACAAATAACCTGAGGCCTGACATGATAGACATACAGGTCGATAAACCTAGGAAAACCTAATAGTTGGTAAAATAAAGTCAAAACGTGGCTTGGGGATCAAGCCCCAAACGGTCGACTTGCGACCATTACGAAATGCTTGACAGTAGCAAAAATCTAAGGGTTCAAATTTGAGACCCACAACTTCGGATCAATTGCTAAAGGAGTGCCGCAAGTCGTTAGAAGGGAAAACAGAAAAAGCTAAAAAGTTGACATAAATATTAAAAGATTCATAAAAGTATGATTAGAAAGCCTACGTCTGGAGCCGTTGCAACGGCAAAAAGAAAATAAAGGCCTTAATCTATCAAGAGATTTATGCCTTTGACAACCCCCTCAAAAAGTACACTTTCAACAGCTTCGGCCAAAATCTCTAGGTTTCCAACGGCCTCCATTCCTTCAGGTGGTAATTCATCTCCATCTTCATCAACTCCTGAGTCACTGCTCGACTTGTTTTCGAAAGAACGCAAGGCCGCAACTTCCTCTTCTTGGGTCTTTACCCTCTCCATATTGATGATTAATTAAATGCACCGCTGAATATGTATCCTCGTGCATCTCTCTCCGAAATTGTAATCGGGCATGCTCCACTGCTTAGGTTAGGCGCAACTCAACCTCTTCAGACACCTTCCAGGCCTGAGCATTTGCAGTAGCGGCATCTTCCTTAAGCGAGGTCATGAGCTTCTCAGCCTCAGCCCTGACCTTGGATAGCATAGTAACCAACTCAATATGGAGATCCTTATTCTTACTGCTCTCAGCCCTCGTATCTCCGAGGCAATGCACGATAAAAACCATATTTCCTCGTAGGGCATCTCTATCATAGAATACCTCGCTCAAATGTTGTTTAAGTTCGAGAATTTTGGAGTCCCTATCGCGAAGCTCTTTCCCCAAAAGGACATCTTTCTCCTTAAACTGTAAAAACCGACCCAAAGATATTATAACATTGAAGCCAGTTAGACATGCAGACAAAAACCAAACTGGAGCTATGTAACATGTTCAGTCTGACACGGCTTTTCCTGGAATGCCGCCTCCAAGAAATCCCAAAGGCCACAGAATGCTTCCTCCTTCTTGGTAGAAAGAGCTTTGAGCTCAACTGCCTCCGAGGTAAGATTCTTATGTTCGCTCTTGTGGCGAATCATCTCAGTTTAAAAATTGGCAAACGTCTGATTATGAAGCACCTTGGCTTTGAATCACGAAAGAAATGAGCGTAGGAGGGAAAAGATCGAGGCACCAAGCAGAATTTACGAATAGATTACCTACTCACATAGCCTGTCGATTTCATTAACAATAAGCGAAATGTCTGGCCAATTCTTTTCCTTAAGCGCAACAGATTGCTTTTCAAACATATTTTTATCACCAGCGGATGTCCCCGCATCGAGAGACTTTGTATTGGGGGCGTCTTACATCTCTCAGAGGAAAGCCGATTCTTAAGGGGAATCGCTCACTTCAACGACCTTGATGAATCAATCGTGAACATCCCTTGCTTCTAAAGAGCTTCAGAATTGGGCTCCCTCGGATCACCTACCAAGCGTACCTTGGCTGGAGAGAAATTTTGGCTGTCAACCGGCTTGAAAATAGCACCCGATACTCCCTCGTAGGCCTCTTCGGCCTGAAGCGGGGCAACAACAGAATCGGGCCGCGATTAGGAAGTTGCCAACTAAACAATATGTGAATAGTCAGATCCTCTCCCCCTTCGGGTGTTATTAAGAGATCATCTTTCTTTTCGCCTCCAGTTTGGGGCTCCCCGGCGTTTTGCAATTAAGGCTATTGAATCATCCTTAGGATCTTCCACTCTGGTTTTCTTGGATTTTGAAGGATAAGCCGACGACCTTCCTCGTTATTTCCTCTCTTCATCAGGTTTTGGGGCACCCGCTTCACCAAGCAGAGTTTCTCTCATCAAGAAGCCCTCCACTAGACCTGCCCAAATACAAAACCAAGCACGAGGAATGAGAACGCAATTAGCAGTAACTTTTGTCAAATTGAAACTACAGTAGAGAATGAAGTCCCATTGTGATCCTTGGATTCACATCAAGCCCTGGATAAATGTTGCCACATGCGCTCAAAGTATGGGCAAATCGTGTCCTGTTTAGCTACCTAGCCTAATAGATTCCTAACCATATCAGGGTATGCCGCGACAGCTGTATCAGCGGAGGAAGTCAGTTCATGAGGAAATGCATCCGAAATAAAGAAATGGGCAGTTAATTAAGTATGTCTACTTACGCTTTATATTCATCTTTCGGAGAACGACATCCTCTTTGCGGGGATCAAGTCCGAAGTCCTAACTCGGGCAAAACGGCTCATCCACCCCCGTTCCTAACCTCGTTGGTACAAACGAAGAGGGCCCTCAAGGCCCGGCAGCGGAGCTTAATCAGGCCCCCCAAAAAAAGTCGGGGACTATATTTCTGATCAAATGGTCAAGGGTGAAGGACATGCCCTTAATCATATTCGCGTAATACTGGGCCATGTAAACGATACGCCGGGATGATAAATGAATTCGGCCGAGGGTCACTTGATATCGTTTGCAGAAGTCTAGGATCACGGGGTCTATCAAAGGCATGGATGACACCTGTTACACCTCCTTTTTACAGCCGAGAGGGGGATATGAGAGAGTTTTTTCAATTTAAGCGACATAAATCGAAATGGGTTAATTTTATTTAATTTTTCAGATTAACCACTTGGAATAATTTATTATGGTGTCCCAAGTCACAGGTTTATTTTAAATCCCAAATCGAGGAGAACTTTGACTTTATTTAAAAATTGTGAAACCAGAAATCTATGTAAGTAATTCTGTTAACCCGGGAGAAGGTATTAGGCATTTCCGGGTTCCGTGGTTCTAGCACGGTCGCTTAACTCTTAGTAATTGGCCTAATTATCTAATTTATTACATGTTTTAAACCTAATGTGCATTTTAACTTTATAACCACTTTTAATTATTTTAAAGCACTTTTTTCGAATTTATGGAATTATTTCTTTAACAAGTTACAATTGTCGTACACTTGCCATTTTGGACCACATATTTCAAACCGCGCTACATGAAACGCACTCGCGATCTATAACAAGCTTATTTAATTTGTTCTAAATTGTGGTGGGGTCACATGAAATACACACCCAATTTAGAGATTATGTATCACGACCATGTCACGTGAGCCATATCCATGATCACGATAATTTTATTAATTGTGCCTAAAACAAGCTATGATGTTCATAAGTAATTTTCTTAAACTACTTTAAAATTATTGCAAGGTCATAAATTAAAGAAATTATTTGTGGATGAAGTGATAGAGTTAATCACTAAAATTATTTACAAGGCTAATTCTATTGGCATATACTTATGACTTACTAATCTTTGTTAAATTGGTTGGTAATCTTTGATTATTTGGAGCTGGACGCAAGAAATGGTTAGAAACAGCTAAAGCTCTTTAAAAAAAAACTCATTAAACACACTGACTCTTAATATAATAAAGGCATTTTGAACTACAACCCTGCTCCATTAAGATAGGTCTACTGCCAATAGCAACTAAATTAATTTATTGCATATTTTAACTTTAAATTTCATCCTAAAATTTAAAATCAGAACTTCAACCTAACATGGAAACGGTTATAAGCAACAAATCGAACTCACAGTATTAGTCGTAGAGCATAGAATAGAACATCAACATTTTTAGACTAATCTTAAAGCAAAACATTTCAAATACTAATCAAGCAATACACAGTGCATTTTGAGGCATTGGCACTTAACGTCTGTGAGTTACAGCTTTATAGGAAAAGAATATTCAACACTAACTAGATGACCTTAGCACAAAATTTGAGCAAACAAACATCATTCAGGACATCCAATCTACAAATAGGTAACTCAATAGCTCATTTTCATTGGAGAATACTTATATATTACAGGAGTTTTCTTGTGTTTACCTCACTACTGGAAAAAAAAACGAACAAGAAAAACCCAATAAAGACTGAAGAACTAAGCCCGCGGCGCAGCCTTTAATTCGGCAGAAACAACAGCAGCAAACCGCACATCTCAAACTTGTTCGCACTTGAATTTTCAGGAAAAGTAGAGCACAGGAGTAAAATCTTACGCTAGCTTTGTTTCAAGGTTGTTCCATGACTGATTTCCAGCAGTAACACAACCATTTTGGGGCTGATTTGAGATCACTTTTTAGCTTAGTTTCAGGTCTGTTCTAGCTATGTTTTTGGAGCATCATTTTAGCTGGTTATAATGGGGTTTTGTGGCTGATTTGGTGGTGGTTTAATAGTTTTGGGACAGTTTTTAATTCGTTTTTCGAGCTACTCTGAGGTCGTTTATTAGGTGAATCCGAGCTTGTTTTTGGTAGTGCTCTGATGGCTAAACATGGAGCTAAGTACTCTGAGAAACGCGAAGACTATCTGTATGCGGCTAAAATTGGAAAGACCAATCTCATGATAGGCGAGGCATTATGTAATTTCACCTTGAAGGGCCCGGAGAATAGCTCGGGGTTCGAAGTCTTCGAGGGTTCTTCGTGCCCAGTGTTGGGGCAGAACGAACCGGTGGTTATCACAAATAAGCAGGAAGTTCCCTCGGAGCAGTATTTTTCTGACAATGCATGCAAAAACAGTGACAACCTGCACTAGGCTGATTGAGTGGCTATACTTTATGTAATAATTACAAATGTGTCATATTGGGATTTTTCCCTCATATATAAAAGGGACTCTTGTCATATTTGTAAAGGGATACATACAACACATTACATTCAATACAAGAACATTCTCTGCTCTCTAACTGAAATATACTTTATATTTCATTATATTGCTTGTATTTATTTATATTTATAATATTTTATTAATTGTTCTTTATTTATTTCCCATTATTGGTAATAAAGATCCGCCATCAAATTTATCATAACTGTTAATACTTCATTGATTGCCCTTAGCCGCGCATCCGACTCGAACTCGAGGCCCCATATACGCCAGCTCGAGGCCCTGATTTCTAGCCATTCAATTAGATTATTACACTATCTAGAAGTTCGTATCTTATCTTCTAATCTTTCACTTTGCATCAATTGCCTAACAACTAGCATAAACACAGATCACATATTTTTAGAACCACAAAATCAAATCTAATTGTTATTACCATTTTCAAGGTAAACATACGTTTTGAGAAGAAAAAAAGAATAGATGGAGGAAAACGGGGCAACAATCTTTAGGGAAATGGAGATTAGGGTTACAAGGTTGGGTAATTAAAAGGGGTTAGTTTATTAGGGGTTGTTGATCATTTAAGATCAATGGCCAAGATCGAATAGGAAACGTGCGTGTCAAATTAACGGATCTATGGCCGTGTTAAATTAGATAGCTATGTGATTGGGCTACTGAGGTGAATGAGCTAAGTGTTTGGGCGATAATTGGTCCGAAAATTACACTAAAATTAGGCCAGTTTTTAAATAGAAGATTAAAAGAAAAATAATTTAATAAAAATAGTTAAATAAATATATAAAAATGCTACCTATGCAAATTATAACTTTAAAATAATAGAAGATCATAAAAATATAAAATATTATTTTGACCCTTGTATTAAATGACAAATGCAATAAAATAAAAAATATAGGCTATTATTACAAGAGTGTGCAAATAGCCTAAAAATTATAATTATATAAAATGAAGTTAATATTATTTGAAACATGCATTATGGATGCAAATAATAGTTTTAGATGATTTGGTCATCACAAGAATAATTTAAAGGAATAATTAAAAAGTATTCAAGTAATTTAAATGCAAGAAAATCGATTTTAAAGCTTTAAAATTATGGTAAATTATAGAAAAAGCTTATATAGATTTTGTAAACTAAATATGATGCAAAAATGATATTTTTAAAGTATATAACTATTTAAAAACTAAGAGGGCCAAAATTGGGTATTAACAGTCAGTCAATTTCAATAATTTACTAAATATATTACCTAAAGCTATTTTAGCTGGCAATTTTTTATTGCTCACTCAAATCACGTCAAAGCTTCCTTACCTCTAATTTTACTTTTAAACCTGTCATATTAATCTCTCATATACATAGGGAATGACGCTCAAAAAATACCCAAGTATGCATTCTTTCACAAGAAATAAATAATAAGTAGGCACAGTCAATCGAGGATCCTTCAATTAACTCAAAACAAGCACAGTTGAATAAGTAGAGAATTTCAAAGGGACAATAATATTAAAATGTATCAAGAATTCATCCAACAAATGATTCCATCAAAATTGTAGGTCATAAAATTAGCTACTCATAATAGTATGTAGAAATACAATACTCAAATTCATGACCAATAATAGAAAACAGAAAGAAAGAAAAAATCGGGGTGAAATCTTCCGTCTTGCACCCAATGTGCTCTTGCCCGAAGTGTATTGTATAATCGTTTAAAAAAGGTTTAAACTTGTATCTATAAGAAGTACAGTTTGCATGGGTGGGACTTTTATTCTCCATGTTTGGAAGGGAAAACTTTGTCACGTGCTAGGTCTCGTGCCACCTTTGGTGCGCTCCCAATTCTCTCATTTTTTTCTTCTAACAATCGTCCTCGTCTAGGGCCTAAAATGCACCGTTTTGGTAAACAATCAACTCATTTGGTGTGCCATGTTTCATGCGATGCACGCATTTGTGGCACTCTTCTAGATTTGATATTTAATCTTCTTCTCGTGCCGAATCGTCCAATTTTGATTACTTTTAATCTAAATTTATTCCTACATACAAGAAACACATAATGAGCATAATTCACTATAGTAATCATGTGATCCCCTGCAACTCACATAAGAAATAATATAAAAGCACACTCTAAAACTTATATTTTGATCATCTATCACCACTTACACTTAAACTCTTGTTTGTTCTCGAACAACTTTAAAATTAAGTGCATCAGCTAAAATACATTTTAAAACACACTCGAGATCACACTGATGATTATGATTTATATTCTTGTGCCAACTTAATATTCAAACACTTTACCACTGATCACGTCCAGTTCACACATAATTAACGAGTATAAAATGGTCAATGTACTTATAAAATCCAATGCAAGTGGGGGTCGAATCCACTAGGAGTTTAAATTGATGCTAAGGTAAACACTCAAGAAAAGAACTTGGAATAATTAGATTTAACTTTCAAACAACAATGAAAATTGGTATCTAAGAGAGTAAACTAACTAGTAAGCAATTAGTGAATGCAATGTTTTTGGTGTTTAAGGAAAAAGCCTAGGAATGTAACCTTCAACTAGGTGTAAACCTAATGGTTAGAGTAAATTTATGCTTGATTGGTAGATCAGGGTGTATTATGGCACTCAATGCTCAAGTACCCACTCAATACCTCTCGGTCAAAGAGTGATCATGCCCAAATTGACTTTTCTCAAGACCAAATGTGTAGCAATCTACACAATAGATATGAGCCCAAGTGGCATTATACCTATCTCTAGTTCAAAACCTTATCAAACTAATAAAAACTTCCACTAGTTCAATTTCTTGTTAGCCAAGTTTCACTATACTAGATTCCTTTTTTCTCAAATAAGAACTAAGTCAAATAGGCATGAATCAATATTTACAGCCATTAATTATAGATTTAAAGTACAACCAAGGCTAAGTAACATACACCCAATCAAAAACGAGCATGAATAATAACTACCCACAAGCTTTACACATTAGGTTCCACAACCCTATATAAAATCTAGCTACTCATAATCGTAGACATGATAAATGAAAAACAAGAAGTAATTCAAGATATAATACTAAAATGGCTAAGTCTAACCGCTACCAGCTGCTACAGTAGAAATGTTGCCCTAAAAATTTATTTCTTAACTATTTATACTTCTATGAAATTCACAGACAATAATGTTCTTCAGGAGGTTCTGTGGTCGCATAAATCAGCTGCGGTCTGCACTTTCATTTGATGCTCTTACAGTAGGAGGGATTCTGCTGCCACACTTAAGTTTCTAAGGCTGAATAAGTTTGCTGCAATCCGTGCTTCTAGGAGACTTCGGACTTAGTCTTTGGTATCTTCTCTAATCTTTTCAAACTTGTAAGTGCGAGTAACTTCTGTGGCCGCAAAATTTGGTGGGTGGAACGTGTTGCTACTAAGAGCATCTGAAGCTTCATTGGTTAGCTCGTGGCTTCACTATTCTTTCTACGGGCCGCACCTGTATCTACGGTCGTAGAATTCTTTACACTTCTCCTCTTTGACTATTTGAGTTGGGACATCTTTTTTTTTTGAGTTAGATTTCTTTATTGAGCTCACATCTTCTTGAATGTTTGCAATTCACACATTTTTATTAGATTCAGAAATAGATATCACTACTTTCAGACTAACATCTAAAGCAAGAAGGTAATACTAAGTGGTTAAAACGCACACTTATTAACTCCCAAAACTTAAGTCCTTATTTGTCCTAAAGCAACTATATTAGTTCCCATCTCCCCTAATTGAAAGTTTGTTTTCAAGAGCCACTTTATAAGTCATTTATACTTAGATGGGACCAACAATTATCCATAATACTGATGCGTTCTCAACAAAGTGTCAAAATTTTTTAAAATATGCAACATGTATGTAACTCTATCGTGACATTTGATCTTCAAGAATTGTCTTCACGCATCGAGAACTCTTGTTCTTTCATGTAAATCATGGTGGACTCCAAAATCTTCCTCTTATACCTTCCATTTTCTATTGCTCAATCCAAGAGTTAACACTCAATTTTTGGAGCAATAAAATTTGCACGCTTCTCTCACAAACGAGTGTCATAAGTAATGCTTCTAGTACCATAGGCTTGCCCCTCATGCAGATCTCTACTAATGTAATCTTACTTGGTTCGAAATCAAATATGACTTCATTCGGGTTGTAATAAAGGATTTTCGATTGGGGTAGGATACCATATGGGATAAGTAGTTATAACCTTCCTTAAGCACTTAACTTTTCATTTCTTGGTTCATACTTACCAAACCCTTAGAGGCATTTCTTTTTCTTAGGGGATAGAGAGACTTGTCATCACTCTTTATTGTTCATTTATTGCTTTATCTCCCTTGATGCGCATACTAGAGAGACTTGCCTCACTTGAATTTCATCAACATCCTTTTTATTTTCTTGTTGTTCTTTCTTTTCGTACTTTCTCTTTCATGAAGATCATTTCTTTTCTCTCCTTTTAATGCCTTGATATATCTTTTATATTCCTCAACTTCCCCCCCGCATAGGCTTTGAGCTACTTATTACATATGAGTGTTAAGGAAGGTTCAGGTGCCAAGAGAGGAGCATGATCAAACAGGTAAAGACTTGTAGCATGGTTCCTACCAGGTAAAGGCTAAAGGCTCAAAGGGGTTAACTAGCAATAACGATTATAGGGTGGCAGTAGGAAGCTCAAATGGTCCATGTAAAGCCTAGAATATTTTTTTAAACCAAGCAAACTTAGAATTTTTCTTTGAAACACATTAATGGCAAGTTCTAGATTATTCACTCAAGTGCTTAGACTAGCAACAAAAATTCATCTCACCTCTCATGCAACTAGACCATAAAAGAGGATAAAGTCTAAAATACATAATGATCATAGTCAAGTTAAAGATCACTATGGTCTATTCGACCACCTAATGATTATCAAAGTCAACTCAAGAACCTCAAATTTACTATACTATAGCTATTTCTTCCAAATATTGTGGTTCTAAACATAAGCATGTAGTTAAGTATGTTGGTGCCACATGACGCATAAATAACCCTTTTTTCTATAGAATGACTTAATTAGATCTATTATTCAATACTATTACCTAAACATGAAAGTGACCCATTCCCTAAAGCAAGTTGTGACACTCTCCATCCTCGGGAAGAGTCATCCAGTTCACACAAAGGACACATTTGAAAAGTACTGTGCCACTAAAAAACCAAAGGTTTATTATAACCACTAATAAGAAAAACATAAAAGCTACCAAAAAAAAACACAGTTAAATATGAAAATAAATGCAACAACTACTAAAGATAAACAAAAAGTAGAATCGTCCAATTATTACATCCCAATGTTGTCAAATATATCAAATCATCATCAAATATAGAATTCTCCAACCCCCGAATAAAAATAAGTATTGTCCCTAATGATTATCAAAATAAGATCAAAAAGCAGAGAGGGCAAAGAAGCCCCCTAAGTGTCCCCAGTCATCAAAGTGTCACTAGTAACATCAGTCACAGCCGACTTAACTTACTGAATTATGTCATCATCATGTATGGGAGCGCCCTGAAAGCTGAACATATCATGCACCACCTCAACGATGTTGGATGCAAGGCATGACTCCTTAGGTTGAGAACTAAAATACTGAATAGAATATGGAGTTGGGTGAGTCTGGGCGAGGTATATCAAAAAGTAAATCACTGACATCGCCTATCCTTGTCACCTCATCTCGAAGTGCATCAACTAACTTTTTGCTGGCCTATTCTTTTTCACTTCTTGACTTGCTTCGTCAACTGCTATATCACTAGAACTTGATGTACTAGTGTATCCATAATTACCTTCTGGTTGTCCAAGACCTTGGTGAGCTACTTATATATGTCGCAGGGATCCAATGGTGCTTACGAGGGTGATTGCCTTGCAACTCTACTAGAGATCTCAGACAACTTAGAAGTAGCTATCTATGTCAAGATGTTAAGGTTCGAAAGTATCTGAGGGACCCACAAGGCAAATAATAGGCTTGTAGGCATAGGCACCAAACTTAGATCTAGAGTATGCACAATAGTAGCTTTCACACCTCCTTTTTGGCTATCCACAACCCGGTGAAGAACATAGATGAGAGAGTTTTTTCTAATTAAAGGACAATCTAAACGCGATTCAATTATTTAAAAGAATTTTAGAATTTTAGAGTCGCCACTTGGGAGATTTATGGTGTCCCAAGTCAACGGTTAGAATCCCAAATCGAGGAAAGAATGACTCTATTTAACTGTCCGCGAACCAGAAATCCGGGTAAGGAATTCTGTTAATCCGGGAGAATGTATTAGGCATTCCCGAGTTCCGTGGTTCTAGAACAATCGCTTAACTATCATATTTGGCTTAAATTATCTAATTTTAGAACATGTTTTATCTTGGGTGCTTATTGACTTTAAATCGATTTTATCATTATTTTAATGAGAATTTCAACGTCGTTAAAACGTGTCTTAAACCACGTCATATAAATGCACCCTTGATTTTTAACACATTTCAACTTTGTTGGGATTTGGATTTGGGTCAAATAAATGCGCACCCAAATTTAGAAAAGTAATATTATTAAACACGCGCCTAAAGCAATTATGCATTTGCAGCTTTGCGAGGACCATAGAAATATCACTAAATGGCACGCCTCGATTTATAAGGATTCAAAATTAATTAAACGAGGGTCATAAGCTTAGGGGTTTTATTTGGCATGGCACACCTCCAATCTATTTTTAAGGAAATTCAAAACATAACTTTGAGGGCCATAAACAATGTCTTTTGGCTAATATAACATATCTCAAACAATCCTTAAAGAATCGTAATTGTGTCACTCGAACGAGTCCACAACTACAATGATATAATTAGTCACGCATAACTTCTTTTCTATGAATAATCATCTTGAACCCAATCTATTTAGAAACATACAAAAGGAATCCAAAGCCATGACAAAGTTAAGCTACTGTAAATAAAAATGGCTTAACAGATCCCATATCACTGTCATTTTTAACATAGAAAACCAAAAGAAACTTTTAACAATTTTAAAACCAATTACATGTTCCATGAGTTAATGAAACACATATTGGAAGCTTAAAGGAACTTTCAATTCGATTAGCTCCTATATAATGAAAAATCATTCAAACATAGCCTTAACTGAGAAACAAGGCTCAACTGGAACGTAACATGACGTAAAATTGAGCAGAATTTCATGAACCCATAACGAAGCACTTCGAACAATAGTATTAGCCAAACGATCATCAAACATGAAGGATAATACTTCTGAACACGACGCAAAGGCAAAGAACTTACTGATAACCCCCCGGCGACAGAACCATCACCGGAGACTTCGATGCGACAACATCGAACGGGAACCTCTGGTCGAAGCTTCAAGCAACGAGCTTTAAATTGACAGATCTCGACATGGTCTCAAGCGCAGATAATTTCCCATTACGATAGGTCGCTGGACTGGTTTTGAGTCAAGAAATGTCCTGAGGTTTAAAGGATGGACGAAGGAAGTAGTGTCCACGCGAGGCTTTGGTGGTGGTGTCACCTCGTTTTCCGGCGAGCTCGACACTATTTCTGCTGGGTTTCTGACGAGCTTCGATGGTCTGGATGGCTTTTGCTGATTATGTTTTGGGAGGAGATGAACCAATGGGAGGGGGGTCGTTTGGTCGGAGAAGAAGAGAGATCGTCGGGGGTTTGTGTCGAAGAGCTGCACAACTGCGTTCAAATTTTTTCCAGGCGTCTCTCTATCTTCTCTGTGTATATGTGTCTATACTTGTGTATTGTAGCGTGTGTATTGTATGGTATATGCGTGTATCATCAAGAGAAGCCCCAGTAGCCAGCCCTCCCCCATTTCCAGGCCTCTCTCATGTCTCCCTCTGTATAGATTGTGTGTATTGTATTATGTCTTTTAGGTTAGGAAGTGGATTCGGGTATTGGGTCGGGTCGGGTCGATCCGGTTTGGTATCGGTTAGGGGCTACTTTGGGTTGGATTTAAATGAGAAATTGTATTGGGCTTGAATTTTAATAAGATTTGACCCAAAAATATGATTCCTCTCTTTTGTTTTCATATTTTCTAATTTTTAAAATTAAAAATAAAATAGCACCTAAATTAATTCCTAGTCAAATTATTTTAAATTAAGCTAATTACTATAACTAATACTTATTACAACTACTTAAAACCAAATTAAACGAAAAACTACCGAAATTCAAAGACTAAAATTAAAATGCAAAATTAACCATTTTTATGATTCTTTTTTTAAACACAATTAATTCAATTTAATTAATTCCTAAATGCAATTGGAACCTAAAGTGGCATAAAATTAAAATGTGACACTTTTTATGGCTTTTCTATGATTTTAAAAATAGTAGAAATTTATGAAATGCAACTAAATAAAGAAAAAATCCTAAAATTAATAAAAAAATTATTTTGGTCTATTTTTAGGAATTATTTTCATGTAGGGAAAAAATCACGTGCTCACAGCTGCCCTTCTTTGCGCGGAAACACGATTTGTTTTCGTGCAAAGATATGTGAGCAAATACGAGCGATTTTTACCCGTTTGAATACTCCATGGGAAGCATTTTGAAAAGATTTGACCGCACCCTGCTTCACAGGTTGCCTACATATCCTCGGCTAAAGAGGAATTAGATCAGTGTAGTTCAGGAGTGAGTGAGATGAAGGAGTATGCCGAGACGAAGATCCAGTCGAGGTGCCGTTCCGCCAAGGTTCCGGTCCGCGGTCCTGTTATTACATCAAAATCAGAAATATGAAAAAGACTAGCTAAACCTGTCAACTACGAGTTACAAGATTCCTATCTATAAGTCTTCTGAAGCTTGATCTTGAGTCTTGAGTGGTTCTTCATTCTGACTTTAGATTTCAACCGTAACGCTTGTTATGTGCAAGCACTAGCTCGTTCTTCTTCAGCTCTTCTTAATTAGGACCGGACATGTATCGCTTGCGACCTCAACCATGCCTTGAGAACTTCACATCTTTCATCTGCTTTTATTTGGATTAACTTCTTGCTTGCCTTCCTTTGTCTTCTTTTTTTGTAATTGTGACTAACTTTTGTTGATTACCTCGGACTGTTGACTTGCATTCTTTCCACGAGCTTCTCTTGTTGCTGACTTGAATTGTAATCTGAGATGTTTTCCCTTTCTCTATGTGGATGCCCAATTGCCGAACTCAAATTGTATTCTCTTGTTCTCCAGGTGGGCGCCTGATTATAACAACTTAACACTTGAAATTACTAAACTTGCATTTTTGAAAAATATTCCCTGGTTCTACATGTGGGCGCCTGATTGCTAAACCTTGAATTTTGAAAATTATTCCCTTTTTCTACCGCTGGGCGCCTGATTTCCAAAACTTAAAATTTTGATAATATTCCCTTGTTCTACAGGTGGACGCATGATTACTAAAACTTAAAATTTGAACAATATTCCATTGTTCTACAGGTGGGCGCCTGATTACTAAAACTTGAAACTCTGATAAATATTCCCTTGTTCTACAGGTAGGCACCTTATTACTAATACTTGAAATTTTGAAAAATATTCCCTTGTTCTACAGGTGGACACCTAATTACTAAAACTAGAAGTTTTTGAAAAATATTCCCTTGTTCTACATGTGGGTGCTTGATTGCTGAACTCGAATTATATTCCCTTGTTCTCCAGGTAGGTACTTGATTATCAAAACTTAACACTTGAAGAATATTCCATTGTTCTATAGGTGGGCGCATGATCAGAAAAACATGAATTTAGAAAAATATTCCCTTGTTCTACAGGTGAGCGCCTGATTACAAAAACTTGGATTTTGAAAAATATTCCCTTGTTCTACAGGTGGACGCCTAATTACCAAAACTTGAAATTTTTATAAATATTTCCTTGTTGTACAGGTGGGCGCCTGATTACTAAAACTTGAAATTTTTAAAAAAATATTCCCGGGGCGCTTGAATACCAACACTTTAATTCTTGAAAAATATACCCTTGTTCTACAGGTTGGCTCCTGATTGCCAAAACTTCAAATTTTGAAAAATATTCCCTCGTTCTCCTGGTGGGCGCATGATTACCAAAACTCGAAATTTGGAAAAATATTCCCTTGTTCTACATGTGGGCACCTGATTGCCAAAACTTTGAAATTTTAAAAAATATTTCCTTATTCTACAAGTGGGAGCCTGATTGCCGAAGACTTGAATTTAGAAAATATTCCCTTATTCTACAGGTGGGCGCCTGATTGCCAGAATTTTAAAATTTGAAAAATATTCCCTTGTTCCAGGTGGGCGCCTGATTACAAATACTTGAAATTTTGAAAAATATTTCCTTGTTCTACAAGTGGACGCCTAATTACCAAGACTTGAATTTTTGAAAAATATTCCCTTATTCTACAGGTGGGCGCCTAATTGCTAAAATTTGACTTTTTTTAAAAATATTCCCTTGTTCTACTGGTGAGTGCCTGATAACTAAAACTTAAAATTTTGAAATAAATTCCTTTGTTCTACAGGTGGACGCCTAATTACTAAAACTTGAAATATTGAAAAATATTCCCTTGTTCTACAGGTGGGCGCCTGATTACAAAACATAAAATTTTGAAAAATATTCCTTTGTTCTACAAGTGGACGCCTGATTACTAAAATTTCAAATTTTGAAAAATATTCCCTTGTTCTACAGGTGGGCGCATGATTACAAAACTTGAAATTTTGAAAAATATTCCCTTGTTCTACAAGTGGGCGCCTGATCACAAAAAACTTGAAATTTTGAAAAATATTCCCTTGTTCTACAGGTCGACGCCTGATTACCACCACTTAACATTTGTAAAATATTCCCTTGTTCAACAGGTGTGCGCTTGATTGCTAAAATTTGCATTTTGACAAATATTCCCTTCTTCTACAGGTGGGTGCCTGATTGCTAAAATTTGACTTTTGAAAAATATTTCCTTGTTCTCCAGGCGGGCGCCTAATTGCTAAAACTGGTCCTGACAATTCTCAACTACTGACAATTTCAAGACTATGTTGCGTTTCTGAAAAGGTATTATTTTCCACTATGTATTGCTATGAATTATATCTGCTAGGGATCTGCTGGTGACTAATGATTAAAACTACCTCTCATTATCCAAGCGGGTCCTGGCAACTCTTAATTTGATGAAAGAAAGGTGACAGCTGGGGGTTAGTATTTAGAGCTACATTCCATTACCCGAGGGGGGGGGGTCCTGACAACTCTTGTTGACTCTTGCTGGGGTCGTATCTAATCTAAGTCCCATTTTTTCATGAGGGTCCAGATGACTCTTGCTGACTCATGTGGGGAAATTTGAAATTTTCGCTTTAAATCCCATTTTTCAGGAGGGTCCTGATGACTTTTCTTGATTCTTATTGACTCTAGTTGGGGGAATATTTGCACTAAGTCCCATTTTTCGGGAGGGTCCTGATGACTCTTATCGACTCTTGTTGACTCTAGCTGGGGAGATTTTTGCTCTAAGTCCCATTTTTCAGGAGAATCCTGATGACTCCTATCGACTCTTGTTGGGGAAATATCTAAGTCCCATTTTTCATGAAGGTCCTGATAACTCTTATTGACTCTGGTTGGGGAAGTATCTGGGTTTGACCATGCCACCTAAGTATTTGTGTTCTAAGCTAAGTCCCATTTTTCAAGAGGGTACTGACAACTCTAACTAAATCCTACTTTGACATGCACGTCATTTTATATCATTTGTTATCCATGATTACCTTAAACCTTAAAATGAGTCCCATTTTCCAAGAGGGTCCTGAAGGTTCCCATTTAAATGCCAATTCTGACATTTGGTTATTTCTGGTAATGATTATTGTCCAGGAGGGTTTCTGCAACTCTTACTGGGGAGAGTGTTGGTGCTTGCCCAAGTTACCCACGCCCGTTTGAGTTTTAAACTGCATTTCATCTCAACTTCCATGCCTCTTTTAACTTTTAGTTGTCTCTATTGGGGTTTGCTAGTTAAAGTTTGTCCCATTGTGTTGTTTGCTGGGGAGGGTGTTTATGACGGGCTATGTCTCTTTTGAGTTTTAACTGAGTCCCACTTCCAAGCGGGCCCTGAGATATTGATCACACTTGTCGTGTGCATGCCTTCTCCTGTGGACGGCCTCCCTTAAGCTCTTCCGGTATTTTCTGCCCCTGTGTCAATCAAAGAAAACTTGTTAGTTTGAAAAGTTGTGGTTGGCTCGCAGCATTCTTGTTAGAAGCGGCCTCCTCGTTGTCATGTTCCGTTGTGTTCAAATTTCTATGTTGATGATGAGTTGCCTCAGTTGGTTGGCTGACCCCCCAATCTTTGTGGCTTTACTTTGCTCGCCCAATACTGTGTAACATTCCTAGCCCTTTTGCCAGAATTCTTGCACCTTTCCCGAGATTACTATGTCAATGTATTATGCTTGGCTGACCCTCTGACCCTTGTGGCTTTACTCTGCTCCTCCATCTTTGTACATTTTTCCTAAGATTGCTGAGTCAGTTTACTATGCTTGGCTAAACTTTGTGGCATTTCCTATCTTTGTGTTGTGCTCCTTCATTTGCCACGATAACTTTGATTTCACCTTGAAAGACATTGCTTGCTTATTTGCTAACAAATTTCTCCGCCACCCTTATCGCAGAAAATACTTCTTCTCCATTTAGACCCCAGATCCTCTATTCGTTGCATTGCTTATGAACTGACATCTTCCCATTCATTGTGTTTCACATGACCCCCCAAAGCACGTCCATTGCCCCACATTTCATGTGTACCCTGTTTTAATTAACTTAAACCACTGGCCTTGACCTTCAGGTCTGTTGCCCCTTCACTTGTCATGATGATTGATTTTCATTTGAAGACCCTGTTTGCCCCTTGACTAACCGCTTCCTTTGTAAACCTTAACCCAGAAAATACCTCTTCTCCTTCGAACCCAAATACCTTCTGTCTGCTGCATTGTTCCTGAATCGAAACCTACCAAACCCTTGTGTTTCACCTGATCCCCAAAGCATATTTACCAACCACGTTGTATATGATGTTCTTTCCTGACCCAAATCACTGGCTCTGACCTTGAGGTCTACATGCTCTATCGCTAGCCAAGATAACTTTGATTTGTTCTTGGAACACTTTTGATCTATTCACCCTAGCCTTCATTCTGTTGCATTGTCCATGAATCGGTATATACCAAGCCTTTGTATTTCAAACGAATCCTGAAGCATGTTGATTGTTACCACCTCCGTGTGCCTGTTATTCTTTCCTGACTTATGCTGCTTTGATGTGACAAATAGGTCCACTTTTTGTGCAATTGGAAAGCTGGTGGCAGATTTTGAAGTCATTTCTCACTTGTTTTGACCCGACAGACTCAAGAGGAGGGAATAAACAAGAAAAAAGGAACAAAGTAAAGGACAAGGAAAAGAGATGATTCCTAACAAAAACCTAAAAAGCAGAAACCTATAAAATGCGGGTACTAACTCTAATGACCATGACATGCACTTGCGGCCCATTGTGTTAAGAAAATGTGATGTTCAACCCTTGTTGTACCCCCAGACCGTGAAGCTGGGCTTTGATGCTCCGATTATCCAATCTGATTCTCAATCCTTATTTGACTTGTAGCGTCCAAAGGGTTTTCACTATCAAGCCTCTCATACTTTGTTCTTTCTCTCAACTTACAGTAGGCTCAAGGTGCCCGTGAGGGTTTTCACCTATAAGACTCTCTCATTTTTCAATTTTTTTCAGCTCCCGTCGCCTTACGGTGCCCGTGAGTGTTTTCACCAATAAGACTCTCTCATTTATTATCTTTCCTGCTTGGCCATGAGTGTTGCATCTGACATGAATCACCTCTACTTGATCAACTTGGCATTTCATAAAGACTGATTAGAAGGGCTTTATTTGGACCGTAACATGGGCTTTTGGGTAGGGTAGAAAGAAAGGGTATCAAAGGCTCAAAACAATTTAAATGGGTTCAAAATTATAACTTTCGGAATCAAATTATTACAACAACCACAACTTCCGCCCCAGTTTCTCGCTTGGGGATTTTTTAATTTTTTTTTTGATGAGACCGAACCGTAAGGCTGCCTACATATCCTTTTAAAAGGAATCAGGTCAAACGTAGTTCATACCGTTTCCTTGTTTTTGTTGTTGTTTTTCTTCTTCTTTTTCTTTCTGTTTTTCTTTTCTTCCTTTTCGTTTCTTTGTTTTAGTTTTTCTTTCTCTTTTCTCTTTTCTCTTTTCTCTTCTCTTTTTTCCTTTCTCTTTTCTTTTCTTGTTTCTCTTTTCTTTTTCTTTTCTTTTGTTTTAATTTTTTTTCATTCTTTCCGTTCTTTTCCTTTCACTGCCTTTTCACACTTGCGTGTCTGACTTTTATTACCGATTGCGAAAGAGGGGTATGGAAGAAAATAATTATAGATCAACAGGATTAGCAAAGGATAAAGAGTTTAGATAGCAGAATAAAATACCTTCGTCATTCCAATTTCCAAAATATGCCAAGACAAGAAAGTACAATCAAACAAGGAATCTTACATAGTATCTCTTGACTGCCTCAAAACTGATATCCGTTTCTACACATTTTCCTTTCTCCTCTTGTCAAATATAGTGCACCATTGGACAACACTCCAGCTACAACAAATGGTCCTGCCAGTTTGGTAAACTTTCTTTTAGGATTTCTTTATGTTCTATCTGCACGTGGTTCGGGCTTCAAAAGATCTCAAAGGGTTTAAATCCGTTCTCATTTCCCTCAAGTGTCTCTATTGCCTTACGAGTAATCTTTTAAGACCAGGCCAGGGGTTATGTATGTCATGTCATTAAGCCAACAAGGAAAATAATTGTAAAATAAAAGAAAACTAAATCGAATGACTAAAAATAACGAAACTTAGAAATTGCATTAGACATATGGTGAAAGAGCTTGGACAACAGAACAAGTAAACATACTGGAGTTAAAACCCTGGATTAAACCTAGACGACACTAACAAAGATAGGAATAATAAAAGGATAGAAGGGTTTGAATCACGAGACAATCTCCGGATTACAACCTTGCAAATAACCTGGACAACAGAAATGACAACAAAATAAACCACCAAAACTCCTCTCTAGCTGACCAAGAAATGGAGTGTCTTCCCAATTACCCATCACGACATATTAGCCACTTGGTTCCACATCAATAACACTAGGCACTTCACAAGCCATCATCACATTGTTCTTAGCAGATTGCTTTTGGTTCCTTTTTTTCGGCTCTTTCTGAAGATCCCCCTCTAATATCACTGAAAACTTAGCAACACTCATGTCTCTGAGGCTCCCAGGAGAACTCTCACATCCCAACTTGTGCATCTCATCATGCACAAGCGATGGAACTTGGCTAGTGTCCGCTGCATCCGGATTTTGCACGTCAATGTCACCGGCATCAATAAGCTTCTAAATTGCTTTCTTTAGACTCCAACACTTCTCTATGTCATGCCCCGGGGAAACTGAGTAATATGCGCACCTTTGAGAAACATCAAACTTCTTTGACAGAGGGTTTGGCATTTTTATCTGAATCGGCTTCAACATGTCCAACTGCTTCAACCTTTGGAAAAAACTGGCATATGATACTCCAATAGGGGTGAAAGCCTTTTCTTTTTTCAGTAGACTCTCATTCTTGCACGCTTGGCTCAACTGGAAACCTGATCCAGGAGGTTTTCGGTATGCTCATGGGGGTAGATGAGCATTCTGTGGAGCTGAGTATGGGGAAAGTTATGTACGATTTTTTAAGTTCTGTGGAGATAAGCAACGTTGGGGAGGATCATCTGGTACGTATGGATATCCACGAGGACGATGTCGAGGCTAAAAATGTTGATCATCTTTTCAATTACTCTTTCTTCCGCCAAAGCTTACCTGGATGTTCTGAATGTCATTCGAACCACTTACGATTTTGCCTGACTTAATTCCCTCTTCTACTTGCTCCCCCATCTTTAACACATCATTTAAAGGATTTCCCAAAGCCAGGATCAAATATTTGATTAGGTGGGCTCTTGGGCTTGTAGGAAAAGCTCAACAATTTCCTTTTCACCAATCGAGGTACTGACTGGAGCAGTTTGTGCCCTCCATCTAAGCCCACATTCCCTAAAGCTCTCCTGCGGCTTACTTTTCATTTTAGATAAGGAAGCGCGGTCTGGGGTAACACTGGATTTTCATTGAAATCATCAAACAAAATATTGAGCTATCTCACCCAATGTAGGCCATTTACCGATATCTTGACGAGTATACCAGTCCAAAGCTGCCACAGTCAGGCTCTTGCTTAAATATGCTATCAACATGTCATCTTTCTCTCCAACGCCTCTCATTTCACTGCAATAAACCCTCAGGTGAGCTACAGGATCTCCCCACCCATCGTACATGTTATATTTTGGCACTTTGAACCCTGCGAGTAGGCAAACGTCAAGGAATGCAAATAGTTCTTCGCAAGCCATATTACCCTGGTCTTGCATTCCTTGCTTGTTCTTAAAGGAATATCGTATACCTTCTAGCCTCTGGGGTACACCATTCTACCCTTCTTTCCGTGTGAACTTTTTATTCTCAACTGAGGCTTATCCTGTAGGCTCTGCTTGTACGAGTCAGAAACCTTGTGGGCCACCTCTGCGGGATAGTATTGGATATCAAGAGCTCTGAGTAAATATTCATTGTTGGGGATAGTTGGAGGGAAAGTGACGGAGCTATTGGGGTGGTTGGGAAAACTGTAATAAGCAAGGGCATCCGGAGAGTATGGAGGATCATTCAGAACCATGACCGGAGTTTGGAGAAGGGTAGCATCTAGGAAGCAAGGTGGGGGCGGGGGTGGTGCTGTCCCGGTCATCAAAGCCTGATAAGTTTCTGCTACGTTTTGTTTCAACCTTTGAACCTCTTCAATTAACCAATTGTTCTGCTCAACCAACTACTTTCGGGCCCCGGTATCGATCAATCCAGTTTTGTTGTTGTCTGCCATTGCCTTTGACTTTTTGTTTTAGAGGAGAGTTACTACTTTAAAAATCACAAACCAACCTCCCTTCTGTTATGAGTATAACAAAATGAAACCATCATGTTAGTGTTAGGCATTAAACAACTAAAATATCACATTGCGTGCAATGCACCTAGTCATAGTTACCGGTTCTAATATGACTTCGAGGGTATGAAGGACTATGACATCATCCCAATTTGTTCATTTCAACCTCTCTTTTCCATTGTTTCTCTAGCACTTGCTTGATCATTTTCCTTTCTCTTTTTTTATTTATCACTCTTTTTTTTTCACGTCCCATAATTACACCATTTTTTCTTTTTTTTCCTTTTCTCTTTTTTTAGATTTTTATCTTTATCTCTTTTTTTAATAAAAAAAACATTTCGATCGAACCCTATATAGGTTGCCTACGTATCATGACCCCTCATGAATCAGATCTTTGCGTAGTTCAGGAAGATCGAGAATGGAGAAAATAAACTAACTCATTTTTATTTATTTTTATACAACTCAAACCATGAAAGCTTTAAGAAACAAAAAAAAATTCTCTCTTCTTTTTTTTTTTTTTGAAAATCAACTTGAAACCATTTCAATGCCACCAAAACCATCTGATACTAAGCGACAAAGATACAAATCTAGCCTTATCTAACTCTTGGCCTTTTTAAAAAAAAAGATAAGCTACTACCTGACGGCCAAATCATATACAAAAGATGGTCACATATGCAAAAATAGGTCAATTCTGTAATTTTGGACATCCTCACAATAGCTGACAAAATTTGCAGCCTCAATGCACTTCAAGTAATTTCCATAAATATTTGCAAACCACAACAAATCACATAAAAAAGTGGTAATCCCAAAAAACGAATCTTTTTCTTTTCATTCCTTACTTTCTACTTTCTCTTCTTCTTTTTATCATTTTTTTTAATTTGCTTTAAGGATGATCCAAAGTAATAAAAACTAAAACTAAATACTACTAAATGAAAATAGCAAAAATTAGCCAGAAATATATAGTAACTATATTAAAAAAATTAACTACTACAATTACTAAGAATTCCCTAAAGCCTACAACTAAAAAAATCCATTATACTAGATAAGACTATATTTTGGAAACTCTACATTCTTTATATGTGAAAATAAAGTTAATACTCTAAAAAAAGTAACTCTTTTTGTAGTGTTTTTTTACTATTTTTTTTAGACTTTGTTAAATAAACCAACTACAAAGTAAAATAAAGACTAAAATATCGAGATTAAACTTAATAATTATATTTAGATGCTAAAAAGTGAGTGAAAATCTAAATAGCATGATTATAACTTGACTGCTAATTGAAACTCAGCAACTGTGCAGGATCAAACTCAAAATGTAATTAAAACTTAGAACCAAGCAAAAATTATGCTAAAGACAATTCTACAGATTCACATTTATAGCCTGCTGGACCAACTAACACCAAACTAAACTAGCCGCAACAAACAAAGTAACTTTAAGCAATATTTTTCAACTTGTAATCCATGTTAACCGAGTCATCAAAACATTTGTAATCAACTGAACTCAACTGTGAAGAAAAATCAGCTTGCACTCACTAGACAACTGGTGCAAAAGTGCAATTTTTCAAGGTTGTTCAACAACCTTCAATAACAGTCCAAAACACTCTTATTTGAGTTCAAAATTCTTCAAACAAGTTCTAATTTCCATACCCAGTTTCAGGTATAAAAAATGTCGTAGAAAAATACAAATAATGCTTAGGAAACTTGTCTTACATCAACAAAATGCAAGATTCTAAGATTCAAACAAGCTGGCAGGTTTGCTATTCAATTGCTTCTCAAAACTCAAAACTTCAGCAACACACTGAGCAATAAATTCAGCAGCAGTAGGCACAGTAATTTTCAGCCCAAACTAACGACCTTAACAGTAGAAACAAAGCATTAGAATCATAGCAATATTGAGTCAGAATAACCACAAAGTACCGCTGAATAGTATGGGATATGCTTTTAAAAAAAAAGCTCAAAACTTGAATTTCACTAGTGTATTGTGGCATATAAACTGAAGCAACGCAATTGAGTTAACTGAAGCTAAAACTTTTGCAAAATTTCCTCAACTGTTAAGAAAAACTATAGTAACAAGAATAAATTAAAGAAATGTGAAAATCTCCATTGTTGAGTGAAAAATGAACAATGCAGGGCTGTGGACAACAAGTATGAAATTCTTTTTAGCAACAGAAAATAAGCAACAAATTATTTTACAGCAAACATGCAAGTTCTGTCAGCAAATTCTAACATACTGGACAATAGTTTATGTAATAAGAGCACTCAATTCAACCAGGAGAACATTTTAGAAGTAAAAACCAGCTTTCAAGCTATCACCGCTAAACTCGAGCACAATCTCAACAGACAGCAATTTTCGGCAGATTAAGCTTACTATATGCTCAACCAAATCACAATTCAAGCTGCTCAATCATTAGTCCAACTAAATCCCCTCTATTAAAATCAACAATAATAACAACTATTAGAAACCAGTTGTAACAAGTTCAAACTAGGAGAATTTCATCTATCAATTTACTCCAAAGACTTTACAAAAGTGGAAAACTTCAACAAAACAAGCTTCAGAACTCCACAGTCTTAGCACAAAGATAATTGGTTTTCAATGTAGGATTTTCTTTCAAGCATTGACCCACGAACAACTCATAGATTGAATTAAAATCACAAAACAATGCTCCAACAAACAAAGACTGATCTCAACAGAACTTTCACTAGCATAAAAGAAGTTTGACACAAGAATTCCAATTTGAACTCTAAGAAATTAAACAGTGGAGTCCATTCACACAACCCAATTCATACAATTTCCAACAAGCAACTTCTGAATTCTAAAACTAACCTATGTGGCTAAAAGCAGCTAGAAGTGCAAAATCTGGCTATGACCCCGCAAAGTAAAGAATCTAAGATTTACAAGGAAAGACCGAACCCTATGTGGGTTGCCTACGTATCACGCCCCGAAAGATGAGAATCTGTTTTACGTAGTTTGGGCAAATTAGATATGAGCAAAAATAAAAAAAACATCTAATTTTAAAAGAACACATTTTTTTCGTCTTTTTTTTTTTTGAAAAAATGAAACATGTAAACTCTTTTTGGATTTTTTCCTTTTTATTTTATTTTATGGGAATATAAAAAGTGCGAATTTTTTTTTTGAATTTTTCACATATCCTTTGTCTCTTTTTTTAAATAAAAATACAACAAACACATAGCTAAATCCTACTTGCTTTATTTTCACACTTCACCCTCTCAGCTATCATTGCTCTGCCAAATGACTCTTTCACCCTTGAAAAATGCAATATGTAGCATATAAAATGCATCAGGATGGTCTTTTAAATTGGGTACACCTATCCTAGACGGACCCAACCCCTGTGTTGAGTCCCCTAAGTTAAATACATGATGCAGATAAATGTTCCTACTAGGGATCCGGCATGTGGTTGAGTTATTCTAGGTTTGAAACCTTGGTATAGGGTCTACACTATGCACCCTAGCGGACAACTCGAGTCGAGGAGGGGACTATGTACCGGGAACCAAAAGGTCATCCGACTTTGTACTTGTACGGCCTCTTTCTTATTTCAGGGTATGACACTAACAGAATAAGGAGTCTCAACCAATAAGCACATCCCCAGAGGTGAGAAAAGAAGGGTTTCGTATAAGTTTATATGTACAGTTCAGATAATATCAAAGCGATAAAGCATCATTTTGCACGTTAAGTCAAAATGTAAAATCAGATAAAACGCCAAATACATTTCTAAGCTCGAATTCTTGAACCCTGAACCAGAGATTCTGGGTTCCTTCCCCGGAAGAGTTGTCAGAGCAGTCACACCTCCTTTTTGGCTATCCATAACCCGGTGAAGGGCATAGATAAGGGAGTTTTTTCCAATTAAAGGGAATTCGAAACGAGATTCAATTATTTAAAAGAATTTCAGATTCACCACTTGGGAGATTTATGGTGTCCCAATTCACTGGTTAGAATCCTGAATCGAGGAAAGAATGACTCTGTTTAACAGTCCACAAACCAAAAATCCGGGTAAGGAATTATGTTTACCCGGGAGAAGGTGTGAGGAATTCCCGAGTTCCGTAGTTCTAGCACGGTCGCTCAACTGTCATATTTGGCTTAGATTATCTGATTTTAGACAATGTTTTAACTTGGGTGCTTTTCGACTTTAAACCGCTTTTATCATTATTTTAAGGGGAATTGTAACGTCGTTAAAACGTGTCTTAAACCACGTCACACAAATGCACCCGTGATTTTTGACACATTTCAACTTCATTGGGAATTGGATTTGGGTCGCATAAATGCGCACCCGAATTTAGGAAAGTAATGTTATTAAACAAGCTCCTAAAGCAATTATGCGTTTGCAGCTTTGCGAGGGCCATAGAAATTTCACTAAATAACACGCCTCGATTTCTAAGGATTCAAAATTAATTAAATGAGGGCCATGAGCTTAGGGGTTTTATTTGGCATGGCATGCCTCCAAACTATTTTTAAGGAAATTCAAAACTCAACTTTGAGGGCCATAAACTATGTCTTTTGGCTAATATAGCATATCTCAAACCTTCCTTAAAGAATCATAATTGTGTCACGCAAACGTGTCCACAACTATAATTCTATAATTAGTCACGCTTAACTTCTCTTCTACGAATAATCATCTTGAACCCAATCTATTTAGAAATATACAAAAGAAATCCTAAGCCATGACAAAGTTAAGCTACTGTAAATAAAAATGGCCTAACAGATCCCATATAAGTCTCATTTTTAACATAGAAAACCAAAAGAAACTTTTAACAATTTTAAAACCAATTCCATGAGTTAATGAAGCACGTATTTGGAAGCTTAAAGGAAATTTCAATTTGATTACCTTCTATATAATTAAAATTCATTCAAACATAGCCTTAACTGAAAAACAAGGCTCAACTAGAACATAACATGACACAAAATTGAGCAGAATTTCATGAACCCATAACGAAGGACTTCGAACAATAGTATTAGCCAAATGATCATCAAACATGAAGGATAATACTTCTGAACACGATACAAAGGCAAAGAACTTACTGATAACCCCCCGGGGACAGAACCATCACCGGAGACTTCGACGCGACAACCTCGAACGGGAACCTCTGGTCGAAGTTTCAAGCAACAAGCTTTAAATCGACAGATCTCGACATGGTATTAAGCGAAGATAATTTCCCATTACGATAGGTCGTTGGACTGGTTTTGAGTGAAGAAAAGTCTTGAGGTTTAAAGGATGGGCGAAGGATGGAGCAGTATTGTCCAGGCGAGGCTTTGGTGGTGGTCGGAGAAGAAGAGAGATCGTCGGAGGTCTGTGTCCCATAGCTGCGGAGCTGCGTTCAAATTGTTTCCATGCGTCTCTCTATCTTCTCTATGTATATGTGTCTATACGTGTGTATTGTAGCATGTGTATTGTATTTTATAGGCGTCTATCTTAAAGAGAAGCCCCAGTCGCCTTCCCTTCCCCCCATTTCCAAGCCTCTCTCCTGTCTCCCTCTGTGTAGATTGCGTGTATTGTATTAGTCTTTTAGGTTAGGAAGTGGATTTGGGTATTGGGTTGGATCGGGACGACACGGTTTGGGGTTGGGTAGGGGATAATTATGGTTGGGTTTAAGATAAATTGTAGTGGGCTTGAATTTTAATAAGATTTGGCCCAAAAATATGATTCCTCTTTTTCGTTTTCATATTTTCTAATTTTTTAAATTAAAACTAAAAATAACACCTAAATTAATTCCCAGTCAAATTAATTCAAATTAAACTAATTGCTATAACTAATACTTATTGTAACTAATTAAAACTTATCTAAACGAAAAAATTACCGAAAATCAAAGACTAAAATTAAAATGCAAAATTAACCATTTTTATGATTCTTTTTTTTAAAACACAATTAATTCAATGTAATTAATTCCTAAATGCAATTTGAACCTAAGGTGGCATAAAATTAAAATGTGACACTTTATGATTTCAAAAATATTCAAAAAGTATGAAAGGCAACTAAATAAAGAACAATTCCTAAAATTAATTAAAAAAATTATTTTGGTCTATTTTTAGGAGTTATTTTCATGTAGAGCAAATATCACGTGCTCACAGTAGGGGCTGAGGATGGTGGCTCAGGGATGACAGTTGTGGCATTGTGGAAGGCTCCGCTAATAAAATATCAGATGGACCAAGGGCTACAACTACTGGGTCATCAGACTGGCTAGCAATAGCATAAGGCAGAATGCTCTTCTTTGAGTTCCTCGCGTCTTGCAACTTATACCACTTAAATGGGCCGCTCGGCTTGACCTTGGTGACAAATTTCCAAGACTCCACCTAAACATCAGTAAGATACTCAGTAAAGTAGTGGGGTAGGGGTAATATGTGTTACCTGGATGTGCCATAGTGAGATACTATCGGACATCAAATCACCAACATTGATCGGGTACCCGACCTTGATAAAGGCTACCAATAAAACTCTTGGCAAGGCACGTTGTTCTCATTCAAGCATGGGTCAAATCTGTTGCAAAGGTCTAGCATCCTTTTGCCTCAAAGCTTAAGGTGTTGCAGCGGATGGGAACCCCAGCACCTATCCAAGGGGGAGTAGTTCAAGGTTAAAGAACCTCAGGAAGCCATGGTCTAGCCTCCTACTTTAAGTCCAACTTTGCCAATATTCCTTTGGCTTCACATAATCAAATCCCAAGTATGCATTCAAGGTGTGCTGATATAACTTTACATTAAGGTTGCGCACCATGGTGATCTTTGTCCCTTTTATAATATGTGTAGTGTTGGCATATAATTCCCGAAAAAGATGCTCTTTCACATCCACCAGCTTTTCAGTAAACTGCATCCACTCCTTTCTCTTGGTAAACTAATCCAAGAATGCAGGGTTGTATTTGTCTAAGTCTTGGTGGAGGAATTGTCATTCTTGATTTAGAGATCTCTCCTTCCACCACATCTGGAACTCTATATATGCTTGCAAATTCAAGAAATAGGTTTCCCAAGAAACATTCTTCTTAGTCTGAGCCATGTCTGCTTGTGCACTTGCTCCCTTTCTCCCATCATCTAGGGCTTCATCAGAATGAGTCCGTAGCAGCTGCGTTGGACTTATGACTGGTACTAGTTGAGCTATGGGAAGTACTGTGAGATGTATAAGGCACATCCAGAGGATCAAACTCCCCTTGTGGCCTACATTGCTCTTCATTGCGCTCCTCAGATAAAGACATGGAATTTTCTTCTGAGGCCTCCGTAGATGGAGAATAAGAACTCGACTTTGAGAGGCTTCTACCTCTCCCCCGCCTTGTAGTAATTTTCTCCGTAATAGATCTTTATACACTCAAGTGCATGGCACCTCTTCTTCTGCCCCTTTCAGATTATTTCTTTTTTTAAAAGATTCTCCTCGACCTCTTGATCGCATCATTGTCTGTGTATGCACAAAGAGATTTGTCAGTTGATATAGAGAAGAGTCATATAAGCATCTGAGAACTTCATAGAAGCTGTATGGTTTCAAGATTGAAGCATGCAATAGACAAGGAACTAGTGCGGTCCACATAGTGGAAGAGCGGGCCGCACAGTTTCAAATACGGACTGCACTTCAGCACAAGTGTGCTCAGTTCTCAGGATTAGCTCTCTGATAGAAACTACAACTACAATCTGCAATGGAAGAAATAATCTATAGTCTGCATAAAAATGTTTGTTGTTCGCACTTAAGATACTCAGAAAATAGGTTCTCTGATTGCCAGTATGGACCTACTCTGCAATCGCATAATAAAATCCATAGTTCGCATAATTGCGGCCGCACACATAGTTAACCATTCATGCTACCCAATCATAAGTTTACGTGCCGCACAATTTAAAGTGCAGACTGCACAATTGGTAACAGTAAAGGATACATGTCTTTTAACCTATGTTATGCCAAAATTATTTTCAATCCTACTAGGCATCATGGTAAACAACAACCCAACCTAATCTAAGCGTGCTATGACAATTACCCAATACTAAACTGCCCCACATGGACACATTGAAGAAATGCAATAATAGAGGGACTAAATAGAAGTTAAAAAGTCAAAGTAAATTCAAAATTGAAATAAAAAGATTGAAGTGATGCATACCAGATAGTGCTAGCGTACTAAGATTCAAATGAGTGCGAATGGTTGTTTCTAATTTAAAGAATAGGTACTTAGGCAACTTCTCAGAGTAATGGTGAAATGATGAGGGTCGCGAAAAGTGTAAAAGGGTGGGTCTCTATCTATTTATACTTAGAGAAGAGTGAGAGTTAGAGAGGTGAGTGCAGCCGCACAATTCCAAGTGTGGTCCGTAATCTATCACCTGGTAGTAGTGGAGAACATAGTTATGCGGTCCACATATTTTTCAAGTGCAGCTGCACTCCTAAAACTTTAGTACAACCATTTAACTAATAGAGTAATTATTCGAAAACATAATTTGTGATGGTACGCAAACTTACTCTGCAGTGTTGGGAGATAAGTTCATAGGACCATCCAATTTGCACTTGAGACTGATTTTCGCAAGTGTGGTCCGTGGATGAAATCTGCTACCACACTAAATATTCTTCGGTCAACATTCTGTTTTTGCGGCCGCACTAAGAAAGTGTCGTCCGTAATTTTTCCCTGGATGACATAACCTCAACTACCATTTCATATCTAACACTAATCCCTGCAGCACATTTCAACTCAAGTTAAGAACAACAAATAATATTTGACTAAAAGAGAAAAAGAAAAAGAACTTGGGTTCCTTCCATGAAGGGCCTTATTTAACTTCGCGGCACAAAGCAATATCATACCATCCTTAAGAGAACTAAACAACACCCCACATGTGTCTCTCTCCAACTTTTTTCAAGTAGTGTTTCACCCAGTAACCATTGGCTCGAAATATTTTATTCTTCTTGTTCTTCAAGTCCAAGGAACCAAAAGGTGTCACACCAACAATTTTAAAATGCCTAGATCACTGGCCTTGAACTCCTTGTTCCAAATATACTTGTCATGAAGATATTTCATCTTTTCTTTATTCAAGGATAAATTCTCATATTCATGGTACCAAAATTCATCCAATTCATTGGAGTTTGCAACCCGCAAGTTAGCGGCTACATCCCAATAAAGATTCAATTTCTTTAAGGCCCACATTGCCTTGTGCTCTAGTTCCTCCAAAAGATGACAAGTATTCCCTAACAGCAATCTGTATGGGGACATTCCAGTAGATGTTTTATAAGCCGTCCTATATGCCCATTGAGCATCATCAAGCTTATTAGACCAATTAGTCTAATTTGCGTTCACCGATTTGGACAAAATACTCTTAATCTATCAATTGGAGACTTCCACTTGACCACTAGCTTGTAGTTGATAGGGAGTTATCACCTTGTGAGTAACACCATACTTGCCAAGTAAAGTTTCGAAAGCCTTGTTGCAAAATTGACCCTCCATCGGTTGTGATTGCTCGCGGATCACCAAATCTTGTAAAAATGTTCCTCTTCAAGAAAGCCACCACATTTCTAGCCTCATTATTAGTTAAGGCAGTGGTTTCAAACCATTTAGAAACATAATCTACTGTGACCAAAATGTAGATATTTTTACAAGAACTCACAAAAGGGCACATATAGTCAAAACCCCAAACATCAAAAATATCTATCTCCAAGATGGTTGTAAGGTCATCTCATGTTTCTATGAAATTCCACTAGCATGTTCACATTCATCACATCTTTTCAGAGTAGGCCGATAAAAACTAAAACTTAGGACTTTAGTTGCCGTTCTCGCTCCACTTTGATGACCAGCATACAACGAAGAATGACAATCCCCAAGAATTTCACCTTGATCTTCCCTTGGCACACACCTCTAAATCAACCTATCCGTGCAAATATGGAAAAGGTATGGTTCATCTCAATAATAGTCTTGACAATCCTTTTGAGCTAACTCCTTTGGTTTGAAGAGAACTCATCCAGAATGATACCACGCACAAGAAAAATTGCCAAATCCGTGAAATACAACACCTCTGTCATTGATGAAAGAATCATTGATTTCAAGGCCATCATGTGGCCTCCCCTCCTTCTCCAAACGAGATAAGTTGTACACTACTTGATTTTCACTTCCCTTCTTGTCTTGGATGTCAATATCGAACTCTTGTAACAAAAGTACGCATATCATTTTCCGAGATTTAGATTCCTTTTTCCTCATAAGATAGTGAAGTGCCGCATGATCCTTGTGAACAGTAAGTTTGGCACCCAACCAAGTACTGGCGGAACTTCTAAATAGCAAACACAATAGCAAGTAGCTCTTTCTATGTAACAGTATAATTGACTTGGGCACTAATGATAGTATTAATAGCTTAGTAAAAGGGATGAAAAATATTTTTTGATACCCGAAATAGCCCTAACTTCTACATCACTTGCATCACACATTAGCTCCAATGACAAACCACAATTTGGAGATATAATGACAGGAGTCGCTGTCAAATTGAGCTTCAATTATTCAAAGGCTCACATACAATCATCATTGAAACGAAACTTGCCATCCTTCTCAAGGAGCTTGCACAACAGGTTCACAACATTAGAGAAATCTCTGACAAATCGCCAGTAGAAACCCGCATTGCCTAAGAGACACTACACACCCTTCACCGAGGTGGGAGGTGAAAGCTTAGAAATAAATTCAATATTTGCCTTGTCCACTTCAATACCATTCTTTGAAATCTTAGGGCCAAGGACAATGCCTTCCTCAACCATGAAAGGACATTTCTCCCAATTGAGTACCAAATTTATTTTGTCACATCTTCCCAACACTTTGTCTAGATTAGCAAGACAATTATCAAAAGAATTTCCAACCACTGAAAGGTCATCCATGATGACCTCAAGGTAGTCTACCGCCATGTCCATGAAAATAGCCACCATACAATATAGAATAGTCGTCGGTGCATTTCATAAACAAAGAGGCATCCATTTAAGGTAAAAGTACCATGTAAACATCTACTCTTGATCTTTGGGAGAATAAGAATTTGGCTGTAGCCTGAGTACCATAAAAAAAATAATAAGAAGCACGACTGGAAATTCTATCAAGCATTTGATCCATGAAAGGAAGAGGAAAGTGATCCTTCCTTGTGACTTTGTTGAGCTTATGATAATCTATACAAACTGTCCAACCGGTGACCGTTCTTGTAGGAATCAACTAATTCTTCTCATTGGTAGCAACCGTCATGCCCCCTTATCTAGGACACATTGAACCCGAGAGGTCCATGAATTATAAAAAATGGGTTAGACAACCCCCGACATCCAACCACTTGATAATCTATTTTTTTACCACATCTTGTATAGCTTCATGAGTCTTCATTGATTCTTAATATCCTACTTGTCACCATCCTCCAACATGATCTTATGCATGCAAAATGCGGTGCTTATTCCTTAAATGTCCTCTAATGTCCAACCAATTTCTTTTTTCCTCTTTTTTAACACCGTGAATGTGGAATCAACTTACACGTTAGTCAAACAATAGGAAAGAATAACGGGTAAAGTAGAAAAAGGGCCAAGAAATTCATACCGAAGATGAGATGGCAATGGTTTTAACTCCAAACAGGTGGCTCTTTTATTGAAGGGTTTGTTGGAGGAGTCTTCCTATTCTCAAGATCTAAAGATAACTTCTCGATTGCATAGTTGTATGACCCCATTCCTTGCAAAGAGTTCATGAATTCCATGAAACCATCCATCTTATCATTGTCAAAGTTGAGAAAAATGCTTCCAACATATCAACTACATTAATTGTAGCACTTTTGTCATCAATAATAGCATCATTCACCAAATCCACAAAAAAACATTGCACACATAGAATACCACTTGATCATCACCAACCTGGAACGTAAGTTCTCCGGATTCTATATCACAAAAGGGTCTTACCCGTAGCACGGAAGGGCCTCCCAAGAATGATAGGAGCTTCATGGTCAAACTCACAATCTTGAATCATAAAATCCACTGGAAGGATAAACTTATCTACTCGGACGAAGACATCCTTAACTACTCCCAGTGTCCTCTTCTTGGTACAATCAACCATTTGCAACCTTATTGATGTGTGACTTGGTTGCCCATTCCCCAAAGTTTTGAACACCAAGTAGGGCATCAAATTGATACTCGCACCAAGATCAAAAAGAGTTTTAGCAAAATTGTCACTTTCAATAGTACAAAAATTTGTGAAAGAACGAGGATCCTCCAACTCATCGATGGAATTAACATTGCACTAACTTGATGAGTGACCTTGATAGTTTGAAAATTCATCGACCTCTTCTTGGTCACATGATCTTTCATAAACTTGGCATGACCAAACATTTGTTCCAAAGCTTCTATCAGTGGTAGATTAATGGAGAAACATTTCATTATTTGAATAAACTTCTTGAACTGCTTTTCACCATTTTGCCTAGCAAGACTTTGAGGGTAAGGTGGTTAAGGCTTTGGAAAGGGTTCATATCCTTTGGCACTACTGGTTCCGATATGTCAAAAATGTATTCCTGAGTAGGGTTAACCTCTTCTTGGGTATCAATGACACTATCATCAATATCAATCCGAACTTCATCATGTATTTGAACATTATTCCGTGGGATTTCCTCCTCTTGGGTCACTTGGTCATCATCCACAAGTTGTCTTTCATTCGATGTGGATACATTATCACCTCTTTTACTTCTTGTGATAACTGCTATTGCATGCCCCATTCTATTACCACCCTTTGGGTTCACTACCATGTCTATTGGCGAGGCACCCTTAGGACGAGTATTAAGATCTTGAGAGATTTTCTCCTTTAGAACTTCAAGATTACATGTTGACGTGGTATGTAAGGAAAGTGTGGCATCCAAATCATCTTCTTCTCCATCATTTACTTGAGCATGTAATAAAAACGACCCATTTCATTATTCGAAGAACTTTAACCATCGAATGGATAATTAAGTGTATTTCTTGGTTTTCCGTACATTGGGGGCCTCGATTTTCATGATTCTGATTGTTTTCCCAATTTCCTTGATTGTTACCTCACCAATTATCTTGGTTATTGTTGTTGTTATGCCAATTTCCTTGATTGTTAGAACCCCAATTGTCTTGGTTATTTTGAGAGCTCCATTTATATTGATTGGTAACTTGAAAATTGCTCCATTGCCCTCGGTAATTATTCATAAGTTGTATCTCTTCTTCTTGATCTTGGTAAGAGTCATCTTTGTCATCACTAACATTATCTTGTGCATAATTCTCCACTCAAGATTGAAATTTGGACCTTTAGTCCTCTTCTTGTTGACCAAGACATCTATTCCTTCCATAGCATGAACTTTATTAGGAGCATAGGTTTGATGAAGTTGGGCCTTAGCAAGTTAATCATGGTTGTGGTCAATTCAAAAATATCTTGCCCTTAGTCTTGCAACTCTTTAGGAAGATGGATCACGTATGGATCACCATGGGAACATTAGCTCGGGATTTCCAATCCGAAGATGTTTATGCCATTTCATCAAAAATCTCACCTCCCGCATAAGGTGTTGTCACAAAATTACTCCCTGCCAATTGATTCGACATACATTGACTTGTAGTATTAACTCCAAGATAGAAAGTTTATTGGACCATGTTTTTTATCATATCATTCGGGCGTTCCTTCACCATTGTTCGATATCACTCCCAAATTTCATGCAATGTTCATTGGGCTCTTGCTTGAAAGCCAATATTTCATCTCGTAGAGTAGCCATGTGCCCGGGAGAGAAAAACTTAGAAATAAACTTTGCCCACTAGTTTATCCCAAGTATAGATAGAATTAATAGGCAAGCACTCCAACCAATTCAAAGAGTTACCCCTTACTGGAAAGATAAAGCCTTAGCCACAAAGCATCTTCCTAAACACTTGTTTGTTTGCTCCCCAACACGTATCCACGAAGCCTTTCAAACATTTGTACGCATTTTATGTCACGACCCCAATTCGCCCAATATGAACATGTCGTGATGGCACCTAGTTCCTATAACTAGGTAAGCCTAACACTGGAGAAAACAACATAGCTTGCGGAAAATCAATTAAAATTCGAACAAATAAAGAAACTGTACATAAAGGCCGTTCTCAAAATCCGAAAGTCTACAATATCATCCCAAACCTGGAAACTCATGGGAACACAAGCTAAAGAAGTACTGTAAAACACTCTAATTTCCAGAAATGTCTATAACAAGAGTACGATAGAAGGCTAAATACTACAGATAAAGTAAAGAAGGAGACTCTTCGGTCTACAGACACAACAAATGTACCTCAAAGTCTCCATATCTCTCCTTGCCTCAAGGATAGTGTGCCTGAGATGAAGTACCTAGATGTGCACATGAACAACAGGCGTAAGAGAGGCATGATTACACCACAGCGGTACTTAGTAAGTTCCAAGCCTAACCACGGTTGGGTAGTGACGAGGAAAGGTCCAAGCCCTACTGAGATATAACATAATAAATAATAATATGAGGAAATAAATAGCATAGATAAAGTGTACAGCGAAAATCTAACATGATAAATACGGAAACCGTAATAGAAAGTAGAAAAACAGAACAATACTAGTAAATTCTACTCACAACAGGAACCATAACCTTGATCTCTTGGTATCCTCACCACATATAATAGGGATCTCTTGGTATCATCAGATCTTGCAATTTCATGTGCCAGAGATCTCTTGGTATCTCGATGATCTCTTAGTATCGTCAAATCTTACAATTTCATGTGCCAGGAATCTCTTGGTATCCCGAGGATCTCTTGGTATCCTCAAATTTTACAATTTCATGTGCCAGGGATCTTTTGGTACCCCGAGGATCTCTTAGTATGCTCAAATCTTACAATTTCATGTGTGAGGGATCTCTTGATATCCCGAGGATCTCGTAGGATCCTCATCTCTTAAAATTTCATCTGCCGGGGATCTCTTGCTATCCTGCACCCTCAATCCAGAACACACCAAGTGCAGGGGGATCTCCCGGGAGGCCAACCCGTAGTCCCAATTTAAAAACACATAATAGCAACTCAAAAATTAGGATAGATACTAAACTCAGGACAAGAAATAGAAATCATATCCAAACATGCTACACAGAGTAACAAACTAACAGTTTAAGCACCTAGGCAAGTAAGTCAAAAGAACATGCTTCTTTAAACTAGCATATAATAACCTTACAATTTAAAATGAATAGGAAAGCAAGCAGACTCAATTTAAATACTTCAAGTAAAAACGGATTTCCAACAATTTGCTAAAGTATGCGCTCGTCACCTCACGTACGAGGCACTCAAAGATAAAAGATCATGTCCTAAGAGGAAGAAGTACTCCACACAAGGTTAGACAAGCCACTTACCTCAATCAACTCCCAAAATAAACTTGAAATCACTCTTTTTCCACGAGTATACAACTCCAAAGGACCCAAATCTATACATTTCAATTTCATCTCATCAATAACATCTCAAGCAACTAATTCTACTATTTAATTTACAGCTAAGACGCAAATTTAGGTAAAACAACCAAAATGCCGCTCTGGTCAACGTGGTCAAAACCCGAGGTTCAAACCAAAATCCAGTTACCCATTCCTCCACGAACCCAAATATATGATTTGATTTGAAATCGGACCTCAAATTGAGGTCCAAATCCCCAATTTTTGAAAAACCTAGGTTCTACCCCAAACCTCCAATTTCACCTATGAAAATCATTGATTTTAAGTTGAAAAAATGCTAAATGATGTTAAAGAGTGAATCAAATAAATTAGAAATCACTTACCAATCGTTTTGAGAAGTAGAATCGTTCGGGAAATCGCCTCTTATGTTTTGGGTTTTCGAAAAGTTAAAAATAACTGAGTTTCCCATTCATTTATACCCCTCTGAAGTTCCCAGCGCGGATCGCGCAAAAAGGACTGCGGCCGCACTGATCTGCCTAAAGGCTTGCAGGTTATAGACCTACGATTACAACACAAAGCCTACCGTGACAACAGAGCACCCACCGCGGCAGTGCTGCCCCTCCGCGGTCGCACGTGATTTCTCGCTGACCGCACTGGATAGTTTAGAGTCTGTATCATTTCCTGAACCTGCAACAGCTGATATTATAAATCTAACGCATTCTAGAACCTACTAAAAACTTACCTGAGCCCTCGGGGCTTCGAACCAAAAATACACACAACCCTAAAAACATCCTACGGACTTATCCGTGCGATCAAATCGCCAAAATAACATCATATGCATCGAATCAATCCTCAAAACTCGTGATTTCTGCCAAATTTTCATAAAACATCAAATTTCCATTTTAAGATCGGAACACGTCAAACGTCATCCGTTTTCGACCAAACTTTACATAAAGCGCTTAAACAAAGACTTGTACCAGAGGCCGGAACCAAAATATTGGCCCGATACCATAGTCTTTTAATCAAATCTCATTTCCAATTTCCTTAACTATTTCCAGAAAATAATTTCACACAAAAATTCATTTCTTAGGCTTGGGAACTCGGAATGTAAGGCCGGGCATACGCTCAAGTCCCATATTTTCCTGCGAACCCTCCGGGACCGTCAAATCACGGGTCCGGGTCCTGGTCCGTTTACCCAAAATGTTGACCGAAGTCAAATTTATTCAGCTTAATATCAAAATTTAACATTTTTTCCACAAAATCCATAGCTAAGCTTTCTGACTACGTGCCTGGACTACACACGCAACTCGAGGCAACTCCAGATGAGGTTTTCAAGGCCTTGAAAGTACAGAATAAGTAAGAAAAAAAGTGATGAAGCCTTTGAGTCGTCACATCCTCCACCACTATTCGTTCGTCCTCGAACGGACAAAAGAAATAAGTACCTGAGTCGGGAAAAAGATAAGGATAATGGCTCCACATATCAGACTCCCAGGTCGATGCCTCAGGAGGCTGACCTCTCCATCGGACATGAACATAAGGAAATCTCTTGGACCTCAACTGACCAACGTTTCGGTCTAGGATAGCTACCTTTCCTCCTCATAGGACAAGTCCTTGTCCAACTAGACAGTACTGAATCTAACACGTGGGCTGGATTGCCGTGATACCTCCAAAGCATGGATACATCAAAAAGTGGATGCTCGGCTGATAAGTTAGGCAGCAATGTAATTTCTATAAGCCACCTCTCCCACTCGATCAAGAATCTCAAATGAACCAATGTACCTAGGTCTAAGCTTGCCCTTCTTACCAAATCTCCTCTCACCCTTCATAGGCGATACTCGAAGCAATACCCGTTCGCCAACCATAAATGCTACATCTCGAACCTTGCGATTTGCATAACTCTTCTACCTAGAGTGAGCTGAACGAAGCCTATCCTAAATGATCTTGACCTTTCTCAAGGCCTCCTGGACCAAATTCGTACCTAACAACTGAGCTTCCCCCGGCTCAAACCATCCAACGGAAGATCGATACCGTCTACCATATAAATCCTTATAGGGAGCCATTTGGATGCTCGACCGGTAGTTGTTGCTGTAGGCAAACTCCACTAAAGGCAAGAACTGATCCCAAGACCCTTCAAACTCAATCAGACACTCATAGAGCATATCCTTAAGAATCTGAATAGTACGCTCGGACTATTTGTCTGTCTGAGGTGAAAAGCAATGATCAACTCCACCCGAGTACCTAACTCATGTTGCACGACTCTCTAGAACCACGATGTAAACTAAATAGCTCTGTCTAATATAATGGAAACTGGAATACCATGTAGACGAATGATCTCTCATATATAAATCCCTGCCAACCGCTTCAAAGAATAAGTTGTACACACAGGAATGAAATGAGCGTACTTGGTCAGCCGATCCACAATTACCTAGATACCACAAAACCTCTTCAAGATCTGCGGAGACCAATTACAAAATTTATGGTGATCCTCTCCCATTTCCACTCTGAAATCTCTATCTGCTGAAGCAACCCACCTGGTCTCTGGTGCTCATACTTCACCTGCTGGCAGTTGAGTCATCTAGCTATATATCCAACTATATTCTTCTTCATCTGCCTCCACCAATAGTGATTCCTTAAATCCTGATACATCTTCGCGGCACCCGGATGGATGGAATACCGCGAACTATAGGCCTCTGCTAAAATCAACTCCGAAAGCCCATCAACATTGGGTACGCAAATATGGCCATGCATCCTCAATACTCCGTTATCTCCAATGGTCACATCTCTGGAATCGCCATGCTGAACCTTGTCATTAATGTCAAGCAAATGGGGGTCATCATACTGCCGCTCCTTAATACGATCAAATAAGGAAGACAAGGAATCCACACAAGCTAGAACTCGATTGGGCTCCGAAAGATCCAACCACACTAACTGATTGGCTAAGGCCTAAACATCCATCGCCCCATAGGCCTCTCTAAAACTGGTAAATATGAAAAACTCCCCAAACTCTCCGCCCGACGACTCAAGGCATCCGCTACCACATTGGACTTGCCCAGGTAATACAGAATAGTGATATCATAAGCTTTCAGCAACTCTAACCACCTCCTATGGCAAAAACTTAGATCCTTTTTCTTGAACAATTGCTGTAAACTCCGATGGTTAGTATAAATCTCACAAGGCACCCTATACAAATAATGATGCCAGATCTTCAACGCATGAACAATAGCAGCTAACTCAAGGTCGCTGACAGGGTAGTTCTTCTCATGTATCTTCAACTGTATAGACGTGTAGGCAATCACCCTACCATCCTGCATCAACACTGCTCCAAGGCCAACTCTCGAGGTATCATAGTAGAAAGTATATTACCCCGAACCAGTAGGCAATATCAAAATTAGGGCTTTAGTCAAATATGTCTTGAGCTTCTGAAAGCTCGCCTCACACTCCTCTGTCCACTGAAATTGGCCCCCCTTCTGGGTCAATCTAGTCATAGAGGTCGCAATCGATGAAAACCCCTCCACGAAAAGACTGTAGTGACTTGCCAAACCAAATAAACTACGAATCTCTGTAGTTGAGGATGACCTGGTCCAACTCTGCACGGCCTCTATCTTTCTCGTATCAACCTGAATTCCCTCGCTTGAAATCACGTGGCCCAGGAATGCTACTAAATCTAACAAAAACTCACATTTCGAGAACTTCGCATAGAGTTTCTCCTCTCTCAAGATCTGAAGCATGGTCCTTCGGTGCTGCTCATGATCTTCCCAACTCCGGGAATACACCAGAATATGATCAATAAAAACAATAACGAACGAGTCGAGTTATGGCCTGAACACACTGTGCATCAAATGCATAAAAGTTGCTGGAGCATTGGTCAGCCCAAATGATATGACAAGAAACTCGTAATGACCATACCGAGTCATGAAGGCTGGCTCCTGAATCTTCAACTGATGGTAACCTGAGTGAAAGTCAATCTTAGAAAACATATGTTCGCCCTGAAGCTGGTCAAACAGATCATCAGTACGAGGCAAAGGATAAGGGTTCTTCACTGTAACCTTGTTCAACTGGCGATGATCAATACACAAATACGAATAGAACCATCCTTCTGCTTCACAAACAAAACAGGAGCACCCCACGGTGAAACACTGGGTCGAATAAAATCCTTATCAAGCAATTCCTGCAACTGATCCTTCAATTCCTTCTACTCAGGAGGAGCCATACAATATGGAGGAATAGAAATGGGTTGAGTGCCCAGCAACAGGTCAATGCCAAAATCAATGTGTATATCGGGCAGTATACCCGAAAGATCAGCTGGAAACACATCGGGATAATCCCATACCACTGGAACTGAATCAACAGAAGGGGTATCAGCACTAACACCTCTTACATAATCTAAATACATACCACACCCCTTCATAACCATACGTTGAGCTTTAAGAAAAGAGATAACTCTACTGGGAGTGTGATCTAAAGTACCACTCCACTAAACACGCGCAACACCTGTCATAGCCAGCATCACGGTCTTGGCGTGATAATCAAGAATAGAAAAATGGGGTGACAACTAGTCCATGCCCAAAATAATGTCAAAATCAACCATACCGAGTAACAATAAATCATCTCTATTCTCAAAATCACGAATAGTAACTAAACTCAACTGATAGACGTTGTCCACAATAAGAGAATCTCCCACAGGAGTAGAAACATAAACAGGGGCACTCACCCAAATGCGAGGCAAAGTAAGAAGACACATAAGAATAAGTAGAGCCAAAATCGAATAGTCACGATGCCTCTCTGTGGAAAACTATTATAATACCTGTGATAATAGAATCGGAGGCAATAGCCTCGGCACAAGCGGGAAGGGCAGAATATTTGGCCTAGCCTCCCCCTCGAGGGTGATCTCTACCTCCCAGACCTCCACCTCTAGATAGCTGAGCATGTAGGGCGTCAATTGGAGCTGTGATCATGGCCTGAGAACTCTGCTAAGCATGCTGTGACTAAGAAGTCTATGGGGGTTCACTCCTCCCAAGTCTAGGGCAATCCTTCACCAGATCTCAGGTGTCGTCACACTAAAAACAATCTCTGGGAGGGTGCGGTGGATATGACTGACTAAGGGTAGGTCTGCTGGACTGACCTCTGCGAACACCCCGCGCAGGAGGTGCGCTAGAAATTGGAGGTGCACAGTATGGCTCCTTAGGTATAGGTGGAGCTGGAGCACTACTGGCTGCTGGAATAGCTGAATGAACGGGGCAACCTACAAAACTCATACCCTATCGACCTACTACTGGGGTACAGGCATCAGAGTAATGGCCCGACTTTCGAGACCTCTTGGCCTCTCTCTCTCTACCCGCTCCCTTGCGAGCATTCTCTCGATCCTCCAAGAAATGCTCCCACTGTCTACTGATAAGGAATTTCCATCTCCAACTCTCGAGCCATGCTAGATCTGATGGGTGTGATAAACCCCTTGATGAACATGCGAACTCTCTCGCGGACTTTAGCAACCAAGGCCGTTGCATGCTTGGCCAATTTTGTATAACGGATAGCATACTCCAAAATGGTCATAGTACCCTGGCGCAAATGCTCAAACTCAGCGCGCTATGCGGCCCTGAGACTCTAGGAGACAAACTCTCTCATAAATCGATCTAACAACTGGGTCCAAGTTAGTGAAGCAGTCTTGACTGGACTGTCTTTCTCATAGGTGCGCCACCAATAATAGGCGGCTCCCCGAATCTAAAAAGCAGTAAAATAAACCCCGCTGGACTCTACTATGCCCATAGTGCGAAGAATACGGTGGCACTCCTCTATAAATCCCAAGACATCGTTTGATGCTAGTCCACTGAACACCGGGGCCTCATATTTCTTGAACCTTTAAAGTCTTCGCTGCTCGTCCTCTGAAGCAGCTGACCCGTCCTCGGGCTGAACTGGCACTGCAGGTGTTGGGGGAATAATCCTGGGAGCCTAATCAACCTACACTCGTTGCTCAAGAGTGCAGACAGTGGGAATCTATGCTCTTCCCTCGGCCTGGGATGTGGCTGCAGCAAGGGGAAGCTACCCTGCCTGAGCTAAGATAGTATACATACTCATGAACTGACTCAAAGTCTCCTGAAGGGCTGGAGTAGTAGTGGCAGTAGTAGACGTGTCAGGTGCCTGGGCTCCGGCTGGATGTGCTGGCGCTGCCTTGGCAGCAGCTCGCGCTAGTTCTCTGGCTGCACCACGTACGCGTTCTCGACCTCCACCCCGGCCCCGGCCTCTGACGGCTGCAGTAGGGGCGCGAGTGCCTGATCATCCCGAGTAGTTTGTGTCCTCACCATCTATGAGAGAATGGAAGACAGAAGTTTAGAATTCTTGTGATATCAAAATATCGCACGAGAAGGAAATTAAATGAAGTGGAAATTTTCCTAATAGATACATAGACTCTCATAGATAAGTACAGACATCTCTGTACCGATTAGCGAGACTTTAATAAATCGGCTTGTGTCCCATGACTCCTATAAACCTAGAGCTCTGAAACCAGCTTGTCACGATCCTAGTTCGCCCTCCGTGAACATGTCGTGATGGCACCTAATTCCTATAACTAGGTAAGCCTAACAATGCGGAAAACAATATAGCTTGTGGAATAATAAATAAAAACTGAACAAATAAAGAAATTGTACATAAAAGCCGCGCAGCATATACAACTCAAAATGCAAAAGTTTACAATGTCATCCCAAAACCCGGACTCTCACGGGAACACAAGCTAAAAGAAGTACTGTAAAACACTCTAATCTCAAGAAATGTCTGCGACAAGAGTACGATAGAAGGCTAAATACTACATATAGAGTAAAAAGGTGACTCTTCGGTCTGCGGACGTGCAAAAAGGACCGCGGCCGCGCCCAGTAGCCTGAAGACCTGCGGGTTCTAGCTCTGTGTGGACCACAGCCACACAGCACACAACGCGGACCGTGCAAAGGCGATCACGACCGCACTGGCCCCTACGCGATCGCATACGATTTCTCGCGGACCGTGCTTGAGGGTTCATAGTCTGCAACATTTTCCTGAAGGTGCAACATCTGATATTTTAAATCTAATGTATTCTGGAACCTACTCAAAACTCACCCGAGCCCTTGGGGCTCCGAACCAAACATACACACAACCCCAAAAACATCCTGCGGACTTATCCGTGAGATCAAATCGCCAACAAAACATCATATCAATCGAATCAAGCCTCAAAACTCGTGATTTTTTCCAAATTTTCATAAAATATCAATTTGCCATTTTTAGTCTGAAACATGACAAACGACGTCCGTTTACGATCAAACTTTATAGAAAGCGCTTAATCATATATAAGACTTGTACCAGAGGCCGGAACAAAAATACGGGCCCGATACCATAGTCTTTTAATCAAATCTCATTTCTAATTTCCTTAATTATTTCCAGAAAACAATTTCACAGAAAAATTTATTTCTCGTGCTTGGGACCTCAGAGTTCGGTTATGGGCATATGCCCAAGTCCCATATTTTCTTGCGGATCCTTCGGGACAATCAAATCATGGGTCTGGTTTTGTTTACCCAAAATTTTGACTGAAGTCAAATTTATTCAATCTAATATCAAAATTTAACATTTTTCTCACATAATCCATATCTAAGCTTTTCGGCCACGTGCCCGAATTTTATACGCAAATTGAGGCAACCCCATATGAGGTTTCTAAGGCCTCGAAAGTACAGAATAAGTAAGAAAAAAAGTGATGACCCCTTTGGGTCGTCACATTTTGACTCGATGCCCCGGTGAAATAACCTCGTTGCTCAAAAAAAGTGAGCATCACATTTGTAATTTGAAAGTTTCCTACTGAGTCATTAACTTGAAAGTGAGCATCACATTGCTCCTGTTCTCCATCCACCACTCCCAATGGAAAGTTTCCAAGTTTGGTGTTGCTCTATTTGAGCAAACAATCACTTCAACAAATTAGAATCACATATGTAAAAGATGATATTTCAAGGAACAAACTAAAGTATATAGCTAACATTGTAAAACTCCCCGACAACGACGCCAAAAATTGTTCACCTCCAATTTACACCTAATTAACGAGTATGAATGGATATTGCAGTTATAAAAGCGAATACAAGTCGAGGTCAAATTCACATGGAGTTTAGATTGATGCTAAGGTAAACACCAAGAAAATAACTTAAAATACCAAGGTTTAACTTTTAAAGAACAGTGGGAATTCTTATCTAAATTGACTTCTAAGAGATTGAACTAACTAGTAAGAAAATAGTGAATGCAATGTTTTTGGGGTTTTTATCAAATAAGAGAAAATCCTAGGGATGTGACATTTACCTAGGTATAAACCTAACAAGTAGAGTAAATCTATGCTTGTTTGGTTGATCGGAGTGTGTTATGATTCTCAATGCTTAAGTACCCACTCAATGCCTCTTGGTCAAAGAGTGATTACGACCATATTGGATTTCTCAAGACCAAATGGGTAGAAATATAAACAATTGATATGACTCCAAGTGGGATTATCCATATCTCTAGTTCAAGTCCTTTAATCAATCTAATCAAAATTTCAACTAGTTCAATTTCTTGTTAGCCAAGTTTTCCTAGACTAGGTTCCTCTTTCTCAAGTAAGAACTAAGTCAAATAGACATGAATCAATTTTTTGCAACCATTAATTCTAGATACAAATATAAACAATGCTAAATAACATACGCCTAATCAAAACCAAACGTGAATATTAAATACCCACAAGGTTTACAAACTAGGGTTTGCCATAACCCAAGATAAATTCTAGCTACTCATAATCATAGACATGGTAAATGAAAAAGAAGAAGTAATTGAAGACATAAAACAAAAATTAAAAGTTAAAATGATGGGTTTTCTCTAATTGTAGTCACGGATTTTCCAAAATGGATAAGTCTAATAGCTACCAGCTGCTACAGTATGAAAGTTTCTCCAAAAAAATGTTTCTCATCTATTGTGGTGCTCTAAAGCTCAATGAAAAAATACACTTTGAGAGGGTCTACGGCCGCATAATTCCATTACGGTCTGCCCTTAAATCTAATTCTCTTGCAGTATGAGTGGTTTTGCGATCGCGTATCAACTTTTGTGGCCGCACTTCTGCTTATGCGGCTGCACAATTTAGTTGCGGACTGCACATCAATAATGCACAATTTCATGTGTGGATCGTTCTGCTTCTAAGATCCTTTCAAGATTCAATGGTTAGTCTGCAGACGCACTATTCTTTATGCGGGCTGCACCTATATATGCGGCCGCAGAATAAGTTCTGCATTTTGCAAAATTCTTCGTACTTCTTCTCTTTGACTATTTGAGCTGGGACATTTCTTTTTTGAGTTAGATTTCTTCATTGAGCTCACATGTTCCAACATGCTTGCACTTCACATATTTTTAGTAGATTCGGAAAAAAAATCGGTACTTTTGGGCTAAAACTAAAGCAAGAAGGTACTAATATGTGGTTAAAATAAACACTTATCAACCACTCCTTTGCAAATCATGAGCTCTTCCAACAAACCAAAGAGCGAAAGTAGTTCACACCAAAGAGAGAAAGCATTACACGTATGCTACTTAAGTTTGCACCGTAGACTTGCCTGTTATGTAAGATTCAAATAATTTAAACTCACAAAGTGTAGATTCAAGTAGTACTTTTTCGGTTGTAATATGGGGTAAGGAATGAGTATGATATATTTGAAAAAATAGTGACTCGCCCTCTTAAGAACCTTTATGACACTGCACTTTATTTTCACGCACATTCTTAACATAATCAATTCATTGCCTCACTATAAAACCATACACGATTGGGACCTTCTTCTCTAAGCACACCAACACATAGATACTTTCTAGTCCGTATCAAGATGAATGTAAGGTATCTTTTTCTTATTTATATTTTTATCTTTCTTTATACACTCTTCCTATATTCGTATTTTAGTGAAGAGTTCTTTTATACAAAAGTGCAGATTTTCGGCCTTTTTATAGTTTTTACTCAATAGCTACCCGATTGTATTCTCTATTCGTGTAGCGACTTAAGTGTAACGACTCGATCGATTATTTTGTGTATGTGACACCTTCCCCTAGTTAACACTTTGCGTATTTGTCTTAATTCTTATATGAATAGCGGGATTGGATAGGTTGGCTTAGAGAAGGTTTGAGGTAACTAAAGATATTGAGTCTCATTTTAGAAGCTTAAGTTGTTAAGAGTTTAACAAGGCTTAATTTTGAGTATATGGTCTCAAATTGGTGATTTGATGGTTCTAATAAAATTGTATGGTAATTTTGGACTTAGGCATATGTTTGAAGTTGTATTTGGAGGTTTCTATAGGATTTTGGCTCTATTTGTCAAAGGATGACAATTTGAAGGTTTGCGGAGTTTGTATGTTTGATTGTGAGTTAACTTTGATTTTATCAGACTCCAATTATTTTTCCGCAACATGGAATAGATTCATTTTTCTGTATTAGACTTGTGTACAAATTTTGGATATGATCTGAGTTGGCTAGTGTAAAATCAAATGATTGGTTGGTAAATCAAAAGTTTTTCAACTTAAGAGAAGTTCAACTTGTGATTTGGTCTTTGATATGTTGATATGATATTATCGTATACGTATGGAAGCTTTAAGTAGATGTATGTAGTGTTTATCAAATTGTTAGTATTATTGGAAGGGTATCGGGTGGTTTAGTGAGTTTCGGACCACCCGAAGCATGTTTGGAATTGGTTGATGTGCTGGTGTCTGGTATTCATCGTGTTCGTGAGGGGGTCTCACATTAATGATGAATGATTTGGAGGTGGGGAGGATTTTATCTTTGCATGGGAGATGAGGCAGTTGCATTCACAAACGAAAGCTGGAAATTGGAGCTTTGGCCTTCGCGTTCGCAAAGGCAGGGTCGCGTTCGCGAAGGCAGGGTACTAAGGTACGATGCATTGTGTTCCCGTAGTTATGGAAGCCAAGGAATCACGATCGCGATATTACTTCTGCGATCATGAAGGACGAGATTTAGCAAAAGTAGATTTGTGCTTTGCGAACGCGAAGTTTGGGCCACGTTCGCGAAGGGTACCACAGGGTTGAATAGTTAAGTGTTATATTTTGGGATTTTACCCCGGTATCTTATAGTTTGATCCCTAAACATGAAAAAAGATAATTTTTGGGAGATTTTTATACAAGACTAAGGGTAAGTGATTTCTACTCTTTTTTTTATTATTTCTAGAATCTAAATAAATTATTAACACATAAAATATGGAATTTTTAGGTAAATTGGGGGGGGGGGGGTTCCTACAACTTAAGAGAGTGAAAATTGGGGTTTTGAGCAATGATTTATACTTGGATTTAAAATACATATTTGATCTTGTAGGTTTATGCATAATCGGTATCTGACCGCTGACTCGGGTTTTGACTTGTGGGCTCAAGTTGAATTTTTTTTTAAAATGGAATAAAGATTAAAATTTATTGTTTGGAATTGATTCCTATGGCTTTGTTTAACGTCATTAAGTTATTTTTGGCCAAATTTGATACTGGTTGGAGGTGATGTTAATGGAAAAGGCATTCTTTGAGTATTGATTTTGCTCGTTTAAGGTAAGTAACTTACACGACCTTGTAGTGAGGGAATACTCATAATGTGACCATATTTGGCTAATTGAAATGTATAAAATCCATGTATATGCAAGGTGACAAGTGTATATAGGGGTCTTATGTATGATTTTTACCGTATTGGACTTTTTGCTTCTAATATACCTTGTTTGAACTATGTACTTACTTTGATTTCTGTTTTAATCTACGACTCCGTGAACTTCTTGAATCATGTTAGAAACCTTGTATATGTTTTGATATCCTGTTTGGGCATAATACATGTTCTTGTATGGTGTACCTTAGGCTAGAGTTGCGAGAGACTTGGGCCGAGGCAGAGGTAGCGGTGGGGCCCATGTTGCAGTTAGTAGCCTTGCTAGAGAAGCAGTTGTGGAGCCACCAATTGATCATATTAAGTAGTAGATATCGAATCATGTCGAGCCGATAGGACCATCTCTGGCACCTAAGGGACCTATTGCTATACCTAGGAAGACTTTGGCTCACATTATGAGCATAAGCGAGAATTTAAGTCAGGTGGGTATGATCTCAGATGCACCAACTACCTCAAAGGCTGGAAGGAGCCGAGACTTCCATCGTACATACTTTAGAGCAGCTGGATTCCGGTTATCAGACACCAGAGATTCTACCCGTGTAGCCAGTCGATGTAGGCTAGGCCGAGACTGTGCCAATTTTGACTGTTGAGGAGTAGAAAAGGCTGGAGAGATTTTAGAGACTTCATCCTCCTCACATAAGTTGCTAGTAGATAGAGGATGCACATGGTTTATTTTATCAGTGTCACTGGATTCTACATAGGTTGAGTTTATAAACTAAAATGGGGTTGATTTTGTCACTTTCTAGCTGACAGTGGTAGCCTACAAATAGTAGCAGACCTATGAGTTGGGTAGGAGAACTGGCGTATCACCACTTACATTGTCATTGTTCTCAATTCTCTTCTTTGAGAAGTTTATTCCATGGACTCATAGAGATAAGTTGCGTAGTGAGTTTGAATTTTTACTCTAAGATATGACCGTCACTTAGTATTAGATAAAGTTCACGAAAGTGGCACATCATGCTGTGTTCTTAATCCCTACTAAGAGGGAGAGAGTTAGGAGGTTCATTTAGGACCCCAATATTGGTATATGGTATGGGATGGCCCAAGAGGCTGAGACTGATACTACTTTTCATTATGTCAAGGAGATTTTTATGTGCATAGAGTATATTTGTCGGCAGGAGACAAAGGAGCGGAACACAAAGAGGGCATGTGGTTCATGTGGTTTTTTGGTGCCTCATTTGGAGGTCAGGTACATCGTAATAGAGACCTTCCTTTCAAGCATGTGTACTCAGCCCCTCAAATTCATTCTGGTTCTCCAATCAGCCATGGTTCATACTATGCTCAGAGTTCATACCGTGATCCATTTGTTCATAGTTCTTCACAGGGAAATTTAGTTCCTTAGAGGTAGTCACAGAGCTAGCAACCTCGGTAGATAAGTATTGCTTTGAGTGTGGAGACTTGAGTCATCTTAAGAGGGATCGACTAGGCTTCTCAATAGTGCACCACATCACCAATAGCTACACCACCTGCATAGTTATCTAGGGGGTTTTAGACCAATTTCTTCAAAGTTATCATGGAGGGTAAGACATTCCCATTCATATGCATTCACAGTAGGCCAGAGGTACTTGCTTCAGAAGTTGTGATCACGGTTATTGTTCTAATGTGCCACGGGAATGCTTCAACATTACTTTACCCTGGTTCCACTTATTCTTATGTGACATCATATTTTATCCTTATTTGGATATTCCTCGTGGTGTTCTTGATATCTATATTCGTGTGTCTACACCTGTAGATCGTGTGTATTGGTCTTGTGTGGTTACATTAGGGGTTAAAAGACATGGATTGATCTTTTATTGCTAAATATGGTAGATGTTTATGTGACTTTGTATATGGATTTTATCTCTATATCATGTTATTCTTAATTGTAACACTAAGACCGTGATGTTAGATATGATAAGGTTGGAAGGACTGGAATGAGAGGGTTCTTTGGGTCATATTCCTAGTAGAGTGATTTCTTTCCTGAATGATCAACGAATGGCTAAGTAGGGGTGTTTGACATATCTGTATTTAGTGAAGTATGTAATGCTGATACTCTCGTTGTTGATTCAACCCCTGTGATGTTTCCAGGGAGTTCCCTGCAGATCTACTAGAAATGCAAGGGATGTTGATTTTTGTATTGATTTGGTGTCGGACATTTAACCTATATGTATTCCACTGTATCGTATGGCTCCGGTAAAGTTGAAGGATTAGTTGCAAGAGTTATTATATAGGGGCAGCCGAGTGGTTCTCCTTGGGGTGAAACGACGAAGAAGAAGGATGGTCCCAAAATTTACAAGAAGTTAGAAAAGGTTAGCATCAAGAACAAGCATCCACTTCCTCTCACTTCTCTGATAAAATTTGGGGTGCTAGGTTGTTCAAGAAGATTGACTTGAGATAGGGTTATCATCAGTTGGCAAGGGGTTGAGACATTCCTAAGAGGGCTTTTAGGACTCATTACCTGCATTATGAGTTTTTGGTTTTATAAATCCCCAACAACATTCAAGAATTAGATGAATAGTATGTTCCAACCTTATTTGGACCCTTTTATTATTTTATTCATTGATTATATCTTGGTATATTCCCGTAGTAGGGAGGAGCACAAGCAACATTTGAGAATGCTGCTTCAGATTCTGAGAGAGAAGAAGTTGTATACTAATTTCTCCAATTGTGAGTTTTAATTGGATTCAGTGGCATTCTTGGGCCATATGGTGTCTAATTATGGGATCAAGGTTAATCCAAGAATATTGAATCACTACAGAGTTGGCCTAGACCTTCTACAGGTATTAAAATTAGGAGTTTCTTAGGCTTGGCTATGATCTATCGTTGCTTTGTGGAGGGGTTCTCTTCTACTGCAGCTTCATTGACCAAGTTGACTTAGAAATAATCACTATTCAAATGTTCTGACGAGTGTGAGGAGAGATTTCAAAAGCTCAAGACTGCTTTTTGAATACCGCTCCAGTTTTGGTATTTCCCCCAGGATCGAGTATGTACACTTTATATTGTATTCCTTCGCGCATTGGTCTTGGTTGTGTGTTTGCGAAGGACGATAGGATTATTAAATAAGAATCATGCTAGTTGAAGCCCTATGAGAAAAACTATCTAACTTATGATTGGAGTTAGCAGTTATTATGCGTACGCTCGAGATTTTGAGGCACTACTTGTATGGTGTATCTTGTGAGGTTTATATGGATCATCAGAATCTTCAGCATTTGTTTAAGCATAAAGATTTGAATTTGAGGCAACGGAGGTGGTTGGATTTGTTAAATAATTATTATATCATCATCTTATATCATCCAGGTAAGGCAAATGTGGTAGTAGATGCCTTGAGTAGAAAGACAAAGAGTATGGAGTGTTTGACATTTATTCCAATTGAAGAGAGGCCTTTAGCTATGGTTGTTCAGGTGTTGACCAGCAGATTGGTGATATTGGATATATTCTGAACCTAATATAGTCCTTGCTTGTGTTGTTTCATAGTATTCCTTGTTTGAGCAATTATGTGTTGCCAGTACGATGATATTCATTTTCTTATCCTTAAGGATACGGTGCAGTGAGGTGGTGCTAAGGAGGTGAATAATAGTGATGATGGTGCATTGCAACTTTAGGATTGGATTTGTGTTCCTAATATCGATTACTTGAGAGAGGTTTTTCTTGAGGAATCTCACAATTCGCCGTAGTCTATTCATCCCGGTGCTACAAGATGTAACGTATTTGAAGTAGCATTATTGGTAGAGAATGATGAAGAGGACATTATTGGTTATATTTCATGGTGTTTGAACTGTCAACAGATCAAGTATGAGTATCAGAGACCGGGTAGTTTTCTTTGAAAGATTTATATACCGGAATGGAAGTGGGAGAAGCATACTATAGACATTGTAGTAGGGTTATTATGGACTTTGAAGAAGTTTTATGCGTTTTGGGTGATTGTTGATCGATTGACCAAGTCAGAACATTTTATTCCAGTTATGACTTCCTACACTTTAGAGAAGTTAGCTCATATCAACACCAGAGATATTGTCGTTTGCATGTTCCACCTATTTATATCATCACGGATTGTGGAACTCAGTTCACATCGCACTTTCGAGAGCTTATTAGCATGAGTTGGGAACGCAAGTGGAGTTGAGTACTGCATTTCACTTTAGATGGATGGGAAGCCTGACTGGACTATTTAGATATTAGATGATGTGTTGAGGGCATGTATTGTTGTTTTGGGGGGGGCAATGAGATTAGTTTCTACCTTTAGAAGAGTTTGCCCACAATAATAGCTACATGTCTAGTATCTAGATGGATCCGTATGAGGCATTATTATGGTAGGCGATGTCTATATCTATTTGGTTGGTTCGATCCAGGTGAGGCTAGGTTATTGGGAACAAATTTGGTCTGTGATGCTTTAAAGAAGGTGAAGCTAATTCAGAAGAGGCTCCGCACAACTAAGTCGAGACAGAAGAGTTATACTACTAGAAGGTTCACTTTGTGGCGTTTATGAATGGTGAGAAGGTTCTTCTTAGAGTTTTACCTATGAAGAGCGTGATGAAATTTAGGAAGAAAGGCAACTCGAGTCCTTGGTAAATTGGTCTATTTGAGATCTTCAAGAGAGTTGATGAGATGGCTTACAGACTAGCTTTGCCGCCTAGCTTGTCGGGAGTTCATCTACTATTTCATATTTCCATGCACTGAAAGTATCATGAAGACCAGTCAGACATGTTCAACTTCATCTCTGTGGAGTTGGACGAGAATTTGAATTATGAAGAAGAGTTGTTGGCCATTTTTTATAGGTAGGTTCAGAAGCTGAGGTTAAAGAATATTGTATCAGTAAAGGTCGGGTGGAGGGGTTCAACAACTCGAGTATGCTAGTTAGGTGACCAAGTCAGATATGCAAAGCAGATATCCTAATCTTTTTGGCATTTTAGGTATTATTCTAAACCCGTCGAAGGATGAACGTTGGCTAAGAGGGAGAGAATCTAATGACCCGGCCGGTCATTTTGTGTATTTGAGCCCCATTCCTCCATTTGATCCTTCTTGTATGTGTGTTTTTTTGGTTTTGTGACTTGCTGGATTGGTTATATTAGCTTCAGGAAGGTTTAAGAGTGATTAGAGACACTTACACTTGTTTTGAATATTTAGGTTGTTAAGTGTTTACCGAAGTTTGAATTTCAAGTAGACGGCCTCGGATTAGTTATTTGTTGGTTACAATAGGTTCTTTTGGTAATTTTAGACTTAGGCTTATGTTTGAGTTTGGATTTCGAGGTTCCTAGAGGATTTGCCTCGATTTACCTAAAATTATCAATTTGAAGGTTTGGACATTTTATAGGCTTGACTGAGAGTTGACTTTGATATTAAGGGACTGCAATTCTTGTTATGGTATTTAGAATACACTCGTTTTGTTGTATGGAACTTGTGTTCAAAGTCGAAAGTGATCCTGATTAATTAGGCTTGATGTTTGTTTCGAAGTCTGGAAGTTTTTTAACTTAACATAAGTTCAACTTTTAGTTTGATATTTGATTCATTAGATGTGATGTTATCGTATGTGTTTGGAAGTTTTGGATATGTTTGGATAGTGTTTATATACCTATTGGTATTATTTGATGGGGTCCTGGGTGGCTCTAGTGAGTTTAGAACAACTAGGAGCATGTTCGGAGTTAGCTAATGTACTGGTATCTAGTGTTCATTGTGTTCGCGATGAAGCATTTGAAGCTGTGGAGGATTTTGTTCTTCGTGTTCGGGATAAGGTAGTCGTATTCGCGAAGAGGAGTTGGGAGCAGGAGATTTGGGTTTCACATTCGCGAAGGCTGGGTTGCGTTGGCCTGGGAGGTTGGGCTGGGGGCATCGCATTTGCGATGGGCTGTGTCGTGCTCGAATTGTTATGGCAGGCAAGGCATTGCTATCGCAAAGGTACTTTCGCAATCGCGAAGGAGGGAATTTGGCAAAATCAAATACCTTCTGGTTTACTACTTAAAAGTTGTAACTAAATTAAGTTTAATAGGAGCAGTAAAATAGGTGATTTGGACATTATCACTTGTTCTCTTGTAGTCGTTTCCATAATTCAAAGGTTTCATATTTTGTTATTTTTTATCTTAATGTACAAAATATATTTTCATATATAAACTTATTTAGTATGGTTTGCTTTATTTTTATAAGTTAAAAAAATACCCTAGTTATTAGATAATGACGATAGATTTACATAAAAACCAACAGTTTTATTTAATAAAACCTAATAATCAGTTCAGTATCGTTCGGTCAGTTTAGTTTGTTTTTAAGGATCTATTGCCACCCTCGCGAGGTTGGGGGTTGCATGGGGTGTGAGTGGGGTGGGCTCGAGGATAGAGTGAAAAATAAGGTAGGTAAGATTGAAAAAGAATTATGATTTTTTTTTTCTTCCTTTTGGTAGGGAAGTTATTCTACTCAATTTAACGGAAAATAAATTTCAGAGAAAAATATTTCTACTTAAGCCAACCAAATATGAAAATTTTAAAAATTATTTTTTTTCGTACCAAATACACTCTTAATTGACCCAGTTATTTTCCCCTTAGCAACATTAAAATTTTGATGTTAAAAACGTTAATATCGTATAACCCGTCAAAAGCTTTTCAGTCTTTTCTTTATTTTCTTGGTGTAATAGAATAGTAGGAAAAAGGAGGTGATTTTGCAAGACTACTAGAGAATATTGACCGGACCATAACTTGATAAAACATGTAAATAATACAGATCCATTGTTTTATTTTCTTTAGGTATATACTTGAAATATAATGGTCTGGCTAGTTTAAAATTTGCATTCGACTAAACTTGAGAAGAAGGAGAGGAGAACCCTTAGCTCTTCCAACCCCTTTTGAACTAGGTCATTCATTTCCTTGCGCCCTTTTCATGTTAAAAGTGCTCAATCTTGTCGTGACAAGATTCAAGATTCATTTCATTGTATTCTATTCTATTACAGCAGAAATGTTGCCTTTACTATTAGCTTCACATGTTATTGATTAAGGAAAAGAGTTAAGAAAAAAGAATTTGGGGCATATCTTAACTATATATAGAAAATATTAGAAATAGATCATGCCTAAAACCTGTCACGAATTTGAGCAAACTAAAACTTCTGCTAAATATGTTAGAAATATGCTTTAGAAGCTTCTTTCAGTAATTTTATCACTGTTCAAGCTTCAGATTTATTTTCTGCAGTAAATTAGTTGAATTTGAAATAATTTTGAACTAGTCTTTGGGAGTGAACTACTTTGTAGGAGTTTCTTATTTTCAACATATTTTGTGATGATTTTTAGGTCTTTTAAGTTAGTATTTGTCTTATAAATTGTAGTCCGGATACTGTAAAATAATATTATTTTTTCAGCTTTAGTTTCTTAGAGTTTCTTTTACATCTATTCCAGTATATTCCTTTTATTTTTCTGTCATCTTCCCCTGTTATTTTCGTTAGTTTCTTTTATCAAGAATCTACTATTGGTATTAGAGCCATCTTCTTAAGGAACTTAAATAAAAATTACTCTTGTGTGAGATGGAGGCTGAAACGAGATTTTCTCAATTGTCTACTTCAGTCTTTGATGGTGAAAATTACCAAATGTGAATAGTGAGAATGGAGATTTACTTAGAGGCTTTAGATCTTTGGGAGACCGTGGAAGATGATTATTATGTTCTTCTGCCGCCTAACAATTCCACTGTGGTCCAGATGAAGAGTCACAAGGAAGCAATTTTATTTGCAGGTGTGTCTGCAACAATTTTCACTAGTTATGAATCAAAAATCAATAAAAGAAATTTGGGATTATTTAAAGGAAGAATATACATGAGATGAAAGAATACGAGGCATGAAGGTGTTGAATTTAATAAGGGAATTCGAGTTACAGAAAATGAAGGTATCTGAGACTGTCAAAGAATACTCAGATCGACTGCTTGGCATTGTTACAAAAGTAAGATTGCTTGGTACTAAATTTAAATATTCAAGAATGGTTGAAATAATTCTTGTTACGGTGCCTGAAAAATATGAAGTAGCCATAACTACCTTGAAAAACACAAAAGATCTATCCAACATTACCATGGCAAAATTGTTAAATACATTACAAGCACAAGAGCAAGGGAGGCTTATGAGGCAAGATAGTATAGTTGAAGAAGCTTTTGAAGCCAACCATATAACTCAAAGCAAGGGAAATAACATAAAGAAAAACTACCCACATTGTCACCACTCTAGTAAAAAAAGGTCATCCACCATTCAAATATTGGACGAGGCTAGATGCAAAGTTCAAAATTTACAACCATTTTGGTCATGAAGCTGTAATTTGCAAAAGGCAAATCTCAAAAGTATGAAGCACATGCCCAAGTCTCCAACGAAAAAGAAGAAAATTACTTGTTTATGGTAACTTTTGTTTCAACAAAGAAGTGATTTTTGGTTGATTGATAGAGGTAGTATTACAGAAATCTTTTTAAAGAATTCGCGTCTGTGGAAAAATAAAAGAGTCGGAATTGGGAATGATGATTATATTTTTACAAAAGAAAAAAGAAGCTACTGCAATCCCATCAAATTCAGGTGCTATGAAATTTCAGATGTTCTTTATGTTCCTAATATTGAATAAAATTTATTGAGTTTGGACAACTAATAAAAAAAAGTATTCAAATTACCTTTTGAAGATAAACATTGATTTATTTATGATGCAACTGGACTAAATATTTTAAGGGTTAAAATGAGAGCTAAAAACTTCTTAGTTGAACCAACAGAAGATGACAAACGGAGCCAAAATAATCTACGAAGTGCAGATAATCCTCCAATTGAGGACATATGTGAAAATGAGGTAAAGAAGAAGTTGTCAATATTTCAGAAAAATAAAATTGTTACGAAAGTGGACGAGCCTCGAGGCAAAATGCAAATCTAGAAGAAAGTTTATAAGCCTACAGGCAAGACACAAATGAAGCAGAAAAAAGAGCCAACTTATTTCATTGACAAGTACGAAATGCATCAAAATAGAAAAATAAACTCAATTTACTGCAAGTCCAAAGTTCGTTTGGCAGATTTACATACAAAATCTCTATTAGTTAAAGGTTTATAAGTCATAAAATTAGAATTTGCAGTTCCAAAAGCAAGAAGGAGTGTTAGAAATATGTTTAGAAGTTGCTCTCAATAAAATTATTTTACTATTTCAGCAGAAGAGTTATTTACTGCAGTAATTTAGTTTGAATTTGAAACAGTTTTGAACTAGTTTTTAAGAGTGAACTACTCTTTAGGAGTTTGTTATTTTCAGCAAATATTTGCTGACTTTTAGGTCTTTTAAGTTAGTATTTATCTTATAAATTATAGTGCAGATGCTATGAAATAATATAGTTTTTCAGCTTTGGTTCTTAAGAGTTCCTTTTACATTTGTTCTAATATATTCCTTTAATTTTTTTGTCATCTTCCCTTTTTATTTCCTTTAGTTTCTTTTATCAAGAACCAACAAAATAAAATAACTAAAAGGATCATAAAACATTCTTTACCAAAAGAAAAAAGTGGAATAATTTGGCGAGTTCGAAACTGAAATAATGGTTTCTTGACATAAAATACGTGTATACAGTTAAATAAAGTTACATTTCTACATAAAAAGCAATATAATACTGTATTTTACTTTAACGAACATAAATAAGTATTCTGCATGACTACATAAATAATTTGTTTTTTAGTGCAAAATATATTATAATACTGAATGTTACACTTCAATTTGGGCCCACCAATAAGTGTTCTGCGGATAACTAACATAGCAATAATTCAAATACATAAAAATTGGTATTATACTACATTTTACATAAAAATTTCTACATCCCTAGCTAAGACTTGCCATATTTAAAGGCATTAGAATTGTATGAAAATCCATTCAAAACTTTCCTTCAAACTTCTGTTCATACTTCTCTTCATCTTATCAAGCATTTTTTTATAATTTTTAAGAGAAAAAAATAAGAGTTTCATTATATTGGTTGGGGGGTTGAGTTTATAATGGAGAATAACTATGTAAGATATAGCTCACCTCCACAGTGTCATGTTAAATTGCCGCTTACAATGAAGTACGATAAATTGGTATCGTTGTTACGTAAAAAATGAGTATGAGGAAACATTCGGTGAACCTTAAAGTAACCTGTAGATTTCTATATTTTGTGACTCCACATGAGTTTGCTTATTATTCTGAGTTTAACATCGAAGATGATGAAACTCTTAGAGTTTTTTTTGTAAATTTTGGATGAATGCAAGGAATTTATTGTGATAAAATTATTGAAAATATACGTCAAGGTTGAAAACGTTTCCAATAATAAGGGTTTGCATAGTAGGTATAACTTCCAGTCATAGGGTGGTTATTCTGGAGCAGTTATTGCCGGACAGATTCCTGATGAAAGAGCTCTCCTTGATTTAAACTTGTCACCGCCGGCGAATAAGCAGCCATAAAATAATTTTTGACTTTATATAATCCACAAGACAATTGGTAAATTTTAATTTTTCTATGCTTTAGTGATGTTTATTTTATGTTTGAATTGGATTTGTATAAACACTCATATTTTTCATAGGGGGTACAGTCCGGATATGAATTTTACGAGTTATGACCCCGCTCCTAGTTAGAATATGCGTAGTTCTGGAATGTTGGACCACGATGGTCCATCCAGGAGTCAGCACCAACAAGAAAATGTCTATCCTGGAACATCAACACAGTACTACTTATAAGTAAAGCTATATAGCTATATGTAAATTATTTATCTAGTGGAGTATCTTTCATTTTGTTCTTTTTGTATAGTGAAAATGAGAAACTTGATTTTCTTGACCTCATAGAGTTTCCCATAGATGACGTATTTGACTCATGATTTGGCAGATGCACATAGTCAGGAAGATGATAGTGATTATAAAAACAATACCGATGAGTCTGGATATGACACACCCTTCCCTGATGAGGGTAATGACGAGGAGGAAGTGGATGCCGAATCTGAGCTGACGAGTGAGCACGATCCTCCACCTCACAGTAGACCAAGAGCGTACAAGTCCCATGTGTCGTTTCATGAGCGGAATATTCCCTGCATTGATAATTTTCCAAGTATTTCCGGACGTGGATGCCCTCACAAGGGATGATGACGAAATTCTGTCAGCAATATGGGATGAGTCTAGACCGGCGGTGCTGGAAAAGAGCATGTATTTTCCCAATAAAGATCGCCTAATCAAGACTGTAAAAATCTACAGCATAAGAGAGTGCCGTGAGATGACAGTAAGGGAGTCAACTGCATAGGTGTATAAGGTTGTATGCCATAGAGACTTTATGGGTAGTTACTGGATGTTGCATGGCAGCAAGAAGAAATCCGGGTTGTGGAAAGTGCATAAATATATAAGCACCCAAAGATGTGAAATGGATATATTCAATAAGAATCACATCAACCTGGATGTAGACTTGATTTCTCTTGTCTTGATTCCATATTTGGAAGTGTCCATTAGGTTCAAGATTAAATATTGTATTATAGTCGTCCACCACGAGTATGGTTGTACTATAACTAAAAGAAAGGCATATCGTTGTCACAAACGTGTCTTTGAACCTATTTATTGTGACATGGATAAGTCTTTTTCATCTCTGCCCCGGTACATGGCCGCACTGCAACACTTTAACCCTGGGACAGTTGTTGAATATAGGCGTGAACGGAGCCCGGACAAAACCGAATATATTTCCAACTATATGTTCTGGTCATTTAAACCAGAAATTGATTATTTTGTGCGTTGTCGTCCTGTAATTTCCATCAAGGGTACTCAATTCTACGGAAAGTATGATATTAAGCTTTTAATTGCAGTTGCAATAGATGCCAATGGACAAATATCTCCACTTGCTTTTTCTATTTGTGCCAACGAAAGCGAAGAGACGTGGATGCTTTTTTTGAACCACTTAAACCAACACATTATCAAATAGCTTTCAGGAATTTGTCTAATATCTTATCGAGATGGTGGTAGTTTAAGTTCTGTACGGCATTTTCCTGAATGACAGGAACCATATGCATGCCATCGTAACTGTGTGAGGCACCTAAAGTCCAATTTCTAGAAGAAATATTATGACAAGGCCTTGCATAATTAAATATAGATGGCTGCAACTGAGCACCAGTAGTGCAAATTCACAAGACGCATGGAAGCGATCTGGCAGTTAGATCCATGAACATATACTTGGTTGATGGTCCATGAGCTTCACATACAGACATTGCATGCTAATGGAGGCAGACGATGGGAAGACCTGACAACAAATATGCCGGAGTCATTCAACGGCTTGTTGAAGTCTGCCCGTGGATTACGTGTCATTGTCATGGTTTGCATGACATTCAAACAGGTTGCGAAGAGTTTTGTTGAAAGGCATAGAGCTGCATCGGCACTGATAGACAAGGGTGTTCAATTTATGCCAATACTGATGAGAAGATTAGAAAGGTATGGGAGATGAGCACATTGGCATTCATTTTTACAGTACGATCATGACCGAGGGGTTTTTGAAGTTAAGACCGCTATCTATGGACACTGGGGAATAATCTACAGACGGTGAATGAAGCCACCAGGTTGTGTACATGTAGGAAATAGACCATCTACCACATGCCGTGTACACATGCCTTGAAGTTCTTTCAACAAGTTGATTTAGGGCAACCAACTATATTGATAGGAAATACAGTATTGCTACATACGTAGACACGTATAGTGGATAGTTGCATCCATTGGGTGGTGAGCATTATTGGCCGCCGGAACCTTTTGAAGATGGTGTGTAACAAGGACGATTTATGCAAGCTGCAAGTGCAAAAGATAATGCATATGTGGAACCAAATGGATGTTAGTGACACCGTTTATGTGCGTAAATATGGCATCTGCTCACAAACAGGACACAACCGTCATAAATGTCATTCAGCTAGTGTGCGTGGCTGTGGTATTCCCCCACCTGGTCTAAGTTCGTCAAATGTACCCAATTATCATGGATACACCTAGTCTTTTGTTTTTGTATTTTTTTTTTTTGTAATGCTTGTCTGTACTTGTGCATGTTGCAATATCTATCAAATAAAATTATGAATTGGGATGCTGATATGTCAGTTCAAATATTCAATTTATTGGTGTAAGTAAAGAAGAACAATCTTAAAATAAAAAAAAATACCTATAAAATCAAGACATCCTTTATTATCCTTATTGAAAATTTGCTTCTTAAAGTGGTCGCTGTCTTAAAAATTGAATCATAGAAAATAACTAAAGATGTTTTGTCTTAGAAAAATTTAATATATAAAGTGTGGTATAATACTACGTTTTGTGTGTTGTTACAAAAGCTTAGCCAACTGTGAAAAAGCTGTCTAGTCTAAAAAATCTTAATAGTTAAAGCGTGGTATAATACTATATTTTGTGTGTTATCTTGTTGATCTGAAAAAAGCTTAACCGACTGTGAAAAAGTTGTTTCGTCTCAGAAAATTTTAATATGTAAAGCGTGGTATAATACTACGTTTTGTGTATTGTCTTGTCGGTCTTAAAAAGCTGAACCAACTGTGGAAATGTTGTTTACCCTCGGAAAATTTTAATATGTAAAGCATGGTATAATACTACGTTATGTGTGTTGTTTTATCGGTCTAAAATAGCTGAACCGACTGTGAAAAAGTTGTTTCGTCTCAGAAAATTTTAATATGTAAAGCATGGTATAATACTACGTTTTATGTGAAATCTTGCCTATAATAACGGGCGCATTCTAGTTATTTTCTACGCTTAACAATAATCAATAGAAAATATTTTGATAAAACCAAAGTTTCTCTTAACAAATGTCTCAATAACCACTTTATGTGCCAAGGTGCGAGTGCGTCAAAAAATGCATGATGCACGATTTTTAGGAAGAAGCTGAACGTGCAACTAGGCGTATACGAATAAGTTTTATAGGCAACCCAATGAATCTACATGCAAGTTTGAGGTGTAGATTGATGAACCCTTCCATCAGGAATACTACTGAGACAAGTTGTACTTTTTTCATACTACGCGTAATAAGCAGTGGGAAAGAGAGCGCTAATCCAAGAAAGAAGTTGCGGAGTTGATGGAAAAAACCCAAAGAGGTGGAAGAAGAAACAAATAAGCTGCTCGACCAACTCAAGTGCTTAGAGCAGAGAATAATAGGCGGTCGCAACTAAAAAATGGCATGTATGTGTCGTGCGTAGCAATGTATTTTTATGTTTCTCTTGTCATGTGTTTTCATTATTTGTACTGAATTTATGTTATGTTAGGTTTGCTACGTTTGTGTTTGTGTTGTACTCTTAAATAAATTTTTTGTTCAAATTCTGTTAAAATAAAATTGTTGTTAAAAAACAATTCTTGCAATTTTATTTATATTAATGTAGTATGCACAAAAAATACAACAAAAATAAATTAATGAGTCCTGCAGCTTGTGTGCTTCAGTGTAGGCACTGGCCTAAGTCGTATCCCCTGTCGCCTGGGTACACTATCAGGATCATCATCATCTAATCACCTTTTTATGTGAGGATGCGCAACAACATCGATAGTATAACTGGCAGGATCGGTAGAAAGAGCCATCGGGCCGTCAGTAACCAACAAAACAATTATTAAGCTTAGCATATGAAAATGTATATTAGTGATGTACGGGTCAAGTCAAAAATATTTTCTCACCATGGTCTCGTTAGCCTTCTGAGTATAAGAACCCGTGATATCCTCATCATCACATACAGTGGCCTCCATGATGGGCTAGGATAAATCCTTAATAAGAAAATTAAAAATTAATTTATGGCAAATCATTAAGGAAAAGAAAACAAATTTATATTTTACAGTAATACAAACATACCTACGCCTGTGGTAGATCCGCATCAACCGTCGGGGATGAGGCATAACTTAGCCTACGCCATCCATCAACGTATCGGGTCGGTTGTTCCTCAGATGTGATAGTGGGCCTGAAAAAAACTAGTGTACATCTCCATCAAATGTACCCGTGATCGACAATGGACATGACTGGGTGACCTGCGTTGTTGGCAGATCCAACTAAAGGTTGTACGGCAGCATGCTGCTGGAAGGCTCATCTAACTAAGGGAAATAAACTGGTTGATCATCTCCAAGATCCTCATCATGTGCCCCAACAGGTGGGTCCAGAGGTGCGTCAACTCCCCCTGCTGGGGACCACCTCCTCGTTGTCCCCACGACCCCGATGGTCACCCTTGCCTCGTGTTGGCCCAAGTTCAGGTGAAGTTTTGAAGAATAACAAATAAACTCAACATGGACCAGGTTCATCATGATAGACACAGTGTTTATCAACCTATTCATGTGAGTTGCACGTGAAGAAGATAAGTCTGAAGGATCAAGAAGCAATATCTTCTGAACTGCTCGAAAAGGTTGCATATTGAATGAGGAGAGGAAGTCTCCTTCTAGGAAGAGAGCATAATCCGGATAAAAGATAGGGTTGGAGTTTGTATTGTTCAAGGACTCAACATTTATGGAAGATCAGCAATTGAGTTTTAATCAAACTCTAATTACTAACTCATTAAAAAATTGCGATTGTTCTCTTTACACGTAATTGCACGAACGCATGAGTGAAATTAAATTGAGAGAAAAAAGGCGAGGAAAGATTGCAAGCAATGTATGTGAGATTTGAGTGTGCATTCCTGAAGCTACTTGAACGAGATAAAAGAATCAGGTCCATTGTGTTTATTCTTATTCTAGTTCAATTGTAGTGGGTGGTTTAAAGGTGTACCTTTCCAGATTTCATAGAAGCAATTGTATTAGGTACTTTGAGCATTCAAGTTAGAGTTAACTTGAAAGTGTTACAACAGTTGAGGCTGTGTGCCACACTAGGATTAGAGTTAATCCTTAGGTTTACAAAGAATTTTTGTAAATATTGTTTTGGCTCAGTGATTTTAGTGGATGTTTGGGAAAATCATACTGAGTAGTAGGTCGTGGTTTTGTCACCTTTTGAGCCAGGTGTTTTCCATGTAAAATCTTAGTGTACTTTATTTTCTGTACTTTTAAGAACATCACCTTGTGGGATAGCCCTGCCTCGTGGAGGGGCAGTCCTGGCTCGTGTCCGACCCCTGCCTTGTCAAACAGGCCTACCCCAATGGTGCTCCTCTGGCGCCGCATACTCAGCCTTTTGATCCAACATCGCGCCTTCTCTAGCTCACTGTAGGGTTCGGAGAGACATCTTTTCCACCCGCCGGCCATACTAAATGACTGCAACATTGTTGCCATGCTGCTGCATCTCCTGTCCCAACTGGTACAACATGTGACGCCCAATAGCTTGCACAACGTTTAAAATATTAATTAAATAATGCTATATCACAATTATAAGACTTATCCCACAAAAAACATACCAGTGCGTCGTGCCTCCCAACATATAATCTGGACCAACCGCCAAGTACATGAATGGGGTTCCCAATCATCAGTCGGGTGTGACGGCGGTACCATGACGTATAAAGCTCAATAGTCGCCTCCTGGATCTGTGAAGGTGGTGGCGGAATCAAGTCCTCTCGCTGGTCCTAAATATGGACTTGCACCTCCAGCCATCCTACTAATTCGTCGTCCACCTTAGAATGATCATCCCACTGATAATGTGTAGCCACCCATACAGGCTCGCTAGATATAGTCTGGGGATGATAAAACTAGCAAAGTGCACGCTCTGTGGCATGATAATCCACCACATCGAGGCACATCATTGGGACGGAATTGCTCCAAAGCAATCGGTCGACCGAGCAATAATCGGGCAGGTCAGCTAGCAACTCGTCACTATATGCGTCTAGATGAACTATCAAAAAATAACATAAAAGTGAGTATGCACAACAAAAGTAAATTTATAACAAGTAAGTTTACGTACATATATACTTGTTCAGCCACCAGCATATCTAATACATTCCTGACAAGGGATTATGATGAGCATCACTGTCTCTGTAGTTCCCACGCCAGAAAACCCACCTCTAGCTAGAGGGAGAAACGGAGGTGCTACACCCGACTCTAGAGGTGGTAGAGGTTGCTGCAACGGCAGGATCCGCTCCTAGGCCCAAACCTAAATAAAAGGTTGACGTGAAATTTAAGTGTCATTTTGACTATATATAATTCAAAGTAATGAATAAAGTATTCGAAAACGTGGTTACCTGTACAAGAGGCCAAAAAAACACATATGTCCACTTGGATGCCCATACTAGCTCGGCAGATACTCGTGTACAGGTATGCTAGAACAACAGCACCCCCAGCTGTACGGGGGCAACTCATCTAGCAGTTGTAGATGATGCAGAAAGCGTAGACTCACTAGATTTCCCGAAGTGTCCAGGAACAAGACACCCCCAAAAAGAAGGAAAAACGCCAACCTCGTGTACCAGTCAGTATGGAGATCTTCTGTCTCGCCGGTAATGTTGGGGTGCAATACTTCCACATGCTGTCTGATAGCTGTCTCAGAAATTCGACTACCCCCTCTAAGTATAGCCTCGCCTTGTGGTCTGATACAATATACTGCCCCACCAAATTCAACTACTGGGGACGCGTCGTAGCTCTCATATACTGGGGTAGTGCAACGGCTAGTCCATCAACATGCAGCCTATACAAAATCTAAACATCTTGAAGCGTGATGGTGGCCTCTCCAGTGGGCAGGTGAAAAGTGTGCGTCTGCGGTCGTCACTGCTCTATCAATCCCGTGATGAGAGACCAGTCGAGCTGCATCTGTCTAATCTCAAAAAATCCTAAGGAAGCTCGTAGTACGCAAGCGATAGATTATGCCGGCATGGAAAGCTCTCTCCCTCAAAAAGTTCCAAAGGTCGTCCGGTCTCCTGGCGCGGAGAGTCTGATCCAATAGATGTTCCTCCCATACATAGGAGGATCTATGGTCGTCCTGTAATACTAAAATCTTATCCGCGCCTGGTCTAGGATACACAGGCGGCAAGTCCATGTCGTCTACTGTAATTTAAATAATATTAATCGTGTGTTTGTGTTGTAATAAATTAAATATTTAATTATTCAATTGGACAGAGTAATTATCTATGGGTTCTAAGCTCGATATCTAATGCCCAGTAGCACCAAGCTATCATTAATTATTATATGTTAATTTTAATATTTTTAAATTTTTGTTTGTTTAATAAATAAAATAATTAATTTTTAATTAGATATAATTATTTATGGGTTCCAAGCTCGATATTTGAGGCCCAGTAGATTAATTTTTCAATATTTTAAAATTTTTGTTAGTTTTATGAATTAAATAATTAATTTTTAATTAGATAGAGTAATTATCTACGAATTACAGGCTCGATATTTGAGGCCCAATAGCACCAAGCTATCCTTAATTCGTTTGTGTGCCAATTTCAATATTTTTTTAGAATTTTGTTAGTTTTATAAATTAAATAATTAATTATTAATTGCCCAGGGTATACAACTATGACTTCCACACTCGATATTTCATTTGACAGCATATATTAATTTGTTAATTTTGTAAGTTTATTTTATAAATTAAATAATTAATTTTGTAAAATCTTTGGATAGAGTTTGTAGTTAGTACATACTTAAACTACAGATACTCAACGCTAAAAGGCTCTATATTTTACTATGCTAAAAGGCTCTATATTTTATTACGTTAAAAGGCTCTATAGTTTACGACGCTAAAAAGCTCTATATTTTACCACATTAAAATGCCAGTATTCTTTAAGCAAATGAATAATCTAAGCTAAATAAAAATAACAAACATATAAACAGAACATTCACGATGTTACATGTAAAGCAGTAAAAGATATTTGTGAATACTTTCATTAGCAATAAAAATAATTTTTCGAGTTTTAACTATTTTTTATAAGCACTAATAATTTAATTCTTGTAAAACTGTTACAAATTTAATCGCAAACGTAAGCCAAATCATTGTGGAAACATATTACAAGAAAACGAATATGCATATGCTCTACGAATTTCGACATAAATTAAATCGGAACGCCTCGATTTATTTTTTTTGTAATATCAAAATTTTAAAATTTTAACCCACAAAGAAGAAATCCAAGGCTTAGATTGTATGTGCCACCTACGCTCTTCACTTTTTATATAGCGGGTGGAGCCCAAGATTTTTGTTTTAACCAAAGGGAGGTGACCAACAGAAATGGTTGGGAGTTTTTTAAAAATGTGGACTGGTTCTGTCGTGGGGAAGGAGGGTTATATATTTTTATAGAAAAACAAAATATAATATAATGTTTTCTTAAACGTAGTACTATATTGTATTTTTCAATAAAAAATTGTTTTCTAGTAAAATCATTTTATTTTAACAGTTAACTTTTTATTAAAGTAAAATGCAATAATATACTATATTTTATAAAAAATATATAATTTTTGTAATTATATAAATATATTTTTGTCGAAAAAATTATCATTTCCGTTTTGGACTCATAATTTGGCAGCAGTAATGGTAGGTTTGTGGAATAATTTTAGTAATATTAAGAAAATTGTGAGTCATATGAGAGGTTAGATAATAGTGAAGGGGGAAGTAATGAGGGGTCTAAGTTGGTAGGTGCAGAAGTAGAGTAGTGACTGCAAAAAGACAGTGTTTCTTGAGGGGTGAGAGGCATGAGGGTTCAACAAACATGAGTAGATGCAACCAAATATAGGAACTTGAAGATGCTTCCAGATTTTGTTCAGCAACTTTTTACTGAATTATTAAACACACCACCTATAATTTTGCAGAATCAGGTGGAGGAACGCCTGTATAAACTGTAGTCTACTGCTCTTTTGTCTGGCAGTGAGTTTAAATTCAAAGTTTATCGTTTAGAATTTGACATAAGAACGGTAAAATTCAGAAAAAAATTTCAACAAAAAATCGTTGAAAAATAGAGTTTTATTTGTACGTGAATATAATTTTAGATTATTTTTAAATTTTTTTGAGTTATATAAGTGAAAATTTTAAAAAATAACTTTTTAATTTTTTTTAAATTTTTTAAAAATTCCAAAATATTTTATGGCCTAACGAAAAAAGTAAATAGTTTATGGTCAAATGAGCTCTTAATTTTTTTAAATGTTAATGAGTTATAGAATAATTATATAAAATTTGAATCGGAACTACTGCTAGAAAACTTAGAAACATATTTTTAACTATTGCTAACGGATTAATTTCTTTTTCAAATTACCATAAATTGGTAAATATTGCGTGAAAAAGTGGCACCATATTTAACAAACAAATTACTAACGGATTTGTACAACGGATCTTAAGTTGTTGGTAAATTTCAATCAGAACAAATATATGTTGGAAAAGTTACCAAGAACTTCTATATCCGTTAGTAATTTACTAACAAATTGATATTTAGTTACCAACAACGTAAATTCGTTGCTAGGATGCAGAAGTTGCTAATTTTTAAAGCTAAACTTTAGCAACGAATTACGAATCTGTTGATAAATTACTAATGAAATTATTATCTTTTATTTATTTGCTCGAAAAATTGAGATACGAACTGGTTTCATCTCTGATTTATTCCAGCAAATGTTTATTATTAAACAAACAATACTAATAAGTAGGATTCAATTCATCCTAGCTATTTTCTTTTACTTTGCCTTCTTATTCGTTTCCAATAAATTTTATTTTCCAAGCATAAATTCAATTTGACCAAGTTGTATGGTATAACTCACCGTGATACTACTGAATATCAAGTCCCAATATGCCATTGTACTATACGAAATTGATCACATTACCCTTCTTTAATACTTTGCCATATATATATTCTTATCAACACATAGTTGGTTCATATATATCCTTGTACTATACGAAATGAAGTATGGTTGCCGTTTGTTAATACTTTAGCCTATATGTATCCTTGTTGCCACATAGTTAGTCCATATATGTCATTTCGATAGGAAATCCATCCAAACTAATTAGCTCTTTGGTTAACTATACTAAAGTGCATTACAACACTATCTCGTTTTTATTAGTTTTTTTCTTTACCTTTCTCTTTTCATACTTCTTTTATCTTTTCTTCTATTTTTTTCCTTTTTCTTTCTCCGATAGCCGATTTTTCCCCTTGTTGATGCCTTCTCTATTTTTGTCACTAATTTTATTTGACAAAACTCATAACTATCACAAACTCTAAAGGTTCTTCTGACCAGAAGAAAATGAATATTGTCAGAGAAATTTCTACCTTTACCGAATTAACCAAATTGGCTCCACCGAAAAAAATAATTGATGGTGTTAATTTTGTTAATTTTTCGGTGGTGTTAGTTTGGTTAATTTGTAGAAGGTTGAAATTTTTCCGACAATTTTCATCACCTTCACCTCAGAAGAACCTATGAGGTTTGTGATAGTAAAATTAGCAAAAATTTATGAGTCTTATAAAGTGAAATTAGTAACAAAAATAGAGAAGGTATCAACAATGGGAAAGTTCGATATGGGAGATAGAAAAGAAAAAAATAGAAGAAAAGAAAAAAGTATAACGAAAAGACAGAGATAAAGAAAAAAATTACAAAGTACTAATAAAAAATGGTGTTAATAATGCACTTTAATATAGTTAATGAAAGAACTAATTAGTTTGGGTGGATTTCATTTCGAAAATGACATATATGGACCGGCTATGTGATAACAAGGACATATATGGGCTTAATGATTAAGTATTAACAAAGGACAAATGTTATTCATTTCGTATAATACAAGGGCATATATCGACCAACTATATGACGGTAAGAACATTTATATGTGCCAAAGTATTAATGAAAGATAAATATATTCAATTTTATATAATACAAGGACATATTAAAACCACTTTCGCATTTTGTAAGGTAGCTTTTGAACTGTTGGGTATGACATTACAATAAATGTCATAGTTTATCGAATTATTACTACTGATTTTGTACTATTTCAAATTTTAGGCTTTTAATGCAATTAATTGATACATATATTAATACTTGAATTTTCAATAATTTTATTTATTGATGGATTAGGAACAAGTATTGAAAATTAAACCAAGATTAATTAGTATTTCTATATTATTTTGGATACGATATTTACTAGTTTTTTTTAATTCATGTCGAGTTAGGTTTTATTTACCAACTTCATATTGGAATTATGTTTTGTTAGTCTAGTCAAATATAGTTTGTAGTATTATAAATAGGGGTATTATTACATATTTTTTATTGTGGAAAGATAGCTTTGATGTAGAGAGATTCAAAAGTTTATGAATTCTGAAAAAGTCTCCTACTACATTTTCTCTCAAGTTTGATAAGTTTCTTTTATATAGCCTTTGTTGAATTTTTTATTTGTGCCTAAATTATTATTTGGGATATTTCTATCCTTCAAATTGGTATCAGAGCCTGTGTAAAAATCCTGTCAGAGCAAGTGGAGATCCTAAAAAATTATGGATACTCTATTACCTGATTGTTCCGGTTTGTGTTCGATGACAAAAATAATTTTGAAACTTGGAATAAACAGATGAAGGAATATTTTAAAGCTATTGGATTTTGGTCCAACATTGATGAAGAATTTGAAGAACCCCCAGAAGACGCAACATTGATGAGTTATGCAGTTACACAATTAGAGAAGAAGAGACATTTAAATTATAAGACACAGTACAATCTCTCTATCAAAGTCGAATTGTATGTATCTAATAAATATTTGCATGAATAATCATCAAAGAAGGATCAGGCAATCTTGGTGAAGTTATACTGAAGAACTGCTGATATAAAGAAGTACAAACTACGAGACTTTAAGAGTCAATTTGAATTAGCTTATATGAGACCAATAGAGCCTGTCAAAGAATTTTTTACCATATTCGAAGAAATAGTCAGTGGTCTAAGGACCAATGGAGAAGTATAGGAAGAAGTTAAAATTGTTGAAAAAGTATTGCGGTCTCTTAGTTTAATGTTTAATAAATAAAAAGTTATTCTTGAGGTTACCAAAGATCTTAGCACTCTCAAGCTTGATAATTTAGAAGGCGAACTAGTGAGGTACGAGAAACAGTGAATCAATAGAAAGATGAGACAATAGAGGAGGCATCACAAAAAACATAGATGATCAACCAAAAGAAAAATAAGACACATCAGATTTGGTAAAAATATTTCAAGAAATCCAAAATTTAGAAACAAAGGAGAACAGAAGCGAAGGTACATATAATTTTTTTGTGGTAGAGATTCCATAAAATGCAACAGGAAGTCAAAAATAAATGTCAAAATTGATGTACCAAAAATTTCTTCGGCTCTTAAAAAGGATGATTTTGTTATAAGGGATGTCCATCCAAAAGATGTTTGTTCACAAGAAAAATTATTTGATGATATTAAAGATGAACCAATAATAAAAGAAGCAAGAAAGTTCATCGCGATAAAGTTCTGATAATTTACACATTATTGAGACACTGTAATCCAGAATCACAACAACGCATGATCATTAGATATTTAAGATGCAATTGATTTCACACCATTATTTGAGATTGCATGTTCAAGGAATATGACGAAATATTCATTAATGAATGGCCAGAATTGAAATCGAATGAGTGTACAATATAACCACAAGGCAACTGGAGAAGTAGATTGTTTCAAAGTAAAGGAAAAATATGTAGATGATATTTTGAAGGAATTTACAATGACAATTCCCTTCAAAGTATGTCTAGCATATTTACCATTGAATCTAACTTACTAGTGGTCCAACTACCAAGTGCATAAAAATAAACAGGTATGAAACACGATAAGTAATAACAAATTTATAAATGTAAATAACATGATTTTCTACATAAAAATAGTATGAACTCATCAAATACCATATGTTACCTCGGGCGAACAAGAAAAATCAAGATAATGTCAAATCTCAAGTAAGGAAAAACTCACGTATACTCAAAAACCTTATCGAATATTATGCATGAATTTTATCGAGATTGTACTGTCCAATCCATAATAATGGTGTACAATATTGAGGTTGTACCACCCAATCCTTAGACATCTCATAATAATATTTCATAACACTGCCGAGGCGCATGGACTTGATCCTATAGGACTAGAGAAACTTTTCCACCCGCGACGATACACGTATGTAAAGAAGACATGGAACTAGTGATCACACAAATACAATACGAGGAAGAGAGTACAAGAGAAAACATAATTATTGTCGAAAATCAAGTATGTGTCCTACCAAATTTCAAGGTAAGGAGGCTCAGTGAATACGTAACTTCTAGTCTTATTCTCAGTTAAATTTCAAGTAATCAACAAGCACGTTTAATTCAAGTACCATAGTTAATGCATGATATAGATCTAAGTCTACCAAGACATAAATATGAATCTAACTTACACACGGACGCTCGTCACCATATACGTATGTAGCACCTATAACACGTAACATATTACAAATAAAATACTTACGAGGAAAATTTCCTCTTAGAAGATTATGCAAAAGACTTATATAGCTTCCAAGTCCACTTCTTGGCTCCCACACCTCACTAATCACCTCAAATCGACGCTGAGAAACTTGAAAATAGTCAAAACGACATACAAATCAATCAATATATGCTCCAAAAAAAACTCATAACTCAACAATTAAAGTCAATTTTCAACCTAATTCGGAAAGTCAACAAAAGTCAACCCCAGACCCACACACTCAGATCTCAGAAATTTTCGAAGATAAATATTATCCATCATATCAAGAACTCAAATATATATTTATTTCCAATTTCATCATAAATTTTGTGGTCAAATCTCATTTTTACCAAATTCAAAGTTTATCAATAAAATCCCAATTTCTACTAATTTTCATGTTAAAATTTACACATAATCTATGTTTAACTCACAATAGGTTGAAATATCTTACCTTATAGTATTTGATGAAAAATCCCCTTCAAAAAGCTCCTAAATCGCCAGAGCCAAGAGAAAATGGGGTGCAATGAGCGGAAGTCCCGTATGAAAAATCACATTCTGCCTAGGCATCCTTCAACGCGATCGTTGAAGAACCCTAGCGACTGCAAAGGTCAATCTACCCCCACCTCCACATAAATACATCATCGTATTTGAGATGACCACGTTGTGTTCACCATGTACACTGCCGTCAACCCTTCACGTTTACAGTACCAACTACCACATTCACGAAGGCCAACGCCTGCCTGCTTATGCAAATTCTCTCCTGTGATCGTGACTGCCTTCACATGAATGCATAGACCTATTACCTCCATTAGCCAAAGCTACTAACTCATTGCATTCGCGACCTCAACCACACGAAGCACTTCTAGACCACCCTTCTCGATCGCGATTTCCCATACACGACCGCTAAGAACAACTCTTCCTTAGCTCCACACAACACTCTGCAATCGTGATGCACAACAAATATCGATAAAATCCGTCAACTTCAACCTTGCTCCGGGTGGTCCGAAACTCACTCGAACCACTTGGGACCACGTCGAATTATACCGAAAAGTCCATAATATAATGCGGACCTACCCGAGGCCTCAGAATACATAAAATAACATTTCAACAAAGAATCGTGTCCCAAACCAAATTAATCAACTTCTGAGCTTCAAACGTTTTCCAATTAACTATAAATTCGATGATCATAGTAAGACAGCTTGGAATGACACCAAATTTCACAACAAGTCCATATGACAAAAATGATTCTACTCATAGGCTTGGAATGCCAAACAGGATCTGATAACACCAAATTCTACTTCAAGCAAAAGCCAAAATTAGAAAACTCCAAAATTTTCAAAATGCCAACTTTCGACAATAACCGTTGAAATGCTCCTGGTCTACCCGAAACTCGATACAAATATATGACCTAGTTTGAACTCACTATACGAACCTATTGGAACCTTCAAATCACGATTTCAAGGCCCTTGTTCTCAAAATATTAACTTATGTTAAACTTGACCACCTTAGGTCACTATTATGGAACTAAGTATTCCGAATTCAGTCCTAACACTTCCAAAACCAAAACCAAACCCCCCACACCTGGCAAGTCATAAAATAGGAAAAGTACCTACGAAATCACTTAAATAGTGGAACAAGGATTTAGAAAGCAAAATGACTATCGGGTTGTTACAAGGAGGTATTTCAATCCTTTAACATGCTATTATATTTCTCATTTCTTCTTTGGGCTTATAATGTTTCATGTGAATTCTACGAACTTAACATGTTATTTTTTATATATGTTTTGGAACTCTTGGATTTTCAATAATCATCCTAGTTCTGAAATGCAACAATCTAATTAACCACGTAGCCTTACACCAAAACGAATATATTCATTAGAGTTTATAGATTCAAGGGTTTGTGATCCACCTAAAAATGATTCAGGTAATAACATTTGAATTCGTTAATCTTTAGATTTTAAACTAAATATTAATATCCTTCCATCGTTGAAGGAGGTGGGGAATTTTATGAGGAATTATAAAGTAGGCAAAATTGATGTCACTTAAAGTAGAGGAACTCCAATTGTCCCACAAATGGTTGGCCAAAACAATAGTTTATGGTTTATAAATAAATATTTGTTGCTTCTGCTTAATGGGAATCTTAAGTATTTATTGTCACAGGGTATTTTTTGTCAGCCCAAAGCCACACTTGTGCATCAGTCAAGTCGCGCACTTGACTTAGCCTTCCTAACACTTAACTAAATTTGAGTCTTTGGCTTTAAATTAATATTAGGCAGCAAAAGTAAAGAGAATACAAACTAATACGAAAAAATCCCAACCTTTGTATTAATCACAAAACACACAGAGAAAACCCTCACTAGCTAATGATCAAACGTTGATCACAACCCTACTTTGACAAATAACATAAGTCATTCTTTAGCCAACACTAAGACCTGCCCAATGCCTAGACTTAATTCCTTTTGAAATACTTAGAAGCACTCATGTTTCACTCTTGTTTCCGTTCTGAATTTCACAGAAATTCCCTTATAAATCTGACAAAGTGCAAAGGTACCTATTTATAGAACATAGATAGCCTTTGAGACTTCACAACACAATGAAACATATTGTTTACAACTTTTGCCACTTGGCGGGCTAAGGCTAAATCAATTCCTAACTTGTAGATAACATCTCCAACTACTTATTTCATGATATAGGCGAAATGATAATGGATAAAAGCATAATGCAACATGGGTATAAGTAGTTACAAAAAGGTAACCACCAACTACTTTGGCATGTGCAGTGCCTGTGCGCCTTTTGCTGGTCAACTACTGCATGCCCAACACTAATATTGCACCCATCCTTGGCCTTTTGACATTGCTCTACCCAAGTGCAATGCTCGCAAGCTACCACCCATAGAGTTTCCATACACACCCGATGCCACTGTTGCCCCCATATGTATTGCCCGGGTTTCTTCCTTGTCCATATCAACCCTTGTTTCACCCATGCCATTGCTTGTACTTTGCTTTTCATAGGACTTTTCCATCACCCCGTCTTGATTTTCTCAACCTATCACCCCCTTGGTACTGCCACAAGCTAAAGTGTTCATGCCATTAACTTTGGCGCACGTGCCATGCCATGTCGCCCTACTTGCCCAAACTTAAGCCTTTGCCAAGAATATCTTGCCTGCCCCAAGACCTTTGGGAATACTTTCCCACAACAAGCCACATGACAATGCATCTCTTATTGTCCATATGATCATTTGGCTCGTACATAGGCCAGTGGCAAGGCCATACATGCCCAATCCTTGCCACAACCATGTTACATCCAATGTCAAAGAGTCAGTACCCTGATAAACCATACACACCCTTTGAAATAGACGTCTTCATCGAGCCAACTCAATTTATGATCCCCAAGGGATTGTTGCCATGTAACCTAACTACTGTTTTCACACCTGCCACAATGGAATTTGCTTCCGCCACTTGCTCCTGCCTTTCTGCGGCCATTTCACCCTAGTCTGCACTGGACAATCCTTCTTCAAGTGCGGTCCACCAAAAATAAAACAACCTTTGAATTTTCTTTTTTCCTTGCCATTGAAAATTTCTGCATATCTCCATTATTGGCATTTCCCTTCATCTTCGGCAGCTTGGCCCTTTCCTCTTTTCTTCCATTCCCTTGCCTTTTACTTCCTTCCATTGGACTTTGAATGCGAAGATTCATCCGGGTCGTCACCTAAGTTAAAATCAGGCAATCATCTGCCACTTTAATAATAATAAAGGATTTGAACATTTTGCCTTCTCATCTCTAATTGGACACAACCTTTAAATCCACTCATGAATTATTACAAATTGTCCCTCAAATAGGTGTTATGTCTTTCCTATACACCTTCTGGGAGCATCTAGCTCAAACTTCGGATAGAATCTTTCTGGTAACCACAATGCTTGTGTCTACATCATTGTCAATTACATGCCACTTCTTCCTCAAATAGTTGTCAAATCCTAGGGAGGGAATGTTTAGTAGCAGCCCAAACTCTTCAGCATTAAACTCCAATTCAAATTCTCTTACATAAATCTTCACCACCTTGCTATCAAACTAAAAACTTCATAGAACGCAACCACTACAAGTACACACATAGGGGAAAAGGCTTTGACAAACATCTGTGTCCATCCTTACAAGTCAAGTTTCTCTACCAACTCGATCATGCCCTGCTCATCAGTGTTAGCAAGTATTTTTCTATTCAACATTTTTTTGGTTTCGATCATAGTTAGCCTGTAAACTATCCCCGACTCAACCCTTTTCTTCTTTCCTTTGCTGGTCGTATGAGAGGTGGTAGTTGTTTTAATAGGTTTGCAAGTAGTCTTCTTCACTGATGGTTTCTTGCCCTTTAGGGAATAACTTCATTCATCATCCTCATCCAACTCAACTAAAGTTTTTGTAGCAGTAACTTGCTTTTCTCTTGTGCATCAATAGCTTTTCTCTTACTCCTGGTGAGAGGAGTCCTTGTAGGAGGATCCACCTCCTTCATTGCATGTGAAGCAGTTCTTGTAGGTTTTGTAAGGGCTTTCCTATATCTTTTCCTACTTCAGACAATGGTGAATCATCCTCTTTATTGTCAACTTCCTCATCTCCTATGAAGGGAGTTAAGGAAGTCTAGGTTCTTCAGACCCTTCCTCTTAATGAACTTCCTCTAGAGGGGTCATGAATGTATTCCCAATAGTCATAGATCCTTTATATTCCTCACTTGCATTGTCTTCCTCACTTTAAGATGCAGTACCTTCTCATTCACTTTCCTTTTCGTATTCATTACCTCATTTTCAGAGTAATTGTCTACCTCACTTCTCTTTTCTCCTTCTTCTAAATCTCCCACTTGGTCACCTTGTTGTTCTTCTACCTCACATTTCTTCCCTTTATCTAAGTCACCCTCATTCTCACTTTTCTTTTCTTCAAAACTATGAACTCTCTACTGCACTTCTTCTCCCTCTTATTAGTTTCCCCTTCTCCCTCCTTATTTGTTTCCTAATTTTCCTCATCATTAGTCAAACTGTAAGAACTATCATCAGAAGCTTCTTCATCCCATATTTCTTTCTCATCTTCCCCCTCAAGTATAGGCAGGTCTACAACTACTTCTAAATTCATTTGTTGAGTTACTACTTGCTTTCATATAACAGTACTTTCAACATATGGAGTGTCACTCAAGGATTCAATAACTTCTAATCGAGCAACCTCAGTGGTAACATCTAGAACATCAAGCTTTGATGAATGATGTTTTACTTAAGCATCCATGACGATTGCTGATTCCCCCTGAGTAGTAGCCTCTTTTACCTTTGGTTCTCCTCCGATTTCAGTGAAGTATCACTGACCTTTGTAGATTTGGAGGTGATTTGTGGCACGGTTACAAGTGCATGGGTGGTTGGTTTTTGAGATGGAGGTATAGTGGGGGTAAAAACTATAAGTGGAACACTAACATAGGGTTATGGTGCATGGACATCAGTGGGTTATGATTCAGAATTACTTGCTGATTTTGCACTCTCATTTAGCTTGGACTTCTCAATTTTGGATTTAGTCCTAGTGTTTGACAATGATTTTGGTTTTGAAGGGATTTATCTATACTTAGGCATGGTGGAGAGAGGACACTGAATTTTCCTTTGGTTCTTTCTTAGGGTTTGAGAGAAAAGTGATTTTTGGGAGAAAAATACCAAGAGATGGCTTTTAAAAGGAGTAATCCTAATCTAACTCTAGAGAGAGAGAGAGAGGGTAACTTATTTGAGTTTTAATTGGACTCTATTAACTATTCCCTTTGACAACTGGATTCTTTGAAGTTATTAGAGTTTAATTACATCATATTTCCCATTGAACCTTGACTTTGATAACATCTTGAAGTGATGCTAACTGGATTACGGAAGTATAAGAGTAGAGTAATTTCAGATATTATATTCTAAAGACTTTAGACAATGGAATGTACCTGAGTTAGAGAACCAACTTCTTTGCAACTCCTTAGTCGTTTCTACAATAAAGCTTCCAGCACGATAAGTCAATCTCATAAGACGCAATCATAAGTTAAACTTTCTAGGAAAGTGTATATACTCAGAACAAGCATGAGACAAAATCATCCATTTGTTACCTCAACTATCTATATCTATTGACTTCTTTTCTAGTCAATCATTGGTGTTCAACCTAGTGGAAGGCCTTGACAAATCCATTTCTATTGTGTTCCTTTAAAAGGGTCTTTACTTAGTGCCTTAGTGAAAATATCAGCAATTTGATCTTCAATTTTACATAAATTTATTGATATATTCCCTTTTCCAACATTATCTCCGAGAAAATGATGTCTTATATCAATGTATTTCGTTCTATTATGCTGACATGGATTTTAAGTAATATATGGCATTGGTGTTGTAACAAAAAATAGGAACACAATCAACAAGTATTTCATAGTCCCTGAGCTAACTATCGTATCCATAGTAATTGAGCACAACAAGATGATGTTGCTACATATTTTGCTTCAGCGTTAGATAGGGTCACTGAGTTTTGCTTTTTTGTTCCCCAAGACACAAGATAGAATCCAAGGAAATGAGTTGTTTCTGAAGTGATTTTCTTGTCAATACAAAAACCTGCACAACATCAACATACCAAACTAAGTCAAAATTAAACCCTGTTTGATACCACAGATATAAATTAGGAGTTCCGTTAAGCTATTTGAGTATTATTTTGACTATCTTTAAGTGAGACTCCTTGGGATTAGCTTGAAATCTTGCATTTGTACCCACACTGAACATAATATTAGGCATGTTTGCAGTGAGATATAATAATAAACTAATCATTCCTCTATACAGTTTTTGCACCACATCTGTCTTTTCTTTACATAGATCAAACTTTGTTGCAATGACAATATGAGTATCAATTGACTTTGAAAAATCCATGTTGAATTTCTTCAAGAGTTCTTTGATGTATATTTGCTGATAAATCATGATTCTAGTAGATGTTGTTTGATCTATATCCAAAGAAAGAAAGAAATTCATACATCTTGCTTATTTCAAATTCATTTTCCATCATTTCAGAAAATTCGTTGCACATTGCTTCATTAGTAGTCCCAAAGATAAAATCATCCACATACACCTGCACAATCAGAAGATTCTTCCCTTTGTTCTTTAGAAACAATGTGTTGTCCACCTTACCCATTTAGTAGTTAAGAGGATTTTTGTATCCTCTCTTACAAATCTCTCAAAGCCTGCTTCAATCCATATAATTCCTTCACCAATTTTTAAACATGATAAGGGAATTCTTCACTTTCAAAACAAGGGGCATGTTTAACAAACACTTCCTCTTTTAAGTAACCGCTCAGGAATGCACTCTTTACATACATCTGATATAGAGGTGAATTCTATATGTAAAACAAATGTTATTAACAATCTTATAACTTCCATTTAGTCTATAGGAGCAACTGTCTCATCATAGTCAACGTTCATCCTAATTGTACCCCTGAACCACCGATTTGACCTTGTTCCTTACGATATTTCCTTGCTCATTTAGCTTGTTCCTAAATACCCATCTAGTACCTATAACCTTTTTATTTTTTGGTGTTTACACCAAAGGCCAAACCTTGCTCCTCTCAAATTGGTTCAGCTCCTCTTACATGGCCATTATCCATTGACTTTGGTTTATTTTGTTATTATAGTGAACCTACTCATTATTTCTTGAATATGTTCAGATTTATTCATAGAGAAGAGCTCATAGTTTCCCATAAGCAACTCAATTATTGATCTCTTCATTTGATTTGTTCTTTCATGAATAGTTTGAAGTGCATGCCATATCGCCTTTGCATTGGAGCATGCAGATATCTTATTATTCTTATCAGGACCAAGTCCAAAGATGAGAATCTTCTTGGCCTTTGCATTCTTTTTCATCAT